>OZ014519.1:433104277-434383444 GCA_963966055.1 Lathyrus aphaca
TCTGTCTTCTGCTTAGGAGGTTGCTGATTTCTTTGATGTCTATGCAACACTTTAGCTTCTATTTTCTGCTTAGAAGGTTGCTGACACATCTGATTTGGGTATCCATGTAGCTTATAACAATGAGGTTTGATATGTCCAAATCTTCCACAGTGATGGCATCTCCATCTTTGATACTTCTTCTTCATTTTGTTCTTTCCAGAATGTTGAGACATCTGTTGGAACATTATGTTTGACTTTGTGTTCTTTTCCTGATGTTGAAGCATCTTTTGGGACATCTTGTTTGACTGTATGGATTTTGAAGTTGTTTTGTTAGCTTCATCTTTATGTATTCTGTTAAATCCCAGTCCACTTTTATCCCCTGAGTGCTTATTGTTGTTGAGAATAATATCCAGTGTATTTGAGCTGCTGTTCAACATTCTAACAGATTTGGACATATGTTCCAACTTGGAGTTGAGAAGAGTTACTTCACTTTTCAAGGTGTCAATGATCTCTTGATCACTTGATTTTTCATCTTCTAATGCCTCATTCTGCTTCTTTAGCTTTATAACCTCACTGCATATTTCAGTGCTTCTTTTGTACAGATCTTTGAATGCTTGCTCAAGATCTTCATAAGTAAGCTCTTCATCACTGGATTCACTTTCAGACTCACATAGTCCATCTAAAGCAGTGATATGCTTAGCTGATTCTTCTTCTGAATCACCTCCTGAGTCTTCATCAGACCAGGTTACAGATAGTCCTTTCTTTTGCCTTTTTAAGTAGGTAGGACATTCATTCTTGATGTGTCCATATCCTTCACATCCATGGCATTTGATTCCTTTTTCTTGACTGGTCTTTTCAGTATAATTTGACCTTCTGTTAGCATCAAAAGATCTCTTGTTCTCAGAAGAGTTTGTGTATCTTCCACTAGGATTGGATTTTCCTTCCATTCCTCTGAGAATCTTTTTGAATTGTCTTCCAAGCATAGCAATGTTGTCTGATAAGCTTTTACCAGTTTCTGATTCATCATCTTCTTCTTCATCAGTGTTTGTTACCAAGGCTATGCTTTTATTCTTCTTAACATTTGTGTCATTCATTCCCATCTCAAATGTTTGAAGGGAACCAATGAGTTCTTCAACTTTCATAGTGCATATGTCTTGAGCTTCTTCTATTGCTGTGACTTTCATGTCAAATCTTTTTGGCAAAGATCTGAGGATCTTTCTTACAAGTTTTTCATCAGTCATTTTTTCTCCCAAAGCTCCAGAAGTATTGGCTACTTCTAAGATGTTCATGTAGAATTCATGAACTGTCTCATCTTCCTTCATTCTCAAATTTTCAAACTTGGTGGTGAGAAGTTGAAGTCTTGACATCTTTACCTTTGATGTTCCTTCATGAGTTGTTTTGAGAGTATCCCATACTTCTTTGGCTAGCTCACAGTGATGCACAAGTCTAAATATGTTCCTATCAATGCCATTGAATAGAGCATTTAAGGCCTTGGAGTTGCCTAGTGCTGAATCTTCTTCTTCCTTACTCCATTCTTCTTCAGGTTTCAACACTTTTGATCCATCTTTGGTGTCTTGGATAGGATGTTCCCATCCAATGTTGACTGCTCTCCAGGCCCTGTTGTCAAGTGATCTTAAGAATGCAATCATTCTTGGTTTCCAGTAGTCATAATTTGATCCATCCAGAATAGGTGGTCTATTTACTGACCCTATATCTCTGTCCATGTTTCCAGAATTTGTATTCCCTAGATCTCACCCAGTATAAACAGGCAGGGTGCCTGCTCTGATGCCAATTGAAATTCTGTGATCAGGTATGAGATGTCCTAAGAGATGTCCCAACACTTGACAGATTTAACCAAAACTTAAATAGCAAGAAAAGTAAACAACACAGAAGTTTGTTAACCCAGTTCAGTGTATAACCACACTTACATCTGGAGGCTACCAAGCCAGGAGGAAATCCACTATAAGTAATATTAATTCTAGACTTAAACCACCCTGTTTAATCTATCACTTAATCACTACCCAATGCAATTTCTACCTAAGACACAACTTAGATAAGAGTACCCTACTCACTCCCCCTCAATCACACAGTGATCAAGTTTACAAGTTTAATAAAATTGAAGTCATACTTCAAACAAAACAGCTTGATCTTACTTCACAGTTTCAATCAAGTCACAAATGCACTTATGCTTAAAAGCTCATCAAGTGGTACAATAAAAACAACCTGCTATTAAAAACACTAGACACCCTATTTGGTCTTCTGAAATTCGTACTCAATTCTATGAGTTTCTGTTGATTAAATAGGTATCTGTATTTTGGGCTTTCTGTAGAATGATCCAGCCCTAATGCGCATGCAGCTTCCACCTTGAATTTAGGGTTTGTTACTTCCTAGATTCTAGGTGATTTAGGTCTTCTGTTTTAATCTGAATCCTCAATATAAAACTCCCTACAGATGCGCCTTGTTCTGTTTTTATCCATCATTAATTAATTCCAGATAACTCTCCTTAAATATCTCTGATCAGTTAGTCAATAATTAATTCTGGTAGCAGGTTTGAGATGTCTCAACATCTGTTGGGACATCCTGAAAAACTGAACTTAAGTCATTAACACAATGTCCCAACATCTTGTAAGACATCCTGAAATAAGTTCACATACTCTGTTTGCTAATGTCCCAACATTTGATAGGACATTCTGAACTGAATTCAATATTCCTTGTTGGTCAAAAATTCTGCCAATTCAAGACATCTACAGTTACGATCAACCTAATGTATCAGATTACAAAATTACATGCGAAATGCCTAAACTTCCCTCAACACAAGAGAATAAAGAAAAGACAAAAATCTTGAATTCAGGTGCCATGACACGGACCGTGTCGTGTGACACGGGCACCTGTGTCATGCTGCTGGAATCATGGATGCGAGAATCTTTATTTTGGGGGACTATGACACAGGCCGTGTCATGTGACACGGGCACCCGTGTCATGCTTCTGTATTGCCTCACACATTTTTTCAAGTATTCACTCCATATCCATCTTGACACGGGCCGTTTCAGGTGACACGGGCACCCGTGTCAGGCTTCTGAAACCCCCTTTTCCTCAATGTCCTTGCACACGAATCGCCATTTCATTAGTATCTGATCACCAGCTTATTATATGCCTGAAAATACACTAAAAACAACCAAATTAAACACACCAACGATAGAAAAAATAAACATGTAACATCCTCACCACATAAAGGAATAACACGAAATAACATAAACATAAGACTCAAAAGCACACAAAAACATAAAAACCAACAACTAACATATCTTGAAATATATGACTGGAAATCACCGATCAAACTCCCCCGAACTTGAACTTTTGCTTGTCCTCAAGCAGAAAGCTTGCATAAATGCACAAGTTAATCATTCATTACTGAAACTTTCGAGATGAAATGAGGATACTCGTACCTGAGTTATGTTCCAAATCACCAGACGGGTACTTTTAGTACTTCTCTCTCAATGAAAATATTTCACAAACACCGAACTGCGGTAGCACCACGGACCTCAATCCTCTTTTTGGTAACCTCTCTGACTATTCTTTAGGCTTAGGTCTTCCTATCAATTTTCCCCCCTTTTCATTCGGACACTCGTTTTAAGGCTTTTTGCAATTTTTCATTGTATACACAAGATTGATCAATCAAAGCAATTTTTTTTTAGACACCGACTTTTAGGTTCAACCGCCGTTAGGTTGAATAACCGGGTGAGGTTTACCCAACTTAGAAGGATCGATTGTCTAATTGTCCCCTTTTTTCTTTTTCTTTTTGGTGTTTTTTTTCTTTTTTTTTCTTTTTCTTTTTCTTGATCAACCTTGCACGACAATTAGTATAAATGAAGCCTGACTGTCATGATAAACTAATAAAGGGGTACTTCTCAGATTAAAGTACCAATGTCTCTCATTTAAACTGACTTAATTAATTATAATTAATCTAATTAATCAAAATTAAAATTAGGTGGATTATCTGATCCGTCCATACATTAATTTAAACAAGATCCAAGGGTGGAGATTCAATCTGGGCATCTAACCCTAATTAAGCCCTAATTACTTTCAGGTAACCGGAGCTAAGCTCCGGTCATCTTCTTCAGCCACTAAAAATGCTAACTTCTTCCCTAGATCACTAAACACCAAATTTCTTGCCCAGAAATGATCCCCAAGCATCATACATCATGAATCAACAAACAAAACACATTTATCATGCATCATAAAGCTGAATCGAAGCAATCAAGTTCTAGGTCAAAAATTTCAGAACATCATGAAATCCTCATTTCTAACCTATTTTCAATTCTAATCATATCAGTGTGATCAGGGAAGCATGTAGATTCATTCTAGAACTTAAAATCATGCTTCTGGAAAAAAAATCATGAAGGTTACCTGAGATGGAGTTCTTTGAAATTGAGCTTTCTGGGCCTCTCCTTTTGTGCAATCCAGTCCCCTTTGAACTCCTGAGGCTATTGGCAAGCTTGGATGAAGCTTAGAGTGGTTGTTTTGTGTGTTTCAGTTCTGACAAAGCAGAAATCGTGTTTATGTTTGGGCTTGTTTCAGGCTATGGCGATGGGTGGGAATTGTTCTTGAGGTTTTATGGAGTTGATTGGTGAAAGAATTTATGTATTTGAGTGGCTTAATTAAGAGATTCGAAGAGCTAAAGTTTGGGAGCAATTTTTTGATTATGAAGTTGTGTGTTGTTTCAGGCCATGAAGGGTGTCCATTTATAGTGCTTAGGGCTTGAATAAACAATTGTTATTGGCCAGAAGAGTTGTTGTGGCACTGTTGGATTGGTATGGCTTGAAATGCAAAAATGTCAATATATGTGTACTTAAGGTATGGGCTGGTGCAGCATAGATTTCTATAGTTAGATCTCTTCAGCATGCTTCATGGAGAACCATTGGATTAATAGAAGTGAGTTGTGATGCTTGGATGAAGAGATTTCAATGTTTATGCATATTGGCCACTTTGAAATTTCTTGTGAATCAAGTCAGGAAAATGCCAAATTCTTGGGCCAATTCTGGTCTAGGCAAGTTGTATTGACATGTTGTGACATAATTGAGCACATTAGAGGTCACTTAGAGGCCTGGAACTCAAAATTGCATAAATCCCTCTTTGACATGAACATGAAATTTACAAGATTTTTGCCAACTTTGCAAGGCCATAACTTGAGTTCTAGGATGAATCAGAATGAGTTCTTGTACTTTTTGAAAATGGGAGGATCCAATCTACAACTTTCATGTTTGAAGAAATTTTATTTGAAATCTTTTTGATCAAGAAAGATGAGGTTGAAAATCTTTCCCAAAATAGAAAGTTTACATTACAAGTCATTTCTATTTTTGGCAAGTTTTGGCTTTGTTCATTTTTCTTCAATTTTGTGAACTTCCAAGCATTCCAATGATCAAATAAAGATTGTATGACTTCAAAATGATGATGACCCTTTGGAACTATTGTTGGGGGCCTCAGATGCCCTAATTATGACTTTTCTTGCACAACAAGTTATCATTTGATCAGATGACCTCCACAGGGAATGTTTTTATAAAACTTGATACACGTGCTCCTTATAACATATATGGACCAATAGCAACAAGAATGACCAAAATTTTTGGGTGTAAGGCTCTGAAACTAAAACCCTAATTTTAGGTCATCTGTGTAGGAGCCTCAGCTTGGCCTCAATACCTCTACAATGTTTTGACATTTCTTGACTTCAATGGACCCATGGGGTCATAAGATGATCATAGGACACTCATGGACCCTCTTGGCATGCTTCATGGCCTCTGAGATAGCTCACACCACTTCTAGGATTCATCCGATCACAAACCCTAGATGCAGCTATGCAGATGAATGTTTAAAGGGTGATTATGCATTGTGGAATGTGTTGATAGGCTATGCAATGATGATAATCATAAGTCAAGATGATAAAAGAGAGAGGGAAAATTTGGGTTATTTACAAAGACAAGTCCCCAAAGGGAACCTGGTTCAGGTCCTTCGTCTGGCAATGGTTCGTCAAAAATTTTCATCTTAAGATACATGATGTCTTTGTCTAGGAAGTCAAATGTGACTGGATCCTGATAATGAGGGATTGATGAGCCAAATGATCAGCAAGGATACTTCCTTCGACGGAATTTTATGCGTGATACTCAATGTCGTATTCTAATAACAACATTTTCCAATCGAGCAATTCGTCCCGTTAATACAGGCTTTTCAAACACATATTTGATTGGATCCATCTCCGAAATGAGCCAAGTAGTATGACAAATCATATACTGGTGAAGACGTTTAGCTGCCCAAGCTAAAACACAATAAGTTTTCTCGAGCATTGTGTACTGAGTTTCACAATCATTGAATTTCTTGCTCAGATAGTAAATAGCATATTCTTTTCTTTTCGTGTTGTTTTATTGGCCAAGTACACATCTCATGGAGTCTTCCAAAATGGTGAGGTACATGATCAATGGTATGCCTTCAATTGGAGGAGATAAAATTGGTGGCTTCAACAAGTATTCTTTGATCTTTTCAAAGGCTTCCTAGCAGTCTTCTGTCCAATCATGACTTTGATTCTTCCGAAGAAGTTTGAATATTGGCACGCATGTCGCAGTCATGAGGAATATAGATATTGAGATGTAATTGAGATGTCCCAGGAATCCTCGTACTTGTTTCTCCGTTTTCAGAACAGGCATTTCTTAAATAGCCTGGACTTTGTCAGGATCGACTTTGATTCCTTTCCGACTGACAATAAATCCTAGGAGCTTTCATGATCAGACACCAAAGATGCACTTGTTAGGATTCAATCGTATTTGATATTTTCTCATACGTTGGAAAAATTTGTGCAGATTATCAACGTGTTCCTCTTTTGTTTTCGACTTGGCGATCATATCGTCGACGTATACTTCGATCTCTTTATGAATCATGTCATGAAAGAGAGTTGCCATTGCCCTTTGATAGGTAGCACCAGCGTTCTTAAATTCGAACGACATTACTTTGTAACAGAAGGTTCCCCATGGCATAATGAAAGATGTTTCTCCATGTCTTCGGGTGCCATTTTTATCTGGTTGTAGCCCGAAAATCCATCCATGAAAGAAAAAACTTTGTACTTTGATGTGTTGTCTACCAGCATGTCGATATATGGTGAGGGAAAGTCGTCCTTTGGACTTGCTTTGTTGAGATCCATGTAGTCTACACATATTCTGAATTTTCTGTCCTTCATTGGTACTGGCACAATGTTTGCCAACAATTGAGGATAATCTTAAGTGGTGACAAATCCTGCGACGATTTGCTTCTATACCTCCTCCTTGATTTTGATAGTCATATATGGATGAGTTCTTCTCAATCTCTGCTTGACTAGCGAGCATTCGGGCTTCAACAGTAAATGATGTTTCACGATATTGGTATTCAGCCCTAGCATGTCATGGTAGGACCAAGAAAATACATTGGGAAATTCTTTGAGTAGTGAGATCAAGCTTTTCCTTTCTGCCGAAATAAGCAGTGCGCTGATCTTGACTTCCTTTCTTTCCTGTTCTGAACCGAAGTTGACCGTTTCCAATAGTTCTTTGTAAGGTTGAATTGAATTTTCCTCGTGTTTCAGAAGTCTGGAGATCTCTTATGGAATTTATTCGTACTCTTCCTCTTCAGCTTCAAATATCGGGAACTCAAAGTTTGGAGAAGGCATTGGATCACGTGTTTCAATGGGGTTTAAAACAATTAATATACACGATAATGATATTGAGAAAACACATTTAGAGAATGCAAAAGAAAGTTTATGCAGATTAGTTTTGAAAAACATTTGTTTTTATTTTTAGTTGTTTTTAGGAATTACCATTTTCTGAAAAAGCGAAAAAGAGAAAACAGCAACAAGTGCGGAAGTACATAAGGACATTTTATTTATGATTTTTCAATTCTTGAAATACACATCTCTATAAAACAAAGCTCTGTCACTTTGGGCTAAGTGAAGAGGATAATTTACAACACGTAAGCCCTATAAAACATTCCTTGTTATTCGGGCGAGATGAAAGGTTAAAATAAAAATAAGTAATTACTTTGGAATGTGAATAATGTTTGGGACATCAATAGAGACCCATTTGTAACGATCTTCGCTGGAGATGCAGAAGCTTGTAACTTGTCTTCCTAGAGTAGCTTTTATACTGACATTAATTTTTGGTGAAGGAGGATCCACAGAGTCTTCCTTGCATGTAGCTTAATTGTGCGAGAAATCGTCAGTTGTTTCTTCATCGATGCTCTCAGAAGAGTCTTCCCATCCAGTTGATTGGATGTCTTTGATATCAATGCAAGAACTTGTAGGAGCAGTGTACTTTACAAGATAATCTTATTTTCCACTTGGTTGTCCCAAAGTGTCCCACGTTTCTATGGGAATTATGGAGTCATCTTCAGTAATGACATTTACTTCGGGTAATGCAAAGTTGAGGAAGTCTTGTCCTGCAATCCTTGTAAATTCGTCGAGATAACATTGCATGTCACTAGGATTTTCGTGATAAGATTCCCATGCGGGTAGATCGTCCATTAAGTCTTCGAATGTACGATCAAAGTTATCTGTCATTGGAGTGTCTTCCAATGATTTGTGAGGAGCAATAGTTACTTCAGAAATTTATTTGTCCTCTGTCTTTTGAATATACTTTGAAATGGAGATTGGCAAGTCGAATGGCTTGCACATTTCGTCCTGAGAAATGTATCCTTCCTCATTAAAGTATGTTTTCCATTCGTCATCGAGATCTTAGGAGCCTTCCGAATTATTTTCCTCGATCATATATACCTTTTGAGAGATTGGGTGAAGGAAGCCTCCAATGTGGAAAATATTTTTAATTGGACCAAAGTTCTCGTCCTTTGCTGTAGGTTTAGTTGCTGCTGAAGAACAACCAAGACCTTTTCTGGATTCATTGTTGATGGGAATTACAATTTGACCCCAACCTTTGATATTGTTGCTTTCCAGGGCTTGGAGAGCCCCTTTGTAGGAAGCAATTGACGTTCTTATTTTCGACTAATCCTTGTTACTTAAAGAGAGAGATTGGAACTCAGTTCCAATGACGTCTTATGGTTCCAAATACGAGAATGAGGATAAGTTGCTAACAATCAAGGCTCTTTCTCTGAAAACTGTTACCAATTTGTTATTCGTTAAAAACTTCAATTTTTGATGAAGTGTGGAGGTCACTACCCCTACTTCATTAATCCAGGGTCTTCCAAGTAAAAAATTGTATGTTGGACGGATGTCCATGACTTGAAATGTAATTTGGAAGGTGTGAGGTCCAATGGTTATGGGAAGATCCACATCGCTGATAACTGCTTCTCGAGATCCGTCAAACCCTTTGACTACGACCTCACTTTTTCTCATAAGAGGACCTTGAATAGTCAATCTTCTGAAAGTAGACCTTGTCATATTGTGATTCATACCTTCTTCATGAAGATCATTGTCATTAAATCCCAAGTTGTTAAAGTTAGTAATGTTGGAGACGATACCATCGAATTGGTTCACGGTTACGTCTGGTTCTACAAAGGCTTGCTCCAAAACCCTTTGTAATGCTTCTCGGTAGCTTTTGAGCTAAGCATAGGAGTTAGCACTGATATTCTCGAAGGAGTTTGTAGTAATTGATCCATAATGTTGTACTCGCTTCTCTAGATGAGCCTAAGGATTTCATCCTTATCCTTTGTTGTAGGCTCTGGATTACTTGTCTGACCCATTTGCGGGTTGATGTCCTGAGCTTGAGGTTCCTTTTCCTCTGCAGTTTTTTCAACTCCTCGGTTGAATACTCGTCCACTTCTAGTGACTCGACTGATATTAGCGACGCTGACAAGAGATGTTTGGGGTACTTATTTCCCTCCTTCCATGAATATTAATTTGTACTTATATGTAATTGCTTTCTCCGAAGCATAAGGCACTGAGCTTGGTAAGTAGATGACCAAAGGGGTTAGACGATCCTTTCGATTGTCGAAAATAACCTCTATCGGTGATGGCTTGTGAATTTTTTCATTGTTGAAGGGAACTTCCAAGTATTTCTTTTCTTAGACCAAAGGGATTATATTGAGAATCTCTTCGTCGGTTTCACAATCCATAAGTTCAATTGCTGGAACTTCATGTATCATGTTGATCTATTATGATTCTTGCAGACGAGTAACACCTTGTTCCATTTTATCTCGGAGATCCATGCAAACTATGATACATCCTCGTTTATTCGTTGAGCAGACTGTAACACGGTGGGAGAACTGACTTTCTATAAATGTTGCGGATAGCAAGAGTCTCCACCGAATTTTATTTTATCCAAGTGGAAAGGACATAAAAGAACAGGAAAGACCTATTTTTAAAAGACTTGAGTTCGGGGGGTAGGTTATATAAAGGGAAGGTGTTAGCACCCTTTATATCCATGGTTATCCATGGGCTCTTAGTTACTTAGCTCACTTTGTTTGTTTGCAAGAGTGTAGTGTGTGATTAGAAACTTTCTAAGTACTTTGTAATGATCCTCGTATGGATGTATACAAAGCCTTGTTTTTGAAAATTGTTTGAAAAGTTTGGTGTAAAGAGTGTTTTTGAAAAGTGAGCAAGCAACTTAAGAGAAACCTACCCTAGATTAAGCCTTTCATGTTCTCATATGTTCTTTCAATGGTAAGACTATCCCTATTATTAAGGAATAGGTAGTCATTATCTTGGATGTGAATAAAGGGACATTGGTAGGGTCATCTGGATGTAGGCAACTGTAGAGTGTCTTTAGCCATATGGAGGGACAATCATCTTTTATCTGGGAGGGACAAGATCATTTATCGTAGGCAACCTCGTCGGGACTTGATCTTTTAGAATCTGGGAGGGACTAGACGATTTTATGGAGGGATTTTTGCTTAAGACACCCTACTTGACCTTTTGAATTAGGCAACTGAGAGGTATCCTTAGGAAGTGCAAGATGGCGACCTTAGATCGACTTACGTGTATGCGTGTTTATTTTCAAATATTTATCTTGTTAAATTAATTTTCTAAGTTAATTTTAATTACAAATAATTATACACTCCCTAAATTACTAACCATATAGTAAATATATTTACAACAAAAATAAATACGAGAAAATAAACCTATAAAATATTACAAGGCTTTGGGATAATTACAATATAATCGAGGAATAATAAATAATAATAATGATAATAATAAGGCAAATTTGTAAAGCCAATAAATAAATATTAGGAGAAAAGAAATAAGAAAATAATTAAAAAAACATTTAGAGAAAATTGAATAAGTTAGATTTTAGGATTTATAGTGAAAATTAGGTTCAATTAAAAAATTAGGGTTTATTAATAATGGATTTAAATAAATAAATTTTATTTATAAAATATAAAATATTATGTACAAATATATCAAAATAAATAATTTTTTTATAAAAATAAAGTGAAGTTAATAAAAATATAAAGTTTAATTAAGAAAAACATTATTGATTTTTAGATTAAATAAATTAATTAAAATAGATTAACAAAATTAAATTAAGAAAATAGGAAGAAAAAAAAACAAGAAATAAGGAAAATAACCAAAAAAATAGGACCTGGGATTTGAACCCAGGTCCCTTACCTCAAACACCATGGTACAAAACCAACTGAGCTGCATGCGCGCGTTTATCATTCATGGGAGGTGTAATCAATAAATATTAAAACCTGTAAAATCAATGAAATGTTAAAAAAGGTTGAGCACCTGGGATCGAACCCGTGCCCTATAGTAGATAGAGAGGTTGCTTCACCACTGGGCCAGACGCGCGTATGTGATCACAATTCAAAACCAATCCATAAAATATAAAACGCAAAATTTAAATTATAAACTCCGCGCCAAAGGAGTCGTCTTCTTCCTTGAATTCACAGGTTTACCTGCAAATTTCCCTGCGAATCTACTTGCGAAGTTTCCTGCGTTCAAAAACCTATAAATCATACATTATATCATACACGCATTATTTTACCAAATTGATCACATGGATATGATCCCCATCCATCACGCAGTTCAATTATGGTTTCAAAATCAATTTATAATGGCCAAATTGAGAAACCCTAAATTTTGTCCAAGAACCCTAACAATGGCCGATTGTAATATAGGTCATGAAGTTTCACGAAAACTATCCAGAAAGCATCTATGGATCAAAACAAACATGAATCAACAATCAAACATAATTTATAATGGCTAAACACATGAAATCGAAAAGCATAAAATTAAGAAGGAAAAACGATTCGGTTTGCGTTCATAGTGATGTTTTGGATGGTTATGATGATGCAAGTATGTTCTGAGAGTCTCAAAGGTTCAATTGCAACCTTTAAGTTGACTGGAAGAAGTCCAAAACCCTGAAACCGAATTTGACTTTTTTTTCCAAAATTTGAAAGCTTGAATGTTCTTCTTCGAGGAAGGATTTTGTATCCCTTTGTTTGTGTTGAGTTTGTGTATATGTATGGAAGGTAATTAGGTCAAAATATGCTGGATTTTTGGGCTTTGTAATGGTTGCTTGATCATGAAGTTTCACACTTTCAAATATTGAAAAAAATCTCATCAAACCTTTCCAAATTAGGCTAGCACGAATTTGTATGATTTCAATCAGCTTTGAATGATTTTTAATATTTTCTAGAAGAAGAATCATGTCCAAATATTGATTTTTATATTTTATTTAGATTTAATTTGATTTTTAATGGATAAAATAAAAATAAATAATAAATAAATAATAAAAAATCAGGACTTTGTTGCTTTGGGTCGTGCTTGAGGTCTTTGTATGGATTGGATCACAACATTGCAAGCCCATTTGGAAAAATTTGGTTTTAAGGCCCCATTTGCTTTATATACCTCCCAAAAATTTCCCAACTTTGCAAAGGCATATCTTCCTCAATTTTAAGGCTATGAGGGTGTTCTTGGATAATTTGGAAATCTTAGAGAGTCCTCTAACCAACTTCATTGGTCTCATGTCCATATCTTTTACCATTTTCAAGTTATGCCCTTTGGATGATGTTGACTTTTTGTTGACTTTAAAATGACCCATAATGTCTTAGCTCATACCTTCCAAATGAAGCATTTTTGGACTTGGCTTGTGAGACACAAAGTTTTAGAGAATTCAATTTCCTTCAAAATGAGCTTAAGATGGAAAAAATTTGATGAAGCATGTGAAAGTTATGGCTGGTCAAAGTTCAGTTGACTTTTCTTGTGAAAACCCTAATTTAGAAACTCCTGATTCTTGATAATCTGAAATCTCCTTGATGAATCATGATCAACCCTTGACCAAATGATGAATTTTACTTCATATACTTGATTTTGGAAAAAAAAATCATGAAGTTTGACTTTGGTTTGACCACAGTTGACCTCGGTTTGACTTTTTAACTGCTTTGACTGATTTTAGCATATCTGATCATCTGACTAAGCAAACCTTTTGGGAAAGCCTTGAAACTTGAAATAGGGATTCTTGAAGACATGTGGGATGTTATGAAGTTCACTTGAGGCCTTGTAAGTCCATTTAGCCTGATGAAATCCAAAACCCTAGTTTAGGATGCATTGCTTAGGAGGATGCTTTGCCTGAGGGGATTGTCAAACTTTCTGACTAATTGTGAACCTTGTGAACCTTGTGAACCTCTTGAGATACCTTGTGAACCTTGTGAACTTCTTGGGACACCTTAGTACACAATGTCTTGTCTAGGTGAGGGCAAATTTTGAGGTGCAACACAGACCTCGCAATTTTCATAACTGTGAGGTGGCAAAAGATCGTATCCACTTTGTATACAATGCATCTTAACTCTGTCTGAATCTTGTATTCTGGTTTCAAAAGTTTACTTCTAGCCGGAGTACCATTATTGAGACTAATCTGACCAGTTTCTTCATCCATGTAAATTGGAAGCCCCTAATGGTCCAATAAATCTTGAAGATTTCCCTGCATTGTTACACACCCTTGATTACCTTCAGAGCAACCTCTGCAGTTCCGATAATCGTGCATTGATAAAAATCAAAGTCTAACGTGCTTGGAGTGAAATTTGACTAACCTAGAATTCATTATGCGAATGTCAAAGATCTGAACCATGTTGATCTGAGGATCATTTTCTTCATGGTAATCTTGAATCCATCCTAAATCCATTTGTCGTTGAAGGACTTCTTGTACAAAGGAGCACCCTTGATCAATTATTGAACAGACGTAGCAAATTTGGTAGTCGTATCATGGCAAATTATGATGTAAACTTTGTCTGGAATGCATTGCAACCAGATTGACATTCATTGCTCGAATGTCAAAGTTTTGAACAATTCTCATGATGTGGCAATGACTTTGTTTGAACATTTTGATTAGTATCTCTGAAAGATAAAACTCCGTTTCTGATGAGTATCTGGATGTCGTACTTGAAAGCTAGGGAAGTTTTCAATGTTATGCCATTTCCCTCCTTGATGATAAGGACAGGATTGATCAGCTTTATGCCATGGAGGAGGATCAGCAGGAATCGCAACAGGAGTCCTTGTTTGAATGTGCCCCTTGCTTAGTAGTAGTGGAAACAAATCAACATATATTGTAGGTATAGGGTCAATTGTCGGAGCCCTTGGATACCCATTCCTGTTAAATTCTGGACAAGCCCGTTGAGGAGGCTACTACCTTTGCTGATACTATTGTTGATTAGGAGAGTTCCAAGAAATCTGAAGTTGATACGTCGGAGTTACTACTGAGGTAATAACAGGAGATACTGTCGCCGCTTGACGAGGTGCAAATCTTTGTCATTGTTTACCTAGAGATATGTTACGGATGTCCTATTCCTTCTTCTTTGGAAAGGAACTTCCATATCTTTTGTTGGAACTTGAAGGTTCAACGTCTTTGGCCAAACGTCCTTCTCTAACTGCCTCTTCTAAGCGTACTTCCATGTTTACCGTCTCAGTGAAATCATTGGGCACGGTTGCAACCATATGTTCATAGTAGAATGAGCTCAATATCTTGAGGAAGATTTTTGTCATTTCTTTCTCTCTGAGAGGAGGAGAATTTGAGCAGCAATTTCACGCCATCTTTGCGCGTACTTTTTGAAGGTTTCATTACTCTTCTGAGACATTGATATGAGCTGGTCCCGATCGGGAGCCATATCCAAATTAAATTTATATTGTTCAATGAAAGCATTACCGAGATCTAGGAAGTTGTTGATATTTGTACGATTGAGCTTCATGTACCAACGAAGTGCTGCCCCAGTTAAGCTATCCTGAAAGTAGTGAATCAGTAGCTTTGGATTGTCCATTTGAATGGACATTTTATGGGTGTACAATGTTAAATGACTTTGGGGGCAAGAATCACGCTTGTATTTCTAAAAATCTGGCACTATGAATTTGTGAGGTATTTGAACATTTGGGACCAAGCATTGATCTGCTATGTTGCTTCCAAACAATTATTTTCCTCTAAGAGACTCCAATTCTTGTTGCATGGCTGCAAACTTTTTCTGGAATTCGTCCATCCTTTCGCTAATTCCTCCCCCTTCACTTTGAGAAGGATAGTACCTTCGGCTTTCCGAGGTGATGTGTACCAGTGGAGATGGTACAACTTGTACTGCAGTTGGAACTTCAGATACCAGGAGTTTGTAACCTCTTGGTATGGCATTCTTTGCGAGTTCATCTTGAAGAGTTCAAAGTTTGTAACCTTCAAACTGAGACAGTCCTACGAAGTTCCTCAATTCTTCAACTAGCTGGGGATCATATCCTTCCGGGATAAATCCTGGTGGCATGCCCCAAGGACGATCCTTTGGCATCTCATACCTTGGATCTTTATATGATATCTCTTCAATCGGTGCAGACACGACTTCAGAGATCACTGTTCTTTGGTGAATATTTTGAGCTACAGTCAGAGCTTCGACCATTCCTTTGAGCCTTTCCATAGTTGAATTCACATTATAGAGCTCCTATTTCAGCTCTTTGTTCTCTTCCTCGTGGTCTTCCATTCTTTTCTGGCGACCGGCCCGAGTATTGTATGAATGAGATAGTTTGACTTCTAAAAGAAGTACATAATAAGACTCGATAAAAACATGCAAATGATGTAAATGATGAATGATAATGCAATGATTAAAAGTAATATTTGTTAATTTTCTCCTTTATTAAAGCATGAACTGATTGAACAAATTGTTGCAAAGTATCATGAATGATAATGCAATGATTAAAAGTAATATTTGTTAATTTTCTCCTTTATTAAAGCATGAACTGATTGAACAAAATGTTGCAAAGTATCATACAGAAATTTGTATTGAACTGAAACAAGTTACATCCACGGTACATTATTTAAATGCTGGAAAGAAAGTTTAAAACTCTAAAGCTCTCTTTGCTGGGACTTTAGTTCCTTGACGATCTGTTTTCTATCTCTTGAGCAGGACTTCTTCCAGATCTTCAATTCTTTTCCACGTGTAAAAGGTTTCGGCGTTGCCTTGAACAGGTAGTTATTCCTCCTTCTCTGTGATGTGGTACTCAAGTACCTCAATGAGGTCATCCTTTTCCTTCCGAAGACTATGAATTTTGACATTCTCTAGACTGAGAATCTGATATTTGTTTTTCCAGGAGTCTCTATCCCTTTATATTTTGTTGAAAGCTATTTGAAGCTTCTATGTATCATTCATGAAGTAGAGAGCAGTTTCCTTCAATGGAAGCACCCCTTGTCGAGGGTAAGGCATCCTCAGTTTCAATGCTCTAGCTTGTACCCATTGGAGGTAATGATCCAAAGAGATACGGTTTTGTTTTCCCAAATATTATATTCCTTTCTTGTGTACATATTTCCAAGCATGCACAATCTCTCCTCTGATATTCTTGTGCTTTTCTCCTTCTTCGAAGAAAAGTCCTTCATTATGTGCGTTGACAGGTATATCTTTCATCGGGTATCCTATATGACGTCGAGCTAACTTTGGGTGATAATTAATCCCTCCCTTGGTACCAATGAGAGGTACATTGGGGAAAATACTACAGCTGGTGATGATCCTGATTCTGTCTTCGACTGGATTGGACCAACTGATATCTGAATTGGTTAAAGACATAATCTTTTGAGACCAGTGCATTCCACTTTTAGTTTCCCAAAATTCTGATGACTTGGGCAAGTGGGAAGTGAACCATTTGTATAAAAGTGGTACACAACAAGTAATCATTCCTCCGCCGTGTAAATTTCTCAGGTGAACTGAGTGGATAGCATCTGCGAGCAGTGTAGGAACTGGATTCCTTATGAGAAAGATCTTTATCGTATTGATGTCGACAAAGTTTTCTACATTGGGAAATAAGAATATCCCATAGACGAGCAATACGAAGATGACTTCGAATGAAACAGTATTTCCGATACTGGAAAAATATAATGCTCTCTCAATCAAAAATTTGGAGGGTAAACCCTTGATTCTTCCTTTGGTAGTCCAATGAGCCTTCACTTCTGACTCTTCCAAAGCAAGATTCTTGTAAATTATTGAGTCTCTCGGCATTCCTTCCAATTCGGAGAACGGTATTTTCTCATTAATAGGGATTCCTATCAACAGAGAGTACTCTTTCAATGTTAGGTAGAGCTAATAATCTAGAAATGTGAAGTAGTGGTACATCGGGTCGTAGAATTGGACTAGTGTAGGAAGAATACCTTCTACCATGCTGACTTTCAGTAGGGACAAAACTTCTCCAAACTTTACCCTAAATGATTCCTTATCTGTAACAAGTTTTCCTAGTTTTCTCAGATCATCCAATCTCGGACTCTTAAGTATAAACTTGTGGGTTTTCCATCGCCCAAAGTCCATTTTTGAAAAACTGATAATATGAAATAGACATTTGTTCAGTTCTTTTAGAGAAAAATAATGATGATTTTTTTTTTTGAAAAATATTTTCTTTTGATGAATGCATGAATGCAACACACAAGAAACACGGTGAAAACATGGTATCGGTGTCATGAAGCTAGAGCTCTACCTAGACTGATTCGAGGACTTTTGAAGTTTCACTTGATCAGGATTGGACTCCCAACAAGCTATCTCAATTATGTCCTACATATCTTAAAGTGCACTCAAGCGCACCAAGATGCGGATTAAGCGCATTCCCATTTTTTAGAGGCCACCCTAAAGGATATCATTTGAAAAGATATTTTACAAAAACATAAACATAAAGCAGTATAAAAGCAATATAACAGTTGTATACATATACATGTTCCTAAACCTAGGTTTTTTTTCTAACTAAAAAAGTTTAGAAGAAAATTATAACTTAACAAATAGTAAGAAGAAGTTCCTACAGACGGTGGCATTTTCTGGTTTGGCTTCATTTCTTAAATCTAAAAGTTTCTACATAAAAGAAATGGGAGAATAAAAATTTACTCCCACTGTGGTCGCCCTTTTTCTGTAGGCTCAATTTTTGTGGTTTCGAATCACTATCGCTTTGGTACTACAGTTCGATTCTTTTTTTATCCTATGAAGTTGTTTAAGGAAGGGAAATAGAAGTATCCAATTAACCCTGCTTGAAAACTGAGTTTAAACAGATGACTGTTGGTTATAGATGCTATAAAAAGTGTGGGTCTATTTTAAGTTATTTTGTTGAGATAAAAGGGTATGTTTGTAGTTTTTATTTTTCTCTATTATCATAATTTTCTGATGTTTTTCTTAGGCTTTAGAAACCTAATTTTTGTTTTTTGTTTGGTGTGCTAGCAAAGATTTTACGACCATTTGCCTACGTACCCCCAAAAAGAGAATTAAGGGATAAGAGCATCGTAGTTCCTCCTAAAAGGCTAGAGCTAGGAGGAAAGGGTTAATTTGTATCCTAGTTAAAGCACAGGATGTTGATGCTCAAAAGTTTGTATTTGTGTCTTGATTAAATCCCAAGATTGAAGTTGAAAAGTCTGTTTGTTTCCTGATCAAAGCCCGGGAATGAAGCTGAAAAATAGTTGTTTGTAACTGGTTGATTGGTTGCTTGAATTTCATAGCTCAAGGCATAAGATGAATGGTATCTTGATTTGTATAGCTCAAGAAAGGATGAATGGGTACCCTGAATTACATAGCTCAAGGAGGACTGAATGGTTGACCTGAATTGCATAGCTCAGGAAAGTTGAATGGGATATCTTAATTTGCATATCTCAAGAAAGGTTGAATGTTTAGCTTAGTAAGAGTCCAATATTATGATCGTTGTTAGCTTAGTTAAAGTCCAAGACTATGACTGTAATGAAAGAATTAGCTTAATTAAAGTCCAAGGCTATGAGTGATTGTATAGTGTTTGACTATTTGTGCCTTGATTGAAGCCCAAGGTTGAAGCTAAAGGGTGCTCAGTAGATAGAATTTGCCACCTCTAAGAGGGAATAATTTGATTTATTTGTGACTTGATTGAAGCCCAAGGTTGAAGCTTAAAGGAAGAAAACTGACTCTTGCTGGGAAAGTTTTATCTGTGTCCTGATTTGGAAACCCAGGTGTGAAGCTTATTTGTGAGAGACTGACTCTTGATTATCTGTATCTTATATGAAGCCTAAGATGGGAGGATGAAAAGTTTTGGTAGACTAACTATGTATAAAGAGTGTTTGGTCTGTTGGAAAGTTTATGAGAGATGTGGTCATCCAATATTCCTTTGTCTGGGAGGATACAATTGTACAAATCCCAAGAGGAGGCTAGCTTGGTCATCCA
The DNA here is from genome assembly GCA_963966055.1 of Lathyrus aphaca. Classification (NCBI taxonomy): domain Eukaryota; kingdom Viridiplantae; phylum Streptophyta; class Magnoliopsida; order Fabales; family Fabaceae; genus Lathyrus; species Lathyrus aphaca. The sequence continues at coordinate 433,123,829 of OZ014519.1, forward strand.
TCGGGGAGAGGGATAGTACTGTAGGGTGTTTTATTCTAAGGTATGTTCCTAAGCTTATAGGAAGCTTGAGAGGGTTCTTGTGTTTAATCCCAAGAGGAGGCTAGGTTACCTATTTGAGGCCCATGGGTCCTTGGATAAAGCCCAATAGGAGGATGGGAAAGGCTGAGTAACATATAATCCTGAGATAAGGCACTTTTAAGAGGCATGAGGGTCCTTGAATGAAGCCCAAGAGGAGGGTATGTTTTGCCCTAGTTTTTGTTCTAGTTATTCAGAGGTTAGGTCTGGTGACAGTAACCCGGTTGCTTAAATTCTAGCAGAGATGCATATATAAACAGCAAAGATGCATGCAGACAAATAAAAAGTGCCAATGAATGTGTTTAAAAGCTTTTAGTATTATCTTTGCTATGGTTTGAGTATTCTTAAGTTGTTTTATTAAGAATAAAGTTGGGTGTTTGTTGCACCCCAAAATTTGCCCTCCACAAGATAAGCCATTGTGTACTAAGAGGTTCACAAGGTTCACAAGGGTCACAAGACATCTCATGAGGTTCACAAGGTTCACAAAGTTCACAATTAGTCAGAAGATTTGACAATTCCCTCAGACAATGCATCCTCCTAAGCAATGCATCTTAAACTAGGGTTTTGACTTTAATCAGGCTAAATGGACTTCCAAGACTTCAAGTGAGCTTCATAACATCTTATATGTGTTCAAGAACCCCCATGTCAAGTTTCAAGACTTTCCCAAAAGATTTGTTCAGTCAAATGATCAGATAGGTTAAAATCAGTCAAAGCAGTTAAAAAGTCAAACTGAGGTCAACCGTGGTCAAACCAAAGTCAAACTTCATGATTTTTTGCCAACATCAAGTATATGAAGTAAAATTCATCATTTGATCAAGGGTTGATCATGATTCATCAAGGAGATTTCAGATCATCAAGAATCAGGAGTTTCTAAATTAGGGTTTTCACAGGAAAAGTCAACTAAACTTTGACCAGCCATAACTTTCACATGCTTCATCAAGAATTTTCCATCCAAAGCTCATTTTGAAGGAAATTGAATTCTCTACAACTTTGTGTCTCACAAGCCAAGCCCAAAAATGCTTCATTTGGAAGGTATGAGCTAAGACATTATAGGTCCTTTTAAAAGTCAACAAAAAGTCAACAACTTCCAAAAAGTATAACTTGAGAATGGTAAGAGATATGGACATGAGACCAAAGAGTTTGGTTAGAGGACTCTTTAAGCTTTCCAAAATTTCCAAGAACACCTTCAAAACATTAAAATTTAAGGATTTGTGCCCTTGCAAAGTTGGGAATTTTTTGGGGAATTTATGAAGCAAATAAGGCCTTAAAACCAATTTTTGCTAAATGAGCCCACCAAATTGCCATCCAAACTTTATAAAAACATCAAGCACGACCCAACCCACCTATTTTCTGATTTTTTATTTTTTATTTCATATTTATTTGAATTTTATTCATTAAAATACAATTTAAATTGAAATAAAATATAAAAATCATATAGTTGAAAAAGATTTGGCTTCTAGAATGTCTTAAAAAACATTTAAACTTGATTGGTACCATTTAAAATCAGATCATCCAAACATAGCAATGTTAGATCAAAATAAATCAAGTTTTATGGAAAATCTTTCTCAATCTTCAATTATCCAAAAAGTCCAAAGAATCATGACCTTTTTTGACCTAATTCAATCCATATATATACACAAACACATTGCCAATAGGTGGGGACGAATTAGCAGCCTTTAAGAGCACTTTCAAACTTTCAAAATTCATAAATTTTTTGAAATTCGGATCCTAATATTGTGTGGTTTTTCAGGTGAATTAAGGACACCAATCTTCTCCCTGAACATCATTGATCATGTTTCAATTGTCATATGCATCCAAAGCCGCATGAATGCCCTTAACTGAATCTGGTTTTATGTGTGTTTTGAAATTTTTCGAATCCATGGTTATACTTAATATAAATTGTTATCAATGCTTTAAGATTGTTTATAATGTATCATAGAACAATTCTGGATGGTTGGTTTTGAGTTTTCGTGCAGGAATCGTATTCGGCCATGGCTAGGGTTTCAAACCCTCATTTGGGATCCTCTTATTTAAGAAGTTTAAAGACTTATGGATGATGCTATTAGAACGTATAGGTCATGGGGAATCAAATGATGTTATTAATTTTGATTATTGGTACGGTTTTCGTGATGTTCTAACAACCTAGGTTTACCTGCCAAAACGTTTTTCGCAGGAAAAGTGGTAAGAGAATTCGCAGGTAATTCTGCAGCGACCAAGGAAGAAGACGAGTCCATTGGCGCGAATTCTTGAAATTCAAAATTATGTTTGTTTTTATAATGTATATGTTCTGTTTGTATGTCACAGCGCGCAGGTTGGCCTGGTGGTAAGACGTCTTGCTGGGTATGCGAAGGTACTTGGTTCGAAACCAGCCAAGATGCAAAAATTTTGCTTATTTATTCAACCCTTTTATTTATTATTACTAACCCTTTTATTTATTTATTCAATATATGCTTATTATTTAAATTATTTTATTATAATGTAATTGTGCAAATTATGTAATAGTGGTAGAATTTTTATTATTTATTTAAATTGCTATGGTTAGTAAATTAGGGAGTGAAAACATATTTGCTTTTAAAATTAATTTAGATCACTAATTTTAAGATAAATACTTGAACTTGAACACGCACATACGTAAGTTGATCCTGGATCGCCATCTCACTTCTTAAGGATCACCTCTCGTATTGCCTAAATAAAAGGTCAAGTAAGGTGTATAAAGAAAAGTCCCTTATCTTATTAAATATCATCTTGTCCCTTTAAAGAATTATAAGATCAAGTCCCTTCATGGTTTCCTTCGTAAATGATCTTGTCCCTTTTCGAACAAAAGATGATAAGTCCCTTCGAACTGCTAATACACCTTACAGTTTCCTAATCACAGATGTCCCTTCATTTGTCCCATGCAACATCCAAGGTAATGACTACCTATTCCTTAATAATAGGGATAGTCTTACCATTAAAGGACATTTAAGAACAAAAAAGATTTAACTTATGGTAGGTTCCTCTTATGTACTTGCTCGCCTTTTCAAAACATTTCAAAAACACTTCACATTTTCAAACAATTTTCAAAACAAAGTCTTTATATATATCCGTACATGGATCATTATAAAGTACTTAAGAAAATTTCTAATCACACACTACACTTCTCAAAAACATTTTAAAGTGAGCTAAGTAACTAAGAGCCCATGGATAACCATGGATGTAAAGGGTGCTAACACCTTCCTTTTACATAACCTACCCCCCGAACCCAAAAATCTTTTAAGGTCTTTCCTGTTCTTTTATGCCCTTTCCTTTGGATAAAATAAAAGTCGGTGGCGACTCTTGCTATCCGCAACATTTAACTAAAGTTAGTTCTCCCACCGTGTTACAGTGTTACACTGGGAAGCAGAGCCCTAAAATCCCGAGGGAGAAAGATTACAGATGTTTTTTTACATTGTATTTTCTTTGTCATTAAGAAGTTTATTATTATCTTTGCTTGAGTATGAGGTGAAGAAATATAATTTTCGCAAACAGTTATATTCTAAGCAAGCACAACAGTTTAAAAAACAGCGAGAAGTTAGAAATAGAAAAGATGGCTCAGAAGCCAATAATAGGGCTTAAACATAAGGATGCCTATAGAATTTGTTTTGTTGATTAATTATCTGATGATTTCATACACATAGTAGGACTTGCATGCTGAAAAGTTGCCTATAGCCTAGATAGCAGTTCACGGAGTGAAGCTCAGTCTAGTTGTTGGTGTATTAAATCTTTAGTCATAAAGATGAAAAAAATAAAAGGAGATGATATTTGTAAACAAATGCTAATGAATCTCTGTTTAGGAGATTAAAAACTGTTTAAGAAATAGCCGATGGGTTTAGGACATATACGGAAGCCTGGCGGAGTTTTAAGACAAGCCGGAGAAAGTTTAAAACAGAAAGAATGAGTCTTAAACACAAAGTGTTCCTCATGACACATTTTGACAATTCATTTTAGATATAAATGGTTATGTGTAAAGATATTCATAGAGAAATATTCACAACTGAAAACTTAATGCGGTGAAAAAGGCGATCGCGCCAAGTTTTTGAAAATGGAGCTCATGAACCCTAATAGTTCATTTTTCAAAAAGGGGTGGGTCTTACACTCTAATAGAGGCCCAAGAGTGTGACAAAAGTCAAATTGAGGGTATGAAAGTCAAAACCCTAATTTTGGAATATTTTGAATATTTATTTGAATTAAAATATTAAAATATTTGATAAATTTCAAACACTAATGAAAAACAAGTTGAAACCATGGATCAATGTTTGAAAAATTATGTTTTATCGATGAGACAACTTGAATATCATTTATGTTTTAAAAATCAAGTGAATGAATTGAATTTAAAATGTTTAGTGTAACACCCCAAAATTTGCCCTCATATTTATTATCATTTAACCAGCTTATGCTTCATTCATATGCATCTCATGGTAGGTCGTAAAATCATAATCATGCATTCCATTGGCATGGGAGGTTTATCTGGTTATTATACTCAAGTTTGAGACAAGGGTTGAGCTTGTGTTATCTCGAACATATGTTTATTCTGAAGTTCCTGAAGTATTGGGGTTATCCTTTTCAAGATTTCGCAAGAGCGTCAGGTACTTAAGGCTTTATGCTCCCTTAGTCAGTGCACACCTCAAGTATTACGGTTTCATCAAGGTTATAACAGAGTGCGTTGGGAATTGTGGTCTTGGTGATTCTCATGGTACTAAACCATGTTTGCCATTCCAAGTGATTTGTTTTGTTGTGATATTAAGTTGGTTTGAATTGGCGGATTGAAGTCCATACCTAAGCATATTTCACTATCCACATTTATTTTGTTCAAAAGCCCATCTTAAATGCATACTTGTCTTTCGTACGCCCGCTTTTTTTTTCTTTTTTTTTTTTTTTGCTTATTCGAACCAATATCTACTTTTCCATAACCAAGTTTATTAACTTGTTAAATAAATTTTCACATTTATGAGTTAAAACTATATTTCCTGATATCCATTAGAACTCGTCAATTTTTTTAATTAAATCATCCTTCTTAAACTAACTCCTTTTGTTTTACCCAAATCCCAATTTCCTTCCATGTCCAAATTCGATTCATGTTCCTAAGTCTGATATCCCGAGTTTCATGTTTCAATTCAATTTCTTTTGCCACAAAAATCCAATATCCAACATCTACTTAAGTCTTGTCCCAAGCCGATGTTTAAGATAAATTCTAAAAGTCATTATAGTTCTAATTAAAACCATTTCTTTCTATGGAAATTTGATTAATGTTATTGAGATTCCTGCATTTTGTTTACACCATGGATTTTCATGCTCCACAAAATTAGTTCATTGGCATATTTGTGATACTGAATTAACACTTAGAAAAGACCCAATTCATTCCAAAAAAAAAGGTGCCTATCAAAATTTTTACAAGGAGCTAACAGAAATAGCAGAAAAATAACTTAAGAGAAAATTCAATTACATCTTGAAGAGGAGAAAAATAGAAGGCTTCTTCACTCCTGATAACAGGAAAAACTACGGTCCAACTCTCCAACAAAATCTTAGACTCTAGAAAAACTCCAAGAAGCTCACTGTCAAGGATTCAATTACCCATTCAACATCCACAGAGAAATCATGACAGAAAATCTTTAACAGAAAAATCCATTACAGCTTCAATCGGATTCAATTACAAACTCAACAGCAATACAACAGAAAATTACAGTTACAAAAAAAAGGCTGCAAATGAAAGGTATTAGAAAAAACTTATGGAAAAGATCCAGGAAATCTCAATTTTCTTCATCAATCACTACCAACAAAAACTTCTCATAACCTGAATTTTCAGTGACCTTCATTATCATCCATATCACTCTTCAACACATTCTTCATCGATAACTTTAAATCACCTTCAAACAAAACTCTTTTCCATCTTCAATAAACTGAGAATGAAAATCCAAGATCACCTTTGATCAACCTGAATCAATAAGGGAATAAACATAAACAATTCAGGAAAAAAATCTTCAGGAGCTTCATCATTCAACAGAAATCCAAAACCTCTAACCGAATCCTAACAACCTATAACTAACAGAATTAAACTAACTCAAAAATCCATAACAAAATTCAAGAAAAAAAACTCTCACAATAGAATTTTTCTAGAAAACTTCACCTGAATTTCTTCCCAAAGGCTCCATCGGATATTTTAAAATCGGATCCACTCTCCTTCATTTGGGTCTCTCGGATTCTATTTTTTGCATTCATTCATCATCCCCAATAAACCTTCAACCTCTCTTCTCCAATACCTTCACCGCACCATCAACGTCCTTCAGCTCTCCATCTTCATCACTCAATCTTCTTCTCCAATGAATACAGAACCGCATCGCCACCATCAATAACCAACCACTTCATCATCATTTCAACGTTCAATCTGTAAATTTTCATCAATCATCAAGAAATGGCATCAACACAAATCACAATTTCAAACTCAACAATAGGTAAAGGTCGCGAGCAAGAATGCGCATAGGAAGAAGAACAAGACAGAGAATGCAAAGAATGAAATTGAACCTTACCTACACGTAGACTCGCGTCGCCCGGAAGCTCCGTTGTATTTGCATTATTCGTCTGCATCCGAAGTGTTTTCGTCTTCAAAGCTTCTTTTTAACAAGCCGAAATTACTCCATCATCGACGAAATCGAAGGTACAAAGCCGTTGATGTTGTTGCTAAGCTTGATGTTCACTGTTCTGGCATGATGATTGATCTATTGTGAGTTTCGGCGTGGTGTCTTTTAGGACTTAGGTTTTGTTTTCGGATTTGGTAGAAAGGGATTTAGGTTGAGATTTTGATCAATAGCGATTTTTGGTTGAAATGAGGGATTTGGTTCGGGAAGAAGAAAAGTTTGTGGTGGCGAAGAGGCCTATGATGATGGTGGCTGCGAGAATTAGGGGATGGTGGCGGCGCGAATAAGAGAAGAAGGACTTAGGATTCTTTGTCTTGGTTTTTCAGTTTATGTATCTTATTTGTTTTGTAAAGTCTTAATTGAGTTTTAATTATGAGAATTAATGAAAATTAAAACAATTAAGTTTGGTAATGGAGAATTAAGAAATATTAAGGAGAATAATAAAGAATAAAGAACAATTAAAAGCTATAAAATTCAATTAGTTCCTCCATTAATCCACAGTTTCTATTCCAAGAGGATAAGACATGAATCCCTAGTCACACCGGCGGTGACACTTGTCACCGTCTGGTAAGCCCTTTGTGCGGCTGGTCACATGTGTGTTGTCCACTATAATCTTCATGCTCTTCTACCCTAAGATCCGCTTGATGAGATTACCCATGGGAAGACCTGATCAGACGGTCCGGGATCAAGTCAAAATGTTGACTGAAAGTTCATGCTATACACCTTCATGAACTCTGCGCTGATGGGCCTTGGGTGTTTCTATTCTCACCCCAATTTCCTAGGCCCATTTGGCATTTTAACTAAAGAGTTGTTATGTTCTCACCCCCTCCTTTAATTGCTTTTTTTTTTCTTTCTATTTTAGCATATTTTCAATTTTAATCCGCAAAAAATATCAAAACGCCTAATAAAATTCTACAACAATTATAGGAGGTTTATAACTCATTTTAGAAATTTGTTGTGTTTTTACTTTCTGATTTTAGTCATTTTTCGATTTTATTTCGATTTTCCATTTAATTGTTTTTCTATTGAATTCTTACATGAACACATAATTTTGTACATTTTATTTCTCTCACCTCCTGTATGATTTTGGTCCCATTCTTTTTGCTATGATTAGAGGACTAATAATAGGACCTGGAATATTTTTGGTATAATTTTTAGGCCATTTTATCCACTGTTTTGGTAGCTTAGCTTGTATAAAATTGTGAATGGATCTTAGGTAGATTTAAGTGACCATTTGACATAGTTAGGCTTTGAATTCTTAGGAGATTTTTTAACACAATATTAGGTTCAGGTTAGAGACCCTAGGAATTTAATTTCATATTTTTTACAGGAATTTTAATATTTCTTTAGTGCATTGGTTTAGTCCATTTTTACATTGTAAATCAACCTAGTTTAGCTTGAGATTTTATGGTTCATTAAGATTTAGTTTAATTAGGTTTAATCTTAGGATATTAGAATGACTTAGTATAGTTTAGCTACTGATTTTAGAATGTTGATATTAAGTAGATACCTTTAGTTTTAGGACTTAGAATTAGAATTCCCATTAAGTGTGCTTACATGAGGTTTAGCCTTATTTTCGTTTTATGCTTTAATATGCATTTTTGGAATTAATTTCTTCTTTTTTATTTTACGTTTTTGCCTTAATTTTTGTATTACACTTGTATAGGCTTTCCTCATTTCTTAGAACCAACTTAACTTCCTTAGGAAGTAAGTTGAGTTCTAGTTCTTTTCCTTTCTTCCTTCCTTAGGAATAGAAAAACCTCACAAACCATTAGGATCACTTTTTGAATATAACTAAATTAGGGTTGAGTCTTAGTTCCCTTAGTTTTGCCTTTTTTCCACTTGAGTCCTTCTTTCTCATCGCATAAAGAAAAATAATAAAATACTTAAGAAAGGTTGAATGTTATCATACGACATGAGACTTTGTTGCGGAGTACTTATGCATGTCCCGTTTCCGGGCGAGGTGTAGGTTATCTACCACGATAGATATGTCTTAGAATGAGAATGCTCACAAATAATAAACTCAAAATACTTCTCATAAAAGATAACAAACAAAGACATCACGTCTTCTCTTTTCATCTCCCACTCTTTACGGACGAATGCGACTTGCCTCGACAGTTCAAACAGCGATACGGTAAACACCCTCGAGTCAGAGCCGGTAACACCAGAGCTAGAGCTATGGCAACGTCATCCTAAAAACACAAGCAAATTTCCGCCTTAGTTAGGCGAACTACGTCTACTTTGATCCTCATTTTCCCGATGAGGTACGTAGGCAGCGGGGTAGGGCCCGTGCGAGCACATTCTTTATTTTCCCTACATTTTCCCCATTCTTTCTTTTTGTTTTCTTTTCCAATTCCCTTTCTCATTTCCATTCCCATTCCAGTTAGCAGTTCATTTGCTCAACAGCTTTATTTTCTCACCCTTTGAAACAAGCAAGCAAGCATGGATCCCGTCGGGTACGGCGGACGGATTGGGGTGCTAATACCTTCCCAATTCGTAACCGACTTCCGGACCTAGATCTTTAGTTCGCAAGGCCTCGTCCTTTCCTTGTTCCTTAGGTTTGTGCAACATTACCTTTCCCGTTCCTTCGGGATAAAAATGCCTGGCTGGTGACTCTACCTTTTCTGCGCCACTTTCGCGTTTGTACTAGGATGAAAATCCTGGGAGCGACATTTAGAAACAAATAAAATTAATTATTTAAGAAAATAATAAATATATTAAAAAATATATTTGTTTTTGGAGATTTTTTCATGGAATAAAATATTTAAACATTTTTGAGAATTAATGAAAAAAAATCATTTAAAAACTCAAAAGAATCAAAAAGTTATTAATTTTTTAATCAATTAACAAAATAATAGAAAATTCCAAACATTTGAAAAAGGCACCAAGAACACCTTGGGCAATAACACACGCGAAGCAGTTTGCCCAGAATTTGCAAAATGGATCGTATATCATGGAATAGGCATCCATTTGAGATTATTTAAACATCAAATTCACTTGTTTTGATCCCACGAACCCAATGGTACCAATTAATTTCATTTATTTTGTGTGTCGAGTGAGAAATCTGTGATGAACACTAAAGAACCCTAATTTGGCATGAGCCTCGTGAAATTCTACATGATGATTGTTTTATGAAATTGATTGAGGGGAATCTCTTAGAATATGATTACGCACATACGGCAAAAAGATAGTGCGAGGAAATATGCATGGATTATGATTTTGCCTAGTGTGATTATCTGGACAAATTCCCTACACCATATGGAATGTGTTTGAACACTTGGACTTGATTGCAAATGGCTGGATCAACTTCTGATCTTCAAGTTGAAGAAACAAGGACTTTTGGAGGTTTTGGTGTAATTTTGGGTTGGAAGTGTTTCAGAGGTGATCTAAGTGTTTGAACACCTCATAAACATCATATGTGATGTGTGTGAGCAATTGGTTTGAGCATGTGCTAGCTCAAACTCAAAAACTAGAAGTGATTGCTCAAAATATTAAGTTTTGAGTCTTAAGGAGAAAAGAAGAGAAAACTTAGTGATCAGAGGTTTTGGTGTCATTTTTATGATGGAATGGAGTCTCTATTTATAGGTAAACATGGTGAGATTGCTTAGGCCTTAAGTCTTGAATAGCTGAGGTCACAATTGTTGAGTCATTGTTTATGAAAATATCTCTTACAAGTGAAATGATGATTTTGTGAAATAGCTCAGCTATGCAGCAGCAAAATTCACATTCCTCAGAAGTTTGATGCATGGATTGTGTCCACCTATTGCTTGTTGAACAAGATATCCAAGAATATGCCTTTTGGAAGCTTTGTGGCCCTTGGATCAAAATGCATAATGTTGAATTCTATGAATGTCATTTTGGTGAATTCCATGGTGCAATCATGAATTTGCAGGTTTCATCAGGCTTGTAATCATTGTTTAGATGCTTAAATCCACTTGACATTGTACTTTGATTCAAAAAATTAGATTTCACAAGTTTGTGAAAAATCTGTTTTTGGAAAACAGCTTGAGATGCTCACTTTGATCCATGATTTCTTCATGTATAAGTAAGATCTTATCATGCCAATTGGTTCTTTGAATTGTTGGCAACATTTGCAACAACATTGGTGTTTTGGAAAGGATCTGAATCAGCTTAGAACTTGGTGTAAAATCCCTCCAAGTTTTGATGTTTTGCTGATTTTACACTTAGGCATATTTTTTCTAAGTGTTGAAAATCAATATTTTTCTTGATTTTGATCCATCTTCAACTTGAAATCCATAATGAATTTGAGTTTCTCCTATTTGAATCATTTTTAGTTTGTAGCAAGATCTTTCATTTGAGCTTTGGTTCACCAAAATCTGATTCTTGGATCACAAGTTATGATGCTTGAAAGTAGGCCACTTAAACATTTCTTTCCATAACTTATAAAATTTCTAAGTTTCAAAGATTGCCCCTTTTACAAGTTATCTTCAAATTTATGATTTTTTTGATCAAATGCATTCATAGACCATATATTCTTGAAATATAGGTCATGAGGATCATTTTGGGTGAAAAAGACAAACTTTGACTTTTTGGTCCAGATGGAAATTACACTAAATACCCCTAGATTTCTGATTTTCTAACTGGACATACTCCAAGTTATTTTGTCCTTATGAATGGACTTCTATGATGTATATGAGATATTTAAACCATGCCATATGGTATAGGCTCTTGTCCAGATGAAAATTTTGACTTTGGTTCCCCGATTAGTCAGAAACCCTAATCTGGGCACCGTGAAACCCCAATCTTACAGTCTTTAATATCTGCACCTTTTGTACTTGTAAATGTCTTGTATAGTCATGTCAACATTCTTGATGATATGTGGAGGCCTTGGATACCTTTCCCATTAAAATTTTCATTTGGAGGGCTCAGTTGACTGAAACCCTAATCATTGATTGTGATGGCTCGGGGCCCAGATCATTGAGACTTTCGTACAGTCCTTGAAAGATTTTCTATCATTTGAGATTCGTTAATCCTTTGATTGGTGATTGAAAGGTTGAAAATCTTATGAATTAATGATTTTTCCTTTTCCTGAATCCTCTGAGGGACTCAGGAATCCTGATTTATTGTGGGGATATTGTTCAAACCAGTCTGGCACAGTTCTTTGGTCAATGGATATCCTCTTATGATGTACATATATTAGGGTCAAAATTTAGGGTATGACAGTTATAATGGATTAAGTCATTATTTAAGGCAAAATCACCTTGGCGGGTGGACTGGACTAGCTTGAGAAGTTCTCAAGTGAACTAGGATATATTGTGTGTTCTTTACTCTTGCTTTATGCTTTACATTCCTTTATGCTTCTGCAACGCATTTTTAGCATAGCTTGACACAACTCATCAAAGTGTGAAAAGTAGCCAAGAGTGAAAACCTCAATTTAATCCTCCATTTCTTGTGTTTTTCTCATACCTTCAATTGGTATCAAATATTCGGTTTTGTTATTGATAGATATCAAACACTTAACAGTGTCAGATAAAGATCCATTATTATGTGTTGAAAACACCTGAGATGAAAGTTAGTACACTTACAACTTCAGTCTCATATCAATTGGGAATATTGAGAGGATACTGAATTATGGCCAGAAGGATTACATTTGAGTAAGTCACTGATTCAGAGGAATCAGTTGAAAAGATAGATTCTTCAGATAAGGTTATATATTTGTTGAATGCTTATCTTAAATACTATTAATTAATCAACGTATTTTACTCAAAGAATTAAATCATCATAAAACAAGAAATCTTGCTTGCTGAAGATTATTTCTAAATGAGTATGGGATGTTTTCAAGAAACATATTAGTCGACCATTGACTTTCTCATATTAAGCTCATTGGAAGTTTTTCTTAAGTGAAAAGAATGAATGTTAAAATATGATTTCGATTCATAAGAACTTCATGCTGAAGTCTGCAGAAGAAGTCTGCAGAAGAAGTCTAACAGTTAATTTTTTGTTAAATTGAGTCCCTATCTCAATTGAACTAAATAAAATTTCTCAGGATGTTATCCAACATTCTACTCAGAAATTCATGATGAATGAATTCTGGAATCAGAGATGTTGGGCAGAAGTCATTTTTTCTGAGTTGAAAGAATTTAAATCACTGATATTATTCACCTTAAAGAAATCAGCAGATATTCTTTTCAGAAGCAGATAAGTTGTCGATCTTTGTTGAGGTAACTCTGATCAAGTTAGCTCAGTATTCCAAGAAAAAAGATTGTCAATCAAACTTGTCTAAGGTGTGTTGATACTTGTATCTGACAAAGATTAGAATCTGTATAATGAAGCAGAATCAAAAGATCAGAAGGTGTCAATTAATTCTCCCTAGCACATAACCTCTCAGAAGTTTATGTTCAAGTTAAGGAATTATTGATACTCTGATATTCGGTCTCTTGTCAAGAAGCTCTTGATAAGAAGATGAATGTTTTGATGTTAAGGACGCTGCAAGGAAAACAGAAGTTCTAAGATTTGTTCTGATCTGAAGACTAGTTCTGATCGTCAAGCTCGGAGTAAACATTTAGAAGAAGAACATCCTTCAAAACCTGAATGAAGAAAAGCTTATTAGAAGCTCTACAAAGAAGTTGCACAAGTCAGAAGTCAAAATCAGATGGGAAGAGTTGCTTGAAGAAGACCAAGTAGAAGAAAACTAGAGGGACGCAAGCTCAAGTCAGAATAGAAAGCGATTAGAGAAAGATATCCTGAAGAGAAAAGGTAAATTTTTGTATATAACTTATGCTCTTTAATTGTTTTTCTGATAAAGAAAGCTTTATCAAAAATATCTCTTTAGTTATCGTATGTGAATCTAACAAGTGAACTTTCAAAACTAATTTCATGAGTAAGATTGTTTTCCCGCCTTTAAAGAAACCCTTGAGTTATCCTCTGGATAATAAAATGGCATTGTAGTTAATGTGATTGAATCCTCTGAGATCGTGTAAATATGTCAGCCTTATTTCTCGTTGATCGTGTATGACTAGGATAAGACACATCAGGAGTAGCTATAGCTTTGTCTCTTAGACTCGCTCATTACGCGTTGCTTTCTCGTAGGTGCATTTAATTTTTCTTTAATCATGGTCAGTGAGCAGTTATATTTCTTTAACTTCTCATATTCTAAGCATGTCTGTGAGTATTTATTTATTTAAACATTGTGTATAAAGTTATATTATGTGACTTGCACACAACTTACCTTCTTTCTGTCTCTTCATTGTTCTTTGTGATTTTTTTCCAGTCTCTCCATAATCTAAATTCATATAATCAACCAGTGTTCTAAGAAGTCACTCACTTCTTAAGTCATTTCGCAAATACTTGTCATTTATTCTCACAACATTCTAGGAGACATATCTGATCTCGAAATTCTTAAACAATACACTCTCAGTTCAAGATCCATGGTTGAACTTGATAAACCAATAATTATTTCTGGAATCCTCTTCCAAAAATGGGAAAAATACTTCAACATGCTTGTTGGATATGTCTTTCCTAATCTTGTAACAGAGTTTTGGGCCAATGCTCGAGTTCTTGAGTATTCGACTGATGAAAGTGTCATTCTCTCTATAGTTGATGGTCATTCTGTAATGATCAACCCTACTATTCTCGCTCTAGCTATTGACTGTGAGAAAGATGGAGTGATAGTAGAAGACGAGAATATGAATCGTTTTGACAAACACATTCATGTCATCTTTAAGTCTCAAGATCAAATCTCTCACTCATGCACTCTCACTACTGGGGCGCAAAATTGGTACAAAATTATTGTAACCAATTTAATACCAAGAGAAAGAGGTGGTGGATGGTTGTCTCAAAAGGATCGGTTGTTTATTTTTCTCTTATTCTTCGAGATTAAAATAAATCTTCCGCAATCGATGTACAATCATTTGAAAGAAGAAATCATTTCATCGAGAGAAGACGCAACCTACCAAGTTCCTTACTGCAGGGTCATTTCTCACATTCGTGATCTCTAAGGAGTGGCTGCCCATTGTAGACAAAATGGAATGTCTGAGAAGATCATTCAAGACTTCTATCAACCAATGTCTTTTGAGTCCTAGGAATTATGATATAATCGTATCATAGTCTTAGTTATATAATTGTTCTTGTATTCAAATTTCATGTGATCAAAGAAATTTTTTTGCTTTATTCTGTAATGTTTATCTGTTTATTTATTTCTTGAATAATTGAACTTAAATATCTCTCTAATTTTTATCTCTGCATAATCTTAACTGTGAAACATACATATGCATTAATCTGAGAATCATGATCATATTAACAATGCTTTAAAATGATAAGATGATCTAACTTTTTGATAATGTCAAAAAGGGGGGAAAATGAAAATATGATTTTGATATAACCTTAAGAATGCAAACTCAAACATGTATCAAATGATATAGACTGTATATCACTAACGTGTGATGTTTGATGTTTATTCGAGGAACTTAACAAGTTCACTAGGCATTCTTAGAACAGGTTATTTGTAAGAACTTTGTTTAAGTTCTTAAGAACTGTTTGTTCATATAATCGAAGTTGTACACTTCGTGAACATATGTTCAGAATCAGATAGGTCCAGTATTGTTCAGAAGTTGAGAACTTTCTGAAAGACAAACTTATCGTGATTTTGGTAGCATATTGTTCAGAAGATGTAAATTATTTGAGAATGTGATATTCATAACATAAGAATCTGAAGCAGACGTCTTCCTGAAAGCGGTCAAGACAAAGTATACATTCAATGACGCTTTTCAAAACAAGGAGCTAATCAGAAGTCTCAAGACTGTCTGAATATCTGGATATAAAGATCCAAAGAAATAAGTTATGTTAAGACAAACTATGATACTTTAGAAGTATAGTGTTTTGTACTTGAAGAGCTATGATGAAGTTCTGATAGACAAATCAGTGATATTGCATTTGGTATCAGACTAAGAACAATCATAGAGTTATGATAATAACAAGGTTCTGAGATGAAGACATGTGTTCTAATCAGACTCTAAAGAGTATAGGGAAATAATCCTTCTCTATCATATGTTATGTACAACTTAAAATTTGTATTTTGTAAGTCTTGGGATCAGGGGGAGACTTTGAACAAGCATTAATAAAAATTTTGGGATGACACATTCAGGGGGAGTTGTTGCTCGAAAACTATGAATATGTTTTCACTAGTGATTACTCGGTTATTGCCCTGTTACGTTTGGTGATTGCCTGTATAAAATGTTCTATTAAAATAAATGGTTTTTTCATCATCAAAAAGGGGGAGATTGTAAGAACAGGAGTTGTCTTTGCATTCCATCTCTATGTTTTGATGATAACAATGGAGTATTTATGAAAGAACTATTTTATGTTCTGATGTTTGTTAAAGTGCAGATCATGAATATTATATATATTAAGATCAAACAAACATTATGAATGCATATGCAAATGATAATATGCGAAGTTATTATGTGTAACTTTAGTCATAAGCATGTTGAAGAAGCTAGTAAGCTTCTGAATCTGAACACAAACAGAAAGATCCAAGGATATGGATGTTGCGTTGGCAATGCTCTTGTGGATGTTGTTTTGAACGTGGTTCTGATTAGATAGCAAACCGAAGCTTCTGAAATTAATATTCTAAAGAACTAAGTTATAAAGACTCTGATGACTTGAAGTTCTGAAGACTTAACGTCTAAAGACCAAGTGCCTGAAATATTTTGAAGACTTACGAGTTCTGATGATTAAGGTTCTAAAGAACTAAGTGTTGAAGACTCTGAAGAGAATTTTCTATTTGAACAAAGTTCTGAAGACTCTAAGACTTGAAGTTCTGAAGACCATAGGTTTCAAGCCAAGTGCTGAAGTCCTGAAGAACGTAGTTCTATGTGAACAAGTTCTGAAGACTAAAGACTTGGATTCTCATGAAAATCCAAGTATCATCGTCTCTAGCTCATGCTTCATTCATTGATTTATAATCAGAAGCCTCTAAAGTTCAAATAACAATATTATCATTGGCAAGGATAGTACACAATATGATAATGCTTTATCCCACTACCTCTCCACTATCTTTGAATTGTGGAAAAGGTCAATACGTGGCTGTACTATTTTATTCCTTGTGTAACAGATTCCTCAGTAGCCGAATTAGGTTGTAAAGGCTCTTTTATGTTTGGCTATAAAAGGAAAACATCACATGCTTTGATATGTTATTGATTCCGATAGAATACTTTTGGTTTCTAAAGAAAACACAACCACATGCATTGATGTTGTTGATTCCTATTGAATTCAAATGAACAAACACACTCTTAAGTGTTGTTGATTTTGAATAGGAACTCAACCTAGTTGTTGATCCATAAATTGAAATGCTTCTATGTGAAGTAATTACAGATACAACCATTGATTAAGTGTTGATATCTAATTTGTTGCACATCCATGATCATAACAACAATACAATAATCTGAGAGTCTGAGTTTGTGTTGCTGCATCAAGATCATCATCTACAACAACAACGAGACATTGATGAACTGAATTTAAAGAAGAAGAAATCAACAAGTCATCAATCAACACCAACTATATCATCTTGGAGTTCATTGAAGATCAGAAGCAAGGAGTTGTTGCTCGTATCTTGCTCATCAATGAAGATTAAGAATTTTGAAGATTCAATTTGAATTATAATATTATGAACATATTAGAATCATGTAGTTTGCAAGGACCTGATGCTCATCTTGATGTAACTCTGAAGAGTTACTTTAAAATTAAACAGTGGAGTATATGCTTGCAAAGAAGCACCTCAATTAGCTCCGGTATTTCAATTCTACCTAATGAATTGAATTTCCTCAAGTAGATGTTATATTCAGAATGGATCTTTGAATGGTACAGCTGTGAGTTGAGACTCCTTAAGTGGATGTTATATCCTGATGGGATCCTTGAACGGTCCAGTTGTGAGTTGAGATGAAATCCCGACAGAGGTTCTGCTTGGTCAGTGAATGTTATATCTAGTTGGATCCCTGAATGGTTCACTGTGGAAGTTGCAAAAGTTTTATGCAGTTAGTCACAACAGGTTGTCGCGTAGGTGCCTCCTTAAGTAGACGTTATATCCGGGTTGGATCCCTGAATGGTCTAGATGTGAGTTGAGATAAAATCCTGGCAAAGGTTCTATTGGGCCAATGAATGTTATATTCGGTAGAATCCCTGAACGGTTTATTGAGTTAGTCACAGTGTTGTTATGCGATTGTAATCATGGATCTTAGTTATAGTGGATTAAGTCCTTCTTTAAGGCGAAATCACCTTGGCGGGTGGACTAAACTAGCTTGATAAATTCTCAAGTGAACCATGATATATCGTGTGTTCTTTACTCTTGATTTATGTTTTACATTCCTTTATGCTTCCATAACGCATTTATATATAGCTTGACACAACTCATCAAAGTGCAAAAAGTAGCCAAGAGTGAAAACCTCAATTCAACCCCCCATATTTCTTGTGTTTTTCTCACACCTTCACTAAATCCAAAGCCCAACTTCTAAAGGGCCATGGTTTAGCTATGGAGTGTAATTCGCTTGCGGGGACATGTTGTATACCAACATGGACCTAGCATCTTGACACCTTTTGGAATATTCAATACAGTCTTTCAACATAGTAAGCCAATACATGTCTAGTCTAAACAATAACCATTTCATTTTGTGGCCTACCTGATGTGCCCCACATGCCCCACTATGGACATTCGAAAGACCTAAGTATGCCTCATATTCAGTAAGGAATTTAAGCAAAACCCCTTCAAGAGTATTTTTAAATAATTTGTTTCCCAAAAGAACATAACTCAAAGCTCGATACATGTTTTTTTGTTCTGTGGATGTTGTAGGATTTTGTAACTACTCTGTTATTGGTTTCCTCCATTATTCATCCGTCAAACTGTCTAATGCCAAAATTTAAAAATTCTCTTAATCAGCGTACCCTATCTTTGTTTTTTCCAAATCTAATGGGGATAACCAGGCTGACACAACTCTTCATCTAACTTCAATTGCATCCTGCAGTTTTTCTTTCAAAATTTTGTATCCCGAAGCAATTTGAGCTAAGTCATTGGCCAATTGGTTCTCAAGTTAGGGTATGTGTCTAATACTAACCACTTCGAACTTCTTCAGTAATCGATTGGATATTATGAAGTACATAATGAAATCCTATTTTACACATTTGTTCTCCTTTGTAATTTGTTTTATGACTAACTTTGACTATCCCATTATTTTGACTCGAGTTGCCCCTAATTCCAACAATATTTTGAGTTTGTCTATTAAAGCCTCATACTTAGCCTTATTATTCAAAAAAAGACCTTCGAATTTATACTTGAATTTTCTTGGAATTTTATTAGGAGAAATGATCAGGACTCCTATGTTTGTTCCATATTTATGGCTAGATCCATCAAAGTACAACTTCCAAGGTTCTAGTTCAAGATAGTTCGAAGCATTTTCAGTCACGGAGTGGTCGACTATAAAGTCTGCTACCACTTGACCCTTAACAAACTTTAAAGGTTTGTAATTTAAAGAGTATTCAATTAATGTTAATTCCCATTTGCTAATTTGACTATGTAAAATAGGTTTATACAACATATGTTTAATGATATTGAAATGAGACAAGATATAAACATCAACTGGCTTTATATAATGCTTTAATTTTATACATTAAAAATACAAACACAAACAAAAAATTTCAACCATGCTATACCTAGTCTTTGCATCATTTAAGACTCTACTAAGGTAATAAATGGCTCTATTGACACCATTTTCATTCTCTTGAGCCAACATGTTCCCTAAGGTCTTATCCGACGCAGATATGTATAATCTCATACTTCTATTCCTACAAGGTGGTGATAGAATTGGAGGATGGCTCATGTATTCATTGATCTTGTCGAAAGCCTCTTGTTGCACTTGCCCCCATTCGAATCCATCCTTATTGAGACGAAGTAATGGTGAAAAGGCTTGAGTTTTTTCGTTGAGGTTCGATATGAATCTCCTCAAGAAATTAATCTTGCCCAGTATTGACTGCAATTCCTTCTTTGTTGATGGCATTTTTGCTTCCATGATGGCCTTGGTCTTATTTTTATTTATTTCGATCCCCTTTTTATGGACCACAATATCCTGCCTACACATAGAAAGCACATTTGAGAGGATTCATTTTTAGACCATGTCTTCTCATTCGTTCAAAAGATTATTGAAGATGGTCAAGGCGATTCTTCCCTGAAATAGACTTAACAACAATATCGTCAGTTTAGATTTTCATAAAAGTCTTTATATAATCATGGAAGATCGAATTCATTGCTCTTTGGTAAGTAACCTAAGCATTTTTCAAGCCAAAAGGCATCACTACCCATTCGTAAGTGCCTAAGGCTCCAGGGCATCAAAATGTTGTCTTTGGGACATCTTCTTCAACAATGAATATCTGATTATAACCAGAATACCCATCTAGCATACTAAGGTATTCATAATCTACGGCAAAATCGACTACCATCTCCGCCACGGGCATTGAGTATTCATCCTTAGGGGTTGCGGAATTTAAATCCCCAAGTCTATGCAAACTCTCAAAGTACCGTTATTTTTAATGACAAACACAATGTTTGCTAACCATTTGACATACCTGTCTCTACAGATGAATTTACATCAAAGAAGTCTTGGGATTCCTTCTTTGATCTTCGAGAGAATTGTTGGTGCAAACTTCCTTGGATTCTGCTTGATCAGTTTCTTTCTAGGTTTGATTGGAAGTTTTAATTCGACCAATTCTCTATTTAAACCAGTCATTTTGTTATAATCCCATGTGAAAAAATCTTTGAATTCCTTTAGCAACTGGATGACTTTGACTTTTAGTTGCGGACTGAGATTGGAGCTAATGTAAGTTGGCATTTTTGCTTCCCCTTCACCTAAATCGTTTTCTTCAAGTGGATCTTATACCAGTATTATGATGTTGTTTTCTAGCAGATCCTTCTCGAAACCTAAAGGTTCATCATCATAGATGGTGTCAAGCCTCTGGTCTAGCTCTTTATCCAAAACCTTATCAGGTGGCTCTGGATCAAAGTCCTTACCAGGACCTTCTTGGTATGATTCATTGTTGGCTTCGACAACCATATGTTTTTATTCGGCCTCTAAATCCGCTTGTAATTTATTTTTGTCTATATAAGTCGAAATCTTTCTCATCACTTCGAATTCAGACATCATCACTCAATTCATTTCCTTAACGGGTTGGGATTATCCCAGTCATGCTAAGGTATGAAAAATCCTCTTGACCTACCACCTCTTTGTCCCATCGAAATCCATTTATATGGTGTAATACAACAAACAATATGCTTCATCGTCTGGGGTGAAAGCAAAATTGGTTGGATTACACGGGGCATTTTTAGCCAAATGTTTGTCGAACTGGTGCCTGTCGACATGGTTTATTGTGGCTTTGAACTATCCCTGATCAACTTTGATATTTTCTATGATGTTGTCTGGCCTCCATATTGTCACCCTTTGATGCATGGAGGAAGGTATAGCTCTGATGCCATGGATCCATTCTCGACCCAAAATCAAGTTGCAATTGGCCTTCGTTTCTACTACCATAAAAATGGTAGGCATTGTGACTGTTCCTACAGTTAAGTCAACTTGTATGACACCTAGATTAGTTCCCACTTTGCCTTCGTAATTCGACATCACCGTATTTAATGGCTTGGTGTCTGTGTCATACTTACCAATCTTTTTTAACATAAGATGCGACATCAAATTCACCGTTGCGCCGCAATCTGTAAACACCCCAAATTTGCCCTCACCCATTCACACCATGGCTTGTGATCATTTCATATGCATAAACTCAATCATAGCATCTCATGTCACATTTTTGATTCACTGCATTGATTCAAAGTCATCTGCACCTAGGGTTTGTGATCTGAGCAATCCAAGAGCTTCTTGGGCCACTCCAAAGGTCATCAATCACTTCAAAGAGGTCCATGTATGTTCAAGCATCATATTATATCCTCTCAAAGTCAAGAATGTCAAAGAGTCACAAGAACTGAGAATGGCATGGAAGCAGAGCCGGGTTTGACTGCACAAATAACACTTAACTTCCACCATTGGAAGTTAAGTGCAAAAAGGGACATTTTTGAAAAAGGTCACAAATAACACTTAACTTCCACCATTGGAAGTTAAGTGCAAAAAGGGACATTTTTGAAAAAGGTCACAAATAACACTTAACTTCCACCATTGGAAGTTAAGTGCAAAAAGGGACATTTTTGAAAAGAAGCCCATAACTCCAAATTTTTTGGTCATTCTTGTTTCCATTGGTCTCTATATGTTATGAGGATCATGCATATCAAGTTTCATGAAGAAATTCCATGGGGAAGGCATCTGATCAAGAGGTGACTTCTTGAGCAAGTCAATGCGAAATCAGGGCATCCGAGGCCCCCAATCACCCAACCAAAGGGGTTTCTCCATCATTTTGAATGTGTATGATCTTTATTTGGTCATAGAAGATGTTAGAAGTTCACAAAATTGAAGAATTTCAAGACATTTGCAAAGTTGCCTTTCTTGGAAAGTGACTTATAATGTAAACTTGCTGTTTTGGGAAAGTTTTTCAACCTCCTCTTATTGATTAAAAAATGCTTCAAATGAGAAAACTTTGGTCATGAAAGTTGTAGATTGGATCATTCCCTTTTCAAAAAGTACAAGAACTTTTTCTAATTCATTTTGGATCAAAAGTTATGGCTTTGCAAAGTTGGGAAAAATCATTGAAATTTCACTTTTGCACAAAAAGGAAAACTTGCAAAACCTCATGCCAAGGCCAAAGATGACTTAAAAGTGACTTCTAATCTTCATACAAACACAATGCAATGCCTAAAATTCAGATTGGCCCAAGAAATTTCTCATTTTCATGCCTTGATGTCCAAGTATCATAAGCCATTTTTCATGAAAATCACAAAGAGGGAAGTCTTGCAAGAAGGTTTCCTTTGGTTTTGTTTGGTCTCTAATCATTATCAAAGTGTCATAACAACATTATGTGATGCATTTTGCTGCATATTTCTTAAGAGATGTCACATGTTCATGGCCAAAAGTCACAAAGTGCAACAAGTTGCAAAATTGCAAAACATGTGAGATCTCACCCTTCATCCATTACAGCTCACATCAATTGATCCAAGAGTCATCCTTGAACTCAGCTGATGCAGTACAAGCCAGAAAATCAGCTCTGCCACAGCCCATGCCTCAAGTACACCTAACCATGACTTTTTGCAATTTCTCCCATGCTCTTGGAATAGTGATTAACAGCCTCTACTAACCTGCTCCACAGCCTACTCAAACTTTATGGGAGTGATATAGCAGCTCATTTGGCATAGAAACACACACAATCTAACTTGCACAAGTTCTGTCCCAAAACTCCTTCTCTGAATTTTTCTTCACACAGCCAAGAAACTCCACTTTTTTCTTCCACCAACAAGTCACAAATCACCCTTAGAACAAGAATCACCCCCTAAAACAGCTTGAAACATCACACACCAAGGCCTTCATTTCTGCTACACCAGAGCAAAACAGTCATAACCAACCATTCTCAAAGTTATCCAAGCTTCATTTCATCATCAAGGTGTTCAAAGGAGAGGGATTGCACCAAGTTTGAGGCCAGAAAGTTCCACAGTTCAAAGCTCCAGTTCAGGTATCATCAAGAACATTTTTTATAGAAATGTAATCTCTTGTTATAGAATGATAGATTTTGTTTCACTCATCATGTTAAGCTTTAAAATACTGAAAATGGTTGAGAAATGAGTGTTTATGCATGTTTTGAAGTTTTTGTAGTGTTCTTGATTTTGCTCGAATCTTGTTGTTGATACATTGTAAATGTGATCTTGTGATTGATTCATGCTTGTGATTGATTCATGTTTGTGGTTTAAGAACAGAAAAAGGACCATTTTGAAAAAAAGCCAGAAAAAACACTTAACTTCCACCATTGGAAGTTAAGTGCAAAAAATGACCATTTTGAAAAAGCCAGAAAAAACACTTAACTTCCACCATTGGAAGTTAAGTGCAAAAAAGGACCATTTTGAAAAAGCCAGAAAAAACACTTAACTTCCACCATTGGAAGTTAAGTGCAAAAAAGGACCATTTTGAAAAAGCCAGAAAAAACACTTAACTTCCACCATTGGAAGTTAAGTGCAAAAAAGGACCATTTTGAAAAAGCCAGAAAAAACACATAACTTCCACCATTGGAAGTTAAGTGCAAAAAAGGACTATTTTGAAAAAAGCCAGAAAAAACAATTAACTTCCACCATTGGAAGTTAAGTGCAAAAAAGGACCATTTTGAAAAAGCCAGAAAAAACACTTAACTTCCACCATTGGAAGTTAAGTGCAAAAAAGGACCATTTTGAAAAAAGCCAGAAATAACACATAACTTCCACCATTGGAAGTTAAGTGCAAAATGTGACCTTTTTGAAAAAAATGAAGAATTGGATCCCCTCCTTTGGGCAGTGAATTTGTATAGGTTTAGGGTTCTTTTGAATGCATTTTCATCTTTTTATCTTGATGTTTGCTTTTGGCTTCCTTTTACATTCGTCTTGCATTTGCATCCATACCTTGACTTGCCATAGCATTTTGTGCCCCCATTTGATTCATTTGACATCATAAGACATATTGAAAGCATGTTTGATCATTGCATCTTGCATTTGCCATGTTGTATGCCATATGCACCTCATAACTTTTCATGTATGTTCATGCTTCTTAACTTGCTTCATTTGCATCCATAGGTTTGTATGATCATTTCCATGTGCTGCCTCATGTTTGTAACATCTCATAGCATCATTAACATCATGTATGTGCTTCTGGTTTTGTTTTTCATCATACCATTTCATCTCATTTTGCATTGCATTGCATTTTCTTTTCTAACTTTTCAGGTGGTAAGTGGCTTTGAGAAGTGAATTTGCCTTCACTTCTCATAACTTCTCTTCATCTCTTTTATGCATCCTTGCTGCATTTTTGTTTGTGTATGAGATTGAGCTTGCTCATTCTTGTTCTTCTTACTTTCTTTCTTCAAGTGACTTGACTTCTTGAATGAAGCAAGTCACTTTGCTTCTCTTGATCCTTTCATCTGCTTCCTGGTGGTTCCATTGGAGATCTTTCTTGTTTAACCTCACAAACCTTAGGAACAACCAAGCATGACAATGATTAGGGTTTTGATTAGTCTCCCCTCTTAGTTTTACCTTTGTGTCTTCTTTGAGTCTTCTCTTCTCATCTCATAATCAGGGACTAAACCCTAAAGGCTTTAAGGCTTTGTGATTAAGCTTATGCCTACATCCTTCTATTAGGATGGAGTGTATAACTTTAATCCTAAGTGTTAAACCATTAATGTGTTTAAATCTCTTAATCAATTCACATAATAATCATCAAGACATCACACTTGTAACTTGGGCCTTGCATTAGGGTTCTAATTCTTCCTTAAATGGTTAAGAAGGACTAACCCTAGTGTTAATGGACAAGTCCCCCTCAAGTTGTCTTACAAATCATAAAAATCACTTCATCATCATACCATTAAATAAAATCCACTTAATCAAAGGCTTGTTTTGTCATGAGTTTAATCCCTAATCATGGATTAAGTTGAGGAGCTTTCCTCAGCTTAAACATTCTCATCTATTATCCTTCTATTAGGATGGTATAATGAGTCTGTTTAATCCCTGATTATGGCTTAACCTCATTACTCAACACTAAACAAAAACACCAAAAACATCTAAATAATCACAAGTAGGTTAATGATCTTAACTCTACATCAAAAGGTGATTAAGTGTGAGAATCTGACTTCACACTTAAGGTATTCTCATTACCCCTAATCAGAGGGAAGATGTGATGAGTTTACTAAATCCATTGGTTTAGGCTTAAGCTCATTAACTTATGACAAACTTTCAAAAGCAATAAAAGACTGAAAACTCAAAAACAAACAATAATCGTCTCCTCCGGGATTCTTTTCTCATCTCATTCACTCACAACCGAGAACTTGCTTCTTCCGTCTAATGCAAGACAGTTTGCATCTGTGCCAGACAGATCATACACTTGAGCATAGGCAAGTAAGCAGTTCACAAGTCAATTCATCTATCAGTCTCTATGGGTCGAACTACGGTGTTGTGACTTCCTCATTGCACGAGAGGATACGTAGGCATAACTTAACAGTTATCGAACAAAAGTCTCTGTATATTCCCCCTCTTTCCAGCTTCATTCTTTTAGCCTCATTATCTTGAGCATATTCTCATTCCTGCACTGACACTTTCATATTTCACTTCACTTTTCCCTTGCACTGACACCTGTACATTCTTTTCCAGTTACTTTATACACAAATTGCACTGACACTACCCCTTTAAAACATAAATCTTTTAAGCGTGGATCCCGTCGAGTACGGCGGACAATCTGGGTGCTAATACCTTCCCAGGTTGTAACCAACCCCCTTTCTCAGTCTCTCTGGTTCGCAACCGTCTTATCCATATCTTTTTCTAGGTCTATGCAGCATTGCCTTTCCTCCGGGATAAAAATGCCTAGCTGGCGACTCTATTCACCTCCAGTGAGTTCACGGCTGTGTGTTCTCATTGTCCCTCTCGCCGACCGGTCGCGTCTGTACCTTTATCTGGGCCAGTCCCATCTATCGGGAGCGACAGCTTGGCGACTCTGCTGGGGACCCTTATACTGTAACCAGGGCTTCTGGTTCTTTTTGTGGGTTCCTCCTAGCGCTTGTTTGATTTATGTTTACTGGGGTGTTATTGTGCTTATTTGTGTTTGTATATTTGTATTTATTTTTTCTTTATGTACAGTTGCTTTACTGCTTTCTTTACAATTTTTCATATATCATACTGTCATACTGTGCTGCTGGCTGGATCTGTTGTTTGCTTTGGTGGGTGGGTGTTCCATTGAGAGTTAAGGTCCTATACCTGGGACCTGAGTGACACCTAGGCTAGAGTGGTTCATATTCTTTCCCATTCCATCTCGGTCTGGTGCGGGAATATGAAACACGGTTCAGATATGGGTTTCTTCTTGAGAACTCTGTGTTGCAGATTTCCTGCAATGCTAGGGCTATCTGGGAAGCCTGCTAAGTCTGGATGACCTTTTAGTATTGACCTTCAGAAACTGAGGTGAATTAGAGGAGGAACTTTTATGGTTATTGTAAACATTGTACCTCCGGGTTAGAAGTGTTTACACTTCTCATAACTGATCCAAGTCTGAGGATCCTTGTTTTAGAACACCACCTGTGAGGGGGTTGGGCTGTTTACAGGTTTGCAGGTACCTTAACCTCAGAATACCCTGTTACTTTGTTTGATTAAGAGTACTCCATCTTGGAACAGTTCTTGTGATTCTAAACCCTGGATATGTGGCTCTTTATTTGAGTCCCCCACCTTGGTTACTGGACTTATAGACCTCCATCTGGATCCCTTGAACACACAGACTTATATCAGAGCATTTGATCAGATCCAGCTCAGTCACAAACCCTTGCATATCATTTGAATACATCCTCATTGCATCATTTTGACATGTGTTTATTTGTTTTTCAGGGTATCCATCCTATCATCTTGGCTTGGTTTTGACCCCATCATCAGCTTAGACCTGTCTTCATCAACACTTGCTTCAGCTATCAGTCACCTGCTTCAGTCACTTGCATCCTCAGTCTCAGCCTATCAGTGGCCCATCTTCAGTGTTGTCCTCAGTCATCATCATCAACACCTGTTCTTCATCAACATGGCACCTAAGAAAATCAATATCTCCTATCACTTCTTTGAACCTGAGCTAGCCAGCATCAGGAAGATTCAGACCCTGATTACTCCAGACCATATACCACTTTTTAGAGAACATTATGGAGGAATCCTTGATGTGGTTATGGATTTGGACCCTTCACAGAGGAGCTTGATACATACCTGCCTGCAGTTCTATGACCCTCCCCTGAGGTGCTTTACATTTCAGAATTTTCAGTTGGGACCCTTGTTGGAGGAATATTCATCATTGGTTGGTGTACCCATCAGGGGTGGAATCCCTTTCAACCCTGAGATGGCTTTCCCAAGTAATGAGGAGATTGTAACCAGGGCTTCTGGTTCTTTTTGTGGGTTCCTCCTAGCGCTTGATTGATTTGTGTTTACTGGGGTGTTATGTGCTACTTGTGTTTGTATACTTGTTTTATTTTTACTGCTTTATGTACAGTTGCTTTACTGCCTTCTTTATTGCATTTGTATATATCATACTGTCATGCTGCTGGCTGGATCTGTTGTTTGCTTTGGTGGGTGGGTGTTCCATTGAGAGTTAAGGTCCTATACCTGGGACCTGAGTGACACCTAGGCTAGAGTGAATCATATTCTTTCCCATTCCATCTCAGTCTGGTGCGGGAATATGAAACACGGTTCAGATATGGGTTTCTTCTTGAGAACTCTGTGTTGCAGATTTCCTGCAATGCTAGGGCTATCTGGGAAGCCTGCTAAGTCTGAATGACCTTTTAGTATTGACCTTCAGAAACTGAGGTGAATTAGAGGAGGAACTTTTTATGGTCATTGTAAACACTGTACCTCCGGGTTAGAAGTGTTTACACTTCTCATAACTGATCCAAGTCTGAGGATCCTTGTTTTAGAACACCACCTGTGAGGGGGGTTGGGCTGTTTACAGGTTTGCAGGTACCTTGACCTCAGAATACCCTGTTACTTTGTTTGGTTAAGAGTACTCCATGTTGGAACAGTTCTTGTGATTCTAAAAACCCTGGATTTGTGACTCTTTATTTGAGTTCCCCACCTTGGTTACTGGACTTATAGACCTCCATCTGGATTTCTTACACACATGGACTTATATCAGAGCATTTGATCAGATCCAGCTCAGTCACAAACCCTTGCATATCATTTGCATACATAATCATTGCATCATATTGACATTTGCTTATTTTGTGTTTCAGGGTATCCATCTTCATTTGGTTTTGGTTTTGACCCCATCTTCAGTATTGACCTATCTTCATCAGCACTTGCTTCAGCTATCAGCTATCTGCACCAGCCAATCAGTGGCCCCTTTCTTCAGTATCATCATCAGCACTTGTCTCTGCTAGTCTCAGCATCATGGCACCTAAAAAGAGCAACATCACCTACCACTTCTTCCAGCCAGAGTTAGCAGACATCAGGAGGATTCAGACCCTGATCACTCCAGACCATATACCACTGTTCAGGGAACACCATGGAGATATACTTGATATGGTTATGGATCTGGACCCCTCACAGAGAAGCCTGATCCACACTTGCCTCCAGTTTTATGATCCCCCACTGAGATGTTTCACTTTTCAGGACTTTCAGCTGGGCCCCTTATTGGAAGAATACTCATCATTAGTTGGTATACCTATCAGGGGTGGAGTCCCTTTCAACCCTGAGATGGTCTTTCCTGGTAATGAAGAGGTAGCAAAGGCATTGCATCTGGAACCAGTCCTGATTGGGCAGCATATGACTTCTAAGGCTGGAATCCCTGGCCTGCATCTGGATTTCTTGATCTCTCAAGCTACCCTGAAAGCTTCTTTAGGAGAGTGGAAAGCAGTCTGTGCTTTGTTGGCCCTGAGCATATATGGAATTGTATTGTTTGCAGATGAGCCTCGATTCATTAGTAAGAATGCAATCCATCTGTTCATTCTAAGGAACCCAGTGCCAACTTTATTAGGGGATCTCTACTAT
Source organism: Lathyrus aphaca (assembly GCA_963966055.1). Classification (NCBI taxonomy): domain Eukaryota; kingdom Viridiplantae; phylum Streptophyta; class Magnoliopsida; order Fabales; family Fabaceae; genus Lathyrus; species Lathyrus aphaca. The sequence continues at coordinate 433,153,157 of OZ014519.1, forward strand.
TCAGTGCATCAGAGGAATGAAAAGCAGAGGGGAAGATTAGTGAGGTGCTGTGCTCCTTTGTTCCATACTTGGCTTCTCAGGCATTTGCCCAGGACAGATGCATTTTTGAACCCTCATCAGCAGAAAAACTGGGCTGGAAGACTTACTACTCTAACTTCAGCTGATATCAGGTGGTGCACTCAAAGCACAAAAGGCAGGGATATCATCACCAGCTGTGGGCATTTTCCCAATGTGCCCCTAATAGGAGTTAAGGGTAGTATTAATTACAACCCTCTGCTGTTCAAAAGACAACTGGGCTATGCACTGGTCCACACACCTAAGGCACAGGACTTGGTTGAGACTCTTTATTGTGAGAACAAGATTAACCTGGCTATTGTTAGGCAGGCAGCCTGGGCCTGGGACAATGTGCAGACTAAAGGGGTGACCATCCTGGGGAAGTGTAACAATGTAGCATCAGCACAATACTATGATTGGTCCCATGCCAGGGCTCAATTCTCTGGGATGCCTTTTACTATTGAAGATATGCCTGGGCCTTCCACAGCACCACCTCCAGCAACTGTCAGCCTAGAGGAGTTTGAGAAGTTGAAAGAGAGAAATGAGAAGTTGACTCAAGCTTTGCAGAAGACCCTCTATGAGAGGAGTGATGGTAGGTTGGATATTGAAAGGTTGGAAAAGTTGAAGAAAGAGCACTTGGCTAGAATTGAGAAATCTGAAGATTACATTAAGAAGTCTAGGGCTGGGGAACAAATCTTGAAGAATGCTTGCAAGGAAGCCCAATTCCAGAAAGCCAGGACAGACTTGTATCTGAAAGAGAGTCAGGCTAGGTGGGTCAGGATCACCGAGGCTCGTACTCTGGAGGACAAGAGAGTCCAAGACAAGATAGAGCAGATGGAAGCTAGTGCAAAAGAGCAGCAAGAAGCCCTGGCAGCAGCCCAGAGGGAGATATCAGAGCTGAAGATCAGAGCTGGAGTGAAGAGGTCAAAGGACCAAAGTCAGCACAAGAAGCTAACTGCAGCTGTTACTACCCGGAACCTCCTTATCAGGAATCTCACGGAGCGTCCAGCTGATCCTGTGACCGAAGCACTTCTCAAGGAAGTTCGGGAGGATGAGTTTGGTCTTGGTGTTTGACCATTTGTTTGTTGTTGTTTTCATTCCATGTACTTTTATTTTCTTGTAATGTATTTTGACCCCTCAGAGGGCTTGTATTTGTAAACAAACTATGTACCATTTTCCTTTTGTAATATATGTATTAGTTTGTTCCATCCGAGTGTACTTCGAAAGCAACATCAACAGTATCTTCAAGGGTCTGGAAGGGTCAAAACTGAATGCCAAGCCGGATACCTTGAAAACAAATAAGCATACTGCATTGCATGCTAACTCTTTGTTTGTTTTGTAGGTTTTTGTTTTGTTGTTGCTAACTCTGTTGTGATGTTCAGGAACTATTGCTCGTTGCCAGGTGTTTCCCCTCAATCGTCCGCACCGATATCCAACCCGTAACAATCTTCCGGGCATACAGATGGATCAGGTACAGCAGGACCTTGCAGAGGTCAGAAATCAAATGGCAAACGAAAGATTGGAAATGAGAACTCAGATGACGCAGTTTATGGAAGTAATGAACAACATGGCTCAGAGCCAAGAAAGATTGAGAGCCATGGTGGAAAGGCAGAATCAAGAAGAGCCCCATGTAGGGACTGCTGGCACAAGCAACAACGAGAGGGTCCAACCTCATGTCAATCCCCCAGTCTTTGGACCCCACCTCCATCCAGAGGCCAACATCCCTGTCAATATGCAAGGAACTGCCACAGCAGGGAGGGTACTGCAGGAAGACCCTCAAGAAGACCAGTTCACAGTAATGGGAGCCGGGGAAGAAGCTTATGATAGAAGGTTAGATGAGATAGCTGAGAAATTAAGATCCTTAGAGTCTCAAAACTCTTTGGGTTTTGATGTTATGGATATGGGCTTGGTAGACGGGGTCAGGATTCCCCACAAGTTTAAGCCACCATGCTTTGAAAAGTATAATGGGACTTCCTGTCCCCGAACCCATCTACAATCTTTTCTCGGGAGGCTAAAGGCCTATACCATGGACGAGAAGCTGTGGATGTTCTACTTTGAGGATAGCTTGACGGGAGCTTCGAGGGAATGGTATTCCCATCTGACAAGAGCAACTATTAGATGCTGGAAGGACCTGGCAGAGGCCTTCATCAGACAGTATCAATATAATCTAGATATGGCACCCAACAGGACCCTCCTAATGGGAATGTCACAGTCATCTAGAGAGAGCTTCCGAGAGTATGCTCAAAGATGGAGACAGCTTGCTGCTGCTGTCCAGCCACCTATGTCCGAAAGGGAGATGGCTGATATGTTCATGAACACCCTTCAGGGGACTTACATTGATAGGCTAGCTGCCTTCTCATCTACCAGCTTTGCAGATGTAGTCATAGTCGGGGAGAGAATTGAAAGCCTATTGAAGATGGGGAAGATCTCAGACAACGGTGCAAGCTCATCCAGTAATGCAAGAAAGCCTTTTGCAGGCCCAAGAAGGACTGGTGAGACTAATGCCATCCACACCAACAGGGGCAGGCCCCAATATGTTCATAGATCGGTGGCAGCAGTCACCATTCCCGCTCCAGCTCATCCACAACCATCCTATCAACCTCCGCAGCAAAACTATCAGCAACAACCTCAGTACCATCAGCAAAATTAGTATCCTCCGAGAAATTACAACAACAGCAACACCAATAACAATAATCAGCAAAGGCCATTCCAGCAAAGGCCATCTCAAGCCAACAGGGTGATCGATCCGATCCCCATGCCATATGCTACATTGCTGCCACAACTCCTGAAACTCAACCTAGTTGAGCTAAGGACATTGGCACCTCCAGATCCCAACAGTCTACCCAGGAATTACGACTCCAACGCCAGATGTGCCTTCCATTCAAATGCACCTGGCCATAGTACAGAAAAGTGCAGAGCCTTGCACATGAAGGTACAAGACCTGGTAGACTCAAAAGCTCTGAATTTCGCACCACCACCCAATGTCAACAAAAATCCTATGCCACACCACGGCGGTCCCAGAATCAATGCAATTGAAGAAGACAAGCCGTCTTATTTAATAACCAGTGTGGGTCAGATTCGGACACCGTTGGTGGAGATTAAGGCTCAGCTCCTCGAATGTCAAATGTTCCCGGGGTGTGAGTTAGGGTGTGCTTACTGCAATATTTCAGTAAATGGGTGCGATAACCTGAGGAATGGCATAGATGGTCTTATTCAGAGTGGCCAACTCCAGATCACCACATCATTTCCAACAAATCCAGCAATCTCATCAGCAGCAACTCCTGTAGCTCCTACAACTGCAACAACCATTGTTCCTGACAATTCTTCGGCTTCATCAACAAGTACTTCATCTATCATCTCAACTGATCAGTTATCAACAAGTTTTTCTTCTACAACTTCAGCACCACTCCAATTTGAATCTCCTACAACAACAACATCCATCCTTCCGACAATGTCTCCTACAACTCCAGCAACAAATCATGAATATGTCTCAACTGTCACCATATTTTATGATCCTGAAAACAACTCTGCCTACAATTCAGAAAGTGCTGCTCCCATCAGAGCACCAGTCACAATTTATTACGATCCACAAACTATCACAGTCCCTTCTGCAGCCGCCATCAGTCCAATCATTGTCACAGTGCCTGGACCAGTGCCTTATGAAAGCAATAGGGCCATCCCTTGGCACTACGGCTCTGACGTGTACTGCGAAGGAAAGAAAATCACCCTTGAACCATCAACACCTGCACCACAAATAGACAATGTGGGAGGAGGCGGAGGCTTCACTCGAAGCGGACGTCTCTTTGCTCCACAAATTCAAAGGCCCACTGCCGAAGCAGAAGCTGCTGCCAAGGCAAAAGGAAAAAGCCCGGTGCAGGAAGATCAAGCTGTTAAGGAAGCTTTGAAAACACCGTTCGATCAAGAAGTTGATGAGTTTATGAGAATCATCAAAAAGAGTGATTACAAAATAGTGGATCAGCTTCACCAGACGCCATCCAAGATCTCTATCCTCTCACTGCTTATGTGCTCCGAAGCCCATCGGAATGCACTACTCAAAGTCTTGCACGCAGCTTACGTGCCTGAAGAGATCACTGTCAATCAATTGGAAACCGTGGTTGGAAATGTTACTGCTAGCAATGGGCTAGGGTTCACCAATACTGACTTGACAACGGAAGGCCGCAACCACAACAAGGCCTTGCACATCACCATGGAATGTAAAGGTGCAGTCCTTTCCCATGTGCTGGTAGACACAGGATCATCCCTTAATGTCTTACCAAAGAAGACCCTGGTGAAGCTAGAGTATGAAGGGTTAGCATTGCGTCCCAGTAACCTGGTAGTAAGAGCCTTTGATGGTTCTAAGAGATCGGTGCTGGGAGAGATTGAGCTACCTGTGACAATTGGCCCACAAACGTTTAAAACGATCTTCTACGTGATGGACATTCAGCCTGCCTACAGCTGTTTGTTGGGTAGACCGTGGATTCATGCCGCTGGCGCAGTAACGTCTACCCTTCACCAGAAGTTAAAATTTGAGTGGGAAGGCCAAGTTGTTACTATCTGTGGGGAAGAGGATATATTTGTTAGCCATCTGGCTACTTATAAGTATATTGAGATGGATGGGGAGATCCATGAAACAATGAGCCAAGGGTTTGAGGCCCTGAATGTTAATGAAGCATCTGTTGTATCTGGGATCTCCATGTCGTCTTATCAACAAGCCCGGAAGGTTGTTGAGGAAGGAACTGCCAAAGGCTGGGGCAAGGTTTTATCTGTGGAGGAGAAGAAAGACAAATTTGGGTTGGGTTACAGACCAACTCAACAAAATCAAGCAAAGGCTGCTGAGAAGCCCGGTTTTGTCAGTGGGGGGATGCTCACCCCTGATGCTATCAACAATTTGGAAGACGAGCTGGAAGAGGAGCGCAATCTGGAGAATTGGATTCGTCCAAAGATCCCGGGGAGCAGTATCTCAAACTGGTCTTCCCAGGAAATTATAAGAGTTACTCGCGCAGAGTAATTATTATTTCCTGTATTTTTATAGCATGCATCAAAGTCTTGCATCTTGCCCAAGATGACAAGACTCATTTTGTAATCGGGCCATCTGTACTTTTTGTGCAAACAAGATTAATCAATGAAATATCAGACATCTTTTTGCAAATGAGTCTTTTTCTTTTCCGCTCACTGTTTTTCCATTTTTCTTTTTGTACAAAAAAATAAATGGCGATGTTTTCAAAATGATAACTTTATTTCACTTTCTAAAACAAGATTAAAATCAAATCACTAAAATAAACAAACTGAACCCTTGCAGAGAGTGCCTTCCTGACAGCACCGACAACAGCACAGCTTTGACTTCGTATGACTTTGACAATCCGATCAATCAAGCTGATGAAGGGGTTGAAGAAGAATATGAGCTTCCTGAAGAGCTAGCCAGGTTGTTAAGACAAGAGGAAAAGGTTATTACTCCTCACCAGGAGGAGGTTGAAGTGATTAATCTTGGTACAGATGAAGACGTGAAAGAGGTTAAAATCGGGGCCTGCCTGCAAGACTCAGTGAAGAGACAACTGATTGATCTGCTTCAAGAATATGTGGATGTGTTTGCTTGGTCTTATCAAGATATGCCAGGGTTGGACACCGACATTGTTGTGCACAAGCTGCCTTTGAGGGAAGAATGCCCACCGGTCAAACAGAAACTGCGTCGTACTCGCCCGGACATGGCAATGAAAATCAAAGAAGAGGTACAAAAGCAATGGGACGCCGGGTTCCTTGCTGTGACTAGTTACCCGCCGTGGGTTGCTAACATAGTACCTGTGCCTAAGAAGGATGGTAAGGTAAGGATGTGTGTTGACTACCGGGATCTGAACAGAGCTAGCCCGAAAGACGACTTCCCATTACCTCACATTGATGTATTGGTGGATAACACGGCTCAGTTCTCGGTATTCTCCTTCATGGACGGATTTTCAGGATATAATCAGATCAAGATGTCACCTGAAGACATGGAGAAGACAACATTCATCACACCCTGGGGCACGTTCTGTTACAAGGTGATGCCATTCGGACTGAAGAATGCTGGTGCAACATATCAACGGGCTATGGTGACATTATTCCATGATATGATCCATAAAGAAATAGAATGTTATGTGGATGACATGATCGCCAAGTCCCTCACTGAAGAAGATCACCTGGTGAATCTGCTGAAACTGTTCAAGCGTCTGAGGAAGTACCAATTGAAGTTGAACCCCAACAAATGCACATTTGGGGTGCGATCCGGTAAGCTGCTGGGTTTTATTGTAAGCGAGAAAGGGATTGAAGTTGACCCTGATAAAGTCAAAGCCATCCAAGAGATGCCTGCACCGAAAACTGAGAAAGAAGTTCGAGGGTTCTTAGGTCGATTGAACTACATTTCACGGTTCATATCTCACCTTACAGCAACCTGTGAACCTTTGTTCAGGCTGTTAAGAAAGGAACAAACGGTCAGGTGGAATGAAGACTGCCAAAAGGCTTTTGACAAGATCAAAGAATATCTGCAAGAACCTCCAATCCTTATGCCTCCAGTTGAAGGAAGACCTCTGATAATGTACTTGACAGTATTAGAAGAGTCGATGGGGTGTGTGCTGGGCCAGCATGACGAGTCTGGTCGAAAAGAGTATGCAATATACTACCTAAGCAAAAAGTTTACCGACTGTGAACAACGTTATTCACTGCTCGAGAAAACTTGCTGTGCTTTAGTGTGGGCTGCTCGCCGACTGAGACAGTATATGTTGACCCACACTACTTTGTTGATATCAAAGATGGACCCAGTCAAGTACATTTTTGAGAAGCCAGCTCTTACCGGACGGGTTGCAAGATGGCAAATGATTCTCACAGAATATGACATCCAGTACACTTCTCAGAAAGCCATCAAAGGCAGTGTATTATCTGAATATCTTGCTGAGCAACCTATTGATGACTACCAGCCTATGAGATTTGACTTCCCTGATGAAGACATCATGTTCATTAAAACAAAAGATCATGAAGAGCCTATTCACACTGAAGGGCCTGACCCGGAAGAAGAATGGATTATGATGTTTGATGGGGCTGTTAATATGAATGGTCGTGGTGTTGGTGCAGTACTCATTACACCTAAAGGAGTTCACATGCCTTTCTAGGAAAAACTCACTTTCAACTGCACTAACAACGAAGCTGAATACGAAGCTTGCATTATGGGTCTCGAGGAAGCCATTGACCTCAGGATCAAGACATTAACCGTATTCGGAGATTCAGCTCTGGTAGTTAATCAAACCAACGGAAAATGGTACACCCACCAGGATCATCTGATACCTTACAGGGATTATACAAGGAGGTTATTGACTTTCTTCACAACGGTCAAGCTTGAGTATATCCCTCGGGATGAGAAGCAGTTTGCAGATGCTCTTGCTACCATTTCATCCATGATCAAAGTTCAGACTGCCAATTTTGTACCTCAGATTTCAGTGTCCAGACTCGACAGACCAGCATATGTATTTGCAGCAGATGTTGTCAAAGATGATAAGCCTTGGTTCCATGACATTAAATGCTTCTTGGAGGATCAAACATACCCACCTGGGGCATCTTCCAATGATAAGAAGACTTTGAGAAGGCTTGCTGGTAGTTTCTTTCTGAACACTGATGGGTCTTTATACAAAAGGAACTTTGATATGGTACTCCTCAGATGTGTTGACAAGACGGAAGCAGATTTGTTGATGCATGAAGTGCACGAAGGATCCTTTGGTACCCATGCTGGAGGACATGCCATGGCTAAGAGATTGTTAAGATCAGGGTATTACTGGATCACAATGGATGCAGACTGTTGTGCTTACGCCAGGAAATGCCACAAATGCCAGATCTATGCAGATAAGGTGCATGTGCCTCCCAATCCTTTGAACATAATGTCTTCACCCTGGCCCTTTGCTATGTGGGGCATTGACATGATTGGCAAGATTGAGCCAACTGCTTCAAATGGCCACAGATTCATCCTGGTCGCCATTGATTATTTCACCAAATGGGTCGAAGCAGCCTCATATGCAAATGTTACGAGACAAGTGGTAGCCATATTTCTGAAGAGAGATATCATCTGTCGATATGGAGTGCCCGAGCGAATCATTACTGATAATGGTTCTAACTTAAACAACAAAATGATGGCTGAGTTATGCCGGTACTTCAAGATCCAACACCACAATTCTTCTCCTTACAGGCCAAAGATGAATGGCGCTGTTGAGGCAGCTAACAAGAATATCAAGAAGATTGTGCAGAAGATGGTAGTCACTTACAAAGACTGGCATGAAATGCTACCGTTTGCCTTGCATGGGTACCGCACGTCAATCAGGACATCCACTGGGGCAACACCGTATCAGCTTGTATATGGTATGGAAGCAGTCCTACCAGTTGAAGTTGAATTACCCTCCCTACGAGTACTAATGGATGTTAAGCTGAACGAAGCAGAATGGGTTCGGTCCCGATACGAACAACTGAGCCTGATTGAAGAGAAAAGATTGGCTGCAATCTGTCATGGGCAGTTGTATCAGAAAAGAATGAAGAGAGCCTTCGATCAGAAAGTCAGGCACCGAGAGTACCAAGTAGGAGATCTTGTGTTGAAGAGAATCCTTCCTCCTCATACAGACCACAGGGGCAAATGGACTCCCAATTATGAGGGGCCATTCGTGGTAAAGAAAGTTTTCTCTGGCGGAGCACTGATGCTCAGCACCATGGATGGTGAAGATTTCCCGTCCCCTGTGAATTCAGATGCAGTTAAAAAATACTTCGCATAAAAATGACCCGCTGGACATAAAAACAGAATGTAAGTCCAGGAAAAAATAGGGCATCCCGGCGAGTCAAAAACAGAATAAAAGACTCGGGCAAAAATAAGGGAAAATAAATAAAAAATGTACACCCGCTGAGCTGAAAAGCCGCATTGGACAACTCAGGAAAAAATGGGTATCCCGATGGATTGAAAACCCGAAAGGGCGATCCATGCAAAACAAGGGAATAAGCGAACAACTGCATTCGGAATTCGTCTGTATCGCCTACAACTTGGAAAACTTCAAAAGGATCAAGCTTCATTCAGAATCAACTTCCTCCAGAAAGCAAGACGAGAAGAACGTCAAAAGTCATACGAGTCATAGCAGAAGAGGAAGCTCCTTAAAGCGTCGTCAACATCGCCAGCACCTTGTTTCTCAATTTGTAACAGTCTCTTCATTTCAGGAGATGTGTTTCCTTGACTGTATCTTGCCAATTCAAGGCACATGAATTAATAAAATCAGATTTTTCAGTCATGTTTCACTTTGTACATTTTTATTTGCAAAAATGTCTGATGTCTCTTAAAAATTAATTGCATAAGTACAGATGCTCTTCTCTAAGAAAATAAAAACACATGCTTGCAGGGAATATACTTACTCTCGAAGGTGCTTAACTCCCATGACGGAATCCGGTAAGGGATACCTCGGGACCATTTGTGCGTTTCCTTATCTTTGCAGGATTGCAGGTATCCAGAACGCAACTTGGGGCATGCAGGTTACACCCCATCAAGCTGGCAAACCAACACTCACTCTTGGCACCAGAGGTGTTTTCTCCCCAGCTGAGTTGCCAACAACTTTCCCCAGTGAGTTCCCACTTGTTACTACCACCAGCCGAGTTGTTGATTTCTTCCTCAGCAGAATGCAGAAATCAGGGAACCATCTCCCCACAGAACCCTCAGCCTCTATTCAGAAGAGCAATGCATGAAGGAATCACAACAGAGTGATGAAGGCTTCCACAAACCCCAGCTGGGTCCCATATTACAAGGATATGTCAATCAGTGACCTATATCCCCAAGCAGATACATCTCGTCAGATCCACCAATGATCTTATCCCCAGCTGGGATGTCCATTTTAAACAGATCAGCCAGAGATCTTCACAGCAACGGGATCCGAATCCCGGTTTGGTACCTTTGCATAATCATGGCATTCGCATCATATTCACCCACAAAGCGTAGCATTCCGTCTAATACGGAGCATTACGGCAAAAATCAAACACATAGCATAATCATAAGCCATGTTACGAACCGAATACTTGTGAATAAAAACCATTCATCATTAATATACAGAAAAATCCCCACCAGAGTCCCCAGCAAAGGCAGCTGCCTCACATTCACAAAACACCAGTATATACTCCTCTTTGACACCCGTCCGTGTCATCTTTCCCCAGCAAAGTCACCTGGACACTCTTTACAAACAAGACCACCCGTATTTCAGATACTTCCTGACACCCGTCCGTGTCACATCCCCAGCAGAAAGCCAAAGACATCATCTTTGCACTCACCTATACTTGTGTCTACATTTTCTTGACACCCGTCCGTGTCATATCCCCAGCGCAGTCGCTTACACTTTTACAACCCATATACTTGTTGATATTATTATACTTTTCTCTCTTGACACTCGTCCGTGTCACCCTCCCCAGCAGATAAACATTCATCTATACACCACTCATACTACTCATACTTATACAGATACTCGTCCGTGTCTTGTATATTCCATCTATACCCCCACAGATTCAACATTAGTCCTTGTTCTTTGTTAACCAGTTGGTACTCGTCCGTACCATCATCTCAGAGCATGCGTCTAGAGTTTGTTTCTACATGATACTCGTCCGTATCATAGTCTTAAGGATTCTCGTCCGCATCTTTAATCCATACACCGTATCAAACACTTATGTCTTCTTGAATATAGACACTCGTCTGTGTCTACTATTCCCCAGAAAAGTCCTCTCAGATTCAACACTCGTCCGTGTTCTCTGTTAACCAGTTGATACTCGTCCGTATCATCATCTCTGAACATGTGTCAGTTTGTTTCTACCCGATACTCGTCCATATCGTAGTCTTAGGGATGCTCGTCCGCATCTTTAATCTATACACAAACGTACCAAACACTTATACCTTTTGTTGCTTGGTTGTAAACACTCGTCCGTGTTTACTACATCCCCAGTAGATCGCCAAGTCAGCAAATCTTCCTTTTATCTGACACTCGTCCTGTGTCATGGTAAACCTTGAGAGCAGCCGTACCCTGCTAGGTGGTCGTCCTCCACCTCTTGATGGTCGTCCTCCATCATGCTCATTCGATGGCCGTCCCCATCGTTGATTTTTAGCATCCGTCCCCTGCTAGGTGGTCGTCCTCCACCTTTTGATGATCGTCCTTCATCACTTTATCCAATGGCCGTCCCCATTGTTGATTTTTTGGTTATCTGGCATTCGTCCTGTGTCATGAGAAACCTCGAGAGCAGTCGTCCCCTGCTAGGTGGTCGTCCTCCACCTCTTGATAGTCGTCCTCAATCATGCTCGTCCGATGGCCGTCCCCATCGTTGACCTTTTATCCGGCATTCGTCCTATGTCGCGATATTTTTGGCAGCCGTACCCTGCCTGGTGGTCGTCCTCCACCTTAGATGACCGTCCCTCATCTTAACCCCAACAGAGCAGCCGTCCCCTGCTAGGTGATCGTCCTTCACCTTTGATGACCGTACCTCATCATCTGTTTATTTCATTTATTCTTTAACCCGATGGCCGTCCCCGTCGTGGTCCCTTTTCTTTTTAGCCCGATGGCCGTCCCCATCGTTGGTTACTTTGCTTTATGAACTTGATGGCCGTCCCCGTCATATTTCATTAATTCCCAGAGAATCTTACGACTTTATCTTGATGGCCGTCCCCGTCATAATTTCTTATTTTTCCAGCTAGTCGGTCGTCCCCGTCTTGGCTTTACCTTTTATCCCCAGCATGTCGGCCGTCCCCGTCATTGCTTTATTTTCCGCACTTTTCCCAGCATGTCGGCCGCCCACGTCATCGCTCTTTACCCAGCAGTCGTCCTCTGCTCGACGGTCGTCCTCCGTCGCCCACACTTTACAATATACTTTATTTTTCCTTTTACAATCTATATCCCTTTTCTTCTTCATTCCGTGAGTGCAAATTTTGGACTGTCTTTGGTATTCAACCCCAAGTTATCTTGTTTGCCTGTTAAGCCGTTGCTTACATCCTGCACAGCTAACTCATGTTTGAATAGGGGCAGCTGTAAACACCCCAAATTTGCCCTCACCCATTCACACCATGGCTTGTGATCATTTCATATGCATAAACACAATCATATCATCTCATATCTTAATTTTGATTCACTGCATAGGTTCTAAGTCATATGCACCTAGGGTTTGTGATTTGAGCAATCCAAGAGCTTCTTGAGCCACTCCAAAGGCCACCAATCACTTCAAAGGGGTCCATGTGTGTTCTTATATCATATTACATTCTCTCAAAGTCAAAAATGCAAAAGAATCACAAGAACTGAGAATGGTATGGAAGCAGAGCCAGGCTTGACTGCACCGGTGACCTAAAATTAGGGTTTTGGTTTCAGAGGCCATAACTCCAAATTTTTTGGTCATTCTTGTTTCCATTGGTATCTATATGGTATAGGGAGTATGCATATCAATTTTCATGAAGAAATTCCATGGGGAAGTCATCTGATCAAGGGTTGACTTTCTGAACAAGTCAGTGCAAAATCAGGGCATCTGAGGCCCCCAATGACCCAACCAATGGGTGATCTTCATCATTTTGAGTGTATATGATCTTTATTTGATCATGGAATAAGGTTGAAGTTCACAAAATTCAAGAATTTGAAGTTTTTGCAAAGTTGACTTTTTAGGGCATAGTTGACTTTTAAGGAATTTGTCAATTTAGGTCACTTTTCAAACCTTACTTTTTGATCCAAAAATGCTTCAAATGAAAAAACTTTGGTCATGAAAGTTGTAGAATACATTTTTCCCTTTTCAAAAAGTACAAGAACATGACCTAATTCATTTTGGATCAAAAGTTATGGTGTGTCAAAGTTGGCAAAAATCACTAATTTTCAAGTTATGCACTAATTGGAAAATTTGCAAAATCATGAACCAAGGCAAATTGTAACTTCTAGTTCACATCAAACCAATGCACAAACATTCTATGTGACCTAAAAATCAGATTTGAACCAAAACTTCTCATGTTTCATGGCTTGTGGAATGAGAAAATTTCATGTGAACCAAAAGTTGATCAAGTTGCAAAACCATCATGACACCTCCTACCACTTGCTACATTGGATGCTGAACCATGCTAGCCTTCCACACACACCTTGCTGCGCAGCCCATGCCTTTTGTACCAAGCTAGAACTTAGCCCATGCCCTCCTTACAACAAAGTGGACTTTTTGCAAAAGTGAACATCCCAATCACAGCAGGCCAGGTCACATCATCTGACCAATAGGAGTCTTTTATGCAAAGCAAATGCTAGCCATTTCATACATGAAGCAAGCCTGAAACAAGCCCTAAGACAGCATACACAAACTCACCCCATTTTGCATTTCTCTTCGAATCTCTCTGCACAACTCACAAACATTAAAACAAGTTTCACTAATCATCTCACCATGTTTCATTGAGCCAAAACCAACAAGACACAAGCCTGAATCCAGCAAGAACATTGTTTCTCCATTTTCACTCCAACCTGCAGTTTCCTTCGAAACATCTTCCACAGGCCATAAACACTCAAACAAACTCCATAAACCTTCTCAACTCATCACCCTGAGCACAGAGAACCCCTCACCCATGCCTGAAACAACTTGAATCACCATCACCATTTTCAACTGAGCTTAAGCAGAAGCTGTTCAAACTCCTTAACCAGACAACATAAATTTCTTCCAAGCATTCAAGGATCATCAGGGGACCAAGTAGAGTGGATTGCATCAAAGGGAGAGGGCAGAAAGTTGCTGGATTGAAAGCTTCGAAACTCAGGTAGCTCAAGAACTTTTTTTCCAGAAATCATTTTTTAAGTTCTTAAGTTGTTCTCTATGCTTCACTGATTGTTCTGATGCCTTTAGTTTTGAAAATGGTGATGAAATAAGAATTTAATTGCGTTCTGAAACTCCCTGACCTAAAAAAGTTTTGTTTTGATTCATGAGTTTGAGGGAATATAAATGATGTTAGTGATGGGGTTTTGATTCAGTGGGTTATGGGGATCATTCCAGTGTTCTTGGATTTTATTTTTGTTGCGTTTTGAGGTTTTTAGGGATTTTCAGGTGGGGTTCCCACCGGAGAAGACGACCGGAGGTCTTCTCCGGCCACCTGAAAATCATTAGGGTTTAATCAGTGTAATTAATTCCATTTGAATTTCGTGCGTTGGATGGCTTGACTTTGTTGACTTCCCGCGTGCATGAATGGTCCAGATTCGTTCATTTGCCCTAATCTTGTTTAATTAAAATAATCATAATTAATTAACTCAGAAGCAATCTAGGCCCTTCATTCACGCGCGTGGTCAACCATTTCAAACCCAGACTCAATCCTGGCCCTCCATCCTGCATACTTCAGTCTATTTTCATTTTTATTTCATTTTCTTTCATTTAATTTGCATAATTTATTTAAAATAGTAAAAATTGTCTAAAAATTATGAAACTTTTTCTCAAGAATTTCATTAATTTTTATGACACAAAAATATTTTTATTTTCATTTTTAGCATTTAAAATGTATTTTTAAATATTTAAAAGTTTATTTTTAATTGATTAATGAAAATTAATTTATTAAAAATACTTTTAGGTATTTAAAAATCACCAAAAAATTCATGAAATGTTCTAAGACATTTAGAAACATTGTCCAACCTTCAAACCAAATTTATTTTTTGATCTTGATGCATTTTAAGAATTTCTCATTGAATTAAAATCATTTTTATGCATTAATTTGATCCAAAGTTCAAAAAATCATTTCTGCCTATCCATGAAGAGTTGGACATTGATTCTTTTTGCATTGCATTGTGTTTAGCATGTAGTTTGTGAGATTAAATGGCCATGATTTGATCTTTCATTTTCAATTTGTTTGATAATTTTCTTGTTTGGAAACCCTAAAACCCTAGATATCTTAAGAAAACCATAACTTGAAATTGGTTAGGAGTTGAGACCTCTCCTTTGGGCATTAGATTAGTATAGGATTAGGGGTCCTTTGAGTGGCATTTTCAATTTTTTATCTTAGGGTTTGCTTCTGATTTTGACTTTTGTTTGATGTATGGTTCATAAACCCTAATTTGGGCTTCCATATGCATCCATCTTGCATTCTCTTGCATAACATGACTTGCCATGACATTCCATGCCTCCATGTGATTCATTTGACATCATAAGACATATTGAAAGCATGTTTGATCATTGCATCATGTATTTGCCATGTTGTATGCCATGTGCACTTCATAACTTTTCATGTATGTCCATGCTTCTTAACTTGCTTCATCTGCATCCATAAGCTTGTATGATCATCTCCATGCCTTGTTTCATGTTTGTATCACTTCATAGCATCATTATCATCATCAACATGCTTCTGGTTTTGTTTCTCATCATGTCATCTCATCCCATTTTGCATTGCATTGCATTTCTTTTCTAACATTTCAGGTGGTAAGTGATTTTGGGAGGTGAATTTGCCTTCATTTCTCACAACTTTTCTTTTCATCTCTCTTGCATCCATGCTGCATTTCTATATGTGTTTGAGTTTGAGCTTGCTCATTCTTCTTCTTCCCACTTTCTTTCTTCAAGTGACTTGACTTCTTGAATGAAGCAAGTCACTTTGCTTCTCTTGATCCTTTCATCTGCTTCCTGGTGGTTCCATTGGAGATCTTTCTTGTTTAACCTCACAAACCTTAGGAACAACCAAGCATGACAATGATTAGGGTTTTGATTAGTCTCCCCTCTTAGTTTTACCTTTGTGTCTTCTTTGAGCCTTCTCTTCTCATCTCATAATCAGGGACTAAACCCTAAAGGCTTTAAGGCTTTGTGATTAAGCTTATGCCTGCATCCTTCTATTAGGATGGAGTGTATAAATTTAATCCTAAGTGTTAAACCCTTAATGTGTTTAAATCCTTTAATCAATTCATCTAATAATCATCAAGACATCAAGCTTGTAACTTGGGCCTTACATTAGGGTTCTAAT
Source organism: Lathyrus aphaca (assembly GCA_963966055.1). Classification (NCBI taxonomy): domain Eukaryota; kingdom Viridiplantae; phylum Streptophyta; class Magnoliopsida; order Fabales; family Fabaceae; genus Lathyrus; species Lathyrus aphaca. The sequence continues at coordinate 433,169,157 of OZ014519.1, forward strand.
TCTTCCTTAACTGGTTAAGAAGGACTAACCCTAGTGTTAATGGACAAGTCCCCCTCAAGTTGTCTTACAAACCCTAAAAATCATTTCATCATCATATCATTGAATAAAATCCACTTAATCACAGGCTTGTTTTGTCATGAATTTAATCCCTAATCATGGATTAAGTTGAGGAGCTTTCCTCAGCTTAAACACTCTCATCTATTATCCTTCTATTAGGATGGTGTAATGAGTCTGTTTAATCCTTGATTATGGCTTAACCTCATTACACAACACTAAACAAAAACCCAAAAACATCTAAATAATCACAAGTAGGTTAATGATCTTAATCCTACACCAAAGGTGATTAAGTGTGAGAAGCTGACTTCACACTTAAGGTATTCTCATTACCCCTAAACAGAGGGAAGATGTGATGAGTTTACTAAATCCATTGGTTTAGGCTTAAGCTCATTAACTTATGACAAACTTTCAAAAGCAATAAAAGACTGAAAATCTACAAAAACAAACAATAATCGTCTCCTCCGGGATTCTTTTTCTCATCTCATTCACTCACAACCGAGAACTTGCTTCTTCCGTCTAATGCAAGACAGTTAGCATCTGTGCCAGACAGATCATACACTTGAGCATAGACAAGTAAGCAGTTCACCAGTCAATTCATCTTTCAGTCTCTTTGGGTCGAACTACGGTGTTCTGACTTCCTCATTGCACGAGAGGATACGTAGGCATAACTTAACGGTTATCGAACAAAAGTCTCTGTATATTCCCCCTCCTTCCAGCTTTATTCTTTAAGCCTCATGTCTTGAGCATTTCATTCTTGTCCTTACACTGACACTTTCATATTACACTTTACACTTCTCTACACTGACACCTGTACATCTTTTTCCAGCTCTTTTATACACAGATTGCACTGACACTACCCCTTTAAAACACAAATCTTTCAAGCGTGGATCCCGTCGAGTACGACGGACAATCTGGGTGCTAATACCTTCCCAGGTTGTAACCAACCCCCTTTCTCAGTCTCTCTGGTTCGCAAACCGTCTTATCCGTATCTTTCTAGGTCTATGCAGCATTACCTTTCCTCCGGGATAAAAATGCCTAGCTGGCGACTCTATTCATCTCCAGTGAGTTCACGGCTGTGTGTTCTCATTGTCCCTCTCGCCGACCGTTCGCGTCTGTACCTTTATCTGGGCCTATGGTCCCACTTATCGGGAGCGACAGAGATAGCCAAAACACTACACCTGGAACCAGTTCTGATTGGGCAGAATTTGACATCTAAAGCTGGAATCTCTGGTTTTCATCTGGATTTCTTGACTTCTCAGGCTAGTCTGAAGGCCTCCCCAGGGGATGTGGAAGGCAGTCTGTGCTCTGTTGGCCCTTAGCATATATGGGGTCATTCTTTTTGCAGATGAGCCTAGGTTTGTTAGCAAGAGTGCAATCCATCTTTTCATCCTGAGAAACCCAGTGCCCACCTTACTGGGAGATCTTTACTACTCTGTCCATCAAAGGAATGAAAAGCAAAGGGGGAGATTAGTGAGATGTTGTGCACCTTTATTCCATACTTGGCTGCTCAAGCATTTGCCAAAGACTGATGCATTCCTGAACCCTCACCAGCAGAAAAACTGGGCTAGGAGGCTTGTTGCTCTAACCTCAGATGATATCAGATGGTGTACCCAGAGTACTAAGGGCAGAGACATCATTACAAGTTGTGGACAATTTCCCAATGTGCCTTTGATTGGAGTGAAAGGGTGCATCAATTACAACCCTCTGCTGTTCAAAAGGCAACTGGGCTATGCATTAGTCCATCCTCCCAGAGCACAGGATCTGACTGAAACCCTTTATGTTGAAATCAAGCCTAATCTGGCTGTTGTCAGGCAAGCAGCCTGGGCCTGGGACAGTGTGCAGACTAAAGGGGTAACCATCCTGGGGAAGTGCAACAATGTGGCGTCAGCACAGTACTATGATTGGTCCCATGCCAGGGCTCAATTCTCTGGGATGCCCTTTACTATTGAAGATATGCCTGGGCCTTCCACAACACCACCTCCAGCAACTGTCAGCTTAGAGGAGTTTGAGAAGTTGAAAGAGAGGAATGAAAAGCTGACTCAAGCTCTACAGAAGACCCTCTGGGAGAGGAGTGATGGTAGATTGGATATTGAAAGGTTGGAGAAGTTGAAGGTGGAGCATTTGGCTAGAATTGAGAAGTCTGAGGATTATATGAAGAAGTCTAGGGCTGGAGAACAAATCTTGAAGAATGCCTGCAAGGAAGCTCAGTTCCAGAAGGCCAGGACTGATTTGTATCTGAAGGAGAGTCAAGCTAGGTGGGTCAGAATCACCGAAGCTCGTACTCAAGAGGACAAAAGGACTCAGGATAAGATGGAGCAGATGGAAGCTAGTGCAAAAGAGCAACAAGAAGCCCTGGCAGCAGCCCAGAGGGAGATCTCAGAGCTAAAGATCAGAGCTGGAGTAAAGAGGTCAAAGGACCAGAATCAGCATAAGAAGCTAACTGCAGCTATCTCTACAAGGAATCTCCTTATCAGAAACCTTACAGAGCGTCCCGCTGATCCTGTGACTGAAGCACTTCTCAAGGAAGTTCAGGAGGATGAATTTGGCCTTGGTGTTTGACCTTTTGCTTGTTGTTGCTTTCATTTCATGTATTTTTCTTTATGTTGTATTTTTGACCCCTCAGGGGGCTTGTATTGTAAAAGAAACAAATATTGTATCATTTACCTTTTTGTAATATATGTGTTGGTTTGTTTCATCTGATCTCCTCAAGCAACATCAACAGCATCTTCAAGGGTCTGGAAGGGTCAAAACTGAATGCCAAGCCGGATACCTTGAGAACAAATAAGCATACTGCATTGCATGCTAACCCTTTGCTTGTTTTGTAGGTGTTTGTTTTATTATTGCTAACTCTGTTGTGATGTTCAGGAATTATTGCTCGACGACGAGGGTTTCCACTCAACCGACCACACAGGTACCCCACTCGCAGTAACCTTCCGGGCATACAGATGGATCAGATGCAGCAGGACCTTACGGAGGTCAGGAACCAAATGACCAACGAGAGGTTGGAAATGAGGAACCAAATGACACAGTTTATGGAGGTAATGAACAACATGGCTCAAAGCCAGGAGAGGCTCAGAGCACTGGTGGAAGGGAGAAATCAGGAAGATCATCAGCCAGGGACTGCTGGGACTAGCAACAATGAAAGAGTCCAACCTCATGTCAATCCCCCAGTCTTTGGACCCCACCTCCATCCAGAGGCCAACATCCCCGTCAATATACAAGGGACTGCCACAGCAGGGAGGGTACTGCAAGAAGACCCCCAGGAAGACCAGTTCACAGTAATGGGAGCCGGGGAGGAAGCTTATGATAGAAGGTTGGATGAGATAGCTGAGAAATTAAGATCCTTAGAGTCTCAAAACTCTTTGGGTTTTGATGTTATGGATATGGGCTTGGTAGATGGGGTCAGGATTCCCCACAAGTTTAAGCCACCATGCTTTGAGAAGTATAATGGGACTTCCTGTCCCCGGACCCATCTGCAATCTTTTCTCGGGAGGCTAAAAGCCTATACCATGGACGAGAAGCTGTGGATGTTCTACTTTGAGGATAGCTTGACTGGAGCTTCGAGGGAATGGTATTCCCATCTGACAAGAGAAACTATTAGATGCTGGAAGGACCTGGCAGAGGCCTTCATCAGACAGTATCAGTATAATCTGGATATGGCACCCAACAGGACCCTCCTAATGGGAATGTCACAGTCATCTAAAGAGAGCTTCCGAGAGTATGCTCAAAGATGGAGACAGCTTGCTGCTGCTGTCCAGCCACCTATGTCAGAAAGGGAGATGGTTGACATGTTCATGAACACCCTTCAGGGGACTTACATTGATAGGCTAGCTGCCTTCTCATCTACCAGCTTTGCAGATGTAGTCATAGCCGGGGAGAGAATTGAAAGCCTATTGAAGATGGGTAAGATCTCAGACAACGGTGCAAGCTCATCCAGTAATGCAAGAAAGCCTTTCGCGGGCCCAAGAAGGACTGGTGAGACCAATGCCATCCACACCAACAGGGGCAGGCCCCAATATGTTCATAGATCTGTGGCAGCAGTCACCATTCCCGCTCCAGCTCATCCACAACCAGCCTATCAACCTCCGCAGCAAAACTATCAGCAACAACCTCAGTACCATCAACAAAATCAGTATCCTCCGAGAAGTTACAACAACAGCAACACCAACAACAATAACCAGCAAAGGCCATTCCAGCAGAGGCCATCTCAAGCCAACAGGGTGATCGATCCGATCCCTATGCCATATGCTACATTGCTGCCACAACTCCTGAAACTCAACCTAGTTGAGCTAAGGACATTGGCACCTCCAGATCCCAACAGTCTACCCAGGAATTATGACTCCAACGCCAGATGTGCTTTTCATTCGAATGCACCTGGCCATAGTACAGAAAAGTGCAGAGCTTTGCACATGAAGGTACAAGACCTGGTAGACTCTAAGGCCCTGAATTTCGCACCACCACCCAATGTCAACAAAAATCCTATGCCACACCACGGAGGTCCCAGAATCAACGCTATTGAAGAAGACAAACCGTCTTATTTAATAACCAGTGTGGGTCAGATTCGGACACCGTTGGTGGAGATTAAGGCTCAACTCCTCGAATGTCAAATGTTCCCGGGGTGTGAGTTAGGGTGCGCTTACTGCAATATTTCAGTAAATGGGTGCGATAACTTGAGGAATGGCATAGACGGTCTCATTCAGAGTGGCCAACTTCAGATCACCACATCATTTCCAACAAATCCAGCAATCTCATCAGCAACAGTTCCGGTATCTCCTACAACTGCAGCAACCATTGTTCCTGACAATTCTTCGGCTTCATCAACAAGTACTTCATTTATCATCTCAACTGATCAGCTATCAACAAATTTTCCCTCTACAACTTCAGCACCACTCCAGTTTGAATCTCCTACAACAACAACGTCCATCCTTCCGACAATATCTCCTACAACATCAGCAACAAATCATGAAGATGTCTCAACTGTCACAATATTTTATGATCCTGAAAACAACTCTGCCTACAACTCAGAAAGTGCTACTCCCATCAGAGCACCAGTCACAATTTATTATGATCCACAAACTATCACAGTTCCTTCTGCAGCTGTCATCAGTCCAGTCACTGTCACAGTGCCTGGACCAGTACCTTATGAAAGCAATAGGGCCATCCCTTGGCACTACGGCTCTGACGTATACTGCAAAGGAAAGAAAATCACCCTTGAACCATCAACACCTGCACCATAGATAGACAATGTGGGAGGAGGCGGAGGCTTCACTCGAAGCGGACGTCTCTTTGCTCCACAAATTCAAAGACCCACTGCCGAAGCAGAAGCTGCTGCCAAGGCGAAAGGAAAGAGCCCGGTGCAGGAAGATCAAGCTGTTAAGGAAGCTTTGAAAACACCCTTTGATCAAGAAGTTGATGAGTTCATGAGAATCATTAAAAAGAGTGATTACAAAATAGTGGATCAGCTTCACCAGACGCCATCCAAGATCTCTATCCTATCATTGCTCATGTGCTCCGAAGCCCATCGGAATGCACTACTCAAAGTCTTGCACGCAGCTTACGTGCCTGAAGAGATCACCGTCAATCAGTTGGAAACCGTGGTTGGAAATGTTACTGCTAGTAATGGGCTAGGGTTCACCAATACTGACTTGACAACGGAAGGCCGCAACCATAACAAGGCCTTGCACATCACCATGGAATGTAAAGGTGCAGTCCTTTCCCATATGCTGGTAGACACAGGATCATCCCTTAATGTCTTACCAAAAAAGGCCCTGGTGAAGCTAGAGTATGAAGGATTGGCATTGCGTCCCAGTAACCTGGTAGTAAGAGCCTTTGATGGTTCTAAGAGATCGGTTCTGGGAGAAATTGAGCTGCCTGTAATGATTGGCCCACAAACTTTTAAAACGACCTTCTACGTGATGGACATTCAGCCTGCCTACAGCTGTTTGTTGGGTAGACCATGGATTCATGCCGCTGGCGCAGTAACGTCTACCCTTCACCAGAAGTTAAAATTTGAGTGGGAAGGCCAAGTCGTTACTATCTGTGGAGAGGAGGATATTTTTGTTAGCCATCTGGCTACCTACAAATATATTGAGATGGATGGGGAGATCCATGAAACGATGAGCCAAGGGTTTGAGGCCTTGAACGTGAACGAAGCATCTGCTGTATCTGGAATCTCCATGGCATCTTATCAACAAGCCCGGAAGGTTGTTGAAGAAGGAACTGCCCAAGGCTGGGGCAAGGTTTTATCTGTGGAGGAGAAGAAGGACAAATTTGGGTTGGGTTACAAACCAACTCAACAAAATCAAGCAGAGGCTGCTGAGAAGCCCGGTTTTGTCAGTGGGGGATGCTCACCCCTGATGCTATCAACAATTTGGAAGACGAGCTGGAGGAAGAACGCAATCTGGAGAATTGGATTCGTCCGAAGATCCCGGGGAGCAGTATCTCAAACTGGTCTTCCCAGGAAATTATAAGAGTTACTCATGCAGAGTAATTATTATTTCCTGTATTTTTATAGCATGCATCAAAGTCTTGCATCTTGCCCAAGATGACAAGACTCATTTTGTAATCGGGCCATCTGTACTTTTTGTGCAAACAAGATTAATCAATGAAATATCAGTCATCTTTTGGCAAATGAGTCTTTTTCTTTTCTGCTCACTGTTTTTCCATTTTTCTTTTTGTACAAAAATAAATGGCGATGTTTTCAAAATGATAACTTTATTTCACTTTTCTAAGCAAGATTAAAATCAATCACTAAAATGAACAAACTGAACCCTTGCAGAGAGTGCCTTCCAGACAGCACCGACAACAGCACGGCTATGACTTCGTATGACTTTGACAATCCAATCAATCAAGCTGATGAAGGGGTTGAAGAAGAGTATGAGCTTCCTGAAGAGCTAGCCAGGTTGTTGAGACAAGAGGAGAAGGTTATCACTCCTCACCAGGAGGAGGTTGAAACGATTAATCTTGGTACGGATGAAGACGTGAAAGAGGTTAAGATCGGGGCCTGCCTTCAAGACGCAGTAAAAGAACAGTTGATTGACATGCTTCGGGAGTATGTGGATGTGTTTGCTTGGTCTTATCAGGATATGCCAGGGTTGGACACCGACATTGTTATGCACAAGCTGCCTTTAAGAGAAGATTGCCCGCCGGTTAAACAGAAACTGCGCCGTACTCGTCCAGACATGGCAATGAAAATCAAAGAAGAGGTACAAAAGCAGTGGGACGCCGGGTTCCTTGCTGTGACTAGCTATCCGCCGTGGGTTGCTAATATAGTACCTGTGCCTAAGAAAGACGGCAAAGTAAGAATGTGTGTTGACTACCGGGATCTGAACAGAGCTAGCCCGAAAGATGACTTCCCATTACCTCACATTGATGTATTGGTGGATAATACGGCTCAGTTCTCGGTATTCTCCTTCATGGACGGATTTTTAGGATACAATCAGATCAAAATGTCACCTGAAGACATGGAGAAGACAACTTTCATCACACCCTGGGGCACGTTCTGTTACAAGGTGATGCCATTCGGGCTGAAGAATGCTGGTGCAACATATCAACGGGCTATGGTGACATTATTCCACGATATGATCCATAAAGAAATAGAATGTTACGTGGATGACATGATTGCCAAGTCCCTTACTGAAGAAGATCACCTGGTGAATCTCCTGAAGCTATTCAAGCGTCTGAGGAAGTACCAATTGAAGTTGAACCCCAACAAGTGCACATTCGGGGTACGATCCGGTAAGCTGCTGGGCTTTATTGTAAGCGAGAAAGGGATTGAAGTTGACCCTGATAAAGTCAAAGCCATTCAAGAGATGCCTGCACCGAAAACTGAGAAAGAAGTTCGAGGGTTCTTAGGTCGATTGAACTACATTTCGCGGTTCATATCTCACCTTACAGCAACCTGCGAACCCTTGTTCAAGCTGTTAAGAAAAGAACAGACGGTCAGGTGGAACGAAGACTGCCAGAAGGCTTTTGACAAGATCAAAGAATACTTACAAGAACCTCCGATCCTTATGCCTCCAGTTGAAGGAAGACCTCTGATTATGTACTTGACAGTATTAGAAGAGTCGATGGGGTGTGTGCTGGGCCAGCATGACGAGTCTGGTCGAAAAGAGTATGCAATTTACTACCTAAGCAAAAAGTTTACCGACTGTGAACAACGTTATTCACTGCTCGAGAAAACTTGCTGTGCTTTAGCGTGGGCTGCTCGCCGACTGAGACAGTATATGTTGACCCACACTACTTTGTTGATATCAAAAATGGACCCAGTCAAGTACATTTTCGAGAAGCCAGCTCTTACCGGACGAGTTGCAAGATGGCAAATGATCCTTACAGAATATGACATCCAGTACACTTCTCAGAAAGCCATCAAAGGCAGTGTACTATCTGAATATCTTGCTGAGCAACCTATTGATGACTACCAGCCTATGAGATTTGACTTCCCTGATGAAGACATCATGTTCATTAAAACAAAAGATCATGAAGAGCCTGTTCACACGGAAGGGCCTGACCCGGAAGAAGAATGGACTATGATGTTTGACGGGGCTGTTAACATGAATGGTCGTGGTGTTGGTGCAGTACTCATTACACCCAAAGGAGTTCACATGCCTTTCTCGGCAAAACTCACTTTCAAATGCACTAACAACGAAGCTGAATACGAAGCTTGCATTATGGGTCTTGAGGAAGCCATTGACCTCAGGATCAAGACATTGACTATATACGGAGATTCAGCTCTGGTAGTTAATCAAACCAACGGAAAATGGTACACCCACCAGGATCATCTGATACCTTACAGGTATTATACAAGGAGGTTATTGACTTTCTTCACAACAGTCAAGCTTGAGTATATCCCTCGGGACGAGAATCAGTTTGCAGATGCTCTTGCTACCATTTCATCCATGATCAAAGTTCAAGCTGCTAACTTTGTACCTCAGATTTCAGTGTCCAGACTTGATAGACCAGCATATGTGTTCGCAGCAGATGTCGTCAAAGATGATAAGCCTTGGTTCCATGACATTAAGTGCTTCTTGGAGGATCAAGCATACCCACCTGGGGCATCTTCCAATGATAAGAAGACTTTGAGAAGGCTTGCTGGTAGTTTCTTCCTGAACACTGATGGGTCTTTATACAAAAGGAACTTTGATATGGTACTCCTCAGATGTGTTGACAAGACGGAAGCAGATTTGTTTATGCATGAAGTGCACAAAGGATCCTTTGGTACCCATGCAGGAGGGCATGCCATGGCTAAGAAGTTGTTAAGATCAGGTTATTACTGGATCACAATGGATGCAGACTGTTGTGCTTACGCCAGAAAATGCCACAAATGCCAGATCTACGCAGATAAGGTGCATGTGCCTCCCAATCCTTTGAACATCATGTCTTCTCCATGGCCCTTTGCCATGTGGGGCATTGATATGATTGGCAAGATTGAGCCAACTGCTTCGAACGGCCACAGATTTATCCTGGTTGCCATTGATTATTTCACCAAGTGGGTCGAAGCAGCTTCCTATGCCAATGTTACAAGACAAGTGGTAGCCAGATTTCTGAAGAGAGATATCATCTGTCGATATGGAGTTCCCGAGCGAATCATTACTGATAATGCTTCCAACTTGAACAACAAAATGATGGCAGAGCTGTGCCGGGACTTCAAGATCCAACATCACAATTCTTCTCCTTACAGGCCAAAGATGAATGGCGCTGTTGAGGCAGCAAATAAAAATATCAAGAAGATTGTGCAGAAGATGGTAGTCACCTACAAAGACTGGCATGAAATGCTACCGTTTGCCTTGCATGGGTACCGCACGTCAATCAGAACATCCACTGGGGCAACACCGTATCAGCTTGTGTATGGTATGGAAGCAGTCCTGCCGGTTGAAGTTGAATTACCCTCCCTACGGGTGTTGATGGATGTTAAGCTGAACGAAGCAGAATGGGTTCGGTCCCGATACGAACAACTGAGTCTGATTGAAGAGAAGAGATTGGCTGCAATCTATCATGGGCAGCTATATCAGAAAAGGATGAAGAGAGCCTTCGACCAGAAAGTCAGGCACCGAGAGTACCAAGTAGGAAACCTTGTGCTGAAAAGAATCCTCCCTCCGCATACAGACCACAGGGGCAAATGGACTCCAAACTATGAAGGGCCATTCGTGGTAAAGAAAGTTTTCTCTGGTGGAGCACTGATGCTCAGCACCATGGATGGTGAAGACTTCCCGTCCCCTGTGAATTCGGATGCAGTTAAAAAATACTTCGCATAAAAATGACCCGCTGGACACAAAAACAGAATGTAAGTCCAGGAAAAAATAGGGCATCCCGGCGAGTCAAAAACAGAATAAAAGACTCGGGCAAAAATAAGGGAAAATAAACAAAAATGTACACCCGCTGAGTTGAAAAGCCGCATTGGACAGCTCAGGCAAAAATGGGTATCCCGATGGATTGAAAACCCGAAAGGGCGATCCATGCAAAATAAGGGAATAAGCGAACAACTGCATTCTGAATTCGTCTGTATCGCCTACAACTTAGCAAACCTCGAAAGGATCAAGCCTCAATCAGAATCAGCCTTCTTCAGAAAGCAAGACGAGAAGAACGTCAAAAGTCATACGGGTCATAGCAAAAGAGGAAGCTCCTTGAAAGCGTCGGCAACATCGTCAGCATTTTGTTTCTCAATTTGTAACAATCTCCTCATTTCAGGAGATATGTTTCTTTGACTGTATATTGCCAATTCAGGGCACATGAATTAATAAAATCAGATTTATAGTCACGTCTCGTCTTGTACATTTGTATTTGCAAAAATGTCTGATGTCTCTAAAAAACATGATTGCATAAATACAGATGCTTATCTTCAAAAAATAAAATGCATGCTTGCAGGGAATATACTTACTCTCGCAAGTGTCTAAACTCCTATGACGGAATCCAGTAAGGGATACCTCGGGATTGCTTGTACGTTTCTATCTTTGTAGGATTGCAGGTATTCAAAGCACAGCATGGGGCATGTAGGCTTCACCCCAGCAAGCTGGCAAATCAACACTCATTCTTGGCACCAGAGGTGCTTCCTCCCCAGCCAAGTTGCCACCGATAACTTCTCCCAGCTAAGTTGCCACTTGTCAATTTCCCCAGCCGAGGTGCCAATCATTTCTTCCTCAGCAAAATACAAAAGTCAGGGAACCATTTCCCCACAGAATTTCAGCCTCTATCCAGAAGAGCAACGCATGAAGGAGTCACAACAGAGTACGGAAAGCTTCTACAAACCCCAGTTGGGTCCCATATTACAAGGATATGTCAATCAGTGACCTAGATCCCCAAGCAAATACATCTCACCAGATCTATCAATGATCTCATCCCCAGCTGGGAGGTCCATTTCAAACAGATCAGCCAGAGATCTTCGCAGCAATGGGATCCAAGTCCCGGTTTGGTATTTTCGCATAATCATGGCATTCGCATCATATTCACCCACAAAGCGTAGCATTCCGTTTAATACGGAGTATTACGGCAAAAATCAAACATATTGCATAATCATAAGTCATGGCCTGAATCAAACACTTGTAAATATTGACAGTCAATCAACAATACACAAAAATCCCCAACGGGTTCCCCCCCAGCAAAAGCAGTTGCCTCACATTCACAAAACACCATCATATACTCCTTTTGACGCCCGTCTGTGTCATATTTCCCCAGTAAAGTCGCCTGAACACTCTTTACAAACAAGATCACCCGTATTACGGACACTTCCTGACACCCGTCCGTGTCATACCCCCAGCAGAAAGCCAAAGACATCATCTTTGCACTCACCTATACTTGTGTATCTATATTTTCTTGACACCCGTCCGTGTCATATCCCCAGCGCAGTCGCCTACACTTTTACAACCCATATACTTGTTGATACCTTATTTTTCTCCTTTTGACACTCGTCCGTGTCACTCTCCCCAGCAGTTAAAGTACTCATCTATACAATACTCATACTCATTACTCATGTTACACTTATACAGATACTCGTCCGTATCTTGTATGTACTACTTATATATCCCCACAGATTCGACATTGGTCCATGTTCTTTGTTAACCAGTTGGTACTCGTCCGTATCATCATCTCAGAATGTGCGTCAAGTGTTTGTTTCTACATGATACTCGTCCATATCATAGTCTTAAGGATGTTCGTACGCATCTCTAATCTATACACAACATCTAAACACTTATACCTTTTGTTTCTTGGATATAAACACTCGTCCGTGTTTACTATTCCCCAGTAGATCGCCAACAAAGCAAGTTTTCCTTTATCTGACATTCGTCCTGTGTCATGATAAACCCTGAGAGCAGCCGTACCCTGCTAGGTGGTCGTCCTCCACCTCTTGATGGTCGTGCTCCATCATGCTCATCCGATGGCCGTCCCCATCGTTGATATTTAGCAGCCGTCCCCTGCTAGGTGGTCGTCCTCCACCTCTTGATGATCGTCCTTCATCATTTTATCCAATGGTCGTCCCCATTGTTGATTTTTGGTTATCTGACATTCGTCCTATGTCATGATAAACCTTGAGAGCAGCCGTCCCCTGCTAGGTGGTCGTCCTCCACCTCTTGATGGTCGTCCTCCATCATGCTCATCCGATGGTCGTCCCCATTGTTGACCTTTTCTATCCGGCATTCGTCCTATGTCGCGATATTTTCGGCAGCCGTACCCTGCCAGGTGATCGTCCTTCACCTTAGATGACCGTCCCTCATCTTATCCCCAACAGAGCAATCGTCCCCTGCTAGGTGATCGTCCTTCACCTTTGATGACCGTACCTCATCATCTGTTTATTTCATTTATTCTTTAACCCGATGGCCGTCCCCGTCGTGGTCCCTTTTCCTTTTCTTTTTAGCCCGATGGCCGTCCCCATCGTTGGTTACTTTACTTTATGAACTTGATGGCCGTCCCCGTCATGTTTCACCAATCCCCAGAGAATCTTACAACTTTATCTTGATGGCCGTCCCCATCATAATACCTTTTTATCCCCAGCATGTCGGCCGTCCCCGTCATCGCTTTACTTCACACACTTTTCCCAGCATGTCGGTCGTCCCCGTCATTGCTCTTTACCCAGCAGTCGTCCTCTGCTCGACGGTCGTCCTCTGTCGCCCACACTTTACAATATACTTTATTTTCTTTTACAATCTATATCCCTTTTCTTCTTCATTCTGTGAGTGCAAATTTTGGACTGTCTTTGATATTCAACCACAAGTTATCTTGTTTGCCTGTTAAGCCGTTGCTTACATCCTGCACAGCTAACTCATGTTTGAATAGGGGCAGCTGTAAACACCCCAAATTTGCCCTCACCCATTCACACCATGGCTTGTGATCATTTCATATGCATAAACTCAATCATAGCATCTCATGTCACATTTTTGATTCACTGCATTGATTCAAAGTCATCTGCACCTAGGGTTTGTGATCTGAGCAATCCAAGAGCTTCTTGGGCCACTCCAAAGGTCATCAATCACTTCAAAGAGGTTCATGTATGTTCAAGCATCATATTATATCCTCTCAAAGTCAAGAATGTCAAAGAGTCACAAGAACTGAGAATGGCATGGAAGCAGAGCCGGGTTTGACTGCACAAATAACACTTAACTTCCACCATTGGAAGTTAAGTGCAAAAAGGGACATTTTTGAAAAAGGTCACAAATAACACTTAACTTCCACCATTGGAAGTTAAGTGCAAAAAGGGACATTTTTGAAAAAGGTCACAAATAACACTTAACTTCCACCATTGGAAGTTAAGTGCAAAAAGGGACATTTTTTAAAAGAAGCCCATAACTCCAAATTTTTTGGTCATTCTTGTTTCCATTGGTCTCTATATGTTATGAGGATCATGCATATCAAGTTTCATGAAGAAATTCCATGGGGAAGGCATCTGATCAAGAGGTGACTTCTTGAGCAAGTCAATGCGAAATCAGGGCATCCGAGGCCCCCAATCACCCAACCAAAGGGGTTTCTCCATCATTTTGAATGTGTATGATCTTTATTTGGTCATAGAAGATGTTAGAAGTTCACAAAATTGAAGAATTTCAAGACATTTGCAAAGTTGCCTTTCTTGGAAAGTGACTTATAATGTAAACTTGCTGTTTTGGGAAAGTTTTTCAACCTCCTCTTATTGATTCAAAAATGCTTCAAATGAGAAAACTTTGGTCATGAAAGTTGTAGATTGGATCATTCCCTTTTCAAAAATTACAAGAACTTTTTCTAATTCATTTTGGATCAAAAGTTATGGCTTTGCAAAGTTGGGAAAAATCATTGAAATTTCACTTTTGCACAAAAAGGAAAACTTGCAAAACCTCATGCCAAGGCCAAAGATGACTTAAAAGTGACTTCTAATCTTCATACAAACACAATTCAATGCCTAAAATTCAGATTGGCCCAAGAAATTTCTCATTTTCATGCCTTGATGTCCAAGTATCATAAGCCATTTTTCATGAAAATCACAAAGAGGGAAGTCTTGCAAGAAGGTTTCCTTTGGTTTTGTTTGGTCTCTAATCATTATCAAAGTGTCATAACAACATTATGTGATGCATTTTGCTGCATATTTCTTAAGAGATGTCACATGTTCATGGCCAAAAGTCACAAAGTGCAACAAGTTGCAAAATTGCAAAACATGTGAGATCTCACCCTTCATCCATTACAGCTCACATCAATTGATCCAAGAGTCATCCTTGAACTCAGCTGATGCAGTACAAGCCAGAAAATCAGCTCTGCCACAGCCCATGCCTCAAGTACACCTAACCATGACTTTTTGCAATTTCTCCCATGCTCTTGGAATAGTGATTAGCAACCTCTACTAACCTGCTCCACAGCCTACTCAAACTTTATGGGAGTGATATAGCAGCTCATTTGGCATAGAAACACACACAATCTAACTTGCACAAGTTCTGTCCCAAAACTCCTTCTCTGAATTTTTCTTCACACAGCCAAGAAACTCCACTTTTTTCTTCCACCAACAAGTCACAAATCACCCTTAGAACAAGAATCACCCCCTAAAACAGCTTGAAACATCACACACCAAGGCCTTCATTTCTGCTACACCAGAGCAAAACAGTCATAACCAACCATTCTCAAAGTTATCCAAGCTTCATTTCATCATCAAGGTGTTCAAAGGAGAGGGATTGCACCAAGTTTGAGGCCAGAAAGTTCCACAGTTCAAAGCTCCAGTTCAGGTATCATCAAGAACATTTTTTATAGAAATGTAATCTCTTGTTATAGAATGATAGATTTTGTTTCACTCATCATGTTAAGCTTTAAAATACTGAAAATGGTTGAGAAATGAGTGTTTATGCATGTTTTGAAGTTTTTGTAGTGTTCTTGATTTTGCTCGAATCTTGTTGTTGATACATTGTAAATGTGATCTTGTGATTGATTCATGCTTGTGATTGATTCATGTTTGTGGTTTAAGAACAGAAAAAGGACCATTTTGAAAAAAAGCCAGAAAAAACACTTAACTTCCACCATTGGAAGTTAAGTGCAAAAAAGGACCATTTTGAAAAAGCCAGAAAAAACACTTAACTTCCACCATTGGAAGTTAAGTGCAAAAAAGGACCATTTTGAAAAAGCCAGAAAAAACACTTAACTTCCACCATTGGAAGTTAAGTGCAAAAAAGGACCATTTTGAAAAAGCCAGAAAAAACACTTAACTTCCACCATTGGAAGTTAAGTGCAAAAAAGGACCATTTTGAAAAAGCCAGAAAAAACACATAACTTCCACCATTGGAAGTTAAGTGCAAAAAAGGACTATTTTGAAAAAAGCCAGAAAAAACACTTAACTTCCACCATTGGAAGTTAAGTGCAAAAAAGGACCATTTTGAAAAAGCCAGAAAAAACACTTAACTTCCACCATTGGAAGTTAAGTGCAAAAAAGGACCATTTTGAAAAAAGCCAGAAATAACACATAACTTCCACCATTGAAAGTTAAGTGCAAAATGTGACCTTTTTGAAAAAAATTAAGAATTGGATCCCCTCCTTTGGGCAGTGAATTTGTATAGGTTTAGGGTTCTTTTGAATGCATTTTCATCTTTTTATCTTGATGTTTGCTTTTGGCTTCCTTTTACATTCGTCTTGCATTTGCATCCATACCTTGACTTGCCATAGCATTTTGTGCCCCCATTTGATTCATTTGACATCATAAGACATATTGAAAGCATGTTTGATCATTGCATCTTGCATTTGCCATGTTGTATGCCATATGCACCTCATAACTTTTCATGTATGTTCATGCTTCTTAACTTGCTTCATTTGCATCCATAGGTTTGTATGATCATTTCCATGTGCTGCCTCATGTTTGTAACATCTCATAGCATCATTAACATCATGTATGTGCTTCTGGTTTTGTTTTTCATCATACCATTTCATCTCATTTTGCATTGCATTGCATTTTCTTTTCTAACTTTTCAGGTGGTAAGTGGCTTTGAGAAGTGAATTTGCCTTCACTTCTCATAACTTCTCTTCATCTCTTTTATGCATCCTTGCTGCATTTTTGTTTGTGTATGAGATTGAGCTTGCTCATTCTTGTTCTTCTTACTTTCTTTCTTCAAGTGACTTGACTTCTTGAATGAAGCAAGTCACTTTGCTTCTCTTGATCCTTTCATCTGCTTCCTGGTGGTTCCATTGGAGATCTTTCTTGTTTAACCTCACAAACCTTAGGAACAACCAAGCATGACAATGATTAGGGTTTTGATTAGTCTCCCCTCTTAGTTTTACCTTTGTGTCTTCTTTGATTCTTCTCTTCTCATCTCATAATCAGGGACTAAACCCTAAAGGCTTTAAGGCTTTGTGATTAAGCTTATGCCTGCATCCTTCTATTAGGATGGAGTGTATAACTTTAATCCTAAGTGTTAAACCATTAATGTGTTTAAATCTCTTAATCAATTCACATAATAATCATCAAGACATCACACTTGTAACTTGGGCCTTGCATTAGGGTTCTAATTCTTCCTTAAATGGTTAAGAAGGACTAACCCTAGTGTTAATGGACAAGTCCCCCTCAAGTTGTCTTACAAATCATAAAAATCACTTCATCATCATACCATTAAATAAAATCCACTTAATCAAAGGCTTGTTTTGTCATGAGTTTAATCCCTAATCATGGATTAAGTTGAGGAGCTTTCCTCAGCTTAAACATTCTCATCTATTATCCTTCTATTAGGATGGTATAATGAGTCTGTTTAATCCCTGATTATGGCTTAACCTCATTACTCAACACTAAACAAAAACACCAAAAACATCTAAATAATCACAAGTAGGTTAATGATCTTAACTCTACATCAAAAGTTGATTAAGTGTGAGAATCTGACTTCACACTTAAGGTATTCTCATTACCCCTAATCAGAGGGAAGATGTGATGAGTTTACTAAATCCATTGGTTTAGGCTTAAGCTCATTAACTTATGACAAACTTTCAAAAGCAATAAAAGACTGAAAACTCAAAAACAAACAATAATCGTCTCCTCCGGGATTCTTTTCTCATCTCATTCACTCACAACCGAGAACTTGCTTCTTCCGTCTAATGCAAGACAGTTTGCATCTGTGCCAGACAGATCATACACTTGAGCATAGGCAAGTAAGCAGTTCACAAGTCAATTCATCTATCAGTCTCTTTGGGTCGAACTACGGTGTTCTGACTTCCTCATTGCACGAGAGGATACGTAGGCATAACTTAACAGTTATCGAACAAAAGTCTCTGTATATTCCCCCTCTTTCCAGCTTCATTCTTTTAGCCTCATTATCTTGAGCATATTCTCATTCCTGCACTGACACTTTCATATTTCACTTCACTTTTCCCTTGCACTGACACCTGTACATTCTTTTCCAGTTACTTTATACACAAATTGCACTGACACTACCCCTTTAAAACACAAATCTTTTAAGCGTGGATCCCGTCGAGTACGGCGGACAATCTGGGTGCTAATACCTTCCCAGGTTGTAACCAACCCCCTTTCTCAGTCTCTCTGGTTCGCAACCGTCTTATCCATATCTTTTTCTAGGTCTATGCAGCATTGCCTTTCCTCCGGGATAAAAATGCCTAGCTGGCGACTCTATTCACCTCCAGTGAGTTCACGGCTGTGTGTTCTCATTGTCCCTTTCGCCGACCGGTCGCGTCTGTACCTTTATTTGGGCCAGTCCCATCTATCGGGAGCGACACAATCAACCAGAATTTTGTTGACTGGAACATTCTTCAGCTTCCCAATAATAAATAAGGGCTTCAAATGACCCTTCATTGCTTCATTTGGTCGCTCGATGAAAGCAATTTTCTCCTCTACACAACAATTATTCATTACATAATAGCATATCGGTTTATAGGATGCCATTTTGATTTCAGTATTATTGTCTGCTTCTTCGACCTTTGTAACTTGGTTGAACTCCCTTGGAAGGACTGACACCATGTTCACTATGATGTCTAGTGAGGCTTCTGACCCGAAGTCGAAGTTGTCCATTAACATTTTATCGTCAGTAGTAACTTGACCATTCCTCTTTGATTCCTCCTCCTGAGTGGCGAACAATTTTCTCCCGGCTGGTTTCAATTCATTCTTCTCGACAAACATCACTTCCTTATCCCTTCCGGCAGACAAATTGGTATTAGATTTTGCAAGCTCCTTAATACCAGCTTCTCTTTGCGACTTTCTTCTCCGCTGTTCTCTCCTCAATTGGGATCTAGACATCAGATTCTTCCCTTTGTAGTTTTCTGAAATGTAGGAAGATTTTTTAGAGGCCTAGAATTCTTTACGGTAAGCCATGGAGGAACCCCTATTTACGTTGAAGTTCTGCCATTTTTTCTGGCCCTTCTCTCCGTGTTTAACCGATTTGACCCATTTTCCTATTGAAACATCTGCCGAAGGTTTGAAAGTGATGGGTCTCTACCCTGGAACCCTTTTATTTGTTGTATTTTGCCTCAAAGAGGTTATTCTTGGATCAAAGGCCCGTTGGTCACAGGGCTTTCTCTGGACATGTTTGTCTTTTGTTCTTCTAACCCCTTTCTAGATTATGTGTCGCCTTTTTGTCGAATATTGTGTTACACCTGGGACATAGCATGACATTTGATCCTTTATCCTGGTATCGGTGGAGGAAATCCACCAAAGATTCTTCTTATTTAGAGAATGCAACCTTGTTGTATTTTTCCCGTCGACATTCTTCGTCAACTTCCATGGAGGTTTCTTGTGAAACTTCCACCAGGTGTCACTTACATGTCGACATCATTAGTGATGTCTAACTTGTGGAATTTTGGTTTAAGGCTATCAACAGCCTTATCCATCTGGATGAAACCATCAGCAATTTATTTGGTGATTATCATCAAGTTGGAGTCATCAGTAACTCCTTCGGTGAGGTCGTCAATGATTCCCGAGTCAAAACCATCAGAAGTTACCTTAGTGAAACCCACAAATGCCTCACACATAGTAACTCTGAACTTCAATCTTCCCTCCTGGATTGTATTTTGAACAAGATCCATGAAAAGAAAACATTGAGAAGTTTTATGCCCCAAAAAGTTATGATACTTACAAAAAACTATTTTCTTCCGTTGCTCTAAAGAAGGCATTTTCGCACCTAGAGGCACTATTATCTGACCTTCCTTAGCTAACAAATCAAAAATTTCATCACACTTTGTGATGTCGAAAGCATAATTTTTTATTTTGTGGTTTGACGGGATTTTTTTCCATTCGAAGGTGTTAAAACCTTGCAAGAATATGGAGGACCTTGTTTTAATTCGGCAAGATTCATTTTGTTTTCGGAGAATCATAATGGTTCATTATAAAATCCTTTGTTATTTTCATTATATTCAACGTATGATATTCTTTTATTCTTATTTTCTCTAGCTTTCTCTTCCTTAAGACGCTCTAGTTGTCGAATCCTATAAGTCAACTAGGCCATATCCCTGAGGAAATGGGTTTCGAGTTTCTTTCAAATGGAGTAATCCAAGCCGCACGTGGCCATTTCGACCAACTCATGTTCAAGTATTGGTGTAAAAAACTTGGCCTTAAGCAAACGAAACCTATTTAAATAGTCATCTATTGGCTATGCAGACTTTTATTTTATGCTAGCCAGTTCCTTCAAACTAATCTTCGTATGTCCCATGTAGAATTGTTCATGGAATAAAAATTTTAATTATTTATAATTAGGGATTGAATTTGAAGGCAAGGTTGTGAACCATGTGAAGGCATTCTTTGTGAGGGAACTTGGGAAGTATTTTATCCTAAGATTCTCGTTATTCGAGATTTCTCCTGCTTCAATTAGATACCTAGCCACATGTTCAACTGTAGATTTAGTCGTATCTCTAGAAAATTTTGTGAATTTTGGGACCTTCCACCTAGGGGTAAATCCAACTAAAGAATATATTCTGATAATGGTGATGTACAATTCGGTGTTCGGAGACCAAAATTCACACCATTTTGTCCCATAATTCTTTCGACCATTGCTGCCAAATTATTATCTGCTACCATATTATCATGTTGAACTTGTTGTATTACATTATCAGCATTTTGGTTCCTATTGACCATAACTATCCTTGGTTGTTCTTCTTCCACTGAAATTTGTGGTTGATGCCTCTGGGGTTCGACTACTGGTTGTTCGACCACTCCTTGATTTACTCCAGGCCCATTTACTTGTTTGGTCGAGCCTAATTAACAGTGGGATGTTTTTAAAAATTGTCCCTTAGTTTTCCACCATATATTCTCTTTGTGGATGTCGAACGGGTTGGGGTACACCAAAGAAATCTGCAAAACGAGTCATTTGTGCCGCCATATGTTGATTAGATTGAGTAGTATTTTGAATTTAGGGGTAAATATTGTTCTTGTGGTTTAGGCCAGAGTCTAGAACATTTCATGGTTACTTTTATTCATGTGTTGCCGAATAACCGTTGCAGAATTGGTAGTTAATGTAGGCATTTGGGTAGAATAATTCATGGTAAATGGTTGACCATTTCGACCCATATTATTCCTAGAACCAAACCCTTGTGATGGTGAAGTTACGCTCATTGGTGGTTCTGAAAACGTTGAAAGGGAATTATATAAACTTGCCATTATTGAAGTTGGCATTCAAAAGGGTTGTTCTCGACCAGGCGGAGGCAAAGTAAATCCTGGTGGTGGGAAAGGCCTATAGGTCGAAGTCCCTATTGGTGGGGAAGTTTCAGGGGGTGGTCTAGGCCCGGTATATGTCAAAATGGGTTTAGTATGGGCAATTGACTGCGTAGGCATTGAACTTGCCATTGATGGCATATGCATTGAACCTGTCATTGATGGTGTAGGTTCAGATACGATTGTTGAAACTATGGTCTTCCAGTCGAAGACATGTTAGGTGTCTCTTCACTATTTGATGTGTTTGGAGGATTCTGGTTAGTTGCATGTTTTGGAATTGCCATTTTTCTAGTACATCTTCTCCTAGGTATGTTTTCGCCGAGAATGGCTAAATTACCATTTCTTAATAACATACAACGAAATTTATAAAAGAGAAAGTACTCGAACAAAAAATAATGCAAATTTTCCTAAAACACGGAAAATGTTCTTTTCAGAAAATTGTTTAGCATTGTCCCATTGGGCGTGCCAATTTGTTTACTGTAAGATTTGGTAAACAACCGCTGATCTTCCAAATCTAACTTTGGTGACTCACAAGATCGATCAGATTGATCATAGGATATGTGTTAACCGATATTTTTAAGTAAATTCTAGAAATAACAATAAACAGTTCGACATTGCTTGCGAAATTAGGTCAAAAAAGTTGTTTTTAAAGTGTAGACAAAGAATAAATTGCAGAAGACTTTAAATCGAAAAGCTGATAAAGAACATAAAATAAATCGGGCAAGTAAAGATAAACTTTAATGGAAAAACTTGATGAATTACGTTGAATAAAAATGATGTTGTTTGACGTACATTTCTCTCACACTCGTTTCTCGTGACACTTGATACTTTGAGTAAAAATAAAGTATTTGTACACAATTTCACACACACAATCCTAACACTAGAACTTACTATTTATAAGAAAAAACTATTTGCCATTAATGGCCTACAAACGAGAACGAGACAAGTGTCGCCCTGCATGTCTTAAATCCTTGGATATGTGCCACCTGTCTCTTTTCGCAAACAGATAAGAACTAAAATTCCCTCCTTTATTTGAATTTGAATCTTTTAATTGAAGTATCCTCGGTAATACTTCTGTCTAACAATACTTTCGAATGATTTGGAAATATTCCTAAGTTCAAAAAGGTATTTTCCCTCACTCTTGCGTAAGAACGACTTCAACTGAACTTTTCAAAACACACTTCGAGTCAACATTGGTATTATTTCCTTCGAAGACTCCTCATTCCTTCATTCCAGTACATGCATCGAATTTATGAGCTAATAGAGAGGCGCTAATGTCTATCCACAAACCATCACTTCCACCAACCATGTTGATTTCAGTGATCATAGCAATGAGTTGTTCATCAGTCAAGTTAACTTGTGCATTAGAGCCAGCATCAGGTTTATGTCTGCTCCTACATCTCTTAGCCATATGACCCGGTTTTCAATAATTAAAGCAAGTGAAAACTGGAGTGTCATTTCTTTGAGTTGGTGGTTGCTGTCTAGCAATCGAGGCAGATAGGACCCTTGAGGGATTCCCATTCTTAATTCGGTTCACAATATCGCGTTTCTGATTCTTTAAGGGTTTACCCGTAGGCTTTAGAACCATATTGAATCTCTTTTTGTTGTTTGAAACAACTAAGACTTCATTCTTATGATCTTGCCTTCTATCTTCCTCTTCCATTTGGAGGCGAGTAATCAGATTCTCGATTGAAAATTCTTTAGTTTTATATTGAAGCGCATTTTTGAAATCTTTCCAACCAGGGGCAGTTTGTCAATTATAACAACAATCTGAAATTGCTCATCGAGGGGCATACCTTCAGTTATGATTTCATGAGCAATCTTCTGAATTCATGGATTTGGGCTTCCACAGAGTTTTCATCCACCATCTTATAGTTCAAGTAAGGGCTGGCAACATATTTCTTTGCACCTGCTTCTTCAGTATCATATTTCTTCCACAAAGTTTCCCATACTTGTTTAGCAGTGTTACAATTACTACAGTAATCGTATAGATCATCAACAAGGTTATTCAAAATGTGGTTTTGCCAAGATAATCATTATCTTTCCAGATGGTAATCTCTTTCCGGAGCTGTAAATCATCTGCCTTAGCCTTAACAGAGGAGTCCAATTCAGACGAGTTGAGATTCCTGTCTAAATCCATAATTGTCTTACCATTAGTTAGTTCAGTTGATCTAGAAGGAGCAATAGGGATATCCTCAGTCAAAACATGGGCAACCTGCTTTAAAATTAAGAAAATTTTCATCTTAGCTTGCCAACGTTTAAAGTGAGAACCCTCAAACTTAAATGGTTTTTCAGAGACAGAAGCGGCCGCAGTAGTCCCGATAATTTTCTCATTAGTCATGGCAGTTACACAACGTCTTAAAATTGTTGTTTTCGGTTTTGAAAAATTGCCACAAAGAAAATTATTAGGACGAGTCGCGTACTAAGTCACTTTCTTTATGACGTTTCGTCGTACTGCCAATAATTATGCAAATCAGTCAAGTTTCGACAACGTCTCCAGGATAAAACAACCCATTCAAAAATTATGATTATCATTTGCACTGTGATAAACCGTTCGAAGAGATACACCTTCAGATGATGTTTAAAACCATTTGTATCTGAAAATAGTTTCAGTCATTGATAGTGCGAATAACCACTTGATAAGAAGAGAAGAAAACATATAGATGAAGAGAATCAGAGGGAAAAGAGAGATTTCTAAAAATTTTGAAAATCTAGAGTACGTCATCACTCGTAAAAAGTCTATTAATTAGAAAGAAAAAAAATTGGAAGGAAGTTACTTAGTCAAAACTAAGTTTGGATGAGTAACATATTATTAATTAATAATTTATTAATATTAATAAATTAAGGCAAATTCTTAGGTATCCATGATAAGAAATTGGGTATCGGTATCTTTAGTACAAATTATGGTAAAATTTTAATTTATTTTAAAATAAAATAAAATAATAAAATGACGTGATATTGAATAATATATTTTAATTGGTTGAAGGTACCCGACTAAATTCAAAAATACTAGAGTGTTCACCATAAATTAATTACACATACAACATCGTGGATATCATCTAAAATAATAAAACTTCAAGATGGGAGTCAATTATCAAAAGTTAATCTAAAATAATAAAACTTAAGGATGGGAGTTAACTATCAAAAATTAATGAAGTGAGATGGGTGGGGGGAGTTTAAGGATGAATCGACTATCTAAAGTGAAAGAATGGGAGAAAATCTAGGGGGATTAAGAATTTGAAGAGAGAAGAAAATGTGAGTGAGTATTGATAC
This sequence comes from Lathyrus aphaca, assembly GCA_963966055.1. Taxonomy (NCBI): domain Eukaryota; kingdom Viridiplantae; phylum Streptophyta; class Magnoliopsida; order Fabales; family Fabaceae; genus Lathyrus; species Lathyrus aphaca. The sequence continues at coordinate 433,193,557 of OZ014519.1, forward strand.
CGAAAATGATAAATTTTAAAATATATACAGTAATCTGTCTTACACGTCTCATATATTAATATCGAGATATCCGAAAGATAGAAACATGGTGTCTAACGTATTAAACGAGACAATGGTGGTAGTCATAGCTGCTCTGTAATACAAACACTGAAAACAAAAGAACATATGGAAAACTCAAGAAGAATGACAAAAAGTACACATTCCACTCCCCTCACGTCATACATAATTCGTATCACATTCTGTTAGGAAACCTATTGCGATGCGAGTGCTTCTTCTGGATCAGTTACTTCAACCAGAATCTCAAAGAAAAATAATTTTGTCAATGAGTCTCTATAAATAGCAATATTTATATGAGTTTCTTCTTTCTAAAGTAGCTCTTGAGGTACCAAAGTTGCAATGCTGAAACAGAAATGCAGAGACCAAGAGACATGATGCTAAACCATGCGACTCTAGCATTTGTTTTTTCACTCACTTCCCTCAGCTTTGCTTCCCTGTGGCAAAAAGTCCAACAAAAATTAAATTTTGAAATGCAATAATCAAGTATAATAGCTTCTAGCAGATATTGTCAAGGACTTGATAAAATATAATCATTTTTTGTTTCTTAGCATTAGGATTACAGAACTTTTTGGTGTAGAAGATACTCAACTACTTCACTTCTTCTACAAAGATTTTTTTTTTTAATATAAGACCAGTTATTGAACTAGTGAAATACATTTCCTCCGTTTGAGCATTCAAGAAATCGAAATCCGGAGTAATATATGATACATTAATTAATATTTGTTTTTAGGGGTGTTCAAAACCGAACCAACCCAATAGAAAATCGCAAATTAAATCAAAACCGTAAAATACTATATTTGGTTCGGATTTGTTCGGGTCATCTTTTAACAAAACCGCGCAGACTGTTTTAGAATTTATAATATTATGATGTTCTAGGTTGTTAATCTCAGATAGCGGCGCTAGCCGGACTCCCAAAATGCTATAGCGGCATAGCGGATAGCGGGATGACCGCTATTGTGAGCTTTCAAAACCATGACAAATACTTAACATGAATTCATAAATACTTAAAAAAAGTCCCAACAACATACATAATGCTTCAAAATCAAAAGTTGCAACAATACATAAATTCCAATAGACCACAATACAAATTCTCATCAAAATCAAATTATAAATATGTTCAAAATGACTAAATCAAATTCTAGTTGCTGATTTTTCAGTTGAGAATAAAATGGAAGAACCAGATTTGCAAAAAGAGAGAGCGTTAACCCAAGTTCAAGTTCCACCGTTGGCTGAATTTTGAGTGAAGCTCAAGGTTTGTTTTTAAGTTGAGAAGGAGAAGAATGAGATTTGCGAAGAGAGAGAACATAGAGCGGTAACTTTCCACCGATTGAGTAAAGAGGCAAATGATAATGACCTAAAGCCTTATAATCATATTTTATATTAGTGAAATGAAAGAATAAAATACCAATATTGCCCTTAAAAACTTTTAAAGTTACAAAACTGCCATTTCCTCACAATAGCAGTCCGTAAACCGCTAAAAAACTGCTATTGCGCCGCTATAGCGCCGCCATGACCTCCCAAATAGCGGCCGCTATTTCTGCTATCGCGGTTAGTGGTTAGCAGGCCAAAAGCGTAGCGTCGAGGTCCTCTACTGCTATGCTATACCGCTATAGCGCGCTATTGACAACCTAGATGATGTTATATCATACTATATATTGTCTTATGCGGAACCCTTAACACACTCTTTCACGTCCTAATTCAACCATGCAAAATCAATTTATAGAGTGAGGATTGACTCCATTTATAAGCACATGTTCAGACTATATATTATCCAAATATGGAACTTTTAACATACTAATTTATATGCAATGTTAATGTGAAAGAGTTTTGCATGTGTATTCAATCATAATCAATCTTTATGATACTTGCTAACCGAGGTTGTGTCAGGTAGTAAGTTCCAACACTGCTTGAACTTGCTGAGTATTATTTCGTATTCATCCAAAATTTGAATATTTTCAAATTATAAATGAGGTGGAGAATTGTGGAAATATTTAGCAAAAACTAAATATATAAATAAGTAAAACTAAAATGTCCAATTCTATCTGAAGTAATAATAGAAAAGTAACAAAGTTGATGATTATGTTTATGAGAAATTTCGTTCTCATAATTTACGGTATATAGAATACTATATAAACTAAGCATGACTTTGTTCATAACATCAATAATAATACAAATAACAAAGTGACATTTCTCTTACAATATATCAATTTTCTTTTTTAGAAATATATATTTCTTCATACAATTATTGATTATGTTACATTATTTTTCTTATTCAACTCTAGTGAGTATTGTGTTATATTATTATTAACAGGCAAAATGACTTCTACTAGTGGAACCGTCAAGGTTGAGAAATATGAAATAGAGAAGTTTAATGCAAAAAAAATTGTTTTTTCCTTTTTGAGGATGCAAACAAAAATTTTACTTATTTCACAAAAGTTGCATAAAGCCTTGGTATGGAAAGAACAAAAACCCGAGGATATGAAGGATGAGGATTGGAAAGAGTTAGATCATGAAGCATAGGCAGCCATAATATTATGCCTTGAGAGGGATGTTGCGTTCATGGTTCTTGTTTAATAAAGAAGCAACGACTCCTAACGTGTGGTCAAAGTTAGAGAATGATTTTATGACCAAAACTCTTACTAATCGAATTTACTTGAAATCCAAATTGTATATATGCAAGGTGGAGGAAAAGGCACCTCAATCCGGGATTATGTCAACAAATTTGATAGAATTATATCAGACCTGAAGGATATAGAAGGATATAGAAGTTTAGATTGATGAAGAAGACCAAACACTCATGTTGTTGCTTTCATTACAAGAGTCCTATGAAAATCTAGTTCAAACATTGATGTTTGTGGGTGATACTCTAATCATGGATGAGACTAGAGCATCACTTTTAGTAATGATCTTCGAAAGGTTGCTACAAATGGGATGTCTAGAAGTGGAAGAGTAAAAGGAACAAGCTCAAGGATTATTTGTTTCTAGAGGGGGACTAATGAAAGAGGACATGGCAGGGGAAGGAATCTTTATCCTCTTATGGGTCAAATTATCACAAGAGAAATGTCACTTTGTTACTCGTATTGTTACTGATGTTATGAATAAAGTCATGCTTAGTTTACATAGTATTCTATATACAATAAATTATGTGAATGAAACTTCACATAAACATAATTCACCAACTTTGTAACTTTCCTGTTATTATCCGGAGATAAATTGACATTTCTATTTTACTTATTTATATATTTAGCTTTTCATAAATATTTCCATAATTATGTGAATCTGAGTTGTGACACCCAAAGTGCGATTCATTTAGTTAAGAATCAGATTCATCATGTTCGCACCAAGCATATCGATGTAAGACATATTTTGTACGGGATATCGTATAGGAAGGTCATATTTCTCCTACAAAGGTACACACTGATGAGAATCCTGTAGATATGTTAACCAAAATTGTGTCATGTAGCAAGTTCCAACACTACTTAAACTTGCTAAGTATTATTTCGTATTTATCCAAAATTTGAATATCTCAAATTATTAATAAGATGGAGAATTGTGGAAATATCTAGTAAAAACTAAATATAGAAAAGTAAAATAGAAATATCAATTTCTCCCCGAAATGATAATAGAAAGTAACAAAGTTGGTGGATTATGTTTATGTGATATTTCGTTTTCATAATTTATAGTATATAAAATACTATACTATATAAACTAAGCATTGCTTTGTTCATAACATCAATAACAATACAAGTAAGAAAGAGTAACAAAGTAACATTTCTCTTTTAATATATCAATTTTCTTCTTTAGAAATATATATTTCTTCGTACAATTATTGTTCATACTACATTATTTTTTTTATTCAACTTTAGTGAGAATTGTGTTACATTATTATTAGAAGTCAAATTTCCGATACGGCTCCGACACTTATCCAGTGAAACTAAAAACTAAATTAATCAAATTGAAATCACACTATAAAATCAAGAGTAAAAAACTTACTTGTCCTTCAAGTAAGTTAGATACTGGTGGATGGCATCCACTATTCCTTCAAGCTTCAAGAGTTCAAGTCCAACGCCCTTAAACCATACCAAGAGAATAAAGAGATCAAACATTAATAAGACATGAAATATAAATTGTACATGAATGGAGCTTTGTATTCACCTCAATCTTTTCTTTCTTTGCAACAGAATCCCAATCCTTGGCCGCAATTCCAGTTTTCCAATCAAGGTTTACACTTGCAGTTGCACCTTCTTGTTGATTTCCACCCATCCAAAAGCACGCAACATAATTTCCACTTTCGGTAGTTGTGAATGCAAACTGCCCTTGTGTAACATTTTCATTATGGTGAAGGTTGTTTCCATAAGGAGAAGTTACCTGCACAAATATAACATGCCTCAGAAATTTAGTCCCTTTAAATACAATCTTTAAAGGTGAACGACTGGGATGTCACGGATTCGAATTCACAGACCTATTTTCATAATACAAAATGAAGGTTCAAAGGGTTTGATTTTTTTGTCATGAAAAAACTATAAACATGTTTTTAAGAGATTAAATAATCACTGTTGTCACCTTTATAGTCTTCCATTCATAAACTTTTTATAGTTATTTTTTAAAACAATTTCTATAATATTCTTTTTGTTTTACAACAAGAAAAATTAAGTGGAGACTCATCCATAGCAGTACTGAGCAATGCAAAAATGAATGATTGTTTTTTACAACAGACTTACAATCCTTTGTTGATGAGATTCTTTAACGCTGAGTGGAGAAGCCCAATAAATTGTTCTTCTTTTTTCTACTTTCTATTTCATATGAATATATTTAAAATCCATGTTTAATTTTATTCTGTATTATGTAACTAAGTTGCTTTATGATGATTCTTTTTTCATTTGTTTCATGTATTATTAAAAGAAGGTTGCATTTAAAATATATATATATATATATATATATATATATATATATATATATATATATATATATATATATATATATATATATATATGAAATTGATGTGCGATTGCAAGAAGGTTGCAATTAAAATATATATGAAATTGATGTGCGATTGCAAGAAGATAGCAGTTAAAAGAAAATACAATGTAATACTTTATTTTGGCAAAGACAATACATAAGTTTTTTAATATTTTATACAGAATTTATGTAATACTTCTTTTTGGCAAAGACAATATATAAGTTTTTTAATATTTTATATAGAATTTAATATAAGTTTTTAGCTGTTTTACACTTTCAATGAGTTATAGTCGTTGAATGTTGGAACACATTTGATTTTTATTTTAAAAACAAATAAAATAATGCAAACGGATGATGATAATGAATTGACAATATAAAACTTTTTATACTGTCAGTGCATAACAATTAATACCTTTTATATACACACGTGAAGTTAGTTTGTAATATTATATTCAGACCCCTACATTTATTTAAAATAGATGATAAATGAATGTTTAATTTTATAACTATAGATACATGTTTTTATATTGGTTCTTTTATTCTTTTAAATTTATTCTTTTCAAATTAAAATATTTAAAATTAAAATAAAATATAAAATTATATTAATGTACCTCGAGGAACTATTATGGTTATTAGAAACACTCATCTTCATAAAACAATAAATGTTTGACGGTTTCTAAAATATCCTAATAAACTTCTCTATACTAACAAAAAGAAAATCAATTGTTATGTCAAAATCGATCCCCGAACCAGATTAAATCGATGGTAAAAATCGAAAAAAGAAAAAGAAAGAAATGATAGATTTCAATTGATAGATAATCTTTTTGTACACTTATTAATGTATTCATATTTGTTTGAAAAATAGAAATTAATTATTATGCATTGATAATGTAAAAAGTTTTACACTGTCAATTCATTGTCATCAGTTTGTATTACTTTATTTATTTTTAAAATAAAAATCAAAATTATTTCAACATCCAACTATTATGAAAATAAAAAATATTATAAAATATGAAAATAAAAGATAGATTATAAGTATTTATTAATGAAGTTGTTGAAGATAGGGACTTAACACCAAGTTGAGAGAAAAGTACCCTCCTATATAGATCAATCTCTCTATCCTGGACAAGGGGTGGACAAGACCCGTACACCCGTCCAACAACCGTCAAAACTGCAATAATAAGAGGTAAACGGGTGTTCGGGTCGGTCTGCGGGTTACCGGATCATCAAACTCGGTTTCACTCAGATTGAACTGGGCGGATTCGGATTAATATTCTAAACTCACGGGTACCGCACCCGCCCAGGAATAAAAGTTAATTATTCTGACCAGCGGTGGTAGCATCTTCCCGGCAATGATTCTTCCACCGTTTCACATTTTAAATTGTTCAGCATATCTATAGTTTCTTTTTATTATAATATTAAATGTAATGAATATTATTTTATTAAAATAATCAATGCCTATAACTAGCTAAAACCTCTACCTTATCTTTTTTTTTAAAATAAATTAAAATTAAGAAAATAAATGTACTGCGTAGTTATGACAAAGTAAATTAAAAAGAGATGGTTAATTTGTGTGAAATTACCTTGGCGGAAATAGTTTGAAGCTGAGGACCTTCTTCAGTTACAACATAGTAATCAGCTAAAACGACAACGTGTGTTTGAATCTCCTCAGACACGCACTTTGTTCCTGAACTGGGAATTGTCATCCACACAGCTTCTGTGTTAAGAGACAGAGTTGTTAAGCACAGTAACAATACTAGCAGAGTGATTTCACTTCCATCTCTTAACTTCATAACTTGACCTTATTAGAAGAAAACAGTGTTTTTAGATCTAAGTTTTTCGAGAAATAGAATTCAATTTGGTGCAGTGTTGTGTTGGGTCTTGCTTTCTTTGGAGGTAATGTTTATTTTTTATTTTATTATTAGAAAATGGAACAACAGGGTTTGGGCGCGTGGTGACGCATATGCAGCCTACATGGCGTGGCCTCGGCCAATAGCATTCACGATGTGGTATAATGTTGCGGTTAATAGGATGATGTGGCGTATCACACAACTGTATTGTTGTGCGTGTCATCCTTGCTTAGGGGCTATGTTAATTTTTTTTGGTATAGTTTCAATTTTATCTATGTTCCCAAAGGATCACAACAGAATTGTTAGTAATATTAGGGATATAAATGAATATTTACAAATATTCATAGACATAATTATTTTATAATTGTTTTACGAAATTTTTTGTTCGACTTCTATTAAAGACACAGAGAAATTATTTTCACATAATATCCATACAAATCTTTCTTATTTTAACAATAAAATATCATTACATTAATTTCCTTTACTTTCAACAAAATATAATATTCATACATTTTATTTTTAACAAAATAAAATGAAAGATATTGTTATTATTAATTATGATGAAAGTGCAAATGATAGAGGATTTGAAACGAAGACACCGATTGGACAAGGAAAGTAATTAGTTAGACGGTGAAATTGAATTGTTGAAGTGAGATATAAATATTTTTGTCATCCCTAAATAATACCATTATTATTTTATTTTTCATTTTTATGTTTCATTTTTACACTACTAATATTAAGTAAATTTCATTTTTATGTTTCAATTTTACACTACTAATATTAAGTAAATCTCCAAAAATTAATAATAAATAATAATTATAATAATATTAATTCATTGATTAAAATAAAATCAAACCATATATGAATCCTCATACTCCCACTAAATAGAAGTTAATTCCACTACACTAACTCCCCTTAGTAAAGAAAATATCATTACACTAACTTCCAAATGACTAGATTCCATTCATACTCACCGATAAAAACCATTTTCTTTAATGCACCGACAATTACATGCTTAACCACTTACCTATTAACACACTATAACACTATAGATATGTTTATTTCAGTTTTAACAAATAGTTTCTTTTTTATAATTTTAAATATTAGATTTTATAAAATTGTTTTTTTAAATATTACAAATTGTTTATATTCGTCTTTTTTTTTTCTAAATTAAAAGGCTAATTTTGACATCCTATAACATAAATATATATTATGGAAGATCAAAATATAGTCGAAATCTCAATTTTTTTAAAAAAATTGTATTTCAAAAATAATTTTTATCAAAATCTATTTGAAATAACTTCAAAATTAAATTTTTTTTTTTAAATTTTGATATAAAAAAAAGTTTTAATAAGATGATGAAGAATAAAAATTAAAACCAAATTTTTATTTAAACTTTTTATGAAAAGTTTTTTTGGAATTTTTTTTTACACAAAATTATGGGACAATTTGTTTTGGCTTTTATTAAAAATGATTTTTAGTGTAATATAATTTTGTAAAAAAAAAGTTTTCAAAGAAACTTTTCATAAAAACTTCAAATAAAAATTTGGTTTGAATAATTATTCTTAAAATCTTATTTTAGATATTTCATCATATTATCGGGAAAAAAAAAATAGATATCAAAATTTCAAAAAATCAATTAATTTTAAAGCTATTTCAAATAGATTTTCATAAAATTCATTTTTGAAATACAATTTTTAAAATAAATTATGATTTCGACTATATTTTGATCTTTAGTAATATATATTTATGGTGTACGATGTCAAAATTAGTTTTGTAATTTAGAAAAAATGAATATAGATAATATTTTGAAAAACGATTTTACAAAATTCATTTTTAAAAATAAAAAGAAAAAAAAAATCTATTTTTTTAAAGGTAAAACAAACAGATTCATGTTACACTATAAAAATCAATTTTACAAAAATCCAAAATAAACAAGTCCGATATATTATGTAATTTAAGATTTTATACATAATCCATATTTTTTTATGAAGCTTTTATGAGTATGTCACAAGGAAGTGAACTCAAGCTCTCGCCAATGGAATGTACACTTGTCACTACATTCCAAGATGGAATAATAGAACAAGCGCACTCAAGTAAGGAGAAGATCCCCAAAACTTGAATCCAAAGATTAGGGCTTAGGCTCACTAACTTGTTTACTTATTAGATGTTTTGATTATTTACATGAAGAAGTGTTTTTTATGCTTTTCTTTATGAAGAAGATACCTTGATCAGACTCGTGCATCACAAGGTAAACTTGTACTATCCCAAGATGGGAAGACTACAAGCATACCTCATGGGATAAGGCTATGGATCAATGTATCACTTCACTTTTATTAAAGTGTTTTTTTATGGTTATGAGATGAGAAGAGAAGAAGAACCAAAAGGATCTCAAAGGAAAAATTCTAAAGGGGTACTAAAATAATCCTAAGTATTCACATGCGTGGATATCCTAAGGTAGTGAGGTTTCTATCCTAATGAAGAAGGAAGAAGAAGATATAAGAAGGGATGAGAAAGGCCCAAGCCCAACAAAAGAGAGTTAGCTCACATAAACATAAAAGGAAGAGATAAGAATTAGAGATGTGGAACTCAATTCCCACATCTCACACTTACCATAGCCCCTGCAAGGTTAGCATGCACAAGTGAACAAAAATGAACAAATTAACATAACATCATCCAACAATCAGAAATGAAATGAAGTAAACAAATGCTTAATGCTAATTCAACTCAAAGAAATAAAGATGAGAAGCTTATGACTTAGAATGAGGCAACATGAATACATATGGAAACAAGTGCGCACTTATGAAAGATGTAATACAAAACACACAAAATACAAACACAAAGTTCAAAACCAGAATCAAAATAATATGAAGAATGGCCTAAGAGGCCAGCAAGATGAAGAGAGAAGTCACACAATACCAAACAATATCAAAATAGAAGCAACGGAACCAAAAGATGGAATTTAAACACTTAAAGAAACAAATGACTTGAATATGAAGCAAACTCAAAAATTCAGAAGAAACAAGACCTATCCTAGGACCAGGAAGGTATCCACACCCTAGAGGAACCCCAAATGAGAAGAAAAAGTTGGCACAAGTGCCCTTCTAAGCCTATAAGAGATCTAATGAACCAAAAGAAGCAAAATGGGACAAGGTGAGAACAAAAATCCACAAATAATCAACCAGCCATCTAAAAATTCTACAACTGAAACCAAATGATCTTAAAACACATTATATTAACCTGCCAAAAGGATTTGCAAAAATTCAGAAAGGAACTAGGTCAAATGGATGTACAAACACAAATTGGGACAGAAAACTTACATCACAAGATATCAGATCAAAACTCAAGAAATAATTTCCTAAAAATTCTGAGAAAAATCACATGAAAACTACAAGATCTTAGGAACACAATGCAAAAAGAATGGGATCAAAACTCCAAATATTGAAGTCTATAGAAAATAAACAAGACAGACTGGTCAAGAAATGAAGCAAAAGAAGCTATGCACATTGGTGAATTATTCCTGGCACGCTAATCAATGAAAAAAATAAAATAAAAATGTGACAAAATACTAGAGACACAAAGGAACATCTATGATTTATTTGGGAATTTTTGGATGAACTTTTGTATTTTACACGAATTAAAAGCAAACTGAATTAGATGAAAATACAAATAGGAAAAAGAAATAAAGGAAATGAATGGGAGGTGCATGAAGTAGGCCTTGCAAGCTGGAAATCCATTGGGCTTAGCGGGTGAGGTGCGAACAGCACCTGGTGAAGGCCCATACGCTGATGATTCATGATATTTCTATGGATATTAATCAAAAATAATGCTGAGAAAAAAAACAATACATGCTGGATTCGAAAAAACAGAAGGTCCTACCGGACGGTGACAAGTGTCACCGCCGGTGTGGACCAAAATCACAAAAGCTGCCAACACTCTAATCCTTATCACATTGGAATTCGGAAAAACTCTCAGCCACAAACCTCTTAACATTCCTCTTTAATATCTATACTAAACCCTTATTATAATTTCTAAACTTATTATATTAATTAATCTTGTTATATATTCTGAACATTATTAACCTAAACAATATATTCTAATTGATTATTATCCTAAACAATATATTCTAAATTAATTATATATTATTATATTTCTAAACAGATCATTCTAAACAAAACATTCTAAACAAATATTCTAAACAATTATTAACTAAACAATATATATTCTAATTGATTATTATCCTAAACAATATTATACTAATTGATCCTAAACAATATATTTTCTGAACATTATTATTCTAATCTCTATCATACTAATTAAACCTTTTTTACATTTTCTAAACATCATTATTCTACTTACTAAACATTATTATACTATTATACTGATCATTCTTTTCTTATATTTCCTAACAATTATCTTAAACATTATACTAAATTAATTAACTAATTGAACTCTTTATATTTCCTAAACTTTCATTCTAAACATGATTCACTAATTACTCTTTATATTTCCTAAACACTCATTATCCTAATTAGACTGTTTTCTCTATTTTCTACATAATTATTAACTAACCTAATCTTTTATATTAAATTTCCTAAAGCTTATTCAAATTCCTAAACATTTTATATTAACTAAACAATATTATATTAACTAAAACTATTATTTTCTAAACTTTTATTAACTAATTAAACATTATTATAAGAAACCAACACACAGCAACATCATAATAAGCTGCCTCTCTCCCTCTCAAACTCATCTCCCCCTTGCTAACCCTAGAGGCCGCCGCCGCCCTGCTTATCACCTTCCTCTCTCAAACCTCACCTCCGCCGCCGCTGCCTCTTTCTTCCGCCCTCACCACATCGCTGTTCATCTTCCTCACCGTTCGGCCACTTCATCTTCTCCGTCTAAAACCGCCGCCGTATCCATCACCTCCTTCTTCAATCGGCTTCCGCCATTCACCGCTAGTTCCGATCAAACAAACTAAACAAAATTCTATCTCCCTCTCAATTCGAAACAACCATTAGCTTAAACAAAACAGAGAAACTACGCCGGCTACGAAAAGACCTCTCGGCGATTCAAACGTACACGACAGAGCTCAAAGCAAAACCGAACGAAAATCAACACTAGCTACCACAAATTTCTCAAACAGCCAGCAATAATCGAACAAATAAACCGGAAACGTACCTGTTATGCGACGAGACGACGAGCAACGCGAAAGTCCTCCTTGATTCGATAAGTGCTTCCTCTTCTGCTTTTGCTTTTGATTTGAATCTTTCCTTTCTCCTTCGAATCCGATTTGTTGTTGTTGATTCAGAATCCGCTCATTGAATATGCTTGCAGGTAAGTTGAGGGTACTGCGAGGACTTCGTCTAATCAAAGAAGCTGAAGCAGATTGCCAAAGGTTGCAGCGCAGATTCAAGATTGGAGTCTAATTCGTGAAGCTGATGAAGATGATGTTTGAGAAGTGCTGAAGCGAATTCGTGATTGTTGAAGCGTTGCTATTCCATTTGTGATGAAGATCGAAGAATAATGGAAGAAGATTGAGAAAGAAGTTGCTGAAATTATGAAGAATTGGTTGGAGATTGAAGTGGATTGAGGAGAATTATGAAGAATCAATTGCAGATTGTGAATGAGAGATTCAGAAATGTGAAGAAACGTTTGAAGATTATCAAGAATCGGTTGAAGCTTTTCAGAGAATGGATGAGAGAAAAAAAGTGAGAAATCCGAATTCTGTTATATGAGAAACTTGTGATTCTGTTAGGATTAGCCGGTTCAATTCTGTTATATGATTCTGTTAGGATTGAAGAGTTTTTTTTCTTTCTGTTATGGTGAGAATTTCCTTTTTTCTGTCTGTTATCTTCTTGTGAGATATTTGCGGTTCTGTTGTAACAAACTTTCTCCTTTTTTTCTTTTTCGTGTAACTGTTATCTTCTAATATTTTTCAACCCTTTTTTATTCTTTCTCCCATTATGTTATCCTTTGTGTGTTTCTGTTATTGACTTCGCGTGCTAGTATGATGTGCGTTAAAGGCTTTCAACTTTGTATGTTCAGCTCTTATTTTGCGTTTTGAATTATGCTTCTCTGCGTTCTGGCTCAAAAACACTCCATGCGTGGTATTGTTGACTAGCTGGGAAATAGGTGTGACACTTGACTAACAAGTAGAAATTGGTGATAACATTTGGAGACCTCATGACATTATATTATTATATCTCCTTCCCTTTTTTTTTTACTACTTTCTATGACATAAAAATAATGAATTTTCTAATACCAATTGGGAAGTGGCTTTCATAAAAAAAAGTCTTGACTATTAATTGAAAATATGGAAACAAAGAAATGGGATTAGAATAGTGGATTATAATGAGTATTAAAAATGGAAAAAGATAAATGCAAATAATAAAAGAATTTTTTTTTATTGGAATATTGAATAAAAATGAAGTTTAAAAAAAAAAGGATAATGGGCATTTGAATACGAGAATAGAAAAAATTATGATCGAATAATAAAGAACTGGGAATTAGCACTGACTGGATATGAGAATGGATTCAAAAATTGGGAGAAGTCACGATATGGCCAAATGGTTGAGAAATTGATTTAAATGGACAATTCGACAAGATGTTTAGAAATGAGTATGGAACTTGATATTTTTTTGTGAATCGGGCCAAATGCCACCAACCACGCATATAGTCACGAAATCTCCATCACTCAGTGCATTCACCTCAACCATCTCGCATCGCTTCCACAAAGATCATTTAATCGGCTAGAAGACCATTACCACTGCACAATTCATAAGTAAAACAATGATTGTCTGAATAAATCATTCTCTGAGCATCTGACCAGAGTTTCTTCGAATTAATTTGAATTGTTTCTCAGGAGAATAAATCCACAGACGCCCATAGTTGAACTTATAATCATGGTAAGCCTGAATATCCGAATCCACAACCATCACATGAATCACTGCTTGAAAAATCAAGTACTTTCACACACAATACAATTCAACGCCGAATTCGCACTGTTTGAGAAATAACCCCTGAAACATGAAGATTCAACAGCTGAACTAATTTCCTGACAATTTGAACAAGATTAGGTCAAGCGTCCGTTTGACTCAGATGGCCGCACTGAAATCACTGCCAGCCTATGTTATGCTTCCACAATGAATGTTATGCTTCATTTTTCTATGCCAATGATGCAACGCAAAAATATGAAAATGATATGAATATGATGAACATGATGCGATATGATGCTTAAAAATAAGAGGGCAAATTTGGGGTGTTACAAATCTCCTTTCAAATTTCATTGAATTCGGTTCGGTTTGCCTTAATTAACCGCTATAGTGTAAGATGCTAAGCGGATCCGGTTGTCTTCGATTTTTGGTTACTCTTTCTTTTTGATTGTGGTTGATTAAGTTCACCATACCATTATCATGTAAATATTATTATACTATTATTATCAATATTTTATATTCTTGCAGTTTAATTTCTTTTGTTACTAACATTTAATTTCTTGCACTTTTATTGCCTTTATTCTATTTTGCTTTATTCATCCATATCATGTTTATTATTTGTTCTTATTATTTTGATGTTGATTTTCCTTTTGTCCATTTGGACACAAAAACATTAATAAAGGATTAAACTTCTAAAAGACTTGTGACTTTAATTTGTGGACTTTTGGTTGCTATCCTTGGCATTGGAATGGAGATTTTGGACTTAGATTTTAGGATCCCTTCCCCTTGCTTTGATCTTCATGAAGTTGGATTTAGCCTTTATTTGGCCACTTGCTAGCTTATAAGGATGAAACTCTTATGCTCATAATTTGGAATGTCATCAAGTTTGGTTAGATCTTTCTTCCCTTATCTCCTTATTTTCTTTTTCAGGATAGTCCCTTCATCTCCTCCCATTCTTTAATTTTCAAAACCTTCTCCCTTTTTCAAAGGATTCCTTTTTAAAAAAAATCACCACCTCTTTAACAAAACAAAACCTTGACTTTTGTCAAGTGGCTTTTACCTTTTTCTTTTCTTTTTAAAATCAACGAATCTAATCATGTTGACCTTAATTCAAAAAATAAAAATAATCAAACTCATTCAAGTTGTTTTGTGCCTTTGTGCACTTTTGTTTATTTTCTTTAAAAGAGAGTCGATTATGAGTCATTATTCTTTAGTCGGGTGCAAGTCTTTCAATCTCCATGGTTGTAGTTTGATATAATTGAGTCTCTTGTCATTTGTGGGGGTTTAGTGGCATACTTGTTGATTTTATCCGAGTTGGCGCCCTCCCCATAATGATGTATGAGTCCATGCCTTCATTCTCATGGTAGTTTGTTTGGCTATCCACTTGAAGATGACAAATTCTCTTCACTTAATAAAATGAATCATAACCCACCATTTTCACTATTTGTACCACGAACTACGGGGTTTTGATCTCGCATTGCACTTTGTGGGTACGTAAGCATGAGGCGTTAAATCTCTCCAAACACAAAAATATTAAAAAAAATAATTCTTTTCTCATCCCTCCATTCACATTTTACGAACCATTTTCAAACCAAAAGCAGTAAATTTTTCAAAGGGCTCCCGTGGAGTACCACAGACATTTTGGTTGCTTAAAACCTTCCCATTTTGTAACCTATCCCCTTACCTGTTTCTCTGTTGTGTTTCTTTAGCTTTTTTTTGCTTTTAGATTCATTAGGATTTATTCGCTCTTTTTTCCTTTTCCTCTTGGAATAAAATAAAAGCGTGGTGGCGACTCTGTTTACTTTGAGTTAAGTTAACCAATAGCTTACACTCATGTTTTTACCGCTACAGAAAAGTGGCGACTCTGCTGGGGAGTAATATCTAAGTGGATTCGACCTACTTTGATTTATTTACTGCTATGGTTTGATTTGTTTGTTATTTGTTTGTTCTGTTTCGGTTTTGGTGATCCTCTGTGAGTGAGATAGATTCTAACCCGGATCTGAGTTGAACTTATGATAGGACAAAGATATTCAAAGCGATAAGCGATGGAGTAGTCCAAAGCTATATCAATTTGATAATCTCCACTCGGTTAGGCTCTCTTGGATTATCAATGTCATGATGAGTAATCATACATGGCATTTGATCTCACCTGATCAGAAGAGCCTCCCAGTGACTTGATGAATGGGCCAAAGAATGAAGTGAGGGAGGGGGTGTACCTGCCAAGCACTCCAATGCTTAAGTCAGAATAGGTACAGAATAGTAAGGTTTTATTCAGAATGAGTGAGAATACATGCCCCTTTGCTAAGAAAGGGTATTTATAATGTGCCCCCAGCGCTGGGCCAAGGCCCCTCAATGGGCTTAATCTGGCTAGGCCCATGGAGGAGCTGCCAAGGGACGCGTAAGAAGTGTGAAGACCTAGACAAAAGGTCTGCCCCTTGGTCCAACTGCCCCTATCTTTCAGGAGATAACAAAGGGCAGTTGGGTGACGTGGCAGATGAGCTGGCAGACAGGCTCTCTGCCCGTCTTCAGTGTATGCCCGTCGTATCAGCAGATGATTTATCCAAGAGGTTCTCCCGCTCGAGCATATGGGCCCTTGCTCGACATGTATTGGGCCGTGCCTTTATATATCCTCGCGGCCCAGTCCAGAACAGGAGCCCCCCAAGTCGAGTCTCTGAGTCGGAGTGATGACTTGTATTACAATCGGGCACATGCACCAAGGATAAGTGGCGGGCATATGGGCACGTGACGTTCAAGCAGAGCTGCTCGTAGCGTCCTTTTCTTCCTGGGCACGTAATGCTCCAAACAGTGTCGGGGACGAAGGTCCCCGACGGGTTCATGATGTTTTTGTGGAAGTCGAGGACGCCATACGATCGGGGACGTTCCATAGAGTCGGGGAGGTGTATAGTTTCCCGACATCGTTCCAAATTCTTTATGGATTGACGCGTCTCAGTGTTAATGGTGTCGCTTCGTTTAGTGTGCAAACGGCGGCGTAGGCAGTAGGTAATGATGGCCTAGCGCGTTAATCCATGCGCCTGTGACTATAAAAGGGGGCTGAGTGACTTCATTTACACTTTTTCGCTCAGACGTTCACCGGAAGCTCTGAAGATTTTTTCTCGTCTCCGCCCGTCACACTAACTGAACCACCGTCGTTTGCTCGAGCGCCGCCGTGCCCCTTTGATTCTTCATTATGTCAGGTACTGTTTTGCCTTTTTAATCCCTCATTTTTTCTGTTTTCCTGCGTTAATGGCTGTGAATGCACGTTTTTATCTGCATAGAGTAGTTAGATTTAACTTAGAAGTAGTTAAATAGGCTGTAGATGTGAAAAATAGGGTTAGGATTAGACTGTCCCGGGCAGAAATTTCATGTGCCGGGCAAAATTTTCATGAGTATGTATGGGATTTTTGCCCGGGTCATGATAATGTTCGAGTGTGCATTGCTGCGTCGAACACGTACGAAATTCCTCAACTGGTTTGGTGGCAGTGGGTGAGGTTTCGCACTGATGCCCGTGAACGTCGCCACCACGCCCTTTCACTTGACCTGCGGTGGAAGGGTGGATTTGATATGACGTCGAATTCACTCTTTCTGTCTGCGTTTCAGGTGCAACCGGGCGTCTACGACCGAGAAGAGAAGAAACCGAGCCTCGGCCCGCGGATACGGACCTTAAGCGTTTGCCCGTCGAGGAGGGGAACGCCCACGATGGTACTGAGCATGTCTCGTCGTTTGGGCAAAATGACCTCTCTTGGGTTGCGGACGAACCCTTGGATGAAGAATCTTATTTCGTCGAGGAGGCGACTCATGCTTATGCCGTGGTGGAAAATAGAAGTCGGGAAGATCCTGAAAATTGGCAGTGCCATGCTCCCAAAGAAGCGGATCGGATATGTCATCGTTTCCCGGGGAAGCAGTTCGCCATGTACGAGTTCGCCTTCCGAGAGGCGGGGATCAGGCTACCCTTCAATTCTTTCTAGATGTCCATCTTTAAGTGGCTCCGGCTGGCGCCGTCCCAGTTACATCCCAATGCCCTTGCTTTTATGCGGGCGTTTGAGTTGGTCTGCCGCTTCCTCGGTATTGGGTGTACCCGGGCTTTATTCTTCCATGTTTTCCATCTCCAACGGTCCGGTCTTCGGGGGCGTCATAGCTGGGTCTCTTTCAAACAGCCCGTGCGCTTGTTCAAGACGTACGTAGATTCTGCCCGTCATTTCAAGGGTCGGTGGTATGTAGTGAGACCGATCACCCGTGCTGCTCTGCATTCCCTTTATTACTACAAACGGGATGCAGATGGGGAGGAGAAATTGATGTCGAAGATACCGCTAAGGTGGCAGCGCGACCATTTCGATCTCACCACTGGCCACTATAGGATTAAGTTCTCGATGCTGGGTGTCGAGGATAGGCTCGCTTATAAGAAGCTGGTTGAGTACGTGCAGAGCTTCAACCTGGCGGTCTGGACGGATCAAAAGGGTGTACCTTATGTTGACGAGGCCGGAATGATGATCTGCGAGGCTCGTCTTATTAACACCAAGGCTTTGCTCGAGTGTAGAACCGAGGAAAAATCCATGGAATTGTTGGGTGGGTGTTCCTTTTATTCTTATGTCTTTTTGTTTATGTTTTCGCCCGCTGACGTATATGTCCTCGTTTTGTAGGTGCTATGCCCACTGCTCGTGATCGGGTCCTCAAGCTGGCCAACCAGGTCGGTGCCCCGGACAGGGCTTCAAAAAAGAAGAAGAAGACCGCACCTCGTGTCCAGGGGATAGCTAGAGATTCAGGGGCTGGGACCTCGAACATAGCGAGTCCAGTGCTCTCCTCCCCTCCTCGTGCATCCATGATCAATATATCAGACATCCCGCCTCCATCGACCTCCCCTCTCCACAAGCGGAAGCGTCCGGAGGGGACACTCTCAAGGTCGACCTTAGCGGGGAACGACAGTCCGGGTGGCCCTGAAAGTTACTTACTGCCCCCCTGTTATGTAGAGCGGGCCTTTTTCAAGACCGAGGACGCCATTGTTGTGCCAGCGCCCGAGGCGAGGGCTATCCTGAACCAGGAGGCTGGTGTCCGGCGTAAGGAATTGGCCAGGGACTTGGCCGCCGTCATCAGGGTGATGGAAACGGCTATGGTCCTGACCGACACCTCCGTGTCTACTGCCTCTTTGGAAGATGCCCTCCTGCGGGTCTGGTCTGAAAAGGACAAGTTGTCCAAGGACTTGTCGGACTATAAGGAGGAGCACCTGCTTCAGGAGGGGCTGAAGAAAGAGTTGAAGGAGGTCAAGGAGGAGCGAGATATACTGAAGGCGACCAAGGCGAGTTTGGAGGAACAAGCAGATGGGCATCAGAAGGTGGCCGAGGAGAATGCTGGGTTGCGTGCTCAACTTGCTTCGCTTGAGGACAAGGTCCGTCCGTTAGCTGATGAGACCGATGAAGAGCTCGCTCTCGGTTCCCGGGGTAAGTTGGTGGGGCACATTCGCTCTCTCAATCAGGACCTCGTGGCTGTATTTAAGGAGGGTTTTGACAATGCCGTCGAGCAACTGAGGGTTTTAAATCCCGAGTTGGTGACGGAGGGGTCAGCCCATAATTACTGTGTCCAGGAGGGGGAGATTGTGTGGCCGTTTGAAGCTGAGGAAGAGCTGGGGGGATGAAGGAGAGGAGGAGAATGTTGAGGAGGAGCTCCGGGAGGAGTCTTAGGAATTCTAATTTGTTTTGTCCATATGGCCTGCGTGCCCGTTCTATATGGCCTATGTGCCCGTTTGTATGGCCTGCGCGCCTTTTTGTTTGTATTTTGGCCTTCGGGCGTACTTATCTTTGGCTTCGGCCGTTTTAATGAATGAATGTTTTGTGTTTGACTATTCATCCTGCTCGGTTTTCTTTTATTATGGTTTGTTTCTTGTATTTATGAACTATTTTATGCTCGTCCATGTTAGTCTCCTCGGTTTAGGGAACCGACGAGGTAGTGGGGCGTCGTGCCCGTTCAGATCGAAAACCGAGTTCGTGGTTTGGAACTCCGGCTCCGAAGGCTTGGGCTTTCCCATCGTGAGCTGGGTGCCCTGCCGGTCTTGGTACTTCGATGTTGGCGCTCGATCGAGGTCCCAACCGTCGGGGAGGGTTGTGTTCGCTGGAGGGGTCAGTTCGTCCCCGGGCCGCGCGGTTCCTTTCTGTTGTTTTGGAGACGAAGAGTGTGGTCGTACCTCCCACGTCTCCCCATGACATATTCAGCTGTAATATTGTCTAAGTTTCTCTGCGTTCCATAGTCGAGCGAGTTCTTCGCCTTGTAGGTTTTCTAGATAATAGGCCTCATTGCTCGTCTTATCGCGTACGCGGTAGGGGCCTTCCCAGTTGGCGGCCAGTTTACCCTCTCTTGGGTTTTTTTGGTTTCTTCTGAGGACCAGGTTGCCCACCTGGAACTCTCTTTTTATGACCTTCGCGTCGTGGCGTAAGGCTATTTTTTGCCCTAGGGATATTTCTCGAAGGGCTGCTTCGGAGCGGATCTCATCGACGAGGTCCAGCTTGGCTCTGAGCGCTTCGTCGTTCATTTCCTCGTCTAGGGGTTCTTCTATGCGTCTCGTCGATTCTCTTATTTCTACTGGGATGACTGCCTCGGTGCCGTATGTTAGTCGGAATGGGGTCTCCCCGGTTGTGGAGTGAGGTGTTGTACAGTAAGCCCATAGGACGCTATGTAATTCCTCGACCCACGCCCTCTTCGCCTCGCCGAGCCTGCGTTTCAGTCCGCGCAGGATTACCCTGTTGGCCGCTTCCGCTTGCCCGTTGGTTTGAGGGTGCTCGACGGATGTGAAATGCTGCTTAGTACCTAAGCTCGCCACGAAGTCTTGGAATCCCCCGTCCGTGAATTGCGTTCCGTTGTCCGTGATGAGGACCTGAGGCACGCCGAACCGAGCGAGGATATTTCGTTTAAAGAATCGAAGAATGTTTTGCGCTGTTATTTTAGCCAGCACCTCTGCTTCGATCCATTTGGTAAAATAATCTACCCCTACGATGAGGTATTTATTTTGGTATGATCCGGTCACGAAAGGCCCGAGGATATCCATGCCCCACCATGCGAAGGGCCATGGAGAAGAGAGTTTTTTTAGTTCGTTCGGGGGTGCGAGGTGCATGTCAGCGTGTCGTTGGCACTTGTCACATTTTTTGACGTGTTCCTTGGAGTCGTGTTGCATGGTCGGCCAGTAGTAGCCTGCTCGAAGAGCTTTTCGTGCAAGTGATCGTCCGCCGGGGTGTTGGGCATTTATTCCTCGATGTATTTCTCCAAGTATGTCGGGGATTTTCTCTTCCTCGACGCATTTGAGTAATGAGATGGAAAATCCCCTACGGTAAAGTTTCCCTTCGAGGAGAACGTACGAGCATGCCCTTTGTTTGGTGGTGGCCGCCTCTTTTGGGTCGGCGGGGAGCTCGCCCTTCGTTAGGTAATTATAGATGAGTGTCATCCAACAATGAGTATCCCCGATCACGTTGACCTCGAGTGGAGGAAGTGGTTTTTCGATACTGGGACGAGGAAGGATCTCTTGAATTACAAATTTGTTTCCGCCCTTCTTTCTCATGCTAGCTAGATTTGATAAGATGTCGGCCCGTGTGTTGTGCTCGCGAGGTACATGCTGTACTTCCACTTCTCGAATTTTTCGAGTCTTTCCTTGACCAAGGCTAGGTACTCGACGAGGTTGTCGTTCTTGGTCTGGTACTCTCCTCGTACTTGTGATGCCACAAGCTGGGAGTCTGTTGATATTTTTACTTCCTTTGCTCCTAGGTCTTCGGCCAATCTCATACCGGCGATGAAAGCCTCATACTCGGCTTGGTTGTTTGATGTCGGGAAGGCTAGTGCTAGTGAGACCTCGATCAGGATCCCGTCCTCATTCTCGAGGATGATTCCAGCTCCACTGCCAGTCGTACTGGAGGCGCCGTCGACGAAGATCGTCCATTTATGGGTGTCGTTCGTTGGTGTCGGGCTGTGGGTCATTTCCGCGACAAAGTCGGTCAGTGCTTGGGCTTTTAAGGCCTTTCTGTTCTCATACTGTATATCGAATTCGGAGAGTTCCAGCGACCATTTGAGCATTCTGCCGGCCATATCCGGTCGTCCGAGAAGCTGTTTGATTGGCTGGTCGGTTCTTACTTTGACCGTGTGCGCGAGGAAGTAGTGGCGTAGCCTCCTCGCCGCATTTATGAGAGCCAGGGCGACTTTTTCAATTTGTTGGTATCTGAGTTCGGGGCCCTGGAGCGCTTTGCTCGTGAAATAGATGGGTTTTTGTCCTTCGTCAGTTTCCCTTATTAGGACGGCACTGACGACCTCGGTTGCTACGGACAGATACAGGTATAAGGTCTCTCTTTCCAATGGTCGTGATAGGACCGGGGGCTCAGAGAGGACCTTCTTCAAATGGAGTAGTGCTCGTTCGCATTCGTTGGTCCATTCGAAGCTGGCCTCCTTACGAAGGAGTCTAAAGAAGGGAAGTGCATGCTGGGCGTATTTGGCGATGAAGCGGGAGAGTGAGGCGAGCACCCCGTTGAGGGTTTGGATTGATTTTTTGGTCTTCGGGGTTGGAAATGTTGGTGTAAGCCCTAGAGGCCAATACTTTTTGGTACTTGTATCGGATTATTCGTTTAATAATAAAAGGCATTTCTTTATTATGTTTGTCTTTCAGAATAATAAAGTCCCTAGAATAGTTAGTCTGTTTAATGAAATGTTAAGTGTGACTTAATCATGAGATCCCATTAAACATAAAGACATTATTCTTAAAATATCCGTAGTCAAGCTTTATTGCAAAGTGGGATAACATTAAAGCATTGAGACTATTATGAAGATAGACTGATGATCACATCTCATGGATCATGGATAAAGGGTTATCAAGTCTTGACATAGGTATAAATATTAGGAGTAATATTTATACCGGATTGACCCGCTATGAGAATACTACATAGTATGTTATGCAAAGTGTCATAAGTTATTCTCATGGTGATAATGGTGTATTACCACCCTTCGACCTGAAACCACTATGGACCCTAGATGTAGAGTCGGGTGCTTTATTGCTGATCAAACATTATCCGTAACTGGATGATCATAAAGACAGTTGATGGGCACTCCACGAAGCATGCTGAGGGACATGAGTGTCCTAGATGGAATTTGCCAATCCTGCATAACAGGAGAAATGTCTAAGGGCCCAATATTGAACTGGACAAGGATGACACAGTGTATGCCTTGTGTTCAATATAGACATAGGGGCAAAAGGGTAATTGTACAAACATATATTATCACGAAAAAGGTTTTGTCAGATCACATGACATTTTCGTGACTTGGGTAGCAGTGATGTGTTGCTAGATACCGCTCACTGTTTATTATGTTAAATATATAATTTAATATAATTACCAACGTTACGAAATCCTACAGGGTCACACACATAAGGACAGTTTGATGAGAGATAGAGAAATCAAAGGAACACCGTAAGGTACGGTGCACTTAAGTGAAAAATAGAAATTCGGATAATATAATAATAATTATTGTTATTTTATAATGGTTATAAAATAATAATAAAATAAATATATTTATTATAATAATAGTTATTATAATAATATATAATATTATTATGGATCATGTGAATTGGGCTTTTAGCCCGCAGCCCACAAGAGAGTCTATAAAAGGAACCCTTGTGATGAAGCTTTTACTTGATGCAATTTCGTTTTTGATTCTCTTTTCTCACTCAAATAATTCCGTTCGTAAGCAGCTAGCACTGTGACCGGAAGCTGTTCGTGTGGACTGAGTAGAGGCGTTGCACTTCATCAACGCTTGTGATCGCTGCATCAAAGATCTGAATCGCCACAAAGAGGTAACGATTCTATCACTGACCATGCTCATTCGTAAGGATCACTAAAGGAAATTTTTGTTTTCCGCTGCGTTTAGATCGCAATTTTCCTTCAGTGGTATCAGAGCCACTTACGAAACCATGGATCTGATAGCTGTTAAATTTCCGTTTTTTTTCTGTATTTGATTCGATTAAAACACAGAACGAATTTAACAATAAACGATTAATTAAATTTGGCATCTGTTGTGTACGATTTGGATGATTGATGTTGATTATGCTTCAGAAACCGACATTAGTATGGTGAAGTTGTGCGATACATTGATCATCCATAGGTTACACAATTAGATCGATCACTTTTATATAAGATATAAGAAATTCTGATGCAAAGATGGTATATGGGATATACTGTTTTGATTTCATCCATTCAATCACATAAGGATTGTAATTCTTTTGAAAGATCATCATTTTCATTCGCTTCGGAATCCGACGTTAGTATGGTGAAGCAATGACATGTTGATCTATCATATTGAGTTATCAATCGAATTGTGTTTGACGGCATGAAATTGTTGCATTAGGATTAATGGCAGTACAAGTGTTGTATTGCCGCAGACTTTTCCGGTTGGGGTTGTAAATGCACAAAAGTTGTGCAGGAAACGACGTGAAATACAATGAAGTGTTCATAAAATTTTTCGCCGGGGCGCTGCCCCTGACAACCCCGCACCGGGCAGCGGAACCCCCGGCTAAGTCTGCAAAGTGTGATCAATCAGCCGAAATTTAATTTAGTTTATTTAATTATCGGAATTTTAAACTAATAATAAAAGTGTGTTTATTATTATTTATTTGTGGTGATCAGTTATGGCCTTAGTTTATCCTTTATTATTGTTTTGGGATTTTTAAATACGGCCTGCGTGTCGTGCCTCTCTCTCAATCTCTTTATGTAACTTCTTTTCTCATCTCACTCCCTCGTATGTAAAACGAGTTTTCTTATATGTAATGTAATATTATGTTATGAATAAAAAGGAAGTATTCAATATTAAAGGAGGACAACCTTGGAGATCATGCTTGGAGAAGCTTAGATCGTTATTAGGTTAGCTTAGGTTCTCTCATTGGCTTGAGAGAACAATTGCGTTAGGGGCCATAATTGTATCTTTTTATATGTATGTTGATGCATGTAATTGTATGTTGATGCATGTGAGAGACGTTTTGCATGTTAAGCCGGTGAGATCAAACTAATAACAAATTCCCTCAAAATTAAATATTAAGTTTATGCTTTCCAATTTTTAGCACTCATCAAGACTAGTATCGAGCATTGTAGGTTTCGCCTACGCGAGGTGCATGTTCTATATTAGTAAGGTGTGATGGGATAATTGTAATATCCAATTGCTAAAACAATGGGTCAAACTTAACTAAACAAATTATAATAAGATTATACATGTTTAGAAGCAAGAATTGGGAATGATTCATGTGATGGATCAGAATAAGGAGTTATTCACCCAATTGAAAATATTCGAGAGTTGTATGAGATACAATTGGAAGGAGTTCCTACTTAAATAACTTAGTTTTGTGTAATCAGCCTAACGCTGACTTAAAACAAAGTGAAACATGGATCTCGACCCACTAGAAAGTCTTCCAACGGGATTTTCCGAATCAAATGATGAGGGTCATTTGTTTTGAATAAAATAGTGGGAGCATATTTGATTAAAGGCCTAATTAAATATGTTGTTTTAATGATACTTATATTTTCATATTTCTCTTGTAGATTACCATGACAACAAACACATCGAACAATATTTTGCGATCCATCCTAGATAAGGAAAAATTGTCTGGGACAAATTTCCTGGATTGGCACCGTAATCTGAGGATTGTCCTCAAGCACGATAAGAAGCTGTATGTCTTGGAGACACCAGTTCCTGAGGAGGAACCTCCTAGTTCTGCATCAAAGGCAGAAAGAGATGCTTATAAGAAGCATTTCGATGATGCCAATGAAACCGCTTGCCTCATGCTTGCTACCATGAACTCTGAGTTGCAAAAGCAACATGAGAACATGTCTGCGTTCGATATGATCGGACATCTGAAAATGCTTTATCAAGAGCAAGCAAGAAATGAGAGGTTTCAGGTTTCAAAGTCCCTTTTTAACAGCAAGTTAGCTGAGGGAGCCCCTGTAAGTCCCCATGTACTCAAGATGATTGGGTATGTGGAGAACCTTGACAGATTAGGGTTTCCCCTTGGAAAAGAACTTGCGATTGATCTGATCTTGCAATCGTTGCCAGAGAGCTTCAGTCAGTTTGTCCTGAATTTCAATATGAATGACTTGGACAAAAGTCTTCCAGAACTGCTAGGCATGTTGAGAACTGCTGAGCAGAATATGAAGACAAAAGGGAAATCTATTCTGATGGTCAGTAATGGAAAGAAACAGAACAAGAGGCCCATCAAACAGGGTGGTAGAGGGAAAGGCAAGGAAGTTGCCAAACCCAAACCCACTCCTCCTGTTTTGAAGCCTAGTGGAGGAATAGCAAAGGAGGGCACTTGCTTCCATTGCGGTAAGACCGGACATTGGAAGAGAAATTGCCCAAAGTACCTGGAAGATAAGAAAAATGGAGTAGAGACTTCAAATTCAGGTATTTTTGTTATTGAAATTAATTTATCTACTTCTGCATCATGGGTATTAGATACTGGATGCGGTTCTCACATTTGTACTAATGTGCAGGGGCTAAAAAGGAGTAGAGATTTGGCAAAAGGTGAAGTTGACCTACGAGTTGGCAATGGAGCAAAGGTTGCTGCTTTAGCTGTAGGAACTTATGTTTTAACTTTACCTAGTGGTTTAATAATTCAGTTAGAGAACTATTATTATGTACCTGCAATTAGCAGGAATATTATTTCCGTTTCTTGTTTGGACAAGTTTGGTTTTTCATTCATAATAAAGAACAATTGTTGCTCCATTTATTTGAATGATATATTCTATGCTACTGCAAAAATGAATAATGGACTATATGTCCTTGATCTTGAAATGCCAATTTATAACATTAATACTAAAAGGTTGAAACCTAATGAGTTGAATCCAACTTACCTTTGGCACTGTCGATTAGGCCACATAAATGAGAAACGCATTTCCAAACTCCATAAAGATGGACTCTTGGACTCTTTTGATTATGAATCATATGACACATGCAGATCTTGTTTAATTGGAAAGATGACAAAGTCCCCATTCACAGGAAAAGGTGAAAGGGCTAATGATCTTTTGGCACTCATACATACTGATGTATGTGGACCACTGAACATACCAGCCAGAGGAGGTTTTCAGTACTTCATCACTTTCACTGATGACTTCAGTAGATACGGATATGTGTATTTAATGAAACACAAATCTGAGTCCTTTGAAAAGTTCAAGGAATTCAAGAATGAAGTACAAAACCAACTAGGGAAGAATATTAAAGTTCTTCGATCAGATCGAGGCGGTGAATATTTAAGCCTAGAATTTGATGACCATCTAAAAGAGTATGGGATTCTATCCCAACTTACTCCTCCTAGAACACCACAATGGAATGGTGTATCTGAGAGAAGAAATCGAACCTTGTTAGACATGGTCCGATCCATGATGAGTCACGCCGATCTTCCAAACTCCTTTTGGGGACATGCATTATTAACAGCAGCTTACACACTTAACCGTGTTCCATCCAAAAAGGTTGATAAGACACCATATGAGATATGGAGTGGTAAGAAACCACATATGTCTTACATGAAGATTTGGGGTTGCGAAGTTTACGTCAAACGACAAATTTCAACCAAGCTTGAGCCCAAATCTGACAAATGCTTATTTGTGGGGTATCCTAAAGAAACAAGAGGATATTACTTCTACAATCCTTCTGAGGGCAAAGTGTTTGTCGCTCGAACTGGAGTCTTTCTGGAAAGGGATTTTATTTCCAAAGGAAACAGTGGGAGGAAAATAGAGCTTGAAGAAATTCAAGAATCACAAAACATTGAAACACCTATGGAGGAACTAGAGCAGGAAACACAAGTAGTTGTGGAAGAGCAACCTGCTCAAGTAGAACAAGACCAACGTAGGTCAAGCAGGACACGTCACCAACCTGAGAGATATGGATATCTCATAAGTGATCAGGGTGATGTATTTCTCATGGATCAAGATGAGCCTGTGACCTACAAAGAGGCCATAACTGGTCCTGAGTCTGAGAAGTGGCTAGAAGCCATGAAATCTGAAATGGATTCCATGTACACAAACCAGGTTTGGACCTTGGTAGAACCTCCTATAGGAGTTAACCCTATAGGATGCAAGTGGGTCTTCAAGAAGAAGACTGACATGGATGGTAAGGTACATACCTATAAAGCAAGACTGGTTGCAAAAGGCTATAAACAAATTCATGGGGTTGACTATGATGAAACCTTTTCACCAGTTGCAATGCTTAAATCTGTTCGGATTTTACTTGCCATCGCTGCATATCATGATTATGAAATATGGCAGATGGATGTCAAAACTGCTTTCCTTAATGGGAATCTTCTTGAGGATGTGTACATGACACAACCTGAAGGATTTGACATACCACAAGATGCCCAAAAGATATGCAAGTTACAGCGATCAATCTATGGATTGAAGCAAGCTTCCAGAAGCTGGAATCTTCGTTTTGATGAAACCGTAAAACAATATGGATTCATCAAAAATGAAGATGAACCTTGTGTCTACAAGAAGGTTAGTGGGAGCATGATCGTGTTTCTGGTATTATATGTAGATGACATATTACTCATTGGAAACGATGTCCCTACCTTGCAACAAGTGAAGACTTGGTTAGGGAATTGTTTTTCTATGAAAGACCTAGGTGAAGCAGCCTATATATTAGGAATTAGGATCTATAGAGATAGATCACAAAAACTGCTTGGCCTAAGTCAGAGTACATACATAGATAAAGTGTTGAGACGCTTTAATATGCATGATTCCAAGAAAGGATTCATACCTATGCAACATGGTCTGTGTTTATCAAAAACACAATCCCCTTCAACTAAGGAAGAAAGGGATCGCATGAATAAGATTCCATATGCATCTGCAATAGGATCTATCATGTATGCCATGTTATGTACTCGACCAGATGTCTCGTATGCATTAAGTGCAACGAGTAGGTACCAATCTGATCCCGGTGATGCTCACTGGGTAGCTGTCAAGAATATCCTTAAGTACTTGAGAAGGACTAAGGATTCATTCTTGATATATGGAGGTCAGGAAGAGCTTGATGTAATTGGTTACACTGATGCTAGCTTCCAGACAGATAAGGATGATTTTAGATCACAATCTGGTTATGTGTTCTGTCTCAATGGTGGCGCTGTGAGCTGGAAAAGTTCAAAGCAGGAAACAGTTGCTGATTCTACAACTGAGGCCGAGTATATTGCTGCCTCAAATGCAGCAAAGGAAGCTGTTTGGATCAAGAAGTTCATTAGTGAACTTGGCATAGTCCCTAGCATTGTGGATCCCATTGGTTTATATTGTGATAACAATGGTGCTATCGCACAAGCTAAGGAACCTAGATCTCACCAACGATCCAAACACATACTTAGGCGTTATCACCTCATTCGAGAGATAATCGATCGGGGAGATGTGAAGATATGCAGAGTACCTACACTTGACAATATCGCTGACCCATTAACAAAGCCTCTTGCGCAACAAAAGCATGATGGTCATACTAGATCTATGGGTATTAAGGGTATGCCTAATTGGCTCTAGTGCTAGTGGGAGATTGTTGGTGTAAGCCCTAGAGGCCAATACTTTTTGGTACTTGTATCGGATTATTCGTTTAATAATAAAAGGCATTTCTTTATTATGTTTGTCTTTCAGAATAATAAAGTCCCTAGAATAGTTAGTCTGTTTAATGAAATGTTAAGTGTGACTTAATCATGAGATCCCATTAAACATAAAGACATTATTCTTAAAATATCCGTAGTCAAGCTTTATTGCAAAGTGGGATAACATTAAAGCATTGAGACTATTATGAAGATAGACTGATGATCACATCTCATGGATCATGGATAAAGGGTTATCAAGTCTTGACATAGGTATAAATATTAGGAGTAATATTTATACCGGATTGACCCGCTATGAGAATACTACATAGTATGTTATGCAAAGTGTCATAAGTTATTCTCATGGTGATAATGGTGTATTACCACCCTTCGACCTGAAACCACTATGGACCCTAGATGTAGAGTCGGGTGCTTTATTGCTGATCAAACATTATCCGTAACTGGATGATCATAAAGACAGTTGATGGGCACTCCACGAAGCATGCTGAGGGACATGAGTGTCCTAGATGGAATTTGCCAATCCTGCATAACAGGAGAAATGTCTAAGGGCCCAATATTGAACTGGACAAGGATGACACAGTGTATGCCTTGTGTTCAATATAGACATAGGGGCAAAAGGGTAATTGTACAAACATATATTATCACGAAAAAGGTTTTGTCAGATCACATGACATTTTCGTGACTTGGGTAGCAGTGATGTGTTGCTAGATACCGCTCACTGTTTATTATGTTAAATATATAATTTAATATAATTACCAACGTTACGAAATCCTACAGGGTCACACACATAAGGACAGTTTGATGAGAGATAGAGAAATCAAAGGAACACCGTAAGGTACGGTGCACTTAAGTGAAAAATAGAAATTCGGATAATATAATAATAATTATTGTTATTTTATAATGGTTATAAAATAATAATAAAATAAATATATTTATTATAATAATAGTTATTATAATAATATATAATATTATTATGGATCATGTGAATTGGGCTTTTAGCCCGCAGCCCACAAGAGAGTCTATAAAAGGAACCCTTGTGATGAAGCTTTTACTTGATGCAATTTCGTTTTTGATTCTCTTTTCTCACTCAAATAATTCCGTTCGTAAGCAGCTAGCACTGTGACCGGAAGCTGTTCGTGTGGACTGAGTAGAGGCGTTGCACTTCATCAACGCTTGTGATCGCTGCATCAAAGATCTGAATCGCCACAAAGAGGTAACGATTCTATCACTGACCATGCTCATTCGTAAGGATCACTAAAGGAAATTTTTGTTTTCCGCTGCGTTTAGATCGCAATTTTCCTTCAGGAAATTCCGAGAACGCCCGACATTTGTCGGGGTTGGCCTTGATACCCCTCTCGGTGAGGTGGAAACCCAGGAATTTTCCTGCCCGGACGCCGAACGTGCATTTTTCAGGGTTAAACCTCATTTTACACTGCCTTGCCTGCTCGAAGACTTTGTATAGGTGTCGAGCTTGGTCGACCTCCTCGTGTGACTTGATGATCATGTCGTCCATGTATACCTCGAGCATATCCCCTATTTCTCCCTTGAAGACTTTGTTCATCATGCGCTGGAATGTGGCCCCGGCGTTATTGAGTCCGAACGGCATTACGTTGTAATAGTAATTGTCGGTCGGGGTCATGAACACTGTGTGCCTCTTGTCCGTGTCCGACATAGGGATTTGATTATATCAGCTATATGCGTCCATGAAGGACAGGAGTCTAAAATCTGCAGAGTTGTCAACGAGCTTATCTATGTTAGGGAGAGGGAAAGCATCTTTGGGGCAAGCCCTATTAAGATCAGTATAATCAACACACATGCGCCATTTTCCATTATTTTTCTTAACGAGGACTACATTAGAGAGCCAGGTTGTGTACTGGGCTTTAGAAATAAAATTTTCCTCTAAGAGGTCTTTTACAGCTCGCTCGACAACCTCCGCTTTCCCGGGGGACTGCTTGCGCCTACGCTGTGCTATGGGCTTGACTGCCCGATCTAGAGCTAGTTGGTGGCACGCGACCTCGGGATCCAGGTCGGGCATCTCTGCCGCGTTCCATGCGAAGAGGTCGGAGTTCTCCTTGAGGCATGTCACGAGCTTCTCCCTTGTTTCCTCGGGCAATCCTTTGCCTATCCTTACTGTTCTTCTAGGATCGTCGCACAGAGGGATGAACTCGAACTCTCCGTCGGGGACTGGCTAGAACGGGTGTTCGGGAGACTATTCCTCGGTGGGTTTCCATTCTTTAGTTTCGTCGTGGCCAATGCGGCAGTCGAGGTCGATAGCGTTGATTCCCTGGGGGGAGTATCCTTGGTCTTGAGTTTTTTATTGCTCTTTGTATTAACCGTGGCGTGTCCTTTTACTACGGCATCGTAACACCGTCGGGCAGCCTCGATGTCGCCGTGGACGGTGACTACGCGGCCTAATTTGGTGTAGTATTTCATCTTTAGATGGCCGGTAGATGGGACCGCGGTGAGTTCGGCTAATGTTGGGCGACCGAAGATGCAATTGTAGAGAGAGGGACACTCTACGACCAGGAATTGGATTTTGATTTCTCTGGCCGTTTCCTGCTCTCCGAAGGTGACGAGGAGCTCGATGTATCCCCACGGTTTTGTTGTGGCTCCGTTGAATCCTTGGAGATCGGATCCGACGTAGGGGGATAGATTGGTCTTGTCTAGTTTCAGAGTCTTGAAAAGGTGGACGTACATGATGTCCACTGAGCTGCCTTGATCGACCAGGATGCGTCTGACGTCGAACTGGGCCATCTGGGCCCTAATCAGTAGTGGGATGCTCGAATTCGGGGATCCGCCCGGAAGCTCTTCTAAAAAGAAGGATATTGGGTTGGATTTGCTCTGGTATTTTGTCAGCGTTGCCTTTTGCTCGGGCGCGGTCAGAAGGAGCTCGTCGAACTTGCGTTTTACTGATAGGGAGGCGGCCTCGCCGTTCATCCCTCCTCCCGATATGACAAGGGCGGTCGGGAAGTCTTCCCAGGGGCTGAGTGCAGTGATCCGGCCTTCGGGTAATGGCTCGGGGAAGATGAAATCCTCTGGACGTGATACGCAGAGGGCCACTTGATAAGGAGAGTCGTCGGGGGGTGTATCCTCCCTAGGTCTCTTCTTCTCCGACTCTTCGTGCTTGGGAGCTTCGTTCCTCCTAGTATACTGTTTAAGATGCCCTTCTTGGATTAAAATCTCTATTGCATCTTTTAGGTGAACGCAGTCTTCGGTCACATGCCCGTGGCTCCTGTGGAACCTGCAGTATTTGGACTTGTCGGTGTGAGGCTTTGGTGTAGATGGTTTTGGGAACCTTACTCTGCCCTGTTTGAATTCGGAGTTGATGCATTCGGCGAGGATGTGCTCGCGGGGAGCTGTCAGTAAGGTGTACTCGCTGTATCGGCCCACGGGGCCTCTTCCTTCTCGAGGCTCGAGGGGCCTTTCTTCCCTTCGCTTGTCCCCGTTGCGACGGGGAATATTTGGATCTTCACGCTTGGGGTGATCGGTATCCCCGATATTACGGCCGCTGCGAGCGTTGTGGGCTACCTGTTTCTCCTTGTATCTGATGTAGGCCTGGGCCTTGTGCAGAAGTTCATTCAGGGTGCGGGGAGGCTCGATCCCGACAGCTATGCTGAGTTCGCTTCCGAGCAGGAGCCCCCCCTCCAGGAGGTATTTCTTCATGTGTTTAGTGGTGTCCACCTCGATAGCCTCCTGGTTGAATCACTCGATGTACGAGCGTAATGTTTCATTCTTCTTTTGTACTATGGCTTCAAGGGTCGCCTCTGTCTTGGGATGACATCGGGAGGCTGTGAAATGCCTCGTGAACATGTATCTCATGACTCTCCAAGACGTGATGGACTCGGGGGCCAAGCTTTTGTACCAGGCCATGGCCCCTTTCCTGAGGGTCGTCGAGAACAACCTGCATTTGAGATGCCCGGTGATGTCATTACGGTAGTCGAGCATTGCGTTAACGTTGTCGACGTGATCGTCGGGGTCAGTAGTTCCGTCGTACACGGCCAGGTTAGGAGGTTTCTCCATGCCTTTGGAGAGCGGAGCTTCCATTATTTCTCGTGACAGGGGACAATGCAGGTCTTCTTCGTCGCTCCTTGGTGGAGAGAGTTCGTTGCGGTCGGGGCTACGATCGCGCCTCGGTGAGGTTCCCGATCGACCGTTATCACGGCGGGCGTGTGCCCTGCTGACGTTAGGCTCTGGGGAACGACGTCCTCGTTTCTTTGTTGCTTCTGGGCATTGTTGAGTCCTCCTCTCTTGTTGAGGTCGGACCTCCTGCCGGTCAGCTTCTAGGGCCATGATTCTCTCATGCTGCTGGTAGAGCATAGAGCTGGCCTGGTTGAGGGCGTTCACCATAGCAATCATGGTGGCGTCTCCTTTGACAGGAACGGGGATGGGTTGAAATGCCTCAGTCCCCTGGTTTTGAACCTGAGGGGGATCCCCGTTATTCTGGGGTTCAGGAGACGGGGTGGCCGGACGGCCATCTCGGGCGTCTGCTTCATGTAACTGCAGGTCGTCGTCCATGGTATAGTCGACGAGGGGACGGTTGCGCTCGTTAGGTTGTTCTCCGGACATGCTGGAAGGACGGTGTTCGAGCTTTGATCTTCTGTTGTGGAAGAAGGGGGAGCTAGTTTCCCACAGACGGCGCCACTGATCTCACCTGATCAGAAGAGCCTCCCAGTGACTTGATGAATGAGCCAGAGAATGAAGTGAAGGAGGGGGTGTACCTGCCAAGCACTCCAATGCTTAAGTCAGAAGAGGTACAGAATAGTAAGGTTTTATTCAGAATGAGTGAGAATATCTGCCCCTTTGCTAAGAAAGGGTATTTATAATGTGCCCCCAGCGCTGGGCCAAGGCCCCTCAATGGGCTTAATCTGGCTAGGCCCATGGAGGAGCTGCCAAGGGACGCGTAAGAAGCGTGAAGACCTAGACAAAGAGTCCGCCCCTTGGTCCAACTGCCCCTATCTTTCAGGAGATAACAAAGGGCAGTTGGGTGACGTGGCAGATGAGATGACAGACATGCTCTCTTCCCGTCTTCAGTGTATGCCCGTCGTATCAGCAGATGATTTATCCAAGAGGTTTTCCTGCTCGAGCATATGGGCCCTTGCCCGACATGTATTGGGCCATGCCTCTATATATCCTCGCGGCCCAGTCCAGAACATCATTATTTTCCAACCTTGAGCTGATCATAATGAGGACCGTAAAACCCTTAACCCATCCAAGCCAATTTAGGAACGTAGTGCGGAAACCATCCGGGTGTAAATCTAAGGTGGTTGTCACGCGATACTACACTCGGACGAGGTCTATTTTAAGAATGTAATCGGTTGGGGAGTAATCCAACGTATCGATAATATTCTAAAGATGGCTATTAACTTCGGGCACCTCTGTTAGCACCCTTTTGGTTTTCTACAGGTACAATGAAGACAAAACCTTAGTACTTACCTGTGTGGGTTGGTGTTCTGTTACCTTGACTTCATGCTCGTGACTCGGAACCTAAACTCGTGTGCTTTGTGTGATCTTGTTTGTGGTTGTTGCATACATGCACTCATTCATTCATGAGCTTTGTTTTTGAGATTTATGTGTGACTCGGAATTGACTTGGCATTTGATCTTGAGATTCTCATCCGCGCTTTGTCGATCGAGAATTAGAGAGTGTGAGTGTGATTTCGGTTTGAACGAACGGGGAGTTTGATCAGTGTTAGTTCGTGATTTCGTAAGGGGAAAGAGATATTGATAAAGCTGAATCCATGGAGGCGAGGATCTTTGGGTTTCCGGTGAGATGGTCATGGCAATTAGGGTTAGTTTTTTTAGAATTAGGGGAAAGAAGGTTTAGATGGTGATAAACTGTAACTTAGGATGAGAGGAAAGAGGTTTGGGAAGGCAAATCCACGACGGCAAGAAAAGTGTAGCGACAGCGCTTGGTTAAGGAAAAGGGGAGAGGATGAATGGCGTGTTAGAGAGAGGAGGGTTGGGTGAAGTTTATGTTTCACGTGTTTTCTTGTTTTAAGAACAACATAAGAAGTTGAAAGGAGTATAAGAATTAGAGAGGGTATGAGTTTAATCTGGATATTAATGTGATTTTAATTTGAAGATTATTGTGTTTTAATTGGAAGATTATTGTGATTTATGATGAGAATCAAGACCATAAAGTGAGTCATAATGAACTTGTTGATTTTACCGTTGCAAGGTGGATAGGTGGATAAGATTTCGTTGATTCCGTCCACACCGGCGGTGACACTTGTCACCGTCCGGTAGGACCACAACTACCATGTTCATGCGTATGCTAGATCACCATAATTACCTTGTTCCCCCGCTTTTTAATTCGTCTGATAAAATACCTTTAGAAGACCCTAGATCAGACGGCCCATGATGAAGTCAACAAATTGACCAAAGGTCCATGCAATGCACTCTCCAATTTCCTGCGCAAATGGACCTTAAAATTCTTCATTTTACACCCCCTTAAATCAAGCCCATTTAGTTAATTAACTAGGAAAAATGCTAAACGAACCCCCTCCCTTTATTTTCTTTCTTTTTTAATTTTTGTTTTAATATTGTTAGAAATAAATCCTTAAAAAAATAGTAAAATTCATAATAAAATTCTACAAACATTCCAGTAGGTTTTTAATTTATTTTAGAAATTTGTGACATTTTTACTTTCTGAATTTTGGTTTTTTTCGATTTAATTTCGATTTTCCATTTAATTAGCATTTTACTGAATTCTTCTAGTTACACATAATTTTGTTCATTTTATTTTTTCCACTTTCTGTAAGATTTTTAGCCCATTCTTTTTGCTATGATTAGAGGACTAATAATAGGACTTAGGATATTTTTTGGTAGATTTTTAGGCCATTTTATCCACTGTTTTGGTAGCTTAATTCATGTAAAATTGTGATTAGTCCTTAAGTAGATTTAAGTGACTTTTAGGCATAGTTAGGTTCTGAATTTTTAGGATATTTTTTAGCACGATACTATAGTCAGGTTAAGGACCCTAGAGAATTAATTTCATATTTTTTCCAGGACTTTTACTATTTTTATTGCATTAATTTTTAGTCCAATTTTACATTGTAAATCCACTTAGTTTAGTTAGGATCTTATGGTTCATTAAGGATTAGCTTAATTAGGTTTAATCTTAGGATTTTAGGATGATTTAGTATAGTTTAGTTACTGATTTTAGAATATTGATATTAGATAAATTCCCTTAGTTTTAAGACTTAGGCTTAGAGTTTTCAATAAATATGTTTAGATAAGGTTTAAGCTTATTTTAGTTTTACGCTTTAACATGCAATTGTTGGAATTTATTTCTTATTTCAATTTTAATGTTTACCTTAATATTTGAATTTTCCACTTGTATAGGCTTCCCCATGTTTCTTAGAATCAACTTAACTTTCTTAGGAAGCAAGTTGAGTTCTAGTAGTTTTCTAGTTCCCTTTTATTCATTAGGCTTAGAAAACCCCACAAACCATTAAGATCACTTTTGAATAATAACTAAGTTAGGATTGAGTCTTAGTCCCCTTAGTTTTTACCTTTTGCAACTTGAGTCTTCTTTCTCACCTCATAAAGAAAATAATAAAAATACTTAATAAAAATCGAACATTCTTGTATGACACGAGACTTTGTTGCGGAGTACTTATACGCGTCCTGTTTCGAGGCGAGGTGTAAGTATTTACCACGATGGATAGGTCTTAGTATGAGAATGTTCACAAACAAATTCAAAACACTTCTCATAAAAGAAAAAAACACACAATAAGCGGCCATCCTACAAGAACTTTTCTTCTCATCTCATTCATTCTAAACGCGAACTAGTGACGACTTGTCTCGCATGCAAGACGGTAAACGCACTCGTATCAGACGAGCCTGCAACACATAAGCATAGACATACGCAGTTCTAGTATAAAAAACACAAACAAATAGTTCCCGCCTTAGTTAGGCGGACTACGTCGACTCTGATCCTCATTATCCCGATGAGGTACGTAGGCAGCGGGGTAGGGCCCGTTCGAGCATATTCTTTATTTTCCATACATTTCCCTCTTTCTTTTCATCTTCTTTTCCAGTTCCAGTAGCAGTTTTTGTTCAGCAGCACTTCATTTTTTACCCTTTGAAACAAACAAGCAAGCGTGAATCCCGTCGGGTACGACAGACGATCTGGGGTGCTAATACCTTCCCAGGTTGTAACCGACTCCCGAACCCAGATCTTTGGTTCGCAATGCCTCATCCTTTCCTTTTTCCTCAGGTTTGTGCAACATTACTTTTCCCATTCATTCGAGATAAAAATGTCTGGCTGCCGACTCTACCTTTTCCGCGCCACTTTCGCGTTTGTACTAGAATGAAAATCCCGGGAGCGACACTTGGTTCTTCCCTCATTTGCTGGAAATCTAAGAAACAGAAAACTGTGTCCAGATCTTCCACTGAAACTGAGTTTAAAGCACTAGCTTCTCTTTCGGTGTTTATCCTTGATCCCTTTCTTTGCTTCATTGACTATCATGTTGACCCTTTCTTTGCTTCATTGACTATCATGTCTAAACTCTTGCAAGCATATACGAGCAAAGACACAAACACAAACAAATAAGTAAGCCTATCATGTTGACCCTTTCTTTGCTTCATTGACTATCATGTCTAAACTCTTGCAAGCATATACGAGCAAAGACACAAACACAAACAAATAAGTAAGCCATCAAACATCAAGACAAACTATAATCATGGACAAAGTCCACGATACTCAGTTTGCATTACAAGTCAAGACACCATAAATCACTTCCCTAGTCTACAAAATGTAGCAAAATAAAGAAAGTAGCCACATACAACAAGAAACTAATATTCACTTAACCTCGCCAACAATTACGACTTTTACAATCATCCACACCCGTCATCTCAAAACATATACCATGATTCAACACTAGGACCTGAGCAAGGGTTGTCTCAAAACTTTCGGTACTGAGAGACAACGCAAAAGTCTTCCTGTCATCTTCTTGAGAAACCTTTTTAACTGTGTTTTTAGCATTTAATGAGATAACTTTCCTTTCGATTTCAATGAACTTATCTTTATTAGAACTTGTTAGTTTCGGTTTTGAAAAATTCAAAATGACACAGAGAAATTATCGGGACGAGTCGCGTACTAGGTCGCTTTCTTTAAGACGTTTCGTCGTACGCGTATTAGGTCGCTTTCTTTAAGAGGTTTTGTCGTACTGCCAAAAGTATGCAATGCAGTCGAATTTACAACGATGTCTCTAGGATAAAACAGTCCGTCGAAATACAATTTATCAGTTGCGACCCTTTCTTTGCTTCATTGACTATCATGCCATGGCTAACTGGTTTGAGAATTTGTATCTCTGATTTTTTCGTGACAATGATGTTGTTCCTATTTGTTATTATTTTTATGATTTGATGATTATCGTGTATATCTCTATAATAGAAGTACTCCTATCCAAGGGAAGTCTTTTGTTTGTCCCTGGTACAAGCTTCGGCCTTGAATAAAGGGTGGATTCCTCTGGGAAACCATTCCCATTCGACTATTTTATTGTGAATCAAAGAGTGAGGTTCCATCTTTGTTTCGTAGATGCGACAACTAGGGGCTTATTTCAATACTAAGCGCTCATTTCGTTTTAGATTTGTGTTGTTGTTTAGTGGTACAACGATTTTTCCATTTCAGAAGCAACTTGGAGGTTTTGTTAAAGACTTCATTCAGTCATTATGCATAAACAGAGTAATACCATTTGATAATGATGGAAATATATGTGATTAAACTGAAACTGTGGTCAGAAAATATGACAATGAATCGAAACAGAAAATAAAGAATTTAAATCAAAAACCCAGTACTTTCGTCTGAGGCCTTAGTAATGTATCATGATCCAACTATTTAGCCAACTTCTGACCGTCTTTCTTTAACCTACGACGGCCCTTCAATCAGCATTAAATCGGTGTGGAGTTTGGCCCACACATCTGCCACATTAACAGTAGCGTATTTGAGGAGCCCTTCCCTTTATTTTTTTAGCTTCTCCTTCTCTAAGATTTCTTGATTGTCACTATTCTTTTCTTGATGAATTTTGAAAGAAGCTAAAAAAACAAGTTCTGCAGGCGTCCTCCATTGTGGTTACTATGTCCTCGATATGATGCTTCAATTTCAGGCGCACTGTTGATGAGACGAGCTTTGGGGTGGCCAAAGTAAGATGGCCTACATAGACTTACTGTTAATTACTAAGAACTGTGTTTTGACCATTTTCTGTCTCTTTTCTTCCAATGGATACCAAGACTCTATGTATCCTTAGGGTTTGGTTGTTGATCCGGTGAATCCCTGGAGGTCACTCCCTTTGTAGAGTATAAGGTCCTCACATGTTAGGAATAAGATGTCAAGAAGTTGGCGCACATGATGTTATATAAACTTCCATGATTTTGGCATATTTTTTTACATGTTGAAAAAATTCACACTTAAATATCCTTGACAAAATAGATTTTGGTTGTATGACATGTCATTCAATGAGTTAATAAAACTCAGTATCGTTACTGGTGTGCGACTAGTGAATTTAGCAGTGTGAAATTGTATCAGTGTTGCATTTCCTATGTCAATACATATATATTCCTATGTCAATACATATATATTCCTATGTTACAATGCCTTAAGATGTTAAGCTGCATAACTATAGTTTTCTACTCTGTTAATAGCACAGAGAAACAGAATATAACATTTCAATAAAGCCAATTTAGATTAACATTTCAATAAGCGTTTGTGAGAGAAGAAAAATTCAAATAAAGGTTACAGTCTTTTAAATAATGCTAATTATAAGGGAAACAAAACAAAAAACAAAGATCAATGAAACTATACATCGGTTTGAATTTTTTGAAATATATCTTTATGGAAAATTGTGGTATATACAACATTTTCGATCTTGAGGCTCATCTATTGTGGAACACTTGCCAAAAGAATTGTGTGATAGATTGAAATATTTTTGTGGCATATTCCTATGTAATAGCCTTACTATAGTCTAACATTAATTAACTACAATGTAACCTATGTATTTTTCAAATTGTGTTTTCCACAGTCATTATAAAACAATGCAAAACACAATAGTAAATCATGTTGTTTCGAATTGACGAATGAATAAATAGAATCAAACACTAACCTAGAATGTATAGTTTTTTTCTGGAATTGTTGAGAATAGTACTATTAATAAGTACAATCCAGATTTCCCTCTCATATTTTTAATGTTCTTCGATTTAATGACAAGAAAAACATGGTGTTTTCATGGTTCGTCTTAATGGCAAAAACTGAATTTCAATTTTCTTTTTATGTCAAAGGAAAAGATTTGTGGGTTCATATGACACAACTCCTGCCTCTAACAAAGACAAAGATAAGGTTGAACATGCCAAGTGGGCAGTCAAAGATGCTCGAATCATGCTTTTGATCATCAGTTCAGTTGATCCCAACACTGTTCAAAACAGGTATCCTTCCAAGACTGCAATAACAATGTGGGCTTACTTTAAGAAAATCGACAGTCAAAACACTATAGCCCGAAGATTCCATCTGGAGCACATCATAGCTAAATTGAGATACAACTTTGAAGGTATTCGCTCTAACCTGATGCATAGAGACCCAACACCCTCATTGGGTGTCGGTCTCAATGATCTGTTACGTGAAGAACAACGCCTTCTTACACAATCCGTCATTGAAGAACAAAAAGCATCTATTGTCCCAGTGACATATCTTGTACAAGGGAGGTCAAGAAACCATGATATGAACCATATTCGACGTTTTTGCTTCAAGTGCTCTGGATATTACGCCTTCAACAGTGTTGAAGAAGATTCTGCAATTACTGCAAAAAGGATGTACACATTATTAAAGAGTGTCCAACTAGGCCACCAAAGCGAAATGCAACAGCCTTCACAAACTCTATTGATTTGTCTGTTGTTGTTCAACAAAATGAACCAACTGATGTCCAGACTTTTTGACCCCTGAAATGATTCAATATTAGTATCAATATTCAGGGACGATAACCGCGAAGGGGCCTAAAGTTGGGTGTCTCTTTCCACTCAATTTATCTTTGTTTCCAATTCTTTGATTACCTTATTTTGTGCAATTCTACAACCATTGATTATCAAGTTTGGCATAAGCGTCTCAGACATCCAAATTTCCATATACTTCATGACATGCTAAAATATAATTTTCTAGGGAATAAAAGCACACTCCAACTCTCGACGTTATTCGTTTTGATTGCATTACTTGGAAGCTTAACAAAAGTAAAATTCTTCCTTTTCCAACTGTTAGATTTGGAATAGCAAGAGAGAGAGAAAGTAAAAATGGAGTAAACTCATTGTATTTTCTTATTGTGCTGTGTACAAGAGAGGACTATATATAGCTACCTAACTAATCATAAAATTAGCTAAAAACTAATACAGGTGCTAATCTAAGATATACAATAATTAGCTATTTACATCATGTAATAGCCCCCCACAAGCTGGACTATGGATGTCTAATAGACCAAGCTTGGAAACTAGAGAATTAAAGGAGGGAGCTGGCAAAGGTTTGGTGAGAACATCTGCCAATTGGGTAGTAGAAGAAACTGGTAATAGGTGAATGAGACCAGTTTGGATTTTCTCACGAATGATGTGGCAGTCGATTTCTATATGTTTCGTCCTTTCATGGAAAGTGGGGTTGTGAGCAAGGCAGATTGCACTTTTGTTATCACAGTAGACTGAGCTAGGTTGATCAAAGGTGATGTGAAGATCG
Source organism: Lathyrus aphaca (assembly GCA_963966055.1). Lineage (NCBI taxonomy): Eukaryota > Viridiplantae > Streptophyta > Magnoliopsida > Fabales > Fabaceae > Lathyrus > Lathyrus aphaca. The sequence continues at coordinate 433,235,655 of OZ014519.1, forward strand.
TTGAACAAAAACTGCAGCCATTGTAACTCACAAGTTAAGCTAGCCAAAGCCCTATATTCTGCTTCTGAACTTGACCTGGATACTGTGGATTGCTTTTTTTGATTTCCAGGACAGTAGGGAGGTGTCAAGGAACACGCAATATCCAGTCACAGATCTGCAAGTAGCAGGGCAACTTGCCATTTGGCTAAACAAAAACATTTGCCTTTTTCTCATAGTAATACTAAATCTGTTGCCATTTTTGATTTACTTCATGCTGATATTTGGGGCCCTCTTTCCACACCTTCCATATGTGGCCATCGAAGCCAAGGTTCGTATAGAGGATCGGAGATATGCGGAGGGGAAAGAGTGCCATCAACGAACTTGATCTTGTTCTTGGAGATGAGAGCCACTTTCATCGATCTAGACCAGATCTGGTAGTTCTTGGTATTAAGAACAGGTTGAACAAGAATAAGAGAGGGATTCTCATTAGGATGCATGTAGTAAGGGTTAGAAGGATTAGTAGCGAAATCAGAGTAAGGGAGCGCCATAATCAAGATGATGCAACAAAGGAAGAAGAAGGCGCTAGGGCGCGAAGAAGAAAAGAAAAGAGAGCGCGGAAAGAAAATTTCAAACTGATACCATGTTAGATTTGGAATAGCAAGAGAGAGAGAGAAAGTAAAAATGGAGTAAACTCATTGTATTTTCTTACTGTGCAGTGTACAAGAGAGGACTATATATAGCTAACTAACTAATCATAAAATTAGCTAAAAACTAATACAGGTGCTAATCTAAGATATACAATAATTAGCTATTTACATCATGTAATACCAACACATGAACCGAATGTGACACAACCTTTTGATATTATCCTTAGTGTCTATTTTCTATGCTCAAAAGATTAAATTTTACATGGGTCTATTTTCTACGCTCAAAAGATGAAGTTTTTTCCACTATTAACCTTTTTAATGCATGGGAAGGATGGGTGCAATTTAATTCTCGGAGTACTGGGGGAGAGCGGAATAACAGCGAGAGTTTCAATCCAGTTTTCACTAATTTGCCAAAGGATAGCTGGCTTGTCCATGTGGATGTAGGATTGATCGAAAACTATGGCTGTACTTTTGGTTGTGTGGTGAGGGACGAAGACAAACTAGTGGTGATCTCGGCCTGTTCAAATCAGAATTTTTATTTTGATCCAGGACAAGCGGAATTGATGGCATTGCAATGGAGTACGGGGCATGGAGCAGAGATGGTCCTATTTTTTTCTGACTCTAAAAACAGTGTGGATTGCATTAATCGAGTGGTGTCGGATGCTCGTTTGGAAATTGTTGCAGCAGACTGTAGGGATTTACTGTCTTCTTTTATGCTTTATGCTTTCTTGTTCTGTTTTGTTTATTTCGCGCAATTGCAATGTAGAAGCCATGGCCATGTAGGCAAAAACTGTTGGGAGCTTTTCTTGGCATGGTTGTCTGCCTTTTTCTGTTTGTAATCATGCTGATGTTGCTGGTTTAAATTAATGAAATCTTTCTGTTAGTAAAAAAAAAATTTTTTAATGTTTATGTTCAGACAAAATTTTCATCAAAAATCAAAATATTTCATCTGTAATCAGCAACAAAGGAATTTGCCAAGACTAGTATTTCCCTCAGAAGATGATTTAGTTGCATACAACAAAGGAATTTGTTAGAACTCATTCCTTTTCAAAGTCTCTATTGTTTCCACAACATTAACAACTTAAAAATCTCCGGAATACAACCAGCATAGACTTAGTAAAAACAGATCTTCAATTAAAAAACAAGGCTTGACAATTGCAAAACTTTAAGACACCAACAAGAACAATGAATCAAAATACAATTATTCAAAAAGTCACGAGAAATAAAAGATTAGGGTTCTAATGAGTTGGGGAAAATCTTGAGGACATAATAAGTTGGGAAATTGCAAACACTCGGGGCCAATCCATAGAAATTATGCTCAGAAATGTACCCTATATTTTAGATTACCAACCATGTCTATTAATCAAAATGTATCCTATATTTTAGATCACATGAATGTCTCTTTTTAGGGTACTCTACATCTCACAAAGGCTACAAATGTCTTTCCCCAAGTGGCAAACTTTTCATCTCTAAGGATGTGTTGTTTAATGAGATGAAATTTCCTTATCATGAATTGTTTCTAGCCTCACTCTCTCTTACCTCTCCTCCTATTCCCTCGACCTCTTCATCCACTATCACACCAATATCTTCCTTTCAACCTGTGGTTCCTTCCCCTATTGCACCCTCTTCCTCCGATTCTAGTTCTTCTCAACATGTTACAGAACTCTCCTCTGCCTTTTTACCTACTGTGTCTGCCCCATCCTCATTTGTGCCTTCTATGGCCAACACTCAGCCCTCTCCTACCACTTCATCATCTCCTAGTCAGAGTCCTCTTCTCATGTATCTCCTCACAGGCAAGGTAGCCAAACTCGAGATCCAACACAAGATCAAATAGGGGTAACAAGATCATGAATTGGGGGATCATAAGATTCTATCAAATTTAGAAATTCATTATTTAATAGATTAAAATGATAAGTTAAACATTATTTAATAGATTAAAAAGACACATTTTTCATAAATATATGTTATTTAATGCATTGAAAAGAGAAATAATCAATTTTAAAAACAAAATATTGTGTGCAATGAATGAATTGAACATAATATATTTTCCTTATTTGAAATTCTTAACTAGTGCCCTCAGGACACTGGTTAGTATGACTCATATTAATAATATGCATATTGTAGACACATATTTTCGACACCATGATTTGAAAGAAAAAAGTATGTTCTTTGACAGAGGAAGAAATTTGACAAAGGAAGAGAATTGAAGAAATATATTTGAAGAGATATTTCGACAATTTTAGTTGATATGTTGTTTTCGACAGTTTGACAGAAATTGGGTGACAATTGAAGCGTTCGACATTTCGACAAGGAGAGATGATGCATTATTTCTACAGATTTGGTTGATATATTATGTTTGACAATTCAACAAGCCTGAAAGGACGCATCGCTTCGACATTAAGGAAAAATTCAAATTCAGATAGTTATTTCGTTTGGCAGAAGGACGCGTGAAAGCTTTTGAGGAAAGGGGAACATGCAGAAAGTCAAGTGTCATTAGTCTGAAGATTTTTCCGTTGATAGCAGTTGTTTTATTTGTATATAAATAGGATATTATTTGTTAGAATAGTGTGTGCAAAAACTTGTACATAATTCCTGCAAAAATACTCTAAATACCCGTGTGAGAGAAAAATAGTTTTATCTGAAAAATGTACGTGTGAATAACACTATTCATTTTAATTTTTATCAAATTCAAAGTTCTTTATTTAATTCTTTCCTTTACATTTACCAGCCAATTTATCCTTCATTATTTACTTCATGCAAATCTTTACCTTCGTCAAATTTACCTTGTTAAATTTACTTTGTTGGATTTATTTTGTTAAATTTACTTTAAAACTTTTACTTAAAATAATCAAAATCACTCATATATGAAAGACATAACCAATCAAATCAAAGATCAAAAGACTGCTTACTCTGAGAGTTCATAATTTCATCAAAACTTGCACATGTGTCCTAGGATTTGTGTGGTTGGTCCTGCAACTAAATCAATTCAATGAGATTGGAAAACCAGAGGTTGTTCGCAAATTCAACAGCGAACAAATTGGCACGCCCGGTGGGACAGTGCAAGAATTTGAAAATTCAATAGAATAACTCTTAGTTAAAAGATTTTTATGCCTCGTTGTATGATTCTAAGAAGCGGTAAATTAGCCGTAACCGACGTAGAAAGACTTAAACGAACAAGAGTAAGAAGAATGGCAAATCCGCCACATAATCAAAATGAAAATAATACAGTGCTTACCCTCACTCCTTCGACTGGAGGAAATACATGGTCAATTTCTGTGTCAGAACCCATACCCTCTTTGTCAGGGTCAACACCTGCGTTTGCAGTGTCTCAAAATGCGCCTAGTTTTTCTTCCATGGGACACCAAATGTCCATGGGAACGCCTCCCCCTATAGGGAACGTTCATAGGCCTTTTTTGACGAACTTTACAATGTCATTGTTTGGTAGGGAACAACCTTATGGGATGCCTACTACCACTATGGCAAGTTTACAAAATGCATCTTCAGTCTATTCTGATTCCTTATTGAATAGGTCATCACCATTGCAAGGATCAGGATCTGGTGGAAATATGAGATTGAATCAACCCCCACCAGGCTTCCAAATGCCAGCAATTACAAATAATTATGCGCAAGTAATACGACAACAAATGGACGAAAGTAATCATGATATGGTCCAAATGTTGATACAACAAATGGAAGTAGTTTTTAATCCTTTGATACAAAACACTACCCAAACAAATCGAATGTTGGCAGCGCAGATGTAACACCCCAAAATTTGTCCTCTCATTTTGCATATCATTTAGCATATCATATTGCATACTCAAAGTCATGTCATAACCAAAAACATTGCATCATATTCATCATAGCTGGGATGAGGCTTGTGATCAGTGGCTGAAGCAATTGAGGGCCATCCAAAAGCAACAAAAGGGGCAATATGTCTTCACAACATTGTGCAAAGGGTCACAAGAGTCCTATTGACCAATTTTGATCAAGAAATTAAAAAAAAATTAAAAACAATTGTATCGATACATGCTTCATTATGTATCGATACATTTGTGGTATGTATCGATGCATGAGTGATTTAATTTGCTGGAAATAACCAAAGCTACAGTATGCATCGATGCATACATCTTCGTATCGATACATACATGTTATATAACTAACATGTATCTATACATGCGAGTTTCGTATCGATACATAAGTTGTTTTTGTTGTTTTTTCAGTTTCTTCTCCTCCCCTTTTTCCTTTCCTTTCCTTTGCCTTATTCCACACTCTTCACATTTGTTCCACACTCTTCACATTTTCTTTTCCCATGGATTACTCTACCACATTCTATAGTTTTCTACAACCTTCCAAGGAATATCCCAAAGAACACTCTAGAACTCTCTAGAACACTAACTAACTCCAAACCTAACCTAACTCCTAAGCAACCTCCATTCCCAACCTCATGCCAAGCCTACACATTATATAAACTCACTTCATCCCAAAGCTAAAGTCTCTCTCATTTTTTTTCATTATTCTTCATCATTTTCACTTCATCTCTTTCATTCTTCTCTCAAACTTTTCCACCATTTTCAACCTCTCACCAAAGCTTCTTCCTAGAAGTTCTTCAAATTCTTCATTGGAATTTGAAGAACTTGAAGCTAAAACCTTCATCAACCATCTCATTGTGATGCTTATATGAAGAATCAATTCTGATTTTGGAAGAGTTTTGAGCTTATTGGAGGTTATTGATCAAGCATTCATCAAGAAGCATCATCAACCACATTTATTTTGCGCGTTCGCGGATCGAAGCTTCGACTCTCCGGTTTTATTCTCCATTTGCATTCCGATCTACATCGCAACACTCACCGAAGGAATCCTCCGCTTCATAGGTTGGTGATCCAAATCCGCTTCTCGATTTAACTTATTCTCTTCATCTCGCCATGATGACATTCTTCGTGTGTTTATCGTTGTGTATGCGCTTGACCGTTTAATTTCGTCTTGATTATGATTTGATCACTTTGTTTGTTCGTATTTAGAATTATAGCTTATTCTAGGTGCCATTAAGGTTTAGATTATGGCTTTTAGGTGTAAAATTTGTGCTCACTAGATAATAGTTGCATTAGGAGCTTTAGGAAATAAGTCGATTGCAAGAAGTGCTTTTTCCCTCTTTTTATTGGGCATTACTTCTCCCTTTACCATAATAGATTGATATGTCCTGATTTTAGGGATTTTTCAAGATTAGTTTCGACATCTCATTCCTCAATTTCGAGTCGTTTCGACACGCTTCCGTCCATTTCGCATATTTTGTGCATGAATTGACTTATTGCATATTGTTGCTATGTCCATGCACCTTTTGTCATGTAAATAATCATGTTGCATTCTGTTTTTGCATCTTTCTCATATTTCATTAACTCATTTGCATTTCATTGTATCAATATATATGTTTCATTTCACATGACCATGTATGTATGTGCATTTGGTTGCATTTTGGTTGCATGTTTGATCACATCATTCACATCAATTCAATTCTAAATTTTGCATTAAGCTTGACATTCTTGTTGATGTATCATGTTGCATATTTATGATCAATGTTCATTATGTTCATATGTCATGTTCACGTGTCATATTTTGCATACTTGTTGTATAATAAATCATGTGGTGCATTCTTGCATAATACCTAAAAAGTAATCATGACATTCAATCATGCGCTTGATCCATATTCATGTTGCATATTCATGTTAATTGAGCATTTCATGATTGAATTTGTGAATTAAAAATGGAAATAATCAAAGCTGCTTTTTACATTTCATAGTTGTCTTTGCATATAGGAGCTGTAAAATGTATGCTGCTTATTGTGTAGTTCATGTTGTTTGTGACTTTTTACACCTACTTTGCATGCTGTGTATGTGCTGTAAAAAGCTGATTGTGTGTTACATGGCATTTCATTGCTGTTTTTGCATTTGGTAGCTGTTATAGGCTGCTGAATTTTGCATTGCGTTGCCTTTAGGTTCACTAAACCTTAGATTGAGTCTAATTTAGATCCTAGTTCCCTTAGGAATTAATTTGGTATTTGTTTACCTTATTTTTTGTCATGTTTACCATGCTAACATTTGTTTTGTATGGGGAAGATTGAGGTAAGTATTACTTCATTCTCATCACTTTATGCATTTTAATTGTGTTTGCCTTAGCACCTTGTGCTTTGACCATAGGCTTTCCCTTTTTGCTCTCCTAAAAACAACTTAACTTCCTTAGGAAGTAAGTTAGATTTCTAATTCTCTTTCCTTCTTTTCCTTTTCTCTTAGGATTAGAAAACATCATTAACCATAGGGCATCCATTGAATGAATAACTTAGGGTTGTGTCTTAGTCCCCCTTAGTTTTGTCCTTTCTCCATTTGATTCTTCTTCTCTCACCCCCAAACAAAAATCCAAAATACATTTAATAAAGGATTGAAATAGTCTCTTGTGTATAGCCTTATTCCATGGGGCACTCATATTCATTCCATCTTGGAATAGTGTGAGCTTGTTTAGCATGACGCATAAGTCTAATCATGAGGCTACTTTCACAAACAATAAACTCAAAACACTTCTCATAAAAGACAATCAACAAAGACATCACGTCTTCTCTTCTCATCTCCCAATCTTTGCGGACGAATGCGACTGGCCTCGACAGTTCAAATAGAGATACGGTAAACACCCTCGAGTCAGAGACGGTAATACCTGAGCTAGAGTTATGGCAACGTCATCCTAAAAAACACAAACAAGTTTTCGCCTTAGTTAGGAAAACTACGTCGACTCTGATCCTCATTTTCCCGATGAGGTACGTAGGCAGCGGGGTAGGGCCCGTTTGAGCACATTCTTTATTTTCCCTACATTTTCCCCATTATTTCCATCCTCTTTTCCAATTACCTTTCTCACTCAGTTCCAGTTAGCAGTTCTTTGTTCGGCATCATCTTATTTCTCACCCTTTGAAACAAACAAGCAAGTGTGGATCCCGTCGGGTACCGCTGACGGTCTGGGGTGCTAATACCTTTCCAGGTCATAACCGACTATTGAACCCAGATCTTTGGCTCGTAGGACCTCTTCCTTTCCTTCTTCCTTAGGTTTGTGCAGCATTACCTTTCCCGTTCCTTTGGGATAAAAATTCATGGTTGGCGACTCTACCTTTTCCGCGTCACTTTCGCGTTTGTTCTAGGATGAAAATCATGAGAGCAACAGCAAATGACGCTGTTGCACCCCAAAATTTGCCCTCACAATACAAGACTTCGTGTGCTAAGAAGGTTCACAAGGTTCACAAGACCTTTCATGAAGTTCATGAAGTTTACAAGACACTTTATGAGGTTCACAAGGTTCACAATACTTACAAGACCTTTCATGAAGTTCATGAAGTTTACAAGACACTTTATGAGGTTCACAAGGTTCACAATACTTACAAGACCTTTCATGAGGTTCATGAAGTTTACAAGACACTTTATGATGTTCACAAGGCTCACAAGACCTCCCATGAGATTCACAAGACATCTTATGAGGTTCACAAGGTTCACAAAGTTCACAATTGGTCAGAAGATTTGACAATGCCCTCAAACAATGCATCCTCCTAACCAGTGCACCGAAAACTAGGGTTTTGACTTTAATCAGGCTAAATGGATTTCCAAGACTTCAAGTGAGCTTCATAACATCTTATATGTGTGTAAGAATCCCCATGCCAAGTTTCAAGACTTTTCTCAAAGGTTTGCTTAGTCAGATGATCAGATAAGTCAAAATCAATCAAAGTAGTTAAAAAGTCAAACTGAGGTCAACTGTGGTCAAACCAAAGTCAAACTTCATGATGTTTTGCCAACATCAAGTATATGAAGTAAAATTCATCATTTGATCAAGGGTTGATCATGATTCATCAAGGATATTTCAGATCATCAGGAATCAAGAGTTTCTAAATTAGGGTTTCCTCAGGAAAAGTCAACTGAACTTTGACCAGCCATAACTTTCACATGCTTCCTCACCAAGTTTCCATCCAAATCTCATTTTGAAGGAAATTGAATTCTCTACAACTTTGTGACTCACAAGCCAAGCCCAAAAATGCTTCATTTGGAAGGTATGAGCTAAGACATTATAGGTCCTTTTGAAAGTCAACAAAAAGTCAACAACTTCAAAAGGGCATAACTTGAGAATGGTAAATGATATGGACATGAAACCAGTGGGGTTGGTTAGAGGACTCTTAAAGCTTTCAAAAATGTCCAAGAACACCCTCATAGCATTAAAATTGATGGATGTGTGCCCTTTCAAAGTTGGGAAATTTTAGGGAAATTTATGAAGTAAATGGAGGTTTAAAACCAAATTTTGCTAAATGGGCTTAACTTTTGATGACCCAAAGTGATCCATGACATCATGCACGAAAATTATTTGATATTTTCATAATTTTTATTTTATTTAATTTATTTATTATGATTTTTTATACTAAAAATCATTTTAAATTTAAATAAAATATTAAGTGTGAAGATTTAAAATTATTTTTTGTTCTAGAAGGTCATGAATTCAATATGGATCAGAATGAGACAAAAATAATGGTGATTGGCTTGAAATAGAAAGGGTTTATACAAGAATATTTTAATTTTAAAGCTTAATCTTTTTCAATCTTTTTTGATCAAATCTTTCACACAATGATCCACTTTTCTGACCTAGATTTATTCCACTATAAGTACATAACACAAACCTAATCATAGAATACGAAATTCAGCCTCCAAGAGTAAGTTCAAGTTTTCAAAAATTCATCACAAAACTCAAATTCGGATTCTTCAAAGTTGTGGTTTTTCAGGTGATTTGAAGGTTCAAACATGTTCCTTGGACATCATTAGTCGTATCCCAACCATCATTTGCATCAAAACCATGTTGAAAAGCTCAAACCGAATTACTCTTGTTCTTGAAATTTAATTTTTTGATTATGACTTTTCATGCATTACTAATGAGTTTTGGTTGTATTTTATTGTTTGTGAGGTTCTAGGGATTGATTCTGGACAAAAACATGGAAGTTTCATGGTGTAATCCGTCTATCACCATAGTTAGGGTTTATACCTTTGAATTGGGGTTTCTTAATCCAATGCATATAAATGCATTCTAAGACCGTAGATTGATTGAATGAACTGCTTAGATCACAATGGTGTGCTCGATTGAATGAAATTGTACATGTTTGGCATAGTTTGTGTTTCGCAGGTTCATACACGCAGGAAAAATCGTAGGAAATCTCCCAGGAAATTTCGCAGGAAAACCTACGAATTCAAGGAAGAAGATGAAGTTGGTTGCGCGCGAAAAAAACAATTCAAAAATTTGTTTTAAAATATTATGTATTTGTTCCTGTTTTGTATCACACACAAGCGTGTGTCCCAGTGGTAAGCGTATGCGTGCGTGAAGGCAGTGTCCTGAGTTCGAATCCTGGCTGTGGCAGTTTTTTCATATTTTTCTCTTTTAACTATTAACCTTAATATATTATGCATTGTAGTTGTTATATTGACAGATGCGCCCTCCCGACTGGAATGGAAAGTGTGTTTGTGTGCAATGTGAAGGTCCTGGGTTCGATCCCCCAGGCCTTTTGTTTTGTTTCTTTTTCTTTGATTTTTCATGATTTACACAACAAAACCAACTGGACCCTTTTACTTAGCACCAGGCGCGCGCTGGCCCAGTGGTTGGTCTTGCTGGTTGGAATTATGAAAGCAGAGGGGCTGGGTTCAATTCCCAGCCAAGGTAAGTTCTCTTTTTTTCATTTTTTTCTATTATTTGTGTTATTTGTTTATAATTAATATTAATTAAAATTATAATCTTAATTTAATAAATCCTAATATATTTCTATAAACCAAGATTAACCCTAAAAAAAATATATTTTCTAAAACTAGTTTTTTTTTTTAATTTTAATATGTGTATATTTTATTTAATGATTAAATTAGTATTATGTATTAAATTAAAATCTTAATATTTTTATCCAAAACCCTAATAATTTTCAAACCCTAATTTTTTTTTTTTTAAATTTAATTCTTAATTTCTTACTTGTGAATGTTAGTCATGTACATTTTAATATTTGTTTATAATTTAATTTTGTATATAAATATGTTTAAAATTAAAATTCTTAATTTAATTTTGTTAATATGATAATATGACATAAATTGTTTATAATTTAATTTTGTATGTAAATAATTTTTATTATATGTTTAAAAATAATTGCTAATTTAATTTTGTAATTATAATTTTATAATATGTTTATAATTAATTTAATTTTTATAATTTTCAAATAATTTAAAACTTTATAATAATTAATATAATTGTTCATATTTTTCTTATTAATCTTAAATAATTGTTTGATCTTTTAATTATTATAATATTCTTGCTTATTTCATTATTATTATTAATTATATTCTTATGATATTTATTTATTACTAACCCCATTTAATTTGGTATTATTTTTATTATTATTATTTTCTACTAACCCAATTATTATTATTATTATTTATTTTTGTTTATTATATTTAATTTTGCTTTATTATTATTATTATGTAATTGTTCCTTGGTGTAATATTTAGTAATAATGTTTATTGTTTATATTTTATGCTATGGTTAGTAAATAGGGAGTGCAACATGATTGTATATATTAAAATTAATTTAGATCATTTAAATTTAAAGATAAATATTAAAATTGTACACTCACACACGTAAGTCGATCTTTGATCGCCATCTCACTTCCTTAGGGATACCTCTCATGTTGCCTAATCAAAAGGTCAAGTAGGGTGTATAAAGCATAAGTCCCTCAAATTCACATCATTTAGTCCCTTAACAGATAAAAGATCAAGTCCCTTTTGAATGTTGCCTTCGTAATGATCTTGTCCCTTTCGAATAAAGATGATAGTCCCTTCGAATTGCTTATACACCCCACAGTTGCCTCAATAACAGATGTCCCTTACTTGTCCCATTACATCCAAGGTAATGACTACCTATTCCTTAATAATAGGGATAGTCTTACCATTTAAAGGATTCAAGAACAGAAAAGACTTAAACTTAGGGTAGGTTTCTCTTAGATACTTGCTCACTCTTCAAAAACATTTCAAACACTTCACATTTTCAAACAAATTTTCAAAACAAAGGTTTATGCGCATCCGTACATGGGTCATTATAAACACTTAAGAAAATTTCTATTCACACACTTCACATTTCAAAACATTTTAAAGTGAGCTAAGTAACTAAGAGCCCATGGATAACCATGGATGTAAAGGGTGCTAACACCTTCCCTTTACATAACCTACCCCCCGGACCCAAAAATCTTTTAAAAGGTCTTTCCTGTTCTTTTATGCCTTTCCTTTGGATAAAATAAAAGTCGGTGGCGACTCTTGCTATCCGCAACATAACTAAAAGTCAGTTCTCCCACCGTGTTACAGAACTGGCGACTCTGCTGGGGATTTAATATTAAAGAGGGGTACCCTTAGGAATTAGATCACTTTAAAATTGTTTGCCTTGTTTGCTTTATATTTACTTGTTGGGTGCTCTTATGTGTGAAAGATCCTAACCCGGATCTAGTGTACCTTAGGTAAATGGCAATAGACCAAGGAAACTGTACTGCGTATACCGATATGGTTGATCTGGTAGCCATAGTTAGTGTGACTTCTTGGTTGGTGCTTATGTTCCTTAAGTCAAGTTGAGGATAATATGAGGCTGCCATATGTTGTCAATGCACTAACTAACTTTTAGAACCCTAGTTATCCCATCTTGGCCTTTAGAAAGTAGTGAGATAACCGGCTTTGGTGAAGACTGAAGTTGGTTGATACTCGATACTACGCTCATTGAGATTCTAAACTTGGAGGGTTTTGGTTGGCAAGTAAGTTGCCTATTGAGCAACCACCCTTGTGAAGGATCAATGATATTGAGATCCCTTAGAACATGGTTACTTTTATAGGACAGGATGAACCATCTAACTTCAGGGGAGGGTACTTACCTTTGAACTTCATGCAAGCCTTTAAACCTAGGGCTATGGTGTGACTTGTTTGTGTGTGCCACATGTTTGTGATTGAACATAACATCATGACATCATCATGCATCATAAGCATAGCATTTTCACTAACCATTTCAAGGACCAAAGGATTTATCTTTGTTCTTTGTTGCAGGTCATGGCTTCTGCTCGTAGAAACACCATCAGGATCAACTTTGTGGGCATACCTGCTAAGCTTAAAGAGTTGGTTTCTCAAGTGTCTGATCATTCCCAGTTCATCAAGAGACATGGTTACCTATTGGACCTAGTCACCTCAGGGTTCAATGAAGACATGATGAGTGTTCTGTTTCAGTTCTTTGATCCCAAGCACCATTGCTTCACATTCCCCGACTACCAGCTGGTTCCCACCATGGAAGAATTCTCCAAACTTCTGGGTATACCTGTTCTTGATCAGAAACCATTCTCAGGCTTGGAAAAAGAGCCTAAACCTGAGGTTATTGCTGCAGCTCTACATCTGAAGAAGTCTGACATTGTTCTAGAAATGAGAAGCGGAGTTAAGGGTATTCTTGCCAAGGTGTTGATAGATAAGGCTCAAGTGTTCTTGAAGGCCATGAGCTATGATGCTTTTGAGGAGATCTTAGCCTTGCTGATTTATGGCTTAGTATTGTTCCCCAATCCAGATCAGTTCATAGACGTTCATGCCATCAACATATTCCTGAGTCACAATCCAGTGCCTACATTGCTTGGAGACATTTTACATTCTCTTCACACTCGTACTACAAGGGCAAGAGGAACTTTGATGTGCTGCATACCTTTGCTTTCTAGGTGGTTTATTTCTCACCTTCCTCGCTCAGTAATGAAGAATGAGCAAGGGTTCAGGTGGTCCAAAAGGATCATGTCACTCTCGCATTCAGATATCCATTGGTGCTCCAGATCTATGGAGAATGTCACTATCATTGACCGTTGTGGGGAGTTTCCTAATGTGCCACTTCTAGGCATAAGAGGAGGCATTACTTACAACCCTTCCTTAGCTTTACGACAGTTTGGTTACGCTCGGAGTGATGGTCCTCATGACATGTTGATTCAGGGTATTGTGTTTGACTACGACAACGATCTGCAAGGTTACCGTCAAAGGTTCATACGAGCATGGGGAAAAGTGAACAAGGTTGACAGCAAGACTTTGGAGCCCAAGTACACTATTCCTATGGAAGCTTACCTCAGATGGGTGTGATCTCGTGCTCAGACTCTCATGATGCCATATCCTGCTATCCTGCCAGTTACCATGGAACCTGTTGCTGAAGGAGATACTGCTTATACCATCCTTCACCCAGACATTCCTACTGACATGGAAGACTTACAGAGATCCTGGATCCAGTTGAAGGAGCAAAGGGATACTTTCGAGGCTCATTACAAAGCAAGCCAAGAAAGAATCCTGGAACTAACAAAGCAACTTCACGAGGAACGGAATCTCAATTCATACCTCAACACAAAGAGGAAACGTCCATGGGAGACTTAAAACCCCATCTCTTGTATTTATTTCATTTTTTGTAAGCCCAAGAGGCAAAACAAATTTATTACTAATAAAAGTTTACCTTCTTGTTTGTTTAAGCAAATTTAAATCCTGCGGTCCTTGAAAACATTGCATATGCATTCACATATCATCTCATTGCATCACAGGTTTATAATTGCGCACAGGTTTCTCATCTTCTCGCTGTTTATTTCAGCAATGGCTCTTGAACAAACAGTTAAGGATCTCCAGGCACAAAATGCACAGTTCCAAGAGCTGATCCTGAACCTGTCCAAGGGGCAGGATGAATTGAAGACACTGCTGGCCAAGAAGACTAAGAAGACTAGAAGGTCAGGTGGCCTGATCAACATGGGAAGAAGGTTCAAAGGTCTTGCCAAGACCAAAGAACCAGTTGAAGATTATGAGTCTGAAGAGTCTGAAAAAGAGGGAGGCAGTCTCCACAACACTATGGGAGACTCTGATTCTGAGGCTAATTACTACCATGAGCCTAATGAAGACAAATTCAAGATGATGGTGGATAGAATGGATGCTATGGAGTTGCAGAAATCTTCTGGGCTGGATTTTGAAGATTTGAGTATGATATCTGGGGTAGTCATACCCATTGGTTTCAAGGTTCCTACTTTTGTTGTTTATGATGGGGTCTCTTGTCCCAAGCTGCATCTGAGGTCTTATGTCAGGAGAATCCAACCTCATACTGCTGATAAAAAGTTGTGGATCCATTTCTTCCAAGAGAGATTATCTGGAGCTCAATTGGAATGGTACTATCAGTTAGAGAGTGTCAACATTCGGGATTGGAATGATCTGGCTGAAGCCTTCTATAAGTAGTATCAATACAATGCTGATTTAGCTCCCACTCGCATGCAACTTCAAAGCATGTCTATGGGTGCTAAAGAAAGCTTCAAGGAGTATGCTCAGAAGTGGAGAGACTTAGCTGGAAGAGTACAACCCCCTTTAACTGACAGGGAGTTGGTTGATATGTTCATGTGTACATTGAATGGTCCTTTTTACAGCCATCTCATTGGAAGCTCATCATCTGGCTTCACTGAGTTGATATTGACAGGAGAGCGCGTGGAAAATGGTATAAAGAGTGGCAAGATTCAAGTGGGTGCTTCTTCATCAGGTGCTGCAAAGAAGCCTCCCAGTGGGAAGAAAGAGTCCAATGCTGTTTATGGTCAACCTGATCGTAACAGAAGGCATCAGTCTGTGAGTGCAGTCCATATTTCCAATCCAACTACTGCAACAACAGAGCAGCCACAGGGCAACCAATAGAGGGCTAGAAGGCAGTTCACTAAGATCAACATGTCAATGGCCCAAGCATTGCAACACTTGTTGAAAGCTGAACTTATCACTCTGAAAGAGGCTCCTCAGAATCCTAATGTTACCTCTCCCAGGTATAATCCCAATGCACGATGTGCATATCATTCGAATTGTCAGGGACATGATACTAATAGCTGTGGGTCTTGAAGAACAAAATTCAAGATATGATTGAGGCTGGAGAAATTGAGTTTGACCCTCCGGGTACTCCAAATGTGATTACTGCTCCCATGCCAAATCATGAGAAGACTGTCAATGCCATTGATGAAGATTTACATATCTATTCAGTTGCAGAGTTGACCACACCATTGTCTGTTATCAAGAAGAAGCTAGTACAAGCTGGGTTCTTTCCAGGTTGTCGTGAAGATTGTTTGTATTGTACCTATAAGCCGGATAGTTGCTGGAGGTTGAGAGATGGAATTCAACGTCTCATGGATAAATATACCATAGTGTTTGAGAGGACTCCATCGTCTGTAGAGAGTATGGTAGATCATATTATTAAAGGTAGGAAGACTGAAGAGGTTGATATGGTTGATAAAGTGCCGGTAAGGATCACTTTCAAGGGACCTGTTAAAATCACTCATAAAGGTCCAATTAAGATTACTGCTGAAGGCCCTGTGAAGATTGTTGCTGAAGCCAGAGTTGCTCCTATGGTCATTACTACTCCTGGTCCTATTCCGTATACATCTGATAAAGCTGTACCTTGGCACTATGGGTCTGATGTTTATATCCATGGTGTTAAGCAGGAACCCTTAGCTGATATGCCTGTTGATGTTGATAATATTGCTGGGTCTAGTAAGATCACACGAAGCGGAAGAATTTTCTCTCATCCAGTTACTTCCAAGAATGCAGTTACTCCTGCTGTTACCTCCACCACTGATGCTCGGGGCAAAGGTCCTGTTATTGAACCTGTACCTACTGATGTGCCAGCTGCTGATGATCTCTCTAAGCAGATGGAAGAAGTATTGAAAATCATTCGCAAGAGTGATTATGACATTGTTGATCAGTTGGGGCACACTCCCTCCAAGATTTCCATGATGTCTTTGTTGTTATGTTCTGAAGCTCATGCCAAAGCTTTGATTAAGTTTCTGAAGACTGCTCATGTACCCAATGCAATTTCTGTTGACCAGTTTGAGAATTGTGTTGCCCACCTGACCTATGATAATGGGTTAGGTTTCTCTGATGCTGATTTGACTCATGCCAAGAGAGATCATAACAGGGCTCTGCATATCTCAATTGAATGCAGGGGCACTACCCTGTCACATGTATTGATAGACAATGGTTCCTCTCTGAATGTGTTACCCAAAGAAGTCCTGAATAAGCTGAGTCCTGAAGATGCTGTGCTGAAGCCCAGTAATATAGTGGTGAAGGCTTTTGATGGGTCGAGAAGAGTGGTGCATGGAGAAATTGATCTCCCAATCAAAGTTGGTTCTCAAGTTTTCAATGCTACTTTTTATGTCATGGATATTCGTCCGTCATATTCTTGCTTGCTTGGGCGTCCCTGGATCCATGGGGCAGGTGCTGTAACATCTACATTACATCAGAAGCTGAGATATCCGGTGGAAGGAAAAGTTGTTACTGTCTACGGAGAAGAAGGATATGTTGTTAGCCATGTGAACACCTTCAAGTATCTTGAAGTGGAAGGTGAATATGTTGAAACTCTGTGTCAGACATTTGAAGTGGTTCCTTGGATTGTTAATGATTATGAAGCTCCTCCGGTTGTCAAAAAAGTTCCTTTGGTCACAAGAGTACCTCCAACAATGGCCTCTCTCAAAGATGCTAGAGCTGTGGTGGATAAAGGTGGTTGTACTATTTGGGGTCAGCTTCCTGATATCCCTTACAAGTCTGACAAATTTGGTTTGGGTTTCAATGCAGAGTCCCAGAAGGCTGTTCGTCGTGCTCGTGCTGTTCGTATCACCAATCAGGGGATTATGAAAAACCAGATCAATGCTGTGGGTGACTATGATGAAGACTACAACTTGGATGCTTGGATTTTTCCTACTGTGGGTGCTGGGCTCAATAATTGGAAGGCTGAAGATGTTATTCCTATCTCCTTTAGTTAGGAGTAAATACTATTACTGTGTTGTTGCTTTTTAAGTTTGTAATTTCTTGAACAATTGAACTCTTAAGCCTTATGCCTTACCCGGGGCACAATGGTGTGTTTGTTACGGGCTGTCATTTCATTTGCATACTTCATTCAATAAAAATCAGTGGACGTTTCGTTTTCGTAAATATTGTGTTCCTTGTCTTTCTTTTCTCTTATTTTTGCTTTATCAGCTATGTGTTCTTACACACACCCACATCACTAAAATGCAGATCCTCATCCACTCTGGATCCTGTTGATAACAGTTCTACTATTGCCAATTATAATTTCGAGAATCCGATCTATCAAGCTGAAGACGGAAATGAGGATGATTGTGAAGTACCTGTAGAGCTTGCTAGGTTGTTACAACAAGAAGAGAAAGCTATACAGCCACATGAAGAGCCAGTCGAAGTTGTGAATCTGGGAACTGAAGAAAACAAGAAAGAAGTCAAGATAGGGGCTGAATTAGAGAGTAGTGTCAAGAGCAGATTGATTCAGATGCTATGTGACTATGTAGAGATCTTTGCTTGGTCCTATGAAGATATGCCAGGGTTAGATACAGACATTGTGGTTCACCGTTACCAGTGAAAGAAGATTGTCGTCCAAAGAAGCAGAAGGTTCGTCGCATGCGTCCTGAAATGTCAGAGAAGATCAAGGCAGAGGTAATGAAACAGTTCAATGCAGGGTTCTTAGCTGTGACTTCTTATCCTCAGTGGGTTGCAAATGTGGTATCGGTACCTAAGAAAGATGGTAAGGTGCGTATGTGTGTAGACTACAGAGATTTGAATAAGGCCAGCCCCAAAGATGACCTTCCACTTCCTCATATTGATGTTCTGGTAGACAACACTGCTCAGCATAAGGTATTCTCTTTTATGGATGGTTTCTCTGGTTACAACCAAATCAAGATGGCACCTGAAGATATGGAGAAAACAACATTTGTTACACAGTGGGGAACTTTTTGTTATAAGGTGATACCATTTGGTTTGAAGAATGCAGGGGCAACATATCAACGTGCTATGGTGGCTTTGTTTCATGATATGATTAATCATGAGATAGAGGTATATGTGGATGATATGATAGCCAGGTCCCAGAATGAAGAGCAACATCTTGATCATCTACATAAGTTGTTTGAGAGGTTGAAGAAATACAAGTTGAGATTGAAACCAAACAAGTGTACATTTGG
Organism: Lathyrus aphaca; assembly: GCA_963966055.1. Classification (NCBI taxonomy): domain Eukaryota; kingdom Viridiplantae; phylum Streptophyta; class Magnoliopsida; order Fabales; family Fabaceae; genus Lathyrus; species Lathyrus aphaca. Next base: position 433,254,330 of record OZ014519.1, read on the forward strand.
AGTTAGGTCTGGTAAACTCCTGGGTTTTATAGTCAGTGGAAAAGGTATTGAAGTGGATCCTGCAAAAGTGAAAGCTATACGAGAGATGCCAGCTCCCCGTACTAAGAAGGAAGTTAGAGGTTTCTTGGGACGATTGAATTACATTGCAAGATTTATTTCCCAATTAACTGCCATCTGTGAGACAATCTTTAAGTTGCTGAAGAAAGACAAGGTGATGGAATGGAATGATGAATGCCAGACTGCCTTTGATGAGATCAAGAAATATCTGCTGGAACCTCCAATTTTGATGCCACCAGTTGATGGAAGACCCTTGATTATGTACTTAACAGTGTTAGACAACTCAATGGGGTGTGTCTTGGGGCAACATGACGAGTCTGGTCGAAAAGAGCAGGCAATATATTACCTTAGCAAAAAGTTTACCGACTGTGAAACAAGATACTCACTGCTCGAGAAAACTTGCTGCGCTTTGGCATGGGCTGCTCGCCGACTAAGACAGTATATGTTGACTCATACCACCTTATTGATTTCGAAGATGGATCCAATCAAGTACATATTTGAGAAACCTGCTCTCTCCGGAAGGATAGCAAGATGGCAAATGATCTTGACAGAATATGACATACAGTATACTACTCAGAAGGCCATTAAAGGAAGTGTTGTGGCTGATCATTTGTCTCACCAAGCAGTAGATGATTACCAGTCAATGAGTTTTGAGTTCCCTGATGAAGACATTATGATTATTACCAAAGAACCTGGACAATATGACGGACCTGAACAAGGATCCCGATGGACTATGGTTTTTGATGGTGCCTCTAATGCACTTGGTAATGGTGTTGGTGTTGTGATTAGTTCCACTGAAGGTGGTCATACCCCGATTACTGCCAGACTTTGTTTCTATTGTACCAATAACATGGCTGAGTATTAGGCATGTATCCTGGGTATTAAAGCTGCTATTGATATGAAGATTCAGTTCCTTGATGTGTATGGAGATTCAGCCCTGGTAGTAAGTCAGATCAAAGGAGATTGGGATACCAAACATGATAATCTCATTCCTTACAGAGAGCATGTGTTGTCTTTGATCCCGCATTTTAAAGAGATTACCTTTGGACATATTCCACGGAGAGAGAATCAGTTGGCAGATGCTTTAGCCACCATGGCATCCATGTTTGAGATCAGCTGGGATAATGAAGCTCCCAAGATTACTATTGATAGATTTGAAAAGCCTGCATACTGCAATGAGATTGACACTGAAGGGGCAGAGGAGAAGCCTTGGTTCTATGAAGTAAAAAGATATCTTGAAGCTCAGGAGTTCCTTGAAGGGGCATCTGTCAAAGATAGGAAGTTTCTGAGGAGGTTCTCTGCTAAGTTCTTTTTGAGTAATGGGATTTTGTACAAGCGCAATCATGATTCAACTATGCTTCGTTGTGTGGATAAGAAAGAAGCAACTGAGATTATGGAAGATATGCATGATGGGATCTTTGGCACTCATTCTAGTGGTCATACCATGGCAAAGAAGATTTTGAGAGCAGGTTATTATTGGTCTACCATGGAAGCTGACTGTTACCAACATTCCAGAACATGTCACAAGTGTCAAATTTATGCTGATAAAGTCCATGTACCTCCATCACCATTGAATGTGTTGACTGCTCCTTGGCCTTTTGCCATGTGGGGCATTGATATGATTGGTGAGATCAAACCTACTGCTTCTAATGGGCATCGTTTCATCTTGGTTGCTATTGATTACTTCACAAAGTGGGTAGAGGCAGCTTCATTTGCATCTGTTACTAAAAATGTTGTGGCTCGATTCATTAAGAATAATCTCATATGTAGGTATGGCATCCCTGAAAGGATTATTACTGACAACGGCTCTAATCTGAACAACACTATGATTACTGATCTCTGCACGCAGTTCAAGATTAAGCATCACAACTCTTCTCTGTATCGCCCAAAGATGAATGGGGCAGTTGAAGCTGCTAATAAGAACATTAAGAAGATTATACAAAAGATGACTGTTACTTACAAGGATTGGCATGAGATGTTACCATTTGCTCTTCATGGTTATCGTACCACAACACGTACTTCAACAGGGGCAACCCCATTCTCCTTAGTCTATGGTATGGAAGCATTTCTGCCCATTGAAGTTCAGATTCCTTCCTTAAGAATTATGAAAGATGCAGGCTTGGATGAAGATGAGTGGATTCAGACTCGACTTGACCAGATAAATTTGATTGATGAGAAGAGGTTAACAGCAGTTTGTCATGGCCAGATGTACCAGAAACGAATGATCAAAGCTTTTAACAAGAAGGTTAAGCCAAAGGTATATCAGGTTGGTGATTTGGTAATCAAGCGTATCATATTACCACAGGGTGATCCTAGGGGCAAGTGGACTCCTACATATGAAGGACCATTTGTAGTCAAGACAGTATTCTCAGGAGGTGCCATGATACTTACTACTATGGATGGTGAAGACTTCCCACAACCTGTAAACGCAGATATAGTCAAAAAATACTACGCATAAAAAGAGACCCGCTAGGTTGACATGCCTAGGCAAAAATAAGGGCATCCTGGCAAACCAAAAGGGTTTGGGCAAAAATTAGGGATATATATAAAAAAGATGTGCACCCGGCAAGTCAAAAACCTGAAAAGGCGGCTTGGGCAAAAAAGGGTATCCCGGTGGATTGAAAACCTGAAAGGGAAATCCAGGCAAAAGTTAGGGATTAAAGCGTATGACTATGTCTCGTTTGGATCACCCATGAAACTGCAACCAGTTGTGTGACTTACTCAAGTTTGAACAGATAAAGCTCAATCCAATCGTTTCCGTCTCAACAGCAGAAGATGAGATACTTGAAGATAATGGCAATAGTAGAATTGAAACTCAATAGGATTATTTCCCACATAGCTGATTCTCCTTGTTTTGTAAAATTTTATGACAAAATCCTCTTACTAGGGTTTATGTCTCCTTGTACAAACTTACCCATGTATGGGTCACTTTTTGATATGAATAAAATTCCATTTTTGAATCCAGATTTACTTTTACCCTATTTACATAAGCGAAACGTCCATTGGTTGTGTTTGAATGCATGTATGCTTAATATGATTGATGTTTACCAGAAATGCATGAAAATGCAGTAATAGTATTTACTAAGGACGAACGAGGGAAGGATTTCAACGAAGCTTCGCCGGTTCATCCCTACAAGACAGTTACAAATCCCCAGTAGGGCAAATCTATCTTCATGAAGTACTTCAAGTCACATCTCCCCTGGAATTTATATCCATCTCTTTTATCCTCATACGGATATTCGGGAATTTACTTTCCAATAGGAGTACGACGCACGAAGACGGGAGGTTATGTATACCCTACTATCGAACGAAGACGGGAGGTTATGTATACCTTGCTATCCCCAGCAGACGGGAGGTTGTATATACCCTACTATCAAACGAAGACGGGAGGTTATGTATAATATGTTATCAAACAAGACGGGAACGAGTTCCTCATATTCTTCAGCAACGAATCGGGATTTATTTTCCCTGGCCAGCAGTGTTATACGAAGATATCCAGACGCTCCAGGCTGCATCATATCATACATACATCATTTACATCATACCATAACATACATATACATAATACATTACTTAAGTGCATCATATCATACATGCATACATAATGCATAAGCTAATATTATCATACAGAATGTTATAATCGTGTTTTTCAGATTAATTCTCCAGAAGACAGACTTCATTAACAACTTGTGACTATTGGGCCGTTGTTTATCTTCCCAAAAGTTATCATTCCCTCAGGACGTTGTTTATCCTCCTGAAAGCATATTATCTACCTCAGGACGTTGTTTATCCTCCTGAAAGCATATTATTACCTTGGGCCGTTGTTTATCTTCCCAAAGGTTACCACTTCCTCAGAACGTTGTTCATCCTTCTGAAAGCATATCACTTCCTCAGGACGTTGTTTATCCTCCTGAAAGCATATTATCTACCTCAGGACGTTGTTTATCCTCCTGAAAGCATATTATTACCTTAGGCCGTTGTTTATCTTCCCAAAGGTTACATCATTCCCTCAGGACATTGTTATCCTCCTGAAAGCATATTATTACCTCAGAACGTTGTTCATCCTTCTGAAAGCATATCACTTCCTCAGGACGTTGTTTATCCTCCTGAAAGCATATTATCTACCTCAGGACGTTGTTTATCCTCCTGAAAGCATATTATTACCTTAGGCCGTTGTTTATCTTCCCAAAGGTTACCACTTCCTCAGGACGTTGTTTATCCTCCTGAAAGCATATTATCTACCTCAGGACGTTGTTTATCTTCCTGAAAGCTATCATTATACCTTCATATTTTGGACTGCTTTATCCTCCAAGAAATGTACCTGAAGAACCTTTCTCCAAGTGGCATCTTTAAGCCCACTCAAGCATACTCAACTAGTCATCAGTATCACTCTACGCACCGGTGAGTGCGAATTTTTGGGCTTTTGTGTTCAATCTCCTTCAACCTTCCAAGTTACGACTGGAACATATACCAATCTAACCCCTCAGGTTTCAGAAAATTGAACAGGGGCAGCTGTTGCACCCCAAAATTTGCCCTCACAATACAAGACTTTGTGTGCTAAGAAGGTTCACAAGGTTCACAAGACCTTTCATGAAGTTCATGAAGTTTACAAGACACTTTATGAGGTTCACAAGGTTCACAATACTTACAAGACCTTTCATGAAGTTCATGAAGTTTACAAGACACTTTATGAGGTTCACAAGGTTCACAATACTTACAAGACCTTTCATGAGGTTCATGAAGTTTACAAGACACTTTATGAGGTTCACAAGGCTCACAAGACCTCCCATGAGATTCACAAGACATCTTATGAGGTTCACAAGGTTCACAAAGTTCACAATTGGTCAGAAGATTTGACAATGCCCTCAGACAATGCATCATCCTAAGCAGTGCACCCAAAATTAGGGTTTTGACTTTAATCAGGCTAAATGGATTTCCAAGACTTCAAGTGAGCTTCATAACATCTTATATGTGTGTAAGAATCCCCATGCCAAGTTTCAAGACTTTTCTCAAAGGTTTGCTCAGTTAGATGATCAGATAAGTCAAAATCAGTCAAAGCAGTTAAAAAGTCAAACTGAGGTCAACTGTGGTCAAACCAAAGTCAAACTTCATGATTTTTTGCCAACATCAAGTATATGAAGTAAAATTCATCATTTGATCAAGGGTTGATCATGATTCATCAAGGATATTTCAGATCATCAGGAATCAGGAGTTTCTAAATTAGGGTTTCCTCAGGAAAAGTCAACTGAACTTTGACCAGCCATAACTTTCACATGCTTCATCACCAAGTTTCCATCCAAAGCTCATTTTGAAGGAAATTGAATTCTCTACAACTTTGTGTCTCACAAGCCAAGCCCAAAAATGCTTCATTTGGAAGGTATGAGCTAAGACATTATAGGTCCTTTTGAAAGTCAACAAAAAGTCAACAACTTCAAAAGGGCATAACTTGAGAATGGTAAATGATATGGACATGAAACTAGTGGGGTTGGTTAGATGACTCTTCAAGCTTTCCAAAATGTCCAAGAACACCCTCATAGCATTAAAATTGATGGATGTGTGCCCTTTCAAAGTTGGGAAATTTTAGGGAAATTTATGAAGTAAATGGAGGTTTAAAACCAAATTTTGCTAAATGGGCTGAACTTTTGATGACCCAAAGTTATCCATGACATCATGCACGAAAATTATTTGATATTTTCATAATTTTTATTTTATTTAATTTATTTATTATGATTTTTTATACTAAAAATCATTTTAAATTTAAATAAAATATCAAGTGTGAAGATTTATAATTATTTTTTGTTCTAGAAGGTCATGAATTCAATATGGATCAGAATGATACAAAAATAATGGTGATTGGCTTGAAATAGAAAGGGTTTATGTAAGAATATTTGAATTTTAAAGCTTAATCTTTTTCAATCTTTTTTGATCAAATCTTTCACACAATGATCCACTTTTCTGACCTAGATTTATTCCACTATAAGTACATAACACAAACCTAATCATAGAATACGAAATTCAGCCTCCAAGAGTAAGTTCAAGTTTTCAAAAATTCATCACAAAACTCAAATTCGGATTCTTCAAAGTTGTGGTTTTTCAGGTGATTTGAAGGTTCAAACATGTTCCTTGGACATCATTAGTCGTATCCCAACCATCATTTGCATCAAAACCATGTTGAAAAGCTCAAACCGAATTACTCTTGTTCTTGAAATTTAATTTTTCGATTATGACTTTTCATGCATTACTAATGAGTTTTGGTTGTATTTTATTGTTTGTGAGGTTCTAGGGATTGATTCTGGACAAAAACATGGAAGTTTCATGGTGTAATCCGTCTATCACCATAGTTAGGGTTTATACCTTTGAATTGGGGTTTCTTAATCCAATGCATATAAATGCATTCTAAGACCGTAGATTGATTGAATGAACTTCTTAGATCACAATGGTGTGCTCGATTGAATGAAATTGTACATGTTTGGCATAGTTTGTGTTTCGCAGGTTCATACACGCAGGAAAAATCGTAGGAAATCTCCCAGGAAATTTCGCAGGAAAACCTACGAATTCAAGGAAGAAGATGAAGTTGGCTGCGCGCGAAAAAAACAATTCAAAAATTTGTTTTAAAATATTATGTATTTGTTCCTGTTTTGTATCACACACAAGCGTGTGTCCCAGTGGTAAGCGTATGCGTGCGTGAAGGCAGTGTCCTGAGTTCGAATCCTGGCTGTGGCAGTTTTTTCATATTTTTCTCTTTTAACTATTAACCTTAATATATTATGCATTGTAGTTGTTATATTGACAGATGCGCCCTCCCGACTGGAATGGAAAGTGTGTTTGTGTGCAATGTGAAGGTCCTGGGTTCGATCCCCCAGGCCTTTTGTTTTGTTTCTTTTTCTTTGATTTTTCAGGATTTACACAACAAAACCAACTGGACCCTTTTCCTTAGCACCAGGCGCGCGTTGGCCCAGTGGTTGGTCTTGTTGGTTGGAATTATGAAAGCAGAGGGGCTGGGTTCAATTCCCAGCCAAGGTAAGTTCTCTTTTTTTCATTTTTTTCTATTATTTGTGTTATTTGTTTATAATTAATATTAATTAAAATTATAATCTTAATTTAATAAATCCTAATATATTTCTATAAACCAAGATTAACCCTAAAAAAAATATATTTTCTAAAACTAGTTTTTTTTTATTTTAATATGTGTATATTTTATTTAATGATTAAATTAGTATTATGTATTAAATTAAAATCTTAATATTTTTATCCAAAACCCTAATAATTTTCAAACCCTAATTTTCTTTTTTTCTTTTTTTAAATTTAATTCTTAATTTCTTACTTGTGAATGTTAGTCATGTACATTTTAATATTTGTTTATAATTTAATTTTGTATATAAATATGTTTAAAATTAAAATTCTTAATTTAATTTTGTTAATATGATAATATGACATAAATTGTTTATAATTTAATTTTGTATGTAAATAATTTTTATTATATGTTTAAAAATAATTGCTAATTTAATTTTGTAATTATAATTTTATAATATGTTTATAATTAATTTAATTTTTATAATTTGCAAATAATTTAAAAATTTATAATAATTAATATAATTGTTCATATTTTTCTTATTAATCTTAAATAATTGTTTGATCTTTTAATTATTATAATATTCTTGCTTATTTCATTATTATTATTAATTATATTCTTATGATATTTATTTATTACTAACCCCATTTAATTTGGTATTATTTTTATTATTATTATTTTCTACTAACCCAATTATTATTATTATTTATTTTTGTTTATTATATTTAATTTTGCTTTATTATTATTATGTAATTGTTCCTTGGTGTAATATTTAGTAATAATGTTTATTGTTTATATTTTATGCTATGGTTAGTAAATAGGGAGTGCAACATGATTGTATATATTAAAATTAATTTAGATCATTTAAATTTAAAGATAAATATTAAAATTGTACACTCACACACGTAAGTCGATCTTTGATCGCCATCTCACTTCCTTAGGGATACCTCTCATGTTGCCTAATCAAAAGGTCAAGTAGGGTGTATAAAGCATAAGTCCCTCAAATTCACATCATCTAGTCCCTTAACAAATAAAAGATCAAGTCCCTTTCGAATGTTGCCTTCGTAATGATCTTGTCCCTTTCGAATAAAGATGATAGTCCCTTCGAATTGCTTATACACCCCACAGTTGCCTCAATAACAGATGTCCCTTACTTGTCCCATTACATCCAAGGTAATGACTACCTATTCCTTAATAATAGGGATAGTCTTACCATTTAAAGGATTCAAGAACAGAAAAGACTTAAACTTAGGGTAGGTTTCTCTTAGATACTTGCTCACTCTTCAAAAACATTTCAAACACTTCACATTTTCAAACAAATTTTCAAAACAAAGGTTTATACGCATCCGTACATGGGTCATTATAAACACTTAAGAAAATTTCTATTCACACACTTCACATTTCAAAACATTTTAAAGTGAGCTAAGTAACTAAGAGCCCATGGATAACCATGGATGTAAAGGGTGCTAACACCTTCCCTTTACATAACCTACCCCCCGGACCCAAAAATCTTTTAAAAGGTCTTTCCTGTTCTTTTATGCCTTTCCTTTGGATAAAATAAAAGTCGGTGGCGACTCTTGCTATCCGCAACATAACTAAAAGTCAGTTCTCCCACCGTGTTACAGACGCGCATTACTGACTTTTTTGGTGTCCCTCAAGTTCGACAAAGAGACCAAATAATTCAGAACCCGGTAGTGAATGTCGAAGAGGAACCCACGATAAATCATAGGACTTTAGAAAATCCTCAGCCCAACCTAGGGAACCAGGGAGGAGTAGTCGAACAACCTCGTGTCGAAATACCTGTCCAACAAGTGCCTAGGAGGATAATAGTCCAGAGAGGCCAGGATGTTGATAATGTGTTGCAACAGCGAATACGGTATAACGACTTGCCTGCCGAAAACAATTTGGCAAACATGGTCGAAAGGATAATGGCACAAAATGGGGTAAATGTGATATTACAAAGGCCTAGTTACGCTTCCTCATTATCTGAATATGTTCTACAACATGAATTACCCCCGAGATGGAAAATCCCTAAATTTACCAAATTTCCAGGGGACACAAGCGAATCCACCATTGAACATATAACACGTTATTTGATTGAAGCATGGGAAATAGCCCAAAACGAAAATTTAAGAATGAAATACTTCCCAAGTTCTTTGACAAAAAATACATTCACTTGGTTTACATCCTTGCCTGCAAACTCCATATATACGTGGACCCAGTTAGAAAGATTGTTCCACGAACAATTTTATATGGGACAAACTAAAATAAGTTTGAAAGAATTAGCCAGTGTCAAGAGGAAATTTTATGAACCTATAGATGATCATCTAAATAGGTCCAGATTGCTAAAAGCAAGATGTTTCACACAAGTTCCAGAACAAGAGTTAGTCGAAATGATTGCAGAAGGTCTAGATTATTCTATAAGAAAGAAACTAGACACTCAATATTTAAGAGACATGGCACAACAAGTAGATAGGGTGAGAAAAATCGAAAGGTTAAAAGCTGAAAAATTTAGAGCGAATAAAAGTAAAAAAGAGAGGGTGGCCTATGTAGGAGTATGTCAAGATGATGATTATGACGAAAATGAATCAGTTAATTTCGACGAACAAGAAATTGATTTAACAGAACTAAAGCAATGCCCACCATACTCTTGTAAAGCATTGGTTCCGTCGAACGGAAAGAATCCAGTCGAACCATAAAAGAATGATAAGTTTCCTAAAAGAACTAATATGTTCGACGTCACCAAGTGTGATGAAATTTTTGACGTGTTGGTCAAAGATGGTCAGTTAATAAAACCATTAGGCGCTAAAGAGCCTCCTGTTGACCAACAGAAGAAGAGAGGTTTTTGTAAATACCATAACTTTTTGGGTCATAAAACTTCTCAATGTTTACTTTTCAGGGATCTTGTTCAAAATGCAATCTGTGATGGAAGACTGAAATTTGGAGACAAATCAAAACAACAAATGAGAATTGACTCAAATCCTATGCAGATTGTCGAAGCCAATTATGTTGAACCTTTCATTGTGAATATGGTCAAAGTCTAAAAGACATATGAAGACAGTTTTGAAATGATAGAATTTGCCGAAGGCTTTGATACCCACATAAACATGGTGTGGATGGTTGATGATCTCCCAGATCAGCCTAAAGTGGAAGAAGTATCCAAAGATTGTGTGACTCTGCCAATAATGATCAAGGTTACTGAATATCTTGATGTTAAGAAACTAAATGACCACATCAACAAAGTTGAGGCTACTTAAGGTTTCGACAGTCAAGACAAAGTTGAGACTACTGAAGGTTTCGACAGTCAAGAAAAAGTTGAGACTACAGAGGGTTTCGAAAGTCAGGACAAAATTGAAGCTATTGAAGGCTTTGATAACCAGAAAAGGATGGAAACTACTAAAGGTTTCAACAAAGGAAATAACAACAACATTGTTGAAGATGGAATAATATGGGATACTTTGGGGGAGCCAAGTGGAAAATTTGATTATCTAGTGAAATACACTGCTCCCACAAGCTCTCGCGTTTACATAAACAAAATCCAACCAACTGGATGGGAAGATGTTCCTGCAAGCGCTAATGAAGAGATAGCTAACAGTTTCCGTATCGTCGAAAAGAAGGTTTTTGAAGGCTTCATAAAGATGAGTAATGCTGCAAACTGCGTCAATACTATGGGACCTGTCAATAAGGACATTACAAGAATCAAGGCAGAAGTTGTTGAAAACCCTGTAAAACCTGCCACTTACAGGATCCTGCACAGAACAATGGAAGATCCTAAAGAGCTACAAATCAAAGAGAAAAGTTCCCACCTAACAAAGAACCAAATTGAAGTCGAAGGAGCTCTTGCTGAAAGAATGAATAAATTAAGTATTACTGATGGACAGAAAATAGAAATCAACATGGTAGACTTGTCCCAGAGAATCCAAGAGAAAATTAATGAGGATCACCGTCGAGAAGAGCACCAAAGGCTGGCATATCCAAAGGAGGATGAGAATCTGGAAGAATTCATCCAAAGGTGTCAAAGGAAGACGACTGAAGTGATGTTATTTCCATGTTGTAGTGCAATCTTCGACAGGAAGGTAGCAGCAAACGTAGAAGCAGTGTATAAGTCCCAAAAAAAAGAAAATTGGGGAACAATCCCAGCAGTCAAAACTGGAAGATGTGACCTAAGAAGAACTGAGCACCACCTCCATATGTTTGGAGAAAGACACTACAACACTTATAAACCATCTAGCAAAGTTGCTGATGATAGATGGGTCCAGCCCATTAGGGATGCTCAAGGACCAAAGAAGTGGAGAATTTTTGAAATTCATAGAGGATCTTCAGTAGAAGGAAAGAAGGAGATTGAAAGGCCAAAACCAAGACCATACCTATCATAGAACTACAAAGGGAAGAATCCTATGTCAAGATCCCAATGGAGAAGATTTCAAAGCCAGAAGAGGGCAGAAAAAGAAGTTGCAGAAGGAAGCATGATCGAAAAGTAAAATGTAAACAAAACCAATGCAGAATCAAGCAAAACTGCCCAGGCCATAGGCAAAGAGGAGCCTTCCCAAAAGAAAAAACCAAGCAGCATGTTAAAGATGTCGAAACTCAACAACAAAGTGCCAGAAGAGGATGAAGTAACTAATGATTTCAAGTCTGACTCAGAGGGCTCATTCGATGTGGTCTGCAATGTGGTATCTGTCCTTCCCAGGGACTACGACAGGATTATGGAGGTCGAAGATGAAGAAGAGAATATGGAAGACAATATAGTGGGGCCTAGGCCAGTGTGTTATTATGTAATGAATAATGGTTGCGTCGAAGAGCAGAATGCATTCTTTGAAAGGCCAGATGATTCAATGAAAGGACACCTGAAGCCTTTGTTCATTAAGGGAAAGGTCGAAAGTGTTGGTATAAATAAGATACTAGTGGATGGTGGAGCTGCAGTGAATTTGATGCCCCACTTCATGCTAAGGAAGATTGGGAAGGATGATTCTGATGCAAAGCCTCACAATATGGTGCTGTCAAATTAGGAAGGGAAAGTAGGTACTACCATGGGAGTTTTCCAGGTGAACTTGACTGTTGGAACCATAACAAGACCAATAATGTTCATAGTCATTGCTTCAAGGGCGAATTATAACTTACTGCTTTGAAGAGAATGGATTCATGGAATAGGAGTCATACCTTCTTCAATGCACCAGCAAATAGCTATCTGGCGTCCTGATGGAATTGTTGAGAATATTGAAGCAGATCAAAGCTATTTTATGACTGAAATAAACAATGCAAACAGTCGAAGTTTCCATAAGAATTTGGCTCACATACCTCCTTGCAGTCCAGCAGAATTCGACTATAAGGCAACTGACAACGCCTATTGTTCCATGTATCTTCACCCAATGCATGGTTTTCATTGGGACAAAGAAGTAATAGGCGAACCAAGTCACATATGGGGAACTTCTCCTATTGAGCCAACAGGTTGGGGAAGTGAATTTGATGATGATGACTGAAGAAGCAGATCTTGAAAGAATTACGGCTTATATAGATGAAAATAAAATCAAAGCGGCTCTAGAAGCCGAAGTGAAGTATATGGCTGTCAAAGCCAACTGAAGAACAATGTCCTCAAAGGGACGTTGACAAAGACTATGATGACAACCAATTGGGTGAATGGCAACACCAGAATCTCGAAGCCATCTATGATGACGAACCCCTAGGGTTTGAAAAAGATCCAATGTCAACTAACATGAAAATGGTGGCGCATGATCCATTGGAAGAAATAAATCTGGGACTGGGGGCAGAAAGAAGGCCAACTTACAAAAGTGCAAAGATGGACCCTCAGTTCAAGGTCGAAATAGTTCGTTTGTTGAAAGAGTTCAAAGACTGCTTTGCATGGGACTATGATGAGATGCCTAGTTTAGATAGAAGTTTGGTCGAATTGAAGCTACCAATAATGGAGGGAAAAAAGCCAGTAAAATAGACTCCAAGACGCTTCGCACCATAAATTCTGTCAAAAATAAAAGAAGAGGTCGAAAGACTTATAAAATGCAAATTCATCCGCACTACCAGGTATGTCGAATGGATTGCAAATATAGTGCCTGTAATAAAGAAAAATGGCAAACTAAGGGTATGTATTGACTTTAGAGACTTGAACTCAGCTACCCCAAAGGATGAATATCCTATGCCAGTAGCAGAAATGCTTATAGATTCTGCAGCAGGCCATGAGTACTTAAGTATGTTAGACGGATATTCTGGCTATAATCAAATCTTTATTGCAGAAGAAGATGTTTCTAAAACAGCATTTCGTTGCCCTGGAGCAATAGGGACTTACGAATGGGTTGTAATGCCCTTTGGTTTAAAAAATGCTGGAGCAACTTACCAACGGGCTATGAACTCAATTTTTCATGATTTTATTGAAACTTTCATGCAAATTTATATTGATGATAATGTAATCAAGTCCGTTTCAGGAAAAAATCATTTAGATTATCTTCGACAATCCTTTGAAAGGATGAGGAAGTTTGGTTTAAAAATGAACCCCTTTAAATGTGCTTTTGGTGTGCAGGCGGGTGATTTCTTAGGTTTTATGGTCCACAAAAAAGGGATCGAAATAAATGAGAACAAAGCCAAAGCCATATTGGAAGTGAAAGCGCCATCAACAAAAAAGGGATTGCAGTCTCTGCTAGGGAAAATCAACTTTCTCAGAAGGTTTATCTTCAACCTTAGTGGAAAAACGCAAGCCTTCTCTCCTCTACTTCAACTAAAGAAGGAAAACTTTGCATGGGGGCAAGAACAGCAAGATGCCTTCGACAAGATCAAAAAGTATCTAGCTAGTCCTCCAGTCTTGATGCCCCCCTGTAGAAGAAGAAGTATGAGGTTATACATCTCAGCATCAGACAAAACGTTGGGAAGCATGTTGTGTCAAGAAGATGAAAATGGTGTTGAAAGGGTCATCTATTATCTTAGCAGAGTCTTAAACAATGCTGAAACTAGATATAGTGTGATAGAGAAATTATGTTTGTGTGTATATTTTTCTTGTACAAAGTTAAAGCACTATATAAAACCAGTTGATGTATATGTTTCTTTTCATTTCGACGTAATAAAATATATGTTATCTAAATCTATATTGCATAGTCGAATTGCGAAATGGGGATTTGGCATTGACAGAATATTCCTTGAAATATATGCCTTTAAAGGTTGTTAAAGGACAAGTGGTTGTTGACTTCATAGCTGACCACTCAATAAAAGAAGATGAAATAAAGTATGTCGAATTAGAACCATGGAAGTTGTATTTTGACGGTTCCAGTCATAAGAATGGAACTGGAATTGGAATACTAATTATTTCTCTTGACAAAATTCCAACAAAATTCAAGTACAAGGTTGAAGGCTTATGTTCAAATAACAAAGCAGAATATGAAGCTCTGATTACTGGACTTGAAATATTGTTGGAATTGGGGGCAACTAAAGTCGAAATAATGGGTGACTGTGAGTTAGTAATGAAACAATTGACAAAAGAATATAAATGTGTCAAAGAGAACCTAATTATGTACTTTGTAATAGTGTTGCACCCCAAAATTTGCCCTCACAATACAAGACTTTGTGTTCTAAGAAGGTTCACAAGGTTCACAAGTTTCCCAACACTTACAAGACCTTTCATGAAGTTCATGAAGTCTACAAGTTACTTTATGAAGGTTCACAAGGTTCACAAGTTCCACAACACTTACAAGACCTTTCATGAGGTTCATGAAGTCTACAAGTTACTTTATGAAGGTTCACAAGGTTCACAAGTTTCCCAACACTTACAAGACCTTTCATGAAGTTCATGAAGTCTACAAGTTACTTTATGAAGGTTCACAAGGTTCACAAGTTCCACAATGATTACAAAGCCTTCCCTGAGGTTCATGAAGTCTACAAGCTACTTTATGAAGGTTCACAAGGTTCACAAGTCTCTCAACACTTACAAGACCTTTCATGAGGTTCATGAAGTCTACAAGTCACTTTATGAAGATTCACAAGGTTCACAAGATTCACAATGCTTTCAATACCTTTCATGAGGCTCATGAAGTCTACAAGTCACTTCATGAAGGTTCACAAGGTTCACAAGATTCACAATGATTACAAAGCCTTCCCTGAGGTTCATGAAGCTACTTTATGAAGGTTCACAAGGTTCACAAGCTTCTCAAGGCTTTCAAGACCTTCCATGAGGCCCATGAAGTCTACAAGTCACTTCATGAAGGTTCATAAGGTTCACAAGATTCACAATGATTACAAAGCCTTCCCTGAGGTTCATGAAGTCTACAAGCTACTTTATGAAGGTTCACAAGGTTCACAAGTCTCTCAACACTTACAAGACCTTTCATGAGGTTCATGAAGTCTACAAGTCACTTTATGAAGATTCACAAGGTTCACAAGATTCACAATGCTTTCAATACCTTTCATGAGGCTCATGAAGTCTACAAGTCACTTCATGAAGGTTCACAAGGTTCACAAGATTCACAATGATTACAAAGTTGTCCTGAGGTTCATGAGGTCTACAAAGTCACTTTATGAGGTTCACAAGGTTCACAAGATTCACAATACCTCCCATGAGTATCACAAGACATGTTATGATGATTCACAAGGTTCACAAAGTTCACAATTGGTCAAAGGAGTTGACAATTCCCTCAGACAGTGCACCTCCTAAGCAGTGCATCCAAAACTAGGGTTTTGACTTTAATCAGGCTAAATGAACTTCCAAGACCTCAAGTGAGCTTCATAACATCTTATATGTGTGTAAAAACCCCCATGACAAGTTTCAAGACATTTCTCAGAAGTTTGCTCAGTCAGATGATCAGATAAGTCAAAATCAGTCAATGCAGTTAAAAAGTCAAACTGAGGTCAACTGTGGTCAAACCAAAGTCAAACTTCATGATTTTTTTCCAACATCAAGTATATGAAATAAAATTCATCATTTGATCAAGGGTTGATCATGATTCATCAAGGAAATTCCAAATCATCAAGAATCAGGAGTTTCTAAATTAGGGTTTCCTCAGTAAAAGTCAACTGAACTTTGACCAACCATAACTTTCACATACTTCATCACCAAGTCTCCACTCAAAGCTCATTTTGAAGTAAATTGAATTCTCTACAACTTTGTGTCTCACAAGCCAAGCCCAAAAATGCTTCATTTGGAAGGTATGAGCTAAGACATTATAGGTCCTTTTGAAAGTCAACAAAAAGTCAACCACTTCAAAAGGGCATAACTTGAGATTGGTAAATGATATGGACATGAAACCAGTGGGGTTGTTTATAGGACTCTTCAATATTTTCAAAATGTCCAAGAATACCCTCATAGCATTAAAATTGAAGGATATGTGCCCTTGCAAAGTTGGAAAATTTTGAGTTGGTTTATGATGAAAAAGGAGGTCTAAAACCAATTTCTTCCAAATGGGCTTGCCAAATGATGACCCAATCCATACATTGACTTCATGCACGACCCAAACCATTAAAAATCAGAATTTTTATTATTTTATTTTTATTTATTTTGATTTAATTCATTAAAAATCATTTTAAATAAAAATAAAATATGAAAATGTAATATTTGATGGAGATTGAGTTTCTAGAATGTCTTAAATGTTGATTGGAATTGAAAAGGAATGAAATCACAAGATTGGTCCAAAAATAGTAAGCCTTCATACAAGAATATTTGATTTTCAAGGCATGATCAATATGGATCTTTTCATATCAATTTTTCCACATAACCATTCAAGTTTATGACCTAAATTCACTCACATATAAATACTAAACACAACCCTATTGCATTGGCACGGATTCCACAGCCCAAGAGTAAGTTCACCATTGTTCAAAAACCTCTCCACAAGTCACATTCGGATTCTTGGATTTAAGGCATTTGAAGGTAAAACAAGCACACAACAAGCTTCCTTGGACTTCTCTGATCATGAACCATCACCCATATGCATCGAAAACATGTCATAACGATCAACCCGAATCCACCTTGTTCTTGAAAATAATTTTTTCGATTACATTAATTTATTGTGTTTCAATGAATTTTGTTTGGCTAATCTTGTTTATCATGTGATGTAGAACATTTCTGGGCAGGAAAATCAAAGAAACCATGGCTAATCCGTGAAACGCCATTGTTAGGGTTTGGACCTAGGTTTAGGGATTTCTGATTTAAGGAATATAAATGGATTCTAAAATCATAGAATGAACCGCATGAATGTCTGGATCATATTGTTGTGTTTAATTTTGTGAAATTGTATGGTTTTGTTGGTCATTGATTTTCGTAGGTATTGCTGCAGTTTAGAATTCGCAGGAAAAATGGAAGCAAAATTCGCAAGTAATTTTGCAGGACATGAGGTTGAAGAAGAAGACATTCTGGCGCGAGTTTCATATTTAAAATTCTGATTAAAAATATTATGTTATAACTCTGGTTATTTATCACACAGGTGCATGTGTCCCAGTGGAAAGAGGCGTTTGTGTGTAGTCATAAGGCTTGTGTTCGAGTCCTGGCTGTGACAAATATTTTTGAGCTTTTCTCATTATTACATTGGATATATTATATTATCATTTGTTGTTAGTTTGTTAATAGATTAGCTCTCCCAGCTGGAATGGTCATGCGCGCGTTTGTGTTTAAAGAGGTCCTGGGTTCAATCCTCCCCCAGGCCTTTTTGCTTTTCATTATTTTCCCTGATTTTTCCAGACAAGAAACAAAACCAACTGAAGCCCATTCCCTTTCACCTGCGCGCTGATGGCCTGGTGGTGTGGTCTTGTTGCTGGTAAACCTGGTGACCTGGGTTCAAATCCCAGCCAGGTATGTTTTGCTATATTTTTTTTTTATTTTGTTTAAATTGATTTAGATTTTATCAATAATTATATATATAATTAAATAATTCTAAATGTATTCTAACATTCTAAAATTATCTTTCTTAATTCAGATTATTTTTTTTATGTATTTAAGTTATAATATTTATTAAAATAATTTTATGTATTAGATTATAAACCTTAAAAATATTTTCTAAGCAAACCCTAACTTTATAAAACCCTAATTTATTTTTCTAAACAATCATTAAAAACCTAATTTTATTTTTTTATTTTTGTAAATATATTATTTAGTATAATTAAATTTTATAAATATAATTACTATGTGCATATTTATTTAATATAATTAAGTTTTTTTGTAAGAATAATTATAACTTATGTAAATATTTTTAAAATATGTTTGTAATCTAAATAATTTTTAATATGTGTTTAGAAATAATTGAACCTATGATATTTTAATTTTTGTAATTATAATATGTTTAAAAATAATTTAATAATTTATACATAAATTAAAATGTTATAATAATTATTTAATTGTTCATATCTCCTCTTGTTTTTTTTATATAATTGACTATATTAAAAATCTAACTTTTGTTTATTACTTTAATTATGTTCTTATAATATTTTGCTAATTCCATTTATTTTTATTATTATTAATCATATTATTACTAATCCATTTATTTTATTATTATGCTTATTATTATTATTTCACTAACCTTGTTTAAATTATTTTTAATTGTTACTAACCTCTATTATATTTATTTATTGCTTATTTATTTATTTTTACTTATTTATTTATATTTTGCTTCTATATTTATTTTTGCTATTTATTTTTAATTGCTTATTATAATTATGTAATTGCTCCTTGGTGTAAATATTGTAAATATTTAATTTATTTAATTGCTATGGTTAGTAATTTAGGGAGTGTGAATATGTATTCTATTTAAAATCAAATTTAGATCATTTAAAATTATAAGATAAATTAAATTAAACACTCACACACGTAAGTCGATTTTTAATCGCCATCTCACTTTCTAAGGCTATCCCTCAATGTTGCCTAATCATAAGGTCAAGTGGGGTGTATAAAGCAAGTCCCTTGAAAGAAAAATCATCAAGTCCCTAATGGTTGCCTTTAAAGATCAAGTCTCTTTTCTAATAATGATGATAGTCCCTCCTAAATGCTTAATACACCTCACAGTTGCCTTCGCAAAACAGATGTCCCTCATATGTCCCTTACATCCAAGGTAATGACTACCTATTCCTTAATAATAGGGATAGTCTTACCACTTAAAGGATAAAGAACAGGAAATATTTAAACTTTAGGGTAGGTATCTCATAGTTGCTTGCTCACTTCATTCCAAATTTTCAAACACTCAACAAATTTTCAAACACAAGTTTTTACGCATCCGTACATGGATCATTATTAACTCTTATGAAAATTTTCTATTCACACACTTCACATTTTCAAAAACAATTCAAAAGTGAGCTAAGTAACTAAGAGCCCATGGATAACCATGGATGTAAAGGGTGCTAACACCTTCCCTTTACATAACCTACCCCCCGGACCCAAAAATCTTTTTAAGGTCTTTCCTGTTCTTTTATGCCTTTCCTTTGGATAAAATAAAAGTCGGTGGCGACTCTTGCTATCCGCAACATAACTAAAAGTCAGTTCTCCCACCGTGTTACAGAACTGGCGACTCTGCTGGGGATTTAAATTTAAGAGGGGTACCCTTAGGAATTAGATCACTCTAAATTATTTGCCTTGTTTGCTTTATATTATCTTGTTGGGGTGCTCTTATGTGTGAAAGATCCTAACCCGGATCTAAGTGTACCTTAGGTAAATGGCAATAGACCAAGGAAACTGTACGACGTATATCGATATGGTTGATCTGGTGGCCATAGTTAGTGCGACTTCTTGGTTGGTGCTTATGTTCCTTAAGTCAAGTTGAGGATAATATGAGGCTGCCATATGTTGTCAATGCACTAACTAACTTTTAGAACCCTAGTTATCCCATCTTGGCCTTTAGAAAGTAGTGAGGTAACCGGCTTTGGTGCAGACTGAAGTTGGTTGACACTCGATACTACGCTCATTGAGATCTTAAACTTGGAGGGTTTTGGTTGGAAAGTAAGTTGCCTTCTGAACAACCACCTTTGTGAAGGATCAATGATATTGAGATCCCTTAGAACCTGGTTACTTTTATAGGACAGGATGAACCAACTAACTTCAGGGGAGGGTACTTACCTTTAAACCTCATGCAAGCCTTCAAACCTAGGGCTATTGAGTGACTTGTTTGTGTGTGCCACATGTTTGTGATTGAACATAACATCATGACATCATCATGCATCATAAGCATAGCATTTTCACTAACCATTTCAAGGACCAAAGGATTTATCTTTGTTCTTTGTTGCAGGTCATGGCTTCTGCTCGTAGAAACACCATCAGGATCAACTTTGTGGGCATACCTGCTAAGCTTAAAGAGTTGGTTTCTCAAGTGTCTGATCACTCCCAGTTCATCAAGAGACATGGTCACCTATTGGATCTAGTCACTTCAGGGTTCAATGAAGACATGATGAGTGTCCTGTTTCAGTTCTTTGACCCTAAGCACCATTGCTTTACATTCCCTGACTATCAGCTGGTTCCAACCATGGAGGAGTTCTCTAAACTTCTGGGTATACCTGTTCTTGATCAAAGACCCTTCACAGGCTTAGAGAAGGAGCTTAAACCAGAAGTTATTGCTGCAGCTCTACATCTGAAGAAGTATGACATTGTTCTAGAGACGAGAAGTGGAGTCAAGGGTATTCTTGCCAAGGTGTTGATAGAGAAGGCTCAGTTGTTCTTGAAGGCCATGATCTATGATGCTTTTGAGGAGATCTTAGCCTTGCTGATATATGGATTAGTATTGTTCCCCAATCCAGATCAGTTCATAGATGTTCATGCCATCAACGTTTTCCTGAGTCACAATCCAGTGCCTACATTGCTTGGAGACATCCTACATTCTCTTCATACCCGTACTACAAGGGCAAGAGGAACTTTGATGTGCTGCATACCTTTGCTTTCTAGGTGGTTTATTTCTCACCTTCCTCGCTCAGTAATGAAGAATGAGAAAGGGTTCAGATGGTCCAAGAGGATCATGTCACTTTCTCACTCAGATATCCATTGGTGCTCCAGATCTATGGAGAATGTCACCATCATTGACCGTTGTGGGGAGTTTCCTAATGTGCCACTTCTAGGCATAAGGGGAGGCATCACCTACAACCCCTCTCTAGCTTTACGACAGTTTGGTTACGCCGGGGGTGATGGTCCAAATGACATGTTGATTCAGGGCATTGTGTTTGATTATGACAACGATCATCAGGGTTACCGTCAGAGATTCATACGAGCATGGGGAAAAGTAAACAGGATTGACAGCAAGACACTGGAGCCTAAGTACACTATTCCTATGGAGGCTTATCTCAGATGGGTACGGTCTCGTGCTCAGACTCTCATGATGCCATATCCTGCCGTCCTACCAGTTACCATGGAACCTGTTGCTGAAGGAGACACAACTTATACCATCCTTCACCCAGACATGCCTACTGATATGGAAGACTTGCAGAGATCATGGATCCAACTGAAGGAGCAAAGGGATACTTTCAAGGCTCATTACAAAGCAAGCCAAGAAAGAGTCCTAGAACTAACAAAGCAACTTCATGAGGAACGAAACCTCAACTCATACCTCAACACAAAGAGGAAACGTCCATGGGAGACTTAAAACCCCATCTTTTGTATTTATTTCATTTTCATTCTTATTGTAAGCCCAAGAGGCAAAACAAATTTATTACTAATAAAAGTTTACTTTCGTGTTTGTTTAAGCAAATTTAAATCCTGCGGTCCTTGAAAACATTGCATATGCATTCACATATCATATCATTGCATCACAGGTTTATAATTGTGCACAGGTTTCTCATCTTCTCGCTGTTTATTTCAGCAATGGCTCTTGAACAATCAGTTAAGGATCTCCAGGCACAAAATGCACAGTTCCAAGAGCTGATCTTGAACCTGTCCAAGGGGCAGGATGAATTGAAGGCACTGCTGGCCAAGAAGACTAAGAAGACTAGAAGGTCAGCTGGTTTGATCAACATGGCAAGAAGGTTCAAAGGTCTTGCCAAGACCAAAGAACCAGCTGAAGACTATGAATCTGAGGAATCTGAAAAAGAGGGAGGCAGTCTCCACAATACTATGGGGGACTCTGATTCTGAGGCTAACTATTACCATGAGCCTAATGAAGACAAATTCAAGATGCTGGTGGATAGGATGGATGCTATGGAGTTGCAGAAGTCATCTGGGCTAGATTTTGAGGATTTGAGTTTGATATCTGGGGTAGTCATACCCATTGGTTTCAAGGTTCCTACATTTGTTGTTTATGATGGGGTCTCTTGTCCCAAGCTGCATCTGAGGTCCTATGTCAGAAGAATTCAACCTCACACTGCTGATAAGAAATTGTGGATCCATTTTTTTCAAGAGAGCTTATCTGGAGCTCAGCTGGAGTGGTATTATCAGTTGGAGAGTGTCAACATCAGGGATTGGAATGATCTGGCTGAAGCTTTCTATAAGCAATATCAATACAATGCTGATTTAGCTCCCACTCGCATGCAGCTGCAAAGCATGTCTATGGGTGCCAAAGAAAGTTTCAAGGAGTATGCTCAGAAGTGGAGAGACTTAGCTGGAAGAGTTCAACCCCCTTTAACTGACAGGGAACTGGTTGATATGTTCATGTGTACACTGAATGGTCCGTTTTACAGTCATCTCATTGGAAGCTCATCATCTGGCTTCACTGAGTTGATAATGACAGGAGAGCGAGTAGAAAATGGTATAAAGAATGGTAAGATCCAAGTGGGTGCTTCCTCATCAGGTGCTGCAAAGAAGCCTCCCACTGGGAAGAAAGAATCCAATGTTGTTTATGGTCAACCTGATCGTAACAGAAGGCATCAGTCTGTTAGTGCAGTTCATATTTCAAATCCAACTCCTGCAACAACAGAGCAGCCACAGGGCAACCAACAGAGGGCTAGAAGGCAGTTCACGAAGATCAACATGTCAATGACTTAGGCATTGCAACACTTGTTGAAGGCTGAACTTATTACTTTGAAAGAGGCTCCTCAGAATCCTAATGTTACTTCTCCCAGGTACAACCCCAATGCACGGTGTGCATACCATTCAAATTGTCAGGGACATGATACTAATAATTGCTGGGTCTTGAAGAACAAAATTCAAGAAATGATTGATGCTGGAGAGATTGAGTTTGATCCTCCGGGTACTCCAAATGTGATTACTGCTCCAATGCCAAATCACGAGAAGACTGTCAATGCCATTAATGAGGATGTACATATCCATTCAGTGGATGAATTGACCACACCATTGTTTGTCATCAGAAAGAAGTTAGTGCAAGCTGGGTTCTTTCCGGGTTGTCGTGAAGATTGTGTTTATTGTGAGTATAATCCAGAAAAGTGTTGGAGGTTGAAGGACGGAATTCAACGTCTCATGAATAATTACACCATAGTGTTCGAAAGAAGACCACCTTCTGTGGAGAGTATGGTAGACCACATTACGCAGGGTAAGAAGACTGAAGAGGTTGACATGGTTGACAAAGTACCAGTGAGGATCACTTCAAAGGGTCCTATTAAAATCACTCATCAGGGTCCAATCAAAATTACTGCTGAAGGTCCTGTGAAAGTTGTTGCTGAAGCCAGAGTTGCTCCTGTGGTCATTACTACTCCTGGTCCTATTCCGTATACGTCTGACAAAGCTGTGCCTTGGCATTATGGATCTGATGTTTACATCCATGGTGTTAAGCAAGAGCCCATAGCTGATGTGCCTGTTGATGTTGACAATATTGCCGGATCTAGTAAGATCACACGTAGTGGAAGAGTCTTCTCTCCTCCAGTTACTTCCAAGAATACAGCTGCTCCTGCTGCTACTTCCACCACTGATGCTAGGGGCAAAGGCCCTGTTATTGAACCTGTATCTACTGATGTGCCAGCTGCTGATGATCTCTCTAAGCAGATGGAAGAAGTATTGAAAATCATTTGCAATAGTGATTATGACATTGTTGATCAGTTGGGGCATACTCCTTCAAAGATTTCTATGCTATCCTTGTTGTTATGTTCTGAGGCTCATGCCAAGTCCTTGATCAAGTTTCTGAAGACTGCTCATGTACCCAGTGCAATTTCTGTTGACCAAATTGAGAACTGTGTTGCCCACATGACCTATGACAATGGGTTAGGATTTTCTGATGCTGATTTGACCCCTGCCAAGAGGGATCATAACAGGGCCTTGCATATTTCAATTGAATGCAGGGGCACTACCCTGTCACATGTGCTGATAGACAATGGTTCCTCTTTGAATGTGTTGCCTAAGGAAGTCCTGAACAAGCTGAGTCCTGAAGATGCTGTGCTGAAGCCCAGTAATATTGTGGTAAAGGCTTTTGATGGTTCTAGAAGAGTAGTGCATGGGGAAATTGATCTTCCAATTAAAGTTGGCTCCCAGGTGTTTACTGCTACATTTTTTGTGATGGATATCCGTCCTTCTTACTCTTGTCTGCTTGGTCGTCCCTGGATCCATGGGGCAGGTGCTGTAACCTCTACATTACACCAAAAGTTGAGATATCCAGTGGATGGAAAGGTTGTTACTGTCTATGGAGAATAAGAATACTTTGTCAGCCATGTAAACACTTTCAAGTATCTGGAAATGGAAGGTGAATACATTGAGACTCCGTGTCAGACGTTTGAAGTGGTTCCTTGGGTTGTTAATGACTATGTAGCTCCTCCTGTTGCGAAGAAAGTTCCCGTGGTCACCAGAAAACCTCCAACAATGGCAATGGCCTCCCTCAATGATGCTAGAGCTGTAGTGGATGAAGGTGGTTGTACTATTTGGGGTCAGCTTCCTGATATTCCATACAAGTCTGACAAGTTTGGTTTGGGTTTCACTGCAGAGTCCCAGAAGGCTGTTCGTCGTGCTTGTGCTGTTCGTATCACCAATCAAGGGGTTATGAAAGATCAGATCAATGTTGTGGGAGACTATGATGAAGACTACAACTTGGATGCTTGGATTTTTCCTACTGTGGGTGCTGGACTCAATAATTGGAAAGCTGAAGATGTTATCCCTATCTCCTTTAGTCAGGAGTAAATACTATTACTGTGTTGTTGCTTTTTTTTAAGTTTGCAATTTATTGAACAATTGAACTCTTAAGCCTTGTGCCTTACCCGGGGCACAATGGTGTGCTTGTTACGGGTTGTCATTTCATTTGCATACCTCATTCAATAAAATCAATGGACGTTTCGTTTTCGTAAATATTGTGTTCCTTGTCTTTCTTTTCTTTTATTTTTGCTTTATCAGCTATGTGTTCTTACACACACCCACATCACTAAAATGCAGATCCTTATCCACTCTGGATCATGTTGATAACAGTTCTACTATTGCCAATTATAATTTCGAGAATCCGATCTATCAAACTGAAGACGGAAATGAGGACGATTGTGAAGTACCTGTAGAGCTTGCTAGGTTGTTACAACAAGAAGAGAAAGCTATACAACCACATGAAGAGCCAGTCGAAGTTGTGAATTTGGGAACTGAAGAAAACAGGAAAGAGGTCAAGATAGGGGCTGATTTAGAGGACAGTGTCAAGAGCAGATTGATTCAGATGTTACATGACTATGTAGAGATCTTTGCTTGGTCCTATGAAGATATGCCAGGGTTGGATACAAACATTGTGGTTCACCGTTTACCAGTAAAAGAAGATTGTCGTCCAAAGAAGCAGAAGGTTCGTTGTATGCGTCCTGAGATGTCAGAAAAGATCAAAGCAGAGGTAATGAAACAGTTTAATGCAGGGTTCTTAGCTGTGACTTCTTATCCTCAATGGGTTGCAAATGTGGTACCAGTTCCCAAGAAAGATGGTAAGGTACGTATGTGTGTCGACTACAGGGATTTGAACAAGGCTAGCCCTAAAGATGACTTCCCACTTCCTCATATTGATGTTCTGGTAGACAACACTGCTCAGCATAAGGTATTCCCTTTTATGGATGGTTTCTCTGGTTACAATCAAATCAAGATGGCTCCTGAAGATATGGAGAAGACAACATTTGTTACACAGTGGGGCACCTTTTGCTATAAGGTGATGCCATTTGGTTTGAAGAATGCAGGGGCAACATATCAGCGTGCTATGGTGGCTTTGTTTCATGATATGATTCATCATGAGATAGAGGTGTATGTGGATGATATGATAGCCAGATCTCAAAATGAAGAACAACATCTTGATCATTTTCATAAATTGTTTGAGAGGTTGAAGAAATACAAGCTGAGATTGAATCCAAACAAGTGTACTTTTGGAGTTAGATCTGGAAAGCTCCTGGGTTTTATTGTCAGTGGAAAAGGTATTGAAGTGGATCCTGCAAAAGTGAAAGCTATACGAGAGATGCCAGCTCCTCGTACTGAGAAATAGGTTAGAGGTTTCTTGGGACGATTGAATTACATTGCAAGATTTATTTCCCAATTGACTGCCATTTGTGAGCCAATCTTCAAGTTATTGAAGAAAGATCAGGTGATGGAATGGAATGATGAGTGCCAGACTGCCTTTGATGAAATCAAGAGATACCTGCTAGAACCTCCAATTTTGATGCCACCAGTTGATAGAAGACCCTTGATTATGTACTTAACAGTGTTAGACAACTCAATGGGGTGTGTATTGGGGCAACATGACGAGTCTGGTCGAAAAGAGCAGGCAATATACTACCTTAGCAAAAAGTTTACCGACTGTGAAACAAGATACTCACTGCTCGAGAAAACTTGTTGCGCTTTGGCATGGGCTGCTCGCCGACTAAGACAGAATATGTTGACCCATACTACCTTGTTGATTTCAAAGATGGATCCAATCAAGTACATATTTGAGAAACCTGCTCTCTCCGGAAGAATTGCAAGATGGCAAATGATCTTGACAGAATATGACATACAGTACACTACTCAGAAGGCCATCAAAGGAAGTGTTGTTGCTGATCATTTGGCTCATCAAGCAGTGGAGGATTATCAGTCAATGAGTTTTGAGTTTCCTGATGAAGACATTATGATTATTACCAAAGAACCTGGACAATATGACGGACCTGAACAAGGATCCCGATGGACTATGGTTTTTGATGGTGCCTCTAATGCACTTGGTAATGGTGTTGGTGTTGTGATTAGTTCCCCTGACGGTTTTCATACCCCGATTACTGCCAGACTTTGTTTCTATTGTACCAATAACATGGCTGAGTATGAGGCATGTATCCTGGGTATTAAAGCTGCTATTGATATGAAGATTCAGTTCCTTGACGTGTATGGAGATTCAGCCCTGGTAGTCAGTCAGATTAAAGGAGATTGGGACACCAAGCATGATAATCTCATTCCATACAGAGAGTATGTGTTATCTTTGATCCCACATTTTAAAGAGATTACCTTTGAACATATCCCACGAAGAGAGAATCAGTTGGCAGATGCTTTGGCCACCATGGCATCTATGTTTGAGATCAGTTGGGATGATGAAGCTCCCAAGATTACTATTGATAGATTTGAAAAGCCTGCATACTACAATGAGATTGACACAGAAGGGGCAGAAGAAAAGCCTTGGTTCTATGAAGTGAAAAGATATCTTGAAGCTCAGGAGTTCCCTGAAGGGGCATCTGTCAAAGATAGGAAGTTTCTGAGAAGATTTTCTGCTAAATTCTTTTTGAGTAATGGCATTTTGTACAAGCGCAATCATGATTCAACTTTGCTTCGTTGTGTGGATAAGAAGGAAGCAATTGAGATTATGGAAGATATGCATGATGGGATCTTTGGCACTCATTCTAGTGGTCATACTATGGCAAAGAAGATATTGAGAGCAGGTTACTATTGGTCTACCATGGAAGCTGATTGCTATCAACACTCCAGAACGTGTCACAAGTGTCAAATTTATGCTGATAAAGTACATATACCTCCATCACCATTGAATGTGTTGACTGCTCCTTGGCCCTTTGCCATGTGGGGCATTGATATGATTGGTAAGATCAAGCCTACTGCTTCTAATGGGCATCGTTTCATCCTGGTTGCTATTGATTACTTCACAAAGTGGGTGGAGGCAGCTTCATTTGCATCTGTTACCAAGAATGTTGTGGCCCGATTCATTAAGAATAATCTCATATGTAGGTATGGCATCCCTGAAAGGATTATCACTGACAATGGCTCTAATCTGAACAACACTATGATTACTGATCTCTGCACGCAGTTCAAGATTAAGCATCACAACTCTTCTCCGTATCGTCCAAAGATGAATGGGGCAGTTGAAGCTGCTAATAAGAACATTAAGAAGATTGTACAGAAGATGACTGTTACTTACAAGGATTGGCATGAGATGTTACCATTTGCTCTTCATGGTTATCGTACCACAATACGTACTTCAACAGGGGCAACCCCATTCTCCTTGGTCTATGGTATGGAAGCAGTTTTGCCCATAGAAGTTCAGATACCCTCCTTAAGAATTATGAAGGATGCAGGTTTGGATGAAAATGAGTGGATTCAGACTCGACTGGACCAGATAAATTTGATTGATGAGAAGAGACTAGCAGCAGTTTGTCATGGCCAGATGTACCAGAAACGAATGATCAAAGCTTTTAACAAGAAAGTTAAGCCAAAGGTATATCAGGCTGGTGACTTGGTAATCAAGCGTATCATATTACCACAGGGTGATCCTAGGGGCAAGCGGACTCCTACATATGAAGGACCATTTGTAGTCAAGACAGTGTTCTCAGGAGGTGCCATGATACTCACTACAATGGATGGTGAAGACTTCCCGCAGCCTGTAAACGCAGACATAGTTAAAAAATACTACGCATAAAAAGAGACCCGCTAGGTTGACAGGCCTAGGCAAAAATAAGGGCATCCCGGCAAACCAAAAGGGTTTGGGCAAAAATTAGGGATATATATAAAAAGATGTACACCCGGCAAGTCGAAAACCTGAAAAGGCGGCTTGGGCAAAAAAGGGTATCCCGGTGGATTGAAAACCTGAAAGGGCAATCCAGGAAAAAGTTAGGGATTAAAGCGTATGACTATGTCTCGTTTGAATCACCCATGAAACTGCAACCAGTTGTATTACTTACTCAAGCTCAAACAGATAAAACTCAATCCAATTGTTTCCGTCTCAACAGCAGAAGATGAGATACTTGAAGATAATGGCAATAGTAGAATTGAAACTCAATAGGATTATTTCTCACATAGCTGATCCTATTTGTTTTGTAAAAAACTTCATGGCAAAATCCTCTTACTAGGGTTTATGTCTCCTTGTACAAACTTACCCGTGTATGGGTCACCTTTTGATATAAAATAAATTCCATCTTTTGAATCCAGATTTACTTTTACCCTATTTACATAAGCAAAACGTCCATTGATTGTGTTTGAATGTATGTATGCTTTTGAATATGATTGATGTTTACAAGAAATGCATGTATGCTTAATATGATTGATGTTTACCAGAAATGCATGAAAATGCAGTAATAGTATTTACTAAGGACGAACGAGGGAAGGATTTCAACAAAGCTTCGCCGGTTCATCCCTACAAGACAGCTACAAACCCTCAGTAGGACGAATCCATCTTCATAAAGTCTCATATCCCCTGGAATTTATATCCATCTCTTTTATCCTCATACGGATATACGGGAATTTACTTTCCAATAAGGGTACGACGGACGAAGACAGGAGGTTATATCTACCCTACTATCAAACGAAGACGAAGGTTATGTATACCTTACTATCCCCAGCAGGCGGGAGGTTATCTATACCTTATTATCCCCAGCAGACGGGAGGTTATCTATACCTTGCCATCCCCAGCATATGGAAGGTTATGTATAATATATTCCTCAACAACGAATCGGGATTTATTTTCCCTGGCCAGCAGTGGTTATACGAAGATATCCAGGCGTTTCCGGCAGTGTCATATCATATATCATACATACATCATTTACATCATGACATACATATCCATAAATACATAATACATTTACTTAGGTGCATCATGCTATGCATGCATACATATTACATAAACTAACATTCTCTTTGCAGGATAGTTATATGCAGATAAAACAATATCAACAATTCACAACGGGTCAGAGATGATCCATACATTACTCAAGATGTCCTCGGAGAGTAGGCAAACGGTCTGTAAGAAGATCCATTCCCTAATCCAGGATATTTCCAGAAGATTTCATCTATCTGGTCTTGAATAGCAGGCAAACGATCTGTACAAAGATCCATTCCCTGGTTCAAGATATTTTCAGAAGATTTAATCTATTTCCTCGGAGAGTAGGAAAACGGTCTGTACAAAGATCCATTCCCTAATCCAGGATATTTTCAGGAGACTTGATCCTGACACTTTTTGTCCTCGGAGAGTAGGCAAACGGTCTGTAAAAAGATCCATTCCCTAATCCAGGATATTTTCAGAAGATTTCATCTAGCTGATCTTGAATAGCAGGCAAACGATCTGTACAAAGATCCATTCCCTGGTTCAAGATACTTTCAGAAGATCAAATCTAGTGGCCCTTGAATAGCAGGCAAACGGTCTGTACAAAGATCTATTCCCTGGTTCAAGATATTTTTCAGAAGAACAAATCCTGACGTTCTTTTGACCTTGGAGAGTAGGCAAACGGTCTGTACAAAGATCCATTCCCTAATCCAAGATATTTCCAGAAGAGATAATCGTCATGAAGATTTATTTCTACTGGTCTATTCAACAAATTCAAAGGATAAACGATTCAGAGACGGCCTATACGAAGACCTAGTACTGAAATCCAGTATCAACACAAAGCTATCATCGCATCCAGTTCTTTAGATGGCATCCCTAAGCCCATCTCCAGTTCTTTAGATGGCATCTCTAAGCCCATCTCCGGTTTCTCCAAGTGGCATCTTTAAGCCCACTCAATCATAGTCAACTAGCCATCTGTATCATCTTATGTACTGGTGAGTGCAAATTTTTGGGCTTTTATGTTCAATCCCCTTCAACCTTCCAGGTCACGACTGGCAAATATACCAATCTGACCCCTCAGGTTTCATAAAATTGAACAGGGGCAGCTGTTGCACCCCAAAATTTGCCCTCACAATACAAGACTTTGTGTTCTAAGAAGGTTCACAAGGTTCACAAGTTTCCCAACACTTACAAGACCTTTCATGAAGTTCATGAAGTCTACAAGTTACTTTATGAAGGTTCACAAGGTTCACAAGTTCCACAACACTTACAAGACCTTTCATGAGGTTCATGAAGTTTACAAGTTACTTTATGAAGGTTCACAAGGTTCGCAAGTTTCCCAACACTTACAAGACCTTTCATGAAGTTCATGAAGTCTACAAGTTACTTTATGAAGGTTCACAAGGTTCACAAGTTCCACAATGATTACAAAGCCTTCCCTGAGGTTCATGAAGTCTACAAGCTACTTTATGAAGGTTCACAATGTTCACAAGTCTATCAACACTTACAAGACCTTTCATGAGGTTCATGAAGTCTACAAGTCACTTTATGAAGATTCACAAGGTTCACAAGATTCACAATGCTTTCAATACCTTTCATGAGGCTCATGAAGTCTACAAGTCACTTCATGAAGGTTCACAAGGTTCACAAGATTCACAATGATTACAAAGCCTTCCCTGAGGTTCATGAAGCTACTTTATGAAGGTTCACAAGGTTCACAAGCTTCTCAAGGCTTTCAAGATCTTCCATGAGGCCCATGAAGTCTACAAGTCACTTCATGAAGGTTCATAAGGTTCACAAGATTCACAATGATTACAAAGCCTTCCCTGAGGTTCATGAAGTCTACAAGCTACTTTATGAAGGTTCACAAGGTTCACAAGTCTCTCAACACTTACAAGACCTTTCATGAGGTTCATGAAGTCTACAAGTCACTTTATGAAGATTCACAAGGTTCACAAGATTCACAATGCTTTCAATACCTTTCATGAGGCTCATGAAGTCTACAAGTCACTTCATGAAGGTTCACAAGGTTCACAAGATTCACAATGATTACAAAGCTGTCCTGAGGTTCATGAGGTCTACAAAGTCACTTTATGAGGTTCACAAGGTTCACAAGATTCACAATACCTCCCATGAGTATCACAAGACATGTTATGATGATTCACAAGGTTCACAAAGTTCACAATTGGTCAAAGGAGTTGACAATTCCCTCAGACAGTGCACCTCCTAAGCAGTGCATCCAAAACTAGGGTTTTGACTTTAATCAGGCTAAATGAACTTCCAAGACCTCAAGTGAGCTTCATAACATCTTATATGTGTGTAAAAACCCCCATGACAAGTTTCAAGACTTTTCTCAGAAGTTTGCTCAGTCAGATGATCAGATAAGTCAAAATCAGTCAATGCAGTTAAAAAGTCAAACTGAGGTCAACTGTGGTCAAACCAAAGTCAAACTTCATGATTTTTTGCCAACATCAAGTATATGAAATAAAATTCATCATTTGATCAAGTGTTGATCATGATTCATCAAGGAGATTCCAGATCATCAAGAATCAGGAGTTTCTAAATTAGGGTTTCCTTAGTAAAAGTCAACTGAACTTTGACCAGCCATAACTTTCACATACTTCATCACCAAGTCTCCACTCAAATCTCATTTTGAAGGAAATTGAATTCTCTACAACTTTGTGTCTCACAAGACAAGCCCAAAAATGCTTCATTTGGAAGGTATGAGCTAAGACATTATAGGTCCTTTTGAAAGTCAACAAAAAGCCAACCACTTCAAAAGGGCATAACTTGAGATTGGTAAATGATATGGACATGAAACCAGTGGGGTTGTTTAGAGGACTCTTCAAGATTTCCAAAATGTCCAAGAATACCCTCATAGCATTAAAATTGAAGGATATGTGCCCTTGCAAAGTTGGGAAATTTTGAGTTGGTTTATGATGAAAAAGGAGGTCTAAAACCAATTTCTTCCAAATGGGCTTGCCAAATGATGACCCAATCCATACATTGACTTCATGCACGACCCAAACCATTAAAAATCAGAATTTTTATTATTTTATTTTTATTTATTTTGATTTAATTCATTAAAAATCATTTTAAATAAAAATAAAATATGAAAATGTAATATTTGATGGAGATTGAGTTTCTAGAATGTCTTAAATGTTGATTGGAATTGAAAAGGAATGAAATCACAAGATTGGTCCAAAAATAGTAAGCCTTCATACAAGAATATTTGATTTTCAAGGCATGATCAATATGGATCTTTTCATATCAATTTTTCCACATAACCATTCAAGTTTATGACCTAAATTCACTCACATATAAATACTAAACACAACCCTATTGCATTGGCACGGATTCCGCAGCCCAAGAGTAAGTTCACCATTGTTCAAAAACCTCTCCACAAGTCACATTAGGATTCTTGGATTTAAGGCATTTGAAGGTAAAACAAGCACACAACAAGCTTCCTTGGACTTCTCTGATCATGAACCATCACCCATATGCATCGAAAACATGTCATAACGATCAACCCGAATCCACCTTGTTCTTGAAAATAATTTTTTCGATTACATTAATTTATTGTGTTTCAATGAATTTTGTTTGGCTAATCTTGTTTATCATGTGATGTAGAACATTTCTGGGCAGGAAAATCAAAGAAACCATGGCTAATCCGTGAAACGCCATTGTTAGGGTTTGGACCTAGGTTTAGGGATTTATGATTTAAGGAATATAAATGGATTCTAAAATCATAGAATGAACCGCATGAATGTCTGGATCATATTGTTGTGTTTAATTTTGTGAAATTGTATGGTTTTGTTGGTCATTGATTTTCGTAGGTATTGCTGCAGTTTAGAATTCGCAGGAAAAATGGAAGCAAAATTCGCAAGTAATTTTGCAGGACATGAGGTTGAAGAAGAAGACATTCTGGCGCGAGTTTCATATTTAAAATTCTGATTAAAAATATTATGTTATAACTCTGGTTATTTATCACACAGGTGCATGTGTCCCAGTGGAAAGAGGCGTTTGTGTGTAGTCATAAGGCTTGTGTTCGAGTCCTGGCTGTGACAAATATTTTTGAGCTTTTCTCATTATTACATTGGATATATTATATTATCATTTGTTGTTAGTTTGTTAATAGATTAGCTCTCCCAGCTGGAATGGTCATGCGCGCGTTTGTGTTTAAAGAGGTCCTGGGTTCAATCCTCCCCCAGGCCTTTTTGCTTTTCATTATTTTCCCTGATTTTTCCAGACAAGAAACAAAACCAACTGAAGCCCATTCCCTTTCACCTGCGCGCTGATGGCCTGGTGGTGTGGTCTTGTTGCTGGTAAACCTGGTGACCTGGGTTCAAATCCCAGCCAGGTATGTTTTGCTATATTTTTTTTTTTATTTTGTTTAAATTGATTTAGATTTTATCAATAATTATATATATAATTAAATAATTCTAAATGTATTCTAACATTCTAAAATTATCTTTCTTAATTCAGATTATTTTTTTTATGTATTTAAGTT
Organism: Lathyrus aphaca; assembly: GCA_963966055.1. Lineage (NCBI taxonomy): Eukaryota > Viridiplantae > Streptophyta > Magnoliopsida > Fabales > Fabaceae > Lathyrus > Lathyrus aphaca. The sequence goes on from OZ014519.1 coordinate 433,288,750, forward strand.
ATAATATTTATTAAAATAATTTTATGTATTAGATTATAAACCTTAAAAATATTTTCTAAGCAAACCCTAACTTTATAAAACCCTAATTTATTTTTCTAAACAATCATTAAAAACCTAATTTTATTTTTTTATTTTTGTAAATATATTATTTAGTATAATTAAATTTTATAAATATAATTACTATGTGCATATTTATTTAATATAATTAAGTTTTTTTGTAAGAATAATTATAACTTATGTAAATATTTTTAAAATATGTTTGTAATCTAAATAATTTTTAATATGTGTTTAGAAATAATTGAACCTATGATATTTTAATTTTTGTAATTATAATATGTTTAAAAATAATTTAATAATTTATACATAAATTAAAATGTTATAATAATTATTTAATTGTTCATATCTCCTCTTGTTTTTTTTATATAATTGACTATATTAAAAATCTAACTTTTGTTTATTACTTTAATTATGTTCTTATAATATTTTTCTAATTCCATTTATTTTTATTATTATTAATCATATTATTACTAATCCATTTATTTTATTATTATGCTTATTATTATTATTTCACTAACCTTGTTTAAATTATTTTTAATTGTTACTAACCCCTATTATATTTATTTATTGCTTATTTATTTATTTTTACTTATTTATTTATATTTTGCTTCTATATTTATTTTTGCTATTTATTTTTAATTGCTTATTATAATTATGTAATTGCTCCTTGGTGTAAATATTGTAAATATTTAATTTATTTAATTGCTATGGTTAGTAATTTAGGGAGTGTGAATATGTATTCTATTTAAAATCAAATTTAGATCATTTAAAATTATAAGATAAATTAAATTAAACACTCACACACGTAAGTCGATTTTTAATCGCCATCTCACTTTCTAAGGCTATCCCTCAATGTTGCCTAATCATAAGGTCAAGTGGGGTGTATAAAGCAAGTCCCTTGAAAGAAAAATCATCAAGTCCCTAATGGTTGCCTTTAAAGATCAAGTCTCTTTTCGAATAATGATGATAGTCCCTCCTAAATGCTTAATACACCTCACAGTTGCCTTCGCAAAACAGATGTCCCTCATATGTCCCTTACATCCAAGGTAATGACTACCTATTCCTTAATAATAGGGATAGTCTTACCACTTAAAGGATAAAGAACAGAAAATATTTAAACTTTAGGGTAGGTATCTCATAGTTGCTTGCTCACTTCATTCCAAATTTTCAAACACTCAATAAATTTTCAAACACAAGTTTTTACGCATCCGTACATGGATCATTATTAACTCTTATGAAAATTTTCTATTCACACACTTCACATTTTCAAAAACAATTCAAAAGTGATCTAAGTAACTAAGAGCCCATGGATAACCATGGATGTAAAGGGTGCTAACACCTTCCCTTTACATAACCTACCCCCCGGACCCAAAAATCTTTTAAAAGGTCTTTCCTGTTCTTTTATGCCTTTCCTTTGGATAAAATAAAAGTCGGTGGCGACTCTTGCTATCCGCAACATAACTAAAGTCAGTTCTCCCACCGTGTTACAAATAGCTAACAAACTCTTTAAAAAATTCGACAACGTAGCCATTAAACATATCCCTAGATTGAAGAATCAAGAAGCAAATGATTTGGCTCAACTTGCTTCAGGCCACAAAGTGTCGAAAGAAAACTTGGAGAAAACTATTGAAGTAAGGGGGGAGTTATATCCGCCAAATTGTCCCCATCAGATTTGGAGACAATAAAATTGGGTTATGGAGATAAAGAAAATTTTGAAATCTTCAATGTAGATGATTCAGAAATTGAAGATTGGAGAAAACCTATTAAGGATTATCTACAAGGCCCAAATCAGAAAGTCGAAAGAAAGGTAAAATACAGAGCCTTAAGCTACGTGCTTCTTGGAAATGAATTATATAAAAAGACTACATAAGGAGTCTTACTAAAATGCTTGGGTGAAGATGAAGCCTACATAGCTTTGTCGAACGTACACAATGGTGTGTGTGGTGCGCACCAAGCAGACCATAAAATGAAATGGATATTATTTCGACAAGGTGTGTACTGGCCAACAATGTTGAAAGATTGTGTCGAATTTGTGAAATGGTGTCAGGAATGCCAAGTACATACAGGTATACCACATGTCCCTGCAAATGAGTTGCATTCAATTATAAAGCCTTGACCATTCAGGGGTTGGGCTTTAGACTTTATTGGAGAAATTTGACCAGCTTCTTCAAAAGGACAGAAGTACATCTTAGTTGGAATATATTATTTCACTAAATGGATTAAAGATATACCATTGGAGTTCATCCAAAAATATATAATCTATAGGTTTGGAATACCAGAAACAATAACCATTGACCAAGGATCTATATTTACTGGAAAAAATATGCCAATGTTTGCAAAAGAAACATGTTTTAGACTATTAACTTCGACACCTTATTATGCCCAGGCAAATCGACAAGTCGAAGCAGCAAACAAAGTTGTGATAAATTTGATCAAAAAACACATAGGTAGAAAACCTAGAAACTGGCATAAGACTTTGGATCAAATTTTATGGGCTTGTCGAACATCTCCCAAAGAAGCAACAAACTCTACCCCATTCAAATTGACTTATGGACATGATGCATTGACCAATCGAAATTTATTTACAGTCGATACGAGTTCAAAGGCAACATGAAATCCAATCAGAAATTTATTGGAGCATGATGATGGACGAATTAGTTGACTTGGACAAAGAGAGGTTGCGCGCGTTAGAATTGATAAAAAGGCAAAAAGAAAGATTCGAAATTTTTTACAATAAGAAAGTGAAATCTAAGACATTTTTAGTGGGTGATCTTTTTGGAAAGTAATTCTTCCTATGGATCGAAAAGATAGATTAATGGGAAAATGGTCTCCCAAGTGGGAGGGACCTTTCCAAATTTTAAGAGTTTTTGAAAATGGCGCATATGAGGTCGAAGAGATAGATAGAGATAAAAGAATACTAAAGATAAATGGCAAGTATTTAAAAAAGTATAAGCCAACATTGCAAGAAGTTAAAATAGAAATGGAATAATTATATAAAATAAAATGATGTGTTTCGCCAAACAAATGGCGTCAATGTCATAACAAAGAAAGGCTTCAAAGGTTGCCAGTGAATAAAAGACTTGTTTCTATTACAATTTAATCTTTATGAAAAGACTATTTCAGCTCTTCAAACTTCCTCTTTTGGATCTAAAGTCGACATTCATAGAGGCTTCTGTTATGAGAAAGGTTGTCGATCTCCTGAGTTAACTGGTGAGCTTTGTCTGCATGATGGAGTCCCACTCTAATCTCTTCGTCAATTTCATCTTACTTGGGTTCCTGGAGGTTTTCTTTACGTTTTTTTTCTTGGTAAATCTTCTGTTGAAGATCAGCTATCTTCTTTTCCAAAATTTGGATATTAGTATCGCGTTCAGCAGCATCCTTAGAATAAACTTCTGAAAGTTTTTGTAGCTCTGAAACTTTATCAGTCGAAGCGGCCACAACATCCCACTCAGCAGTTTGAACCTAGGACTTTGAAGAGATTTGTTGGGAGAGCTCTTTTTGACGATTTAAATCTGCACTCACCATGTCGATCATGTAGGTTAGATCCATCACCAGGCGACTTTCTTCGGCAAAGGCCTCCAAAACATTTACTTGTTTGAGGAGTTTCTTCAGGTGGAACTGGGCAGTGGGGTTTTCGCCCAAAACCTTGAACAAGTCCACACCAAGTATTTTGTTTTTTTATCTCGGTCATGATGGCATCGAGTAACCTAACCTATGAGGTGGTCCCAGAAGTAGTCAAACTGCTGTAGGAAGAGTCTTGAAAGTTGTAGTGAGCATTGAACATAGATTTCAGATAGTCTAAGGGTTTTTTCACCTTCAAGCTCTCAAGCTCCTCACGAGAGAGACTGGTCGAACCAGTTGATGGAGAAGTTCCTTGAGTCTGGGCAGGAATTGGTCGAGTACTTTGCCCAGAAGTCAGTTCAACATCTCTTTGTTTCGATTGATTCTCCTCTTCCTCAACAGTCTTCTCTCCATTGCTTTCTCCAGCTCCAACAGCTTGGTCCTTTTTCTGATTACCCTCATCCTCAGCAGTTTTTCCTTCATTAACATCTTCGACCTTATCATCCAAGGGAGCGTCAACATCTTTTTCAGTATTTAATCCTGGATGAAGGGGAGAGTTGTCATCAGATTGGTCACCCATATTGGTGTCGAAATCTATTGTGGTTTGTGGTTCAGGTTCGTCATCTTTGGGGTTAGCCTCCTCTTGGATTTTCTCTAACAAAATTGTCTCAGCTGGAGGATTCGTTTTTATTTGATTTACTTCTGCCCTTGACTCTTTAGTCGAACCCCTAGGAGAATTAGGAGTAGAACCAATAGCCTTAAAAGCATAAGTGCTTTGGAATTATGGTGCTTCTTCTGCTGCAGGTTGTTCTTCGACCATAACCTAGACATGAGAACAAGCAAAAGTCAGAACAAAAGAAAATACAAGAAAGAGTGAGCTCCATCTGTCAAAATTACCTGAGGGAACTCAGTATGGAATCTAGAATTCCCACTCTCAGCATCTTTTGTATGCGTTTTGGTAATTGGACTGGTGGGAGGAGGTCTCCTGGATTTGACAAGAGACCTCTGGGAAGCGACCGTCTTGATCTTCAGGGATTTCTTCCTCTTAAGAGGTTGTTGTTCTGGAGATTTGTCCCCGGATTCTTCAGTAATCACCTTTGCCTCCTCTTGTTTTCTTTTTTGGGGAGTTGGTGGTTTTTGATTCACCTAATACACCAAAGAGAAACTTATTTAGTGTGGGCAAAAATAAATCTACTACATAAAAAGAGAAAGGTTGATGTGTTGTTGGAACCTTTTTTGCAGTAGAGGTTGGTTTTTTGACCACCTTCCCAGGGCTACGTTCGACAGGTGTTTTCTTGGCAGTAATCTTGACAGCTAAAAACAGAGAAGTAAAGAAATAAATAAACACAAAAGGAAAACACATAAGAATAAAGTTAGAACGAAATAGGAAATTGTGTTTTCTTTAACACCTTCAAGTATGGGAGATTCCATATGAACGTGTTCTATGCCAATATGAAGGTGCCCTGGGAAATTTTCCAAATGATACTTAGTCGGAACCACTCGCTCAACAGGTTTTTTGCAAGATTCACGAAGCAGTTTCATATCAGATCCACAAACGAACCAGTCTAGGAATGGAGGGCTCAATGCCACACCAAATTCAGCAGAAGGTAGAGGGGGACACTTTGATGGATAATAACTATTGTTGCACCCCAAATTTTGCCCTCAACTAGACAAGACATTGTGTACTAAGGTGTCCCAAGAGGTTCACAAGACTCACAAGGTATCTCAAGAGGTTCACAAGGTTCACAATTAGTCAAAAAGTTTGACAATCCCCTCAGACAATGCATCCTCCTAAACAATGCATCTTAAACTAGGGTTTTGGATTTCATCAGGATAAATGGACTTCCAAGGCTTCAAGTGAGCTTTATAGCATCCTATATGTCTTCAAGAACCCCTATGTCAAGTGTCAAGGCTTTCCCAAAAAGTTTGCTCAGTCAGATGATCAAATATGCAAAAATCAGTCAAAGTAGTTAAGAAGTCAAACTGAGGTCAACTGTGGTCAAACCAAAGTTAAACTTCATGATTTTTTTTCCAACATCAAGTATATGAAGTAAAATTCATCATTTGATCATGTTTTGATCATGATTCATCAAGGAGATTTCAGATCATCAAGAATCAGGAGTTTCTAAATTAGGGTTTTCATAGGAAAAGTCAACTAAACTTTGACCAGCCATAACTTTCACATGCTTCATCAAAAATTTCCCATCCAAAGCTCATTTTGAAGGAAATTGAATTTTCTACAACTTTGTGTATCACAAGCCAAGCCTAAAAATTCTTCATTTGGAAGGTATGAGCTAAGACATTATAGGTCATTTTAAAAGTCAACAAAAAGTCAACATCTTCCAAAAGGCATAACTTGAAAATGGTAAAAGATATGGACATGAGACCAAAGAGGTTTGTTAGAGGACTCTTTAAGCTTTCCAAAATGTCCAAGAACACCTTCATAGACTTAAAATTGATGGATTTATGCCTTGTCAAAGTTGGGAAATTTTGGAGGGGTTTATTAAACAAATGGGATCTTAAAACCAATTCTTTCCACATGGGCATGCATTTTTATGACCCAATCACTACCATAACATCATGCACGAACCAAAAATCATTTATTCAGATTTTTATTAATTTTATTAATTTTGATTTTATTCATTTAAAATCATTTAAAATCAAAATAAAATATAAAAAGTCAATCTAAAAATCTGATTTTTGTTCTAGAATGATTGAAACATCATTTAAAGATGATTGAGAGGATCAAATTTCGTGTAAAATCTCTAAGGCATGAAATATTTGATTTTTCTCACTTTTGGAATCATATCTTTCTTCAATCTCAAGTTATCCAAAAGCCCAAAGGAGAGACAAGTTTTATGACCTAAAATCATTCACTATAAGACCATGAACTAATCACAATGCTAGGGGACGAAATTGGCAGCCTCTAAGACAAGAATCAAACTTCAAAATTCACCAAAAAACTCACATTCAGACTCTTGGATAGGGGCAATTTCAAGGCGTTTCAAAGGTTGAAATACGTTTATAGGTGATCATTGAAGGATTCTGGACCATTTGCAGCATCAAAAGCATTGCCATAAACATAAACCGAATCAATGTTATCACACTTTTATGATTTTTTCGTTTTCTATTGTTTGTGCATTATAAATTATGTTTGATGATTGTTTTGTGTTTGTGATAAGCTCAGGAACGTTTCTGGACAATTTAATTAGAGTTTCATGGCCAAACCGTAAGGACACCATTGTTAGGGTTCCAAGTTTCGATTTAGGGTTTCACGTTTAACCAAACATAAATGGATTCAAAGAACATGGATAGATTGTATGAATCATGAGGAATTCATTGGTATAGTTAATTTGATGAAATTGTACTGTTTGGTTGATGTTTGAAATTCGCAGGTCATGAACATGAAAGAATTCGTGGGAAAAATCGCAGCTGAATTCATATGAATTTTCGCAGGAAAATTGGAGAAGATGAAGTAGTTTGGCGCTGAAAACCAAATTCAAATTTTGGTTTTAAAATAAAATGTTTTGTTGTTGATTCTATGTTGTACGCGCCCCATGTGGCTCAGCTGGTTTGTGTGTTTGCCTGTGTAGTGAATGGTCCTGGGTTCGATTCCCCCCCAGGCCATTTTGTTTTGCTTTATTTTTTGATATTTTGTAGGTTAGTAATAAAAGGATTGCTGCTCCTATACTAACACCAGCGCGCGCTTGGCCTGGTGGTGATGTTGTTGGTCCAAGATGAATGAAGCCTAGGGCCTGGGTTCGAATCCCAGCCCCAGGTATGTGTTTTTCTCATTTTTTTTTATTTTATTATTTGTTTTGTTTATATTATAATTAACTTAATTAATTTCTTTAATCATCAATTTTAAAATAAATGTTTATATTATTTCTTATACCAAAAAATTCATATTTTTAAAATTCAAACTTTATTTTCAAAATAACTTAATTATTTATATTTATTCTATTATACGTTCATATTATTAAATATATATATATATATATATATATATATATATATATATATATATATATATTAATATATTGTAAATAAATTGATTACTTTTGTTAATTAATATTTAAAACCCTAATTCTCATGATTACCACCCTAACCCTAATTTTTTCTAACCCTAACCCTAACCCTAACCCTAATTTTTTCTTAAACTTTAAAATTTAACCTAATATTTTCATAAAGTATAATTAATTATTTATTATTTGTTTAATATGTGAATAATTTGATATTTATTTATTATTAAAATTTATTTTCTTTATTAAATATTTAAAATCTTTTCTAATATTGAATTATTTTGCTAATCTCTTATTTTTTCTTATTTTCTAACCTTTTATCTTCACCCTATTATTATTGTTTATTATTGCTTATTTATTATTATTTATCGTCATTATATTTCTCGATTATATTGTAATTGTCCCAAAGCTTTGTAATAGTTTAGGCTTATATTTTTGCTTTATTTTATTATAAATGTATTTACTGCATGGTTAGTAATTATAGGGTGTGTATAACATGTTTGTAATTAAAAATTAACTTAGAATAATTAATTTTAAAAGATAAATATTTGAATACAAACACTCACACACGTAAGTCGATCTTTGATCGCCATCTTGCACTTGCTAGGGTTGCCTCTCATGTTGCCTATTTCAAAAGGTCAAGTAAGGTGTCTTAAGCAAAGTCCCTTCATAAATATCATCAAGTCCCTTCAGTTTATAAGATCAAGTCCCTTCGAGGTTGCCTACGATAAATGATCTTGTCCCTTCGAATAAAAAATGATAAGTCCCTACGAATTGCTAAAGACACTTTGCAGTTGCCTATATTCAGATTGTCCCTATACATGTCCCTTCTCACATCCAAGGTAATGACTACCTATTCCTTAATAATAGGGATAGTCTTACCATTGAAAGAATATAAGAACAATAAAGACTTAATATAGGGTAGGTTCCTCTTAATTACTTGCTCACCTTTTCAAAATACTCTTTTACACTTCACATTTCAAACAAATTTTCAAAACAAAGTCTTTATATACATCCATACGAGGATCAAAGTACTTAGAAAATTTTTAATCACACACTACACCTTTCTCAAAACAATTTAAAGTGAGCTAAGTAACTAAGAGCCCATGGATAATTATGGATATAAAGGGTGCTAACACCTTCCCTTTGTATAACCTACCCCCCGAACTCAAAATTATTTTAAGGTCTTTCCTGTTCTTTTATGTCCTTTCCTTTTGGATAAAATAAAAGTCGGTGGCGACTCTTGCTATCAGCAACATTTAACTAAAGTCAGTTCTCCCACCGTGTTACAGAACTAGCGACTCTGCTGGGGATAATATTAAAGAGGGGTACCCTTAGGAATTAGATCACTTAAATTGTTTGCTTTGTTTGCTTTATATTACTTGTTGGGCTCTTATGTGTGAAAGATCCTAACCCGGATCTAGTGTACCTTAGGTAAATGGCAATAGACCAAGGAAACTGTACGGCGTATACCGATATGGTTGATCTGGTGGCCATAGTTAGTGTGACTTCTTGGTTGGTGCTTATGTTCCTTAAGTAAAGTTGAGGATAATATGAGGCGGCCATATGTTATCAATACACTAACTGACTTTTAGAACCCTAGTCATCCCATCTTGGCCTTTAGAAAAGTAGTGAGATAGTCGGCTTTGGTGAAGACTGAAGTTGGTTGATACTCGATACTGCACTCATTGATATCTTAAACTTGGAGGGTTTTGGTTGGCAAGTAAGTTGCCTACTGAACAACCACCCTTGTGAAGGATCAATGATATTGAGATCCCTTAGAACCTGGTTACTTTATAGGACAGGATGAACCATCTAAACTTTAGGGGAGGGTAATTACCTTTAAACCTCATGCAAGCCTTCAAACCTAGGGCTATTGTGTGACTTGTTTGTGTGTGCCACATGTTTGTGATTGAGCATAACATCATAGCATCATCATGCATCATAAGCATAGCATTTTCACTAACATTTCAAGGACCAAAGGATTTATCTTTGTTTTTTGTTACAGGTCATGGCTTCTGCTCGTAGGAATATTATACAGATCAACTTTTTAGGGATACCTCCTAAGCTTAAGGAATTGGTCTCTCAAGTTTCTGTAAACTCCCAGTTCATCAAGAGACATGGTCACCTACTAGATCTAGTTACTTCAGGCTTCAATGAAGACATGATGAGTGTTTTGTTTCAGTTCTTTGATCCTAAACATCATTGCTTCATATTCCCCGATTATCAGCTGATTCCTACAATGGAAGAATTCTCCAAACTATTGGGTATACCTATCCTGGATCAGAAACCCTTCACAGGCTTGGAAAAAGAGCTTAAACCTGAAGTCATTGCTGCAGCCTTACATTTGAAGAAATCAGACATTGTCCTAGAAACGAGAAGTGGAGTTAAGGGTATTCTTGCCAAGGTATTGATGGAGAAAGCTCAAGTGTTCCTGAAGGCTATGAGTTATGATGCTTTTGAGGAGATCTTAGCCCTATTGATTTATGGCTTAGTGTTGTTCCCTAATCCAGATCAGTTCATAGACGTACACGCCATCAACATATTTCTGACTCATAATCCAGTGCCTACATTGCTTGGAGACATCTTACACTCTCTTCATAACCGTACTACGAAGGCACGAGGAACTCTGATGTGTTGTATACCTCTATTGTCTAGGTGGTTTATTTCTCACCTTCCTCAATCAGTGATAAAGAATGAACAAGGGTTCAGGTGGTCCAAGAGGATTATGTCACTTTCTCATTCAGATATTCATTGGTGCTCTAGATCTATGGAGAATGTTACTATCATTGACTGTTGTGGGGAGTTCCCTAATGTGCCACTCCTTGGAATAAGAGGGGGCATTACCTACAATCCTTCCTTAGCTTTACATCAGTTTGGTTATGCTCGGAGTGATGGTCCTCATGACATGCTTATTCAAGGTATTGTGTTCGACTACGACAACGATCTACAAGGTTACCGTCAAAGGTTCATACGAGCATGGGGTAAAGTGAACAAGGTTGATAGCAAGACTCTGGAACCCAAGTACATTATTCTTATGGAACCTTATCTTAGATGGGTGCGAGCACGTGCTCAGACTCTTATGATGCCATATCCTACCTTCCTGCCAGTTACCTTGGAGCCTGTTGCTGAAGGAGATACTTCTTATATCATTCTTCATCCAGACATGCCCACTGACATGGAGGAGTTACAAAGGTCCTGGATCCAGCTGAAGGAGCAAAAGGATACTTTTGAGACTCATTTCAAAGCTAGTTAAGAAAGAATCCTGGAGTTAACTAAACAACTTCACGAGGAGCGGAATCTCAACTCATACCTCAACACAAAGAGGAAACGTCCACGGGAGACTTAAAACCCCATTTTTGTATTCATTTCATTTTTATTGTAAGCCCAAGGGGCAAATAAGTTTATTGATTACTAATAAAAGTTTACTTTCTGATTGTTTAAACAAATTTAAATCCTGCGGTCCTTGAAAACATTGCATATGAATTTACATACCATGCCATTGCATCACATGTTTCTTATGAACATGTATCTTATCTTCTCGTTGTTTATTTCAGCAGAAATGGCTCTTGAACAGACTGTCAAAGATCTCCAGGCTCAGAATGCACAATTCCAAGAATTGATTCTGAATCTGTCCAAGGGACAAGATGAGCTGATGACACTGCTGGCTAAGAAGAAGAAGGAGACTAGAAGATCAGGAGGCCTTATCAATCTGGGAAGAAGGTTCAGGGGTCCTATCAAGATTAAGGAGCAGATTGAGGATTCTGAGTCTGAAAATTCTGAGAAAGAGGGAGGTAGTCTCCATGATACTGTGGGAGATTCTGATTCTGAGGCAAACTATTATCATGATCCTGCTAGTGAGGAGAAGTACAAGATGCTGGTAGACATAATGAATGCCATGGAATTACAAAAATCTTTTGGGCTTGATTTTGAAGATCTGAGTTTAGTATCTGGAGTGGTTATACCTATTGGCTTCAAGGTTCCTGTTTTTGTAGTATATGATGGTGTCTCATGTCGAAAGCTGCATTTAAGATCCTATGTCCGGAGGATTCAACCACATACTGCTGATAAGAAGTTATGGATTCACTTCTTCCAAGAGAGCTTATCTGGAGCTCAACTGGAATGGTACTACCAACTGGAAAGTGTCAATATTCGTGATTGGAATGATCTTGCTGAGGCCTTCTACAGGCAATACCAATATAATGCTGATTTAGCACCTACTCGCATGCAGCTCCAAAGCATGTCAATGGGTGCTAAGGAGAGTTTCAAAGAGTATGCCCAGAAATGGAGAGACCTGGCTGGCAGATTTCAACCTCCTCTGACTGACAGGGAGCTGGTGGATATGTTTATGAGTACGTTGAATGGTCCTTTCTATAGTCACCTCATTGGAAGCTCATCATTTGGTTTCACCGAGCTGATAATGACTGGAGAACGTGTGGAGAGTGGTATAAGAAGTGGTAAGATACAGGTGGGTGTCTCTTCATCAAGCACTGCCAAGAAGTCCCCCAGTGGAAAGAAGGAGTCTAATGTTGTGTATGGTCAACATAGTCGTAACAGGAGTCACCAATCTGTGGGAGCAGTTCACATTTCCAATCCTACTCCTGCAGCACCAGAGCCACAACAAAACAATCAACAGAAGCCTAGAAGACAGTTCACTAAGATCAACATGTCACTGGCCCAAGCCTTGCAACACATGTTGAAAGGGGAACTCATTACTTTGAAGGACCCTCATCAGAATCCTAATACCTCCTCTCCTTGATACAATCCTAATGCAAGATGTGCCTATCATTATAATAGTCCGGGACATGTGTCGCTCCCACCTGATGACACCCAGGTCAGAAGGGGTACAGACGCGAACGGTCGGCGAAAGAGGAATGAGAACACACAGGTGTGAACTCAGAAAGACAAAGAGTCACCAGCTAGGCATTTTTATCCCAGAGGAAAGGTAATGCTGCATAGACCTGAGAAAAGATATGGATAAGACGGTTGCGAACCAGAGAGACTGAGAAAGGGGGTTGGTTACAACCTGGGAAGGTATTAGCACCCAGATTGTCCGCCGTACTCGACGGGATCCACGCTTAAAAGATTTGTGTTTTAAAGGGGTAGTGTCAGTGCAATCTGTGTATAAAAGAGCTGGAAAAGGATGTACAGGTGTAAGTGTAAGAGAAGTGAAGTGTATAAGTGAAGTGTCAGTGTAAGAAAGAATGGGAAGCTCAAGACTATGAGGCTTAAAGAATGATACTGGAAGGAGGGGGAATGTACAAAGACTTTTGTTCGATAACTGTTAAGTTATGCCTACGTATCCTCTCGTGCAATGAGGAAGTCAGAACACCGTAGTTCGACCCAAAGAGACTGAAAGATAAATTGACTTGTGAACTGCCTACTTGTCAATGCTCAAGTGTATGACCTGTCTGGCTCAGGTGCAAACTGTCTTGCATTAGACGGAAGAAGCAAGTTCTTGTTTGTGAGTGAATGAGATGAGAAAAGAATCCCGGAGGAGACGATTATTGTTTGTTTTTGAGTTTTCAGTCTTTTATTGCTTTTAAGATTTTGTCATAAGAAAATGAGCTCAAGCCTAAACCAATGGGTTAGTAAACTCATCACATCTTCCCTCTGATTAGGGGTAATGAGAATACCTTAAGTGTGAAGTCAGTATCTCACACTTAATCACCTTTGATGTAGGATTAAGATCATTATCCTACTTGTGATTAGTTAAATGTTTTTGTTGTTTTTGTTTAGTGTTAAGTAATGAGTTTAAGCCATAATCAGGGATTAAACAGACTCATTACACCATCCTAATAGAAGGATAATAAATGAGAATGTTTAAGCTGAGGAAGACTCCTCAACTTAATCCATGATTAGGGATTAACCTCATGACAAAACAAAGCCTTTATTAGATGGATTTTAGTTAATGATAAGATGAAGAAGTGAGTTTTATTATTTGTAAGACAACTTGAGGGGGACTTGTCCATTAACACTAGGGTTAGTCCTTCTTAACCAGTTAAGGAAGAATTAGAACCCTAATGCAAGGCCCAAGTTACAAGCTTGATGTCTTGATGATTATTAAGTGAATTGATTAAAGGATTTAAACACATTAAGGGTTTAACACTTAGGATTAAAGTTATACACTTCATCCTAATAGAAGGATGCAGGCATAAGCTTAATCACAAAGCCTTAAAGCCTTTAGGGTTTAGTCCCTGATTATGAGATGAGAAGAGAAGACTCAAAGAGACACAAAGGTAAAAGATAAGTGGGGGACTAATCAAACCCTAATTGTTACCATGCTTGGTCATTCCTAGGTTTTGTGAGGCTTAAGAAGAAAATCTTCAAGGAACCACCAAGGAAAGAAGCAGATGAAAGGAGCAAAGAGAAGCAAAACAACTTGCTTCACTTAAGAAGGCAAGTTGCTTGAAGAAAGAAGGTGAGATGGGCAAGAATGAGCAAGCTCAATCCAAAGAACAAGACAAAATGCAGCAATGATGCATAAGAGAGATGAAAATAGATTGTGAGAAGTGAAGGCAAATTCACTTCTCCATACAACTTACCACCTGAAAAGTTAGTAAAGAAATGAAATGCAATGCAAAATGAGATGAAATGTGATGATGCAAACCAAAACCAGGGGCATAAGTATGATGTTAATGATGCTAAGAGATGATGCAAACATGAGGCAAGGCATTAGAATGATCATACAAGCATATGGAGGCAAGAGAAGCATGTTTTGAACCATGGATGTTCATGAAAAGTTATGGAATGCAAATGACATACAACATGGCAAATGAAAGATGCAATGATCAAACATGATTCCAATATGTCCTAAGATGTGTTATGAATCAAATGGATGCACAAAATGTCATGGCAAGTCATGGTATGCAAGCAAATGGAAGATGGATGTAAAGGAAGGCATGAATTAGGGTTTATGATCAACACACAAAACAAAATCCAAAACCAGAAGCAAATGACATGATAAAAATTTGAAAATGCAATCAAAGGAACCCTAAACCTACACAAACTCACTGCCCAAAGGAGGGGATCCAACTCTTAACCTAGTGAGAGTTATAAATTTTCTAAGATTGCTAGGGTTTTAAGGTACCTTGTCAAGAAAAATGCAAAACAAATTGAAAATGCAAGATCAAACCAAGCCAATTTAATCCTATAAACTACATGCCATACAAGATGCAATGCAAAAATAATCATTGTCCAACTCTCAAAGGTTAGACAGAAATGAATTTTCAAAGTTTGAACCAAAATATTACCTCAAAATGAATTTAATTCCATTGAAAATTATCAAAAGGCATCAAGAACAAAAAAGAAATTTGGTTTGAGAGTTGGACAATGTTTCTAAATGTTTTTAAATGTTACATGAATTTTTTTGTGATTTTTAAATACCTAAAAGTATTTTTAATTAATTAATTTTCATTAATTAATTAAAAATAAACTTTTAAATGATTTAAAAATAATTTTTAATGCAAAAAATAAAATAAAATTCATTTTCTGAATGAGAAAAATATTTGAAACAAAAATGCAAAGGGAAATATTTTTAGGATTTTTCTAACTATTTTAAAATAAATATGAAAGTTAAATGAATAAAAATAAGATAAAAATGGAATTAAATGGGAAGTATGCAAGATCTAAGGCTGAGATTCAAAGCTGGGACGCGGGAGTTGACTGCGCGCGTGATCTAGTGGCTGTAACTCAAACTGACTAAATCTCAATTAAATAATTAATTAATCCTGATTAATATAGAATTAGGGCTTAATGAGCAATCTGGTTCGTTCATTCGCGCGCGGGAAGACAAGATCTACGGCTCACATTTAAAACTGGACCTAAACCCTAATTAACATTAATGACTCTCAGACGGCCGGAACAGTGTTCCAGTCGTCTTCTCCGACGAGTCCAAAACCTTATCTCTCTCTCTAAGCAACGAAAATGAAATCTCTCTGCCCAGAATCAAACCCCACTCATCACTGAATCAAAACCCCTAAACAAAAATCATTTCTTTCTCACCAACAATGCAAATCGAAACAAAGTAAATTTAGGTCAGAAACTTTCAGACAACTCATACATACTCAATACTCCACCATTTTGAAAAGTAAACACATCAGAATCATCAGCACATCATAAGGATTCGATTAAGAACTTAAAAATAAGATTCTGAGAAAAAAGTTCTTGAGCCATACCTGAGATGGAACCTCCTGGTTCTGGGCTTTCTGGACTCTCTCTTGTTGCAAACCCACTCTTATGAACCTCCTGAAGATGATAAGAAGCTTAGAAATCTTTGAGGATGGCTGGTTTGTGAGATTGAGCAAGTTCTGTTCAGTGAGGTGAGGAAATCGTGTTTGGTTTGTGTGAGGTTTTGGGCTGTTTCAATGGTTGGTTTGTGATCAGTGGAACATGCTGAGATTAATGGTGAAGTTTGTTTTTGTGTTTGAAGGTTGTGGAGTGTGTTTCGAAAGAAGTTGCATATGAGGCATAAACTTGGAACTAGGTCTTTTGGAGAGCTTCAGCATGAGTTGTGTGATGAAATGGCTTGCTTGAAGTGTGTTTGTAAGGTCTGGATTGGGCAGAGAGTTGTTGTGGACTGTTGTGATTGGTATGGGTGTTTTTGCCAAAAAGTCAAAAGTGTTGTACTTGAGGTATGGGCAATGGTGTAGCTAGCTCATTGGCTTGTCCTAGCTCAGCTGAGATTAAGGATGTCCATGGGATTAGTTTTGAGATGATTCAGAAGTTGAATGGAGTTTATGGGATGTTTTGCAATTTTCACAAAGTTTGGCCCCTTTGGAATTTCTTGATCCACAAGTCATGAAAATGAGTGAACTTTTGATGCAATCTGACTTTTAGACATTGGTTCATGTTTGTGTGAAGATTAGAAGTCCATTTGAGGTCTCAATTTGCCTTGGCAAGGGATTTTGCAACTTTGCCTCTTTGGTAGAAAACTTGCAATTATGTGATTTTTCCCAAATTTGACAAGCCATAACTTTTGATCCAAAATAAATTAGGACAAGTTCTTGTACTTTTTGAAAAGGTAATGATCCATTCTACAACTTTCATGACCAAAGTTTTCCCATTTGAAGCATTTTTGAATCAAAAAGCAAGGGTTGAAAAAGTTTCCCAAAATGGCAAGTTTCCATTACAAGTCATTTTCCCAAAAAGTCAACTTTGCAAATGGCTTGAAATTCTTTAATTTTGTGAACTTCTAACATCTTCTATGATCAAATAAAGATCATACACCATAAAAATGATGAAGAACACCCTTTGGTTGGGTCATTGGGGGCCTCAGATGCCTTGATTTTGCACTGACTTGCTCAAAAAGTCAACTCTTGATCAGATGCCTTCCCCATTGAATTTCTTCATGAAAATTTATATTCATGATCCCTATACCATATAGAGACCAATAGAAACAAGAATGACCAAAAAATTTGGAGTTATGGCCTTTGAAACTAAAACCCTAATTCTAGGTCATCTGTGCAGTCAAACCTGGCTCTGCTTCCATGTCATTCTCAGTTCTTGTGATTTTTTGATGTTCTTGACTTTGAGAGGATATAATATGATGTTTGAACATACATGGACCCCTTTGAAGTGATTGATGACCTTTGGAGTGTCTCAAATGGCTCCTGGATTGCCCAGATCACAAACCCTAGATGCAGATGACTTAGAAGCAATGCAGTGAATCAAAAATGTGATGTGAGATGCTATGATTGAACTTATGCATATGAAAAGATCACAAGCCATGGTGTGAATGGGTGAGGGAAAATTTGGGGTGTTTACAGCTTCCCCTATTCAAACATGAGTTAGCTGTGCAGGATGTAAGCGACGGCTTAACAGGCGAACAAGATAACTTGTGGTTGAATACCAAAGACAATCCAAAATTTGCACTCACAGAATGAAGAAGAAAAGGGATATAGATTGTAAAAGAAAATAAAGTATATTTATAAAGTGCGGGCGACGGAGGACGACCGTCGAGCAGAGGACGACTGCTGGGGAAAGAGCAATGACGGGGACGGCCGACATGCTGGGGATATAAGAGATTATGACGGGGACGACCATCAAGTAAAGCTATAAGATTCTCTGGGGGTTAGAGGTAGAAATAAACGATGAGGTACGGTCATCAAAGGTGAAGGACGATCACCTAGCAGGGGACGGCTGCTCTGTTGGGGATAAGATGAGGGACGGTCATCTAAGGGTGAAGGACGATCATCGGGCAAGGTACGGTTGCCGAAAGTATCACGACATATGACGAATGTCGGATAAAAAGGTCGACGATGGGGACGATCATCGGATAAACATGATGAAGGACGATCATTAAGAGGTGAAGGACGATCACCTAGCAGGGTACAGCTGCTCTGAAGGTATCATGACATAGGATGAATGTCAGATAACAAGATCAACGATGGGGGCGGCTGTAACACGGTGGGAGAACTGACTTTAGTTATGTTGCGGATAGCAAGAGTCGCCACCGACTTTTATTTTATCTAAAGGAAAGGCATAAAAGAACAGGAAAGACCTTTTAAAAAGATTTTTGGGTCCGGGGGATAGGTTATGTAAAGGGAAGGTATTAGCACCCTTTACATCCATGGTTATCCATGGGCTCTTAGTTACTTAGCTCACTTTAAAATGTTTTTGAAATGTGAAGTGTGTGAATAAAAATTTTCTTAAGTGTTTTATAATGATCCATGTACGGATGCGTATAAAACCTTTGTTTTGAAAATTTGTTTGAAATTGTGAAGTGTTTGAAATGTTTTGAAGAGTGAGCAAGTATCTAAGAGGAACCTACCCTAAGTTTAAGTCTTTTCTGTTCTTGAATCCTTTAAGTGGTAAAACTATCCCTATTATTAAGGAATAGGTAGTCATTACCTTGGATGTGAGGGACAAGTGAATGGACATCTGTTATTTAGGCAACTGTGGGGTGTATAAGCAATTCGAAGGGACTTATCATCTTTATTCGAAAGGGACAAGATCATTACGAAGGCAACATTCGAAGGGACTTGATCTTTTTATCTGTTTAGGTACTAGATGATGTGAAAGGAGGGACTTTGCTTTATACACCCTACTTGACCTTTTGTAATAGGCAACATGAGAGGTACCCTTAAGGAAGTGAGATGGCGATCAAAGATCGACTTACGTGTGTGAGTGTACAATTTTAAATATTTATCTTTTAAATTAGTGATCTAAATTAATTTTAAAATACAAACATGTTTCACTCCCTATTTTACTAACCATAGCATTTAAAATAAATATTAAATATCACTATTAAAATATTACATCCAAGAGACAATTACATAATAATAATAATTAAAGGAAATTAAATAAATAAGCAAAAATAAATAATAATAATATAATTGGGTTAGTAAAAATAATAATAAATCACAATATATATAAATGGGGTTAGTAATAATAAAATAAATATCATATAAAAATAAATATAATTAATAATATAAACAAAAATATTAGCATAATAATTAAAAGATCAATTTTTTATATGAACAATTATCATTTTTTAAAATTAATAAGAAAATATAAACAATTATATACTAATTATCATAAAATTTTAAGTTATATGCAAATTATAAAAATTAGGTTAATTATAAATATATTATAATTACAAAATTAAATTAGCAAGTTTTAATTATTTTAAGCATATTTATATACAAGAATTAAATTATGAACAAATTACATAATACATATACATGATTAAGGTTTATAAATAATAAATTAAGAAATTATAATAGAATTAAATAAATAGAAGAAAATTAGGGTTTATATATTTTAACCTAAATACAACTAATTTATTTATACAAATCAAATAACATTAATAATATATAGTAAAATAGTTTTAATAATAAACTTTTAATTTTTTTTTGAAAATATAAGTTTGAAATTTATATACAAGAAATAATATACACATTTTATTTTTAACATTTTATAATTTACTAAATTAATTAAAACATAAACAAGAATTAAATAAAATAAGAAAAAAAAAGTGATAAAAAACTTACCTGGGGCTGGGATTCGAACCCAGGCCCTAGGCTTTGCAATCTCAAGACCAGCACACTCTCCACCAGGCCAACGCGCATCTTGTGATAGGGAATGAGTGTGAACCATTATATTTTATAACCTGGAAAATTCATGACAAAATAAAAAGAGAAATAACACAAAAGGCCTGGGGGGATTCGAACCCAGGACCTTCTCATAATACGCATGCATACTTTCCATCCAGCCGGGAGGGCGCTACTGATAGTATAATGGCTACAATGAATTATATATTAAATCTAACAATTAAACAGAAAAATAAGAAAAAATTGCTGAGCCCAGGATTCGAACTCAAGCCTTCAAGGTCACACGCGTGCGTCCCTTACCACCAGACCAACTGCAGGTTGGTGATTATAACTGAAACAAATAATATAAAAAATAAGTCCAAAATTTAAATTTCCAGAACGCGCGAAACTTCATCTCCTAGCTCCGTCCGTCCATTTAGCCTTTAGTGACAGTTGGTCCGTCGCAATAACCTATAGTGACAGATTTTTTTCGTCACTAGAAATCCTGCATATCTAAACATGGCAAATACGAACAATAAATCCAGTTTAAGGGTTCAAATTAATCAAAGGCAGTCCAATATGTCTAAATACATCCATGATTTGGCCTGAAATTAGCTTTATAATAGAATCCCAAAATCATGATTATGAAACCATAGCTATGGTGATTCACAGATTCGGCAGTGAAACTTCAATCCAATCATCCAGAACGCTTTAGTACAATGAAACAAACATAGTTAAGCAATCAAAATCAATTAAAAACCAATGAAATCATGGAATCGAAAAAATTCAAATATGACATGAACACGGGTTTGATTCATGCGAATGAGGGTGTTTCATATGTTGTTTATGATCCAAACATGATTAGTGAAGTTCAATGAAGCTGAATCAACCTTCAAATTGCCCTGGAAGTAGCTCTAACTTGGAATCCGAATTTGAGTTTTTGATGATTTTTTTGTGAGTTTGAAATTGTTGTTTGAGGCTGCAAATTCGTGTCTTGTGCATTAGGTTATGTTGTATACTTATAGTAGAATCCAATTAGGTCAAGAGACTTGATTGTTGTATGAATTTTTTGATTGAAAAAGATTAGGACTTAAACTTCGAATATTTGTGAATTCAACCTTTCTATTTCAAGCCAATTTTCATCAATTGTGAGTCAATCCAATCTAAATCATCTTTATGACTTTCTAGAACAAGAAAATATTTTAAATCTTCACATTTGATATTTTATTTAAATTTAAAATGATTTTTAATATAATAAATCATAATAAATAAATTAAATAAAATAAAATTATGAAAATAACAAATAATTTTCGTGCATGATGTATTTGTATGGATTGGATCATCACTTGGCAAGCCCATTTAGAAAAATTTGGTTTTAAACCTCCATTTGTTTCATAAACCAACCAAAAATTTCCCAACTTTGCAAGGGCACACATCCTTCAATTTTAATGCTAAGATGGTGTTCTTGGACATTTTAGAAATATTGAAGAGTCCTCTAACCAACCCCATTGGTTTCATGTCCATATCATTTACCATTCTCAAGTTATGCCCTTTTGAAGTTGTTGACTTTTTGTTGACTTTCAAATGGACCTATAATGTCTTAGCTCATACCTTCCAAATGAAGCATTTTTGGGCTTGGCTTGTGAGACACAAAGTTGTAGAGAATTCAATTTCCTTCAAAATGAGATTTGGATGGAAAAAATGTGATGAAGCATGTGAAAGTTATGGCTGGTCAAAGTTCAGTTGACTTTTCCTGAGGAAACCCTAATTTAGAAACCTCTGATTCTTGATGATCTGAAATCTCCTTGATGAATCATGATAAAACCTTGATCAAATGATGAATTTTACTTCATATACTTGATGTTGACAAAATATCATGAAGTTTGACTTTGGTTTGACCACAGTTGACCCCAGTTTGACTTTTTAACTACTTTGACTGATTTTGACTTATCTGATCATTTGACTGAGCAAACCTTTGAGAAAAGTTCTGAAATTTGTCATGGGGATTCTTAAACACATATAAGATGTTATAAAGCTCACTTGAAGTCTTGGAAGTCCATTTAGCCTGATTAAAGTCAAAACCCTAGTTTTGGATGCACTGCTTAGGAGAATGCCTTGCCTGAGGGAATTGTCAAATCTTCTGACCAATGATGAACTTTGTGAAACTTGTGAACCTCATAAGATGTCTTGTGAATCTTGTGAACCTCATGAAAGGTCTTGTGAACCTTGATGAACCTCATGAAAGGTCTTGTGAACCTTGATGAACCTCATGAAAGGTCTTGTAAACTTCATGAACCTCATGAAAGGTCTTGTGAACCTTGTGAACCTCATAAAGTGTCTTGTAAACTTTATGAACCTCATGAAAGGTCTTGTGAACCTTGTGAACCTTCTTAGCACACAAAGTCTTGTATTGTGAGGGCAAATTTTGGGTTGCAACAGCTGCCCCTGTTCAATTTTCTGAAACCTGATGGGTTAAATTGGTATATGTTCCAGTCGTAACTTGGAAGGTTGAAGGGGATTGAACACAAAAGCCCAAAAATTTGCACTCACCGGTGCGTAGAATGATACTGGTGACTAGTTGTATATGCTTGAGTGGTCTTAAATATGCCACTTGGGGAAAAGTTCTTCAGATACATTTCTTGGAGGATAAAGCAGTCCAAAATATGAAGATATAATGATAGCTTTCAGGAGGATAAACAACGTCCTGAGGAAATGATAGCTTTCAGGAGGATAAACAACGTCCTGAGGTGATGATATGCTTTCGGAAGGATAAACATTGTTCTGAGGTATAAGTATAACTTTTGGGAGGATAAACAACGGCCCAATAGTCATGATATGCTTTCAGGAGGATAAACAACGTCCCGAGGAAATGATGTGCTTGCAGGAAGATAAACAACGTCCTGAGGAAGTGGTAACCTTTGGGAAGATAAACAACGGCCCAAGGTCATAATATGCTTTCAGGAGGATAAACAACGTCCTGAGGAAATGGTAGCTTTCAGGAGGATAAACAACGTCCTGAGGAACTGATATGCTTTCAGGAGGATAAACAACGTCCTGAGGAAATGGTAGCTTTCAGGAGGATAAACAACGTCCTGAGGAACTGATATGCTTTCAGGAGGATAAACAACGTCCTGAGGAAATAGTAGCTTTCAGGAGGATAAACAACGTCCTGAGGAACTGATATGCTTTCAGGAGGATAAACAACGTCCTGAGGTATAACTTTTGGGAAGATAAACAACGGCCCAAAGTCACAAGTTGTTGATGAAGTTTGTCTGCTGGAGAATTAATCTGAAAAACAAGATTATAACATCCTGCACAATAACATTAGTTTATGCATTATGTATGCATGTATAATATGATGTACTTAAGTAATGTATTATGTATTTATGTGTATGTATGTTATGATGTAAATGATGTATGTATGCATCATGTAGCCTGAAGCGTCTTGGATATCTTCGTATAATAACTGCTGGCCAGGGAAAATAAATCCCGATTCGTTGCTGAAGATTATGAGGAACTCGTTCCCGTCTTGTTTGATAATATAGTATACATAACCTCCCGTCTTCGTTCGATAGTAAGGTGTTCATAATCTCCCGTCTTCGTTTGATAGTAGGGTATCCATAACCTCCCATCTTCGTTCGATAGTAGGGTACACATAACCTCCCGTCTTCATTTGATAGTAGGGTATACATCACCTCCCGTCTTCGTTCGTCGTACTCCTATTGAAAGTATAAATTCCCGACTATCCGTATGAGGATAAAAGAGATGGATATAAATTCCAGGGGAGATGTAACTTGAAGTACTTATGAAGATGGATTTGTCCTACTGGGGATTTGTAGCTGTCTTGTAGGGATGAACCGGTGAAGCTTCGTTGAAATCCTTCCCTCGTTCGTCCTTAGTAAATACTATTACTGCATTTTCATGCATTTCTGGTAAACATCAATCATATTAAGCATTTATGCATTTCTGGTAAACATCAATCATATTCAAAAGCATACATACATTCAAACACAACCAATGGACGTTTCGCTTATGTAAATAGGGTAAAAGTAAATCTGGATTCAAAGATGGAATTTTATTTATATCACAAAGTGACCTATACATAGGCAAGTTTGTACAAGGAGACAGAAATCCTAGTAAGAGGAATTCGTCGTAAAATTTTTACAAAATAGAGAAAATCAGCTATGTGGGAAATAATCCTATTGAGTTTCAATTCTACTATTGCCATTATCTTCAAATATCTCATCTTCTTCTGTTGAGACGGAAACGATTGAATTGAGCTTTATCTGTTCGAACTTGAGTAAATTGTAAAACTGGTTGTAGTTTCATGGGTGATCCAAACGAGACATAGTCATACGCTTTTAATCCCTAACTTTTGCCTGGATTGCCCTTTCAGGTTTTCAATCCACCGGGATACCCTTTTTTGCCCAAGCCGCCTTTTCAGGTTTTCGACCTGCCGGGTGTACATTTTTTTATATATATATATCCCTAATTTTTTCCCAAACCCTTTTGGTTTGTCAGGATGCCCTTATTTTTGCCTAGGCCAGTCAACCTAGCGGGTCTCTTTTTATGCGTAGTATTTTTTAACTATGTCTGCATTTACAGGCTGTGGGAAGTCTTCACCATCCATAGTAGTAAGTATCATGGCACCTCTTGAGAATACTGTCTTGACTACAAATGGTCCTTCATATGTAGGAGTCCACTTGCCCCTAGGATCACCCTGTGGTAATATGATACGCTTGATCACCAAATCACCAGCCTGATATACCTTTGGCTTAACCTTCTTGTTGAAAGCCTTGATCATTCGTTTCTGGTACATCTGGCCATGACAAACAGCTGCTAACCTCTTCTCATCAATCAAATTTATCTGGTCAAGTCGAGTCTGAATCCACTCATCTTCATCCAGGCCTGCATCCTTCATAATTCTTAAGGAGGGGATCTGAACTTCAATGGGCATAACTGCTTCAATACCATAAACTAAGGAGAATGGAGTTGCCCCTGTTGAAGTACGTATTGTAGTACGATAACCATGAAGAGCAAATGGTAACATCTCATGCCAATCCTTGTAAGTAACAGTCATCTTCTGTACAATCTTCTTAATGTTCTTATTAGCAGCTTCTACTGCCCCATTCATCTTCGGACGATACGGAGAAGAGTTGTGGTGCTTAATCTTGAATTGCGTGCAAAGATCAGTAATCATAGTATTGTTCATATTATAGCCATTGTCCGTGATAATCCTTTCAGGGATGCCATACCTACATATGAGATTGTTCTTAATGAATCGAGCCACAACATTCTTAGTAACAGATGCAAATGAAGCTGCCTCTACCCACTTCGTGAAGTAATCAATAGTAACTAGGATGAAACGATGCCCATTAGAAGCAGTAGGTTTGATCTCACCAATCATATCAATGCCCCACATGGCAAAGGGTCAAGGAGCAGTCAACACATTCAATGGTGATGGAGGTATATGTACTTTATCAGCATAAATTTGACACTTGTGACACGTTCTGGAGTGTTGATAGCAATTAGCTTCCATGGTAGACCAATAGTAACCTGCTCTCAATATCTTCTTCGCCATAGTATGACCACTAGAATGAGTGCCAAAGATCCCATCATGCATATCTTCCATAATCTCAGCTGCTTCCTTCTTATCCACACAACGAAGCAAAGTTGAATCATGATTGCGCTTGTACAAAATGCCATTACTCAAAAAGAACTTAGCAGAAAACCTCCTCAGAAACTTCCTATCTTTGACAGATGCCCCTTCAGGGAACTCCTGAGCTTCAAGATATCTTTTCACTTCATAGAACCAAGGTTTCTCCTCTGCTTCTTCAGTACCAATCTCATTGCAGTATGCAGGCTTCTCAAATCTATCAATGGTAATCTTGGGAGCTTCATCATCCCAGCTGATTTCAAACATGGATGCCATGGTGGCTAATGCATCTGCCAACTGATTCTCTCTCCGTGGAATATGTCCAAAGGTAATCTCTTTGAAATGTGGGATCAAAGACAAAACATGCTCTCTGTAAGGAATGAGATTATCATGCTTGGTATCCCAGTATCCTTTAATCTGACTTACTACCAGGGCTGAATCTCCATACACATCAAGGAACTGAATCTTCATATCAATGGCAGCTTTAATACCCAGGATACATGTCTCATACTCAGCCATGTTATTGGTACAATAGAAACACAATCTTGCAGTAATCGGGGTATGACAACCTTCAGGGGAACTGATCACAACACCAACACCATTACCAAGTGCATTAGAAGCTCCATCAAAAACCATGGTCCATCGGGATCCTTGTTCAGGTCCGTCATATTGTCCAGGTTCTTTGGTAATAATCATAATGTCTTCATCAGGGAACTCAAAACTCATTGACTGATAATCATCTACTTCTTGATGAGCCAAATGATCTTCTACAACACTTCCCTTAATGGCCTTCTGAGTAGTATATTGTATGTCATATTCTGTCAAGATCATTTGCCATCTTGCAATTCTTCCGGAGAGAGCAGGTTTCTCAAATATGTACTTGATTGGATCCATCTTCGAAATCAACAAGGTAGTATGGGTCAACATATACTGTCTTAGTCGGCGAGCAGCCCATGCCAAAGCGTAGCAAGTTTTCTCGAGCAGTGAGTATCTTGTTTCACAGTCGGTAAACTTTTTGCTAAGGTAGTATATTGCCTGCTCTTTTCGACCAGACTCGTCATGTTGCCCCAACACACACCCCATTGAGTTGTCTAACACTGTTAAGTACATAATCAAGGGTCTTCCATCAACTGGTGGCATCAAAATTGGAGGTTCTAGCAGATATTTCTTGATTTCATCAAAGGCAGTCTGGCACTCATCATTCCATTCCATCACCTGATCTTTCTTCAACAATTTGAAGATTGGCTCACAGATAGCAGTTAATTGGGAAATAAATCTTGCAATGTAATTCAGTCGTCCCAAGAAACCTCTAACTTCCTTCTCAGTACGGGGAGCTGGCATCTCTCGTATAGCTTTCACTTTTGCAGGATCTACTTCAATACATTTTACACTGACAATGAAACCCAAGAGCTTACCAGATCTAACTCCAAAAGTACACTTGTTTGGGTTCAATCTCAACTTGTATTTCTTCAACCTCTCAAACAACTTATGCAAATGATCAAGATGTTCCTCTTCATTCTGAGACCTGGCTATCATATCATCCACATACACCTCTATCTCATGATGAATCATATCATGAAACAAAGCCACCATAGCACGCTGATATGTTGCCCCTGCATTCTTCAAACCAAATGGCATTACCTTATAGCAAAAAGTGCCCCACTGTGTAACAAATGTTGTCTTCTCCATATCTTCAGGTGCCATCTTGATCTGATTATAACCAGAGAAACCATCCATGAAAGAGAATACCTTATGCTGAGCAGTGTTGTCTACCAGAACATCAATATGAGGAAGTGGAAAGTCATCTTTGGGGCTGGCCTTGTTCAAATCCCTGTAGTCTACACACATACGTACCTTACCATCTTTCTTAGGCACTGGTACCACATTTGCAACCCACTGAGGATAAGAAGTCACAGCTAAGAACCCTGCATCAAACTGTTTCATTACCTCTGCTTTAATCTTCTCTGACATTTCAGGACGCATGCGACGAACCTTCTGCTTCTTTGGACGACAGTCTTCTTTTACTGGTAAACGGTGAACCACAATGTCTGTATCCAACCCGGGCATATCTTCGTAGGACCAAGCAAAGATCTCCACATAGTCACGTAGCATCTGAATCAATCTGCTCTTGACACTATCCTCTAATTCAGCCCCTATCTTGACCTCTTTCCTGTTTTCTTCAGTTCCTAGATTCACAACTTCGACTGGCTCTTCATGTGGCTGTATAGCTTTCTCTTCTTGTTGTAACAACCTAGCAAGCTCTACAGGTACTTCACAATCGTCCTCATTTCCGTCTTCAGCTTGATAGATCGGATTCTCGAAATTATAATTGGCAATAGTAGAACTGTTATCAACAGGATCCAGAGTGGATAAGGATCTGCATTTTAGTGACGTGGGTGTGTGTAAGAACACATAGCTGATAAAACAAAAATAAAAGAAAAGAAAGACAAGGAACACAATATTTACGAAAACGAAACGTCCACTGATTTTTATTGAATGAAGTATTCAAATGAAATGACATCCCATAACAAGCACACCATTGTGCCCCGGGTAAGGCACAAGGCTTAAGAGTTCAATTGTTCAAGAAATTACAAACTTAAAAAGCAACAACACAGTAATAGTATTTACTCCTGACTAAAGGAGATAGGAATAACATCTTCAGCTTTCCAATTATTGAGCCCAGCACCCACAGTAGGAAAAATCCAAGCATCCAGGTTGTAGTCTTCATCATAGCCATCCACAGCATTGATCTGATCCTTCATAACCCCCTGATTGGTGATACGAACAGCACGAGCACGACGAACAGCCTTCTGGGACTCTGCAGTGAAACCCAAACCAAATTTGTCAGACTTGTATGGAATGTCAGGAAGCTGACCCCAAATAGTACAACCACCTTCATCCACCACAGCTCTAGCATCTTTAAGGGAGGCCATTGTAGGAGGTACTCTGGTGATCACAGGAATTTTCTTGACAACAGGAGGAGCTTCATAATCATTAACAATCCAAGGAACCACTTCAAATGTCTGACACGGAGTTTCAACATATTCACCTTCCACTTCAAGATATTTAAAGGTGTTCACGTGGCTAATCATATACCCTTCCTCTCCGTAGACAGTAACAACTTTCCCTTCTACTGGATATCTCAACTTCTGATGCAATGTAGAGGTTACAGCACCTGCCCCATGGATCCAGGGACGCCCAAGCAAACAAGAATATGACGGACGAATATCCATGACATAAAAGGTAGCATTAAAAACCTGAGAACCAACTTTGATTGGGAGATCAATTTCTCCATGCACCACTCTTCTCGAACCATCAAAAGCCTTCACCACTATACTACTGGGCTTCAGCACAGCATCTTCAGGACTCAGCTTATTCAGAACATCTTTAGGCAACACATTCAGAGAGGAACCATTGTCTATCAATACATGTGACAGGGTAGTGCCCCTACATTCAATTGAGATATGTAGAGCCCTGTTATGATCCCTCTTGGCAGGAGTCAAATCAGCATCAGAGAAACCTAACCCATTATCATAGGTCAAGTGTGCCACACAATTTTCAAACTGGTCAATAGAAATTTCATTTGGTACGTGAGCAGTCTTCAGAAATTTAATCAGGGCCTTGGCATGAGCTTCAGAACACAATAGCAAAGACAACATAGAAATCTTGGAGGGAGTATGCCCCAATTGATCAACAATGTCATAATCACTCTTGCGAATGATTTTCAATACTTCTTCCATCTGCTTAGAGAGATCATCAGCAGCTGGCACATCAGTAGGTATAGGTTCAATAACAGGACCTTTGCCCCGAGCATCAGTGGTGGAGGTAGCAGCTGGAGTAACTGCATTCTTGGAGGTAACTGGAGGGGAGAAAACTCTTCCGCTTCATGTGATCTTACTAGATCCAGCAATATTATCAATATCAATAGGCATATCAGCTAAGGGTTCCTGCTTAACACCATGGATATAAACATCAGACCCATAATGCCAAGGCACAGCTTTATCGGAAGTATACGGAATAGGACCAGGAGTGGTGATGACCATAGGAGCTACTCTGGCTTCAGCAACAATCTTCACAGGGCCTTCAGCAGTAATCTTAATTGGACCCTTATGAGTGATTTTGACAGGTCCCTTGGAAGTAATCCTTACCGGCACTTTATCAACCATATCCACCTCTTCAATCTTCTTACCCTTAGTAATGTGATCTACCATACTCTCCACAGAAGGTGGTGTTCTCTCAAACACTATGGTGTAATTATTCATGAGGCGTTGAATTCCGTCCTTCAACCTCCAACAACTATCCGGCCCATAGGCACAATAGACACAATCTTCACGACAACCTGGAAAGAACCTAGCTTGTACTAACTTCTTCTTGATAACAGACAATGGTGTAGTCAAATCTGCAACTGAGGAAATATGTGAATCTTCATCAATGGCATTGACAGTCTTCTCATGATTTGGCATGGGAGCAGTAATCACATTTGGAGTACCCGGAGGGTCAAACTCAATTTCTCCTGCCTCAATCATATCCTGAATTTTGTTCTTCAAGACCCAGCAACTATTAGTATCATGTCCCTGACAATTCGAATGATATGCACATCGTGCATTAGGATTGTACCTGGGAGAGGTAACATTAGGATTCTGAGGAGCATCTTTCAGAGTGATAAGTTCAGCCTTCAACAAGTGTTGCAAGGCTTGGGCCATTGACATGTTGATCTTAGTGAACTGCCTTCTAGCTCTCTGTTGATTTCCCTATGGTTGCTCTGGTGTTGTAGGAGTTGGATTGGAGATATGGACTGCACTCACAGTCTGATTCCTTCTACTACGATCAGGTTGACCATAAACAGCATTTGACTCTTTCTTTCCATTGGGAGGCTTCTTTGCAGCACCTAATGAAGAATCTCCCACTTGAATCTTGCCACTCCTTATACCACTTTCTACGCGCTCTCCTGTCATTATCAACTCAGTGAAGCCAGATGATGAGATTCCAATGAGATGACTGTAAAATGGACCATTCAACGTACACATGAACATATCAACCAACTCCCTGTCAGTTAGAGGTGGTTGCACTCTTCCAGCCAAGTCTCTCCACTTCTGAGCATACTCCTTGAAGCTCTCTTTAGCACCCATGGACATGCTTTGAAGCTGCATGCGAGTAGGGGCTAAATCAGCATTGTATTGATATTGCTTATAGAAGGCTTCAGCAAGATCATTCCAATCACGGATGTTGACACTCTCCAACTGATAGTACCATTCCAATTGAGCTCCAGATAAGCTCTCTTGGAAGAAATGGATCCACAACTTCTTATCAGCAGTATGGGGTTGGATTCTCCTGACATAAGACCTCAGATGCAGCTTGGGACAAGAGACACCATCATAAACAACAAAAGTAGGAACCTTGAAACCAATGGGTATGACTACCCCAGATATCAGACTCAGATCTTCAAAATCCAGCCCAAAAGACTTTTGCAATTCCATAGCATCCATTCTATCCACCATCATCTTGAACTTATCTTCATTAGGCTCGTGATAGTAGTTAGCTTCAGAATCAGAGTCCCCCATAGTGTTGTGGAGACTGCCTCCCTCTTTCTCAAACTCTTCAGACTCATAATCTTCAATTGGTTCTTTGGTCCTGACAGGACCTCTGAACCTTCTTCCCATGTTGATCAGGCCACCTGACCTTATAGTCTTCTTAGTCTTCTTGGCCAGCAGTGTCTTCAATTCATCCTGCCCCTTGGACAAGTTCAGGATCAGCTCTTGGAACTGTGCATTTTGTGCCTGGAGATCCTTAACTGTTTGTTAAAGAGCCATTGCTGAAATAAACAGCGAGAAGATAAGAAACCTGTGCATAATAAACCTGTGATGCAATGATATGATATGTTAATGCGTATGCAATGTTTTCAAGGACCGCAGGATTTAAATTTGCTTAAACAAACAAGAAGGTAAACTTTTATTAGTAATAAATTTTTTTTGCCTCTTGGGCTTACAAAAAATGAAATGAAATAAATACAAGAGATGGGGTTTTAAGTCTCCCATGGACGTTTCCTCTTTGTGTTGAGGTATGAGTTGAGATTCCGTTCCTCATGAAGTTGCTTTGTTAGTTCCAGGATTCTTTCTTGGCTTGCTTTGTAATGAGCCTCGAAAGTATCCCTTTGCTCCTTCAGCTGGATCCAGGATCTCTGCAAGTCTTCCATGTCAGTAGGCATGTCTGGGTGAAGGATGGTATAAGAAGTATCTCCTTCAGCAACAGGTTCCATGGTAACTGGCAGGATAGTAGGATATGGCATCATGAGAGTCTGAGCACGAGATTGCACCCATCTGAGATAAGCTTCCATAGGAATAGTGTACTTAGGCTCCAGAGTCTTGCTGTCAACCTTGTTCACTTTTCCCCATGCTCGTATGAATCTCTGATGGTAACCTTGAAGATCGTTGTCGTAGTCAAACACAATGCCTTGAATCAACATGTCATGTGGGCCATCACTCCGAGCGTAACCAAACTGTCGTAAAGCTAGAGAGGGGTTGTAGGTGATGCCTCCTCTTATGCCTAGAAGTGGCACATTAGGAAACTCCCCACAACGGTCAATGATAGTAACATTCTCCATAGATCTGGAGCACCAATGGATATCTGAATGAGAGAGTGACATAATCCTCTTGGACCACCTGAACCCTTGTTCATTCCTCATTACTGATCGAGGAAGGTGAGAAATAAACCACCTAGATAGCAAAGGTATGCAACACATCAAAGTTCCTCTTGCACTTGTAGTACGAGTATGAAGAGAATGCAGGATGTCTCCAAGTAAAGTAGGTACTGGATTGTGACTCAGGAATATGTTGATGGCATGAACGTCTATGAACTGATCAGGATTGGGGAACAACACTAAGCCATAAATCAATAAGGCTAAGATCTCCTCAAAAGCATCGTAGCTCATAGCCTTCAAGAACACTTGAGCTTTATCCATTAATACCTTAGCAAGAATACCTTTAAATCCGCTTCTCGTTTCTAGAACAATGTCAGACTTCTTCAGATGTAGAGCTGCAGCAATAAACTCAGGTTTAGGCTCTTTCTCCAAGCCTGAGAATGGTTTCTGATCAAGTACAGGTATACCCAGAAGTTTAGAGAACTCTTCCATTGTAGGAACCAGCTGATAGTCGGGGAATGTGAAGCAATGGTGTTTAGGATCAAAGAACTGAAACAGGACACTCATCATGTCTTCATTGAACCCTGAGGTGACTAGATCCAATAGGTGACCATGTCTCTTGATGAACTGGGAATGATCGGACACTTGAGAAACCAACTCTTTAAGCTTAGCGGGTATGCCCACAAAGTTGATCCTGATGGTGTTTCTACGAGCAGAAGCCATGACCTGCAACAAAGAACAAAGATAAATCCTTTGGTCCTTGAAATGGTTAGTGAAAATTCTATGCTTGTGATGCATGATAATGTCATGATGTTATGCTCAATCACAAACATGTGGCACACACAAACAAGTCACACAATAGCCCTAAGTTTAAAGGCTTGCATGAGGTTCATAGGTAAGTACCCTCCCCTGAAGTTTAGTTGGTTCATCCTGTCCTACAAAAGTAACCAGGTTCTAAGGGATATCAATATCATTGATCCTTCACAAGGGTGGTTGTTCAGTAGGCAACTTACTTGCCAACCAAAACCCTCCAAGTTTAGAATCTCAATGAGCGTAGTATCGAGTATCAACCAACTTCAGTCTGCACCAAAGCCGGTTATCTCACTACTTTCTAAAGGCCAAGATGGGATAACTAGGGTTCTAAAAGTTAGTTAGTGCATTGACAACATATGGCAGCCTCATATTATCCTCAACTTGACTTAAGGAACATAAGCACCAACCAAGAAGTCACACTAACTATGGCCACCAGATCAACCATATCGGTATACGCTGTACAGTTTCCTTGGTCTATTTCCATTTACCTAAGGTACACTAGATCCGGGTTAGGATCTTTCACACATAAGAGCACCCCAACAGATAAGTATAAAGCAAACAAGGCAAACAATTTTAAAGTGATCTAATTCCTAAGGGTACCCCTCTTTTATTAAATCCCCAGCAGAGTCGCCAGTTCTGTAACACGGTGGGAGAACTGACTTTAGTTATGTTGCGGATAGCAAGAGTCGCCACCGACTTTTATTTTATCCAAAGGAAAGGCATAAAAGAACAGGAAAGACCTTTTAAAAAGATTTTTGGGTCCGGGGGGTAGGTTATGTAAAGGGAAGGTATTAGCACCCTTTACATCCATGGTTATCCATGGGCTCTTAGTTACTTAGCTCACTTTAAAATGTTTTTGAAATGTGAAGTGTGTGAATAAAAATTTTCTTAAGTGTTTTATAATGATCCATGTACGGATGCGTATAAAACCTTTGTTTTGAAAATTTTTTTGAAATTGTGAAGTGTTTGAAATGTTTTGAAGAGTGAGCAAGTATCTAAGAGGAACCTACCCTAAGTTTAAGTCTTTTCTGTTCTTGAATCCTTTAAGTGGTAAAACTATCCCTATTATTAAGGAATAGGTAGTCATTACCTTGGATGTGAGGGACAAGTGAATGGACATCTGTTATTTAGGCAACTGTGGGGTGTATAAGCAATTCGAAGGGACTTATCATCTTTATTCGAAAGGGACAAGATCATTACGAAGGCAACATTCGAAGGGACTTGATCTTTTTATCTGTTTAGGGACTAGATGATGTGAAATGAGGGACTTTTCTTTATACACCCTACTTGACCTTTTGTAATAGGCAACATGAGAGGTACCCTTAAGGAAGTGAGATGGCGATCAAAAGATCGACTTACGTGTGTGAGTGTACAATTTTAAATATTTATCTTTTAAATTAGTGATCTAAATTAATTTTAAAATACAAACATGTTTCACTCCCTATTTTACTAACCATAGCATTTAAAATAAATATTAAATATCACTATTAAAATATTACATCCAAGAGACAATTACATAATAATAATAATTAAAGCAAATTAAATAAATAAGCAAAAATAAATAATAATAATATAATTGGGTTAGTAAAAATAATAATAAATCACAATATATATAAATGGGGTTAGTAATAATAAAATAAATATCATATAAAAATAAAAATAATTAATAATATAAACAAAAATATTAGCATAATAATTAAAAGATCAATTTTTTATATGAACAATTATCATTTTTTAAAATTAATAAGAAAATATAAACAATTATATACTAATTATCATAAAATTTTAAGTTATATGCAAATTATAAAAATTAGGTTAATTATAAACATATTATAATTATAAAATTAAATTAGCAAGTTTTAATTATTTTAAGCATATTTATATACAAGAATTAAATTATGAACAAATTACATAATACATATACATGATTAAGGTTTATAAATAATAAATTAAGAAATTATAATAGAATTAAATAAATAGAAGAAAATTAGGGTTTATATATTTTAACCTAAATACAACTAATTTATTTATACAAATCAAATAACATTAATAATATATAGTAAAATAGTTTTAATAATAAAGTTTTAATTTTTTTTTGAAAATATAAGTTTGAAATTTATATACAAGAAATAATATACACATTTTATTTTTAACATTTTATAATTTACTAAATTAATTAAAACATAAACAAGAATTAAATAAAATAAGAAAAAAAAAGTGATAAAAAACTTACCTGGGGCTGGGATTCGAACCCAAGCCCTAGGCTTTGCAATCTCAAGACCAGCACACTCTCCACCAGGCCAACGCGCATCTTGTGATAGGGAATGAGTGTGAACCATTATATTTTATAACCTGGAAAATTCATGACAAAATAAAAAGAGAAATAACACAAAAGGCCTGGGGGGGATTCGAACCCAGGACCTTCTCATAATACGCAGGCATACTTTCCATCCAGTCGGGAGGGCGCTACTGATAGTATAATGGCTACAATGAATTATATATTAAATCTAACAATTAAACAGAAAAATAAGAAAAAATTGCTGAGCCCAGGATTCGAACTCAAGCCTTCAAGGTCACACGCGTGCGTCCCTTACCACCAGACCAATTGCAGGTTGGTGATTATAACTGAAACAAATAATATAAAAAATAAGTCCAAAATTTAAATTTCCAGAACGCGCGAAACTTCATCTCCTAGCTCCGTCCGTCCATTTAGCCTTTAGTGACAGTTGGTCCGTCGCAATAACCTATAGTGACAGATTTTTTTCGTCACTAGAAATCCTGCATATCTAAACATGGCAAATACGAACAATAAATCCAGTTTAAGGGTTCAAATTAATCAAAGGCAGTCCAATATGTCTAAATACATCCATGATTTGGCCTGAAATTAGCTTTATAATAGAATCCCCAAAATCATGATTATGAAACCCTAGCTATGGTGATTCACAGATTCGGCAGTGAAACTTCAATCCAATCATCCAGAACGCTTTAGTACAATGAAATAAACATAGTTAAACAATCAAAATCAATTAAAAACCAATGAAATCATGGAATCGAAAAAATTCAAATATGACATGAACACGGGTTTGATTCATGCGAATGAGGGTGTTTCATATGTTGTTTATGATCCAAACATGATTAGTGAAGTTCAATGAAGCTGAATCAACCTTCAAATTGCCCTGGAAGTAGCTCTAACTTGGAATCCGAATTTGAGTTTTTGATGATTTTTTTGTGAGTTTGAAATTGTTGTTTGAGGCTGCAAATTCGTGTCTTGTGCATTAGGTTATGTTGTATACTTATAGTAGAATCCAATTAGGTCAAGAGACTTGATTGTTGTATGAATTTTTTGATTGAAAAAGATTGAAAAAGATTAGGACTTAAACTTTGAATATTTGTGAATTCAACCTTTCTATTTCAAGCCAATTTTCATCAATTGTGAGTCAATCCAATCTAAATCATCTTTATGACTTTCTAGAACAAGAAAATATTTTAAATCTTCACATTTGATATTTTATTTAAATTTAAAATGATTTTTAATATAAAAAATCATAATAAATAAATTAAATAAAATAAAATTATGAAAATAACAAATAATTTTCGTGCATGATTTATTTGTATGGATTGGATCATCACTTGGCAAGCCCATTTAGAAAAATTTGGTTTTAAACTTCCATTTGTTTCATAAACCAACCAAAAATTTCCCAACTTTGCAAGGGCACACATCCTTCAATTTTAATGCTATGAGGGTTTTCTTGGACATTTTAGAAAGCTTGAAGAGTCCTCTAACCAACCCCATTGGTTTCATGTCTATATCATTTACCATTCTCAAGTTATGCCCTTTTGAAGTTGTTGACTTTTTGTTGACTTTCAAATGGACCTATAATGTCTTAGCTCATACCTTCCAAATGAAGCATTTTTGGGCTTGGCTTGTGACACACAAAGTTGTAGAGAATTCAATTTCCTTCAAAATGAGCTTTGGATGGAAAAAATGTGATCAAGCATGTGAAAGTTATGGCTGGTCAAAGTTTAGTTGACTTTTCCTGAGGAAACCCTAATTTAGAAACCTCTGATTCTTGATGATCTGAAATCTCCTTGATGAATCATGATCAACCCTTGATCAAATGATGAATTTTACTTCATATAATTGATGTTGACAAAAGATCATGAAGTTTGACTTTGGTTTGACCACAGTTGAGCTCAGTTTGACTTTTTAACTGCTTTGACTGATTTTGACTTATCTGATCATTTGACTGAGCAAACCTTTGAGAAAAGTTCTGAAATTTGTCATGGGGATTCTTAAACACATATAAGATGTTATAAAGCTCACTTGAAGTCTTGGAAGTCCATTTAGCCTGATTAAAGTCAAAACCCTAGTTTTGGATGCACTGCTTAGGAGAATGCCTTGCCTGAGGGAATTGTCAAATCTTCTGACCAATGATGAACTTTGTGAACCTTGTGAACCTCATAAGATGTCTTGTGAATCTTGTGAACCTCATGAAAGGTCTTGTGAACCTTGATGAACCTTATGAAAGGTCTTGTGAACCTTGATGAACCTCATGAAAGGTCTTGTAAACTTCATGAACCTCATGAAAGGTCTTGTGAACCTTGTGAACCTCATAAAGTGTCTTGTAAACTTTATGAACCTCATGAAAGGTCTTGTGAACCTTGTGAACCTTATTAGAACACAAAGTCTTGTATTGTGAGGGCAAATTTTGGGGTGCAACAACGGCCATCGGATAAAATGATGAAGGACGATCATTAGGAGGTGAAGGACGATCACCTAGCAGAGGACGGCTGCTAAATATCACGACATAGGACGAATGCCGGATAGAAAAGGGTTCCAATAATGGAGACTCCGCTGGGGAAAGGATAAGGGACAGTCATCCAAAGGTGAAGGACGATCACCTGGCAGGGTACGGCTGCCGAAAAGGTATCATGACATAGGACGAATGTCAGATAGAAAAGAAGTTTTGCTTTGCTGGCGACCTACTGGGGAATAGTAAACACGGACGAGTGTTTACATCCAAGAAATAAAAGGTATAAGTGTTTTGACGTTGTGTATAGATTAAAGATGCGGACGAGCATCCCTAAGACCGTGATACGGACGAGTATCAGTAGAAACAAACGGTGACGCAAGTTCTGAGATGATGATACGGACGAGTACCAACCGGTTAACAAAGAACACGGACGAGTGTTGATTCTGTGGGGACTCTTCTGGGGAATGGTAGACATAGACGAGTGTCTAAATTCAAGAAGACATAAGTGTTTGGCATGTGTATGGATTAAAGATGCGGACGAGCATCCTTAAGACTGCGATACAGACGAGTATCAGGTAGAAACAAACGCTTGACGCATGCTCAGAGATGATGATACGGACGAGTACCAATTGGTTAACAGAGAACACAGACGAGTGTCGAATCTGCGGGGATATAAGTGGTGTATAAAAGATACGGACGAGTATCTGTATGAGTGATGTACAGATGAGTATTTAACCTGCTGGGGAGAGTGACACGGACGAGTGTCAAGGAAGAGAAAAATGTAATATAAACAGGTGTATGGTTTACAAAGTAGTTAGGTGACTATGCTGGGGAAAGTGACACAGACGGGTGTCAAGGGATTTGTAGACATATGTATCTGTGAGTGCAAAGAGGACGCTTTGGCTTCCTGCTGGGGATATGACACGGACGGGTGTCGGGAAGTATCTGTAATGTACATGTCTGTTTGTAAAGAAAGCCTGGGCGACTTTACCGGGGAATGATGACACGGACGGGTGCCACAAAGAGTGTGCATTTGTATTTATGAGTGTAAGGAAAATTCCTTGGCTTTCTGCCGGGGAATTTTGGAGAGTTTCCTGTATATTGCTGGTGTATTTGTCAGTATTCACAAGTGTTTGATTCAAAACATGGCTTATAATTATGCAATATGTTTGATTTTTGCCGTAATGCTCCGTATTAGACGGAATGCTGCGCTTTGTGGGAGAATATGATGCTAATGCCATGATTATGCAAAGGTACTGATCCGGGATTCGGATCCCGTTGTTTGCGAAGATCCCTGGTTGATCTGCTTGAAGTGAACATCCCAGCTGGGGATGTGATCATTGGTAGATCTGACATACAGGACTCTGCTTGGGGGATATAGGTCACTAATAGACCTGTCTTTGGTAATGAGGGACCCAGCTGGGAATTGTAGAAGCTCTCGTCACTCTATTGTGATTTCTTCAGGCGTTGCTCTCCTGGATGGAGGCTGAGACTCTGTGGGGAGGTGGTTCCCTGGCTTTTGTACTTGGCTGAGGAGGAAATAACGAATGGCAACTCAGCTGGGGAGAAAGCACCTCCAGTGTTAGGACTGAGTAGATAATGATTTGTCAGCTTGCTGGGATGAAGCTTTCATGCCCCATGCTGTGCTTAGAATACTTGCAATCCTGAAAAGATAGAGAAGCGCACAAGTGATCCCGAGGTATCCCTTACCGGATTCCGTCATAGGAGTTTGGACACTCCCGGGAGTAAGTATATTTCCTGCACGCGCATATTTTAGAAGAAAAACATCTGCATTTGTGCAATCAGTATCTTAAAGACATCGGACATTCTTGCAAATGAAAATAAAACGTACGAGACGAAATGTGACTGAAAATCCGATTTTATTGATTCATGTGCCCTGAATCGGCGAGGTACAGTCAAAGAAACAGGTCCCCTAAAATGAGGAGATTGTTACAAATTGAGAAATAAAAGGTATTGGCAATGTTGACGACGCTTCAGGGAGCTTCCCTTTGCTATGGCTCGTATGACATTTGACGCTCTTCTCGTCTTGATTTCTAAAGGAGGCTGATTCTGAAGGAAGCTTGATCCTTTTGAAGCTTACCAAGTCGTGGCGATACAGATGAATTCGGAATGCAATTGTTCGCTTATTCCCTTATTTTGCATGGATCGCCCTTTCGGGTTTTCAATCCATCGGGATACCCATTTTTGCCTGAGTTGTCCAATGCGGCTTTTCAACTCAGCGGGTGTACATTTTTTTGTTTATTTTCCCTTATTTTTTGCCGAGTCTTTTATTCTGTTTTTGACTCACCGGGATGCCCTATTTTTGCCTGGACTTACATTCTGTTTTTATGTCCAGCGGGTCATTTTCATGCGAAGTATTTTTTAACTGCATCTGAATTCACAGGGGACGGGAAGTCTTCACCATCCATAGTACTGAGCATGAGTGCCCCACCGGAGAAAACTTTCTTTACTACGAATGGTCCTTCATAGTTCGGAGTCCACTTGCCCCTGTGGTCTGTATGAGGAGGGAGGAGTCTTTTCAGCACAAGATCCCCTACTTGGTACTCTCGGAGCCTGACTTTATGATCGAAGGCTTTCTTCATTCTTTTCTGATACAACTGCCCATGACAGATTGCAGCCAATCTTTTCTCTTCAACCAGACTCAGTTGTTCGTATCGGGACCAGACCCATTCTGCTTCATTCAGCTTAACATCCATTAATACCCGTAAGGAGGGTAATTCAACTTCAACAGGTAGGACTGCCTCCATACCATACACAAGTTGATACGGTGTTGCCCCAGTGGATGTTCTGATTGACGTACGGTACCCATGCAAGGCGAATGGTAGCATTTCATGCCAGTCTTTGTACGTAACTACCATCTTCTGCATAATCTTCTTGATATTCTTATTAGCTGCCTCAACAGCGCCATTCATCTTTGGCCTATAAGGAGAAGAATTGTGGTGTTGGATCTTGAAGTCCCGGCACAGTTCTGCCATCATTTTGTTATTCAAATTGGAACCATTATCAGTAATGATTCGCTCGGGAACTCCGTACCGACAGATGATATCTCTCTTCAGAAATCGGGCTACCACTTGCCTTGTAACATTTGCATATGAAGCTGCTTCGACCCACTTGGTGAAATAGTCAATGGCGACCAGGATGAATCTATGACCGTTTGAAGCAGTCGGTTCAATCTTGCCAATCATGTCGATGCCCCACATAGAAAAGGGCCAGGGTGAAGACATCACATTCAGGGGATTTGGAGGCACATGCACCTTATCCGCATAGATCTGGCATTTATGGCATTTTCTGGCATAGGCACAACAGTCGGTATCCATTGTGATCCAGTAATAGCCTGATCTTAGCAACTTCTTAGCCATTGCATGCCCTCCGGCATGGGTACCAAAGGATCCTTCGTGTACTTCGTGCATTAACAAGTCTGCTTCCGTTTTATCAACGCATCTGAGGAGTACCATGTCAAAGTTTCTCTTGTACAGGGAACCGTCAGTATTCAGGAAGAAACTACCAGCTAGCCTTCTTAAGGTCTTATTATCATTGGAAGATGCCCCAGGTGGGTATGTTTGATCCTCCAAGAAGCACTTAATGTCATGGAACCAAGGCTTATCATCTTTAACAACATCTGCTGAGGACACATATGCTGGTCTGTCAAGTCTGGACACTGAAATCCGAGGCACAAAGTTGGCAGCTTGAACTTTGATCATGGATGAAATGGTGGCAAGAGCATCTGCAAACTGATTCTCGTCCTGAGGGATATACTCAAGCTTGACCGTTGTGAAGAAAGTTAATAACCTCCTTGTATAATCCCTGTAAGGTATCAGATGATCCTGGTGCGTGTACCATTTACCGTTGGTTTGATTGATTACCAAAGCTGAATCTCCGAACACAGTCAAAGTCTTGATCCTGAGGTCAATGGCTTCCTCAAGACCCATAATACAAGCTTCGTATTCAGCTTCATTGTTAGTGCAGTTAAAGGTGAGTTTTGCCGAGAAAGGCATGTGGACTCCTTTAGGCGTAATGAATACTGCACCAACACCACGACCATTCATATTAACAGCCCCGTCAAACATCATAGTCCATTCTTCTTCTGGGTCAGGCCCTTCAGTGTGAACAAGCTCTTCATGATCTTTTGCTTTAATGAACATGATGTCTTCATCAGGGAAGTCAAATCTCATAGGCTGGTAATCATCGATGGGTTGCTCAGCAAGGTAATCCGACAATATACTGCCCTTGATGGCTTTCTAAGATGTGTACTGGATGTCATATTCTGTGAGGATCATTTGCCATCTTGCAACCCGTCCGGTAAGTGCTGGCTTCTCAAAAATGTACTTAACTGGGTCCATTTTGGAGATCAATAAAGTAGTGTGGGTCAACATATACTGTCTCAGTCGGCGAGCAGCCCACGCTAAAGCACAACAAGTTTTCTCGAGCAGTGAATAACGTTGTTCACAGTCGGTAAACTTTTTGCTCAGGTAGTATATTGCATACTCTTTTCGACCAGACTCGTCATGCTGGCCCAGCACACACCCCATTGACTCTTCCAATACTGTCAAGTACATAATTAGAGGTCTTCCTTCAACTGGAGGCATAAGGATTGGAGGTTCTTGCAAGTACTCCTTGATTTTGTCAAAAGCCCTCTGGCAGTCTTCGTTCCACCTGACCGTTTGTTCTTTTCTTAACAGTTTGAACAAAGGTTCACAGGTTGCTGTAAGGTGAGATATGAACCGTGAAATGTAGTTCAATCTACCTAAGAACCCCCGAACTTCTTTTTCAGTCTTCGGTGCAGGCATTTCTTGAATGGCTTTGACTTTATCAGGGTCATCTTCAATTCCTTTCTCACTTACAATAAATCCCAGCAGCTTACCAGACCGTACCCCGAATGTGCACTTGTTGGGGTTTAACTTCAGTTGGTATTTCCTCAAACGCTTGAATAACTTTAGCAGATTTACCAAGTGGTCTTCTTCTGTGAGGGACTTGGCAATCATGTCATCCACATAACATTCAATTTCTTTGTGGATCATGTCATGGAATAACGTTACCATAGCCCGTTGGTAAGTGGCACCCGCATTCTTCAGTCCGAATGGCATTACCTTATACCAGAACGTGCCCCAGGGTGTGATAAAAGTGGTCTTCTCCATGTCCTCAGGCGACATTTTGATCTGATTGTATCCTGAAAATCCATCCATGAAGGAGAACACCGAGAACTGAGCCGTATTATCCACCAATACATCAATGTGAGGTAAAGGGAAGTCATCTTTCGGGCTGGCTCTGTTTAGATCCCGGTAATCCACACACATTCTCACCTTGCCGTCTTTCTTAGGCACAGGTACAATATTAGCAACCCACGGCGGATAGCTAGTTACAGCAAGGAACCCGGCGTCCCACTGCTTTTGTACCTCTTCTTTGATTTTCATTGCCATATCTGGGCGAGTACGGCGCAGTTTCTGTTTAACCGGTGGGCAATCTTCTCTTAAAGGTAGCTTGTGCATAACAATATCGGTGTCCAACCCTGGCATGTCCTGATAAGACCAAGCAAACACATCCACATATTCACGAAGCAGGTCAATCAGTTGCTTTTTCACTGAGTCTTGTAAGCAGGCCCCGATCTTAACCTCTTTCACATCTTCATCCGTACCAAGATTAATCGTTTCGACCTCCTCCTGATGAGGAGTGATAACTTTCTCCTCTTGCCTTAACAACCTGGCTAGCTCTTCAGGAAGCTCATAGTCTTCTTCAACCCCTTCATCACCTTGATTGATTGGATTGTCAAAGTCATACGAAGCCATAGCTGTGCTGTTGTCGGTGCAGTCTGAAAGGCACTCTCTGCAAGGGTTTAGATTGTTTATTTTAGTGATCGATTTTAATCTTGTTTAGAAAAAGTGAAGTAAAGTTATCATTTTGGAAAACATTGCCATTTTATTTTTGTACAAAAAGAAAAATGAAAAACAGTGAGTGGAAAAGAAAAAGACTCATTTGCAAAAGATGTCCGATATTCATTGATTGATCTGTTTGCACAAAATTACAAGATGGCCCGATTACAAAATGAGTCTTGTCATCTTGGGCAAGATGCAAGACTTGATGCATGCTTAAAATATACAGGAAATAATAATTACTCTGCAGGAGTAACCCTTATAATTTCCTGGGAAGACCAGTTTGAGATACGGCTCCCCGGGATCCTTGGACGTATCCAGCTCTCCAGGTTGCGCTCATCTTCCGACTCGTCTTCCAAGTTGTTCACTGCATCCGGGGTGAGCATCCCCCCGCTGACAAAGTTGGGCTTCTTAGCAGCCTCTGATTGATCTTGTTGAGTTGGTTTGTAACCCAACCCAAATCTGTCCTCCTTCTTCTCCACAGGCAACAGCTTGCCCTAGCCTTGGACAGTCCCCTCTTCAACAACCTTTCTGGCTTGCTGATAAGACGTCATGGAGGTTCCCAATACAGCAGATTCTTCATTTATGTTCAGGGCCTCAAATCCCTGGCTCATAGTTTCATGGATTTCTCCATCCATCTCAATATACTTGTACGTAGCCAGATGGCTAACAAAAATGTCCTCTTCACAACAGATGGTGATGATTTGGCCTTCCCACTCGAATTTCAGCTTCTGGTGAAGGGTAGACGTAACAGCGCCAGTGGCATGGATCCAAGGTCTACCCAACAAACAGCTGTACGCCGGCTGAATGTCCATCACATAGAAGGTAATTTTGAAGGTCTGCGGGCCAATCATCACAGGCAGATCAATCTCCCCTAGCACTGATCTTTTAGAGCCATCGAAAGCTCTCACCACCAAATTACTCGGACGCAATGCTAAGCCATCATACTCCAGCTTCACTAAGGCTTTCTTTGGTAGAACATTGAGTGAAGACCCAATGTCCACCAGTACATGAGACAGAACAGCACCCTTGCATTCTAGAGTGATGTGTAAAGCCTTGTTGTGGTTACGTCCCTCAGTTGTTAAATCAGTGTTGGTGAAGCCCAGTCCATGACTGGTGTTGACATTTGCCACCACAGTTTCTAGCTGATTAACAGTGATCTCTTCTGGCACGTATGCTGCGTGCAGGACTTTCAGTAATGCATTCCTGTGAGCTTCAGAACACATCAGCAGGGATAATATGGAGATTTTTGAGGGAGTTTGGTGAAGCTGATCCACCACCTTGTAATCACTTCTCTTTATGATTCTCATAAACTCGTCTACATCTTGCTCGAAGGATGTCTTCTGAGTTTCTTTGACAGCCGGCTCTTCAAATACCACACTCTTTCCTTTTGCTTTGGCAGCAGCTTCTGCTTCTGCA
This sequence comes from Lathyrus aphaca, assembly GCA_963966055.1. Taxonomy (NCBI): domain Eukaryota; kingdom Viridiplantae; phylum Streptophyta; class Magnoliopsida; order Fabales; family Fabaceae; genus Lathyrus; species Lathyrus aphaca. The sequence continues at coordinate 433,333,589 of OZ014519.1, forward strand.
TTAGGTCTTTGCAATTGCGAGGCAAAAAGGCGTCCGCTTCTGGTGAAGCCTCCGCCTCCCCCAACATTATCAATCTGTGGAGAAGAGGTTAAAGAATCCAAAGTGATTTTCTTCCCGTTGCAGTAGAGGTCAGAGCCATAGTGCCAAGGTATGGCATTACTACTTTCATATGGAACGGGTCCAGGCACCGTGATGGTAACTGGACTGACTGCTGCAGAGGAGGGTACTGAAATGGTGTGCGGATCGTAGTAGATGGTGACTGGTGACCTGGCAGGAGATGCCACTGCTTGTTGTTGAAAATTGTTGTTTGGAGGAACATATGATGGATCATAGTAAATGGTGACTGCTGAAATATATTCATCAATTTCTGTTGGCGTTGTAGAAGATTCTGCTGAATAAAGAGGTGCTGATGTTGTAGAGGAAATGGTTGTTGTCATCTGATTTGTTGAAGTGATGGACGGAGCCATTGTTGATGATATTGATGAATTGGTTGGAATGATTGTTGTTGCAGTTGTAGAAGAGTCAGGAATTGTTGTCAGAGGGATTGTTGGATTTGTAGGAGCCGTTGTTGTAATCTGAAGTATACCACTTTTGATAAGACCGTCTATGCCGCTTCTCAAGTTATCACACCCGTTGATCGAAATGTTGCAATAACCACAACCGAGTTCACACCCGGGGAACATCTGGCATTCTAGGAGCCGAGCTTTAATCTCGACCAGAGGTGTCTGAATCTGCCCAACACTGGTGATTAAGAAAGATGGCTTGTCTTCCTCAATGGCATTAATTCTTGGCCCTCCATGATTGGGCATGGGATTTTTGGTGACACTTGGCGGGGGTGCAAAGTTGAGGGCTTTAGAATCTACCAAATCTTGTACCTTCATTTGTAAAGCCCTGCATTTCTCAGTATTGTGGCCAGGTGCATTGGAATGAAAAGCACACCTGGCGTTGACGTCATAACTTTTTGGGAGATTGGAGGGATCTGGAGGTGCCAATGTCCTTAACTCAACCAAGTTGAGCTTCAGGAGTTGTGGCAATAAAGCGGCATAAGGCATAGGGATAGGGTCAATCACCGTATTTGCCTGTGATGGTCTTTGTTGGAAGGGTCTTTGTTGTTGATTGCTGTTGTTGTTGTTGTTGTAGTTTCTCTGTGGCGGATACTGAACTTACTATTGATAGTGTGGTTGTTGTGGTGGTTGATATGCTGGTTGCTGAGGAATCGGAGCTGGAATAGTGACAGCTGCTACTGATCTGTGAAGGTACTGAGGTCTGCCCCTGGTGGCATGAATGGCATCTGTCTCACCGGTTCTTCTAGGTCCCACAAAAGGCTTCCTGGGATTACTTGACGAACTTGCACCATTATCAGAAATTTTACCCATCTTCAGAAGGCTTTCAATTCTTTCCCCGGCTATAACTACGTCAGCGAAGCTGGTGGAAGAAAAGGCAGCTAGCCTATCAATATATGTTCCTTGCAGAGTGTTCATGAACATGTCGGCCATTTCTCTTTCCGACATGGGTGGCTGGACAGCAGCAGCAAGCTGTCTCCACCTCTGGGCATATTCCCTGAAGCTTTCTCTGGAGGATTGAGACATTCCCATCAGAAGGGTTCTGTTAGGGGCCATGTCCAAATTGTATTGGTACTGCCTGATGAAAGCTTCAGCTAGGTCCTTCCAGCATCTGATAGTAGCTCTGGTCAAATGTGAGTACCACTCCCTTGAAGCCCCAGTCAAACTATCTTCAAAATAGAACATCCACAGTTTCTCATCCATGGTGTATGCCTTAAGTCTCCCCAGAAAAGACTGTAAGTGAGTTCGTGGACAGGAAGTTCCATTGTACTTCTCGAAGCACGGGGGTTTAAACTTGTGGGGAATCCTTACCCCATCCACTAACCCCATATCCATGACATCAAAACCCAGGGAGTTTTGAGACTCCAGAGATCTCAACTTCTCAGCAATTTCATCAAACCTCCTATCATAAACTTCATCCCCAGCTCCCATCACAGTAAACTGCTCTTCCTGGGGGTCTTCTTGTAAAACCCTTCCTCCAGTAGTATTTCCTTGCACAATACCCGGTATGTTGACTTCCGGATGCAGATGAGGCCCATATACTGGTGGATTAACATGAGGCTGACCCCTCTCATTGTTACTTGTTCCTCCAGTTCCCAGAGGAGGTTCTTCCGGGGTTTGTCTTTCTACCAATGCCCTTAGCCTTTCTTGACTTTGAGCCAAGCCATTCATTACTTCCATGAATTGGGTCATTTGGTTTCTCATCTCCAGCCTTTCATTAGCCATCTGAGTCCTGACCTCTGTCTGATCTTGCTGTACTTGATCCATCTGGATACCAGGAAGGTTGTTGCGAGTAGGATATCTGTGCGGACGGTTGAGAGGGAACACCCGACGGCGAGCAATAATTCCTGAATCACAACAGAGTTAGTAACAAACAAAACAAAAACCTACAAAACAAAACAAAAGTTAGTATGCAATGCAGTATGCTTATTTATTTTCCAAGGTATCCGGCTTGGCATTTGGTTTTGACCTTTCCAGGCCCTGAGGAAGATACTTTGATGTTTGCTTGAGAGAAAGAGAACTCAGTGAAACAAACTAACAAATACATTACAAATGGTGGATCATACATAGTTTGTTCTTACAACATATGCCCCTGAAGGGTCAAAATACAACAAAAAGAAAAGTACATGAAATGGAAATAACAACAAGCAAATAAGTCACACATCTAAGCCAAACTCATCCTCCTTAACCTCCTTCAAAAGTGCTTCAGTGACAGGGCCAGCTGGATGCTCTGTGATGTTTCTGATAAGAAGGTTCCTGGTGGCAATAGCAGTGGTCAGCTTCTTGTGCCTGTCTTGCTCCTTTGACCTCTTCACACCAGCCCTAAGCTTCAATTCTGAAATTTCCTTTTGGGCTGCCAGCAAAGCCTCCTGTTGCTTCTTTTCATTAGCCTCCAACTGCTCAATCCTGGCCTGAGTTCTCTTATCCTCTTGAGTGCGAGCTTCAGTGATTCTGACCCACCTATCCTGACTCTCTTTCAGATAAAGATCAGTCCTAGCCTTTTGAAACTGGGCCTCCTTGCAGGCATTCTTCAAAATTTGCTCTCCAGCTCTTGATTTCTTGATGTAGTCCTCTGCTTTCCCAATCTTGGCCAGATGTTCCACTTTAAGCTTCTCCAACCTCTCAATGTCTAGACGACCATCACTCCTCTCCCAGAGGGTCTTCTTCAGAGCTTGAGACAGATTCTCATTCCTCTCCTTCAGTTTCTCAAATTCCTCCAGGCTGACAGTGGCTGGAGGTGGTGCTGTGGATGGTCCAGGTGCATCCTCAATGGTGAAAGGCATCCCAGAAATCTGAGCCCTAGCATGAGACCATTCATAATACTGAGCTGAAGCCACATTGTTGCATCTCCCAAGAATGGCCATCCCTTTGGTCTGGATGTTGTCCCAAGCCCAGGATGCCTGTCTGACAACAGCTAGATTAGGTTTTATCTCACAATACAGGGTTTCAGCCAAGTCTTGTACTCTAGGAGGGTGAACTAAAGCATAGCCCAGTTGTCTCTTAAACAACAAAGGATTGTAGTTGATGCAACCCTTCACTCCTATTAGAGGTACATTGGGGAACTGCCCACAGCTAGTAATTATGTCTCTGCCTTTGGTGCTCTGGGTGCACCATCTGATGTCATCTGAGGTCAAAGCAATAAGCCTCCTGGCCCAATTCTTCTGTTGGTGAGGGTTCAGGAAGGCATCAGTCTTGGGTAAGTGCTTAAGCAGCCAGATATGAAACAAAGGAGCACAACACCTCACCAACCTCCCTCTCTGCTTCTCATTCCTTTGGTGAACAGAATAATAGAAATCCCCCAGCAATGTGGGTACTGGGTTTCTCAGAAGGAAGAGATGAATGGCATTCTTGCTGATAAACTTGGGCTCATCTGCAAATAGTATAACCCCATATATACTGAGGGATAACAATGCACAAACTGCCCTCCATTCTCCCAAGGAGGCCTTCAGGATGGCCTGAGAAGTCAGAAAGTCCAAGTGCAAACCAGGGATTCCAGCCTTTGTAGTCATGTTCTGCTCAATCAAAGTAGGTTCTAAATGCAGTGCCTTTGCCACTTCTTCATTGCTGGGAGAAGTCATTTCAGGGTTGAAGGGGATACCACCCCTGATGGGCACTCCAATCAGTGATGAAAATTCCTCCAACAGAGGTCCCAACTGAAAATTCTGAAAAGTGAAGCATCTCAAAGGAGGATCATAGAACTGTAGGCAAGTGTGAATCAAACTCCTATGAGAAGGGTCCAAGTCCATAACCATATCAAGGATGCCGCCATAATGTTCTCTGAATAAGGGGATGTGGTCTGGAGTGATAAGTGCCTGGACCTGCCTGATGCCAGTCAGCACAGGCTCAAAGAAGTGGTATGAAATGTTGCTCTTCTTGGGTGCCATGACTGCTGAAGAGCTGAAAACAGATGCTGATAATGAAGACTGGTACTGGAGATAAGCCACTGATAGGCTGAGGATGATGATGGAGGTAGCTGAAGCAAGCAACTGATGAAGATAGTTGAAGCAGATAGCTGATGAATAGGGGTCTATGCAGATGAAGGGGTCAAAACCAAGCCAAAATATGATGTGGATACCCTGAAAAACAAATAAACAAATGTTAAATGATGCAATGATGATGTATGCAAATGATATGCAAGGGTTTGTGATCAAGCTGGATCTGATTACTGTCTTGATATAAAAGGCCCATGTATGTTTTAAGAAGTCCAGATGGAGGTTCAAAAGTCCAGTAACCAAGGTGGGAGACTCAAATAAAGAGTCACATGTCCAGGGTTAAATCACAAGAACTGTCCAAAGTGAAGCATTCTTAAACAAAACAAGTATCAGGGTATGATGTGGCCAAGGGTACCTGCAAACCTGTAAACAGCCCAACCCCCTCACAGGTGATGTTCTAAAACAAGGATCCTTAGACTTGGATCAATTATGAGAAGTGTAAACACTTCTAACCCAGAGGTACAGTGTTTACAATAACCATAAAAGATCCTCCTCTAATTCACCTCAGTTTCTGAAGGTCATAATAAAGGTCATCCAGACTTAGCAGGCTTCCCAGATAGCCCTATCACTACAGGAAATCTGTAGCACAGAGTTCTCAAGAAGAAACCCATATTTGAACCGTGTTTCATATTCCCGCACCACACCCAAATGGAATGGGAAAGAACATGAACCACTCTAGCCTAGGTGTCACTCAGGTCCCAGGTATAGGACCTTAAACTCTCAATGAACCCCACCCATCAAAACAATAAACCAGATCCAGCCAGATAACAGTATGACAGTATGATGTATATAAAGTTGTAAGGAAAACAAATAAAATAACTGTACATAAAGCAGTAAATAAAGCAAATATACAAACACAATTAACACATAACACCCCAGTAAACACAAATCAAACAAGCGCTAGGAGGAACCCACAAAAAGAACCAGAAGCCCTGGTTACAGTATAAGGGTCCCCAGCAGAGTCGCCAAGCTGTCGCTCCCACCTGATGACACCCAGGTCAGAAGGGGTACAGACGCGAATGGTCGGCGAAAGAGGAATGAGAACACACAGGGGTGAACTCAGAAAGACAAAGAGTCGCCAGCTAGGCATTTTTATCCCAGAGGAAAGGTAATGCTGCATAGACCTGAGAAAAGATATGGATAAGACGGTTGCGAACCAGAGAGACTGAGAAAGGGGGTTGGTTACAACCTGGGAAGGTATTAGCACCCAGATTGTCCGTCGTACTCGACGGGATCCACACTTAAAATATTTGTGTTTTAAAGGGGTAGTGTCAGTGCAATCTGTGTATAAAAGAGCTGGAAAAGGATGTACAGGTGTCAGTGTAAGAGAAGTGAAGTGTATAAGTGAAGTGTCAGTGTAAGAAAGAATGGGAAGCTCAAGACTATGAGGCTTAAAGAATGATACTGGAAGGAGGGGGAATGTACAGAGACTTTTGTTCGATAACTGTTAAGTTATGCCTACGTATCCTCTCGTGCAATGAGGAAGTCAGAACACCGTAGTTCGACCCAAAGAGACTGAAAGATAAATTGACTTGTGAACTGCCTACTTTTCAATGCTCAAGTGTATGACCTGTCTGGCTCAGGTGCAAACTGTCTTGCATTAGACGGAAGAAGCAGGTTCTCGTTTGTGAGTGAATGAGATGAGAAAAGAATCCCGGAGGAGACGATTATTGTTTGTTTTTGAGTTTTCAGTCTTTTATTGCTTTTGAGAGTTTGTCATAAGAAAATGAGCTCAAGCCTAAACCAATGGGTTAGTAAACTCATCACATCTTCCCTCTGATTAGGGGTAATGAGAATACCTTAAGTGTGAAGTCAGTATCTCACACTTAATCACCTTTGATGTAGGATTAAGATCATTATCCTACTTGTGATTAGTTAAATGTTTTTGTTGTTTTTGTTTAGTGTTAAGTAATGAGTTTAAGCCATAATCAGGGATTAAACAGACTCATTACACCATCCTAATAGAAGGATAATAGATGAGAATGTTTAAGCTGAGGAAGACTCCTCAACTTAATCCATGATTAGGGATTAACCTCATGACAAAACAAAGCCTTTATTAGATGGATTTTAGTTAATGATAAGATGAAGAAGTGAGTTTTATGATTTGTAAGACAACTTGAGGGGGACTTGTCCATTAACACTAGGGCTAGTCCTTCTTAACCAGTTAAGGAAGAATTAGAACCCTAATGCAAGGCCCAAGTTACAAGCTTGATGTCTTGATGATTATTAAGTGAATTGATTAAAGGATTTAAACACATTAAGGGTTTAACACTTAGGATTAAAGTTATACACTTCATCCTAATAGAAGGATGCAGGCATAAGCTTAATCACAAAGCCTTAAAGCCTTTAGGGTTTAGTCCCTGATTATGAGATGAGAAGAGAAGACTCAAAGAGACACAAAGGTAAAATCTAAGTGGGGGACTAATCAAACCCTAATTGTTACCATGCTTGGTCATTCCTAGGTTTTGTGAGGCTTAAGAAGAAAATCTTCAAGGAACCACCAAGGAAAGAAGCAGATGAAAGGAGCAAAGAGAAGCAAAACAACTTGCTTCACTTAAGAAGGCAAGTTGCTTGAAGAAAGAAGGTGAGATGGGCAAGAATAAGCAAGCTCAATCCAAAGCACAAGACAAAATGCAGCAATGATGCATAAGAGAGATGAAAAGAGATTGTGAGAAGTGAAGGCAAATTCACTTCTCCATACAACTTACCACCTGAAAAGTTAGTAAAGAAATGAAATGCAATGCAAAATGAGATGAAATGTGATGATGCAAACCAAAACCAGGGGCATAAGTATGATGTTAATGATGCTAAGAGATTATGCAAACATGAGGCAAGGCATTAGAATGATCATACAAGCATATGGAGGCAAGAGAAGCATGTTTTGAACCATGGATGTTCATGAAAAGTTATGGAATGCAAATGACATACAACATGGAAAATGAAAGATGCAATGATCAAACATGATTCCAATATGTCCTAAGATGTGTTATGAATCAAATGGATGCACAAAATGTCATGGCAAGTCATGGTATGCAAGCAAATGGAAGATGGATGTAAAGGAAGGCATGAATTAGGGTTTATGATCAACACACAAAACAAAATCCAAAACCAGAAGCAAACGACATGATAAAAATTTGAAAATGCAATCAAAGGAACCCTAAACCTACACAAACTCACTGCCCAAAGGAGGGTATCCAACTCTTAACCTAGTGAGAGTTATGAATTTTCTAAGATTGCTAGGGTTTTAAGGTACCTTGTCAAGAAAAATGCAAAACAAATTGAAAATGCAAGATCAAACCAAGCCAATTTAATCCTATAAACTACATGCCATAAAAGATGCAATGCAAAAAGAATCATTGTCCAACTCTCAAAGGTTAGACAGAAATGAATTTTCAAAGTTTGAACCAAAATATTACCTCAAAATGAATTTAATTCCATTGAAAATTATCAAAAGGCATCAAGAACAAAAAAGAAATTTGGTTTGAGAGTTGGACAATGTTTCTAAATGTTTTTAAATTTTACATGAATTTTTTTGTGATTTTTAAATACCTAAAAGTATTTTTAATTAATTAATTTTCATTAATTAATTAAAAATAAACTTTTAAATGATTTAAAAATAATTTTTAATGCAAAAAATAAAATAAAAATCATTTTCTGAATGAGAAAAATATTTGAAACAAAAATGCAAAGGGAAATATTTTTAGGATTTTTCTAACTATTTTAAAATAAATATGAAAGTTAAATGAATAAAAATAAAATAAAAATAGAATTAAATGGGAAGTATGCAAGATCTAAGGCTGAGATTCAAAGCTGGGACGCGGGAGTTGACTGCGCGCGTGATCTAGTGGCTGTAATTCAAACTGACTAAATCTCAATTAAATAATTAATTAATCCTGATTAATATAGAATTAGGGCTTAATGAGCAATCTGGTTCGTTCATTCGCGCGCGGGAAGACAAGATCTACGGCTCACATTTAAAACTGGACCTAAACCCTAATTAACATTAATGACTCTCAGACGGCCGGAACAGTGTTCCAGTCGTCTTCTCCGACGAGTCCAAAACCTTATCTCTCTCTCTAAGCAACGAAAATGAAATCTCTCTGCCCAGAATCAAACCCCACTCATCACTGAATCAAACCCCCCAAACAAAAATCATTTCTTTCTCACCAACAATGCAAATCGAAACAAAGTAAATTTAGGTCAGAAACTTTCAGACAACTCATACATACTCAATACTCCACCATTTTGAAAAGTAAACACATCAGAATCATCAGCACATCATAAGGATTCGATTAAGAACTTAAAAACAAGATTCTGAGAAAAAAGTTCTTGAGCCATACCTGAGATGGAACCTCCTGGTTCTGGGCTTTCTGGACTCTCTCTTGTTGCAAACCCACTCTTATGAACCTCCTGAAGATGATAAGAAGCTTAGAAAGCTTTGAGGATGGCTGGTTTGTGAGATTGAGCAAGTTCTGTTCAGTGAGGTGAGGAAATCGTGTTTGGTTTGTGTGAGGTTTTGGGCTGTTTCAATGGTTGGTTTGTGATCAGTGGAACATGCTGAGATTAATGGTGAAGTTTGTTTTTGTGTTTGAAGGTTGTGGAGTGTGTTTCGAAAGAAGTTGCATATGAGGCATAAACTTGGAACTAGGGCTTTTGGAGAGCTTCAGCATGAGTTGTGTGATGAAATGGCTTGCTTGAAGTGTGTTTGTAAGGTCTGGATTGGGCAGAGAGTTGTTGTGGACTGTTGTGATTGGTATGGGTGTTTTTGCCAAAAAGTCAAAAGTGTTGTACTTGAGGTATGGGCAATGGTGTAGCTAGCTCATTGGCTTGTCCTAGCTCAGCTGAGATTAAGGATGTCCATAGGATTAGTTTTGAGATGATTCAGCAAGTTGAATGGAGTTTATGGGATGTTTTGCAATTTTCACAAAGTTTGGCCCCTTTGGAATTTCTTGATCCACAAGTCATGAAAATCAGTGAACTTTTGATGCAATCTGACTTTTAGACATTGGTTCATGTTTGTGTGAAGATTAGAAGTCCATTTGAGGTCTCAATTTGCCTTGGCAAGGGATTTTGCAACTTTGCCTCTTTGGTAGAAAACTTGAAATTATGTGATTTTTCCCAACTTTGACAAGCCATAACTTTTGATCCAAAATGAATTAGGACAAGTTCTTGTACTTTTTGAAAAGGGAATGATCCATTCTACAACTTTCATGACCAAAGTTTTCCCATTTGAAGCATTTTTGAATCAAAAAGCAAGGGTTGAAAAAGTTTCCCAAAATGGCAAGTTTCCATTACAAGTCATTTTCCCAAAAAGTCAACTTTGCAAATGGCTTGAAATTCTTTAATTTTGTGAACTTCTAACATCTTCTATGATCAAATAAAGATCATACACCATCAAAATGATGAAGAACACCCTTTGGTTGGGTCATTGGGGGCCTCAGATGCCTATATTTGCACTAACTTGCTCAAAAAGTCAACTCTTGATCAGATGCCTTCCCCATTGAATTTCTTCATGAAAATTGATATGCATGATCCCTATACCATATAGAGACCAATAGAAACAAGAATGACCAAAAAATTTGGAGTTATGGCCTTTGAAACCAAAACCCTAATTCTAGGTCATCTGTGCAGTCAAACCTGGCTCTGCTTCCATGCCATTCTCAGTTCTTGTGATTTTTTGATGTTCTTGACTTTGAGAGGATATAATATGATGTTTGAACATACATGGACCCCTTTGAAGTGATTGATGACCTTTGGAGTGGCTCAAATGGCTCTTGGATTGCCCAGATCACAAACCCTAGATGCAGATGACTTAGAAGCAATGCAGTGAATCAAAAATGTGATGTGAGATGCTATGATTGAACTTATACATATGAAAAGATCACAAGCCATGGTGTGAATGGGTGAGGGAAAATTTGGGGTGTTTACAACATGACACCAACAACTGTTGGGTGTTGAAAAACAAGATTCAAGACATGATTGAAGCTGGGGAGATTGAATTTGACCCTCCTGGGACTCCAAATGTGATCACTGCTCCCATGCACAATCATGAGAAGACTGTTAATGATGTTGATGAAGTTTCATATGTTTCCTCAGTAACAAATGTGACTACTCCCTTATCCATTATCAAGAAGAAGCTAGTACAGGCTGGTTTCTTTCCAGGTTGTAATGAAGACTGTTTTTATTGTGCCTACAAACCCGATAGCTGCTGGAAGTTGAAAGATGGTATTCAACGCCTCATGGACAATTACACTATATTGTTTGAGAGGACACCTTCTGTGGAAAGTATGTGTGAACATCTAACTCCAAGTACGAAGCTTGAAGATGTAGCTATGGTTGATAAAGTGCCAGTGAAGATTACCTCCAAAGGCCCTGTCAGGATCACCTCTAAGGGTCCTGTCAGGATTACTGCTGAAGGTCTTGTGAAGACTGTTGCTGAAGCTAGGGTGGTTCCCATGATTATTACCACTCCTGTCCCTGTTCCTTATTCTTCTGATAAAGCTATATCCTGGAATTATGGTTCTGATGTTTACATCCATGGTGTCAAGCAAGAACCTCTGACTGATGCACCTATTACTGATGGTAATCTTGATGTTGATATTATTGTTGGATCTAGTAAGATCACTAGAAGTGGAAGAATTTTCTCTCCCCAGGCTACTTCCAAAAGTGCAGTTACTCCAACTACTACCTCTAATCCTGAGCCAAGTACTGATACTCGGGGCAAGGGTCTTGTGGTTGAACCTGTGCAAGATGAAGCACCGACCGCTGAAAATCTTTCTAAGCAGATGGAAGAAGTGCTGAAGATCATTCGCAAGAGTAATTATGATATTGTTGACCAGTTGGGGCATACTCCATCCAAAATCTCCATGTTATCTTTACTATTGTGTTCTGAGGCTCATGCTAAAGCCTTAATTAAGTTCCTGAAGACTGCTCATGTGCCAAATGAGATCTCTGTGGATCAATTTGAGAATTGTGTGGCACATCTGACTTGTGATAATGGGTTGGGTTTTTCTGATGTTGATTTGACTCCTGCCAAAAGAAACCATAACAGAGCTCTGCATATTTCCATTGAATGCAAAGGCACTACCTTGTCTCATGTGCTGGTGGACAATGGTTCTTCATTAAATGTGCTCCCCAAAGAGGTTCTGGACAAGCTCAGTCCTGAAGATGTTGTGTTAAGACCAAGTGATGTAGTGGTGAGGGCCTTTGATGGCTCAAGAAGAGTGGTACATGGAGAAGTAGATCTCCCGATCAAAGTAAGCTTTCAAGTCTTCGACTCTACATTCTATGTAATGGATATTCGTCCTGCGTACTCCTGTTTGCTTAGGCGCCCCTGGATCCATGGGGCAGGTGATGTGACTTCCACTTTACATCAGAAGTTGAAATATCCGGTGAAAGGAAAGATTGTCACTGTTTATGGTGAAGAATAATACATGGTCAGTCATGTGAATACTTTTAAATATGTTGAGATGGAGGGTGAATTTGTTGAGACTCCTTGCCAGACATTTGAGGTAGTTCCTTGGGTCGTTCCTACAACTGAAGCTCCCCTTGTTGTTAAAAGAGTTCTTGTGGTTACCAGAGTACCTCCTACAATGGCCTCCCTCAAAGATGCTAGAGCTGTGGTTGAAGAAGGTGGTTGTACTATTTGGGGTCAGCTTCCTGACATCTCTTATAAGTCTGACAAGTTTGGTTTGGGTTTTACTACAGAATCCCAGAAGGTTGTTCGTCGTGCTCGCGCTGTTCGTATCACCAAACAAGGGGTCATAAGAGATCAAATCAATGTTGTGGGTGACTGTCATGAAGACTGCAACCTGGATGATTGGATCTTTCCTACTGTGGGTGATGGGCTCAACAATTGGATGACTGAAGATGTTATTCCTATCTCCTTTAGTTAGGAGTAAATACTATTATTATGTTTTTTTAAGTTTGTAATTTCGAACAATTAAACTTTTAAACCTTGTGTCTTACCCGGGGCACAATGGTATGCTTGTTTCGGGATGACATTTCATTTGCATACTTCATTCAATAAAAATTAATGGACGTTTCGTTTTCGTAAATATTGTGCTCCTTGTCTTTATTTATTTTTATTTTTGTTTTATCAGCTATGTGTTCTTACACACACCCACATCACTAAAATGCAGATCCTCATCCATTCTGGATCCTGTTGATAACAATTCTACTATTGCCAATTATAATTTCAAGAATCCAATCTATCAAGCTGAAGATGGAAAGGAGGAAGCTTGTGAAGTACCTGTAGAGCTTGCTAGGTTGTTACAACAAGAAGAGAAAGCTATATAGCCACATGAAGAGCCAATCGAAGTTGTGAATCTGGGGACTGAAGAAAACAGGAAAGAGGTCAAGATAGGGGCTGAACTAGAAGATGGTGTTAAGAGCAGACTAATTCAGATGTTACGTGATTATGTGGAAATCTTTGCTTGGTCCTATGAAGATATGCCAGGGCTGGATACAGACATTGTGGTTCACCGTTTACCGATAAAAGAAGATTGTCATCCGAAGAAGCAGAAGGTTCGTTGCATGCGTCCTGAAATGTCAAAAAAGATTAAAGCAGAGGTGATGAAACAGTTTGATGCAGGGTTCTTAGCTGTGACTTCTTATCCTCAGTGGGTTGCAAATGTGGTACCAGTACCTAAGAAGGATGTTAAGGTACGCATGTGTGTGGATTACAGAGATTTGAATAAGGCCAGCCCTAAAGATGACTTTCCACTTCCTCATATTGATGTTCTGGTAGACAACACTGCTCAACACAAGGTATTCTCTTTCATGGATGGTTTCTATGGTTACAATCAAATCAAGATGGCACCCGAAGATATGGAGAAGACTACGTTTGTTACACAATGGGGCACCTTTTGTTATAAAGTGATGCCATTTGGTTTGAAAAACGCCGGGGCAACATATCAGCGTGCTATGGTGGCTTTGTTTCATGATATGATTCACCATGAGATAGAGGTATATGTGGATGATATGATAGCCAGGTCCCAGAATGAAGAGCAACACCTTGATCATCTGCATAACCTATTTGAGAGATTGAAGAAATACAAGTTGAGATTGAATCCAAATAAGTGTACTTTTGGAGTTAGGTCTGGTAAACTCCTGGGTTTCATTGTCAGTGGAAAAGGTATTGAAGTAGACCCTACAAAAGTAAAAGCTATACAAGAGATGCCAGCTCCCCGTACTGAGAAGGAAGTTAGAGGTTTCTTGGGACGACTGAATTATATTGCAAGATTTATTTCCCAGTTAACTGCTACCTGTGAGCCAATCTTCAAGTTATTGAAGAAAGATCAGGTGATGGAATGGAATGACGAGTGCTAGACAGCCTTTGATGAAATCAAGAGATATCTTCTAGAACCTCCAATATTGATGCCACCGGTTGATGGAAGACCCTTAATCATGTACTTAACAGTGTTAGACAACTCAATGGGGTGTGTGTTGGGGCAACATGACAAGTCTGGTCGAAAAAAACAGGCAATATACTACCTTAGCAAAAATTTTACCGACTGTGAAACAAGATACTCACTGCTCGAGAAAACTTGTTGCGCTTTGGCATGGGCTGCTCGCCGACTAAGACAGTATATGTTGACTCATACTACCTTGTTGATTTCAAAGATGGATCCAATCAAGTACATATTTGAGAAACCTACCCTCTCCGGATGAATAGCAAGATGGCAAATGATCTTAACAGAATATGATATACAATATACTACTCAGAAGGCCATTAAAGGAAGTGTTGTAGCTGATCATTTGGCTCATCAAGCAGTGGATGATTATCAGTCAATGAGTTTTGAGTTCCCTGATGAAGACATTATAATTATTACCAAAGAACCTGGACAATATGACGGACCTAAACAAGGATCCCAATGGACCATGGTTTTTGATGGAGCTTCTAATGCACTTGGTAATGGTGTTGGTGTTGTGATCATTTCCCCTGAAGGTTGTCATACCCCGATTACTGTAAGACTTTGTTTCTATTGTACCAATAACATGGCTGAGTATGAGGCATGTATCATGGGTATCAAAGCTGCCATTGAGATGAGGATTCAGTTCCTGGACGTATATGGGGATTCAGCCCTGGTAGTGAGTCAGATTAAAGGAGATTGGGATACCAAGCATGCAAATCTTATTCCTTACAGAGAGCATGTGTTGTCTTTGATACCATATTTTGAAGAGATTACCTTTGGACATATCCCACGAGGAGAGAATCAGTTGGCAGATGCATTAGCCACCATGGCATCTATGTTTGAGATTAGCTGAGATGATGAAGCTCCCAAGATTACTATTGACAGATTTGAGAAGCATGCTGTAAACACCCCAAATTTGCCCTCACCCATTCACACCATGGCTTGTGATTATTTCATATGCATAAATACAATCATATCCCCTCATATCCCATTTTTAATTCACTGCATAGTTCCTAAGTCATCTGCACCTAGGGTTTGTGATCTGAGCAATCCAAGAGCCTTGTGAGCCACTCCAAAGGCAACCAATCACTTCAAAGGGATCCATGTGTGTTCATCTATGATATTACATCCTCTCAAGGTCAAGATTTCAAAAGAATCACAAGAACTAGGGTTTGAATGGATGCAGAGCCAGGTTTGACTGCACAGTTGACCTAAAATTAGGGTTTTGGTTTCAGAGGCCATAACTCCAAATTTTTTGGTCATTCTTGTTTCCATTGGTCTCTATATGGTATAGGGAGTATGCATATCAATTTTCATGAAGAAATTCCATGGGGAAGTCATCTGATCAAGGGTTGACTTTTCAGACAAGTCAGTGTAAAATCAGGGCATCTGAGGCCCCCAATGACCCAACCAATGGGTGATCTTCATCATTTTGAGTGTATATGATCTTTATTTGATCATGGAAGAAGGTTGAAGTTCATAAAAATCAAGAATTTGGAAGTTTTGCAAATGTTGACTTTTTGGGCATAGTTGACTTTTCAAGAATGCTTCATTTTAGGTCATTTTTCAAGCCTTGATTCTTGATCCAAAAATGCTTCAAATGGAAACAATTTGGTCATGAAAGTTGTAGATTACATCTTTCCCTTTTCAAAAAGTACAAGAACATGATCAAATTCTTTTTGGATCAAAAGTTATGGTGTGACAAAGTTGGCAAAAATCATTGATTTTTAAGGCATGCTTCAAATGAGAATTTTGCAAAACCATGAACCAATGCCTTTTGTAACTTCTAGTTCACTTCAAACCAGTATACAAACATTCCATATGTCCCAAAAATCAGAATTGAACCAAAATCACATGTTCATGGTTCATGTAACAAGACTTTTTTTTCATGAAGTTCAAAAAGGTGACAACTTGCAAAACCATCATGATGCTTCTCTCCACTTGATGCATTGGCTGCTGGACCTTCCCAACATCACACACACACCATGCTGCACCAGAACCATGCCTTGTACTAGCCTAGATCATGAGCCATACTTCTCTTACACAAAAGGTGGACTTTGAGCAAAAGCAAACTTACCAATCACTATAGGCCAGGTCACATCATCTGACCTATAGGATTAAAATACAATATCCTTTGGCAAGCAAAATATATCAAGAGGCCAAGCTGAAACATGCCCTAACACCATATACACAAAAACACACCATCTTGCAAATTGCTTCGAATCTGCCTCTACAAGCCATAAACATTCAAACAAATTCCTCCAATCATCTCACCTTGCCTTGCTGAGTAGAAACCACCAAGGTTCAACCCTGAAACCAGCCTGAACTGTGCTTCACCATTCTCCACCCCAGTTGGCATTTTCCTTCGAATCAACCTCCATAGCCATCAAACATCAAAGCTCTCTTCACCAACAGATCAAACACATCAAAAGGAGTCAAAACCACCCCTCACATTGATCTGAGGCAGCCTGTACACAAAGCTCATTTTCTGCTACACCAGAGTTGGATCTTTCAAGCCAGCCACTCTCCAAGTTTTCTGAGCCTCATTTTGTCCTCAGGAGGTTCAAGGAAGCAAGCCTGCGCAAAGAAAAAGTCCAGAGAGCTCGTAAATAGAGAAGCTTCATCTCAGGTGAGCTTCATGAACATTTTTCCCAGAAACTGATTTTTAAGTTCTTTTATGGTGCCTTGTGTTCCTCTGATCATGAATGTATGCTTACTTTTGCAAATAGTGTAGAAACCAGCATGTATGAAGCTTTTGAACATTTACCCGTGTTTTACATTTTGTTTCGATTCAGGCTTATGGACGAAAATAAATGAATTTAGGTTGAGGGTTTAGGTTTAGATTGATGGGAGGGTCATTTTGGTGGAAGAAATTTGTTGATTGGTGACCTGTAGAAGAACCTAGGGTTTTGGCTCGCCGGAGAAGACGACCGGAAGTCTTCTCCGGCCGCCTGTAAGTCATTAGCCCTAATCTGAGTGATTAATGAGGTTTGAATGAGGATCGTTGGATGGCCTCTCCCGCGCGTGAATGAATGGCTGAGATGAGTCATTAGAAGCCCTAATCCTGATTATCCATTTAATTTATGTTTAATTAATTCATAAGTATTAATTAGCCAGATTTGAATCTGGGCCCTTGGATCTGGCGCGCAGTCAACCAGACCAAGCCCAGATCAAATCCTGGCCTTCCCTTCTAATTACTTTCTTTTTAACCTATTTTATTTTTCATTTAATATAATTTCTTTTCTCTAATTTATTTAAAATAGTAAAAAATGTGTAAAAATTATGAAACTTTTTCTCATAAGTTTTATTAATTTTTATGACACAAAAACATTTTTATTTTTATTTTTACCATTAAAAAAGTATTTTTAAATATTTAAAAGATTATTTTTAATTGATTAATGAGAATTAATTTATTAAAAATACTTTTAAGTATCTAAAAATCACCAAAAAATTCATGAAATGTTCTAAGACATTTAGAAACATTGTCCAACCTTCAAACCAAATTTCTTTTTTGATTTTGATGCATTTTAAGAATTTCTCATTGAATAAAAATCATTTTTATGCATTAATTTGATCCAAAGTTCAAAAATTCATTTCTGCCTATTCATGAGGAGTTGGACATTGATTCTTCTTGCATTGTTTTGTGTTTAGCATGTAGTTTCTAGGATTAAATGGCCATGATTTGCTTCCTCATTTTCAATTTGTTTGGCATTTCTTTTGTTTAGGAGCCCTAAAAACCCTAATAACTTAGAAAAATCATAACTTGAGATTGGTTAAGAGTTGAGACCTCCCCTTTGGACCTTGGTTTAGTATAGGTTTAGGGTTTCTTTAGTTGGCATTTTCCATTTTTTATCTTAGGTTTTGCTTCTGTTTTTGGTTCTTGTTTGTTGTTTGATCCATAAACCCTAATTTGGGCTTTCATTTGCATCCTTCTTGCATTCTCTTGCATAACATGACTTGCCATGCCATTCCATGCCTCCATTTGATTCATTTGACATCTTAAGACATGTAGAAAGCATGTTTGATCATTGCATCCCATATTTGCCATCTTGTTTGCCATGTATGTTTCATAACTTTTCATGTAAGTTCATGCTCCTTAACTTGCATCATTTGCATCCATGATCTTGTATGAACACCTCCATGCCTTGCCTCATGCTTGTAGCATCTTCATAGCATCATTATCATCATCAACATGCTTCTGGTTTTGTTTTTCATCATGTCATTTCATCTCATTTGGCATTGCATTGCATTTCTTTTCTAACATTTCAGGTGGTAAGTGAGGTTGAGAAGTGAATTTGCCTTCACTTCTCATAACTTTTCTTTTCATCTCCCTTGCATCCATTGCTGCATTTTTGTTTGTGTTTGAGATTGAGCTTGCTCATTCTTCTTCTTCTCACCTTTCTTTCTTCAAGTGACTTGACTTCTTGAATGAAGCAAGTTACTTTGCTTTTCTTGATCTTGTTCATCTGCTTCCTGGTGGTTCCATTGAAGATCTTTCTTGTTAAACCTCACAAACCTTAGGAACAACCAAGCATGACAATTATTAGGGTTTTGATTAGTTCCCCACTTAGTTTTTACCTTTGTGTCTCTTTTGAGTCTTCTCCTCTCATCTCATAACCAGGGACTAAACCCTAAAGGCTTTAAGGCTTTGTGATTAAGCTTATGCCTGCATCCTTCTCTTAGGATGGAGTGTATAACTTTAATCCTAAGTGTTAAACCCTTAATGTGTTTAAATCTCTTAATCAATTCACTTAATAAGTATCAAGACACCATACTTGTAACTTGGGCCTTGCATTAGGGTTCTAATTCTTCCTTAAATGGTTAAGAAGGACTAACCCTAGTGTTAATGGACAAGTCCCCCTCAAGTTGTCTTACAAATCATAAAACTCACTTCATCATCATACCATTAAATAAAATCCACTTAATCAAAGACTTGTTTTGTCATGAGTTTAATCCCTAATCATGGATTAAGTTGAGGAGCTTTCCTCAGCTTAAACATTCTCATCTATTATCCTTCTATTAGGATGGTGTAATGAGTCTGTTTAATCCTTGATTATGGCTTAACCTCATTACTCAACACTAAACAAAAACACCAAAAACATCTAAATAATCACAAGTAGGTTAATGATCTTAACCCTACATCAAAGGTGATTAAGTGTGAGAATCTGACTTCACACTTAAGGTATTCTCATTACCCCTAATCAGAGGGAAGATGTGATGAGTTTACTAAATCCATTGGTTTAGGCTTAAGCTCATTAACTTATGACAAACTTCAAAAGCAATAAAAGACTGAAAACACAAAAACAAACAATAATCGTCTCCTTCGGGATTCTTTTCTCATCATATTCACTCACAAACGAGAACTCGCTTCTTCCGTCTAATGCAAGACAGTTCGCACCTGAGCCAGACAGGTCATACACTTGAGCATAGACAAGTAAGCAGTTCACAAGTCAAATCATCTTTCAGTCTCTTTGGGTCGAACTACGGTGTTCTGACTTCCTCATTGCACGAGAGGATACGTAGGCATAACTTAACAGTTATTGAACAAAAGTCTCTGTATATTCCCCCTCTTTCCAACATCATTCTCTTAGCTTCATGATCATGAGCATACTCTTTCCTTACACTGACACTTCACTTATGCACTTCACACTTCTTTTACACTGACACCTGTACATTTTGCCTCCCAGCCCTTTTACACACAAATTGCACTGACACTACCCCTTTTAAACACAAATCTTTTAAGCGTGGATCCCGTCGAGTACGACGGACAATCTGGGTGCTAATACCTTCCCAGGTTGTAACCAACCCCCTTTCTCAGTCTCTCTGGTTCGCAAACCGTCTTGTCCATCCTTTTTTAGGCCTATGCAGCATTGCCTTTCCTCCGGGATAAAAATGCCTAGCTGGCGACTCTATTCATCTCCAGTGAGTTCACGGCTGTGTGTTCTCATTGTCCCTCTCGCCGACCGTTCGCGTCTGTACCCCTTTTGACCCGGTGTCATTTGGTGGGAGCGACAGCTTGGCGACTCTGCTGGGGACCCTTATATAGCAACCAGGGCTTCTGGTTATTTTTGTGGGTTCCTCCTAGCGCTTGTTTGATTTGTGTGTTACTGGGGTGTTATGTGCTTATTTGTGCTTGTATTTATTTTGTTTATTGATTTATGTACAGTTGCTTCACTGCTTTCTTTATTGCATTTGTATATATCATACTGTCATGTTGCTGGCTGGATCTGTTGTTTGCTTTGGTGGGTGGGTGATTCATAGAGAGTTAAGGTCCTATACCTGGGACCTGAGTGACACCTAGGCTAGAGTGAATCATATTCTTTCCCATTCCATTTCGGTCTGGTGCGGGAATATGAAACACGGTTCAGATGTGGGTTTCTTCTTGAGAACTCTGTGTTGCAGATTTCCTGCAATGCTAGGGCTATCTGGGAAGCCTGCTAAGTCTGGATGACCTTTAGTATTGACCTTCAGAAACTGAGGTGAATTAGAGGAGGAACTTTTATGGTTATTGTAAACACTGTACCTCCGGGTTAGAAGTGTTTACACTTCTCATAACTGATCCAAGTCTGAGGATCCTTGTTCTAGAACACCACCTGTGAGGGGGTTGGGCTGTTTACAGGTTTGCAGGTACCTTGACCTCAGAATACCTTGTTGCTTTGATTGTTTAAGAATACTCCAATTTGGGACAGTTCTTGTGATTCTAAAACCCTGGATATGTGGCTCTTTATTTGAGTCCCCCACCTTGGTTACTGGATTTATAGACCTCCATCTGGAATTCTTGAGCACACTTGGACTTATATCAGAGTTTTGATCAGATCCAGCTCAGTCACATACCCTTGCATATCATTTGCATACATAACCATTGCATCATATTGACATTTGCTTATTTGTGTTTCAGGGTATCCATCTTCATTTGGTTTTGGTTTTGACCCCATCTTCAGTTTTGACTTGTCTTCATCAGCTATCTGCTTCAGTTATCACCTGCACCAGCCAGTCAGTGGCCCACTTCTTCAGTATTATCCTCAGCACCTGTCTCTATTCAGTCTTAGCATCATGGCTCCTAAAAAGAGCAACATCACCTATCACTTTTTCCAGCCAGAGCTATCAGACATCAGGAGGATTCAAACCCTGATCACTCCAGATCACATACCATTGTTCAGGGAGAGTTATGGAGATATACTTGATATGGTTATGGATCTGGACCCATCACAAAGAAGCCTGATCCACACCTGCATTCAGTTCTATGATCCCCCACTAAGATGTTTCACTTTTCAAGACTTTCAGTTGGGCCCCTTATTGGAAGAGTACTCCTCATTAGTTGGTATACCTATCAGAGGTGGAATCCCTTTCAACCCTGAGATGGTCTTTCCTGCTAATGGAGAAGTAGCAAGAGCTTTGCATCTGGAACCTGTTTTGATTGAGCAGCATATGACTTCTAAAGCTGGAATCCTTGGTTTTCATCTGGATTTCTTGATCTCTCAAGCTACCCTGAAAGCTTATGTAGGAGAGTGGAAAGCTGTTTGTGCTTTATTGGCCTTATGTATATATGGAAATGTATTATTTGCAGATGAGCCTCGATTCATTAGCAAGAATGCAATCCACTTATTCATGCTAAGGAACCCAGTGCCCACTTTATTGGGGGATCTTTACTATTCAGTGCATCAGAGGAATGAAAAGCAGAGAGGGAGATTAGTGAGGTTTTGTGCTCCATTGTTCCACACTTGGCTTCTCAGGCATCTACCCAGGACAGATGCATTTCTAAACCCTCACCAGCAGAGCAACTGGGCTAAGAGACTCACTGTTCTAACTTCAGCAGATATCAGATGGTGCACTCAAAGCACCAAGGGCAGGGATATCATCACCAGCTGTGGGCATTTTCCTAATGTGCCTTTGGTAGGAGTTAAGGGTAGTATTAATTACAACCCTCTGCTATTCAGGAGGCAACTGGGCTATGCACTGGTCCACACTCCTAAGGCACAGGACTTGGTTGAGACTCTTTATTGTGAGAACAAGATTGATTTGACTGTTGTTAGGCAGGCTGCTTGGGCCTGGGATAATGTTCAAACCAAGGGAGTGACCATTCTGGGGAAGTGCAATAATGTGGCATCAGCACAATATTATGAGTGGTCCCGTGCCAGGGCCCAATTCTCTGGGATGCCCTTTACCATAGAAGACATGCCTGAGTCATCTTCAGCACCACCCCCTGCCACTATCAGTTTGGAGGAGTATGAAAGTTTGAAGGAAAGAAATGAGAAGTTAACTCAAGCTTTGCAGAAGACCCTCCGGGAGAGGAGTGAGGGTATGAGGGAGATTGAGAGATTGGAGAAGTTGAGAGTAGATCATCTGACTAAGATTGAGAAGTCTGGGGATTATATCAAGAAGTCTAAGGCTGGAGAACAAATCCTGAAGAATGCTTGTAAAGAAGCCCAGTTCCAGAGAGCAAGGACAGACTTGTATTTGAAGGAGAGTCAAGCCCGGTGGGTCAGGATCACCGAGGCTCGTACCCTGGAGGACAAGAGAGTTCAAGACAAGATGGAACAACTAGAAGCTAGTGCAAAAGAACAGCAAGAAGCCCTGGCAGCAGCCCAGAGGGAGATATCAGAGCTGAAGATCAAAGCAGGGGTGAAGAGGTCAAAGGACCAAACTCAGCACAAGAAGCTAACAGCAGCTGTTACAACCCGGAATCTCCTCATCAGGAATCTCACGGAGCGTCCGGCTGATCCTGTGACCGAAGCACTTCTCAAGGAAGTTCGTGAGGATGAGTTTGGCCTTGGTGTTTGACCATTTGCTTGTTGTTGTTTCTATTCCATGTACTTTTACTTTTTTTGTGGTGTATTTTGACCCCTTAGGGGGCTTGTGTTGTAAAATGAACAAGTTGTAGTATTTCACCTTCTGTAATATATTTGTGTTAATCCAAGTTTCACTTCGAAAACAACTTCAACAGCATCATCTTCAAGGGTCTGGAAGGGTCAAAACTGAATGCCAAGCCGGATACCTTGGGAACAAATAAGCATACTGCATTGCATGCTAACCCTTTGTTTGTTTTGTAGGTTTTTGTTTTATTGCCACTAACTCTGTTGTGATGTTCAGGAACTATTGCTAGGCGCCGGGTATTTCCCCTCAACCGTCCGCACCGTTATCCGACCCGAAACAACCTTCCGGGCATTCAAATGGATCAGATGCAGCAGGACCTTACTGAGGTCAAAAATCAAATGGCAAATGAAAGGCTAGAGATGAGTAATCAAATGACTCAGTTTATGGAAGTTATGAACAACATGGCTCAGAGCCAGGAAAGATTGAGAGCCATGGTGGAAAGGCAAAATCAAGAGGATCCACATATAGGGACTGCCGGTACCAGTAACAATGAAAGGGTACAACCTCACGTCAACCCTCCGGTATTTGGACCACACCTCCATCCTGAGGCCAATATTCCTGCAAATGTTCAAGGGACTGCCACTGCAGCCAGGGTACTTCAAGAAGACCCCCAGGAGGACCAATTCACAGTAATGGGTGTTGGGGAAGAGGCTTATGATAGGAGATTGGATGAGATAGCTGAGAAGTTGAGGTCCTTAGAATCTCAAAACTCTCTGGGCTTCGATGTCATGGACATGGGCTTGGTAGACGGGGTCAGGATCCCCCATAAGTTCAAGCCTCCTTGCTTTGAAAAATACAATGGGACTTCATGCCCCCGGACTCATTTACAGTCATTTCTGGGAAGGCTGAAGGCCTATACTATGGATGAGAAACTCTGGATGTTCTATTTCGAAGACAGCCTGACCGGAGCGTCAAGAGAATGGTACTCTCACTTGACAAGGGCAACTATTAGATGCTGGAAGGACCTGGCAGAGGCCTTCATCAGACAGTATCAGTATAACTTAGACATGGCCCCCAACAGGACCCTCCTAATGGGGATGTCACAGTCGTCAAGGGAAAGTTTCCGAGAATATGCACAGAGATGGAGGCAACTGGCTGCTGCTGTTCAACCACCTATGTCTGAACGGGAAATGGCAGATATGTTCATGAACACCCTTCAGGGAACATATATTGACAGGTTGGCTGTTTTCTCTTCCACTAGCTTTGCAGATGTTGTCATAGCCGGGGAGAGAATTGAAAGCTTGTTAAAAATGGGAAAGATCTCAGACAACGGTGCAAGCTCGTCCAGTAGTACAAGAAAGCCTTTTGCAGGCCCGAGAAGAACTGGCGAGACCAATGCCATCCATTCAAACAGGGGCAGGCCCCAATATGTTCAAAGGTCAATAGCAGCAGTCACCATTCCTGCTCCAGCTCATCCTCAGCCAGTTTATCAACCTCCGCAACAAAGCTATCAACAACAACCTCAGTACCATCAGCAAAATCAGTTTCCTCCAAGGAATTACAACAACAGCAGCACCAACAACAACAGTCAACAAAGGCCATTCCAACAGAGGCCATCTCAAGCTAATAGGGTGATCGATCCGATCCCTATGCCATATGCTACCCTGCTGCCACAACTCCTGAAACTCAACCTAGTTGAGCTAAGGACGCTGGCACCTCCAGATCCCAACAGTCTACCCAGGAACTATGACTCCAATGCTAGGTGTGCTTTTCATTCAAACGCACCTGGCCACAGTACAGAAAAGTGCAGAGCTCTGCATATGAAGGTACAAGACCTGGTAGACTCCAAGGCTCTGAATTTCGCACCGCCACCCAATGTAAATAAGAACCCGATGCCGAACCACGGTGGTCCTAGAATTAACGCCATTGAAGAAGACAAGCCGTCTTATTTAATAACCAGTGTGGGACAGATCAGGACACCGTTGGTGGAAATCAAGGCTCAACTCCTGGAATGTCAAATGTTCCCGGGGTGTGAGTTGGGTTGTGCCTACTGCAATATCTCGGTAAATGGGTGCGATAATTTGAGGAATGGCATAGACAGCCTTATTCAGAGTGGTCAGCTTCAGATCACCACATCATTTCCAACAAATCCAGCAATTTCATCAGCAACGGTTTCAGAACCTCCTACAACTGCAACAACCATTGTTCCTGACAATTCTTCGGTTTCATCAACAAGTACTTCATCTATTATCTCAACTGATCAGTTTTCAACAAATCTTCCTGCTACAACTTCAGCATCGCTCCATTTTGAACCTCCTACAACAACAACATCCATCCTTCCACCATTGTCTCCTACAACACCAGCAATAAATCATGAAGATGTCTCAACTGTCACCATATTCTACGATCCTGAAAACAACTCCGCCTACAACTCAGAAGGTGCTGCTCCCACTAGGGCACCAGTTACAATTTATTACGATCCACAGACTATTACAGTTCCTTCAACAGTTGCAGTCAGTCCAGTCACTATCACGACGCCTGGACCAATACCTTATGAAAGCAGCAATGCCATCCCCTGGCATTACGGCTCTGACCTGTACTGTGAGGGGCAAAGAATCACTTTTGAATCATCAACCCCTGCACTACAAATTGACAATGTGGGAGGAGGCGGAGGCTTCACCCGAAGCGGACGTCTTTTCGCTCCACAAATTCAGAGACCCACTGCCGAAGCAGAAGCTGCTGCTAAGGCAAAAGGAAAAAGCTTGGTGCAGGAAGAGCAGACTGTTAAAGAAGCCTTGAAGACACCCTTTGACCAAGAGGTTGATGAGTTCATGCGAATCATCAAAAAGAGTGATTATAAAATAGTGGATCAGCTTCACCAAACGCCTTCCAAGATCTCGATCCTATCATTGCTTATGTGCTCCGAAGCCCATCGGAATGCACTACTCAAAGTCTTGCACGCAGCTTACGTGCCCGAAGAGATCACTGTCAATCAGCTGGAAGCAGTAGTTGGAAATGTTAATGCTAGTCACGGACTAGGGTTCACCAATACTGATTTGACAACGGAAGGCCGCAACCACAACAAAGCCTTGCACATAACCATGGAATGCAAAGGCGCTGTCCTTTCCCATGTGCTGGTAGACACGGGGTCATCCCTTAATGTCCTACCTAAAAAGGCTTTGGTGAAGCTAGAGTATGACGGATTGGCGTTGAGACCCAGCAACCTGGTGGTGAGAGCCTTTGATGGTTCTAAGAGATCGGTTCTGGGAGAGATTGAATTGCCCATAACGATTGGCCCGCAGACCTTTAAAACTATCTTCTATGTGATGGACATTCAGCCTGCCTACAGCTGTTTGTTAGGTAGGCCATGGATTCACGCCGCTGGCGCCGTAACCTCTACCCTTCACCAGAAGTTAAAATATGAGTGGGAGGGTCAAATCGTTACAATCTGCGGAGAGGAGGACATTTTTGTCAGCCACCTGGCTACCTATAAATACATTGAAATGGATGGGGAGATCCATGAAACAATGAGCCAGGGGTTTGAAGCCTTGAATGTGAATGAAACATCTGCTGTGCCTGGTACTTCAATATCATCATACCAACAAGCCCGGAAGGTTGTTGAGGAAGGAACTGCCCAAGGCTGGGGCAAGCTACTACCGGTGGAGAAGAAAGAGGACAGATTTGGGTTGGGTTACAAACCAACTCAACAAGATCAAGCAGCGGCTGTGAAAGAGCCCAACTTTGTGAGTGGGGGGATGCTCACCCCTGATGCTATCAACTGTCTGGAAGACAAGCTGGAAGAAGAACGCAACCTGGAAAGATGGATTCGTCCGAAGATCCCGGGGAGCAGTATCTCAAACTGGTCTTCCCAGGAAATTATAAGAGTTACTCATGCAGAGTAATTATTATTTCCTGTATTTTTATAGCATGCATCAAAGTCTTGCATCTTGCCCAAGATGACAAGACTCATTTTGTAATCGGGCCATCTGTACTTTTTGTGCAAACAAGATTAATTAATGAAATATCAGACATCTTTTTGCAAACGAGTCTTTTTCTTTTCGTTCACTGTTTTTTTTCCATTTTTCTTTTTGTACAAAAAATAAATGGCGGTGTTTTCAAAATGACAACTTCATTTCACCTTTCTAAATATGACTAAAATCAGATCGCTAAAATGAACAAACTTAACCCTTGCAGAGAGTGCCTTCCAGACAGCACCGACAACAGCACGGCTATGACTTCGTATGACTTTGACAATCCAATCAATCAAGCTGATGAAGGGGTTGAAGAAGAATATGAGCTTCCTGAAGAGCTAGCCAGGTTGTTAAGACAAGAGGAAAAGGTTATTACTCCTCACCAGGAGGAGGTTGAAGTGATCAATCTTGGTACAGTTGAAGACGTGAAAGAAGTTAGAATCGGGGCCTGCCTGCAAGACTCAGTGAAGAGACAACTGATAGACCTGCTTCAAGAGTATGTAGACGTGTTTGCTTGGTCGTACCAAGATATGCCCGGGTTGGATACCGATATTGTTGTGCACAAGCTGCCTCTGAGAGAAGAATGCCCGCCAGTTAAACAGAAACTGCGCCGTACTCGTCCGGACATGGCAATGAAAATCAAAGAAGAGGTACAAAAGCAATGGGACGCCGGGTTCCTTGCTGTGACTAGCTATCCACCATGGGTTGCTAATATTGTGCCTGTGCCTAAGAAGGACGGCAAAGTAAGGATGTGCGTTGACTACCGGGATCTGAACAGAGCCAGCCCGAAAGATGACTTCCCATTACCTCACATTGATGTATTGGTGGATAACACGGCTCAGTTCTCGGTATTCTCCTTCATGGACGGATTTTCAGGATACAATCAGATTAAGATGTTACCTGAAGACATGGAGAAGACAACATTCATCACACCTTGGGGCACGTTCTGTTACAAAGTGATGCCATTCGGACTGAAGAATGCTGGTGCGACGTATCAATGGGCTATGGTGACACTATTCCACGATATGATCCATAAAGAAATAGAATGTTATGTGGATGATATGATCGCCAAGTCCCTTACTGAAGAAGACCATCTGGTAAATCTGCTCAAATTGTTCAAACGTCTGAGGAAGTACCAACTGAAGTTGAACCCCAACAAATGCACATTCGGGGTGCGATCTGGTAAGCTGCTGGGTTTTATTGTAAGCGAGAAAGGGATTGAAGTTGACCCTGATAAAGTCAAAGCCATCCAAGAGATGCCTGCACCAAAAACGGAGAAAGAAGTTCGAGGGTTCTTAGGTCGATTGAACTACATCTCAAGGTTCATATCTCACCTTACAGCAACCTGTGAACCTTTGTTCAAGCTGTTGAGAAAAGAACAAACGGTCAGGTGGAACGAAGACTGCCAGAAGGCTTTTGACAAGATCAAAGAATATCTGCAAGAACCTCCAATCCTTATGCCTCCAGTTGAAGGAAGACCTCTGATTATGTACTTGACAGTATTAGAAGAGTCGATGGGGTGTGTGTTGGGCCAGCATGACGAGTCTGGTCGAAAAGAGTATGCAATATACTACCTAAGCAAAAAGTTTACCGACTGTGAACAACGTTATTCACTGCTCGAGAAAACTTGCTGTGCTTTAGCGTGGGCTGCTCGCCGACTGAGACAGTATATGTTGACCCACACTACTTTGTTGATATCCAAAATGGACCCAGTTAAGTACATTTTCGAGAAGCCAGCTCTTACCGGACGGGTTGCAAGATGGCAAATGATTCTCACAGAATACGACATCCAGTACACTTCTCAGAAAGCCATCAAGGGCAGTGTACTATCTGAATATCTTGCTAAGCAACCCATTGATGACTACCAGCCTATGAGATTTGACTTCCCTGATGAAGACATCATGTTCATAAAAGCAAAAGATCATGAAGAGCCTGTTCACACTGAAGGGCCCGACCCAGAAGAAGAATGGACTATGATGTTTGATGGGGCTGTTGTCGCTCCCGATAAGATGACACCAGGTCAAATAAAGGTACAGACGCGAACGGTCGGCGAGAGGGACAATGAGAACACACAGCCGTGAACTCACTGGAGATGAATAGAGTCGCCAGCTAGGCATTTTTATCCCGGAGGAAAGGCAATGCTGCATAGACCTGGAAAGATATGGATAAGACGGTTTGCGAACCAGAGAGACTGAGAAAGGGGGTTGGTTACAACCTGGGAAGGTATTAGCACCCAGATTGTCCGTCGTACTCGACGGGATCCACGCTTAAAAGATTTGTGTCTTAAAGGGGTAGTGTCAGTGCAATCTGTGTGTAAAACAGCTGGAAAGAGATGTACAGGTGTCAGTGTAAAGTGTATAAGTGATGTGAAGTATGAAAGTGTCAGTGTAAGAACAAGAATAAGATGCTCATGATAATGAGACTCAAAGAATAATGCTGGAAGGAGGGGGAATACACAGAGACTTTTGTTCGATAACCGTTAAGTTATGCCTACGTATCCTCTCGTGCAATGAGGAAGTCAGAACACCGTAGTTCGACCCAAAGAGACTGAAAGGTGAGTTGACTGATGAACTGCTTGCTTGTCTATGCTCAAGTGTATGACCTGTCTGGCTCAGGTGCTAACTGTCTTGCATTAGACGGAAGAAGCGAGTTCTCGTTTGTGAGTGAATTAGATGAGAAAAGAATCCCGAAGGAGACGATTATTGTTTGTTTTTGAGTTTTCAATCTTTTATTGCTTTTTGAAGTTTGTCATAAGTTAATGAGCTTAAGCCTGAACCAATGGGTTAGTAAACTCATCACATCTTCCCTCTGATTAGGGGTAATGAGAGTACCTTAAGTGTGAAGTCAGATTCTCACACTTAATCACCTTTGGTGTAGGATTAAGATCATTAACCTACTTGTGATTATTTAGATGTTTTTGGTGTTTTTGTATAGTGTTGAGTAATGAGGTTAAGCCATAATCAGGGATTAAACAGACTCATTATACCATCCTAATAGAAGGATAATAGATGAGAATGTTTAAGCTGAGGAAAGCTCCTCAACTTAATCCATGATTAGGGATTAAACTCATGACAAAACAAGCCTTTGATTAAGTGGATTTTATTTAATGGTATGATGATGAAGTGATTTTTATGATTTGTAAGACAACTTGAGGGGGACTTGTCCATTAACACTAGGGTTAGTCCTTCTTAACCACTTAAGGAAGAATTAGAACCCTGATGCAAGGCCCAAGTTACAAGTGTGATGTCTTGATGATTATTAAGTGGATTGATTAAGAGATTTAAACACCTTAAGGGTTCAAGACTTAGGATTAAAGTTATACACTCCATCCTAAGAGAAGGATGCAGGCATAAGCTTAATCACAAAGTCTTAAAGCCTTTAGGGTTTAGTCCCTGATTAGGAGGTGAGAAGAGAGGACTCAAAGAGAGACACAAAGGTAAAACTATGGGGGGGACTAATCAAAACCCTAATTCATTGTCATGCTTGGATGATCCTAAGGTTTGTGAGGTTTGCAAGAACAAATCTTCAGAGGAGCCACCAGGAAGCAGATGAAC
The DNA here is from genome assembly GCA_963966055.1 of Lathyrus aphaca. Lineage (NCBI taxonomy): Eukaryota > Viridiplantae > Streptophyta > Magnoliopsida > Fabales > Fabaceae > Lathyrus > Lathyrus aphaca. Next base: position 433,363,899 of record OZ014519.1, read on the forward strand.
AGGATCAAGAGAAGCAAAATGACTTGCTTCATTCAAGAAGTCAAGTCACTTGAAGAAAGAAGGTGGGAGGAACAAGAATGAGCAAGCTCAAACTCAAACACAAATAGAAATGCAGCAATGGATGCAAGAGAGATGAAAAGAAAAGTTATGAGAAGTGAAGGCAAATTCACTTCCCAAGTTTACTTACCACCTGAAATGTTAGAAAGAAATGCAATGCAATGCAAGATGAGATGAAATGGTATGATGCAAAGCAAAACCAGAAGCATGTTGATGATGATTATGGTGTTATGAGGTGCTGCAAACATGAGACAAGGCATGGGGATGTTCATACAAGATCATGGATGCAAATGATGCAAGTTAAGGAGCATGAACAAGCATGAAATGTTATGAAGCATACAAGGCAAATGACATGGCAAATATGTAATGCAATGATCAAACATGCTTTCTATATGTCTTAAGATGTCAAATGAATCACAAGAATGCACAAAATGCAAAGACAAGTCAAGTTATGCAAGGAAATGCAAGAAGGATGCAAAAGAAAGCCCAAATTAGGGTTTATGAATCAAACATCAAACAAAAACCCAAAACAGAAACAAATCCTAAGATAAAAAATGGAAAATGGTACCCAAAGAAACACTAAACCTATAATAAACCACTGCCCAAAGGGGAACTCTCAACTCTCAACCAAACTCAAGTTATGAATTTTCTAAGTTATTAGGGTTTTTTAGGGTTCTATACAAAAGAAATGCCAAACAAAATGGAAAATGCAAGATCAAATCATGGCCATTTTACCCTAGAAACTACATGCCAAACACAAAACAATGCAAGAAGAATCAATGTCTCAACCTTCTCCAATAGGCAGAAATGAATTTTTGAATCCATGATCAAAATAATGCACAAAATATGATTTAATTCAATGAAAAATTCTTAAAGTGCATCAAGATCAAAAAAGAAATTTGGTTTGAAGGTTGGACAATGTTTCTAAATGTCTTAGAACATTTCATGAATTTTTTGGTAATTTTTAAATACCTAAAAGTATTTTTAATTAATTAATTCCCATTAATCAATTAAAAATAATCTTTTAAATATTTAAAAATACTTTTTTAATGATGAAAAATAAAATAAAAATATTTTTGTGTCATAAAAATTATTAAAACTCAGAGGAAAAAGTTTCATAATTTTTATGTATTTTTTGCTATTTTAAAATAATTGCACAAGTTTAATGAAATAAAATGAATTAAAAATCAAATAAAATAAAAGTAATCAGGATGGATGGCCAGGATTGGTTCTGAGTTTGAAAGTGTTGACTGGCGCGTGAATGAAGGGTGTGGATTGCATCTGACTTAATTAATTTAATTACGAATTAATTAAAGCTAATGAGAGAGATTAGGGCAAATGAAACGATCTGGGCCATTCAAAAGAGAGGGAAGTCAACAGGTCAACGCACATCCATGGCTCAAATTCAAACTAGAGTTAATGACGCAATTAGGGCATAATCACTCTCAGGTGGCCGGAGAAGACCTCCGGTCGTCTTCTCCGGCCAGCAACTCACCTGAAAAATCCCCAAACCCCTCAAATCGTAACGAAAATGAAAACTAAGCACACCAAAATGATCCCCATGACCCCCTGAGCTAAAACCCTAAGTCCAAACAAATTTCTTCTTCCTCAAAACCATGAATCGAACAGAACAAGTTTTAGGGCAAACCAGTTTCAGAGACAAATTAAATGCTTATTTCACCACCATTTCAAAAACCAAAGACATATTCATGACCAGGACAACACAAAGAACAAGTTGGTAACAAGAAAAATGATTTCTGGAAAAATAATTTTCGAGCTACCTGAGATTTGGAGCTTTCAGTTTGAGGACTTTCTGGCCACTTCTCTTTGTGCAATCCACTCCACTTGGTCCCCAGAAGATGTTTGAATGCTCAACGAGAGTTTAAGCTGGCTGGATAGTGAGATTCGAAAGCTTCTGCTCAAGCTTGGTCAGAAATGGCAATGGTGAAATAGAGAGCTTCAGGTCATGATGAATGATGGTTTGTGATCCTGAGGATGAATGGAGAAGGTCTGGAGTGTTTGTTTGTGTGTTTGTGAGCTATGGTGAGGGTTTCGAATGAAACTGCAAAATGGAGTGAGAAATGGCAGTGATGTTGTAGCTTGTTTAAGGCTTGGTTCTTGGTTGCTTTGGGCTCAATGAGACATGGTGAGATGATTGGTAAAGATGGTTTTGATGTATGTGAGCTGGGCAGAGAGTTTCGAAGGCAAAAGCAAAGTGGAGTCTTCTTGTGTTTGTGATGAATGAATGTGTTTCAGCCTTGCCTTGTGTTATGTCTAGCTTGCAAATTGTCCACATAACTCTCTCTCATTGGTCAGTTGACAAGACATGCCCTTTATTGATTGGTAAGTTAACTTTTGCAAAAAGTCAAATAATGTGTAAGAGAAGCATGGCTCATGATCTAGGCAAGTACATGGGCATGGGCTGGCGCAGCAAGGTGAGGTGAGAGGCTAGCAAAGCTCAGCATCCAAGGCTGCAAGTGGTAGGAAGCATGATCATGAGTTTTGCAACTTGTGACATTTTGGTTCACATGTGATTCTTTTGCATAACCAAACATAAACCATAGGCATTCTTGGTTCAATTCTGATTTTTATGACTTAGAGAATGTTTATGTAATGGTTTGAAATGAATTAGAAGTCACATAATGCATTGGTTCATGACTTTGCAAAATTTCCAAATGGGGCATGCCTTGAAAATTAATGATTTTAGCCAACTTTGCCTTGCCATAACTTTTGATCCAAGAAGAGTTTGATCATGTTCTTGTACTTTTTGAAAAGGGAAAGATGAGATCTACAACTTTCATGACCAAAGTTTTTCCATTTGAAGCATTTTTGGACCAAGAATCAAGGCTTGAAAAATGACCTAAAATGATGCATTCTTGAAAAGTCAACTATGCCCAAAAAGTCAACATTTGTAAAAACCCTAAATTCTTGATTTTTATGAACTTCAACCTTCTTCCATGATCAAATAAAGATCATATACACTCAAAATGATGAAGATCACCCATTGGTTGGGTCATTGGGGGCCTCAGATGCCCTGATTTCACACTGACTTGTCCAGAAAGTCAACCCTTGATCAGATGACTTCCCCATGGAATCTCTTCATGAAAATTGATATGCATACTCCTTATACCATATAGAGATCAATGGAAACAAGAATGACCAAAAATTTTGGGGTTATGGCCTCTGAAACCAAAACCCTAATTTTAGGTCAACTGTGCAGTTCATCCTGGCTCTGCATCCACTCAAACCCTAGTTCTTGTGATTCCTCTGCAATTTTGACTTTGAGGAGATGAAACATGATATAAGAACACATATGGACCACTTTGAGTTGATTAGTGGCCTTTGGAATGGCTCAAGATGCTTTGGGATTGCTCAGATCACAAACCCTAAGTGCAGATGCCTTAGAAACTATCCAGTGAATCAAAAATGAGATGTGAGATGATATGATTGTGTTTATGCATATGAGGTGATCACAAGCCATGGTGTGAATGGGTGAGGGCAAATTTGGGGTGTTTACATCTGCCCCTATTCAAACATGAGTTAGCTGTGCAGGATGTAAGCAACGGCTTAACAGGCAAACAAGATAACTTGTGGTTGAATACCAAAGACAGTCCAAAATTCGCACTCACGGAATGAAGAAGAAAAGGGATATAGATTGTAAAAGGAAAACAAAGTATATTGTAAAGTGGGCGACGGAGGACGACCGTCGAGCAGAGGACGACTGCTGGGTAAATAGCAATGACGGGGACGGCCGGCATGCTGGGGATAAAAGGTAAAGCCAAGACGGGGACGGCCGACTAGCTGGGGAAAATAAAATCTTGATGGAGACGACCATCGAGATAAAGCTGTAAAATTCTCTGGTGATTAATGAAACATGACGGGGACGGCCATCAAGTTCATAAAGGCAAAGTAACCAACGATGGGGACGGCCATCGGGCTAAAAGGAAAAGGGACCACGACGGGGACGGCCATCGGGTTAAGGAATAAATGAAATAAACAGATGATGGGGTACGGCCATCAAAGGTGAAGGACGATCACCTAGCAGGGGACGACTGCTCTGTTGGGGATAAAAGGAATATGATGGGGACGGCCATCAAAGGTGGAGGACGACCACCTGGCAGGGTACGGCTGCCGAAAATATCTACGATGGGGACGGCCATCGGATAGAAAAGGTCAACGATGGGGACGGCCATCGGACGATCATGATGGAGGACGACCATCAAGAAGTGGAGGACGACCACTCAGCAGGGGACGGCTGCTCTCAAGGTTTATCATAACACAGGACGAGTGTTAGATAACCAAAAATCAACAATGGGGACGGCCATTGGATAAAGTGATGAAGGACGATCATCAACGGGTGGAGGACGACCACCTAGCAGGGGACGGCTGCTAAAAATCAACGATGGGGACGGCCATCGGATGAGCATGATGGAGGACGACCATCAAGAAGTGGAGGACGACCACTTAGCAGGGTACGGCTGCTCTCAGAGTTATCATAACACAGGACGAGTGTTAGATAAAAGAAAATTTGTTGGCGATCTACTGGGGATATAGTAAACACGGACGAGCGTTCACAACCAAGAAAGGAAAGTATGAGTGTTTGGTATTGTGTATAGATTAAAGATGCGGACGAGCATCCTTAAAACTACGATACGGACGAGTATCGTGTAGAAACAAACTGACACATGTTCAGAGATGATGATACGGACGAGTATCAACTGGTTAACAAAGAACACGGACGAGTGTTGCATCTGAAAGAATCCTTCTGGAGAATAATAGACACAGATGAGTATCTGTATTTGAGGAGACAAGAGTGTTTGACACGGTGTATGGATTAAAGATGCGAACGAGCATCCTTAAGACTATGATACGGACGAGTATCATGTAGAAACAAACACTAGACGCAATGTTCTGAGATGATGGTACGGACGAGTACCAACTGGTTAACAAAGGACACGGACGAGTGTCGAATCTGTGGGGATATAAATGGTGTATACAGGACACGGACGAGTATCTGTAATGTATAGATGAGTGTCTATCTGCTAGGGAGAGTGACACAGACGAGTGTCAAAAGGGAGAAAAGTATAGTATAAACAAAGTATATGGGTTGCAAAAGTTTCAGGCGACCATGCTGGGGATATGACACGGACGGGTGTCAAGGAATTGTATATATGAAAGTATCTATGAGTGCAAAGGGGATGCTTTGGCTTTTTGTTGGGGATATGACACGGACGAGTGCCACAAGGAGTATCTGTAATGTGAGTGATCTTGTTTGTAAAGAGTGTTCAGGCGACTTTACTGGGGAAGAATGACACGGACGGGTGTCAAAAGGAGTATATGATGGTGTTTTGTGAATGTGAGGCAACTGCTTTTGCTGGGGGGGAACCCGTTGGGGATTTTTGTGTATTGTTGATGGACTGTCAATATTTACAAGTGTTTGATTCAGGCCATGACTTATGATTATGCAATATGTTTGATTTTTGACGTAATGCTCCGTATTGGACGGAATGCTACGCTTTGTAGGTGAATATGATGCGAATGCTATGATTATGCAAAGGTACCAAACCGGGATTCGGATCCCGTTGCTGTGAAGATCTCTGGTCGATCTGCTCAAAATGGACATCCCAGCTGGGGATGAGATCATTGATAGATCTGATGAGATGCATCTGCTTGGGGATATAGGTCACTGATAGACATATCCTTGTAAATGAGAAACCCAACTGGGGTTTGTAGAAGCTTTCTTCACTCTGTTGTGATCCCTTCATGCGTTGTTCTCTTGGATAGAGGCTGAAACTCTGTGGGGAGATGGTTCCCTGGTTTTTGTATTCTGCTGAGGAAGAATGATTGGAACTTCGGCTGGGAGAAGCAACAGGTGGTAACTCAGCTGGGGAGAAAGCACTTTGGGTGCTAAGACTTGAGTGAGTGCTGATTTGCCATCTTACTGGGATGAAGCTTACATGCCCCAGGTATAGCATAACAGCTGTGTTGGGAAGATATGCCAATGAAAATTGGAGTTTGACTGAATGAGAATAACCAAATCCTCACGAACAAACCTTGTCGGCTGAAAGAAGATCTTTATGCTCGGGGAAGAAATAAACTTCCAATGCCCTGCTGGTAAAATAAATACCAGACATTCCCTGAGAATTAACACAGTGCTTCAAACTTCTGAGCTCAACAAAAGCATTACTGATCATCCTGAGTGAACTATCATTCCCTTAACTCCTTAGTTATACCATACTGCACCATCCATAAAAAGATTGTCTTCAGAGGATTTTACAGAAGACTTGGCATCCAGAATTGCCCCAGTGTCTTCAAACTCTCGCAGAAATTCAACAAGTCTTGAGATAACTGCCCTAGATTACGTCTCGAAACAATTCTTGCCCCACATCAGAGCTAAAACAGAAACCATGCGGTATGAAGATGCAATGCAAATGATGTACAATGCAGACGTATGCTCATAACCCAAGATATGAAACAAGGATGGTTGGGCGCTAGGGCCAGGTTGATAGATATATATTTTGTTTGGTTGCCAAGCAATTGGACTTTTGAAGGTGAATTACCAGACGAGAACTGGTTTATTAAAGGTAGGCCAACAGACAAGAACTGATGGGCAAAGAATAGGTCGTCAGACGAGAACTGACTCCTTGGGTTCATTGTCAAACGAGAATTGACTCTGAAAAAAGAATGACTACCAGACGAGAACTGGCGTTCAATGGGTTGAATGAAAAGGTGACCAGACGAGAACTGGTTAAAAGATTCGCCTACCAGACGAGAACTGTTATTTGAAGTTGGTTTTCCAGACGAGAACCGGACTTTGGGTTTGTCTGCCAGACGAGGACTAGACTTTAAAAGGGTTTGCCAGACGAGAACTGGACTTTGAAAGGTTGATAAGTTGGGGTTACGAGGCCCTGGATGTGAGATCTGATGTTGCGGGGGTTATGCTCAATGCACTTATGATGCGTATGCTCTATATGCTCGAGCGACATGAATAACGTATGCAAATGATTTATGCAATGCTTATGAAAAGCTAGAAAAACTCCCAAGGATGGGAAGAAAGGTCTTAGTGACAAGGCTTCTGGTTGAGAAGGGTGACAAAGGCGACGGTGGGTAACATGATTCCCCGATACTCGTCTTGAACTCGGAGATTACTGATATAACTTGCTCTGCATAGCTAAAGTTTGCCCCTGCTGGGTGAGTCCCTGAACAGACTGTTGCTGATTATCCAATTTCTGGAATAGCAGACCTGGATGCTCGAGGAGAATTGCATCTAGTGAACTCTGGAAGTATCCTTCCCCGGTATGAGCGTGTAAGCGACTTGACTCATTCTGACTGAGCATTGGAAGACTTCATCCTTGGACAACAGAAATTTCGGGTGGCCTGCCCCTGTTTGGCAGATTCAGCTCTGATCAACTGACTTCGAATGACGTTCCTCGATCAACTGATGCTTGGGAACTCTCTTTACCCTGACAGATTCCTTGGTCAACAAAACCACTGGATAACATGCCCCTGATTCATAGGCTAACAAGATGCTCTTGATTCTGGTCATCATTGTTGAATAATCAAGTTTTCCTCTGATTGCTCTTTGTAGGAACTTCCCTGGTGTCACAAACTAACTTGCAATTAAAACTGTACATTCACAAATGGTAATTTTAATGCAGTGCACATGCAAGTTTTTTTTGAAAATTTATTTATTTTGATGCTGTGACAGTGTGTGACGAATGGACGATTAGTCCAAACGTAGTGTTAAGTTAGCAAATCGTTAGGAGTCAGTTTACGCAACCTTGTCGTAATATGCTTTCAGAATTGAACCCGATTCAGTTAGGACTTTCAAGGGTTATGACGTAGTCTGGTTCACGGTTTTAGAAAGAAGGATTTATGGCTCAAAGTTTATTTGTGCCCACCCATTCTCCTTGATGTCCTCCAGTCCTATGTTCAGCTAATTCGACTTAAGCGCTCGCTTCTCACAAGGGTTTTGTAATGATTGAGGAACCAATGACGTTGATGGTTTACGCACCAATGAGGTTTCTTGGAGTAACAGTCACCCATTCTGACTTTGTGTCTGGTCACACGACTTTGTTCTTATGAAACTTTTTCTTTTTTGATATTTTTACTCCCTAATTTTTGCCTGGACTGATTCTTTTTTGAATTTTCGATTTTGAAGTCCAGCGGGATGCCCTAACTTTTGCCTAAGTCATTGGTTTTCACATTTTTTCGACTTAGCGGGCTTTATTTCTTTTTTTTTCTTTGATTTTTGTTGAACAAATCGTGTGACACTGGCTTGTCATGACTTGCTGAAAGGGTTGACTGCCACATTCCTTTGTTGGTGAGGGATAACCATTGTGGTTTCACGTCCCTTGACCTCTTGAGGTGTAATGAATAAAGGTAATGGATCCTCGGATGCACACTCCTTTGGAAATTTGAACGCTCGGTCAAATTGACTGATAACTACCCTGCCCCGGGTTAAATGTGAGGGTTTTTTCGTTCAGAAAAGAAACTCCTGCTTCAAGGCTCAAAGGGGTTGACGAGGGTCTATCTCCCTTATATCTCCGGTGTTTGGGAATTGAAGCAATGCCTGTACATCGTCAGCAGGTTCTACTCTGAAAGCATACCTTCAACAATTATGAGTATTCAGTTGTCATCATCCTCCCTCAAACCTGCTAAACAACAGTGACATAGATGGGAGGTAAATGGATGCAATCTTTTTGTTTTTTTTTTCTTTTTTCAATGCAAGTAAAGAAAAATGAGCGAATGCGACATGATTGATTCAAAAGTGCAAGATCACTACATTAACATTACCATTTAAAATAACAATGCTTAAAAGACAAGTAGCTGCTAACAGGAAAGAAGCTACAATGCAAATGATAAAAGGATACAATGATCACCAACTCTGCTGACATACTGTTGTCTGAGCCACTGAAATCAAGATACGCTTCTTCTGAAGTCTTTGAACTCAATCAGGTGAAAGGTTGACGTGCACAACCAAGCTTCCTTCTGGAAAGGAGATGTAGCCCTTGTCGATCAACTGTTGTACTTTGGCTTGAAAAGCTTTGCAATCTTCAGTTGAATGTCCCATTGATCCACCATGATACCCACACTGCTCATGGGGATTGTACTCTGGAGGGTACGGCTCTGACAACGGCTTGAGAGGCTTAGGAACCACCAAAGAGCTCTGAACTAGATGTGGTAAGAGTTCACTGTATGCCATGGGGACTGGATGAAGAGGAGCAATCCTTCTTTCCAGATTGTTACGAGGCCTCGGCTGGCTCTGAAGTTGATTCTGAGGTCTTCGACCATGAGATTGCAGATTTGTACGATGAGGGACCCAGGGTTTCTGACACGGTGTTCTGAGCATTGCCGAATGCCCGTAAGAGTAATCAGATCCAGGAAAAGATGATCTCTTAGAAGATGTTGTTCTAGAACATTCGATATTTGCCATGACTGCACTGATGTCATTCCATTCTTCCTCTTGGGAGCTAACAACAGACTCACTTTCACTAGCTGGGATATTCGGAAAGTCCTGGATCTTTCCACTTTTGAGCAGGCTCTCAATGCGTACTCCAACTATCATCAAATCAGAGAAGCTTGTCATCCCAATGCTACTCATTATTTCCAAGTATGGACCCTGCAAGGTGCCTACGAACAGGTCAATTAATTCTCTGTCTGAAAGTGGTGGTTGCACTTGGTCTGCCAATTCTCTCCACCGCTGTGCACATTCTCTGAAAGATTCACCACTCCTCTGGGATAGGCTCTGCAAGTGCGTGCGATTGGGCGCCACGTCCATATTGTGCTGGTATTGCTTTACGAAAGCTCTGGATAAATCATTCCAAGATCGGATGTGACTGCTTTCCAAATCTATGTACCAACTTAAAGATGCCCCACTTAAACTGTCCTGAAAACAGTGAATCATCAACTTATCATTGCGGGCATAAGAAGTCATTTTTCGACAAAACATCACCAAATGACGCTTCGGGCAACTGACACCAGTGTATTTCTCAAACTTCGGAGTCTTGAAATCTGGAGGAATGACAAGACCAGGAACCAAACACAGGGTTAGAGCATCAAAACCAAAGGCATCAGGATCTGCTAAGGCTTTGAGTCGCTCGTCCAACACACGAAATCTTTCAGCAGGATCAAAAGCCGGTGGATCCTTGGTTTTCACAAGAGGGATTGCCCCTTGGAAGTCTGGCATAGGGAAGGCAAAACTCTGATAATCTGTAGAATCAGAAGAAGTTGAAGGTCCACCTCGGACAGCAGATGGTTCAGGTACATTCTGATTCACGATCGGGGTCTGTGCAGGCTGAGCTTGAGCAAGATCGTTCACTTGTGGAAGATCTTCATCAGGAGAGAGACCATACAAAGGATTGGTCATTGAAGTGAAACCAGGTGGAAACTCAACATTCTGATGGTTGTTCTCTGACATAGCAACTGACGGCTTCCAATCTGACCCTTTACCTCTTGACACTGTTCAGTCTAGCTGCACACACTCTGTCGTCTTCTAACTGTTACCACTTGTTCAAACCGAGTACCGGGAAATCAGCTGGCTGGTCATGGACAAAAGAGGAAGGATGAGCTCTCTGGAGGAGGAAAATGCAATGCAGATGCAAATGTAAAATGCAATATGATAATGCAAAAGACGCAAAGACATGGGATCACAGCTGGAAACTTCCTGAAATCTGGAATGCTGAACCAAGAATCAAGTGTCTGTAACCACAAGATCTCTGAATAATAACCCAAAATAGTAACTGAGAACCGAAGGTCAAGAACTTCAGGATCATAGTGACCGGATCAACAATTGTACTGGTAATGAGGGTATGTTGAGGTCAAGGGTTCCTGCAAACCTGTAAACAACCCAATCCCCTCACAGGTAGTGTTCTAAAACAAGGATCCTCAGACTTGGATCAGTTATGAGAAGTGTAAACACTTCTAACCCGGAGGTACAGTGTTTACAATAACCATAAAAGTTCCTCCTCTAATTCACCTCAGTTTCTGAAGGCCAATACTAAAGGTCATCCAGACTTAGCAGGCTTCCCAGATAGCCCTAGTACTGCAGGAAATCTGCAACACAGAGTTCTCAAGAAGAAACCCATATCTGAATCGTGTTTCATATTCCCGCACCAGACCGAGATGGAATGGGAAAGAATATGAACCACTCTAGCCTAGGTGTCACTCAGGTCCCAGGTATAAGACCTCAACTCTCAATAGAACACCCACCCACCAAAGCAAACAAACAGATCCAGCCAGCACAGTATGACAGTATGATGTATATAAAGCTATAAAGAAAGCAATAAAACAACTGTACATAAAGCAAAAAACAAAACAAATATACAAACACAGATAGCACATAACACCCCAGTAAACACAAATCAATCAAGCGCTAGGAGGAACCCACAAAAAGAACCAGAAGCCCTGGTTGCAGTATAAGGCTCCCCAGCAGAGTCGCCAAGCTGTCGCTCCCGATAAGATGACACCAGGTCAAATAAAGGTACAGACGCGAACGGTCGGCGAGAGGGACAATGAGAACACACAGCCGTGAACTCACTGGAGATGAATAGAGTCTCCAGCTAGGCATTTTTATCCCGGAGGAAAGGCAATGCTGCATAGACCTGGAAAGATATGGATAAGACGGTTTGCGAACCAGAGAGACTGAGAAAGGGGGTTGGTTACAACCTGGGAAGGTATTAGCACCCAGATTGTCCGTCGTACTCGACGGGATCCACGCTTAAAAGATTTGTGTCTTAAAGGGGTAGTGTCAGTGCAATCTGTGTGTAAAACAGCTGGAAAGAGATGTACAGGTGTCAGTGTAAAGTGTATAAGTGATGTGAAGTATGAAAGTGTCAGTGTAAGAACAAGAATAAGATGCTCATGATAATGAGGCTCAAAGAATAATGCTGGAAGGAGGGGGAATACACAGAGACTTTTGTTCGATAACCGTTAAGTTATGCCTACGTATCCTCTCGTGCAATGAGGAAGTCAGAACACCGTAGTTCGACCCAAAGAGACTGAAAGGTGAGTTGACTGATGAACTGCTTGCTTGTCTATGCTCAAGTGTATGACCTGTCTGGCTCAGGTGCTAACTGTCTTGCATTAGACGGAAGAAGCGAGTTCTCGTTTGTGAGTGAATTAGATGAGAAAAGAATCCCGAAGGAGACGATTATTGTTTGTTTTTGAGTTTTCAATCTTTTATTGCTTTTTGAAGTTTGTCATAAGTTAATGAGCTTAAGCCTGAACCAATGGGTTAGTAAACTCATCACATCTTCCCTCTGATTAGGGGTAATGAGAGTACCTTAAGTGTGAAGTCAGATTCTCACACTTAATCACCTTTGGTGTAGGATTAAGATCATTAACCTACTTGTGATTATTTAGATGTTTTTGGTGTTTTTGTATAGTGTTGAGTAATGAGGTTAAGCCATAATCAGGGATTAAACAGACTCATTATACCATCCTAATAGAAGGATAATAGATGAGAATGTTTAAGCTGAGGAAAGCTCCTCAACTTAATCCATGATTAGGGATTAAACTCATGACAAAACAAGCCTTTGATTAAGTGGATTTTATTTAATGGTATGATGATGAAGTGATTTTTATGATTTGTAAGACAACTTGAGGGGGACTTGTCCATTAACACTAGGGTTAGTCCTTCTTAACCACTTAAGGAAGAATTAGAACCCTGATGCAAGGCCCAAGTTACAAGTGTGATGTCTTGATGATTATTAAGTGGATTGATTAAGAGATTTAAACACCTTAAGGGTTCAAGACTTAGGATTAAAGTTATACACTCCATCCTAAGAGAAGGATGCAGGCATAAGCTTAATCACAAAGTCTTAAAGCCTTTAGGGTTTAGTCCCTGATTAGGAGGTGAGAAGAGAGGACTCAAAGAGAGACACAAAGGTAAAACTATGGGGGGGACTAATCAAAACCCTAATTCATTGTCATGCTTGGATGATCCTAAGGTTTGTGAGGTTTGCAAGAACAAATCTTCAGAGGAGCCACCAGGAAGCAGATGAACAGGATCAAGAGAAGCAAAATGACTTGCTTCATTCAAGAAGTCAAGTCACTTGAAGAAAGAAGGTGGGAGGAACAAGAATGAGCAAGCTCAAACTCAAACACAAATAGAAATGCAGCAATGGATGCAAGAGAGATGAAAAGAAAAGTTATGAGAAGTGAAGGCAAATTCACTTCCCAAGTTTACTTACCACCTGAAATGTTAGAAAGAAATGCAATGCAATGCAAGATGAGATGAAATGGTATGATGCAAAGCAAAACCAGAAGCATGTTGATGATGATTATGGTGTTATGAGGTGCTGCAAACATGAGACAAGGCATGGGGATGTTCATACAAGATCATGGATGCAAATGATGCAAGTTAAGGAGCATGAACAAGCATGAAATGTTATGAAGCATACAAGGCAAATGACATGGCAAATATGTAATGCAATGATCAAACATGCTTTCTATATGTCTTAAGATGTCAAATGAATCACAAGAATGCACAAAATGCAAAGACAAGTCAAGTTATGCAAGGAAATGCAAGAAGGATGCAAAAGAAAGCCCAAATTAGGGTTTATGAATCAAACATCAAACAAAAACCCAAAACAGAAACAAATCCTAAGATAAAAAATGGAAAATGGTACCCAAAGAAACACTAAACCTATAATAAACCACTGCCCAAAGGGGAACTCTCAACTCTCAACCAAACTCAAGTTATGAATTTTCTAAGTTATTAGGGTTTTTTAGGGTTCTATACAAAAGAAATGCCAAACAAAATGGAAAATGCAAGATCAAATCATGGCCATTTTACCCTAGAAACTACATGCCAAACACAAAACAATGCAAGAAGAATCAATGTCTCAACCTTCTCCAATAGGCAGAAATGAATTTTTGAATCCATGATCAAAATAATGCACAAAATATGATTTAATTCAATGAAAAATTCTTAAAGTGCATCAAGATCAAAAAAGAAATTTGGTTTGAAGGTTGGACAATGTTTCTAAATGTCTTAGAACATTTCATGAATTTTTTGGTAATTTTTAAATACCTAAAAGTATTTTTAATTAATTAATTCCCATTAATCAATTAAAAATAATCTTTTAAATATTTAAAAATACTTTTTTAATGATGAAAAATAAAATAAAAATATTTTTGTGTCATAAAAATTATTAAAACTCAGAGGAAAAAGTTTCATAATTTTTATGTATTTTTTGCTATTTTAAAATAATTGCACAAGTTTAATGAAATAAAATGAATTAAAAATCAAATAAAATAAAAGTAATCAGGATGGATGGCCAGGATTGGTTCTGAGTTTGAAAGTGTTGACTGGCGCGTGAATGAAGGGTGTGGATTGCATCTGACTTAATTAATTTAATTACGAATTAATTAAAGCTAATGAGAGAGATTAGGGCAAATGAAACGATCTGGGCCATTCAAAAGAGAGGGAAGTCAACAGGTCAACGCACATCCATGGCTCAAATTCAAACTAGAGTTAATGACGCAATTAGGGCATAATCACTCTCAGGTGGCCGGAGAAGACCTCCGGTCGTCTTCTCCGGCCAGCAACTCACCTGAAAAATCCCCAAACCCCTCAAATCGTAACGAAAATGAAAACTAAGCACACCAAAATGATCCCCATGACCCCTTGAGCTAAAACCCTAAGTCCAAACAAATTTCTTCTTCCTCAAAACCATGAATCGAACAGAACAAGTTTTAGGGCAAACCAGTTTCAGAGACAAATTAAATGCTTATTTCACCACCATTTCAAAAACCAAAGACATATTCATGACCAGGACAACACAAAGAACAAGTTGGTAACAAGAAAAATGATTTCTGGAAAAATAATTTTCGAGCTACCTGAGATTTGGAGCTTTCAGTTTGAGGACTTTCTGGCCACTTCTCTTTGTGCAATCCACTCCACTTGGTCCCCAGAAGATGTTTGAATGCTCAACGAGAGTTTAAGCTGGCTGGATAGTGAGATTCGAAAGCTTCTGCTCAAGCTTGGTCAGAAATGGCAATGGTGAAATAGAGAGCTTCAGGTCATGATGAATGATGGTTTGTGATCCTGAGGATGAATGGAGAAGGTCTGGAGTGTTTGTTTGTGTGTTTGTGAGCTATGGTGAGGGTTTCGAATGAAACTGCAAAATGGAGTGAGAAATGGCAGTGATGTTGTAGCTTGTTTAAGGCTTGGTTCTTGGTTGCTTTGGGCTCAATGAGACATGGTGAGATGATTGGTAAAGATGGTTTTGATGTATGTGAGCTGGGCAGAGAGTTTCGAAGGCAAAAGCAAAGTGGAGTCTTCTTGTGTTTGTGATGAATGAATGTGTTTCAGCCTTGCCTTGTGTTATGTCTAGCTTGCAAATTGTCCACATAACTCTCTCTCATTGGTCAGTTGACAAGACATGCCCTTTATTGATTGGTAAGTTAACTTTTGCAAAAAGTCAAATAATGTGTAAGAGAAGCATGGCTCATGATCTAGGCAAGTACATGGGCATGGGCTGGCGCAGCAAGGTGAGGTGAGAGGCTAGCAAAGCTCAGCATCCAAGGCTGCAAGTGGTAGGAAGCATGATCATGAGTTTTGCAACTTGTGACATTTTGGTTCACATGTGATTCTTTTGCATAACCAAACATAAACCATAGGCATTCTTGGTTCAATTCTGATTTTTATGACTTAGAGAATGTTTATGTAATGGTTTGAAATGAATTAGAAGTCACATAATGCATTGGTTCATGACTTTGCAAAATTTCCAAATGGGGCATATGCCTTGAAAATTAATGATTTTAGCCAACTTTGCCTTGCCATAACTTTTGATCCAAGAAGAGTTTGATCATGTTCTTGTACTTTTTGAAAAGGGAAAGATGAGATCTACAACTTTCATGACCAAAGTTTTTCCATTTGAAGCATTTTTGGACCAAGAATCAAGGCTTGAAAAATGACCTAAAATGATGCATTCTTGAAAAGTCAACTATGCCCAAAAAGTCAACATTTGTAAAAACCCTAAATTCTTGATTTTTATGAACTTCAACCTTCTTCCATGATCAAATAAAGATCATATACACTCAAAATGATGAAGATCACCCATTGGTTGGGTCATTGGGGGCCTCAGATGCCCTGATTTCACACTGACTTGTCCAGAAAGTCAACCCTTGATCAGATGACTTCCCCATGGAATCTCTTCATGAAAATTGATATGCATACTCCTTATACCATATAGAGATCAATGGAAACAAGAATGACCAAAAATTTTGGGGTTATGGCCTCTGAAACCAAAACCCTAATTTTAGGTCAACTGTGCAGTTCATCCTGGCTCTGCATCCACTCAAACCCTAGTTCTTGTGATTCCTCTGCAATTTTGACTTTGAGGAGATGAAACATGATATAAGAACACATATGGACCACTTTGAGTTGATTAGTGGCCTTTGGAATGGCTCAAGATGCTTTGGGATTGCTCAGATCACAAACCCTAAGTGCAGATGCCTTAGAAACTATCCAGTGAATCAAAAATGAGATGTGAGATGATATGATTGTGTTTATGCATATGAGGTGATCACAAGCCATGGTGTGAATGGGTGAGGGCAAATTTGGGGTGTTTACAGCTGTTAACATGAATGGTCGTGGTATTGGTGCAGTACTCATTACACCTAAAGGAGTTCACATGCCATTCTCGGCAAAACTCACTTTCAACTGCACTAACAACGAAGCTGAATACGAAGCTTGCATTATGGGTCTTGAGGAAGCCATTGACCTCAGGATCAAGACATTGACCGTATTCGGAGATTCAGCTTTGGTAGTCAATCAAACCAACGGCAAATGGTACACCCACCAGGATCATCTGATACCTTACAGGGATTATACAAGGAGGTTATTGACTTTCTTCACAACAGTCAAGCTTGAGTATATCCCTCGGGACGAGAATCAGTTCGCGGATGCCCTGGCTACCATTTCATCCATGATCAAAGTTCAAACTGCCAACTTTGTACCTCAGATTTCAGTGTCCAGACTTGACAGACCAGCATATGTGTTCGCAGCAGATGTTGTTAAAGATGATAAGCCTTGGTTCCACGACATTAAGTGCTTCTTGGAGGATCAAACATACCCGCCTGGGGCATCTTCCAATGATAAGAAGACTTTGAGAAGGCTTGCTGGTAGTTTCTTTCTGAATACTGATGGGTCTTTATACAAGAGGAACTTTGATATGGTACTCCTCAGATGTATTGACAAGACAGAAGCAGATTTGTTGATGCATGAAGTGCACAAAGGCTCCTTTGGTACCCATGCTGGAGGACATGCAATGGCTAAGAAGTTGTTAAGATCAGGCTATTATTGGATCACAATGGATGCCGACTGTTGTGCCTATGCCAGAAAATGCCACAAATGCCAGATCTATGCGGACAAAGTGCATGTGCCTCCGAATCCTCTGAACATCATGTCTTCACCATGGCCCTTTGCCATGTGGGGCATTGATATGATTGGCAAGATTGAGCCAACCACTTCAAATGGCCACAGATTCATCCTGGTTGCCATTGATTATTTCACCAAGTGGGTTGAAGCGGCCTCATATGCAAATGTCACAAGGCAAGTGGTAGCCAGGTTTCTGAAAAGAGATATCATCTGTCGATATGGAGTTCCCGAGCGAATCATTACTGATAATGGTTCCAATCTAAACAATAAGATGATGGCTGAGTTGTGCCGGGACTTCAAGATTCAACATCACAATTCTTCTCCTTACAGGCCAAAGATGAATGGCGCTGTTGAGGCGGCAAACAAGAATATTAAGAAGATTGTGCAGAAGATGGTAGTCACCTACAAAGACTGGCATGAAATGCTACCGTTCGCCTTGCATGGGTATCGCACGTCAATCAGAACATCCACTAGGGCAACACCGTATCAACTCGTGTATGGTATGGAGGCAGTCCTACCTGTTGAAGTTGAATTACCCTCCTTACGGGTACTGATGGATGTTAAACTGAGTGAAGCAGAATGGGTTAGGTCCCGATACGAACAACTGAGTCTGATTGAAGAGAAAAGATTGGCTGCAATCTGCCATGGGCAGTTATATCAGAAAAGAATGAAGAAAGCCTTCGATCAGAAAGTCAGGCACCGAGAGTACCAAGTGGGAGATCTTGTGCTGAAAAGGATCCTCCCTCCTCATACAGACCACAGGGGCAAATGGACTCCGAATTATGAAGGACCATTCGTGGTAAAGAAAGTTTTCTCTGGTGGAACACTCATTCTCAGCACCATGGATGGTGAAGATTTCCCATCCCCTGTGAATTCAGATGCAGTTAAAAAATACTTCGCATAAAATGACCCGCTGGACATAAAAACAGAATGTCAGTCCAGGCAAAAATAGGGCATCCCGGCGAGTCAAAAACAGAATAAAAGACTCGGGCAAAATAAGGGAAAATAAATAAAGAATGTACACCCGCTGAGTTGAAAAGCCGCATTGGACAGCTCAGGCAAAAATGGGTATCCCGATGGATTGAAAACCCGAAAGGGCGATCCATGCAAAATAAGGGAATAAGCGAACAACTGCATTCGGAATTCGTCTGTATCATCTACAACTTGGTAAGCTCCAAAAAGATCAAGCTTCAATCAGAATCAACATTCTTCAAAAATCAAGATGAGAAGAACGTCATAAGTCATACGGGTCATAGCGAAGAGGAAGCTCCTCAGAGCGTCATCAACACTGCCAGCATTTTGTTTCTCAATTTGTAACAATCTCCTCATTTCAGGAGATTTGTTTCTTTGACTGTATCTTGCCAATACAGGGCACACAAATTAATAAAATCAGATTTGTCAGTCATGTCTCGTTTTGTATATTTTATTTTGCAAAGAATGTCTGATGTCTCTAAAACTAATTGCATAAGTACAGATGTTTTTCACTAAAAATAGAAACACATGCTTGCAGGGAATATACTTACTCTTGAGAATGCTTAACTCCTATGACGGAATCCAGTAAAGGATACCTCGGGACCTTTTGTGCGTCTCCTTATCTTTGCAGGATTGCAGGTATCCAGAACGCAACCTGGGGCATGCAAGTTGCATCCCAGCGAGCTGGCAAGTCAACACTCATTCTCAGCACCCGAGGTGCTCTCTCCCCAGCTGAGTTGCCTCTCATAACATCCCCCCAGCGGAGTTTCCAGCTATTACTTATCTCCATCAGAATTGCTAAGCATCTTAGAAGGCACCTACATCCCCGACTGAGTCAAGGATCTCTCTTTCTCCCCGGCCGAGTTGCCGTCTCGCCCTCAGCCGAGTACAGAGTCAGGGAATCATCTCCCCACAGAGTTCCAGCTTCTATCCAGAAGAGCAGCGCATAGAAGATCACAACGGAGTGAAGAAAGCTTCTACAAACCCCAGCTGGGTCTCTCATTTATTAGGATAGGTCTATCAGTGACCCGTGTCCCCAAGAAAATATCATCTTATTAGATCTACCAATGATCTCATCCCCAGCTGGGATGTCCATTTCAAGCAGATCGGCCGGAGATCTTCACAGCAATGGGACCCGGGTCCCATTTCGGTGTCTTTGCACAATCATAGCATTTGCATCATATTCACCCACAAAGCGTAGCATTCCGTTTTAACACGGAGCATTACGGCAAAAAAAATCAAATGCATAGCATAATCATGAGCCATGTTATGAATCAACACCTGTGAATGATTACAGTTCATCAACATACAGAAGAGAAATCCCCACCAGAGTTCCCAGCAAAAGCAGTTGCCTCACAAATCACAAACACCAGTATATACTCCTTTTGACATCCGTCCGTGTTATATCCCAGCAGAAAGCCAAAGACATCCTTTTTTGCACTCACATATACTTATATACACTTTCTTGGCACCCGTCCGTGTCGTATCCCCAGCGCAGTCGTCTAGATTTTGTATATCAGACACTTGTTTATATTACACTCTTCTCCTTTTGACACTCGTCCGTGTCTCCCTCCCCAGCAGTTAAACATTCATCTATACACCACTCGCTCTTATACAGATACTCGTCCGTATCTTGTATATACCAGTTACATACCCACAGATTCAACAGTAGTCTTTGTTCTTTGTTAATCAGTTGGTACTCGTCCGTACCATCATCTCAGAACATTGCGTCTAGTGTTAGTTTCTACATGATACTCGTCCGTATCATAGTCTTAAGGATGCTCGTCCGCATCTTTAATCCATACACCGTGTCAAACACTTGTGTCTTCTTGAATATAGATACTCGTCTGTATCTACTATCCCCAGAAGAGTTCGTTCAGATTCGACACTTGTCCGTGTTCTCTGTTAACCAGTTGATACCCGTCCGTATCATCATCTCTGAACACGTGTCAGTTTGTTTCTACCTGATACTCGTCCGTATCATAGTCTTAAGGATGCTCGTCCGCATCTTTAATCTATACGCAACATCTAAATACTTATACCCCTTTGTTTCTTGGATGTAAGCACTCGTCCGTGGTTACTATTCCCCAGTAGATCACCAACAAAACAAAATTTTCCTTCTTATCTGACACTCGTCCTGTGTCATGATAAACCCTGAGAGCAGCCGTACCCTGCTAAGTGGTCGTCCTCCACTTCTTGATGGTCGTCCTCCATCATGCTCATCCGATGGCCGTCCCCATCGTTGATTTTAGCAGCCGTCCCCTGCTAGGTGGTCGTCCTCCACCTTTTGATGATCGTCCTTCATCATTTTATCCAATGGCCGTCCCCATTGTTGATTTTGGTTATCTGGCATTCGTCCTATGTCATGAGAAACCCCGAGAGCAGCCGTACCCTGCTGAGTGGTCGTCCTCCACTTCTTGATGGTCGTCCCCCATCATGCTCGTCCGATGGCCGTCCCCATCGTTGACCTTTTCTATCCGATGGCCGTCCCCATCGTTGATATTTTCGGCAGCCGTACCCTGCCAGGTGGTCGTCCTCCACCTTTGATGGCCGTCCCCATCATAATTCCTTTATTACCCAACAGAGCAGCCGTCCCCTGCTAGGTGATCGTCCTTCACCTTTGATGGCCGTACCCCATCATCTATTTATTTCATTTATTCTTTAAACCCGATGGCCGTCCCCGTCGTGGTCCCTTTTCCTTTTCTTTTAGTCCGATGGCCGTCCCCATCGTCGGTTACCTTGCTTTATGAACTTGATGGCCGTCCCCGTCATGTTTCATTAACTCCCAGAAAATTTTACAGCTTTATCCTGATGGCCGTCCCCATCATATTTTGATTTTCCCCAGCTAGTCGGTCGTCCCCGTCTTGGCTTTACCTTTTATCCCCAGCATGTCGGCCGTCCCCGTCATTGCGTTGTTTCCCGCTTTACGATATACTTTATTTTCTTTTACAATCTATATCCCTTTTCTTCTTCATTCTGTGAGTGCAAATTTTGGACTGTCCTTGGTATTCAACCACAAGTTATCTTGTTTGCCTGTTAAGCCGATGCTTACATCCTGCACAGCTAACTCATGTTTGAATAGGGGCAGCTGTAAACACCCCAAATTTTCCCTCACCCATTCACACCATGGCTTGTGATCATTTCATATGCATAAATACAATCATATCCCCTCATATCCCATTTTTAATTCACTGCATAGTTCCTAAGTCATCTGCACCTAGGGTTTGTGATCTGAGCAATCCAAGAGCCTTGTGAGCCACTCCAAAGGCAACCAATCACTTCAAAGGGATCCATGTGTGTTCATCTATCATATTACATCCTCTCAAGGTCAAGATTTCAAAAGAATCACAAGAACTAGGGTTTGAATGGATGCAGAGCCAGGTTTGACTGCACAGTTGACCTAAAATTAGGGTTTTGGTTTCAGAGGCCATAACTCCAAATTTTTTGGTCATTCTTGTTTCCATTGGTCTCTATATGGTATAGGGAGTATGCATATCAATTTTCATGAAGAAATTCCATGGGGAAGTCATCTGATCAAGGGTTGACTTTTCAGACAAGTCAGTGTAAAATCAGGGCATCTGAGGCCCCCAATGACCCAACCAATGGGTGATCTTCATCATTTTGAGTGTATATGATCTTTATTTGATCATGGAAGAAGGTTGAAGTTCATAAAAATCAAGAATTTGGAAGTTTTGCAAATGTTGACTTTTTGGGCATAGTTGACTTTTCAAGAATGCTTCATTTTAGGTCATTTTTCAAGCCTTGATTCTTGATCCAAAAATGCTTCAAATGGAAACAATTTGGTCATGAAAGTTGTAGATTACATCTTTCCCTTTTCAAAAAGTACAAGAACATGATCAAATTCTTTTTGGATCAAAAGTTATGGTGTGACAAAGTTGGCAAAAATCATTGATTTTTAAGGCATGCTTCAAATGAGAATTTTGCAAAACCATGAACCAATGCCTTTTGTAACTTCTAGTTCACTTCAAACCAGTATACAAACATTCCATATGTCCCAAAAATCAGAATTGAACCAAAATCACATGTTCATGGTTCATGTAACAAGACTTTTTTTTCATGAAGTTCAAAAAGGTGACAACTTGCAAAACCATCATGATGCTTCTCTCCACTTGATGCATTGGCTGCTGGACCTTCCCAACATCACACACACACCATGCTGCACCAGAACCATGCCTTGTACTAGCCTAGATCATGAGCCATACTTCTCTTACACAAAAGGTGGACTTTGAGCAAAAGCAAACTTACCAATCACTATAGGCCAGGTCACATCATCTGACCTATAGGATTAAAATACAATATCCTTTGGCAAGCAAAATATATCAAGAGGCCAAGATGAAACATGCCCTAACACCATATACACAAAAACACACCATCTTGCAAATTGCTTCGAATCTGCCTCTACAAGCCATAAACATTCAAACAAATTCCTCCAATCATCTCACCTTGCCTTGCTGAGTAGAAACCACCAAGGTTCAACCCTGAAACCAGCCTGAACTGTGCTTCACCATTCTCCACCCCAGTTGGCATTTTCCTTCGAATCAACCTCCATAGCCATCAAACATCAAAGCTCTCTTCACCAACAGATCAAACACATCAAAAGGAGTCAAAACCACCCCTCACATTGATCTGAGGCAGCCTGTACACAAAGCTCATTTTCTGCTACACCAGAGTTGGATCTTTCAAGCCAGCCACTCTCCAAGTTTTCTGAGCCTCATTTTGTCCTCAGGAGGTTCAAGGAAGCAAGCCTGCGCAAAGAAAAAGTCCAGAGAGCTCGTAAATAGAGAAGCTTCATCTCAGGTGAGCTTCATGAACATTTTTCCCAGAAACTGATTTTTAAGTTCTTTTATGGTGCCTTGTGTTCCTCTGATCATGAATGTATGCTTACTTTTGCAAATAGTGTAGAAACCAGCATGTATGAAGCTTTTGAACATTTACCCGTGTTTTACATTTTGTTTCGATTCAGGCTTATGGACGAAAATAAATGAATTTAGGTTGAGGGTTTAGGTTTAGATTGATGGGAGGGTCATTTTGGTGGAAGAAATTTGTTGATTGGTGACCTGTAGAAGAACCTAGGGTTTTGGCTCGCCGGAGAAGACGACCGGAAGTCTTCTCCGGCCGCCTGTAAGTCATTAGCCCTAATCTGAGTGATTAATGAGGTTTGAATGAGGATCGTTGGATGGCCTCTCCCGCGCGTGAATGAATGGCTGAGATGAGTCATTAGAAGCCCTAATCCTGATTATCCATTTAATTTATGTTTAATTAATTCATAAGTATTAATTAGCCAGATTTGAATCTGGGCCCTTGGATCTGGCGCGCAGTCAACCAGACCAAGCCCAGATCAAATCCTGGCCTTCCCTTCTAATTACTTTCTTTTTAACCTATTTTATTTTTCATTTAATATCATTTCTTTTCTCTAATTTATTTAAAATAGTAAAAAATGTGTAAAAATTATGAAACTTTTTCTCATAAGTTTTATTAATTTTTATGACACAAAAACATTTTTATTTTTATTTTTACCATTAAAAAAGTATTTTTAAATATTTAAAAGATTATTTTTAATTGATTAATGAGAATTAATTTATTAAAAATACTTTTAAGTATCTAAAAATCACCAAAAAATTCATGAAATGTTCTAAGACATTTAGAAACATTGTCCAACCTTCAAACCAAATTTCTTTTTTGATTTTGATGCATTTTAAGAATTTCTCATTGAATAAAAATCATTTTTATGCATTAATTTGATCCAAAGTTCAAAAATTCATTTCTGCCTATTCATGAGGAGTTGGACATTGATTCTTCTTGCATTGTTTTGTGTTTAGCATGTAGTTTCTAGGATTAAATGGCCATGATTTGCTTCCTCATTTTCAATTTGTTTGGCATTTCTTTTGTTTAGGAGCCCTAAAAACCCTAATAACTTAGAAAAATCATAACTTGAGATTGGTTAAGAGTTGAGACCTCCCCTTTGGACCTTGGTTTAGTATAGGTTTAGGGTTTCTTTAGTTGGCATTTTCCATTTTTTATCTTAGGTTTTGCTTCTGTTTTTGGTTCTTGTTTGTTGTTTGATCCATAAACCCTAATTTGGGCTTTCATTTGCATCCTTCTTGCATCCTTCTTGCATTCTCTTGCATAACATGACTTGCCATGCCATTCCATGCCTCCATTTGATTCATTTGACATCTTAAGACATGTAGAAAGCATGTTTTATCATTGCATCCCATATTTGCCATCTTGTTTGCCATGTATGTTTCATAACTTTTCATGTAAGTTCATGCTCCTTAACTTGCATCATTTGCATCCATGATCTTGTATGAACACCTCCATGCCTTGCCTCATGCTTGTAGCATCTTCATAGCATCATTATCATCATCAACATGCTTCTGGTTTTGTTTTTCATCATGTCATTTCATCTCATTTGGCATTGCATTGCATTTCTTTTCTAACATTTCAGGTGGTAAGTGAGGTTGAGAAGTGAATTTGCCTTCACTTCTCATAACTTTTCTTTTCATCTCCCTTGCATCCATTGCTGCATTTTTGTTTGTGTTTGAGATTGAGCTTGCTCATTCTTCTTCTTCTCACCTTTCTTTCTTCAAGTGACTTGACTTCTTGAATGAAGCAAGTTACTTTGCTTTTCTTGATCTTGTTCATCTGCTTCCTGGTGGTTCCATTGAAGATCTTTCTTGTTAAACCTCACAAACCTTAGGAACAACCAAGCATGACAATGATTAGGGTTTTGATTAGTTCCCCACTTAGTTTTTACCTTTGTGTCTCTTTTGAGTCTTCTCCTCTCATCTCATAACCAGGGACTAAACCCTAAAGGCTTTAAGGCTTTGTGATTAAGCTTATGCCTGCATCCTTCTCTTAGGATGGAGTGTATAACTTTAATCCTAAGTGTTAAACCCTTAATGTGTTTAAATCTCTTAATCAATTCACTTAATAAGTATCAAGACACCATACTTGTAACTTGGGCCTTGCATTAGGGTTCTAATTCTTCCTTAAATGGTTAAGAAGGACTAACCCTAGTGTTAATGGATAAGTCCCCCTCAAGTTGTCTTACAAATCATAAAACTCACTTCATCATCATACCATTAAATAAAATCCACTTAATCAAAGACTTGTTTTGTCATGAGTTTAATCCCTAATCATGGATTAAGTTGAGGAGCTTTCCTCAGCTTAAACATTCTCATCTATTATCCTTCTATTAGGATGGTGTAATGAGTCTGTTTAATCCTTGATTATGGCTTAACCTCATTACTCAACACTAAACAAAAACACCAAAAACATCTAAATAATCACAAGTAGGTTAATGATCTTAACCCTACATCAAAGGTGATTAAGTGTGAGAATCTGACTTCACACTTAAGGTATTCTCATTACCCCTAATCAGAGGGAAGATGTGATGAGTTTACTAAATCCATTGGTTTAGGCTTAAGCTCATTAACTTATGACAAACTTCAAAAGCAATAAAAGACTGAAAACACAAAAACAAACAATAATCGTCTCCTTCGGGATTCTTTTCTCATCATATTCACTCACAAACGAGAACTCGCTTCTTCCGTCTAATGCAAGACAGTTCGCACCTGAGCCAGACAGGTCATACACTTGAGCATAGACAAGTAAGCAGTTCACAAGTCAAATCATCTTTCAGTCTCTTTGGGTCGAACTACGGTGTTCTGACTTCCTCATTGCACGAGAGGATACGTAGGCATAACTTAACAGTTATCGAACAAAAGTCTCTGTATATTCCCCCTCTTTCCAAAATCATTCTCTTAGCTTCATGATCATGAGCATACTCTTTCCTTACACTGACACTTCACTTATGCACTTCACACTTCTTTTACACTGACACCTGTACATTTTGCCTCCCAGCCCTTTTACACACAAATTGCACTGACACTACCCCTTTTAAACACAAATCTTTTAAGCGTGGATCCCGTCGAGTACGACGGACAATCTGGGTGCTAATACCTTCCCAGGTTGTAACCAACCCCCTTTCTCAGTCTCTCTGGTTCGCAAACCGTCTTGTCCATCCTTTTTTAGGCCTATGCAGCATTGCCTTTCCTCCGGGATAAAAATGCCTAGCTGGCGACTCTATTCATCTCCAGTGAGTTCACGGCTGTGTGTTCTCATTGTCCCTCTCGCCGACCGTTCGCGTCTGTACCCCTTTTGACCCGGTGTCATTTGGTGGGAGCGACACATGCATACTGAAATGAGATTGATACTGAAGGATGAGAGGAAAAGCCTTGGTTCTATGAGGTGAAAAGATATCTTGAAACTCAGGAGTTCCCTGAAGGGGCATCTGTCAAAGATAAGAAGTTTCTGAGGAGGTTTTCTGCTAAATTCTTCTTGAGTAATGGAATTTTGTACAAGTGCAATCATGACTCGACTTTGCTTCATTGTATGGATAAGAAGGAAGCAACAGAGATTATGGAAGACATGCATGATGGGATCTTTGGCACTCATTCTAGTGGTCATACCATGGCAAAGAAGATATTGAGAGCAGGTTACTATTGGTCTACTATGGAAGCTGACTGCTATCAACATTCCAGAACATGTCACAAGTGTCAAATCTATGCTGATAAAGTGCATATACCTCCAGCTCCATTGAATGTGTTGACTGCTCCTTGGCCTTTTGCCATGTGGGGCATTGATATGATTGGTGAGATCAAGCCTACTGCTTCCAATGGGCATCGTTTCATCCTGGTTGCTATTGATTACTTTACAAAGTGGGTGGAGGCAGCTTCATTTGCATCTGTTACTAAGAATGTGGTGGCTCGATTCATTAAGAATAATCTCATATGTAGGTATGGCATCCCTGAAAGGATTATCACCGAGAATGGCTCTAATCTGAATAACACCATGATTACTGATCTCTGCACGCAGTTCAAGATTAAACATCATAACTCTTCTCCGTATCGTCCGAAAATGAATGGGGCAGTAGAAGCTGCTAATAAGAACATTAAGAAGATTCTACAGAAGATGGTTGTTACTTACAAAGATTGGCACGAGATGTTACCATTTGCTCTGCATGGTTATCGTACTACAATACGTACTTCAATAGGGGCAACCACATTCTCCTTAGTTTATGGTATGGAAGCAGTTCTGCCCATTGAAGTTCAGATCCCCTCCTTAAGAATCATGAAGGATGCAGGCTTGGATGAAGATGAGTGGATTCAGACTCGACTTGACCAGATAAATTTGATTGATGAAAAAAGGCTGTCAGCTGTTTGTCACGGTCAGATGTACCAGAAACGAATGATCAAAGCTTTTAATAAGAAGGTTAAGCAAAAGGTATATCAGGCTGGTGATTTGGTAATCAAGCGTATCATACTACCACAGGGTGATCCTAGGGGCAAGTGGACTCCTACATATGAAGGACCATTTGTAGTCAAAAGGGTATTCTCAGGAGGTGCCATGATGTTTACTACTATGGATGGTGAAGACTTCCCACATCCCGTAAACGCAGACATAGTTAAAAAATACTACGTATAAAAAGAGACCCACTAGGTTGACTGGCCTAGGCAAAAATAAGGGCATCCCGACGAACCAAAAGGGTTCGGGCAAAAATTAGGGATATATATATATATATATATATATATATATATATATATATATATATATATATATATATATATATATATATATATATATATATATATATATATATATATATATATATATATATATAATGTACACCCGGCAAGTCGAAAACCTGAAAGGGTGATTTGGGCAAAAAAGGGTATCCCGGTGGATTGAAAACCTGAAAAGGCAATCCAGGCAAAAGTTAGGGATTAAAGCGTATGACTATGTCTCGTTGGATCACCCATGTAACTCCAACTGTTAGTGCTACCTAACTAAAGTTCAAACAGATAAAGGATCAATCCAATCGTTTCCATCTCAACAGCAGAGGATGAGATACTTGAAGATAATGGCAATAGTAGAATTAAAACTCAATGGGATTATTTCTCACATAGCTGTCTTTCTTTGTTTTTGTAAAACTTTTACGACAAATTCCTCTTACTAGGATTTCTGTCTCCTTGTACAAACTTACCTGTATGTAGGTCACTTTCTAAAATAAATAAAATCTTGTCTTTGAGTCCAGATTTACTTTTACCCTGTTTACCTAAGCGAAAACATCCATTGGTTGTGTTTGAATGTATGTATATTTTTGAATATGATTGATGTTTACCAGAAATGCATAAAATGCAGTAATAGTATTTACTAAGGACGAACGAGGGTAGGAGTTCAACGAAGCTTCGCCGGTTCATCCCCACAAGACAACTACAAATCTCCAGCAGAGCAAATCTATCTTTATAGATACGTCGAGTTACATCTCCCTTTGAATTTATGTCCATCTCTTTTATCCTCAGTCGGGATACTCAGGAACTTATTCCTTCAATAGAAGTACGACGAACGAAGACGGGAGGTTATAAATACTATACTATCAAACAAGACGGGAACGAGTTCCTCGTATTCTTCAACAAACGAACCAGGATTTATTTTCCCTAGCCAGCAGTTGTTATGCAGAGATACCCAGACACTTCAGGCTGCATGATTCATACATACATCACTTACATCATATCACAGCATACGCATCCATAATACATATAACATTTACTTAGATACATCATGTCGTACATGCATACATATTGCATAAACTAACCTTTTCTTTGCAGGATAGTTATATGCAGATAAAACACTATCAACAATTCACAACAGTTCAGAGACGATCTATACGAAGGTCTAGTGCTGATACTTAATTCAGAAATAATTGCTACGAAGATTTATTTCTGATGATCAATACTCAATTTGTCCTTGGAGGGGTACGTAAATGATCTATACGAAGATCTGGTGCTTAATCCAGGATATTTACAAGGGATATAATCGTCACGAAGATTTAATCCTGATATTCTTTCTATCCTTGGGATGGTGGGTAAATGGTCTATACGAAGATCTATTACCTAATCCGGGATATTTCCAGAAGAGATAATCGCTACGAAGATTTATTTCTAATGGTCTATGGAACAGTTTATCTATGGGATGGTACATAAATGATCGATACGAAGATCTTGTACTTAGCCCAAGATATTATCAAGCAATTCAGAAAAAGATTGCCACGAAGATTTGATTCTGATACTTAAATTAAAGTATGTTCTTAGATATGGTTCAGAGACGATCTATACGAAGATCTAAGCCCTGACACTTAATGAAGGATATTCTTTTTCCCCAGAGATAATGCAGAGACGATCTATACGAAGATCTAGTGCTGGCATTCAACTTAAACCATGTTGCATAAACGATTCAGAGACGGCCTATACGAAGACCTAGTACTGATATCCAGTATCAACATAAAGATATTATTACCTCCTGATATTATGGATGGCATCTATAAGCCCATCTCCAGTTCTAAGTGGCATCTTCAAGCCCACTCAAGCATATACAACCAATCATCAGTGTTACTTTACGCACCGGAGAGTGAAAATTTTTGGGCTTTTGTGTTCAATCCTCTTCAACCTTCCAGGTCACGAATGGCACATATGCCAATCTAACCCCTCAAGTTTCAGAAAATTGAACAGGGGCAGCTGTTGCACCCCAAAATTTGCCCTCACCTAGACAAGAAATTATGTACTAAGTTGTCCCAAGAGGTTCAAAAGGTTCACAAGACTCACAAGGTATCTCAAGAGGTTCACAAGGTTCACAATTAGTCAGAAAGTTTGACAATCCCCTCAGACAATGCATCCTCCTAAACAATGCATCTTAAACTAGGGTTTTGGATTTCATCAGGCTAAATGGACTTCCAAGGCTTCAAGTGAGCTTCATAGCATCCTATATGTCTTCAAGAACCCCTATCTCAAGTGTCAAGGCTTTCCCAAAAAGTTTGCTCAGTCAGATGATCAGATATGCAAAAATCAGTCAAAGCAGTTAAGAAGTCAAACTGAGGTCAACTGTGGTCAAACCAAAGTCAAACTTCATGATTTTTTTTGCCAACATCAAGTATATTAAGTAAAATTCATCATTTGATCAAGGGTTGATCATGATTCATCAAGGAGATTTCAGATCATCAAGAATCAGGAGTTTCTAAATTAGGGTTTTCATAGGAAAAGTCAACTGAACTTTGACCAGCCATAACTTTCACATGCTTCATCAAAAATTTCCCATCCAAAGCTCATTTTGAAGGAAATTGAATTCTCTACAACTTTGTACAAGCCAAGCCTAAAAATTCTTCATTTGGAAGGAATGAGCTAAGACATTATAGGTCATTTTAAAAGTCAACAAAAAGTCAACATCTTCCAAAAGGCATAACTTGAAAATGGTAAACGATATAGACATGAGACCAAAGAGGTTTGTTAGAGGACTCTTTAAGCTTTCCAAAATGTCCAAAAAAACCTTCATAGCCTTAAAATTGAGGGATTTATGCCTTGTCAAAGTTGGGAAATTTTGGAGGGGTTTATTAAGCAAATGGGATCTTAAAACCAATTCTTTCCACATGGGCTTGCATTTTTATGACCCAATCACTACCATGACATCATGAACGAACCAAAAATAATTTATTCAGATTTTTATTAATTTTATTTATTTTGATTTTATTCATTTAAAATCATTTAAAATCAAAATAAAATATAAAAAGTCAATCTAAAAATCTGATTTTTGTTCTAGAATGATTGAAACATCATTTAAAGATTATTGAGAGGATCAAATTTCGTGTAAAGTCTCTAAGGCATGAAAATATTTGATTTTTCTCACTTTTGGAATCATATCTTTCTTCAATCTCAAGTTATCCAAAAGCCCAAAGGAGAGACAAGTTTTATGACCTAAAATCATTCACTATAAGACCATGAACTAATCACAATGTTAGGGGACGAAATTGGCAGCCTCTAAGACAAAAATCAAACTTCAAAAATTCACCAAAAAACTCACATTCGGACTCTTGGATAGGGGAAATTTCAAGGCGTTTCAAAGGGTGCAATACGTTTATAGGTGATCATTGAAGGATTCTGGACCATTTGCAGCATCAAAAGCATTGCCATAAACATAAACCGAATCAATGTTATCACACTTTTATGATTTTTTCGTTTTCTATTGTTTGTGCATTATAAATTATGTTTGATGATTGTTTTGTGTTTGTGATAAGCTCAGGAACGTTTCTGGACAATTTAATTAGAGTTTCATGGCCAAACCGTAAGGACACCATTGTTAGGGTTCCAAGTTTCGATTTAGGGTTTCACGTTTAACCAAATATAAATGGATTCAAAGAACATGGATAGATTGTATGAATCATGAGGAATTCATTGGTATAGTTAATTTGATGAAATTGTATTGTTTGGTTGATGTTTGAAATTCACAAGTCATGAACATGAAAGAATTCGTGGGAAAAATCGCAGCTGAATTCATATGAATTTTCGCAGGAAAATTGGAGAAGATGAAGTAGTTTGGCGCTGAAAACCAAATTCAAATTTTGGTTTTAAAATAAAATGTTTTGTTGTTGATTCTATGTTGTACGCGCCCCATGTGGCTCAGCTGGTTTGTGTGTTTGCCTGTGTAGTGAATGGTCCTGGGTTCGATTTCCCCCCAGGCCATTTTGTTTTGCTTTATTTTTTGATATTTTGCAGGTTAGTAATAAAAGGATTGCTGCTCCTATACTAACACCAGCGCGCGCTTGGCCTGGTGGTGATGTTGTTGGTCCAAGATGAATGAAGCATAGGGCCTGGGTTCGAATCCCAGCCCCAGGTATGTGTTTTTCTCATTTTTTTTATTTTATTATTTGTTTTGTTTATATTATAATTAACTTAATTAATTTCTTTAATCATCAATTTTAAAATAAATGTTTATATTATTTCTTATACCAAAAAATTCATATTTTTAAAATTTAAACTTTATTTTCAAAATAACTTAATTATTTATATTTATTCTATTATATGTTCATATTATTAAATATATATATATATATATATATATATATATATATATATATATATATATATATATATATATATATATATATATATATATATTGTAAATAAATTGATTTCTTTTTTAAATTAATATTTAAAACCCTAATTCTCATGATTACCACCCTAACCCAAATTTTTTCTAACCCTAACCCTAACCCTAATTTTTTCTTAAACTTTAAAATTTAACCTAATATTTTCATAAAGTATAATTAATTATTTATTATTTGTTTAATATGTGAATAATTTGATATTTATTTATTATTAAAATTTATTTTCTTTATTAAATATTTAAAATCTTTTCTAATATTGAATTATTTTGCTAATCTCTTATTTTTCTTATTTTCTAACCTTTTATCTTCACCCTATTATTATTGTTTATTATTGCTTATTTATTATTATTTATCGTCATTATATTTCTCGATTATATTGTAATTGTCCCAAAGCTTTGTAATAGTTTAGGCTTATATTTTTGCTTTATTTTATTATAAATTATTTACTGCATGGTTAGTAATTATAGGGTGTGTATAACATGTTTATAATTAAAAATTAACTTAGAATAATTAATTTTAAAAGATAAATATTTGAATACAAACACTCACACACGTAAGTCGATCTTTGATCGCCATCTTGCACTTGCTAGGGTTGCCTCTCATGTTGCCTATTTCAAAAGGTCAAGTAAGGTGTCTTAAGCAAAGTCCCTTCATAAATATCATCAAGTCCCTTCAGTTTATAAGATCAAGTCCCTTCGAGGTTGCCTACGATAAATGATCTTGTCCCTTCGAATAAAAGATGATAAGTCCCTACGAATTGCTAAAGACACTTTGCAGTTGCCTATATTCAGATTGTCCCTATACATGTCCCTTCTCACATCCAAGGTAATGACTACCTATTCCTTAATAATAGGGATAGTCTTACCATTGAAAGAATATAAGAACAGTAAAGACTTAATATAGGGTAGGTTCCTCTTAATTACTTGCTCACCTTTTCAAAATACTCTTTTACACTTCACATTTCAAACAAATTTTCAAAACAAAGTCTTTATATACATCCATACGAGGATCATTATAAAGTACTTAGAAATTTTTTAATCACACACTACACCTTTCTCAAAACAATTTAAAGTGAGCTAAGTAACTAAGAGCCCATGGATATAAAGGGTGCTAACACCTTCCCTTTGTATAACCTACCCCCCGAACTCAAAATTATTTTAAGGTCTTTCCTGTTCTTTTATGTCCTTTCTTTTTGGATAAAATAAAAGTCGGTGGCGACTCTTGCTATCCGCAATATTTAACTAAAGTCAGTTCTCCCACCGTGTTACAACTATACGCCAAATCATAACGTATTTCTGGGTGAACATACGAAGGCAACGTCAGTTTCCCCAGTTTTTCTATAAATTTTTGTTTTAAAGTCACTGCTGCTTCGCCTATGGTTCGACGAAGATCATTTGGTCTGTAAATAGTTTCAAAATACTTTTGAAATCTTTAGATTTCTTTAATATGTTGTTGAGTACCTTTCTTTGTTCGATCCTGCACAAAAGCAAAAGCATTTGTCAGAAGAGATGTAAAGGCTGTCACATCGAAAAATCTGGTGAGGTAATAATCTTCCTGCCAAGCTTAATTTTCCCTTAAGCAAAGGTTGTTCCCATAATGGAGTTGGTTAGCAATAGTGAGGTATTTTTTGGCAACTTGAAGAGAACGGGAGAAGAAAACAAACTTCGACAACCAGAGGGTCAAAAAGGCTATATGATCTATATCAGATACTTCAGTGGTATCTTGATCATGATAGTGAGCTATGAACAGAGAATAAGGGGCAAAACTAGTGTCAAAGGCTATGGTATTGTCATCCAAAACTGTGGGGTCGAAGTTTATTCCTACAGGGCTAGGGCCAACTATAGCAGCTATGTCGAAGAAGGTTGGGGTGACCATCCCACAAGGAAGATGGAAGTTGTTATAAGGGTTATCCCAAAAGTAAAGGGAAGCTAAGATCATGTTTGGGCAATAATTGAGGCCTACCTTCGACAGTTGAATCAAGTCGAAAATACCAATGTGTTTCCTAGATTTTCCTTTAACTTTTTCGACTTTAGTTAACCAAGCTAGGTAATCAGAAGGGTCTCTTGTTAAGGGACAACTCCTAAAAATTCTAGTTTGGTTCAAGTAAGTTAAATCTATTTCTGTAGAAGCAGATGCATTTTCAGGATTCTCAGGGGATGTTCCACTAGGTTTGGATCTTATTCCAACACCTATGGGTCTTGAGTGGGAATATGTGGGAAAGAACTCTTTTAAACAAGTTTGATCGTTATTTGGGTTAGGAAGTGGACCTAACATTGCATGGCTAGTACCAAAAATAAAAATTGGGATTGATAAATACTTGTTTTTTCTCTTTCATTTGGAGGCTCGGGAACATACTGATTGTTGCCCACAGTCACTGGTCCAGATAATTTGTGCGCTGGAGGAAGAGAAGTTGTATCTTTAATCTTCTTGTTGCTTGAAGACGCCATTGTTGAGAGCAAGAAAATTTTGTTTTCAGAGAAGATGAATGAGATTTGGAAGTAAATTGTGAGGAAAAATAAGTTCAGAAGTGAAAAAGTTTCATAAAAGAAGAAACTGGGTATTTATAGGAAGGTGATGAAAGCGTTTGATTGATCATGGGACACGTGTAGAATTTCAACGATGATGGTGAAAAGTTAATGGCCGTTGAAAAAACTCATGATGGCCTAGCCTTAGGAGGTAATGGAATAGTTATCTAGAACATGGGCTAAGTTGACGTTTTGAGAAAAGATATGATGATGAATATTTTTGGGGATTTGGATTATCTAACCTAGGAAATGATGAAAATAAACATTGATATGGTGTCGAAGCAATTCCCGACAACAAATGAATTTTCTCAGAAATAGTCGAAAAGACCTTTGCTGGGGGGAAATTTGTAGACACATATTTTCGACACCTTGATTTGAAAGATAAAATTATGTTCTTTGACCGAGGAAGAAATTCGACAAAGGAAGAGAACTGAAGAAATATATTTGAAGATATATTTCAACAGTTTTAGTTGATATGTTGTTTTCGACAGTTCGACAGAAATTGGGTGACAATTGAAGCGTTCGACATTTCGACAAGGAGAGTTGTTTCTACAGATTTGGTTGATATATTATGTTTGACAATTCCACAAGCCTGAACGGATGCATCGCTTCGACATTAAGGAAAAATTCAAATTCAGATAGCTATTTCGTTTGGCAGAAGGACGCGTGGAAGCTTTTAAGGAAAGGGGAACATGCAGAAAGACAAGTGTCATTAGTCTGAAGATTTTTCCGTTGATAGCAGTTATTTTATTTGTATATAAATAGGATATTGTTTGTTAGAATAGTGTGTGCAAAAACTTGTACATAATTCCTTAAAAAATACTCTAAAGTACCCGTGTGAGAGAAAAAGAGTTTTATCTGGAAAATGTACGTGTGAATAACACCATTCATTTTAGTTTTTATCAAATTCAAAGTTCTTTATTTAATCCTTTCCTTTACATTTATCAGCCAATTTATCCTTCATTATTTACTTTATGCAAATCTTTACCTTCGTCAAATTTACCTTGTTAAATTTACTTTGCTGAATTTATTTTGTTAAATTTACTTTAAAACTTTTACTTAAAATAATCAAAATCACTCATATATGAAAGACATAACCAATCAAATCAAAGATCAAAAGACTGCTTACTCTGAGAGTTCAGAATTTCATCAAAACTTGCACTTGTATCCTAGGATTTGTGTGGTTGGTCCTGCAAGTAAACCAATTCAGTGAGATTGGAAAACCAGAGGTTGTTCGCCAAATTCAACAGCGAACACATATATAGCAGCATAATTTAGTAGAAATAAACTTCAAATATCACTAAAATTACTTCTTTTTTTTACTAAAATATCACTAAAATTACTTTAAGAAATTGAAATTTAAGATGATAAAATTCATTGTTTTTTACGTGGGAGAAAAAAATAAAGAGTAAAGAATTAAATGATGTTTTGGGCCCTCAGGATCAGGTTCGCCGTGGTCGTTCTTCTCTACTCCTGTCTAGACTTCTGTTTGGTGTAGTGGAGAAGTCATCCAGAATCATCATAGATAGCTCCTGCTCGATTCTCTGGTTGCCCGACGCACACCTTATCTGAGCAGATCTATCCATTCCAATGGCTAGTTCTGACAGTTACCTATTTTTGGGGGATCCACGATCCATACCCAAATAGGGACCAATAGCCAAGCGCTAGGGGCATTATATAAACTCTCTCACATGAGCATTTTCACTCTAGCAATACTCTTTCTCTTACATGCTCATTTCCTTGCTCGTTTTCTTACTTTAGCATCAGAGTGCCTTGCAGGTACACCCCTTTTCCTCCTCAACAATCGAGCATCTTCAACAACGTCCGTGGCCCACACAAGGTTCTGATCATCAGAACGATCATAAGCAAATTTTATAAGGACACAAAAAATCTCAATTCGTTAGCAAGTTTTTTTTCTCCGCGATTTCAAGAAATTGAATCACTAAATTCTCATACTTTTTACTTAATCTATTGGCTTTCATTCAACTGTGATTCATAATTACATACGACTTCTGAAAATAAAATATAAAAAATAGGACACAACCAACACAAATGAACCATATAAGTCTCAAAAACATAATAACAACAACAATAATGAGGCAACAACTTCAACGACGACCGCAATACCACCACCCTCACCACCACCAACAACAACAACAATAAACAACAACAACAATAATAACAACAACAACAACAAAGGTAATGAAGAATTTGTACATACCAGAATATGATGAGAGACTCTAAGGAAAATGTTGGTTTGAGGTTCGAGCTTCCTTTCTCGTGGAAGAATAATAGTACTATTTGAGTTTTGTTCGCTGGAGAAGAATATTATTTCAATATCGTTCGCTAGCTAGGGCCCAAAAAGTGAATGAGACTTAACATTAAATCTAAACGAATAAAAAACAGTTAAGAGAGTTGTTATCTCAGTTTTATTAAAAAAAACAACGACGTGAAAACTATAAAAAATAAAGGTGTCTTTTTAATTTCTGAATAAAACATAAAATTGTAAACGTTGGAAATCAAAGCTCAAACCCAACCAACTTTTTATGTCGGTTTTTGGGAAAACCGAGGTAAAAGTTCAAAGTTTTAAATAAAAATAAATAAATGGCATGTTTAAGGTTATTTGACCTTGATTTTTCAATAATTGAGATGAAAATTTCGTCATAAAATATATTATTTCTAGTGTTAATATACATATTTAAAAAAGAAAAGTTCTCCTACATATTCTAGATTATTTAAAAAATAATTTATAAAATTGTGAATTTTATATTATTTTAAATGTTATTTTATAAATATGTATAGTTTTTTTTTTCCTATTACAAACCTACTGGATAAGAACCTCTTCTTGGATCCATTTAAGCGGTAACTAATTCTAATTAACAATTACTAACTAATAAGTTGTAGAAAACTTGTTAGCTAACTTTCTAACCGATCAATATTTCAAATAATGCATTTAATAATATCTTTGAATGTCTTGAAATTTAAAAACTATGATGTTCTTTAATTTGTCAAACGAAAAAGTAATGATGTTCTTCGAATTTGACGGAGAATATTTGTTTTAGTTGAGTTTGAGTTTGAATATTTTTTTCATGTAAACATATGGGAATATG
Organism: Lathyrus aphaca; assembly: GCA_963966055.1. Lineage (NCBI taxonomy): Eukaryota > Viridiplantae > Streptophyta > Magnoliopsida > Fabales > Fabaceae > Lathyrus > Lathyrus aphaca. The sequence continues at coordinate 433,401,972 of OZ014519.1, forward strand.
TCGATTAATAAAGACTGTTTATTTATTTTATTATATATTTTATTATTTAATTTTAATAATTTAAAATATAAAATATATAATAAATATTTTAATGTTTAATTTATATTTTATAATTTGAAATATATCTTAGAATTTTTTTTTAAAATTATTTTATTATTTGTATGTAATTTGATAGTGAAGAAAATAAATATATTTATTAAAAAGTTAATTTCATTACATTGAAAGTGGCGAAGAGAGGAGATAACCGTTTGAAAAATATATTTGAATTTTAATTCTTCATCTTTATTGAAGAGACAGATCATAGCGAAAACAAAAATTGTTAAAAAATTCAGATTTAAGCAGAGAAAAATAATAGTTGGTTGGGAATGTTTGACTCATTTATGCATCTCCCCCTAACTGATAAAACCTCCAAATATCTTTGATGGTGACTCGTACAATCATTTACACATTTTTGTCATCATTAATTATATTTTTAATAAATTAAGGGGGAAAAAAAAAAGTGAATCGATGTCATGAAAATCCTACCATAGAATTTTCAGTTGACACACTTTAATGTGGGCCTCTGCTTCATAGTTTCCGTGTCCAAAACGCGTAACATGACCCATTTTCCACTTGAAATCAATTTTCTTATTTTTTTAAAAATATTTCTCTATTTTTTTTATATAACATTTAAAATTTATATATATATATATATATATATATATATATATATATATATATATATATATATATATATATATATATATATATATATATATATATATTTTGTCGCTCCCAGAATTTTCATCCTATTACAAACGCGAAAGTGCCGCGGAAAAGGTAGAGTCGCCAACCAGACATTTTTATCCCGAAGGAACGGGAAAGGTAATGCTGCACAAACCTGAGGAAGAAGGAAATCAGAAGGTCCCGCGAACCAAAGATCTGGGTTCGGGAGTCGGTTGCGACCTAGAAAGATATTAGCACATCAGATCGTCCGTCGTACCCGACGGGATCCACAATTTTTTGTATGTTTCAAAGGGTGAGAAATAGGATGCTGCTGAACAAAAATCGCTACTAGAACTGGAATGAGAAAGAACTGAAAAAGGGATCGAAGAGAAAAGGGGAAATGTAGGGAAAATAAAGAATGTGCTCGAACGGGCCATACCCCGCTGCCTACGTACCTCATCGGGGAAATGATGATCAGAGTCAACGTAGTTCGCCTAACTATGTAGGATGACGTTGCCATAGTTCTAACTCAGGTGTTACCGGCTCTGACTCGAGGGTGTTTATCATATCGTTGTTTTAACTGTCGAGGCAAGTCGCATTCGTCCGCAAAGAGTAAGAGATGAGAAGAGAAGACGCGATGTCTTTGTTGGTTGTCTTTTATGAGAAGTGTTTTGCTTATTCGTTTGTGAGCATTCTCATACTAAAACTTGTTCATCGTGGTAGATGCCTTACACCTCGCCCCGAAATGGAACGTGCATAAGTAACCCCTGACAAAGTCTTGTGTCGTATGAGAACATTCAACCTTTATTAAGTGTTTTATTGTTTATCTTTACGAGATGAGAAAGAGACTCAAATCGGAAAAGGACAAAAACTAAGGGGGACTAAGACCAACCCTAAGTTGTTTATTCAATACCAAAAGATATCCTACTGGTTAGTGTAGTTTCTAATCCTAATGAGGAGAAAGGATAAGAAGAAAGGAGAATTAGAATGAAACTTACTTCCTAAGGAAGTTAAGTCGACTCTAACAAAGGGGAAAGCCTACAAGCACAAGCATAAAATATAGAGGCTAAAGCAAATAGAAGGCATAAGGAGTAAAAGGATAAGGTGAAGAAAGCTTACCTCAACCTCCCTACAAAACAAAGGTTAGTAGTGCACACATTTGATAAAAAGGAATGAGGTAAACATGTACCAAACAATTCCTAAGGCAACTAGGACCTAAACTAGACTTAATCTTAAGTCTAAAGGTACTAAAAACTATGCTAAGCTAAAATCCAGCAGCTATTTACAGCTCTCAAATGCACAAGCAGCTATGAAAACATTGTACAACACAAACATCTTTCTACAGCTAACATACTGTTGCACCCCAAAATTTTCCCTCCCCTAGTCAAGGCATTGTGTATCAAGGTGTCCCAAGAGGTTCACAAGGTTCACAATTAATCAGAAAGTTTGACAATCCCCTCAGACAAAGCATCCTCCTAAGCAATGCATCTTAAACTAGGGTTTTGAGTTTTATCAGGCTAAATGAACTTCCAATGCTTCAAGTGAGCTTCATAACATCCTACATGTCTTCAATAATCCCTATGTCAAGTTTCAAGGATTTCCCAAAAGGTTTGCTCAGTCAAATGATCAGATAAGCTAAAAACAGTCAAAGTAGTTAAAAAGTCAAACTGAGGTCAACTGTGGTCAAACCAAAGTCAAACTTCATGATTTTTTTGCCAACATCATGTTTATGAAGTAAAATTAATCATTTTATCAAGGGTTGATCATGATTCATCAAAGAGATTTCAGATCATCAAGAATCAGGAGTTTCTAAATTAGGGTGTTCATAGGAAAAGTCAACTGAACTTTGACCAGCCATAACTTTCACATTCTTCATCAAATTTTTTCCATCCAAAGCTCATTTTGAAGGAAATTGAATTTTCTACAACTTTGTGTCTCACAAGCCAAGCCTAAAAATTCTTCATTTGGAAGGTATGAGCTAAGACATTATAGGTCATTTCAAAAGTCAACAAAAAGTCAACATCTTCCAAAGGGCATAACTTGAAAATGGTAAAAAATATGGACATGAGACCAATGAGGTTTGTTAGAGGACTCTCTAATATTTCCAAAATGTCCAAGAACACCTTCATAGTATTAAAATTGAGGGATTTGTGTCTTTGCAAAGTTGGGAAAATTTTGAGAGGTTTATTGAGCAAATGGGGTCTTAGAACCAATTCTTTCCACATGGGCTTGCATTTTTATGACCCAATCTCTACCATGACATCATGCACGAATCAAATATCATTTATTCAGATTTTTATTAGTTTATTTTTATTTATTTTGATTTTATACATTAAAAATCATTTTAAATCAAAATAAAATATGAAAAACTCAATATTTGATATGATTCTCATTCTAGAAACTCTTAAAGGATATTCAAAGCTGATTGGTATCATCAAAATTTGTGCTCACCCAATTTAGAAAGGTTTTATAAGATTTTTGAGGATATTTGAAAGTGGTAAAACTTCATGATCAAGCAACCACCAAAATCCCATAAATCCACAAAGTTTTAACCTAATTCTGTTCCATTCATATAGACAAACTAAAGACACTCACAAGGACAAAAATCCTGCCTCCAAGAGCAAGAACAAAACTTCAAATTTTCACAAAAGAGCTCACAATCGGATTCTCACTTCCAGGCTATTTCCAAAGCTTTTAAAGGTTGCAAATCATTCCTGGAAGATCACTGAATGTTCTTAGATCATAAAATCACCCCTTCATGCATTGAAACATGCTAACCGAATCATTCTTGTTCTTCAAAATATTGTTTTTCGATTTCACCTATTTAGCTAATATAAACTAATTTTGTTGTTTTATTTGTGTTAGACATGATCTATAGATGGTTTCTGGACAGTTTCTTGAAGAACCATAACCTAGAACATGAACTGCCATTGTTAGGGTTTCGTGTTTCAAATTGGGGGTTCCTGTAATACCAAATATAAATGAATTCTAAGGACATAGATGAATTGTATGAGTCATAAGGAACTCATTGGTATAATTGATTTGATGTAATTGTACTGGTTGAATGGTGTTTGAATTTCGCAGGTTCAAGACGCAAGAGAATTCGCAGGAAAATCCCTGGGTAAATTCGCAGGAAAACCTGCGAATCCTGAGGAAGAAGATGATGAAATTGGCGCGGAAATTCAATTTTAAAAACTTGTTTTATCTTATAATGATTTATTGGTGGTTATTTGTTGAACGCGCCCCATGTGGCTCAGCTGGTTGGAGTGTTTGTGTGTTATTGCAATGGTCCTGGGTTCGAATCCCCCCAGGCCATTTTGTTTTGTGTTTTATTTGATTTTTGCAGGTTTAAAATAAAAAGATTAGTACTCAATACATACACACCAGACGCGTATGGCCTAGTGGTGGTGATGTTGGACTAAAGGGTGGAAAGCCTAGGGCGTGGGTTCGAATCCCAGCCCCAGGTATGTTGTTTTTCTTCAATTATTTTTGTATTTTATTTTGTTTATATTATTCAATTCATTTAATTTCTTAATAAAAATAATTTCTAAATAAATATTATAATATTTTCTCATAAAAAACTTTATATTTTCAAAATCATAATTTATTTTCTCCAATTTAAATTGTTTCTATAATATGTTTATATTTATTATTATCATGTATATATTTTTGTAAATAAATTAAATAATTAGGTTTAGAATAATTTTCTTAACCCTAATTTAATTAACCCTAATTTTCTTAACCCTAATATTTAACCTAGTTTTTTATAAACCCTAATTAAATCATTAATCATTATTTTAATATGTAAATAGTTTATTATTTGTTTATTATTATTAAAACTTCTTTTCTTAATTAATTCCTAAAAAAAACTTTTCTAACATTAATTTTTCTTGCTAAAATTCTTATTTATTTTATTATTCTAACCTTTATTCTTATTTTTTATTATTACTAACATTTAATTATTGCTTATATATTATTATTATATTTATCATTATTATTATTTCTCGATTATATTGTAATTGTCCCAAAGCCTTGTAATATTTATAGGTTTATATTTTCACTTTATTTATTGTAAATATTTTACTATGTGGTTAGTAATTCTAGGGTGTGTATAACATGTTTGTAATTAAAATCAACTTAGAAAACTAACTTAAATAAGATAAATATTTGAAAATGAACACGCACACACGTAAGTCGATCTTTGATCGCCATCTTGCACTTCCTAGGGTTTCCTCTCAGTTGCCTAATTCAAAAGGTCAAGTAGGGTGTCTTAAGCGAAAGTCCCTTCATAAATATCATCAAGTCCCTTTTCAGATTCTAAAAAAGATCAAGTCCCTTTGAGGTTGCCTACGATAAATGATCTTGTCCCTTCGAATAAAAGATGATAAGTCCCTACGAATTGCTAAAGACACCCTGCAGTTGCCTATATCCATATGTCCCTACACATGTCCCTTAATCACATCCAAGGTAATGACTACCTATTCCTTAATAATAGGGATAGTCTTACCATTGAAAGAACATAAGAACAGTAAAGACTTAATATATGGTAGGTTTCTCTTAATTACTTGCTCACATTTCAAAAATGCTCTTTACATCACACTTTTCAAACAAATTTTCAAAAACAAGGCTTTGTATACATCCATACGAGGATCATTACAAAGTACTTAGAAAGTTTCTAATCACACATTACACTCTTGCAAACAAACAAAGTGAGCTAAGTAACTAAGAGCCCATGGATAACCATGGATATAAAGGGTGCTAACACCTTCCCTTTGTATAACCTACCCCCCGAAATCAAGTCTTTTAAAAATAGGTATTTCCTGTTCTTTTATGTCCTTTCCTTTTGGATAAAATAAAAGTCGGTGGCGACTCTTGCTATCCGCAAATTTATAGAAAGTCAGTTCTCCCACCGTGTTACACATACATCATGTAAAATAGGTGTAAAAAGTATGAACATACAACAAACAACACATATTTAACAGCCACAACTTCAAAACACAGCCATGAAAAACAAGGCAGATTTGACTCATTTTAATTGTACATACACAAGTGTCAATGCATGAACATACATCACTTCATCATCAAAGAAAATCAACAAGCATGGTATATACATGGATTTAGAAGCATGTGAACATTTTCAAGACTTGATTCAAAGAACATTCACAAAGTGGAACAATTGTGCATTTTCATGATAAACACATATTGGCAAATAAGCACAAGGTGAACATGCATACATTATAAACAAGCAACTAAGTGAACATGTATTGAATCACTATCAAAATAATTTCCCACGTGTTTAGAGTGAGATGGTCCAACCTCTCACTAGAAACTTAACGTGACTTTTCACCCATCTAGGTTTTTTTTTCCTTTTTCGATTTAGGGTTTCTTTTCCCCTTCGTTTTTGGGATCCCCGACAGCGCCTCCGTCCCTTTCTTAATCCATTTTCAACCACTTCTCTCAAACGTTTTCTAAGTTTCGGTGGTTAGTAATCTACCTCTGATCAATCGATTCATGGAAAGGTGGAAAGAGATCCCGTTATCCAGAGAAGAAGAAGAAGGCATTACCGTTGAAGCTGAGGAAGTCAGTGGTGGGGAAGTATTTGAACGTACGTTAACAGGGAAATTATGGACGGAGAATAGCTTCAACGCAAGGGCATTTACCACAACTATGACTGGCGCCTGGAAACTGAAGAACCCAGTTGAAACACAAGAACTGAGCAAGAACCTTTTTCTGTTTCGGTTTTGCTCTAAGAGAGATCTTGAAACGGATTTGTGCAATGGGCCATGGAGCTTCGATAGGAACCTGCTGGTCCTTGATAGGGTTTCTGGAGAAGAACAACCATCAGATCTGAAGATGCACTTTGGATAGTTCTAGGTTCGAATCTATGAATTGCCACTTATCCTAAGGTCAGAAGCTACGGCGAGGAAGATGGGAGGCATTCTTGGGGAGTTTATGGAAATGGATCACAAGGAAGCCCACCGCAGCGGACGTTTTCTCAGAGTAAAAGTCAGAATATACCTAAAGCTACCACTCAAAAGGGGATCTATAGTGCGATTTAAAGACAAAAATCTACGGGTACATTTCAAATATGAGCGACTCCCTACTTTCAGCTTTGTGTGCGGTAGGATGGGACATCAAATTAAAGACTGTGATGCGGTTGGGGAGTTGAGCGAGGAAGGGTTTGAAGAAATAGAAGAACAAGAACTTTCCTATGGAACCTGGCTCCGTGCTTCACCTCTCCCAAGGGTGACTGAAGATATTAGAAAAAAAGAATCAACCTCCAGCTCTAGTAGTAAGAGCCTCTTTAACATCTCTTCTGGACATAGTCAATGTAGGAACAAAGGAAAAGGAAAGGAAGCTGAAGAAGGAGAAGTGGAACAGGGTAAGCAAGGGCATGAAATAGGTATAAGGATGGAACAACAACAAAGCAATCCTTGCGTTAAGGGCGGGATAGGTTTAGAAATTGAAGCGGTGGCTGAATCTCTCGGTGCGGTGGATATTTCAAAGGTTCCAGTAGACAAAAGTGGCCCAAAATCCAAATCCAAATATCCAACCAAAAGGAAGAAGTGGACTAGAAAACAACCGGGAAGGAGAGCAGGAGCGAAGCACACCAAGGAGCAAATGTTAGTCGAAATGGGAAAAATTCAATTTATTGATGTTATGATAGTGGATGAAACAAAAATTGTGGGAGGTAGTGGTGATAAGAAACTGAAAGGATTGGAGGAGAAGCTTATGGAAGTTTCGAAAAAACCAGAGGTGGTGTTGGAGGACCAACACCGACTGCAACAATGAAAATATTAAGCTGGAACTGCAGGGGTTTGGGTAGCCCCCGTGCAGTTCGAGCCCTGAAGTGGCTCATTTATGTGGAAGACCCTAAGGTGATTTTTGTTATGGAAACACGTCTTAAGAAGATAGAAACACACAACCTTCGAATTAAATGTGGTTTTGAATGTTGTATGGGTATTGATTGTTCTGGTAACGGGAAGGAGAGGGTCGGGGGTTTGCTAGTTATGTGGAAGGAGAGCGTGACTCTGAGCACTGTGTCTTTCTCCATCAATCACTTTGAAGGACAAGTCACTGAGGATAGTGAAGCACATGTCTGGTCCTTTTGCGGTATCTATGGTTTTCCGGAGGAACAAAGTAAATGGAGAACTTGGGAGCTGGTGAAAGATTTAACTAGGAAGGGTTGCAGGAACATTATGTTTGTGGGCGATATGAACGACACTTTTTTTGATCATGAGAAGAAGGGAGGCAACTTAAGATCTAAAAGTCAACAATCTTTAGGGAGGGATGCTTTGGAAGTTACATGGTTGATCGATGCTGGTTTCAACGGGTATCCTTATACTTGGACCAATGGTAGGCAGAGGGAGGAGAATGTTCAATGTAGGTTGGATAGGTGCCCTCTTTCGAATGCTTTTGTTGACACTGTAGGAGCTATCTCAGTCAAGCATCTTTCCAGATTTGGTTCTGATCACGCAATTCTTTCTATTGTTTTCGGTGAAGAGGGTCTAAGTCAGGAAAGGAAGAAACAACACCAATTCAGATTTGAAGAGGTGTGGAGCAAGGACAAAAAATGTGAGGAGATGATAAGATTCCTTTGGACCAATTCAAGACGCAGTAGTTTCAATAGACTTAATTCCATGAGGGAGTTGGATGATTTCTTCCAAGAGTACCGTACAGGTGGCATTAGGAAGGAATTAATAAGGATTGAGGAGTTACTCAAAGACGAGGGGAGATGGGACTGCAACCAGGACTCCATAACCTTGAATAAAGCGTTAACTAGTCAGCGTAACAAGTTGTTATGTTCTGAGGAGATGATATGGAGGCAACGTAGTAGAGCTTTATGGCTTGATCACGGGGACAAGAATACTAATGTTTTTCACAAAAAGGCAGATCAAAGACGAAGAACCAACTAGATCACCAAACTCAAAGACGAACATGGTCATTGGTGGAAAGGTGATTTTCACTGTGAGAGGGTCCTTATCTCTTATTTTACTGATCTCTTTGCAACTTCTAGCCATTCAAATGTAGTTGATATTTGCTTTGTGGTGTATGGCAGACTTACACCTGAACACATAGCCTGGTGCGAGGGAGCTTTCACAAGTGACAAAGTTAGAGAAGCTGTGTTCCAAATGCACCCTTTGAAAGCTCTAGGTCCCGACGGCCTCCCTTGTTTATTCTTTCAGAAGTATTGGAGTATTGTGGGTCCGGAAATTACGCGGTTGGCACTGGAGGTCCTTAACAACAACCTTGACCCTACTGATATCAATAACACACACATTGCCATGATCCCCAAATGTAAGCATCCTACCATCCCCAAAGACTTTAGGCTTATAAGTCTCTGCAATGTCCTGATGAAGATAATCACAAAAACTATTGCGAACAGAATCAAATTTTTTTTGCCAGATGTGATTGATGAGGAGCAGAGCTCTTTTGTTAAAGGGAGGCTTATAAATGATAATGCTTTAGTTTCCCTAGAGTGTTTTCATTGGATGAATAAAAAAAGGAAAGGGAAAAAAGGCTATATGGCGCTCAAGATGGATATATCCAAAGTGTACGACCGTATGGAGTGGAGCTTTTTGTCATCAGTTCTTACCTCTATGGGCTTTCCGGTTAACTTGGTGCAGTTGATTCATAGATGTGTGGCAACGGTGTCTTACAAAGTCCTCATCAATGGCAAACCCAACATGAGCTTCACTCCGGAAAGGGGACTCCATCAGGGGGATCCCCTGTCCCCTTATCTATTTATTTTATGTACTAACGTTTTTTTCAGGGTTGCTTAAAAAGGGAGTGATGGAGAAGAAGATTCATGGGTTACAAATTGCCCGTCGAGCCCCTCTAATATCTCACCTCCTGTTTGCGGATGATAGCATCTTATTCGCGTGTGCCAACAAGCAGGAGGCCATGAAGGTGGTGGAGATACTTCAGTTGTACCAACAAGCCTCAGGTCAGGCGGTTAACTTTGGGAAATCCGAAGCCTCTTTTAGCCACAATGTTTTGAAGGAAGATAAGGAAGCTATTAAAGTGGTGATGGGGGTGGAAACAGTTCAAGGGCATTGAAAATATTTGGGAGTTCCTCTGATCCTTGGCAGGTCAAAGAAGAATATTTTCAGACTTGTGGTGGATAAAATTTGGAAAAAGATCAAAGGATGGAAATAGAGTTTTTCTGTCAAAAGCTGGAAAAGAAGTCCTTATAAAAGCAGTAGTTCAGGCCATTCCAACGTACATAATGGGATGTTACAAGCTTCCAAAAACGATTTGTCAAGAATTTGAGAGTATAGTGGCCAAGTTCTGGTGGGGTGCAAAAGAAGGGGAGAGAAATATCCATTGGATGAGATGGGACAGGCTGGCTAAGTCAAAGATGTAGGGGGCATGGGATTTAGAGTTGTTAGTGATTTCAATGTTAGTATGCTAGGGAAGCAATTCTGGAGGCTGGTGCAAGAAGATGGGTCATTACTGGAACGAGTTCTCAAGAGTAAATATTATCCAAGGTGCTCGATTCAGGAGTGTAATTCGAGATATAATCCTAGTTATACTTGGCGTAGTATTCTTTCTTCCAGAGATACTATCATGAAAGGCATCAGGTGGAATATTGGTAACGGCGAAAAGATTGCGGCAAAGATGGACAATTGGCTTCCCAATGTTGTTGGTTTCAAAGTCTTAGGGAGGATGAGGAATGTGGAGGATAGTGTCAAAGTTAGTCATTTCATTGACAATGAGCTTGGAGTGTGGAAGAGGGAGCTGGTTATTGATACTTTCGACGAAAGGGATGCAAAGCAAATCCTAGGGATTCCCCTTTCAAGGAGGAATGTAGAGGATAAAAAAGTGTGTCACTTAGAAAAATCGAGAGAATACTCTATGAAAACAGCGTACCACTTGTGCACCCAATTGAGAGAGGTTAAGAACCTCAGACTTTTATCTCCACCCTTAAAGGACCTTTGGAAGAAACTTTGGTTAGCATTAATCCATAACCGTATTAAGAATTTCATGAGGAGACTTTCGAGCAACATCCTTCCCACAAAAGAAAAGTTGTTGCGAAAAGGTGTTATGTTGGATGGAACTTGTTTGTTATGTCACAATGCCTTGGAAAGTGCTAAGTACATCTTTACCCAATGCGATTTCACAAGGAGGACGTTTTTTGCTTCGGTCATTGGTTATCGGATTGATGGCAGCAGAGATTTGCTTGACTAGATTTTCTGGTTTTTCTCTAGTGGCAATTATTTTTGTGTGCAGGTAACTTGTTATCTTCTGAACATAATTTGGAAAGATCGCAACAATATTTTGTATCAACAAAGAGTGAATGACCCCTCAAAGGTGGATTTGGAGGCCTTTGAAGTTGTATCAGAGTTCAATCTTCGCAAATATTCTGGGGAGACAGCCAGAATTGATAACAATGGAGCTGTCATTTATTACAGACCTGCAGACTGGTTCCTTGTAAGATCTGATGCTGGTATTGTAGGTGACAAGGCGACGACGTTTGGATGTGTGGTTTTTGATAACAACAACAATATTACACTCTCCATGTGAAAGAAGGAAGCGGTTGGTGTTCATTCAACTTTGGCAGAGATCCTCGCGTTAAGATGGAGCATGGAAACCGCTAGTGATTTAAAGCTGGGAATGGTGATTTTTCAGACTGATGCCAAGATTGTGGTGGACTGTATTAATAGAATCGTTTGCGATGCTAGTTTAGAGATGGTGGCTGAAGATTGCAGGATAATTCTCAAATATTTTCTTTTTTCTAGCCTTATGTTCATTCCTAGGAGTTTAAATTTTGTTGCTCATAGTTTAACTTTGATGGCAAAATCGATAGGTTCTAATACTTGGCTTGGCGGCCCTCCAGTTATGGAGCCCCCTTCTGCTGTAACCACTTTCGTTTCGCAATGAATTTGCTTTTGCGTCAAAAAAAAACTAAGTGAACATGTATCATGGCATACTCAAATCCAAATTAAGCATCAACATGGAAGTAGTAACAAATAAGCAAGCAAGAATGTGCATGAATCCTTTATTTTCAAGCAAAACACAACATACAATTATGTGTTCCTATAGCCAAAACTTGCATTGATCACACATACAATTCAAAACAGAATTTTAGATCATTATTAGCATGCAAGTGAAGAGGTTCAAACATGGTATCAACTTCACAATCCATTAGGAGCACAAGATCATCATTTAAGCACAAAACCGAAAAACTAACAAAACGTGTGTCAAAATTTACCACAAATACAGAATCTTGCACCTAATTTAGTCATAATAATTCTCTAAAATCATGTAGTACATGTACACAACAATTAAAGAAGCAATCTCTAGCAAATATACATGCAAACAAACAATTTTCACAAGTATGTACAGCGTTAACCGGTTAACGGTATAGGTTAACCGGTTAACGAACTCCAAATTCAAGCAAACATGGCGCAGACAGGCGCGTTAACCGGTTCACCCCACTGAACATAATTGAAAAATTAGTTAGGAAAAAGCACTTCTAGCCTACCAACTTATTTCCAAAAGCTACTATGATTAACCTATCAAATGAGCACTAATTCTACCTTTAAAAGCAACATTTTAGCACTCAAGGAAACCACATGCATATCACTATTTTCTAGCTTAATGATTAATCTACCAAAAAATCAATAAACGCATGAACGATAAAGAGGAGAATGTCGAATGGCGAGATGAAGAGAAATAACTTAAATCGAAAAGTGATTTTGGATCACCAACCTACGAAGCGGAGGATTGCTTCGGTGAGTGTTGCAGTGTAGATCGGAATGCAAATGAAGAAGAAAGCCAGAGATCCGCGAACGGGCAAAATAAATGTGGTTGATGATGCTTCTTGATGAACACTTGATTAATCCCTTCCAATGATCTCAAAATCAATCCAAAAATAGAATTTCTTCTTCAAATAAGCTCCACAATTGATGATTTATGAAGGCTTAGCTTCAAGTTCTTCAAATTCCAATGAAGAATTTGAAGAACTTCTATGCAGAAGCTTTTGGTGAAAAGTGAAAAAGTGAGAGAGAAATGAAGGATTGAAGATGAAAATGGTGAATATGAGATTGGAAATTAAAAAAATGAAGTGGAACCCCTTGCTTTGGAGTGAATTAGGCTTATATAGAGTGTAGGTTTGGCATGAGGTTTGGAAATGGAGCTTGCTTGGGCATTAGGTTAGGTTTGGAGTTAGGGTTGAAGTTAGTTGGAGTTAGTTGGAGTTCTATAATATTCCTTGGAATATTCCTTGGAAGGTTGTAGAAGGATCTAGAATGTAGTAGAAACATCCAAGGAAAAATGGAAGGTAAGTGGAGTGTAAAACAAGTTGTGAAGCAAAGTAGAAAAAGTGGAGAGAAATGGTGAAATCAACTAATTTTTGAAGCCTTTTTTCCAATTTTCACATGCATTAACCGGTTAACCATATGCGTTAACCGGTTAACGGAGAAAAATGTGAATTTCCATTCTTTTCTGTAGGTTAGCATGGAAATGCCTTGGATTATATTTTTGTGGTGTTATTTCTCTTAAACTCCAATGTTTGGCCAATCTTGCCTAATCACACGCCTCATGCGTATGCAAATGATCATGATTTATTTATTTATTTATTTTTTGAATGCGATGCAATGGTATGCGGAATGATGCGGGAACGAAGCGTAAACTGCTCGAGGTTGATAATAAATAAGATGGCAAATTTTGGGGTGTTACACACACACACACACACACACACACACACATATATATATATATATATATATATATATATATATATATATATATATATATATATATATATATATATATATATATATATATATATAAGAGGGCATCAAACCCAAACAACAGAACCAACAAAACTAACTACCCCTAAAACCAACACAATCTTCTTGTATTAAAGAATACACCCACATAGGACTAGTCCTAAAAATCTCATACACCCTTGGCGCCCCTGCTTAGCCAATAAATCCGCACACTTATTCGCTTCTCTAAAAACATGCTCCATTCAACAATCCTCACAATTCCGCTTGAAAACTATTACCAGATCCAATAAACTTATTTAAACCTTGTAACCAATTGTCGTTGTTGTCACGAATCAACCCATCACACCCTGTCAAACCGTTTTGATCCACATCCCCATCTGAAGTAAGATAAACCCACTCAACTAGAGGTGATATCCACCTTGCCGTCTGTCGCTCCCGGGATTTTCATCCTAGTACAAACGCGAAAGTGGTGCGGAAAAGTTAGAGTCGCCAGCCATACATTTTTATCCCGAATGAATGGGAAAGTTAATGTTGCACAAACCTAAGGAAGAAGGAAAGGACAAGGCCTTGCGATCCAAAGATCTGAGTTCGGGAGTCGGTTACGACGTGGGAAGGTATTAGCACCCCAGATCGTTCGTCGTACCCGACGGGATCCACGCTTGCTTGTTTTGTTTCCAAGGGTGAGAAATAATATGCTGCTGAAATGAAATAATGGCTATCTGGAATGGAATGGAAATGAGAAAGGGAATTGGAAAAGAGAACAAAGAGAAAGAATGGGGAAAATGTAGGGAAAATAAAGAATGTGCTCGAACGGGCCCTACCCCGCTGCCTACGTACCTCATCAGGATAATGAGGATCAGAGTCGACGTAGTTCGCCTAACTAAGGCGGGAACTATTTGCTTGTGTTTTTTATACTAGAACTGCGTATGTCTATGCTCAGGTGTTGCAGGCTCGTCTGGTACGAGTGCGTTTACCGTCTTGCATGTGTGACAAGTCGTCGCGAGTTCGCGTTGAGAGTGAATGAGATGAGAAGAGAAGTTCCCGCAGGATAGTCGCTTGTTATTTGTTTTTTTTGTCTTTTAAGAGAAGTGTTTTGAATTTGTTTGTGAACTGTCTTGTACTAAGACCTATCCATCGCGGGAAGCATTTACACCTCGCCCCGAAACAGGACCCGTATAAACACTCCGCAACAAAGTCTCGTGTCGTACAAGATTGTTCGGCTTTTATTCTTAAATGTTTTATTATTTTCTTTATGAGAAGAGAAAGAATGACTCAAGTTGATAAAAGGACAAAATCTAAGGGACTAAGACTCAATCCTAAGTTAATCGATTTATTCACAAGAGAGGTCATATGGTTAATGAGGTTTCTAAGCCTAATGGAGAAGGAACTAGAAACTACTAGAATTCAACTTACTTCCTAAGGAAGATAAGTTGATTCTAAAGCAAAAGGGAAACCTATCCAAATGAAATATTCAATCAATATAACGAAGCATTAAAATTGGAATGACAAAATAAAGCTCAAAGCTAAACAACTCAAATAAAGGCATGAATTAAAATAGTCCTATTTATTTATTCTAACTCTAATTAAAATGGAACTTAGGTTTAAGTCCTAAACTAAAGTCACACCTAATATCTTTTCTTCTAAAAATCAGAATCTAAACTAGCCTAAGGCCACATTAAATCCTTGGATTAAATCTAAGCTAAACTACTTTTTATTGAACTTTATTTTCATGGCCTAAACTAATGGAAAATACATGTAACAAAGCCTAAGAACTAATATTCTAAAAAATATCTAAAATTCTGGAAAAATTCTGAAAATTAATCTATGGGGTCCTAAGATTATCTATAACATTGTGTTAAAAGGGATCCTAAAAAATCCTATTTTTTCTATGCCTAAAAATTGTTTATTTTCAGCTAAGAATTAACCACTAATTTCTAAGGGATTAAGCCTCTAAACCTAAAATAAAACGGCCTAAAAATCTACCAAAAATTATCCTAAGTTCTCTTATGGGCCTTCTAACTACAGTAAAAAGAATGGTCAAAAAAAGTTACTGGAAAGTTAAAAAATAAAATGAACGAAATCATGTACATTAGAAGAAAATCTATTAAGAATTATTTACATGAAAAAATCAACATAAAATCAAAATAAAGCAAAATCAGAAAAATAAAAATCCCAAATATTTCTAATATGAATTAAAAATCTACCTAATTTTTTATGGAATTTTTCTAGGGCATCTTCTATTTTTTATGCATTGTTTTCTAAACTATCATTAAACTAAAATAAAATTCTAAAGCAACTAGTAAAGGGGGTGAATTAGTGATTTTTTTTAGTTATTTTTCTCATACTGGGCTTTAAGGGAGGTGGGAATAGCACAGATGAAAGCCCATTTTTGCAGAATAGCAGGGAGGTGAAAAAACGACTTTTTTGTTCATTTTATTGGTGGGCTTCAAAAGTGGGGTGAGATTAGTAATGGGCAAGGCCCAATTTGCATGGAGCTGGGGGTGGTGCATATAGCATCATTTCAGAATTTTAATTTTCATTACTATGGTTTCTTATCTTTTAATGGTGCATTTAAGATGATAATTATTGCTTAATTTCCCTCTGATCTTCTCATTATTCTATTAACTAACCTAATAAATTTGAAATTATAAAACAAATAGAACAGAAGAAAACGAATGGGATCTAAGAGAACCTAGAAACCCTAACCCCTCATCTTCTTCTCTCATGCACCGCCGGACCTAGCCTCATCTCCTCCATCTTCTTTCGTCCTCAACAATGCCTCCTCCTTCATCTTCTTCGGACGTCCCATCCTAAACATCACCTTCTTCCCCTTTTGAATTTCCGTCATCCACACTCTCAATCCCTTCACCCTCCTCACATCGCCACTGACTTTTGTCATCATCCGCCGCTACCTTCTTCGAATTACTCTTCCACTATGGAAAAAGCCACCTAAGCCATCCCAAATCTAAAACAAACCCCCACGCTCTCCTCTGTCTTCCTCACACCGCTGTTAAACCTAACGACCCTTGCTTCTCGCCGCAACTCTCAAGGCCAAACCCAAGACGAATCCAATTGCAAAACAATGCTAACATCACAAGAATACCCGAATACAAGGCAAAGCAATTCGTACCTTGATTGCCGGAAACGAGGATGTTCACGACTTTGTTGACGAACGAGGTGAAGCTTCTTCGGGTAAGAAATTTGAATCTGCTTCTTATCACTTTTCTGCTTCTGTTGATTTGTGAGCCTTGATGAAGATTAACACTAAGTCAATATTGATTTCGCAGCGATGATGATGAAGTTTACAGAATCCGCTTATGGTGAAGAAGGTTGCTTGAATTCGGGTTTTGATCCGGTGATGAAGCAACTTATGGAATCCAGTTATGGCTTCTTGGATAGAATGAACGATGCTGATAGATGATGAAGGTGGTGAATGATGAAACGTGAGGATCGAAGGGTGATTCACACTGCTTTCTGGTGACAGAGGGGAGGCTTGCGATGAAGACGATGGCCACAGCTTTCTTGACGCCAATGTATGAGGTTGCAGAAGGCTTTTTCTATTGAGAGAAGAGTGATGAAGAACACATGAAGGTGAAATGATGAAGAGAGGGATTGAACAATGAAGAAAAAATGCAGGAATATTGAAATGGATGAAGAAGAAAATGGTGGGAGAGAGATTGAAGAAAAATGGTTGAAGCTTGAAGAATCGAAAAAATGGAAAAGGATGATCAATCCAAATATTCAGTGGAGTTTTTGATTTATAGAAACTGACTTGAGGAAGGTTCTGGAAAGTTCTCAGGTAAATAGTTTGTTATGACTCTGTTAGAATTCTGTTATTAGTTAGTTACAAAAATCAGTTAGGCCTCTTTGTAACTGAAACTTCAACTTGCTTTTTTTGATTTTTGTCATTGATATTTGCATTGGCTGAATCTTTGAGTCCTTTATTTTTCTGTCATGAAATCTTTGCTTCCAAATTGTAATTGTCTTCTTATAACTCGATTTTTCTGAGTTTCCTTGGTGCTGAGTTTTCTTCAGTTTTGCCATGAGTTCTATATTTTGATAAACTTATTATTGTTTTTGCCTTTTTCCAGTTGAACCTCGTTTGTTGATTCCTGATTTTGGCTAGGACCTGTTACAATTCAACCAGGCTCATTTTACTTATTCCTTCTTTTTTCTAGTCCTAATTCTGTCATTATGATTCTCAAACTGAATTTGGTCGTATTGTAGGTTGAATGGTGAAGCTCGCGGTGATTCACGAGTATTAATGAAACAGAGGTGATGATGAAGAGTTTGAAGAATGTTGTGCGGCTCTTTGACTTTGCAGTTCATCGTTGTGACAGGTTGTGATGCATTTGTTGGTGCTGAATCAAAGGTCCGTACACACACTGCTGAGGCTGGCCCTGGAGTAGCACCCCGAATCTGGACGGACAAAGCAGTTCACCGATTGGTCTTTTGATCCTCAAAGAGTAACACGGGCCTCTTATCTTGTGAATTGATAGCCATCCCGCAAAAGCAAAAGTTGCTTTGCGTATGAAATTGAGCTGTGAAGTTTTTTTTCCAGAAAACTGATTGAAGAAATCCAGTTCCTATATGTAATCACAAATGAGTATGTTATAGCCTTTTTTTCCGGTAATAATTAGATATGAACTTGGAGTCCTGTTTTTTATTTGTTTTGGATTGGTTAAATAACAACTTTGTAACTAATACAATTTGACTTCCTTTCTCTTGAATGCTCTTTAATTTTCTTACTGACTCTAATTTCTTTTGATGTTATGCAGGATTAAGAGCTGAGTCTGAATAAGGGAGGTTGATGGAAGGTTGAGATTCAAAAAGTGATGATGGTTCTCTTGAATATGCTCTCAGAGTATCCATCATGAGAGAGACGAAAACTGAAGAAGATTGAATCTATGTAGCCATGAAGATGGATTCTGAAAGATCTTCCTATTGTGGTTTGTTAGGACAGTTGGAACCATTGGTTGATTAGTGACTAAGAGTCATTTGGAATAGGAAATCAATTAGGTTCGCTATTCCCTTCTTTTCTTTTTGAAATTTCTTCTTGTTTTCTATCAATCTTTCTGAAAGTGAGATCCATAGTGCAAGCTGCTCTTGTAGTCACCATATCCTTTTTTTTCCAATTTTCTGTCAGCTAGCTCTAAAGAAATCCGTTGTAGTATTTTTTTGTTTGTAACTGAACTACTTTCTGGTTGTTAATTGGTGATATTGTAACCAACTTTTCCCGATTCCGTAATGCGAGCTTATGACTTGATTTATTTTTGGTGTTATATTGGTTTTCACTTCCACTATAGTTTGAACTTTTCCATTACTGATGTTTTCCTTCACAAATTTGTAACTGATAATAATTTGATTTTTGGTTGTACGATTATGGCATAAACGACCTCTTTTTGATGTATATCCTTTGTTATATCCGTTCACTTTTCCTGCTAAATATATTCTGAAACATTAAAATGAACTTCTTCTTGGTAAAAAAAACCATTAGAAACTCAGTTTTTGTTGGTGAAAACAATAGTACATGGCAGCCCTGCATGCTTCAAAAGCAACCCGCAACGTATTGGAGGAAACTGCAATAAGACATGCAATAAGACATGCACCTGTAGTTGCTAAGCATGAGCACAAATGATCAATTAAACTGGATGTGTTTGCATGTTCCAAGATTCTATTAGCTGTTTCGTTCAGTGTCTTTGAGCTTGAAATTTGAGATGATTTAAACACTTGAACAACTTTAGGCAACATGATTCTAATGCAGGCAATAGACTCATACAGGATTTTTCTAGATGCATTATTTGTAGAAGTTACAACTTGAGAATAGATTTCGACCAATTCAATTTGGTGGTTTGAATATGAATTTGAACAAAACTTCCCCCAATATCTAGCAAGACCTTGGGTGATCGAGAAACCCTTTATTAACAAGTTAAAGACTTCAGCAATATTTAACAAACACTCGCAATTAATTCCTCTAGAATGAATATTAACCCCAAACAATACTTGATATATGAAAATTCCGTGACTTCCATTGTGAGCAAGTATACCAAAACCTTCTCAATAACTTGCACCTTAAATGGTGATATAACCATGACTAGCGCACCGATGAATATTCCCCATAATTAAACCCTTGAAGGCCGCATAGACAAGGAAATAAATCCTAATCACGCAATAATGAGCACCAAAATGACGCTTTTGAAGATTACACGAAACATTTCAGGGATCCATATGATGATCGTATGACGAAAGACAACCCCCTAACCTTTAATCTGCATATTTTTCAAATGGACAGAGCCTGTGAGAGAGAGGAATCGTATGGCATTATTAAACCCCAAAACCTCCAATGACACCCGGATCCAATATCCTTTGAGAAATCCTCTGAATAAGGAAAGTTATGGATTTGACGATCTCTGAATAGAAAAATCAAATCGCAGATAGATGCTTTGATCCCATGCCTCAGGAGCTCAATGCAAATGAGTGAATGCAGGTTTATGACCTAGTGAGAAATGCAGATGAATATGAAGCGCAAGCCAATTAAGGTGAAAAGAATGAGGGCAAATTTTGAGGTATTACAGCTGCCCCTATTCAATCATCTGCAGACCTGAACGAATAATTGCAATAGCTTTTAGACATTCAAGGTATGGAGTGATTGAATACTCGAATAAAACTTGAAAATTTGCACACTGAGGGTAATGGAAATGCCATCTGCCTATTTATTTATTTATGTATTTTTGATTTTGACCTCTGAATAGGTAGCGAAAATAGAACCAAGTGGAAATATGATGGGAAGAATGCCATCCTCGAAAGACAACTCACACGGGATCCTCAGATCCAGTACTAAAACCCTCCTCGAATAGAAACACAATGGTATACCGGCCGCAGGTGTAAACACTCCAAATTTTCCCTCACCCATTTCACCATGGCTTGTGATCTTTTCATATGCATAAATTCAGTCATAGCATCTCATTCCACATTTTTGATTCACTGCTTTGCTTCTAAGTCATCTGCATCTAGGGTTTGTGATCTGAGCCATCCCTGAGCCATTTGAGCCACTTCAAAGGTCTTCAATCACTTCAAAGGGGTCCATGTATGTTCAAGCATCATATTATATCCTCACAAAGTCAAGGAAGTCAAAGAATCACAAGAACTGAGAAAGGCATGGAAGTAGAGCCAGGTTTAACTGCACAGATGACCTAAAATTAGGGTTTTGGTTTCAGAGGCCATAACTCCAAAATTTTTGGTCATTCTTGTTTCTATTGGTCTCTAAATGTTATGAGGATCATGCATATCAATTTTAATGAAGAAATTCCATGGGGAAAACACCTGATCAAGAGATGACTTCTTGAACAAGTCAGTGCAAAATCAGGGCATCTGAGGCCCCCAATGACCCAACCAAAGGGCATTCTCCATCATTTTGAATGTGTATGATCTTTATTTGATCATATAAGATGTTAGAAGTTCACAAAATTGAAGAATTTCAAGCCATTTGCAAAGTTGCCTTTTTGGGAAAGTGACTTGTGATGAAAACTTGCCATTTTGGGAAAGTTTTTCAACCTTCTCTTTTTGATTCAAAAATGATTCAAATGAGAAAACTTTGGTCATGAAAGTTATAGAATGGATCATTCCCTTTTTAAAAAGTACAAGAACTCATTCTAATTCATTATGGATCAAAAGTTATGGCTTGTCAAAGTTGGACAAAATCACATAATTTCAAGTTTACACCAAAGAGGCAAAGTTGCAAAACATCTTGCCAAGCCTTTATGTGACTTCAATGTGACTTCTAACCTTTGCACAAACATGAACCATGACCTAAAAATCAGAATGCACCAAAGAATTGTTCATTTTCATGACTTGTGCATTAAGAAACTTCAAAAGGGCCAAACTTAGTGAAATTTGCAAAAACTCACACAAACCCTAATCCACTTGCTGCATTGCCTCTAATCCATTTCCATGGTTCTCCTTGATTCAAGCTGCAGCCAAGCCATGCCTTGTACCTTGACTGCCATAGCCCATACCTCTCTTACACAAAAAGTTGACTTTATGCATTTTGCTCCATACCAATCACACTGCTCCACAACAACTCTCTGACATATCAAGGATTGATATGTGTACCAAAAGCAACCCAACACATAACACAACACAGCCTGAAACATCCCACAAGCCATAGTTCACAAAACTCACCTCTTATGCATTTTCATTCGAACCTCTCCATACAAGCCACAAACATCAAAACAAACTTCATAGAATCACTCAACATGATCCTCTGATCATTTCCCAACCATCAATTTGCCCTAAAAACCCCACAAACAGAAACACTATTCTTCACCCCCCTTGGTCAGAACTTCATCAATCTCAAAAACCAGCCACATTAAACTCCAACTAAACCTCAAAACATCTTCAGGGAGACCATTAGAGAAGCTTTGAAGCAAGGAGGCAGTCTGAAAGCTCCAAACTGAAAGCTCCACCTCAGGTAGCTTCGAAAATTTATTTTTTCCAGAAGCTCTATTTTAAGTTCTCAACTTGTTAAGTTTGGTTCCCTGAGTGCATTGAACCTTTTACTTTTGAAAATGATGAAGAATTGAGGGTGTATTGCTTGTCTGAAAGTTCCACCATTTTTGTTCATAGCTTCGAATCTTAAGAATGGCTGGAAATAAATCCTGTTTGGGGGTGGATTTGGGCTTAGGGGAGTGAAAGGAACGAATTTGGAGCTTTAGAGCTCCAGAAATGGCCTAGGGAGTGAGTTGAAAATTTCTCAGGGGAGGTGTGGCAGGAGAAGATGACCGGAGGTCATTTCCGGCCACCTGAAAGTCATTAGTTCATTAAATGCGTTTAGGGCTCAGTTTAATTTTGGACCGTGGATTTGTTTGACTGGCATTGACTCCCGCGCGTTTGGAGGGCCCATATCTTTCATTAAAACCCTAATCCTAATTAATTAGATTAATTAATTATGTTTAAATAAATCCAGCCAGTTTGAATCCCAGCCATTGGATATGGCGCGGGTCAATTCCCTCCAGATTTTGTTTGAACCTCAGCCTCTGGATTTGCATACTTCTCATAAATTCAATTTTTTATTTCATTTAATTTGTTTTATCTTTTACGGATTATTTAAAATAGCAAAACACATTTAAAAATTCTGAAAATTTTTGTCAAGCATTTCATTAATTTTCAGAACCCAAAAATATTTTTATTTTTATTTTTTGCATTAAAAATTATTTTTAAATCATTTAAATGTTTATTTTTAATTAGTTAATGAAAATTAATTAATTAAAAATACATTTAGGTATTTAAAAATCACAAAAAAAATTCACATTGCATTTAAAAACATTTAGAAACATTATCCAACTCTAAAAAGCAAATTTCTTTTTGGTCCTTAATGCCTTTTGATCATTTTCATTGGAATTAAATTCATTTTAAGGAAATATTTTTGTTCAAACTTTAAAAAATCCATTCTGCCTAACCTTTGAGAGTTTGATGATGGTTCTTCTTGCATTTCATCCTTCATGGCATGTAGTTTATAGGATAAATTTGGTTTGAATTGATCTTCCATTTTCAATTTATTTTTCATTTTTCATGATGAGGTACCTTAAAACCCTAATTGACTTAGAAAAATCATAACTTTCACTAGGTTAAGAGTTAGGTCCCCTCCTTTGGGAAGTGAGCTTGTGTAGGGTTATGGTTCCTTTGATCCCATTTTCAATTTTTTGTCATACCATTTGCTTCTGGTTTTGAATTTTTGCATTGCATGTTGTATGTAAACCCTAATTTGTGCCTTCCTTTGCATCCATCTCTCATTTGCTTGCATTTAAGAACTTGCCATGACATTTTGTGCATCAACATGATTCATAAGACATCTTAGGACATCTTAGAATCATGTTTGATCATTACATCTTTCATTTTCCATGTTATATGTTCATTGCATTTCATAAACTTTCATGAACTTCCATGGTTCAAAGCATGCTTCATTTGCATCCTCATCCTTGTATGATCATCCACAACTCTTGACATGTGTTTGCATCATCTCCTAGCATCATTAACATCATGTTTATGCTTCTGACTTTGATTTGCATCATGACATTTCATCTCATTTGCATTGCATTTCATTTCTTTTGCTAACTTTTCAGATGGTAAGTTGTTTTGGGAAGTGAGTTTGCCTTCACTTCTCACAATCTCTCTTCATCTCTCTTATGCATCATTGCTGCATTTTATCTTATGTTTGAGTGAGCTTGCTCATTCATGCTCTTTCCCACTTTCTTTCTTCAAGCAACTTGTCTTCTTAAGTGAAGCAAGTTGTATTGCTTCTCTCTGCTTCTTGCTCCTTTCATCTGCTTCCTTCCTGGTGGTTCATCTGAAGATATTTTGCAAGCTTCATTAACCCTGGGGCACCCAAGCATGATCACAATTAGGGTTTGATTAGTCCCCCATTTAGTTTTACCTTTGTGTCATCTTTGAGTCTTCTCTTCTCATCTCATAATCAAGGACTAAACCCTAAAGGTTTTAAGGCTTTGTGATTAAGCTTATGCCTGCATCCTTCTATTAGGATGGAGTGTATAACTTTAATCCTAAGTGTTAAACCCTTAATGTGTTTAAATCCTTTAATCAATTCACCTAATAATCATTAAGACATCAAGCTTGTAACTTAGGCCTTGCATTAGGGTTCTAATTCTTCCTTAACTGGTTAAGAAGGACTAACCCTAGTGTTAATGGACAAGTCCCCCTCAAGTTGTCTTACAAACCATAAAAATCATTTCTTCATCTTACCATTAAATAAAATCCATCTAATAAAGGCTTTGTTTTGTCATGAGGTTAATCCCTAATCATGGATTAAGTTGAGGAGCCTTCCTCAGCTTAAATGTTCTCATCTATTATCCTTCTATTAGGATGGTGTAATGGGTCCATTAAATCCTTGATTATGGCTTAAAATCATTACTTAACACTAAACAAAAACAACAAAAATATATAAATAATCACAAGTAGGTTAATGATCTTAATCCTACATCAGGGTAATTAAGCTTGAGGTGCCTACTTCATACTTAAGGTATTCTCATTACCCCTAATCAGAGGGAAGATGTGATGAGTTTACTAACCCTTGGTTTAGGCTTAAGCTCATTTCCCTATGACAAACTACCAAAAAGCAATAAAAGACTAAAAACTCAAAAACAAACAATAATCGTCTCCTCCGGGATTCTTTCCTCATCTCATTCACTCACAAACGAGAACTCGCTTCTTCCGTCTAATGCAAGACAGTTTGCACCTGAGCCAGACAGGTCATACACTTGAGCATAGGCAAGCAAGCAGTTCATCAGTCAATTTATCTTTCAGTCTCTTTGGGTCGAACTACGGTGTTCTGACTTCCTCATTGCACGAGAGGATACGTAGGCATAACTTAACGGTTATCGAACAAAAGTCTCTGTATATTCCCCCTCTTTCCAGCATCATCTTTTAAGCCTCATAGTCTTGAGCATTTCACTCTTGTTCCTACACCGACACCTCTTATACACTCCACATTTCTTTTACACTAACACTTGCATTCTTTTCCAGCTTTGATACACAGATAGCACTGACACTACCCCTTTAAAACACAAATCTTTTAAGCGTGGATCTCGTCGAGTACGGCGGACAATCTGGGTGCTAATACCTTCCCAGGTTGTAACCAACCCCCTTTCTCAGTCTCTCTTGTTCGCAACCGTCTTATCCATATCTTTATAGGTCTATGCAGCATTACCTTTCCTTCGGGATAAAAATGCCTAGCTGGCGACTCTTGTCTTTCTGAGTTCACCCTTGTGTGTTCTCTTCTCTCTTGCCGACCGTTCGCGTCTGTACCCCTCTTGGCCAGGTGTGTCATCAGGTGGGAGCGACAGCAGGCGATAACCATCAACAACAAAGACTGACCTCGGACAGACTTTGCAAAAGAGACAAATTGACCTCGATCAATAAGCTCAAAAAGTGAACTACTACCCTCGAATAATAGCCACAACAACAAGACCATCCTCGGAAGGACTTGAAGAAAATAATTCCATCCTCGAATGACAATCCTAAAGATCCTCGGATCTAACACGAAACCATCCTCGAATGGAGACGCAAAGGTATACCAGCCTCGACTGATAATCAAACACAAAGCTGACCTCGGACAGACTTTGCAAAAGAGACAAACTGACCTCAATCAATAAGCTCAAAAAGTGAACTACTATCCTCGAATAATAGCCACACAACAAGACCAACCTCGGAAGGACTTGAAGAAAAGAAATGCCATCCTCGAATGACAAATCAAAAGATCCTCAGATCTAACACGAAACCATCCTCGAATGGAGAAGCAAAGGTATACCAGCCTCGACTGATAACCAAACACAAAGCTGACCTCAGGCAGACTTTGCAAAAGAGACAAACTGACCTCGATCAATAAGCTCAAAAAGTGAACCACTATCCTCGAATAATAGCCACAACAACAAGACCAACCGCAGAAGGACTTGAAGAAAAGAAATGCCATCCTCGAATGACAAATCAAAAGATCCTCGGATCTAACACGAAACCATCCTCGAATGGAGTTGCAAAGGTATACCAGCCTCGACTGATAACCAAACACAAAGCTGACCTCAGACAGACTTTGCAAAAGAGACAAACTGACCTCGATCAATAAGCTCAAAAAGTGAACTACTATCCTCGAATAATAGACACACAAAACAAGACCAACCTCGGAAGGACTTGAAGAAAAGAATACCACCCTCGAATGACAATCCAAAAGATCCTCGGATCTAACACGAAACCATCCTCGAATGGAGACGCAAAGGTATACCAGCCTCGACTAATAACCAAACACAAAGCTGACCTCAGACAGACATTGCAAAAGAGACAAACTGACCTCGATCATTAAGCTCAAAAAGTGAGCCACTATCCTCGAATAATAGCCACAACAACAAGACCAACCGCAGAAGGACTTGAAGAAAAGAATGCCACCCTCGAATGACAATCCAAAAGATCCTCGGATCTAACACGAAACCATCCTCGAATGGAGACGCAAAGGTATACCAGCCTCGACTGATAACCAAACACAAAGCTGACCTCAGACAGACTTTGCAAAAGAGACAAACTGACCTCGATCAATAAGCTCAAAAAGTGAACTACTATCCTCGAATAATAGACATACAAAACAAGACCAACCTCGGAAGGACTTGAAGAAAAGAATGCCACCCTCGAATGACAATCCAAAAGATCCTCGAATCTAACACGAAACCATCCTCGAATGGAGACGCAAAGGTATACCAGCCTCGACTGATAACCAAACACAAAGCTGACCTCAGACAGACTTTGCAAAAGAGACAAACTGACCTCAATCAATAAGCTCAAAATGTGAACTACTATCCTCGAATAATAGCCACAACAACAAGACCAACCTCGGAAGGACTTGAAGAAAAGAAATGGCATCCTCGAATGACAAATCAAAAGATCCTCGGATCTAACACGAAACCATCCTCGAATGGAGACGCAAAGGTATACCGGCCGCAGGCGGTAACCAGGAATAAAGAAAATAGGACAAGATGGAACGAGATTGTTGTACATAAACGAGAGCCCAAGCAAACAGGACCATTGTACAAAACGGGAACCTGCGACGCGACTGCTGTACCAAACAAGACGCAGAATAAATGACCAACATTGACTTGAAAAGACAAGGATGTCAGAAAAATGATGTTGGTATTCTCTGTGCGGAGTACTTCAAGTTGAAAAGATGTTATAATTCGTACGTAATATACCTCAAAACTGGCCCATGCTGGCATGCGTATGTTTGAATTCATGGCGTAAGGCTCCATGAGAATGGAAATGCTACGCTTTGGAGGATGCAAATGTAATGATGATCACTAGATGCAAAATGCAAATGCAAAGGATCTCCTAAAAAGGAGACTGCAAGTATCCCAGATGACTTGGCTGGGAGGAACTGATGATCACTGCATTGACCTGGTTAATCCCAATGAGGAGGAGACAACTCTGCGGGGAATGCCGTTGATGATACACGGGCTCTGAACTGCCATTATTGCCAAAAATAAATTGGACTTAGGGATTAGAATGCCAGGAACCTGCTAGAGATGGACTCTCCTTGAACTCTGGTGGAGAAGCGAGGACCTCCTGACTTGGTTGGGAACCAAAGGCATGATATTGCTGAGGAAGCAACTGCTGGGAAGGCAAAACACTCCTTGTACTGCTGGTAATTTCCCCTGTCTGAAGGGAAACTTCTGCTTGGGGACGACACCCACTCTCTGCTACCTTACTGGGTGAAATTTCAACTTCCACATGGCTGGGGATGATTGGAAACACCCTGGGAGACACATGTTTCCGCTCAAACAAAAGGGAATGTCCCTCCTGGAAAATAGTTGTTAGCTTTGTTAGCAACACCAATACCTGTACCTGCATGAACATAATCGATAGTACCTGCAACATAGAAAGTTAGTTTGGGACCTACTTGCCCCAGGCTCATAGCATGAATCATTGTCTGGGCATCTCGACACCCTTTCGGAGTTGTATTAAATGTTTCTACTCTCCTGCACGAGTTAGAAAGCATTCAAATGTTCACAACACAATGCAAGTTACCATTTGCTAGACGTTTTCACAATCAATCAATCCTAGATGAGAAAAAGCAAAAACAAAGAAGCAAAGCAGTCAAATTGACTGAAGTTGAATTTTTATTGACTTGGAAAGGTGGCCCTGAATAGAAAATACAAAGAAAGTCGTTACCTAGAATGAGGGAACAACTAAAAAGAAAAACAAACTATCCTATTGGCAATGTGAGAAGTGAATCTCATCAAGTCTCAACCCAGTTATGACTCGTATGTCTTCAAGACGCTCCGCTCGCTCTGCCTCTTGACAAAAAAGTAAGTGAACTGATCTTCAACCCTTAGGATAGCCTCAACTGTAGGTAGGTCATGGATCTCGCAGATCGCAGTCGTTCGTGTTAATCCCTCTTTTTCATGGATCGCCCTTTCAGGTTTTCAATCCACCGGGATACCTTTTTTTTGCCTGAGTTGTCCGATGTGGCTTTTCAACTCAGCGGGTGTACATTTTTTCAAGATTTCCCTAACTTTTTCCCGAGCCTTTTATTCTGTTTTTGGCTCGCCGGGATGCCCATTTTTGCCTGGATCTTTATTCTGTTTTTATCCAGCGGGTCCTTTTTACATGAAGTATTTTCTTACTGCGTCTGCGTTGACAGGGGATTGGAAGTCTTCTCCGTCCATGGTTGTTAGCATTAAGGCTCCGCCTGAGAAAACCTTCTTAACCACGAACGGTCCTTCATAGTTGGGTGTCCACTTGCCCCTGTGATCGTTGAGAGGAGGAAGAATCCTTTTCAGCACTAAATCTCCTGGCGTGTACCTCTGTGGTCGCACCTTCTTGTCAAAAGCCTGCTTCATTTGTCGCTGATACAACTGTCCATGGCATACAGCTGCTAGACGCTTCTCTTCAATGAGGCTCAATTGATTATATCTGGATCGGAGCCACTCAGCTTCATCTAGCTTGATATCCATCATCAACCTCAACGAAGGGATTTCCACCTCGATTGGTAGGACTGCCTCCATACCATATACCAATGAGAATGGAGTTGCCCCAGTTGAAGTGCGTACTGATGTTCTATACCCATGCAACGCTAATGGTAACATCTCATGCCAGTCTTTGTACGTCACAACCATCTTCTGCACGATCTTCTTGATGTTTTTATTGGCCGCCTCGACGGCGCCATTCATCTTCGGACGATATGGAGAAGAGTTGTGGTGTTCTATTTTGAAGTCTTGACACAAGTCAGCCATCATCTTGTTGTTGAGATTAGAACCATTATCAGTGATGATCCTTTCAGGGACTCCGTACCGGCAGATGATGTCTCGCTTAATAAATCGAGCGACCACTTATTTAGTGACATTGGTGTAGGACGCCGCTTCAACCCACTTTGTGAAATAATCAATAGCAACTAGGATGAAGCGATGACCATTAGAAGCTGTTGGCTCAATCTTGCCAATCATATCGATGCCCCACATAGCGAACGACCATGGTGAAGACATGACACTCAACGGATTCGGAGGCACATGGACCTTGTCGGCATAAATTTGACACTTATGGCATTTGCGGGAGTATTTACAACAATCAGATTCCATGGTAATCCAATAGTATCCCGATCTCAACAATTTCTTGGCCATGGCATGTCCTCCAGCATGGGTACCAAAGGAGCCTTCGTGAACCTCCTGCATTAACAGGTCTGCTTTGTGTCTATCCACGCATCTGAGCAGTACCATGTTGAAGTTCCGTTTGTACAGCACACCGTCTTGATTCAAGAAGAAACCTCCTTCCAGTCTTCTAAGAGTCTTCTTATCCTTACTAGATGCCCCAGCCGGGTATTCTTGAGCCTTCAGGAATTGTTTGATGTCATGGTACCAAGGCTTGTTATCTTCACCATCATCAACTGCAAAGACATAAGCAGATCTTTCAAGACGGGAGACCGAAATTCGAGGCACGAAATTCTCTTGACAAACTTTAATCATGGACGACAAAGTTGCGAGAGTATCGGTGAACTGGTTTTCGTCTCTAGGAATATAGTTCAGCTTGACTTTGGTGAATAAAGTTAACAGCCTCCTGACATAATCTCTGTAAGGAATCAAACGAGCTTGATGAACCAGCCATTTGCCATTGACTTGATTTACCACCAAAGCAGAATCTCCGAAGATCTCAAGGTTCTTGACTCGCAAGTCTATCGCCTCTTCGATCCCCATGATACAAGCTTCATACTCGGCCTCATTGTTAGTGCATTCGAAAGTAACCCGAGCGGCTAAAGGTGTGTGGACCCCTTCTGGCGAGATAATAACAACACCCACTCCACTTCCATTCATGTTTACAGCCCCGTCAAACATCAACTTCCATCTGGATTCAGGGTCGGGCCCCTCCTCCGGAAGTGGTTCTTCGTAGTCTTTGGACTTGAGGAACATGATGTCCTCATCCGGAAACTCAAACCTCATGGGTTGATAGTCATCAATCGGCTGCTGAGCCAAGTATTCTGACAACACACTCCCCTTTATTGCCTTTTGTGAAGTGTATTGTATGTCATACTCCGTTAGTATCATCTGCCAACGAGCCACCCTTCCTGTCAAAGCCGGCTTCTCAAATATGTATTTCACAGGATCCATCTTGGAAATTAAGAGAGTAGTGTGAGTCAGCATGTACTGTCTTAGTCGGCGAGCAGCCCATGCCAAAGCGCAGCAAGTTTTCTCGAGTAATGAGTATCGCGTCTCACAATCGGTAAACTTTTTGCTAAGGTAATAAATGGCGTGCTCTTTTCGACCAGACTCGTCCTGCTGACCCAGCACACATCCCATCGATCCTTCAAGCACAATAAGATACATAATCAGAGGTCTCCCAGGCACTGGAGGCATAAGAATTGGTGGCTCTAACAGGTATTCTTTGATTCGGTCGAAGGCTTGCTGACAGTCTTCGTTCCATTTAACGGCCTGATTCTTCCTCAGAAGCTTAAAGATGGGCTCGCACGTGGCCGTTAGGTGAGAAATAAACCCTGCAATGTAGTTTAGTCTCCCTAAGAAGCCACGCACTTGCTTTTCAGTCTTCGGCTCAGGCATTTCTTGGATAGCTTTCACCTTGGCTGGATCAACCTCAATCCCTCGTTCACTAACAATGAAGCCGAGTAACTTGCCAGAACGAACCCCGAAGGTACACTTATTCGGATTCAACCTCAGTCTGAACTTCCTAAGCCTGTCAAACAATTTTGCTAGGTTAACCAAGTGCTCTTCCTCCGTCTGGGATTTCGCTATCATATCATCAACATAAACCTCAATTTCATGATGGATCATGTCGTGAAATAACGTCACCATTGCCCGTTGATAGGTAGCTCCTGCATTCTTCAAACCGAATGGCATAACCTTGTAACAAAAGGTGCCCCAAGGAGTGATGAAAGTTGTCTTTTCCATGTCCTCGGGAGCCATCTTGATCTGATTATAGCCTGAGAATCCGTCCATGAAGGAGAACACGGAAAACTGAGCAGTATTATCGACAAGTACATCTATGTGAGGTAGAGGGAAGTCATCTTTGGGGCTAGCCCTATTCAAATCCCTGTAATCCACACACATCCTGACTTTGCCATATTTCTTGGGAACCGGCACAATGTTCGCAACCCACGGAGGATAACTGGTCACGGCCAAGAAGCCAACATCAAACTGTTTTTGCACTTCTTATTTTATTTTAATTGCCATGTTTGGACGCGTGCGCCTCAACTTCTACTTTACCGGAGGACAATCTTCTCTGAGAGGCAGCTCGTGTACCACAATGTCAGTGTCTAAACCAGGCATATCTTGGTAGAACCATGCGAAGACGTCAACATATTCTCGAAGCATAGCAATCAAACGGGTCTTGACATGTTCTTCTAATGCAGCTCCGATCTTGACTTCTTTCTTGTCTTCTTCAGTACCCAGGTTTATTACTTCGACATCTTCCTCGTGCGGCTGAATCATCTTCTCCTCCTGTTTAAGCAGTCTGGCCAATTCTTCGATTAGATCGCAATCCTCTTCACCTTCCTCATCGGCTTGATAAATTGGATTGTCGAAGTCATACTCAGCCATAACAGGGTCGTCATTGATAAGATCCGATGACGAGCACCTGCATGAATGGTGATTCATGCAAGGCTTTAGCAACAACTTGAGAAAATAAGAAACATTGCCATTTTAAAACTTTTCTTTCTTTTTGAAAAACAAAAGTAAAAAATGAAAGACAGAGAACAACATGAATGAGTGTGAAACGTCAGCTTTATTTATGATTGTGTTAATGAACAAATGAACCCTTACAAAAAGCTACTATGCCCTGGGCAAGACATTGTGCTTTAATACAGGAAAACAGAAACAAAAAATTATTACTCTTCGAAAGAAGTGACTGAAATGAGCCTTTCTAACGTCCAGTTGCTAAGCTGAGTTCCTGGAGCAGCAGGCCTGATCCATTCATCTAGGTCACAGTCACTATCAACAGCGTCATCCTGCACCGCGCTGATGTTTCCGTAGTCTACCACTCCCGCACTTGTGAAAGTGACCGGGCTCTGACAACCTTTAGCACTTGGTCCAGACGATGACTTCCCAGGGTGATAGCCAATTCCGAACATGTCTTTCTTCTCTGGCACTTCTACTGGACTGCCCCAGCCTTATCGTACCCCAGATTCTACCAATTCAAGCGCTTGTTTATAAGAGGCTATGGAAACCCCTTTCTTCGGTACTTCAGGAGAAGTTGCCACTGCGGATGCTTGCTCAGACTTCAAGGGCTCAAAAGCCTGACATGGGGTCTCAACTATTTCGCCATCCATCTCCACATATTTGAATGAATCTAGATGACTAACGAAGACATCTTCTTCCCCACTGACAGTCACAATTTGACCCTCCCAGACAAAATTTAGCTTCTGATGGAGTGTAGACGATACCGCTCCTGCCGAATGTATCCAAGGTCTTCCGAGTAAACAACTATATGCAGGCTGGATATCCATTACATAAAACGTGGTATTGAAGATCTGTGGACCTACCTTGATGGGTAATTCCACCTCTCCAAACACCGATCTCCTTGACCCATCAAATGCTCGAACTACTAGGTCACTGGGCTTTAAAACCACTCCATCATAGTCCAGCTTCATCAATGCTTTCTTAGGCAAGACGTTCAGAGATGATCCAGTATCTACCAACACGTGGGAGAGTACTGCACCCTTACACTCTAGAGAGATATGCAATGCCCGATTATGAGCACGCCCATCAGAAGTTAAATCCAAGTCTGTGAAACCCAATCTGTGACTGGCGTTGACGCTGGACACCACCGCTTCTAACTGATTTACAGAAATATCCTGAGGTACGTATGCTTTGTTCAGAATATTCAGGAGAGCCTTCCTGTGAGAGTCAGAACACATGAGCAAGGACAAGATGGAGATCTTCGACGGCGTCTGCTGCAGATGGTCCACAATCTTGTAGTCACTCTTCTTGATGATTCTCAGGAATTCTTCAGCTTCTTTATCAAAGGTGAGGTCTGGATCAGTTGATGGTGTTGGATCATTGACAACTACTGGTTGCTTCGCTCTTACTCTAGCTTGGGCTTCTGTAGTATCTCTAGGTGGTATCACATTGTTTCTCAGTGTTTCCGGCGCAAACAACCTTCCACTTCTAGTAAAGCCCCCTACTCCAACGTTTTCTACTTGAGCTGGGGTTATACTAGTTGTGGCCAACTCTTGCCTCTGGCCGTTGCAGTATACTTCACCACCATAATTCCAAGGAATAACTCTGTCACTTTGGTACATTACTGGTCCAGTAGTGGTAATGGTTATTGGTGTCGCTCTGGCTCGTGAAGGAACTTGAGATGGGTCATAGAAGATAGTTACAGTGGAGACTTCACTTTCTTTTACAACCTTGTCGAACTGCAACATTCCCTCATCAATCATGCTTTGGATTCCGGCTTTCAACCGCTTACAACCATTTGTAGCTTCAGCACATTCCGGACAATCTTCTTCACATCCAGGGAAGATACCTTTCCTTAACAAGCAAGCCTTAACAGCAATCAACGAAGTCTGCAAGTCGTCAACATCACACACCAAATTCAGGTTCTCCCCTTCATCAACTGCCCCAACCATACCCCTGTGAGGAGGCATGGGATTCTGAAGCACATTAGGGGAAGGAGCAAAGTTGATCGCTTTAGTATCCAGTAAGTCCTGAACAACATGCTTCAATGCTTTACAGTTCTCTGTAGTATGGCCGGGAGCTCCGGAATGAAATTCACATCTAGCATTTGAGTCATAACCCTCGGGGATCTGGCCTGGCTTCGGAGGTTGTAGAGTTCGGAGTTGAATCATCTGAAGCTGTAGAAGATTCTTCAAAAGCTGTGAGTAAGACATCGGTGGAGCTTCGAAATGACTATCCTTCAGTCTCTGTGGGTAATACGAACGAGGAGCTCTTTGCTGATACCCTTGTGAACGCTGCGGCTGTGGTGGTTGGACCTGCTGTTGAACGGGTGGAGTTGAAATAGTGACGGGGCCACTTGCTGATAATATCCTCGGTTAATCAGTCCCCTCTGTGCGTAAACTGCACCTGTTTCTCCTTCCCTCCTTTTCACAAAGGGTTTCTTGATACCAGACCCTGAAGCACCTCCATTCTGAATTTTCCCCTGCTTGAGCCAGCTTTCTATTCTTTCTCCAGTCAAGATGATGTCCGAGAAACCACTTGAGGAACAACCAGCCAATCTTTCCATGAAATGCCCAGGGAGGGTATCCAGGAAAAGGTCGACCATCTCTCTTTCCAATAAAGGTGGTTGCACTTGAGCAGCTACTTCACGCCACCTCTGTGCATAATCTTTGAAGCTCTCCGAGCTCCTTTGAGTCAAACTCTGAAGCTGAGTGCGACTGGGCGCCATATCGATGTTGTATTGATACTGCCTGAGGAAGGCTTCTCCCAAATCCTTCCAGCTTCTTATAGAGCTTCTCTCCAGCTTCATGTACCATTCCAAGGATCCTCCGGAGAGACTATCCTGGAAGTAGTACATCCAGAGTTTTTCATCTCGCGTGTGGGCAGCGATCTTCCGGTAGAAAGCCTGCAAGTGAGTCTTCGGGCAGGAGCTACCGTTGTATTTATCAAAATCTGGTGGCCTGAATTTGTGTGGAATAACCACCCCAGGTACTAAACCCATGTCCGACACATCAATCCCCAAAGTGTCTCTACACTCGAGGGCTTTGACCTTCTCAGCAAGCACCAAAAAGTCATTAAGATTTCCTTCACCGCCGAATCCCATGTCATTGTTGAATTACTGGAATTGGTCCTCTTGCATGTCTTGCACTGGAACGTAAGTTGCCATAGCTGGATCTGGAATATGAGGTCCACCTGGGCCGTTGTTGGCATTGGGAGGAGCCCCTAGCCCGCCAGAAGTGGTCGCCTGAGTATTAGTATTAGGAGGAGTTAGCCCTTGAATTGCATTTCTCAGCTCTTGTTGTCCCTGAGCCATCCCTTGCATCAGGGTCATGAATTCTGCCATCTTGGTATGAACTTCATTGAGCTCTGTCTGCATAGCATCCATGGCTGTCCTTTGATTGCTGCGGGTCGCGTAGCGATGCGGGATATCTTGTCGGAGATACCGGGTCTTGGCAGCTCTCGCAATCTTTGCCTGAAACACAAATAAATTAAGCATCCCGAAGAAAAACCTGCAAAGACAAATACAAAATGCAAATGATGCGTATGCAATGCAATGTGTTCCTTTTATTCTCAAGACTTTCCCCATTTCCGGTCCTGGCATTAAGAGAAAATAGGAATTGGGAAGAAGACCCAAGCAATATTCAGATATAATGATGGCTGTGGAGAATTGGTGCTCATTACCCCGTGTCGGTGCAACAAATAACGAACAAGAGATTTAGAACAAATCAATCATATAAACTGGAGTTTGAAAATACAAAGTCCCTGAAGGGTGCCAATCACAATAATAACAAAAGTACATCAAACACAAGGAATCCAACAACAAGCCTGTGGGTAATCCAAGTACAATAACATGAAATTAAACCCTAGGGAACTCTAAATCTCGCAATCTCCAGCTAAGGCGCTTGACGTTCTGGAACAGCTGAACTACATCTGGATGATCGGGCTCCTGGATGAGTCTCTGAATAAGGAGGTCCCTCGTATCAAAAGAAGCGTGTAACTCCTTGATCTGCTGTAGGAACGCTGTCTCATTCTCTT
This sequence comes from Lathyrus aphaca, assembly GCA_963966055.1. Lineage (NCBI taxonomy): Eukaryota > Viridiplantae > Streptophyta > Magnoliopsida > Fabales > Fabaceae > Lathyrus > Lathyrus aphaca. Next base: position 433,438,120 of record OZ014519.1, read on the forward strand.
TGCTTGGACCCGGCCCGACCTTTGACCTTTTCACATCAGCTTTCAACTTCAAGTCCTCAATTTCCTTTTGAGCTTCCTTCAATGCTTGTTGACTTTCTGCTAAACGTTGGAGACAACCCTTCTCTTGATGATAAGCCTTCCGAAGGAGTTCTTTCTGCCCATCCAGAGAATCCTGAAGACTCTTGATTTCCAGCTCATGCTTGACGTCTAACTCCTTTTGCTTCTTCAAATGGTCGGCCCATTTTTCTTGCCATAAGGTAACAACTTCATTGGCTTCATTCAGATCTTTCTTCTCTCTTCGGCGCTGGGTCGTCTTGTGAGTCTCAGCTAACCCCTTTTTTCTGAAGTAAAGCTCTCTCTCTTCAAAGCCCTTCTGCTTGAGACGAACTGCTTCCTCGGCTTGTACAGCTCTATCTTCTAACTGACGGTTTTGAATCATCAGTTTCTGACAAGAATTATAAGCCTCCTGATTCTCCAACCTAAGCTGCTTGACCAAAGCTTCCAACTTCTGATAGTCTTCCAAAGACACAGTGGTAGGTGGTGGTAACGGTGCAGAGAAAGGGATTAGAGTCACTTGAGCTTTTTCTCTTACCTACGCTTCAAACTCGGGAAACATCTGGTTATTGCTCCTGCCCAAGCGATCTATACCCTTTCTATTAACCAGTTTCCAAGCACCTGCAGCCTCCCGCACCAATGGGAGATTATCCTTCACAGAAAAATAAAAGGTCTGATCCAGCTCTGAATCCTTGGGAACATTCTTCAAAGCGTATCCTAATTGTCTTCTCAAGAGTATGGGGTTGTAGTTAATGCACCCAACTACTCCTAAGAGGGGAACATTAGGATACCTTCCACAGCTGGAGATAAGCTCTTTCCCTTTTAGCCTTAAAGTAAACCATCTGATGTCTTTGGCAGTCAACGTGTTGAGCTTTTGTGACCAGATTACTTTGGGATCCGTGAACACTCCAGTAATAGGGATGTGCCTCATAAACCACGTGTATGATGCGTGTTTTTCGCAAGTGTACGAACATGTCAGAGTAATATAAAAGATTGTCGAATCCACAGAGACCAAGTGTCAATCTATCGTACCTGTTGTTATGGTGTGTATCTAAGGCAACTAAATAAAGGGGTTTTAAGAAGGGTGCAATGGTAAATAAAATGATAATTTTAAACAATAAACAAAGACAGGCTCGAATGTAATTCACGTAATCAATGATAATCCAGTACTTGTTAATGGAACTACTTATGGGCAATGTTTTCTCCTTTGAAAAGAACTAATTTAACAGGAACTGTCGCTTTCGCGTATTCAGAACCGAGTTGTACTCTCTAATCAACCCCTCCTATTGTCACGGATAAAAAGGTGCGTACTGCGTTAGAGTAGTAAACCTATTTTTAAGAAATATAGTATCTTAACTAAGTTGAAAAGTATTTTAACCTGGATTTCTTAGCAAAAAGAGGTTCTTGCGAACCAGACTTTAAACTTCCTAACGCGTCCGAAAATCTTTTTAAAATCTCTTTTCTTTTTAATCTAAAAGCTCCTAATGAACTAGACAAAGCGCTTTTGGCTGTTTTTGAAATAGTTAAAAACAATTAGATTGAATTGAAAGATAAAATAGCCCTTAAGTGTTTCCACGAACAATTATACGGATTACTGGTTCAATTACGATCCTTACATTCTAACCTTTATGGAATTAGTTAGACATGATAAAGTAAAGATTCTTTTTATAATTTTTCATAAAAGTAATTTAGTGCGAGTGCGGAAAGTAAATGAATTTAGTGCGAGTGCGAGAAATAAAGTAATTTAGTGCGAGTGCGGGAAATAAAGGAATTTAGTGCAAGTGCGGGTAATAAACAAAAGTAAAGCGAGTGCGGGAAATAAACGAAATAAAGTGCGAGTGCGGATAATAAAGAAAGTAAAGCAGTGCGAGAAATAAATAAAAGTAAAGCAATGCGGAAAAGCAGTGCTGGTTATGTTCATCGGCCCCCTACGTAGAGCATGCTTAGGCCGGAGCTGACTGCTAAAATAAACTACTTAGGACAAGTTTTTTTAAATGATAATAAAGGCCATGGTGGTGGGGTTTAGGAGTGATTCCTATATTCAAGAGGTCTATGGTGCTAAAATGGTTCTGATGTTTCAAAAAGTTGACCTAAGTCACCACATCCTAATCTAAACCTGTCTCAAAGCCCAAAAAACATGTGAAACAACATTATTTTCTTTTTTAAAATTCTTCTGGTAAGGCTAAGGAAATGGGAAAAAATGAAGATGAACTAAAAATACACTATACTGGTGACTCGTTAGACTCATGCATTATCTAAGAAAGTTAAACTAAATAAATTACTGAAAAGGGAAATAACTGAAAGGAAATAATTAACTAAAAAGGGAAATGACAGAAAGCAATAAAATCCCCTCCCACACTTAAATCGAACATTGTCCCCAATGTTTCGAAATAAGATAAGGGGGGTAACCTGAAAAAGACTACTGAGGAGGAGCACTGGTGCCCTCGCCGTCCTGCTGTGATGGTCTGGAACGACGGGATCTACTACGATGCTGGTCCCTCCGGTCGAGTCGTGCTGATAAGGCATCCTGAGCACTCCGGACCTCTCGAAGGTTACCTAAGATGGAACCCTGAGTGGCCTCTACAAGTTGGTAGTGCCGGCTGTTGAACTCTCTCTGACGGTTATGCTCTAATGAGATATCGTTCAAGGTACGGCAAACGTTGCTATAAGCACGATCCGAAACCAATCGCGATTGTTGCATGAAGCTCATGTTGTCCGTCAGTTGTTGTGAAATAGTAGAGAGAAGGCCGTCTCGCCTTTCCTCTCTAGCTGTCATATCACGCCACATCTCCTCGGTGACATAGAATCCAGGAGCAGCACCTGCAACAGGGTTAGAGGAAGATGGTGCGGTGTGTGACTGTGAAGGACGATGGGGGGACATGTGAGGGATGGGAGACTGCTCTCTCCGATCATACTCTTCATCAGTGCCATGTGCCTCCCCATCAGGGATATTAGGAGGAAGTGGACCCAAAACAGGTGGAGCATTTAGATCATAGGTCCAGTTCCTTTCAATACGTACATCAGTACGTCTACTGCATGGTAAAGCAACAGATGGGATAGCTACCCCATGAACCATCAACTCATAACCACCTTCTCTCCTCGTTCGGCACAATTTCATGTCTTTCAGAAATTTTAAAATTATTGTGCGAGGAGGTAGTGGTTCAAGTGTAGCTATCTCATTGTTCAGGCCAAGAGCCCGAGCAATAGACGTAACAAGCCCTCCAAAAACAATCGGTCCTGTTTTATTAGTAAGTAAAGCCATGTGTGCAAGCATAAACGGGACCGAATTGATATGGGTTCTAGTGAGGCATCCTTGCAAAAATAGGAGTTCTCTAGCATTCACCTTGTTTGGACTCTCCCGGCCAAAAATAGTACATGCCAAAAGATGTCTGAAAACTCTTATGGCCGGGTTGTGAATGGTCGACGCAAGTATCCCTTCAAAAGAATTAATTGAAGTACTTGAAAGCCTTTGCCAGAAGGAAAATACCTCGGCCGACCATTCCGCATCCAAAGGTGCCTCACAAATCGCACCTTCCCTATGAGGGATTCCTAACAAGCCTGCTAGCTCGTTGGTACTGAATTCATATTCAATTCCAAACAGTCTAAAAATAACAGTACCGACAGTGCTAGCAGTGTTAGGACTGACAGTGTATATCAAAGAACTCAAAAACTCAATTGTCAGTCTCTCATAGGTAGGTTCCTGATTAACGAAAATATTATGCAAGCCTAAAAAATCTAATAAATTAAAAACACTATGATAAATACCCAAAGCATACAGAAAGTTATCGTCGACGTACCTAGTCGAGAGAATTTCTCGACTCTGAAGCCTCTGAATAATTTTCCGTTGCCTATCACCCGGTCTTCCATCACGAAGAAGAAATCCATTGGACTCCATTTGTTGATTGCTCCTTAGAAGTGAACATGGTAGAAAAATGGTTTTTTGAGAGAAATGATAAAGTTTTGATTTTTATGGTTTGTGGTGGATGAAAATGAAAATGGATTTTGGATAGGTTTTATGGATGGTGGGTATTTTGGAAATGGGGGAGCTTTAATGGGGTTCAAGGAGGTTTTTGAAAGTTGCAAAAATGGGTTTTTGGAGAAGGAAGGTATGAAAATGGTGAAAATGGGAGTTCAGCCCCGAAATAGGGGAGAACGCCATGGCGCCCGCCATGGGCTTGTGGCGCCCGCCACAAGGCTATTTCCTGGGCCTTGGATTTTTTAAATCCTCCTTTTGGGCCTTCCTTGCACCTTTGGTCTTCGGGGGAGGGGGGGGGGGGTCTGGATAGCGTTTTCTTCTTCTTTTCAAGGCATGAGGCTTGCATATTTTTTTGTGAAGACAAAAAAATGAAAATATTTTTGTCTTATATATTTTTTTTCTTTGCACGACAAAATTAAAATAATTAAAAAAAAGAAAAAAAAATCGACATTAGTGCATAATATGTATATATAGGAGGAATTCAAAGTGCATGAAAATATAATAGATGCAATAATGTGAGATATGTCTGGAGATGCGAGAAATAAAATAAAGCATATAAAAGGAAATTAAATACTAGGGTAGAGTTGTCAGTGTAGAATGAATCATGTGGTAGGCTTCTCCTCCTGGCTTGATCCACGAATCTCAGTTATCTCCCTCCGAAGCTCTTCAATCTCCTGATATAGAGCATCGGCCTCTGAGGCATGAGTGAGATCAGAAACCTGAATCTGTAATTCCAAGTCCGCCACTTCCTGCTTGAGCAGGGCAGTCTCCTTACGGAGCTCATAAATCTGTGTTTGTAGGTCAGGCGGCTGCAGAGACATATTGTTAGACATAACAGTGATTCGGGGAGTAAGAGGTGTAGGAGTGTACTCAGCGGCGGGAGGCGATTTCGGCTCTTCGACAGTATCTCCATAACCCTCTAAAGCATAACTCCAATTTGCAGGATCATGGACACTGGTCATCAGCGGATCTGGTAATGTAAAGTAGTGTATCGCTTCGCCGTCGATCAGTAATCTAAACATGTTGGGCTCAAAAGAAGCCCTCCTCATCAGTCCTCTGTCAAGACAAAAATCAACATCCAGGGTGGTGTAGCAGCAGAAGGTCCTGAGGTGCAATAATTTGCGAGACAAACCCAATGCAGTAGCTATCTGTGTAACAATCCCACCGACATGTATGATGCCTACGGATGATCTGGCAACACTAGCAAGGCCCTTCAACAGAAAGTTGCCACAAGCAACTGAGCGAGACTGAGTCGCACAAAACAGTAGGAAAATCTCCTCTTCACTTAGCAGGGTCTCTGTATCTGGCAAACTTAGGAAAGAATGCGCTAGAATCATCTGGAAGTACCTTAACGCAGGGTTGTGGATTACCTGAGAAAACTGGGTGGAAGGATCTTGGCTTCCTCCACCTGATATTTTAGACCAAAACTTTTCCACTTCTCTGCTCATAAAATACCCCATCGGTGTCTCTAGAATAGCATCAGGAGTAGTCTAGAAACCTAGTAAATCACCAAACTCTTTGTGAGAGAAGGAGTAGTCAATCCCGAACAACCTGAAAACAGCGAGTCCATCGGGTCCAGCCCAAGGGTCATGATAAAACGAGCTGAGGAACTCAAGAGTCAAGTTCCTATAAGTGTTGTTCTTGTCGTCAAACTGGTCCCACTGGAGTTGATGGCATAAGAATCTGACGCTTGGCTCTATCCCCAAGGCATCCATGTAGTCATGGTCATGGTACCTGGTAGGAGCCATAGGGCGTCTCATGTGGACATAGTAACGCTCTCTCTGTGCGTCGTCTCTAAAGGCCACGTGCATGTCATCAGGGTTCTGCATTCTGCACAAGGTTAGCAAACAAGTCCTGAAAGCACATAAAACATTCAATCGTTAGTCCTGACATAATAATAAAGTAAACAAATTAAAATAAATTAAAAATAAATAAGAAGTACATAAATAAGAAAAACCATGGGTTGCCTCCCATGCAGCGCTTGTTTAACGTCATTAGCTCGACGACCAATTTTTAAACATCATTGGAAGGATATGGTGGATCACTCAGAGTATGACAGGTGTATGTTGTTGGGATGTCACCTCCTTCGTAGGGCTTCAACCTCTGTCCATTGACAATGAACGGTTTACATGTTTGGCTCTTAATTTCAATAGCACCGAATCTTAGGATCTTAGATACTTCGAAAGGGCCAGTCCATCTCGAACGGAGTTTTCCTGGAAAAAGTCGTAACCTAGAATTGAACAAGAGAACAGGATCGCCTATTTTGAAGTCTCTTCTTATGACTCTTTTGTCATGCCAAGCTTTTGTTCTTTCTTTGTATATGATGGCATTTTCGTAGGCGGATTGTCTAAGTTCTTCTAACTTGTGGATATCAAGGATACGTTTCTCACCAGCAGTCAAGTAATCCAAATTCAAAGTTTTGATGGCCCAATAGGCCTTATGCTCCAACTCAAAAGGTAAGTGACATGATTTTCCATAGACCAGTTGGTAAGGGGTTGTTCCTATAGGGGTTTTGAAAGCGGTTCTATAGGCCCATAATGCTTCTTGAAGTTTCTGCGACCAATCTTTTCTAGATATAGAGACAGTCTTCTCAAGGATTTGTTTGATCTCCCTATTAGATACTTCCACTTGTCCATTGGTCTGTGGGTGGTATGGTGTTGCTACTCTATGCTTAACTCCATACTTGCTTAAAAGTTTATCAAATATTCTTGATATGAAGTGTGATCCTCCATCACTTATGACTAAACGGGGGGTCCCAAACCTGGGAAATATATAGTTTTTGAATAATTTGATGACTACTCTGGTGTCGTTTGTGGGTGCGGAAATAGCTTCAATCCATTTAGACACGTAGTCAACGGCTACTAATATGTACTGATTTCCAAAAGATGGTGGGAACGGTCCCATAAAGTCTATACCCCATACGTCGAAGAGTTCTACTTCTTGGATATTTCTTAACGACATTTCATTACGTATTGAAATATTTCCCGTGCGTTGGCATCTATCACACTTGACAATGAAAGCATGGACATCACGCCACATAGTAGGCCAGAATAGGCCAGCTTGAAGAATCTTGGCGTAGGTCTTAGATGTGCTCACATGTCCACCATAGGGTGCATAGTGACAATGCTCAATTATATTATTTACCTCTTCTTCTGGAACACAACGGCGGAAAATGCCATCTTTACCTCTCTTGAAAAGAAACGGTTCGTCCCAATAGAAGTTTCTCACATCACTATAGAACTTCTTCTTCCGGTGGTAGTTTAGATCAGGGGGTATGATGTCAACGGCTAGGTAATTAACAAAGTCTGCATACCAAGGTACATTGCTCATAGCTAAGGTTTTATGAAAATGCTCATGAGGGTCTGGGTTATCCTCTTCAATAGTTTCTAGTTGGGCTATCAATCTATCATAGGCAAAATCATCATTTATGGATACTGAGTCAGGGTTCAGGTATTCTAGCCTGGATAAGTGATCAGCTACCACATTATCAGTGCCTTTCTTATCACGGATATCCAAATCAAACTCTTGCAGTAATAAAATCCATCGAAGTAACCTAGGTTTGGCATCCTTTTTGCTTAGTAAGTAACGAATGGCAGCATGGTCGGTGTAAACTATAATCTTGGCTCCTACTAGATAAGATCTAAATTTGTCTATGGCAAAAACTACAACTAGGAGCTCTTTTTCGGTTGTTGCGTAGTTGAGCTGTGCAGCGTCTAGGGTTCTACTGGCATAATAAATTACATGTAACTTTTTGTCTTTTCTCTGACCAAGAACGGCTCCAACAGCATAATCACTGGCGTCACACATTATCTCAAACGGTTCTGACCAATCAGGGGGTTTCATTATAGGTGCTGAAATCAGAGCTTGCTTCAGAAGATTAAATGCTTCAGTACATTTTTCATCGAAGATGAATTCAGCATCTTTCATTAAAAGACCAGTTAAGGGCTTTGTTATTTTGGAGAAATCCTTGATAAAACGTCGGTAAAATCCGGCATGTCCAAGAAAACTTCTTATCTCCCTGATAGTCTTCGGCGGTTTTAGATTCTCTATGACTTCTATTTTAGCTTTATCTACCTCTATACCTTTTTCGGAAACTATATGTCCTAAAACAATCCCTTTGGTGACCATGAAATGACATTTTTCCCAATTTAGCACAAGGTTTACCTCCACACATCTCTCCAGGATTTTCTCAAGGTTGATAAGACAATTTTTGAAATCTGATCCACAAACTGAGAAATCGTCCATAAATACTTCCATGATTCCATCTAAATAGTCTGCAAAGATAGACATCATGCAGCGTTGGAAAGTGGCAGGAGCATTACAAAGTCCAAAAGGCATTCTTCTATAGGCAAAAGTTCCAACTGGGCATGTAAAGGTAGTTTTTTCTTGATCTTCGGGATGAATAGGTATTTGGAAGAATCCTGAATATCCATCTAGGTAGCAAAAGTAAGAGTGTCTGGCTAGGCGCTCCAACATTTGGTCTATGAATGGTAATGGGAAATGGTCCTTCCTAGTTGCTTTATTTAATTTTCTATAATCTATGCACATACGCCAACCTCCATCGGTTCTTTTTGCTACAGGTTCGCCCTTCTCGTTTTGTACGACTGTGATGGCTCCCTTTTTAGGTACTACATGCACAGGACTCACCCATTTACTGTCTGAGATCTGATATATTATACCTGCCTCTAGTAACTTAAGAACTTCAGTCTTAACTACAATACTCATTATAGGATTTATTCTTCGTTGGTGTTCTCTGGAAGGTTTTGAATCTTCTTCAAGCAAAATCCGATGCATGCATACGGATGGGCTTATTCCTTTTAGATCAGAGATCTTATATCCTAAGGCTGAGGGGTACCTACGTAAAACATCTAATAATTGATCGGTTTCTTCTTGGTTTAAGGTAGCACTGACTATAACTGGACGGTTCATATCTTCATCGAGAAATTCATATCTCAGGTTTTTAGGCAGTTCCTTAAGTTTTACGGTCGGTTTCATAGGGCAAGGCATATGATCTGGGGTAAGAGATAAACATTCGTGAAGGTTATCATCAATGTAGGGTCTTTTATAATTGTCATCTTCCAAAGTATGGGTTGATGGCAATTTTATAGATTCAGTTTCCTCTTCTTGTTCTAATTCCCTAATGCATTCTTCGATGATATCTAAGGCATAACAAGCATCTCCTATCACAGGTGCCATAAGAAATTTTGAAAGTATAAATTCTATCTTCTCGTCACCTACCTCAAAAGTTAGTTTCCCTTTTTTAACATCTATCACGGCTCCAGCAGTCGATAAGAACGGTCTACCTAGGAGGATTGGTATGTCGTCATCTTCTTTAATGTCCATGACAACAAAATCAGTAGGTATAAACAGCTGACCTATCCTAACAGGGACGTCTTCAAGTATGCCTATAGGGTATTTAACGGATCTATCGGCTAATTGAAGTGACATCTTAGTAGGTTGTAATTCTCCTAAGTTTAATCTCTCACAAACTGCCAAAGGCATTAAGCTCACACTAGCTCCTAAGTCTAGAAAAGCTTTTTCGATGACATGATTTCCCAAAATACAAGGAATGGAAAAATTTCCGGGATCTTTATCTTTCTTTGCTAACCTATTTTCGGAAATAGAATTACATTCCACGGGTTTTGGATCTTCAAGTCTACGTTTATTTGTAAGTATGTCTTTGAGAAACTTAGCGTAAGAAGGTATTTGGGTGATGGCTTCTGTAAAGGGGATTTCTACGTGAAGTTTTTCTATAACCTTAACGAATTTTTGATATTGATTATCGATTTGGGTTTTCTTTAATCTTTGAGGGTAAGGTATTGGTGGTTTGTATGGAGGTGGTGGTACATAGGTGTAAACACCCCAAATTTTCCCTCACCCATTCACACCATGGTTTGTGATCATTTCATATGCATAAACACAATCATAACATCTCATACCACAGTTTTGATTCACTGCATAGATTCAAAGTCATCTGCATCTAGGGTTTGTGATCTGAACAATCCAAGAGCTTCTTGAGCTACTCCAAAAGTCAACAATCACTTCAAAAGGGGTCTATGTGTGTACAAGCATCATATTATATCCTCTCCAAGTCAAGAATGTCAAAGAATCACAAGAACTGGGATTTGTGTGGAGGCAGAGCCAGGTTTGACTGCACAGTTGACCTAAAATTAGGGTTTTGGTTTCAGAGGCCATAACTCCAAATTTTTTGGTCATTCTTGTTTCCATTGGTCTCTATATGGTATAGGGAGTATGCATATCAATTTTCATGAAGAAATTCCATGGGGAAGTCATCTGATCAAGAGTTGACTTTTCAGACAAGTCAGTGCAAAATCAGGGCATCTGAGGCCCCCAATGACCCAACCAAGGGGTGATCTTCATCATTTTGAGTGCATATGATATTTATTTGATCATGGAAGAAGGTTTAAGTTCACAAAATTCAAGAATTACAAGTTTTTGCAAAGTTGACTTTTTTGGGCATGGTTGACTTTTAAAGAATATGTCATTTTATGCCACTTTCCAAACCTTACTTTTTGATCCAAAAATGCTTCAAATGAAAAAACTTTGGTCATGAAAGTTGTAGATTAGATCTTTCCCTTTTCAAAAAGTACAAGAACATGATCTAATTCATTTTGGATCAAAAGTTATGGTATGTCAAAGTTGGCAAAAATCACTAATTTTCAAGTTATGCACTAAAAGGAAAACTTGCAATTTCATGTACCAAACATTCTAGTGACTTCAAAATGACTTCAAAACTTCATCATATGATCATACATGACCCCAAAAACAGAATTGGCCCAAGGAATTTTGCATTGCTTGCCTTGATTTTCAAAGTTCCATAAAGCATTTTTCATAAGAGTGCAAAGGGGGGTTCTTGGCAAAACCATCTTCTAGGAAGTTATGTGATCACTAGCTGACTTCTAAACATTGCCATGACTAAAAGAAGTGCTATGCTACAAAATTTAGCAAGGAATGCTTCATGTACTTAGCATAAAAACATGAGAGAACACAAGTTGTCAAGTTGCAAAAGCTAGCATAGCTCATGATCCATATGTTGCAGTCACTCTCAAGCAATCCAAGGGCTGTCCCTAACCCAAGCTGATGCCAGACATGACTTCAAACAGTTGCTGCCATGGCCCATACTCTCAAGGACACATATTTGACTTTTTGGCAAAAAGCTCCCATACTCTTGGCACAGTAAACAGCCACCCTACTGACCTGCCCCCCAGCCTATTCATACATTGTGGGAAGATTATAGCAAGGCATTGGCCTTTGAGACAAACTAGAACTCACTCTCCACAAAAACTATCACAAAGCTTCCCTTCTTCGAATCACCTTCCACAGCCACCAAACATCAAAACTCTCTTCACCAACAAATCAAACACATAAAAAGGAACCAGAATCAGCCATTAACAGAGCTTGAAACCACTCATACACAAACTCCATTTTCTGATACACCAGAACTGGACCTCTCAAAATAGCTTGCTTAAGCTCATTCCAAGCCTACCATTAGCATCAGGAGAACCATTGGAGTGAGTCTGCATCAAGGAGAAGCCCAGAAAGCCCAGAAACAGGATCTTCCATCTCAGGTATGGCCATGAACTTTTTCTCTCAGAGCTTGCATTTTAAGTTATAAATTGATTGCTTATGTCTTGCTGGTCATGGGGATGGGTTTAGAATTAAAAATGAGTGAGAAATGAGGATTTACCAGGGCTCTGAAACTTTGCCCGTGAAACTTCATGGCTTCGATTCTCTCCATTTAAGGATGAGAAATTTAGTTTGAAAGGTGATTTGAGTGAGGTTTAAGTAGAGGAACATTTCCCTGGCTTTAATTTGAAGAATAGTGGCCTGATGATTTAGGGTTTTGTTGTCGCCGGAGAAGATGACCGGAGCTTCCCTCCGGTCACCTGAATGTTATTAGCCCTAATCCCAGTCATTAAGTCCATTTGAATCTCATGCGTTAGATTGCTTGACTTTGTTGACTTCCCGCGTGCATGAACGGCCCAGATTCACTTGTTTTGCCCTAATCTCCATTAGTTAGTTTAATTAATCATAATTAAGTTAATTTAATCAGACGCAATCCTGGCCCTTTAAAAACGCGCGCGGTCAACATTTTCAAACCCAGAGCAAATCCTAGCCCTCCATTCAGTTGACTTCAGTTTATTTCATTTTATTTTCATATTTTTCTCATTTGTTTTATACAATTTATTTAAAATAGTAAAATTGCTTTTAAAATTATGAAACTTTTTACCAAGGGTTTCATTAATTTTTAAAACACAAAAATATTTTTATTTTCATTTTTAGCATTAAAAAAGTATTTTTTAAATATTTAAAAGTTTATTTTTAATTGATTAATGAAAATTAATTTATTAAAAATACTTTTAGGTATTTAAAAATCACCAAAAAATTCATGAAATGTTTTAAGACATTTAGAAACATTGTCAAACCTTCAAACCAAATTTATTTTTTGATCTTGATGCATTTTGAGAATTTTTCATTGAATTAAAATCATTTTTATGCATTATTTTGATCCAAACTTCCAAAAATCATTTCTGCCTAACCCTAAAGAGTTGGACCTTGATTCTTTTTGCATTGCATTGTGTTTAGCATGTAGTTTGTGAGATTAAATGGCCATGATTTGATATTTCATTTTCTATTTGTTTGGTAATTTCCTTGTTAAGGAGCCCTAAAACCCTAGAAAACTTAGGAAAATCATATCTTGAGTTAGGTTAAGAGTTGAGACCTCTCCTTTGGGCATTGAGTTAGTATAGGATTAGGGGTCCTTTGAGTGCATTTTCAATTTTTTATAATGTTGTTTGCTTCTGATTTTGGTTTGTGTTTGATGCTTTGATCATAAACCCTAATTTGGGCTTCCATATGCATCCACCTTACATCTTCTTGCATAACATGACTTGCCATGACATTCCATGCTTCCATTTGATTCATTGAACATCATAAGACATATTGAAAGCATGTTTGGTCATTGCATCTCTCATTTGCCATGTTGCATGCCATATGCATCTCATAACTTTTCATGTATGTTCTTGGTTCTTAACTTGCTTCATTTGCATCCATGAACTTGTATGATCATCCACATGTGTTGTTGCTGGTTTGTAGCATCTCATAGCATCATTAACATCACATATATGCTTCTGGTTTTGGTTTGCATCATGTCATCCCATCCCATTTTGCAGTGCATTGCATTTCTTTTCTAACCTCTCAGGTGGTAAGTGATTTTTGAGAAGTGAATTTGCCTTCACTTCTCATAACTTTTCTTTTCATCTCTCTTGCGTCCATGCTGCATTTTGATATGTATTTGAGATTGAGCTTGCTCATTCTTCTTCTTCCCACTTTCTTTCTTCAAGTGACTTGACTTCTTGATTGAAGCAAGTTGCTCTGCTTCTCTTGATCCTTTCATCTGCTTCCTGGTGGTTCCTCTGAAGACTTCTCTTGTTAAACCTCACCAACCCTAGGAACAAACATGTATGATAATGATTAGGGTTTTGATTAGTCTCCCCTCTTAGTTTTCACCTTTGTGTCTCTCTTGAGTCTTCTCTTGTCATCTCATAATCAGGGACTAAACCCTAAAGGCTTTAGGGCTTTGTGATTAAGCTTATGCCTGCATCCTTCTATTAGGATGGAGTGTATAACTTTAATCCTAAGTGTTAAACCCTTAATGTGTTTAATTCCCTTAATCAATTCACTTAATAATGATCAAGACATCACACTTGTAACTTGGGCCTTGCATTAGGGTTCTAATTCTTCCTTAAATGGTTAAGAAGGACTAACCCTAGTGTTAATGGACAAGTCCTCCTCAAGTTGTCTTACAAATCATAAAATCCACTTCATCATCATGTCATTAAATAAAATCCACTTAATCAAAGGCTTGTTTTGTCATGAGTTTAATCCCTAATCATGGATTAAGTTGAGGAGCTTTCCTCAGTTTAAACATTCTCATCTATTATCCTTCTATTAGGATGGTGTAATGAGTCTGTTAAATCCCTGATTATGGCTTAACCTCATTACTTAACACTAAACAAAACCACAAAAACACCTAAATAATCACAAGTAGGTTAATGATCTTAATCCTACACCAAAGGTGATTAAGTGTGTAAAGCTGACTTCACACTTAAGGTACTCTCATTACCCCTAATCAGAGGGAAGATGTGATGAGTTTACTAAATCCATTGGTTTAGACTTAAGCTCATTAACTTATGACAAACTTCAAAAAAGGCAATAAAAGACTGAAAATTCAAAAACAAACAATAATCATCTCCTTCGGGATTCTTTTCTCATCTCATTCACTCATAAACGAGAACTCGCTTCTTCCGTCTAATGCAAGACAGTTTGCACCTGAGCCAGACAGGTCATACACTTGAGCATAGACAAGTAAGCAGTCCACAAGTCAATTCATCTTTCAGTCTCTTTGTGTCGAACTATGGTGTTCTGACTTCCTCATTGCATGAGAGGATACGTAGGCATAACTTAACAGTTATCGAACAAAAGTATCTGTATATTCCCCCTCTTTCTAGCCTCATCCTTTTAGCCTCATGATCTTGAGAATTTCACTCCTGTTCTTACACTGACACTTCACTTATAAACTTCACTTTTCTCTTACACTGACACCTGTACATTTTGTTTTCCAGCTCTTTTACACACAAATTGCACTGACACTACCCCTTTAAAACACAAATCTTTCAAGCGTGGATCCCGTCGAGTACGGCGGACAATCTGGGTGCTAATACCTTCCCAGGTTGTAACCAACCCCCTTTCTCAGTCTCTCTGGTTCGCAACCGTCTTATCCATCTCTTTCTAGGTCTATGCAGCATTGCCTTTCCTCCGGGATAAAAATGCCTAGCTGGCGACTCTATTCATCTCCAGTGAGTTCACGGCTGTGTGTTCTCATTGTCCCTCTCGCCGACCGTTCGCGTCTGTACCTTTATTTGGGCGGGTCCCACTTATCGGGAGCGACAGCTTGGCGACTCTGCTGGGGATAAGGCACTGCAACCAGGGCTTCTGGTTCTTTTTGTGGGTTCCTCCTAGCGCTTGTTTGATTTGTGTTTACAGGGGTGTTATGTGCTTATTTGTGTTTGTATATTTGTATTTATTTTTGCTTTATGTACAGTTGTTTACTGCTTCCTTTATAGCTTTGCGTTATATCATATTGTCATACTGTGCTGCTGGCTGGATCTGTTTGTTTGCTTTGGTGGGTGGGTGTTCCATTGAGAGCTAAGGTCCTACACCTGGGACCTGAGTGACACCTAGGCTAGAGTGGTTCATGTTCTTTCCCATTCCATCTCGGTCTGGTGCGGGAATATGAAACACGGTTCAGATATAGGTTTCTTCTTGAGAACTCTGTGTTGCAGATTTCCTGCAATGCTAGGGCTATCTGGGAAGCCTGCTAAGTCTGGATGACCTTTAGTATTGACCTTCAGAAACTGAGGTGAATTAGAGGAGGAACTTTTATGGTTATTGTAAACACTGTACCTCCGGGTCAGAGGTGTTTACACTTCTCATAACTGATCCGAGTCTGAGGATCCTTGTTTTAGAACACCACCTGTGAGGGGGTTGGGCTGTTTACAGGTTTGCAGGTACCCTTGGCCTCAATATACCCTGTTACTTTGATTTGATTAAGAATACTCCATGTTGGAACAGTTCTTGTGATTCTAAACTCTGGACATGTGGCTCTTTATTTGAGCCCCCCACCTTGGTTACTGGATTTATAGACCTCCATCTGGAATTCTTGAACATACTTGGACCTATATCAGGGCATTTGATCAGATCCAGCTCAGTCACAAACCCTTGCATATCATCTGCATACATAATCATTGCATCATTTTGACATTTGCTTATTTGTGTTTCAGGGTATCCATCTTCATTTGGTTTTGGTTTTGACCCCATCTTCAGTATTGACCTATCTTCATCAGCATCTGTTTCAGCTATCAGCTATTTGCTTCAGTCACCTGCACCAGCCAGTCAGTGGCCCATTCTTCAGTGTCATCATCAGCACCTGTCTCCACTCATCCTCAACATCATGGCACCTAAAAAGAGTAACATCACCTACCACTTCTTCCAGCCAGAGCTAGCTGACATCAGGAGGATTCAGACCCTGATCACTCCAGACCATATACCACTGTTCAGGGAACACTATGGAGATATACTTGATGTGGTTATGGATTTGGACCCTTCACAGAGGAGCCTGATTCACACTTGCCTTCAGTTTTATGATCCCCCACTGAGATGTTTTACTTTTCAGGACTTTCAACTGGGCCCTTTATTGGAAGAATACTCATCATTGGTTGGTATACCTATCAGGGGTGGAGTCCCTTTCAACCCTGAGATGGTCTTTCTTGGTAATGAAGAGGTAGCAAAGGCATTACATCTGGAGCCAATTCTGGTTGGGCAGCATATGACTTCTAAGGCTGGAATCCCTGGCCTGCACCTGGATTTCTTGATCTCTCAAGCTACCCTGAAAGCTTCTTTAGGAGAGTGGAAAGCAGTCTGTGCTTTATTGGCCCTGAGCATATATGGGATCATTTTGTTTGTAGATGAGCCCAGATTCATTAGCAAGAATGCAATCCATTTGTTCATTCTAAGGAACCCAGTGCCAACCTTGTTAGGGGATCTCTACTATTCAGTGCACCAAAGGAATGAAAAGCAGAGGGGAAGACTAGTAAGGTGTTGTGCTCCTTTGTTCCATACTTGGCTTCTCAGGCATTTGCCCAAGACAGATGCATTTTTGAATCCTCATCAGCAGAGAAACTGGGCTAGAAGACTCACTGCTCTAACTTCGGCTGATATCAGGTGGTGCACTCAAAGCACAAAGGGCAGGGATATCATCACCAGTTGTGGGCATTTCCCTAATGTACCCCTGATAGGAGTTAAGGGTAGCATTAATTACAACCCTCTACTGTTCAGAAGACAACTGGGCTATGCACTGGTCCACACTCCTAAGGCACAAGACTTGGTTGAGACTCTTTATTGTGAGAACAAGCTTAATTTGGCTATTGTTAGGCAGACAGCCTGGGCCTGGGATAATTTTCAAACCAAGGGAGTAACCATTCTGGGGAAGTGCAACAATGTGGCATCAGCACAATGCCATGAGTGGTCCCATGCCAGGGCTCAATTCTCTGGAATGCCCTTTACCATGGAGGATATGCCTGGATCATCCTCAGCACCACCCCCTGCCACTGTCAGTTTGGAGGAATTTGAGGGCTTGAAAGAGAGAAATGAGAAGTTGACTCAGGCTTTGCAGAAGACCCTCCGGGAGAGGAGTGATGGTAGAATGGATGTTGAGAGGTTAGAGAAGTTGAGAGTGGAGCATCTGGCTAAAATTGAGAAGTCTGAGGATTACATCAAGAAGTCTAGGGCTCGAGAGCAAATTCTGAAAAATGCTTGCAAGGAAGCCCAGTTCCAGAAAGCTAGGACAGACTTGTATCTGAAGGAGAGTCAAGCTAGGTGGGTCAGGATCACCGAGGCTCGTACTCTAGAAGATAAGAGGACTCAAGACAAGATAGAGCAGCTGGAAGCTAGTGCAAAAGAGCAGCAGGAAGCCTTGGCAGCAGCCCAGAGGGAGATAGCAGAGCTAAAGATCAGAGCCGGAGTGAAGAGGTCAAAGGACCAAAGTCAACGCAAGAAGCTAACTGCGGCTGTTACTACCCGGAACCTCCTTATCAGGAATCTCACGGAGCGTCCAGCTGATCCTGTGACCGAAGCACTTCTCAAGGAAGTTCGGGAGGATGAGTTTGGTCTCGGTGTTTGACCATTTGCTTGTTATTGCTTTCATTCCATGTACTTTTATTTTCTTGTAATGTATTTTGACCCCTCAGAGGGCTTGTATTTGTAAACAGACTATGTACCTTTTGCTTTTTGTAATATATGTATCAGTTTGTTCAATCCGAGTTTACTTCAAAAGCAACATCAACAGCATCTTCGAGGGTCTGGAAGGGTCAAAACTGAATGCCAAGCCGGATACCTTGAAAACAAATAAGCATACTGCATTGCATGCTAACCCTTTGTTTGTTTTGTAGGTTTTTGTTTTATTGTCGCTAACTCTGTTGTGATGTTCAGGAACTATTGCTCGACGCCGGGTATTTCCCCTCAACCGTCCGCACCGATATCCAACCCGTAACAACCTTCCAGGCATACAAATGGATCAGGTACAGCAGGACCTTGCAGAGGTCAGAAATCAAATGGAAAACGAAAGATTGGAAATGAGAACCCAGATGACACAGTTCATGGAAGTGATGAACAATATGGCTCAGAGCCATGGTGGAAAGGCAGAATCAGGAAGAACCCCATGTAGGGACTGCTGGGACTAGCAACAATGAGAGGGTCCAACCTCATGCCAATCCCCCTGTATTTGGACCCCACCTCCATCCAGAGGTCAACATTCCTGCCAATGTTCAAGGGACTGCCACTGCAGGCAGGGTACTGCAAGAAGACCCCCAGGAGGATCAGTTCACAGTAATGGGTGCTGGGGAGGAAGCTTATGACAGAAGGCTGGATGAGATAGCTGAGAAGTTAAGATCCTTGGAGTCTCAAAACTCCTTGGGTTTCGATGTCATGGACATGGGCTTGGTAGACGGGGTCAGGATTCCCCATAAGTTTAAGCCTCCTTGTTTTGAAAAGTACAACGGGACTTCCTGCCCACGGACCCACTTACAATCCTTTTTGGGAAGGTTGAAAGCGTATACCATGGATGAGAAGCTCTGGATGTTTTATTTTGAGGATAGCCTGACGGGAGCTTCAAGAGAATGGTACTCTCATCTAACAAGAGCAACCATCAGGTGTTGGAAGGATTTGGCAGAAGCTTTCATTAGACAATATCAGTACAATTTAGATATGGCACCTAACAGGACCCTCCTAATGGGAATGTCACAGTCGTCTAGAGAAAGTTTCCGAGAGTATGCCCAGAGATGGAGGCAATTGGCTGCTGCTGTTCAGCCACCTATGTCTGAAAGGGAAATGGCAGATATGTTTATGAACACCCTCCAAGGAACATACATTGACAGGCTAGCTGCCTTCTCTTCAACCAGCTTTGAAGATGTTGTCATAGCTGGGGAAAGAATTGAGAGCTTGTTAAAAATGGGCAAAATTTCTGACAATGGTGCCAGTTCGTCCAGCAATACAAGGAAGCCTTTTGCAGGCCCAAGAAGAACTGGCGAGACCAATGCCATCCACACTAATAGGGGCAGGCCCCAATATGTTCATAGGTCGGTGGCAGCAGTCACTATCCCCGCTCCAGTTCATCCTCAACCGGCTTATCAACCACCGCCACAAAATTATCAGCAACAACCTCAGTACCATCAACAAGCTCAGTATCCTTCGAGAGACTACAACAATACCAACACCAATAATCAGCAAAGGCCATTCCAACAGAGGCCTTCTCAAGCCAATAGGGTGATCGATCCGATCCCAATGCCCTATGCAACATTGCTGCCACAACTCCTGAAACTCAACCTAGTTGAGCTAAGGACATTGGCACCTCCAGATCCCAATAGTCTACCCAGAAACTACGATTCCAATGCCAGATGTGCTTTTCATTCAAATGCATCTGGCCATAGTACAGAGAAGTGCAGAGCCTTGCACATGAAGGTACAAGACTTGGTAGACTCCAAGGCTCTGAATTTTGCGCCACCACCAAATGTCAACAAAAACCCTATGCCACACCATGGTGGTCCCCGAATCAATGCTATTGAAGAGGACAAGTCGTCTTACTTAATAACCAGTGTGGGTCAGATCCGGACACCGTTGGTAGAGATTAAGGCTCAACTCCTCGAATGTCAAATATTCCCGGGATGCGAGCTAGGGTGTGCTTATTGCAACATTTCAGTGAATGGTTGTGATAACTTGAGAGATGGCATAGATGGCCTCATTCAGAGTGGTTTGCTTCGGATTACAACATCGTTTCCAACAAATCCAGCAATCCCGTTAACAACAGTTCCCGAGTCTTCTACAACTGCAACAACCATTGTTCCAGACAACTCTTCGGTTTCATCAACAAATGCTTTATCTGTCACTTCAGCTGACCAGATATCAACAGGCATTCCTTCTACAACTTCAGCACCACTCCACTTTGAATCTCCTACAACAACAACACCCATCCTTCCAACAATGTCTCCTACAACATCAGCAGCAAACAATGAAGATGTCTCCACAGTTACAATTTATTATGATCCCGAAAACAATTCTGCTTACAACTCACAAAGTGCTACTCCCATCAGAGCACCAGTCACGATATACTATGACCCACAGACTATCACAGTCCCTTCCGCAGCTGCCATCAGTCCAGTCACTATCACAGTGCCTGGACCAGTACCTTATGAAAGCAGTAATGCCATCCCTTGGCACTACGGCTCTGACCTGTACTGCGAAGGACAGAAAATCACTCTTGAATCATCAACCCCTGCACTACAAATAGACAATGTGGGAGGAGGCGGAGGCTTCACTCGAAGCGGACGTCTCTTCGCCCCACAAATTCAAAGACCCACTGCCGAAGCAGAAGCTGCTGCCAAGGCAAAAGGAAAAAGCTTGTTACAGGAAGAGCAGGTTGTTAAGGAAGCTTTGAAAACACCCTTTGATCAAGAAGTTGATGAGTTCATGAGAATCATCAAGAAAAGTGATTACAAAATAGTGGATCAGCTTCATCAGACGCCTTCAAAGATCTCAATCCTATCATTGCTTATGTGCTCCGAAGCTCATCGGAATGCACTACTCAAAGTCTTGCACGCAGCTTATGTGCCTGAGGAGATCACCGTCAATCAGTTAGAAGCTGTGGTTGGAAATGTTAATGCTAGTCACGGACTAGGGTTCACCAACACTGATTTGACTACGGAAGGCCGCAACCATAACAAGGCTTTGCACATAACCATGGAATGTAAAGGTGCAGTCTTTTCCCATGTGCTGGTAGACACGGGGTCATCCCTCAATGTCTTACCTAAAAAAGCTCTTGTGAAGCTAGAGTATGACGGATTGGCGTTGCAACCCAGCAACCTGGTGGTGAGAGCCTTTGATGGTTCAAAGAGATCGGTTCTAGGAGAGATTGAGTTGCCTATAACGATTGGCCCGCAAACTTTCAAAACGACCTTCTACGTGATGGATATACAGCCTGCCTACAGCTGTCTATTGGGTAGGCCATGGATTCACGCCGCTGGCGCCGTGACCTCAACCCTTCACCAGAAGTTAAAATTTGAGTGGGAGGGTCAAGTCGTTACTATCTGTGGAAAGGAGGATATTTTTGTTAGCCACCTGGCTACCTACAAATATATTGAGATGGATGGGGAGATCCACGAAACAATGAGTCAAGGGTTTGAGGCCTTGAACGTAAATGAAACATCTGATGTACCTGGAACCTCAATGACATCATACCAACAAGCCCGGAAGGTTATTGAAGAAGGAACTGCCCAAGGCTGGGGCAAATTGCTACCTGTGGAGAAGAAGGAGGATAAATTTGGGTTGGGTTACAAACCAACTCAACAAGGTCAAGCAGCGGCTGCAAAAGAGCCCAACTTTGTTAGTGGGGGGATGCTCACCCCTGATACTGTCAACAATCTGGAAGACGAGGATGAAGGAGACCGCAACCTGGAAAGCTGGATTCGTCCAAAGATCCCGGGGAGCAGTATCTCGAACTGGTCTTCCCAGGAAATTATAAGAGTTACTCATGCAGAGTAATTATTATTTCCTGTATTTTTATAGCATGCATCAAAGTCTTGCATCTTGCCCAAGATGACAAGACTCATTTTGTAATCGGGCCATCTGAAATTTTTGTGCAACAAGATTAATCAATGAAATATCAGACATCTTTTGCAAATGAGTCTTTTCTCTTTTCCGTTCACTGTTTTTTCCATTTTTCTTTTTGTACAAAAAATAAATGGCAATGTTTTCAAAATGACAGCTTTATTTCACTTTTCTAAACAAAATTAAAATCAAATCACTAAAATGAACAAACTGAACCCTTGCAGAGTGTGCCTTCCAGACAGCACCGACAACAGCACGGCTATGACTTTGTATGACTTTGACAATCCAATCAATCAAGCTGATGAAGGGGTTGAAGAAGAATATGAGCTTCCTGAAGAGCTAGCCAGGTTGTTAAGACAAGAGGAAAAGGTTATCACTCCTCACCAGGAGGAGGTTGAAACGATCAATCTTGGTACAGATGAAGACGTGAAAGAAGTTAAAATCGGGGCCTGCCTGCAAGACTCAGTGAAGAGACAACTGGTTGACCTGCTTCAAGAATATGTGGACATGTTCGCTTGGTCTTATCAAGATATGCCAGGGTTGGATACCGACATTGTTGTGCACAAGCTGCCTTTGAGAGAAGAATGCCCGCCGGTTAAACAGAAACTGCGCCGTACTCGCCCAGACATGGAAATGAAAATCAAAGAAGAGGTACAAAAGCAATGGGACGCCGGGTTCCTTGCTGTAACCAGCTATCCGCCGTGGGTCGCTAATATAGTACCTGTGCCTAAGAAAGACGGCAAAGTAAGAATGTGTGTTGACTACCGGGATCTGAACAGAGCCAGCCCGAAAGATGACTTCCCTTTACCTCACATTGATGTATTGGTGGATAATACGGCTCAGTTCTCGGTATTCTCCTTCATGGATGGATTTTCAGGATACAATCAGATTAAAATGTCACCTGAAGACATGGAGAAGACAACCTTCATCACACCCTGGGGCACGTTCTACTACAAGGTAATGCCATTTGGGCTCAAGAATGCCGGTGCAACGTACCAACGGGCTATGGTGACATTATTCCACGATATGATCCATAAAGAAATAGAATGTTATGTGGATGACATGATTGCCAAGTCCCTTACTGAGGAAGACCACCTGGTGAATCTGCTAAAACTGTTCAAGCGTCTAAGGAAATACCAATTGAAGTTGAACCCCAACAAATGCACATTCGGGGTGAGATCTGGTAAGCTGCTGGGTTTTATTGTAAGCGAGAAAGGGATTGAAGTTGACCCTGATAAAGTCAAAGCCATCCAAGAGATGCCTGCACCAAAGACAGAAAAAGAAGTTCGAGGGTTCTTAGGTCGATTGAACTACATTTCAAGGTTCATATCTCACCTTACAGCAACCTGTGAACCCTTGTTCAAATTGTTAAGAAAAGAACAAACGGTCAGGTGGAATGAAGACTGTCAGAAGGCTTTTGACAAGATCAAGGAGTACTTACAAGAACCTCCAATCCTTATGCCTCCAGTTGAAGGAAGACCTCTGATCATGTACTTGACAGTATTAGAAGAGTCAATGGGGTGTGTGCTGGGCCAGCATGACGAGTCTGGTCGAAAAGAGTATGCAATATACTACCTAAGCAAAAAGTTTACCGACTGTGAACAACGTTATTCACTGCTCGAGAAAACTTGCTGTGCTTTAGCGTGGGCTGCTCGCCGACTGAGACAGTATATGTTGACCCACACCACTTTGTTGATCTCAAAGACGGACCCAGTTAAGTATATTTTCGAGAAGCCAGCGCTTACCGGACGGGTTGCAAGATGGAAAATGATCCTTACAGAGTATGACATCCAATACATATCTCAGAAAGCCATCAAGGGCAGTGTACTGTCTGAATATCTTGTTGAGCAACCCATTGATGATTACCAGCCTATGAGATTTGACTTCCCTGATGAAGACATCATGTTCATAAAAGCGAAAGATCATGAAGAGCCTGTTCATACTGAAGGGCCTGACCCAGAAGAAGAATGGACTATGATGTTTGATGGGGCTGTTAATATGAATGGTCGTGGTGTTGGTGCAGTACTCATTACACCTAAGGGGGTTCACATGCCTTTCTCGGCAAAACTCACTTTCAACTGCACTAACAACGAAGCTGAATACGAAGCTTGCATTATGGGTCTTGAGGAAGCCATTGACCTCAGGATCAAGACATTGACCGTGTTCGGAGATTCAGCTCTGGTAATCAATCAAACCAACGGCAAATGGTACACCCACCAGGATCATCTGATACCTTACAGGGATTATACAAGGAGGTTATTGACTTTCTTTACAGCAGTCAAGCTTGAGTATATCCCTCGGGATGAGAATCAGTTTGCAGATGCTCTGGCCACCATTTCGTCCATGATCAAAGTTCAGGCTGCCAACTTTGTACCTATAATCTCAGTGTCCAGACTTGACAGACCAGCATATGTGTTCGCAGCAGATGTTGTTAAAGATGATAAGCCTTGGTTCCATGACATTAAGTGCTTCTTGGAGGATCAAACATACCCACCTGGGGCATCTTCCAATGATAAGAAGACTTTGAGAAGACTTGCTGGTAGTTTCTTCTTGAACACTGATGGTTCCCTATACAAAAGGAACTTTGATATGGTACTCCTCAGATGCGTCGACATGACGGAAGCAGACTTGTTGATGCATGAAGTGCACGAAGGATCCTTTGGTACCCATGCTGGAGGGCATGCCATGGCTAAGAAATTGCTAAGGTCAGGTTATTACTGGATCACAATGGATGCTGACTGTTGTACCTATGCTAGAAAATGCCATAAATGCCAGATTTATGCGGATAAGGTGCATGTGCCTCCCAATCCTTTGAATATAATGTCTTCACCCTGGCCCTTCGCTATGTGGGGCATTGACATGATCGGCAAGATTGAACCGACTGCTTCAAACGGCCACAGATTCATCCTGGTCGCCATTGACTATTTCACCAAGTGGGTCGAAGCAGCGTCTTATGCAAATGTTACAAGACAAGTGGTAGCCAGATTTCTGAAGAGAGATATCATCTGTCGATATGGAGTTCCCGAGCGAATCATTACTGATAATGGTTCCAATCTAAACAACAAAATGATGGCAGAGCTATGTCGGGACTTCAAAATCCAACATCACAACTCTTCTCCTTACAGGCCAAAGATGAATGGCGTTGTTGAGGCAGCTAATAAGAATATCAAGAAGATTGTGCAGAAGATGGTAGTCACCTACAAAGACTGGCACGAAATGCTACCATTTGCCTTGCATGGGTACCGAACGTCAATCAGGACATCCACTAGGGCAACGCCGTATCAGCTTGTGTATGGTATGGAAGCAGTCCTACCTGTTGAAGTTGAATTACCCTCCCTACGGGTACTAATGGATGTTAAGCTGAACGAAGCAGAGTGGGTCAGGGCCCGATACGAACAACTGAGTCTGATTGAAGAGAAAAGATTGGCTGCAATCTGTCATGGGCAGTTATATCAGAAAAGAATGAAGAAAGCCTTCGATCAGAAGGTCAGGCACCGAGAGTACCAAGCAGGAAATCTTATGCTGAAAAGAATCCTCCCTCCTCATACAGACCACAGGGGCAAGTGGACTCCAAATTACGAAGGACCATTCGTGGTGAAGAAAGTTTTCTCTGGTGGAGCACTGATGCTCAGCACCATGGATGGTGAAGACTTCCCGTCCCCTGTGAATTCAGATGTAGTTAAAAAATACTTCGCATAAAATGACCCGCTGGACATAAAAAACAGAATGTAAGTCCAGGCAAAAATAGGGCATCCCGGCGAGTCAAAAACAGAATAAAAGACTCGGGCAAAAATAAGGGAAAATAAGCAAAAAATGTACACCCGCTGAGTTGAAAAGCCGCATCGGACAGCTCAGGCAAAAATGGGTATCCCGATGGATTGAAAACCCGAAAGGGCGATCCATGCAAAATAAGGGAATAAGCGAACGACTGCATTTTGAATTCGTCTGTATCATCTACAACTCGGTAAGTTTCGGAAGGATCAAGCTTCAAATCAGAATCAGCATTCTTCAGAAAGCAAGACGAGAAGAGCGTCAAAAGTCATACGAGTCATAGTAAAGAGGAAGCTCCTCAAAGCGTCATCAACATTGCCAGCATTTTGTTTCTCAATTTGTAACAATCTCCTCATTTCAGGGGATATGTTCCTTTGACTGTATCTCGCCAATTCAGGGCATATGGATTAATAAAATCAGATTTTCAGTCATGTCTCGTCTTGTACATTTTTATTTTTGCAAAAAAATGTCTGATGTCTTAAGAAAAAAACTGATTGCATAAAACACAGATGTTTATTTTCAAAGGAAAAGCGTGCTTACAGGAAATATACTTACTCTCGGAAGTATCTAATTCCTATGACGGAATCCAGTAAGGGATACCTCGGGATTATTTGTGCGTTTCTCTGTCTTTTCAGGTTTGCAGGAATCCAGAACGCAACTTGGGGCACGTAAGCTTCATCCCAGCAAGTGGGCAAATCAACACTCAATCTTAGCACCCGAAGTGCTATCTCCCCAGCTGAGTTGCCTCTCATGACTTCCCCCAGCTGAGCTGCCACTTGCTACTGCTCCCAGCCGAGTTGTCATTTCATCCTCAGCCGAGTACAAAAGTTAGGGAACCATCCCCCCACAGAGCTTCAGCCTCTATCCAGAAGGGCAACGCACGAAGGAATCACAACAGAGTGACGAAAGCTTCTACAAACCCCGACTGGGTCTCTCATTTATTGGAATAGGTCTATCACTGACCCATTTCCCCAAGCAAATATCATCTCATTAGATCTACCAATGATCTCACCCCCAGCTGGGATGTCCATTTCAAGCAGATCGGCCGAAGATCTTCGCAGCAACGGGATTTGAATCCCGGTTTGGTATCTTTGCATAATCATAGCATTCACATCGTATTCACCCATAAAGCGTAGCATTCCGTCTAACACGGAGCATTACGGCAAAAAATCAAACATATAACATAATCATAAGCCATGTTATGAACCAAACACTTGTGAATAATGACAATCCGTCAGAATGCAGAATGTTTTCCCCAAAATCCCCACCAGAGTCCCCAGCAAAGCAGTTGCCTCACATTCACAAACACCAGTATATACCCTCTTTGGCACCCGTCCGTGTCATCACTCCCCAGTAAAGTCGCCGAACACCCTGTGCAAACAAAACCACTCGTATTACAGATACCCTTTTTTGACACCCATCTGTGTCATAACCCAGCAGAAAGCCAAGGACGTCCTCTTTGCACTCACATATACTTACATATAACAATCCTTTGACACCCGTCCGTGTCATATCCCCAGCGCCATCATCTGTACTTTGTATATCAGATACTTGTTCATATTACACTCTTCTCTTTTTGACACCCGTCCGTATCACTCTCCCCAACAGTCAAATACTCATCTATACTAATCACTCTAATACAGATACTCGTCCGTATCTTATATATATACCATTCAAATCCCATCAGATTCAACACTAGTCCTTGTTCTTTGTTAACTCGTTGGTACTCGTCCGTACCATCATCTCAGAACATGCGTCAGGAGTTTGTTTCTACATGATACTCGTCCGTATCATAGTCTTAAGGATGCTCGTCCGCATCTTTAATCCATACACTGTGTCAAACACTTTTGTCTTCTTGAATATAGATACTCACCTGTGTCTACTATTCCCCAGAAGAGTCCTCTCGGATTCAACACTCGTCCGTGTTCCTTGTTAACCAGTTGATACTCGTCCGTATCATCATCTTTGAACACGAGTCAGTATTTGTTTCTACCCGATACTCGTCCGTATCGTAGTCTTAAGGATACTCGTCCGCATCTTTAATCTATACACAGCGTCTAAACACTTATACCTTTTGTTTCTTGGATATAAACACTCGTCCGTGTTTACTATTCCCCAGTATATCACCAACAAAGCAAATTTTCTTTTTATCTGACACTCGTCCTGTGTTATGATAAACCCTGAGAGCAGCCGTACCCTGCTAGGTGGTCGTCCTCCACCTCTTGATGGTCGTCCTCCATCATGCTCATCCGATGGCCGTCCCCATCGTTGATATTTAGCAGCCGTCCCCTGCTAGGTGGTCGTCCTCCACCTCTTGATGATCGTCCTTCATCATTTTATCCAATGGCCGTCCCTATTGTTGATTTTGGTTATCTGACACTCGTCCTGTGTCATGATAAACCTCGAGAGCAGCCGTCCCCTGCTAGGTGGTCGTCCTCCACCTCTTGATGGTCGTCCTCCATCATGCTCATCCGATGGCCGTCCCCATCGTTGACCTTTTATCCGGCATTCGTCCTATGTCGCGTGATTTTCGGCAGCCGTACCCTGCCAGGTGGTCGTCCTCCACCTTAGATAACCGTCCCTCATCTTGTCCCCAACAGAGCAGCCGTCCCCTGCTAGGTGATCGTCCTTCACCTTTGATGACCGTACCTCATCATCTGTTTTATTTCATTTATTCTTTAACCCGATGGCCGTCCCCGTCGTGGTCCCCTTTCCTTTCAGTTTAACCCGATGGCCGTCCCCGTCGTTGGTTACTTTACTTTATGAACTTGATGGCCGTCCCCGTCATGTTTCATTAATCCCCAGAGATTTTTATAGCTTTATCTTGATGGCCGTCCCCATCATGATTCTTTTATCCCCAGCATGTCGGCCGTCCCCGTCATTGCTTTATTTTCCGCACTTTTCCCAGCATGTCGGCCGTCCCCGTCATTGCTCTTTACCCAGCAGTCGTCCTCTGCTTGACGGTCGTCCTCCGTCGCCCACACTTTACTATACACTTCATTTCCTTTTACAATCTATATTCCCTTTTCTTCTTCATTTTGGACTGTCTTTGGTATTCAACCACAAGTTATCTTGTTTGCCTGCTAAGCCGTTGCTTACATTCTGCACAGCTAACTCATGTTTGAATAGGGGCAGCTGTAAACACCCCAAATTTTCCCTCACCCATTCACACCATGGTTTGTGATCATTTCATATGCATAAACACAATCATAACATCTCATACCACAGTTTTGATTCACTGCATAGATTCAAAGTCATCTGCATCTAGGGTTTGTGATCTGAACAATCCAAGAGCTTCTTGAGCTACTCCAAAGGTCAACAATCACTTCAAAAGGGGTCTATGTGTGTACAATCATCATATTATATCCTCTCCAAGTCAAGAATGTCAAAGAATCACAAGAACTGGGATTTGTGTGGAGGCAGAGCCAGGTTTGACTGCACAGTTGACCTAAAATTAGGGTTTTGGTTTCAGAGGCCATAACTCCAAATTTTTTGGTCATTCTTGTTTCCATTGGTCTCTATATGGTATAGGGAGTATGCATATCAATTTTCATGAAGAAATTCCATGGGGAAGTCATCTGATCAAGAGTTGACTTTTCAGACAAGTCAGTGCAAAATCAGGGCATCTGAGGCCCCCAATGACCCAACCAAGGGGTGATCTTCATCATTTTGAGTGCATATGATCTTTATTTGATCATGGAAGAAGGTTGAAGTTCACAAAATTCAAGAATTACAAGTTTTTGCAAAGTTGACTTTTTTGGGCATGGTTGACTTTTAAAGAATATGTCATTTTATGCCACTTTCCAAACCTTACTTTTTGATCCAAAAATGCTTCAAATGAAAAAACTTTGGTCATGAAAGTTGTAGATTAGATCTTTCCCTTTTCAAAAAGTACAAGAACATGATCTAATTCATTTTGGATCAAAAGTTATGGTATGTCAAAGTTGGCAAAAATCACTAATTTTCAAGTTATGCACTAAAAGGAAAACTTGCAATTTCATGTACCAAGCATTCTAGTGACTTCAAAATGACTTCAAAACTTCATCATATGATCATACATGACCCCAAAAACAGAATTGGCCCAAGGAATTTTGCATTGCTTGCCTTGATTTTCAAAGTTCCATAAAGCATTTTTCATAAGAGTGCAAAGGGGGGTTCTTGGCAAAACCATCTTCTAGGAAGTTATGTGATCACTAGCTGACTTCTAAACATTGCCATGACTAAAAGAAGTGCTATGCTACAAAATTCAGCAAGGAATGCTTCATGTACTTAGCATAAAAACATGAGAGAACATAAGTTGTCAAGTTGCAAAAGCTAGCATAGCTCATGATCCATATGTTGCAGTCACTCTCAAGCAATCCAAGGGCTGTCCCTAACCCAAGCTGAAGCCAGACATGACTTCAAACAGTTGCTGCCATGGCCCATACTCTCAAGGACACATATTTGACTTTTTGGCAAAAAGCTCCCATACTCTTGGCACAGTAAACAGCCACCCTACTGACCTGCCCCCCAGCCTATTCATACATTGTGGGAATATTATAGCAAGGCATTGGCCTTTGAGACAAACTAGAACTCACTCTCCACAAAAACTGTCACAAAGCTTCCCTTCTTCGAATCACCTTCCACAGCCACCAAACATCAAAACTCTCTTCACCAACAAATCAAACACATAAAAAGGAACCAGAATCAGCCATTAACAGAGCTTGAAACCACTCATACACAAACTCCATTTTCTGATACACCAGAACTGGACCTCTCAAAATAGCTTGCTTAAGCTCATTCCAAGCCTACCATTAGCATCAGGAGAACCATTGGAGTGAGTCTGCATCAAGGAGAAGCCCAGAAAGCCCAGAAACAGGATCTTCCATCTCAGGTATGGCCATGAACTTTTTCTCTCAGAGCTTGCATTTTAAGTTATAAATTGATTGCTTATGTCTTGCTGGTCATGGGGATGGGTTTAGAATTAAAAATGAGTGAGAAATGAGGATTTACCAGGGCTCTGAAACTTTGCCCGTGAAACTTCATGGCTTCGATTCTCTCCATTTGAGGATGAGAAATTTAATCTCACATGTAGTTTGTGAGATTAAATTGCCATGATTTGATATTTCATTTTCTATTTGTTTGGTAATTTCCTTGTTAAGGAGCCCTAAAACCCTAGAAAACTTAGGAAAATCATATCTTGAGTTAGGTTAAGAGTTGAGACCTCTCCTTTGGGCATTGAGTTAGTATAGGATTAGGGGTCCTTTGAGTGCATTTTCAATTTTTTATAATGTTGTTTGCTTCTGATTTTGGTTTGTGTTTGATGCTTTGATCATAAACCCTAATTTGGGCTTCCATATGCATCCACCTTACATCTTCTTGCATAACATGACTTGCCATGACATTCCATGCTTCCATTTGATTCATTGAACATCATAAGACATATTGAAAGCATTTTTGGTCATTGCATCTCTCATTTGCCATGTTGCATGCCATATGCATCTCATAACTTTTCATGTATGTTCTTGGTTCTTAACTTGCTTCATTTGCATCCATGAACTTGTATGATCATCCACATGTGTTGTTGCTGGTTTGTAGCATCTCATAGCATCATTAACATCACATATATGCTTCTGGTTTTGGTTTGCATCATGTCATCCCATCCCATTTTGCAGTGCAGTGCATTTCTTTTCTAACCTCTCAGGTGGTAAGTGATTTTTGAGAAGTGAATTTGCCTTCACTTCTCATAACTTTTCTTTTCATGTCTCTTGCGTCCATGCTGCATTTTGATATGTATTTGAGATTGAGCTTGCTCATTCTTCTTCTTCCCACTTTCTTTCTTCAAGTGACTTGACTTCTTGATTGAAGCAAGTTGCTCTGCTTCTCTTGATCCTTTCATCTGCTTCCTGGTGGTTCCTCTGAAGACTTCTCTTGTTAAACCTCACCAACCCTAGGAACAAACATGTATGACAATGATTAGGGTTTTGATTAGTCTCCCCTCTTAGTTTTCACCTTTGTGTCTCTCTTGAGTCTTCTCTTCTCATCTCATAATCAGGGACTAAACCCTAAAGGCTTTAGGGCTTTGTGATTAAGCTTATGCCTGCATCCTTCTATTAGGATGGAGTGTATAACTTTAATCCTAAGTGTTAAACCCTTAATGTGTTTAATTCCCTTAATCAATTCACTTAATAATCATCAAGACATCACACTTGTAACTTGGGCCTTGCATTAGGGTTCTAATTCTTCCTTAAATGGTTAAGAAGGACTAACCCTAGTGTTAATGGACAAGTCCTCCTCAAGTTGTCTTACAAATCATAAAATCCACTTCATCATCATGTCATTAAATAAAATCCACTTAATCAAAGGCTTGTTTTGTCATGAGTTTAATCCCTAATCATGTATTAAGTTGAGGAGCTTTCCTCAGTTTAAACATTCTCATCTATTATCCTTCTATTAGGATGGTGTAATGAGTCTGTTAAATCCCTGATTATGGCTTAACCTCATTACTTAACACTAAACAAAACCACAAAAACACCTAAATAATCACAAGTAGGTTAATGATCTTAATCCTACACCAAAGGTGATTAAGTGTGTAAAGCTGACTTCACACTTAAGGTACTCTCATTACCCCTAATCAGAGGGAAGATGTGATGAGTTTACTAAATCCATTGGTTTAGACTTAAGCTCATTAACTTATGTCAAACTTCAAAAAAGGCAATAAAAGACTGAAAATTCAAAAACAAACAATAATCGTCTCCTTCGGGATTCTTTTCTCATCTCATTCACTCATAAACGAGAACTCGCTTCTTCCGTCTAATGCAAGACAGTTTGCACCTGAGCTAGACAGGTCATACACTTGAGTATAGACAAGTAAGTAGTCCACAAGTCAATTCATCTTTCAGTCTCTTTGTGTCGAACTACGGTGTTCTGACTTCCTCATTGCACGAGAGGATACGTAGGCATAACTTAACAGTTATCGAACAAAAGTCTCTGTATATTCCCCCTCTTTCTAGCCTCATCCTTTTAGCCTCATGATCTTGAGAATTTCACTCCTGTTCTTACACTGACACTTCACTTATATACTTCACTTTTCTCTTACATTGACACCTGTACATTTTGTTTTCCAACTCTCTTACACACAAATTGCACTGACACTACCCCTTTAAAACACAAATCTTTCAAGCGTGGATCCCGTCGAGTACGGAGGACAATCTGGGTGCTAATACCTTCCCAGGTTGTAACCAACCCCCTTTCTCAGTCTCTCTGGTTCGCAACCGTCTTATCCATCTCTTTCTAGGTCTATGCAGCATTGCCTTTCCTCCGGGATAAAAATGCCTAGCTGGCGACTCTATTCATCTCCAGTGAGTTCACGGCTGTGTGTTCTCATTGTCCCTCTCGCCGACCGTTCGCGTCTGTACCTTTATTTGGGCGGGTCCCACTTATCGGGAGCGACAATAGGTTTTAGGTTCTTCTCCTTTTTCTTGACTTTCCGGGGTTTCAGACTCCTCTGGTTCCTTCTCCTCATTCCTCTCAGAAGTTTCGGGCTCACTCAATCTAGAGTTTGAAGGTTCTTTATAAACGGTTCCACTTCGTAGAGTAATGGCATTAGCTTGCCCTTTCGGGTTTTGTTGAGGTTGTCCAGGGAACTGTCCTCCAGGTGTAGTCTGTGTGGCTTGGTTTAAAGCTACTTGAGAGATCTGGGTTTCAAGCATTTTATTATGAGTAATGATTTGATCAACCTTGGTTCCTAACTGGGTAATTAGTTCGTTAACATGGACGTTTTGGTTCATGAACTCTTTGTTTTGTTGTGTTTGAGCAGCGATAAAACTTTTTTCAACTTCATCAAAGCTCGGACTTGGTGGTACAGGTTGCATAGGTTGATTTGTTCTTGGTGCTTGGTAACCTTGTTGTCTCGGAGGTGCGGTATTTTTAACAGGGTTATTATTTTTGTAGGAGAAGTTTGGGTGATTCCTCCATCCAGGGTTATATGTGTTTGAAAATGGGTTCCCTCGGGTATAGTTCACTTGCTCAGTGTTGGTCTCATTCAACAGATTGCATTCGGCGGATTGGTGTCCTTGCGTTCCATATATCTCACAATTCGGCGAAACTGCGGCTACAGTATTCGGAGTTGTGTACATATGTTCGACTTTAAGGGCCAACGCGTCCATTTTAACCTGCATCATGTCTATAGAGCTTAGCTCATGTATTCCTCCTTGGGCTTCCTTCTTTTCCACTGTCGCTCGTTCTACTCCCCATGATTGATGGTTTTGGGCCATATCCTCGATAAGGGCACTAGCTTCAGGGTAAGGTTTGTTCATCAGTGCGCCACCAGCGGCAGCGTCGATGGTCATCTTAGTGTTATAATGAAGTCCATTATAGAAGCTTTGGCTGATTAGCCAATTCTCTAAGCCATGATGTGGGCATGCTCTTAATAGTTCTTTATATCTCTCCCAGACTTCGAACAACGACTCTCCTTAGTGTTGGGTAAATCTAGTTATTAGGTTTTGAAGAAGAGTGGTCTTACTTGGGGGAAAATATCTAGCAAGGAAAACTTTTCTAAGGTCATCCCAAGTTGTTATTGAATCGGGTGGAAGGGAATCTAACCATGATAGAGCTTTATCTCTGAGGGAAAAAGGAAATAATCTTAAGCGTATCGCCTCAGGAGAAGCTCCATTGGTTTTAAAGGTGTCTGCTAACTGAAGAAAGTTTTTTAAATGTTGGTTCGGGTTATCAGTAGCGAGACCTGCGAATTGTCTCTGTTGCACTAATTGCAGCAGGGATGGTTTAAGTTCAAAATTATTCGTTGGGATAGCGGGGTTTACTATACTAGAACTAGGTTCCTCGTTTGATGGTTGGGCGAAGTCCTTAAGAGGTCTTCGGTTTTGATCTTCGGCCATAGCTTTCCTATTCCTATGGAAAAATAAACGTGCGCGAGCGTAACGTTCAGGTTCAGCTAGAGGGTCTACTAAACTTCCGACACTGCGAGTCTTTCGCATTGACCGGTGGGTAACAACCTTAGTCTAAACGGTATAACTACAGGGTAATGAAATTTGACGAAATTGGTCCCCGGCAACGGCGCCAAAAACTTGACGCGTGTTTTTCGCAAGTGTACGAACACGTCAGAGTAATATAAAAGATTGTCGAATCCACAGAGACCAAGTGTCAATCTATCGTACCTGTTGTTATGGTGTGTATCTAAGGCAACTAAATAAAGGGGTTTTAAGAAGGGTGCAATGGTAAATAAAATGATAATTTTAAATAATAAATAAAGACAGGCTCGAATGTAATTCACGTAATCAATGATAATCCAGTACTCGTTAATGGAACTACTTATGGGCAATGTTTTCTCCTTTGAAAAGAACTAATTTAACAGGAACTGTCGCTTTCGCGTATTCAGAACCGAGTTGTACTCTCTAATCAACCCCTCCTATTGTCACGGATAAAAAGGTGCGTACTACGTTAGAGTAGTAAACCTATTTTTAAGAAATATAGTATCTTAACTAAGTTGAAAAGTATTTTAACCTGGATTTCTTAGCAAAAAGAGGTTCTTGCGAACCAGACTTTAAACTTCCTAACGCGTCCGAAAATCGTTTTAAAATATCTTTTCTTTTTAATCTAAAAGCTCCTAATGAACTAGACAAAGCGCTTTTGGCTGTTTTTGAAATAGTTAAAAACAATTAGATTGAATTGAAAGATAAAATAGCCCTTAAGTGTTTCCACGAACAATTATACGGATTATTGGTTCAATTACGATCCTTACATTCTAACCTTTATGGAATTAGTTAGACATGATAAAGTAAAGATTCTTTTTATAATTTTTCATAAAAGTAATTTAGTGCGAGTGCGGAAAGTAAATGAATTTAGTGCGAGTGCGAGAAATAAAGTAATTTAGTGCGAGTGCGGGAAATAAAGGAATTTAGTGCAAGTGCGGGTAATAAACGAAAGTAAAGAGAGTGCGGGAAATAAACGAAATAAAGTGCGAGTGCGGATA
This sequence comes from Lathyrus aphaca, assembly GCA_963966055.1. Classification (NCBI taxonomy): domain Eukaryota; kingdom Viridiplantae; phylum Streptophyta; class Magnoliopsida; order Fabales; family Fabaceae; genus Lathyrus; species Lathyrus aphaca. The sequence goes on from OZ014519.1 coordinate 433,473,630, forward strand.
ATAAATGAAAGTAAAGCAGTGCGAGAAATAAATAAAAGTAAAGCAATGCGGAAAGATAAAATACGAACTGGAATTAAAATGGCGGCAGGATTAACTTCCTCCAGAGTGCTCCAAAACTCGATCACACAGACAGATTACAGACTCGATCATCGATTGCAGAAACACCCCGATGTGGAATGGTAACTGCTTTGAAACTGATATATGCCTAAAGAAATCTAAGTTTGGATGAAGAAAAACAAAAAACTAAAGTCCTATTTATAGGAAAACTAAATGCGGGAAATGACCAGGACGCCCCTCCACTTTTAGTGGAGGGAACTGTATTTTTGCCTTGTGGCGCCCGCCACAGGCCTATGGCGCACGCCATAGTACTCATAGGGAATGGAAGAGTGGGGATCGTGGGTCTTGGCAGTTGTGGAGTGGTCTTGAGACGTGGCCACGTCATGGCTAACCCCATGGCGCCCGCCACGGTGGGTGCCGTAAGTGCAAAACGCTGAATTTCTAGGTTTTCGTCCGTTTCCACTCCTTTTTCGCTCCTTTTCTCGATTCAAGCCCCGATTACAATAAAAACCTGAAAACAAAAGAAAACAAAGTAATAACATAACAAAATAACAATAAAAGCTAAGAATGCATGCGAAATCGGAGTCAGAAATACGGTGAAATTTAGTGTGATCAGTGTAGAACAACTGAGCATAACATCTAACCAAGCCGCCTCGTCTCTTCTCATTCCTATAGTGCACTGAATAGTACAAGTCACCTAGGAGAGTAGGTACCGGATTCTTCAACACAAACAAATGAATAGCATTTATGTCCACAAACTTGTCCATATCAGCAAACAAAACTATCCCATACACAGATAATGCCAAGATGGTGCAAACTGAATCCCACTGTTTTTCCACGGCACATTCTCCTGCTCTTCTGACCAGAAACTCTAAGGAAAAACCAAGCACTCCTTCCTTGGTGGCAACCAGATTAGCAGATACCTCTGATGGGCTCAAATAAAGAGCCTTAGCAATGTCGGCGTGAGTCGGCCTTGTCATTTCCGAATTGAAAGGAATCTGATCTTTGATAGGTAGTCTCAAAATTTCAACATACTCTTCTAGCAGTGGACCTAGCTGGAAATCTGGAAATGTGAAACATCGGAGTCTAGGATCATAGTACTGTAGCAAAGTATGAATAGCACTCTTTTGCGAACTATCCAGGCTGAACACCATGTCTAAAATATCACCATATTGCTATTTGAAGAAATCCAAATGACTCGGGGTAATGAGAGACACCATCTGCTTGAGCAAGTCCACCTTGGTATCAAAAAACTTGTAGAAAATATTCTTCTGCCTGACGTCTTCCATTCTGAAGCAAAGATATGACCAGGAACCGGGAGTAATGCAAACCCTGAGAATAAAAGAAACACAAATGATTAATGATGATATGATGCTTATGCAAGGCAAGGCATGTGATCAGTGAAGTGTCTGTGATGTGCCAATAATATAATCAGGTGTCGGTGCAAGGTCTCAAAATCCACATATCCAATAATTATCCCTCTGATCCGGGATCCATATCTTAAAACCAGAAATCCAGATCACAAAACTGAACCAAAGGCAAAGTAGGTATGCTGAAGGTATTAGGGTTCCTGCAAACCTGTAAACCCCTCCCAATCTCACGGGTGTGCTACTCGGGTCAACATCATGGACTCTCAAAGCCGAATAGCAATAATACGTTCACCATTTCCGAGAAATGGCTCATGACCAAATCAAGGAATCGGTTTGGCATTATGTACTACTCAGGGAGGTCTCAGTTGAGTCCGGAAAAACAAGCATCCCTCACAAGTTTCCAGCTTCAAGCACTGAGTCGAGAAACAATAGTAGTGGGTTTGCCAACAAATGTGGTCTGCCACTGTCATCACTGGAGAGGGGTGTTTCCATTAAGGTCCTCGAAGATCGGTCACCAGATGCACATAACTATCAAGGTTGTACCCTGAAGTGGAGAAGAACCCCCACACATAATAGTCCCGAGACAGTCGCAATCTGGGTGTGGAACACATCACCACTCATCATGTAACCATGCGAGCACAACGTGTCCACGCTAATCCTATAGTGCACTCAAGCCGGGTAGTTGGCTTATCTCACAGTAACTCCCAACCCACAGAAAAAATGAAAACCAGCACAGTCAGACAGTCCAGTATAATATGATGCATGGAAAATAAAATACTGAAAGCGGTAAATAAATGCGATAAAGTAAAGCTGTAAAGTAAAATGAAAACGATAAAGCTAAATTAAAGCACACAGGAACAAACAGATAAACACCCAAAGAAACAAAACCAAACAGGCGCTAGGATTGACTCTACAAGGGAAACCGGAAGAATCAAGTTCGGTCCCCAGCAGAGTCGCCAGCTGTCGCTCCCGGGATTTTCATCCTAGTACAAACGCGAAAGTGGCGCGGAAAAGTTAGAGTCGCCAGCCAGACATTTTTATCCCGAATGAATGGGAAAGGTAATGTTGCACAAACCTGAGGAAGAAGGAAATGACAAGGCCTTGTGAACCAAAGATCTGAGTTCGGGAGTCGGTTACGACCTGGGAAGGTATTAGCACCCCAGATCGTCCGTCGTACCCGACAGGATCCACGCTTGCTTGTTTTGTTTCAAAGGGTGAGAAATAATATGCTGCTGAAATGAAATAATGGCTATCTGGAATGGAATGGAAATGAGAAAGAGAATTGGAAAAGAGAACAAAGAGAAAGAATGGGGAAAATGTAGGGAAAATAAAGAATGTGCCCGAACGGGCCCTACCCCGCTGCCTACGTACCTCATCGGGATAATGAGGATCAGAGTCGACGTAGTTCGCCTAACTAAGGCGGGAACTATTTGCTTGTGTTTTTTATGCTGGAACTGCGTATGTCTATGCTCAGGTGTTGCAGGCTCGTCTGGTACGAGTGCGTTTACCGTCTTGCATGTGTGACAAGTCGTCGCGAGTTCGCGTTGAGAGTGAATGAGATGAGAAGAGAAGTTCCCGCAGGATAGTCGCTTGTTATTTGTTTTTTGTCTTTTAAGAGAAGTGTTTTGAATTTGTTTGTGAATTGTCTTGTACTAAGACCTATCCATCGCGAGAAGCATTTACACCTCGCCCCGAAACAGGACGCGTATAAACACTCCGCAACAAAGTCTCGTGTCGTACAAGATTGTTCGGCTTTTATTCTTAAATGTTTTATTATTTTCTTTATGAGAAGAGAAAGAATGACTCAAGTTGATAAAAGGACAAAATCTAAGGGACTAAGACTCAATCCTAAGTTAATCGATTTATTCACAAGAGAGGTCATATGGTTAATGAGGTTTCTAAGCCTAATGGAGAAGGAACTAGAAACTACTAGAATTCAACTTACTTCCTAAGGAAGATAAGTTGATTCTAAAGCAAAAGGGAAACCTATCCAAATGAAATATTCAATCAATATAACGAAGCATTAAAATTGGAATGACAAAATAAAGCTCAAAGCTAAACAACTCAAATAAAGGCATGAATTAAAATAGTCCTATTTATTTATTCTAACTCTAATTAAAATGGAACTTAGGTTTAAGTCCTAAACTAAAGTCACACCTAATATCTTTTCTTCTAAAAATCAGAATCTAAACTAGCCTAAGGCCACATTAAATCCTTGGATTAAATCTAAGCTAAACTACTTTTTATTGAACTTTATTTTCATGGCATAAACTAATGGAAAATACATGTAACAAAGCCTAAGAACTAATATTCTAAAAAATATCTAAAATTCTGGAAAAATTCTGAAAATTAATCTATGGGGTCCTAAGATTATCTATAACATTGTGTTAAAAGGGATCCTAAAAAATCCTATTTTTTCTATGCCTAAAAATTGTTTATTTTCAGCTAAGAATTAACCACTAATTTCTAAGGGATTAAGCCTCTAAACCTAAAATAAAACGGCCTAAAAATCTACCAAAAATTATCCTAAGTTCTCTTATGGGCCTTCTAACTACAGTAAAAAGAATGGTCAAAAAAAGTTACTGGAAAGTTAAAAAATAAAATGAACGAAATCATGTACATTAGAAGAAAATCTATTAAGAATTATTTACATGAAAAAATCAACATAAAATCAAAATAAAGCAAAATCAGAAAAATAAAAATCCCAAATATTTCTAATATGAATTAAAAATCTACCTAATTTTTTATGGAATTTTTCTAGGGCATCTTCTATTTTTTATGCATTGTTTTCTAAACTATCATTAAACTAAAATAAAATTCTAAAGCAACTAGTAAAGGGGGTGAATTAGTGATTTTTTTTAGTTATTTTTCTCATACTGGGCTTTAAGGGAGGTGGGAATAGCACAGATGAAAGCCCATTTTCGCAGAATAGCAGGGAGGTGAAAAAACGACTTTTTTGTTCATTTTATTGGTGGGCTTCAAAAGTGGGGTGAGATTAGTAATGGGCAAGGCCCAATTTGCATGGAGCTGGGGGTGGTGCATATAGCATCATTTCAGAATTTTAATTTTCATTACTATGGTTTATTATCTTTTAATGGTGCATTTAAGATGATAATTATTGCTTAATTTCCCTCTGATCTTCTCATTATTCTATTAACTAACCTAATAAATTTGAAATTATAAAACAAATAGAACAGAAGAAAACGAATGGGATCTAAGAGAACCTAGAAACCCTAACCCCTCATCTTCTTCTCTCATGCGCCGCCGGACCTAGCCTCATCTCCTTCATCTTCTTTCGTCCTCAACAATGCCTCCTCCTTCATCTTCTTCGGACGTCCCATCCTAAACATCACCTTCTTCCCCTTTTGAATTTCCGTCATCCACACTCTCAATCCCTTCACCCTCCTCACATCGCCACTGACTTTTGTCATCATCCGCCGCTACCTTCTTTGAATTACTCTTCCACTATGAAAAAAGCCACCTAAGCCATCCCAAATCTAAAACAAACCCCCACGCTCTCCTCTGTCTTCCTCACACCGCTGTTAAACCTAACGACCCTTGCTTCTCGCCGCAACTCTCAAGGCCAAACCCAAGATGAATCCAATTGCAAAACAATGCTAACATCACAAGAATACCAGAATACAAGGCAAAGCAATTCGTACCTTGATTGCCGGAAACGAGGATGTTCACGACTTTGTTGACGAACGAGGTGAAGCTTCTTCGGGTAAGAAATTCGAATCTGCTTCTTATCACTCTTCTGCTTCTGTTGATTTGTGAGCCTTGATGAAGATTAACACTAAGTCAATATTGATTTCGCAGAGATGATGATGAAGTTTACAGAATCCGCTTATGGTGAAGAAGGTTGCTTGAATTCGGGTTTTGATCCGGTGATGAAGCAACTTATGGAATCCAGTTATGGCTTCTTGGATAGAATGAACGATGCTGATAGATGATGAAGGTGGTGAATGATGAAACGTGAGGATCGAAGGGTGATTCACACTACTTTCTGGTGACAGAGGGGAGGCTTGCGATGAAGACGATGGCCACAGCTTTCTTGACGCCAATGTGTGAGGTTGCAGAAGGCTTTTTCTATTGAGAGAAGAGTGATGAAGAACACATGAAGGTGAAATGATGAAGAGAGGGATTGAACAATGAAGAAAAAATGCAGGAAGATTGAAATGGATGAAGAAGAAAATGGTGGGAGAGAGATTGAAGAAAAATGGTTGAAGCTTGAAGAATCGAAAAAATGGAAAAGGATGATCAATCCAAATATTCAGTGGAGTTTTTTATTTATAGAAACTGACTTGAGGAAGGTTCTGGAAAGTTCTCAGGTAAATAGTTTGTTATGACTCTGTTAGAATTCTGTTATTAGTTAGTTACAAAAATCAGTTAGGCCTCTTTGTAACTGAAACTTCAACTTGCTTTTTTTGATTTTTGTCATTGATATTTGCATTGGCTGAATCTCTGAGTCCTTTATTTTTCTGTCATGAAATCTTTGCTTCCAAATTGTAATTGTCTTCTTATAACTCGATTTTTCTGAGTTTCCTTGGTGCTGAGTTTTCTTCAGTTTTGCCATGAGTTCTATATTTTGATAAACTTATTATTGTTTTTGCCTTTTTCCAGTTGAACCTCGTTTGTTGATTCCTGATTTTGGCTAGGACCTGTTACAATTCAACCAGGCTCATTTTACTTATTCCTTCTCTTTTCTAGTCCTAATTATGTCATTATGATTCTCAAACTGACTTTGGTCGTATTGTAGGTTGAATGGTGAAGCTCGCGGTGATTCACGAGTATTAATGAAACGGAGGTGATGATGAAGAGTTTGAAGAATGTTGTGCGGCTCTTTGACTTTGCAGTTCATCGTTGTGACAGGTTGTGATGCATTTGTTGGTGCTGAATCAAAGGTCCGTACACACACTGCTGAGGCTGGCCCTGGAGCAGCACCCCGAATCTGGACGGACAAAGCAGTTCACCGATTGGTCTTTTGATCCTCAAAGAGTAACACGGGCCTCTTATCTTGTGAATTGATAGCCATCCCGCAAAAGCAAAAGCTGCTTTGCGTTATGAAATTGAGCTGTGAAGTTTTTTTCAGAAAACTGATTGAAGAAATCCAGTTCCTGTATGTAATCACAAATGAGTATGTTATAGCCTTTTTTTCCGGTAATAATTAGATATGAACTTGGAGTCCTGTTTTTTTTTTGTTTTGGATTGGTTAAATAACAGCTTTGTAACTAATACAATTTCACTTCCTTTCTCTTGAATGCTCTTTAATTTTCTTACTGACTCTAATTTCTTTTGATGTTATGTAGGATTAAGAGCTGAGTCTGAATAAGGGAGGTTGATGGAAGGTTGAGATTCAAAAAGTGATGATGGTTCACTTGAATATGCTCTCAGAGTATCCATCATGAGAGAGACGAAAACTAAAGAAGATTGAATCTATGTAGCCATGAAGATGGATTCCGAAAGATCTTCCTGTTGTGGTTTGTTAGGACAGTTGGAACCATTGGTTGATTAGTGACTAAGAGTCATTTGGAATAGGAAATCAATTAGGTTCGCTATTCCCTTCTTTTCTTTTTGAAATTTCTTCTTGTTTTCTATCAATCTTTCTGAAAGTGAGATCCATAGTGCAAGCTGCTCTTGTAGTCACCATATCCTTTTTTTTGCCAATTTTCTGTCAGCTAGCTCCAAAGAAATCCGTTGTAGTATTTTTTTGTTTGTAACTGAACTACTTTCTGGTTGTTAATTGGTGATATTGTAACCAACTTTTCCCGATTCCGTAATGCGAGCTTATGACTTGATTTATTTTTGGTGTTATATTGGTTTTCACTTCCACTATAGTTTGAACTTTTCCATTACTGATGTTTTCCTTCACAAATTTGTAATTGATAATAATTTGATTTTTGGTTGTACGATTATGGCATAAACGACCTCTTTTTGATGTATATCCTTTGTTATATCCGTTCACTTTTCCTGCTAAATATATTATGAAACATTAAAATGAACTTCTTCTTGGTAAAAAAAAACCATTAGAAACTCAGTTTTTGTTGGTGAAAACAATAGTACATGGCAGCCCTGCATGCTTCAAAAGCAACCCGCAACGTATTGGAGGAAACTGCAATAAGACATGCAATAAGACATGCACCTGTAGTTGCTAAGCATGAGCACAAATGATCAATTAAACTGGATGTGTTTGCATGTTCCAAGATTCTATTAGCTGTTTCGTTCAGTGTCTTTGAGCTTGAAATTTGAGATGATTTAAACACTTGAACAACTTTAGGCAACATGATTCTAATGCAGGCAATAGACTCATACAGGATTTTTCTAGATGCATTATTTGTAGAAGTTACAACTTGAGAATAGATTTCGACCAATTCAATCTGGTGGTTTGAATATGAATTTGAACAAAACTTCCCCCAATATCTAGCAAGACCTTGGGTGATCGAGAAACCCTTTATTAACAAGTTAAAGACTTCAGCAATATTTAACAAACACTCGCAATTAATTCCTCTAGAATGAATATTAACCCCGAACAATACTTGATATATGAAAATTCCGTGACTTCCATTGTGAGCAAGTATACCAAAACCTTCTCAATAACTTGCACCTTAAATGGTGATATAACCATGACTAGCGCACCGATGAATATTCCCCATAATTAAACCCTTGAAGGCCGCATAGACAAGGAAATAAATCCTAATCACGCAATAATGAGCACCAAAATGATGCTTTTGAAGATTACACGAAACATTTCAGGGATCCATATGATGATCGTATGACGAGAGACAACCCCCTAACCTTTAATCTGCGTATTTTTCAAATGGACAGAGCCTGTGAGAGAGAGGAATCGTAGGGCATTATTAAATCCCAAAACCTCCAACGACACCCGAATCCAATATCCTTTGAGAAATCCTCTGAATAAGGAAAGTTATGGATTTGATGATCTCTGAATAGAAAAATCAAATCGCAGATAGATGCTTTGATCCCATGCCTCAGGAGCTCAATGCAAATGAGTGAATGCAGGTTTATGACCTAGTGAGAAATGCAGATGAATATGAAGCGCAAGCCAATTAAGGTGAAAAGAATGAGGGCAAATTTTGAGGTATTACACCGTCAATATGTTTTCATCTTCATCCACCAGCCGCACATTCATCCTACAATATTTTTTATATTGTAGAACCTGCAAAAGAATATTAGAAACAACATGACTTAGCATGTTCCAATTCTCATTATTCCTTTAAAGATTCCTCTAATTCCATATAGAATGACACGCAACCTCCCAAATCGCCATCCAATACTTGTACCGAGGTTTCATATTCTAATTAAAATTGACTTGAATCTAAGTATAAAAATCAGAATTAAAGAATAATTACTTGTTATTATTACTAACAAGCTGAGGCCATATCAATCTGGCTATACTGGAATCACGTATAGTATGTAGAATCAATTCCTCATACCTTCTGCAATCATCACATTACATGTCCCTTAATCTCAACTTCCCAAGATACTGGTTTGTAGGAAGTCCATTAAGACACATTTTCCACATAAAAGATCGGATACGTTACACAGCTTTAATTTTCCAAAGAATTTTCCAATCTAAGATTATATTGGCAACCTTGCTACTATCCTCCTTTGTTAACTATTTGTACATAGTTGCTATAGTAAAAGCCTCATGCTCAGTTCCACTCCACACTCTCTCAACACTGTGATCAGACCTTATGTTCGGGGGCATAATAGCTTTCACCTGATCTAAATTATGTTGCTCTAAATACTTCTCCAACAATTGCCAATTCCAATCGCCATCTGATGTCACCATATTGCAGACCACCATATTAGGATCAATTTATAACTGTGGATTTCTCACATTTGCTTGCAGAAACACATCAGGAAGCACCCACGCATCATCCCAAAATTGGCCTTTTTTCCCATTTCCAAACTCCCATAAAATCCAATTCTCCATATGAGGCCTTATCTTTACCATGTTTTTCCATTGACTTGAATCAGTCCCTTTGACAGTGCCACCTTCCTCTTGAATCCCGTTGTTAACATATTTGCATCTTAGGACCTCACACCACATTACTTTGCTCCCTTGAATCAAGGCCCATGTGAGTTTCACAAGACATGCTTGGTTCAGTGTCACTAGTTTCAGAATGCCTAAACCTCCTTGTCTCTTCTCTTTAGCAATAAGACTCCATTGGATCATATGTAATTTGTACTTATATTTTCTATCACCCAAATGAAATCTCCCTACAACTTCTAAATCTCTTTTAGACACATCTTAGGAATAACTGATGTCATCATATTATACGTTGGCAAGGCTTCAATCACCGATTTGGACAACATGCCTCTTCCAACAAAGGAAAATTAATTTAGCTTCCAATTTGATAGCCTCTTCTGAATCTTCTCAATCAAACTACCATAGTATTTTATTTTTGGACTACGCCCCGTCAGCATAGCTCCTAATATGTGCCCAAATTCTATGTTTCTTTGAAACCAGGTTTGAGAATAATACTCCTCATAGTCGCTTGCCGAGTATTTCTTGAAAACCAGATGTTGGATTTCTCCATACTCACCCTCTGACCAAAAACATCACAGAAATTGTGTAGAATGTTCATCACTATTTCAATTTGTCTCTCTGTAGCAGCTCCAAAAAGAAATAAATTATCAGCGAACATAAGATGAGAAACCCGAGGGCCATATTTTCCTATCTTCATACATCCCCACTGTTTCTTCTCAACCAAATCAAAAATCATATGCGACAGCTTATCGATACACAACACAAACAAATACGGTGACAATGGGTCACCCTGCCTGATGCCTTTCTTAGTCTAAAAAAAATCTTTCTCGCCTTTCCACTGAACCCTCATTTTATTAGTAGATATAGCATGAATCACATGTCTATTAATCACCTCTGGAAAATTAACTTCGTCAAGCACGTGAGCCAAAAAATCCTAACTCAAATTGTCGTAAGCTTTAGCTAGATTCAATTTTATGGCAAAAAAGCCTTTTCCACCTTTCAGTCGATGCATGTTATGGAGGATTTCTTGCGCCACCACTATATTTTATTGAATATTTCTCTTAGGAATAAATCTATTCTAATTCGGAGTAGTGAGTTTATTCATGACAGGCTTCAACCAGTTAGCAATAATATTACTCAAGAGTTTATAGATCGCATTGCACAGAGCAATTGGCATGAACTGATGAAGAGTTTGGGGACTGGAAATTTTAGGAATAAGACAAATGTCTATATAATTTATACCTGAAATATTTTTCTCACACAACCACAAGCGTCTGATAAAATTACACACTACAGTACATGTTATAGCCCAAATATGTTGATAAAATTCCGCAGGAAATCCGTTCGGTCCAGGAAATTTCCACGGTGCCATACTGAAGAGAGCCTTTTGAATCTCACAATTGCTAATCTCTACCTCTATACAAAGTCGTTGCTGACTAGTGATACTCAAAAAAGTATGCTTTGTTTTACTCTACGCTCCATCAGCAAGATCCTAAGAATACAACCTGATAAAGTTGGAATTGAACACATCTCTAATTTTCCCGTTGTCCTCAATCCATATCCCATTCACCTTCCAGCGCCGAGTTACCACTTTTGTATGATAGAATTTAGTATTCCTATCACCTTCCACCTGTAAACACCCCAAATTTTCCCTCACTAAGTTCACACCATGGCTTGTGATCTTTTCATTTGCATTTGTTCAATCATATCATATCATGTTGCATTTTTGCCTCACTGCATTGGTTCAAGTCCATCTGCATCTAGGGTTTGTGATCTGAGCAATTCAAGATCCTTCTAAGCCACTCCAAAGGTCTTCAATCATCTCAATATGGTCCATGTATGTTCAATCATCATATTATATCCTCCAAAGATCAAGGAAGTCAGAAAATCACAAGAACTGGCAAAGAATGGAAGCTGAGCTAGGGTTTGACTGCACAGATGACCTGAAATTAGGGTTTTGGTTTCAGAGGCCATAACTCCAAATTTTTTGGCCATTCTTGTTTCTATTGGTCTCAATCTGTTATAAGGATCATACATACCAAGTTTGATGAAGAAATTCATTGTGGAAGTCATCTGATCACTGGGTAACTTCCTGAGCAAGTCAGAGCCAAATCAGGGCATTGAGGCCCCCATCAATGGACCCAAAGTGGATTTTTCATCAAATTGAAGTTATATGGTCTTTATTTGATCATTTAAGTGCTTAGAAGTTCACAAATTTGAAGAAAAATGAGCAAAACCAAAAGTTGCCAAAAATGGAAATGACTTGTAATGTAAACTTTCCATTTTGGGAAAGTTTTTCAACCTCCTCTTTCTTAACCAAAAATGCTTCAAATGAAAAATTGTTGGTCATGAAAGTTGTAGATTGGATCATTCCCTTTTCAAAAAGTACAAGAACAAAATCTAATTCATTTTGGAACTCAAGTTATGGCTTTCCAAAGTTGGCAAAAATCACATAATTTCATGTTTCATGCCAAAGAGGCATTTTTGCAAAACCTCATGCCAAGCTATTTTGTGACTTCAAATTGACTTCTACACATCATAACATCATAGTGCTTGGCTTAAAACTCAGAATTGCCCAAAGAATTTCACATTTTCATGACTTGCACATAAAGAAATCTCAAAAGGGCTAAAGGTTCATGAATTTGCAAAACCTCCCACAACTTTGTCACAACTTGCTGATTTTCCTCAAAGAGATTTCCATGGCTATCCTTGAGTCTTGCTACACCAGACACCCCTTTGTACTTGGCCTGAACCAGCCCATACCTCAAAGTACAACCAATGTTGACTTTTTGCATTTTGCACCATACCAATCAGCATAGCCCACACCAACTATTCTGACCTATCACAGCTTCACATACATGTTTAATGCAATCCATTTCACACAAGAACCAAGCCTAACACTTCAGCATTGCCATAATTCACAAAAACTCTCTCTTTTGCATTTTGCTTCGAAACTCTTAGCACACTCAACTAAACTTCAAACTTCTTCCACCATTCATCTCCAAATTCATCACTGATCATAAGCCACCCCTCAAAACAGCCAAGAACACCTCACACACAAAACACGATTTTCTGGCCAGTTGAACACAAACTCACAAACCAGCCATAAAAAACTTCATCTAAGCATCAAAGATGCTTCAGGGAGGTCATTGGAGGCATTTTGAAGCAAGAAAGCAACCAGAAAGCTCCAAGATTGAAAGCTCCATCTCAGGTAGCCATGTGAATCATTTTTTCCAGAACCTTTATTTTAAGTTATTAAATGGTTAAGCTTGTTCCCCTGAGTGCAATGAACTTTGTATTTTTGAAAATGATGAAGAAATGAGAATGTATGGTCTGTCTGAAAGTTTCACCATTTTTGTTCATAGCTTCGAATCTTAAGAATGAGTGAAAGGAAATAGTTTTTTAGGGTGGATTTGAGCTTAGGGGAGTGAAAGGATTGAATCTGGAGTTTTAGAGCTCCAAAAATGGCCTAGGGAGTGAGTTGCAAATTTCTCAGGGGAGGTGTGGCCGGAGAAGATGACTGGAGGTCATTTCCGGCCACCTGAAAGTAATTAATGTTAATTAGGGTTAGGGTTTCATGTTTAAATCTGGGCCTTTGGATTAGTTCTCCCGCGCGTGATTGTGTGGCTAGGATTAAGTCGTTAGTTTTAATTTAGGATTATTTAATTAATTAATCAGGTTTAGTAAAATTTGAATTTGGGTCGTCCAGATGCGCGCCAGTCAATCCTTCCAAAACCCAGAATCAATCCCGACTCTCCATTTTGCATACTTTTTATTTATTTTGTTTTTAATTCATTTTTTCTAATTTCTTTTGTACGAATTTTTAAAAATAGTAAAAAACATTAAAAAATTCTGAAATTTTTTATCAAACCTTTTATTAATTTTCAGAACCCAAAAATATTTTTATTTTTATTTTTTGCATTAAAACAATATTTTTAAATCATTTAAATGTTATTTTTAATTAGTTAATTGATTTTAATTAATTAAAAATACATTTAAGTATTTAAAAATCACCAAAAAAATCAGAGAACATTTTTAGACATTTAGAAACATTTACAAACTCACCATACAAATTTATTTTTGGTTTTGATCACACTTTGATATTTTTTCAATGAATTAGGGTTCTTAAATTTATACATTTTTAACCCTAACTTCAAAACTTCATAACTTTTAAACCAAGTTGAGTTTGTGAGTGATTCTTTTTGCATTGTTCTATGCATGGCTTCTAGTTTCTAAAAAAAATTTGTTTCATTTTTATCTTTCATTTTCATTTTATTTGGCCTTTTACATTGAGAATCACCCTTAAAACCCTAGAAATGTAGGAAATTCATAAGTCCCTCTAGGTTTAGCTTCTGACCTCCCCCTTTGGATGGTAAACTAGTATAGGTTTAGGGTTAATTTGAGTGCATTTTCAATTTTTTATCTTATGATTTGCTTCTGTTTTTGAGTTTTGCATCTCACATGTTCATATAACCCTAATTTCTCATCTTCATTTGCATTCATCTTGCATATGCTTGCATTCATGAACTTGCCATGACATTTTGTGCATTCACATGGCATATAAGACATCCTAGGACACATTAGAATCATGTTTGATCATTGCATCATTCATTTGCCATGTTATGCATTCATTTCATATGCATTCATGAACTTTCATGCTTCATTTATGCTTCATTTGCATCCTCATTACTTGTATGATCATTCACAACTCTTGACATGCATTTGTATCATCTCATAACATCATTTGCAACATGAATGTGCTTCTGGTTTTGGTTTTCATCCTTGCATTCATTTCATTCTCATTTCATTTCATTTCCTTTTACTAACTTTTCAAGTGGTAAGTTACTTTGAGAAGTGAATTTGCCTTCACTTCTCACAATCTCTTCTCATCTCTCTTATGCATTCATTGCTGCATTTTGTATTTGTATTAGAGTGAGCTTGCTCATTCATGTTCCTTATTCATCTTCTTTCTTCAAGCAACTTATCTTCTTAAGTGAAGTAAGTTGACTTGCTTCTTTTGCTACTCCTCCTTTCATATGCTTCTTCCTTGGTGGCTCTTCTTGAAGATCTCTTGCAAGCCTCATAAACCCTAGGAACATCCAAGAATGTTAACAATTAGGGTGTGATTAGTCCCCCCATTATTTTTACCTTTGTGTCATCTTTTGTGTCTTCTCTTTTCACCTCATAATCAGGGACTAAACCTTAAAGGTTTTAAGGCTTTGTGATTAGGGTTATGCCTGCATCCTTCTCTTAGGATGGAGTGTATAACTTTAATCCTAAGTGTTAAACCCTTAATGTGTTTAAAATCTCTTAATCAATCCATTTAATAATCACTAAGACATCAAGCTTGTAACTTGGGCCTTGCATTAGGGTTCTAATTCTTCCTTAATTGGTTAAGAAGGACTAACCCTAGTGTTAATGGACAAGTCCCCCTCAAGTTGTATTACAAACCCTAAAAATCACTTCTTAATCTTACCATTAGCTAAAATCCACTTTAATAAAGGATTTGTTTTGTCATGAGGTTAATCCTTAATCATGGATTAAGTTGAGGAGCCTTTCTCAGCTTAAATGTTCTCATCTATTATCCTTCTATTAGGATGGTGTAATGGGTCCATTAAATCCTTGATTATGGCTTAAAATCATTACTTAACATTAAACAAAAACTCCAAAAACATCTAAATAAATGCAAGTAGGTTAATGATCTTAATCCTACATCATGGTGATTAAGTGTGAGGCGCTTACTTCATACTTAAGGTATTCTCATTACCCCTAATCAGAGGGAGGATGTGATGAGTTTACTAACCCTTGGTTTAGGCTTAAGCTCATTTTCTTACGACAAACACAAAAAGCAATAAAAGATTGAAAACATCAAAAACAAACAATAATCGTCTCCTTCGGGATTTTTTTCTCACCTCATTCACTAATAAACGAGAACTCGCTTCTTCCGTCCAATGCAAGACAGTTTGCACCTGAGCCAGACAGGTCATACACTTGAGCATAGGCAAGTAAGCAGTTCACAAGTCAATTTATCTTTCAGTCTCTTTGAGTCTAACTACGGTGTTCTGACTTCCTCATTACACGAGAGGATACGTAGGCATAACTTAACTGTTATCGAACAAAAGTCTCTGTATATTTCCCCTTTTCCAGCATTATTCTTTAAGCCTCATAGTCTTGAGCTTTACAATCTTTCCTTACACTGACACTCTTTTCATTTACTTCACATTTCTTTCCAGCACTGACACTTGTATTCTTTTCCAGCTTTTGCACACAGAATAACACTGACACTACCCTTTTAAACACAAATCTTTTAAGCGTGGATCCCGTCGAGTACGGCGGACAATCTGGGTGTTAATACCTTCCCAGGTTGTAACCAACCCCCTTTCTCAGTTTCTCTGGTTCCCAACCGTCTTATCCATGTCTTTCCAGGTTTATGCAGCATTACCTTTCCTTCGGGATAAAAATGCCTAGTTGGCGACTCTTTCCACCTTCATTTCATTTCTCTTTCGCCGACCGTCCGCGTTTGTACCGGGATGCAAATCTTTGGGAGTGACACCACCATCCAATTCACCTTCGCCCTTTGATACCACATCAATTCCTCCTGGTACAGAATTGTATCCAATTTACTCTAGAGTTGTTTTTTCGTCTTACGGAGCCTGACATGATCTCTTCCCATCTGAACAACACTTTGAATACCTTGAATTCTCCAAGTCAAAGCTTTCTTATCTCTGGTAATTCTTTGCATACTTTGCATATTCCAATGATCCACATTTTCTCTGAATGTCAACATATTATATTCCAAAACAACTTTCTCTTGCCACAAATTCTTAAGTAATTCCTCAAAAAGTTTTTTCCACTAGCCATGCACTTTAAAATCTGAAGTTTTTATGTTTCTTGCACAACTCTTTATCAAACAGGCTTATAATTATAAGGTGTTGGTCCGAATAATTCACTCGATGCAGAACTTGAACTTGAGCCTCAAGAAACATATTCCTCCAAATATTATTGCAAATCCATCGATCAAGCTTTTCAAATACTCTTCTCCCACTTTTCACAATTGGTCCCCGCCACATATGCTTGAAACCTGTTGTGCCAAGATCCATGAGCAAACATCGATCTATTCGCTCTTGAAACCTTTTGCATCTACTCGATTTAGCAACTACACATCCACTATTTTCATTAATGTGAAATATGTCGTTAAAATCACCTGCCACCAGCCACCCTTCATTCATGGCCTGGCCAAACAATAAATAGTATAGAAAAGATAAAACGAATCGATAGAAAACAAAATCTCAAAAAATAAAATAAAGGAATACTCGATCCAACGTCGAGTAAATTTTCAAATAAATAAATAAAGTTTCATGTGACTTTAGGACTCCTCGATTACCATCGTTCCATTCCATTACACCAAAAGCAAACCTTGTATGTTGCACACCATAAGTCGTGCGTCTCAGCACCACTCAATCGACCCACCCGATCCATCGTTCCATATCACTTACGATTCACGCGTTTTCACCCACCATGACTTAGGAGGACCATATTGTTCATTATTACTTTTTGTACTCGCATTTCTAGTTTAATATCCTTAAGTAGTTTTCTGTTCAAACTCCACTAACCATAGGATTCACCATTGAACATAATCATTTAGGGTAAATCTAGTTCCCTTAGATTTTTCCTTTTGTAATTTGAGTCTCACTTCTCATCTTAAAGAAAAATCAAAATACTTAATAAAGGAAAATGTGTACAATGCGCCACGAGCCTTAAGCTATACGGGAAATGACTAGTGGAGGTCTCCTCCACTCTTCTAGGGTACTTTACAAACGTTCCATTGGGGGCGATCTTGGAAAGTATTTGCTCCTGTATCATAGTCTTTAGTGTTGTACATAAAGTCAAAACACTTCTTCTAAAAGATAGCAAACCAAGACATCACGTCTTCTCTTCTCATCTCATACTCTTTGCGGACGAATGCGACTTTCCTCGACAGTTCAAACAGCGATACGGTAAACACCCTCGAGTCAGAGCCGGTAACACCTGAGCTAGAGCTATGGAAACGTCATCTTAAAAAACACAAACAAGTTCCCGCCTTAGTTAGACGAACTACGGCGACTCTGATCCTCATTTTCCCGATAAGGTACGTAGGCAGTGAGGTAGGGCCCATTCAAGCATATTCTTTATTTTCCCCTACATTTTCCCCCTTTTTTCCATTTTCTTTTCCAACTCCTTTCCTCATTTCCATTCCATTCCAGATAGCCATTCTTTCATTCAAACAACATATTATTTCTCACCCTTTAACAGACTAACAAGTGTGGATCCCGTCGGGTACGGCAGACGGATTGGGGTGCTAATACCTTCCCAGTTCGTAACCGACTTCCGGACCCAGATCTTTGGTTCGCAAGGCCTCGTCCTTTCCTTCTTCCTCAGGTATGTGCAGCATTACCTTTCCCGTTCCATTCGGGATAAAAATGCATGGCTGGCGACTCTACCTTTTTCGCGCCACTTTCGCCTTTGTACTAGGATGAAAATCCCAGGAGCGACAGCTGGCGACTCTGCTGGGGACCGAACCCAGAATCTCTGGTTTCCCCTTTGAGAGTCAATCCTAGCGCTTGTCTGTTTCTTTTTTCTTTGGGTGTTTATTCTTTTGTTGTTATGCTTTAGTTTAGCTTTACTATTTTTTACATTTTATCGCTTTACTTTACGACTTTATTTACAGCTTGCTGCACTTTACTTTACTGTTGCATATGCTGGCATATACTGTACTAGTTGTTCTGGTTTTCCTTGGCGGGATGGGATTATTGTGAGATAAGCCAAATACCCGGCTTGAGTATACACATAGGATTTAGAGTGGGCAGTCGCGTGGCTTGCGTGGTCTTGAGCACGTGTAGTTTTCACGAGTCCCACACCCAGATCAGGCTCTCTTGGGATATGTTCTATACTGCCTAGGCAGACCATAGAATGTTCCCACCTGAGCTGCCAATGCTGGGAACCGATCATCGAGGACCTTAGTGGAAACAACCCTCTCCAGTGGTGATAGTGGCAGACCACATTTTGTGGCAAACCCATTCGCACCCGAGGGCCCACTAGGAAATCGCATAGGATGGCCTTGTTCTCTCATAGGAACCTAGTTTAAGCAATTGGTCGTATGACGGTAGTATTGTACCCTTCAGGATGAATGTACTATTGTTTCTCGACTTCAGTGCTAGAAGCCGGGAACTTATGAGGGATGCTTGTTTTTCCGGACTCAGCTGAGGCCTCCCTGGGTAGTACATAATGCCAAACCGATTCCCTGATTTGGTCATGAGCCATTTTTCGGAAATGGTGAACGTATTATTGCTACTCGGATTTGAGAGTTCGTGATGTTGACCCGTAGTAGCACACCAGTGAGATTGGGAGGGGTTTACAGGTTTGTAGGAACCATAAACTTCCAACATACCCGCTTTTGCCAGTGTTACTCCATGATATGATCCGGTCCTATATGATATTTGGTTAAGAATGCTGGAACTTCTGCACAGAGATAATGATATTATGACTTTTCACCAACACTTGGTTATCTGATCTACACCAGCGTCGGACCGCTGATCACATGCTAGTTGCATACATGACATCATGGAATTTTAGCATACATGTTCAGTTATTTCCAAGGATCACATATCTGAATTAAATCGTCGGATTATTTCTGCATTAAAACTTGGATCAAAATAGATAGATTCCTTGGAAATAACCGAACATGGCATTTGCATACTTCCTTTCATTTTTTACAGGTATTCAGGGAAAAATTCTTATCCTGGCTTGGTTTCTCTCCAGAATGGCCAACTTGAATCATGATTGTCAGGGTATGGGCATGGAACAACTCCGAGCGGAGGTGATTGAGATGAAGGCCCAACTGGGGCATTTTATAGTGGACATTCGAGCATTGTCCCAGGATCAGAAATTGCTGAGAGAAGAATTCAACTTGATGAAGACTCAGATAAAGCTGCTTACAGGAATCATGAATGCTATGTCGAAAAAGGAAAATAGTCGTGTGTCTTCTTTTCAAACAGAAGGTCATGTTTCTCCCATCTCTTTGGGATGTCCACTAATTCAAGGTTTATTAGGTGGATTTCCTCTATAGTTTGAGTCTCTTCACCAGCAATCACCACTTGGCAGTCAGGAAGAGCATCAGATAGGAACCAACTCCACGTGTGAGCTAAATGATCCTACACCAATCGTTACCAAAGAAGTGAACACTTTCTCTCCTTATCAGGGATCCTCCTCAACTGCTACGCCTTGGTTTCCAGGAGAAATACTTCAACAGGTTTCGTTTGTAGCTCCTCCATTGGTAGCAACCCGTCATCAACAGGAGTAAGAAAGGGTTATTGATCCGATACCCGTGTCTTATGCTGAATTATGCCCATAACTGCTCAAAATGGGGTTGATTGAGTATCGCGAGCTAACTCCTCCTTCCGGTAAAATTCACCAAAGTTGGAATCCCTACGCCTACTGTGTTTTTCATTCTGGAGCTCCCGGACATGATGTTAATGATTGCAAGGCATTTAAACATCAAGTGCAAGACTTAATTGATGAAGGCGTAATCACTTTTGGACTGACCGGGCCGGAAGTGCCGCAAGATAAAGCATGCAGGAATACAAAAGAGGTGGTCAATTTTCCTTCTTCTAGAATCATTGCTCAGTCCAAGTCTTCAAAGGTGCTACATCAACAACCTTCATTTGCTCCTCGGCCGAGTATGAGTAAGAAAGTACAGGGACATGCCAGACGTCCAACGCAATGTCAACAACGAAATGTTCAATCACAATCTCATGGCCAGCAATAACAGGCACAGAGACCATTTCAGGAAAGAACAAAAGCGAGGAACCGCAGACTTGATCCTATCCCATGTCAATATGTTGTATTGCTTCCAAAGCTACTGAAGTTGAACCTGGTTGAGCTCCGTTCCATGAGGGCTCCTTCTGCTGATAATCTACCACCAAATTTCGATTCAAACTCCAGGTGCAAATTCCATTCGGGTGCCCAGGGGCACAATATTGAGAAATGTTAGGCTTTTCAGAACAAGGTACAAGACCTAATTGAGTCCAAGGCAATCAATTTTTCTCCTCATCCAAAGGTACTCCAGAATCCGATGCCTAATCACGACGGAATCGGTGTCACGGTTGTTCTACCAGATGGTCCACGTTAAGTTGAAGTCTTCGAGTTAATCACCCAGGACGTCGGGGTATTCATGAAGTAAATAAAGCCAGCAGTATTCAAGTACTCTTAGTGATGGCATCTGTGTGTTTGTCTTTCTTCATTATTCATTTTCATCCCTATTGAGGGGAACTACGTCGCTCTGATTCTTCATTGGTCATCTGGTCAATGAAGATACATAGGTAGAAGATCGCCAGGTCTTTCCGAGCAACCTTATGGGGAAACTTTACTCCCCAACTTTACTCTTTCATTCGGATGTCTCGTGTAAGGGTCAGAATAACTAGAAGAAGAGGTATGATTGCCATGGTTGGGTATACAGCTGCAATTTGAAGATTACAAGTCCGTGAAAGAGCTATTGATCACTGAAAGTATCCAAGACTGACAGGTCCAGACGGAGTCAAGCCTCCTCAACTACGGCAATATTTAGTTTCTTTACTGCATTTCCATTTGTAGTTTCTTTTATATGCTAAACATTTGTCTATATGTATGAAATTTTTTTGCTTTTGAATGTTAGCAATAATAAAACTCACATGTTTTTCTTGAAGTAATTCATTTGCATTCACTTATAACCTTGCATGTTTACATCGCAATACCAATTGTCGAGCTTAAACTCTATGAAGGAGAATGACGAAACAAAAACGCAGAATCTCTAATTGTGTACTCTTGAATAAGACCCTGTTGACGATGTAAGAGCTTTGTTTCAAATCCCTAAATACTGGAGATATAAGGAAGATAGTGTCATACCCCAAATTTGTCCTACCCACACCGTTTTATTGTCTAGCCATTATTTCAAAAATTCAAAAAAAATATATGTCATTTTATTTGTCCGACTAATCATTTTCGAAAAATTCAAAAAATATGTCACTTCTTTTATACCCGATTTTTATCCATGTCTTTTCCAAAATTCCAAAAAGGTATCTTCTTATTTCATTATTGTTGCACCCCAAAATTTGCCCTCTATTTTTTAACTCTAACCAATTTTTTTGTTTCACATTCATTTGCATCATCATCATAGCATAACATTTTTTTTTCTGTCTTAATATTAGCCGGAATAATTTCTCGGAATTTACAAACAGACTGGTCAAATTAACTTTTTAACTATGCCTAAAATTAGTCGACGAAAAAATGTCAAGTTTAAGTTTGCAAATGTCGGTAATATTAATCTGCGGTTCACGTGGTTTAATTTGACATGCTAAAAATATTTTTACGACTATTTTTGGTCATATGTTGATCAGTCTGAGCAGTTTAAACGGTCATAATTTTTATTTCAAAATCCGATCAAACGCTGTATTTTTCCGAGTCATTTATTCCGCGCTGATTATTTTGACGTATTCATTTTATTTTTTCGAGCATTTTGGTGCCCGAATTTTATTTTTTTGAGTCTATTTATTTTTATATTGGGTCTAGAATAAATAAATAGGATTATTAGTTTTTTTATTTTATTTTAACTAATTTAATTATTAAAACTTTATTTGTTTTTTAAATTAATATTTTATTGGGTCTAGAATAAATAAATAGGATTATTAGTTTTTTATTTTATTTTAACTAATTTAATTATTAAAACTTTATTTGTTTTTTAAATTAATATTTTATTGGGTCTAGAATAAATAAATAGGTTAATTAGTTTTTATTTTAGTTTTAACTATTTTTATTAAACTTTATTTAATTATTTATATTAATATTCTATTGGATTCCAAAATAAATATTTAGGCCCATTTACATTAACTCTAATTGGTCCCTATATATACCTAATGTGTTATTGCTGTTAAGAGGAGACCGAAGAAAGACAGAAAAGAGAGAAGAAAATCATTCCTGCAACAGCTTTACTTTCCAATTGCACTTTGATTGGTACGTAATATATATATAAATTCCTATAACATTCATATGTTTTATATATACATATATATTTGTTAATATATATATTTGTTGCTTTTGTTACACTTTGTTAATATCTTAACTAACGTTTCTTTTGTTAATATATATATTTGTTGCTCTTATTTTGTTAATACATCACAGGTAACAAAGAACATAAAACGTTGTTTTTATGTATACATATATAGAATTGGCTGCATATTCGTTATATGTATATATATAAAGTTTTTATTTATTTATTTTTTACAGTTTTGTTTTAATTTTTTTATAATTATTTGATTATGTTCAGATCGGATCGTGTCGATACGCTGTTCGCACATTTTATGTGTATGAGGCGTGACACTTATGTTGATCCGATCCAATTGCGATGATCGCATTTTTTGTGTTAGCAACGTTGTTTTTATTTTTTCCATTTTCTTTTATGTTATATATTTAGATCTGTACAGAAAACTAACTACCTTGATTTTTTTCCTAAACCTTGACAATTCCGCCACAAACTCTAAATTTCAAACCTAAAACTTTAACCGTGTTATTTCCTTTAAACCATAAACATTTCCACAAACCTTAACAACCCTGTTGTTATTTCTTATTTTTGCTCATGTTTATGTTATTCATACACTGTAATTGCTTCTCCCTTGTAATATTTTAAGTTTTAACTTGTAATATTTTCAGTTTTACTTTTCGCCATATAATTATGTAACTGCCTCAGCCATGTAATAGTGTAGGAATTTTTATTTTCTGCCTTTAAATTTCTGCCTTTAATTATTTTTATTATTCCCTGCGTGGTTAGTAATTTAGGGCGTGCCAAGAACTGAATGAAAATCAATATGGACTGAGATCATTAATTAAAAAAAGAGAGACTAATTAATCAATAAACTTTTTCTTATAATAATAATAGTATTTTGTATATAATTTTTATCATAATTATATTTTGTAAGTAAATAATAAAATAATCAAATTTTCTAATTCTTCTTTTAACTTCTAAAATTTTTGTCATTCTTTTATACAATTGTAAATAAAATCTAATTGAATTTTTTTTTATAATTAAATAATTATGATTCTAAAATATTGTATATAATTTATAAATAACCTACTAACTTAATAATTTAATAGTTTTCTATAATATTTAATTTGTAAATATTATTTTAATTTTAATAATTATTTTACTTTATGTTTTGTATATTAATAATATTATTTTCTTAATTGTACTATAATAGTAATAATCATATAATGTAAATAATTAAAAGTCTTCTTAATAATCTTTAATTGTTTTTCTCTAAATTTAATTTCTTTTTTTTATACTAATTCTAATAACTTCTAAATCTAACTTGTCTAACTTAAACTTTTTTCTTTTTAAATTAAATGTTTAATTGTTATTTCTTTAATTTATTTTAACTTTATTATTATTATTATTATTATTATTATTATTATTATTATTATTATTATTGATTTATTGTTAATATTGCTTTATTATTTTTGCTTCATTATTATTATTATTATTATTATTATTATTATTGCTTATTTATTATTTTATTATATCTATTATTCTTGTTTTATAATTTATTTTTTATCCTACTATTATGTATCTGCCAAAGCCTTGTAATAGCTTATAGATTTATTTTTCCGTCTTTATTTTCTTTGTAAATATTTTACTATATGGTTAGTAACCTTAGGGTGTGTATAACTTATATGTAATTAAATTGAACTTAGATAATTAAAATAAGATAAATACCGGAATATAAACACTCACACACGTAAGTCGATCTTTGATCGCCATCTCACTTCCTAAGGTTATCCCTCTCAGTTGCCTTAAACATGGTCAAGTCCCTCGAATATAGGGATGTCTTAAGCAAAGTCCCTTCAAATATAAATCATCATAGTCCCTACAGTTTAAAAGATCAAGTCCCTTCGAGGTTGCCTACGGAATAATGATCTTGTCCCTTCGAATAAATGATGATAGTCCCTACGAATTGCTAAGGACATCCCTCAAGTTGCTTTCTATGACCATACGATGACCCTACGCCTGTCCCTTAACACATCCAAGGTAATGACTACCTATTCCTTAATAATAAGGATAGTCTTACCATTGAAAGAACATTTAAGAACAGTAAAGATTTAGGTTCCTCTTAAGTACTTGCTCACTTTTTTCATCAAATTACTTCATTACACTTTACATTTTAAACAATTTTCAAAACAAAGTCTTTATATATATCCTACAAGGGTCATTATAAAGTACTTAAGAAATTTTTTAATCACACACTACACTTTCCCTTTACATAACCTACCCCCCGAACCCAAAAATCTTTTAAGGTCTTTCCTGTTCTTTTATGCCCTTTCCTTTGGATA
The DNA here is from genome assembly GCA_963966055.1 of Lathyrus aphaca. Taxonomy (NCBI): domain Eukaryota; kingdom Viridiplantae; phylum Streptophyta; class Magnoliopsida; order Fabales; family Fabaceae; genus Lathyrus; species Lathyrus aphaca. The sequence goes on from OZ014519.1 coordinate 433,498,464, forward strand.
AAATAAAAGTCGGTGGCGACTCTTGCTATCCGCAACATTTAACTAAAGACAGTTCTCCCACCGTGTTACAATGATCCGTTTTTAATTATTATTCGTTTACAAGTTCATTTTCATTTAGACCTATTCTCTTAAGCCCATTTATTATCACACAATTTTTTTTGGCATTCCTTATTATTTTATTACCATTTTGCTACTATTATTTTTCTCATTCTTGTTATCTTATTATTTTCAATTTCAAATCCTTTATTTTTTATTTATAAAAAGGGTCCATTTATGAAATTACAAAATTACCAAAAATTATTATTATTTCCTATTTGCTTTTTATTATTACTTTTATCATTACCATTATTATTATTTCTAATTATTTATTATTATTATTATAGTTATTTGTTATTTCAATTTCCTTCTTATTATTATTTATTATTATTAATATTATTATTATTATCAGTCATTTTTTTTATCTTTTATTTTATTCATTTTCTTACTATTATAATTGTTACTATCTTTAAATTTAAGTTTCTTTTTCATTTGTGTTATTTCATTTCCAATTTTCAAACCAAAAGTTTTTTCCACAGCCTGTCAACAGCGCATCCACCAGTACAAAGGGCAGCAACACGCACAAACTTCACCACCACTCAGCTTCAATTTCCACAAAGGAGCCACAACACACCACTATCAAGCATTCCCATAACAACCTGCATAAAACGTTTATACAGCCTGTAGAAAAATGACAACAACATATTATTCCTCAATATTTTCCTCTCAATCTTACCACAATACCCTCTGATTTTTATTCTATAAAACCAATCTTTCACAATACACAAAAAAGAAAAAAACCACAAAATAATCCCCTGCAAAAATTGATTCCAAAACCAAATTTCAAAACCAAAAAATCAATAAAGCAACTCTCCCATAAACCTCCAGCAGATAACCTTCAAACCAAAATATATCCTTCATTTTTTTTCACAAACTCATTACCTCCTTCAAACATCAACAAACCATAAACTTATGAATAATCACCACCATCAAAATCCAAATACCCCACTGTCATTCGCGCCGAAAACCACCGAGCAAAATGCAGAGAACCACCACCGCAGTGAAACCGACCGCACAACCTCAAACCCACCAAACGCACATTGTTTCAACCACCGTTAACCCACCGTCAAAATAAATCGCACCTGAGAGTGAGAAATTACAGATCCGAAACGAGACAAAACGAAAAGCCAAAACGCGTCCCAAATCACACCACTTTCGCCGAAACTCAGCCATCACCAATCTTCGGTTGAAGCCGCGAACACCCCCGCAAATGCAGTGAGGAAGAGCCGAGTCGGAGACGGAAAGAAGGTCGCAAGCGTGAAGCCGAGAGAGGGACCCGTTCGCTTACCGTCGCCGTCGCGGAGGTGGTGAGAATTTGTTTGTTTTCGCTGGCCCATTGTGAGGAAGAAGGGTACCGCGCCTCTTTACTGTGTTTTTTCTAAAAAACTATTGTTTTGTTTTCTGAAAAATAGCTAATCTTGTTCTTTATTTTCTTTTTCTATTCATTTGTTTTTTTATTATAATTAAGTTAAGAAATAATGAGGATAGCCTTAAACAAACCCTTTTCCCGTATCCCTAGGTTCAGTTCACACATATCCACACATTTCCCTCTTTATTTATTTTTTATTATTATTTCATTTTCAAGAAGAAAAAACGTGTTATACTTACTGTTGTTGGGCTTATAGCCCCATGTTTATATTTACCTTTAAGTTTTTATATCTAGTTTTTATTTATTTATGTTATACATATTGGCCTTAAAATCATCCCTATATCTTCTAGGCTTATATTTAAAAAAAATCTATTATTTATTATTTCAAGTTTTTTTGTGTTAGTTTATATATCTAAATCATTTTTTTTTAATTTATATATCTCGGAAGCATTTAGCTTTTTAATTTTAGAGTAGATTTATTTAGGACCAATGACATAATAAAAAGTCGATGTTCGCCCGATTTCATTAAATCGGTGATACTCGGTCAATATGAGGCCCTCCTTTTAATTAGTTTTTTTTATTATTATTTTATTATTTTGACCAATAAAATATTCAATTTAATTAATTTTATTCTTTATTCTCAAATATTACCAATTTATTTATTAATTTATATTTATTATTTTATTATAATTTAATTTTTGCGATTCAATTCAATTTATTTATTTATTTCCGCATCTCAAAATAATGTTCAACTCCTCATAGAATGATTCTAACCTTGAATCGATTCTAAGGAAGTAAATGAACCAAATTTCGACGCGTCCCAAAAAGGTCCAACGCCTTCGAATAGTTGTCTCCGGATAAAAAGGCCGAACGCCTTCGAACAGTTCAAAAACATTGCACACACGCTTTCTCTTGGGCTAATTACAACGAGACCCCTTTATTTCTCGCAATCCCCTGTATTTATTTTGTATCCCTCTCCCATTACTTTGTACGCATTTTATTTTCCGTATTTTGTTTAATTCTGAATCCTTGGTCCAACGCCAAGCGACTTCACTCGCACACTTGCACTTTATTTTCCGATTATTGTTTCGTTTATTAGGATCCACCTTACCTTGCGAGCCGAGCGCATTGTGCCTCGCTAAACAAACCACAAAATAAACCTCCACTTGCATTTACCCTCTAACCTCAAATAAACCAAAATGTTTCGATTAGATCCAAACCCTTGATCCAACGTCAAGCGGTCTTAGGAAATAAAATACTTTAATAAAAACGAGAAGATTTGTACGCCACGAGCCTTAAGCGGTAGAAAGGAGGATAACGAGCTCTCGTTACTCGCTCTGATTATTTTGATGCAAGACGCTCGTCTTGTTGGACGAGATAAACTATCCATAGTCTTTAGTACATTTCAACTCTTAAACCCTTTCATCGAAGAAAGGTAATAAAATCAACAACCATTACCCTTAGTAGGCCGAACTACGAGACTCTGACTTTCCCATTGCACACGGGAGTACGTAGGCACGAGGATATCAAACCTTGCCGAGCACCTAGAATCAATCTAACTTATAATTCAACTCATTTCCCTCTAGCAAGCAATTCGTTTAAGCATAGACATCCTTTCGCGCGTGATAACTTAGATGGTTCCCATCGAGTACAATGGATGTAGGGGGTGCTAATACCTTCCCCCTGCATAACCGACTCCCGAACCCATGCAATGGTTCCGTTGACCTTTGTCCTCATCCTTCTCTTCCCGGGTTGTATCTATATCTCCCCTTTCCCTCTTCGGGAATAAATAGAATTAGGTGGCGACTCTTCAGTCCGTCCGGCGCGTGACTCTGTCCTTTCGGATCACGTAAGGTCGTATTTTTCGGGGTACGACAGATAGACCCTTGCTAACCCCTTTGAGCCTTGAAGTAGGAGTTTCTTTTTGCATGAAAAAACCCTCACATGTAACCCAGGGCAGGGTAGATGTCAGCTAGTCGGACAAAGTGTTCAGGCTTTCATAAAGGAGTGTATTTAAGGATCCATTACATTCCACTATGCTAATCAAGAGGTCCAAAGACCAGAAACCACAATGGTTATCCAAGTCAAAAGGTCCAAAGATTGAAAACCACAATGGTTATCTTTCGTCGACCAAAGAATGAGGCAGTCACAACCCTCGCAAAGCAATCAAGACAAACAGTGTCACACGACTTGTTCAAAAAGCAAAAAAAAAGGGAAATGAAAAATCCCGCTAAGTCGAAACTTGAAAACAAGCGACTTAGGCAAAAGTTAGGGAATCCCTCTAGACTTCACAATCAAAGATTCACAAGAATCAGTCCAGTCAAAAGTTAGGGATAAGCAAAAGAATGAAAGACGAAAATTGAAAAGAGGATTACATAAGAAAGATCCTTAAGCAAGAACAAAGTCGTGTGGCACAGACACGGAAGACAAAGGGGTGACTGACTCTCAACAATAATCTAATTGGTGCTTGAACCGATAGCGGTAATGGTTCCTCAACCAGCACGAAACCTTATGAAAAGTGAGTGCTTGTGAAAATTAGCTGAACATAGGAATGGAGAACATCACGAAGAGTGGGTGGGCACAAATAAACTTCGAGCCTATATCTTTTGTTTCTATAACCGTGAACTAGGCCACGATACAACCCTTAAAAGTCCTAACTAAAACAAGGTTATTTTGAGAGCGTACTACCACGAGACCGCGTTCCTGACTCCTATGAGTTGTGCTAAAAGATCCTTGTTGGTATTGCATGTACATACTTTCATTAAAAAAATATAAATAATGTCGTATCTTAAACCAATGATTCGCTCACAAAGGTTTGCGACCCCTTTTCAAAACTTCAGGATTAACATGTGTGTCGCATTAGAATTTTCATTCTAAGAATAAACATTTTTTGCTTGCATACATTTGTTTGGCATCATAAATGATTCACATGCGGAAATTCAGTCCAGACGCTTAAGCTTGCCAAGTTGAGAAGTCTAAAACTTCTGAAAGACAGTCGCTTCGAGGTGCACTCTTCCACAAAAGCTTCATTGAATAAAGGACTTTCCCAACTAGTCATGATAAGAACTAGCCAATCCGGGGCAGTTACGTCGAGCAATCTCTTCAAATTTTAGCCAAACTAGGGCAATCACCTCGAGATTCAAATCTCTCCAAGAGCGAAGATTAGTCAGTCAGGTACAAAACTATTCAAACACTCGTACTAGGACAGGCCACCCCAATAGCGCGAAGATTCATTCTTTCCCGAAGACAGACAATCAGAAGCATTTACCCAGAGTTCAGAATACCGCGGTCACTCGTCAAGCCAATTATCTCGTTCAGCGTTTATTACAGCTCCAAGATCATCTTCTTTGGCAATGGTTACCTCCCCAGCAAGGTTATTACGCTGATTCATGCAGTCGTTACGATACCTAAGAGTTTAAAGACACTAGGTCTTTTGTAAAATCCTCTTAAGGTAAACTCCCGACAAAAGCAAATGATACCTAGCATGAGACGACTTGAAATCTTTCCTCCTCAGCAGGACGTGTCTCGGTTTTTTCATCCCCAACAGACGAATGAAAGTTATCCCGAGTAAAGTCACCAAGTTTTTCCTTCAGCTGGTTTCCTTAATCTCGGTTCCTCAACAGATCTAAGTAACTCCTATTCCCCTAGCAGATTTCAGATAAATCATTCTCTTCCCCAGCAGATCCATAAGAGTGGATAATCCCCAATAGTCGAGGTATCCCCTGGAACGGTCTTCAAATCTAAAGTCCAATTTATTTTTGGAAAAGGTGTTAATTCGGGACAGTTGAATTATTCACGCTCTTTTCCAACAAAGATGTTATCCCCACGGGGCTTCTTGAGATCGAATCCGCGATCATTGTGTTTCCCCACAGAGTTAGCAGAGACTTATTACTTCCGCATCAGGAACTCCCTTTGCACTTACGCCATTTCATTGACATGTTCGAAACTTAACATCCCCAGTGTCATGGGTCATCATGCCATGTGATTCAACATATGCATACCCAGTATAATCCAAGTTTGATATCTTATAAAGTCCAGCCACAAACTGGCCAAAGTCCATCTTCGGGTGGCAAATTTCTAAAGTCCCCCGCAATGGGCAAAAGTCTCCCGTAGTGAGCAAAAGTCCAGCCACAGACTGGTGTCGCTCCCACTAAATGAAACCGGGTCAGATAGGGTACAGACGCGAACGGTCGGCGAGAGGGACAATGAGAACACACAGCCGTGAACTCACTGGAGAAGAAAAGAGTCGCCAGCTAGGCATTTTTATCCCGGAGGAAAGGCAATGCTGCATAAGCCTAGAAAGAGATGGATAAGACGGTTTGCGAACCAGAGAGACTGAGAAAGGGGGTTGGTTACAACCTGGGAAGGTATTAGCACCCAGATTGTCCGTCGTACTCGACGGGATCCACGCTTAAAAGATTTGTGTTTTAAAGGGGTAGTATAAAAGAGCTGGAAAAGGATATACATGTGTCAGTGTAAGAGAAGTGAAGTGTATAAATGATGTGTCAGTGTAAGAAAAGAAATAAGATGCTCAAGATCATGAGGCTAAAAGAATGATGATGGGAAGAGGGGGAATGTACAGAGACTTTTGTTCGATAACTGTTAAGTTATGCCTACGTATCCTCTCGTGCAATGAGGAAGTCAGAACACCGTAGTTCGACCCAAAGAGACTGGAAGGATGAATTGACTTGTGAACTGCTCGCTTGTCAATGCTCAAGTGTATGATCTGTCTGGCACAGATGCAAACTGTCTTGCATTAGACGGAAGAAGCAAGTTCTCGTTTGTGAGTGAATGAGATGAGAAAAGAATCCCGGAGGAGACGATTATTGTTTGTTTTTGAGTTTTCAGTCTTTTATTGCTTTTGAATTTGTCATAAGTTAATGAGCTTAAGCCTAAACCAATGGGTTAGTAAACTCATCGCATCTTCCCTCTGTTTAGGGGTAATGAGAATACCTTAAGCGTGAAGTCAGATTCTCACACTTAATCACCTTTGATGTAGGATTAAGATCATTAACCTACTTGTGATTAATTAGATGTTTTTGGTGTTTTTGTTTAGTGTTGAGTAATGAGGTTAAGCCATAATCAAGGATTAAACAGACTCATTACACCATCCTAATAGAAGGATAATAGATGAGAATGTTTAAGCTGAGGAAAGCTCCTCAACTTAATCCATGATTAGGGATTAAACTCATGACAAAACAAGTCTTTGATTAAGTGGATTTTATTTAATGGTATGATGAAGAAGTGAATTTTATGATTTGTAAGACAAACTTGAGGGGGACTTGTCCATTAACACTTGGGTTAGTCCTTCTTAACCAGTTAAGGAAGAATTAGAACCCTAATGCAAGGCCCAAGTTACAAGTGTGATGTCTTGATGATTATTAGATGGATTGATTAAGGGAGTTAAACACATTAAGGGTTTAACACTTAGGATTAAAGTTATACACTCCATCCTAAGAGAAGGATGCAGGCATAAGCTTAATCACAAAGCCTTAAAGCCTTTAGGGTTTAGTCCCTGATTATGAGGTGAGAAGAGAGGACTCAAAGAGAGACACAAAGGTAAAACTATGAGGGGAGACTAGTCAAAACCCTAATTCATTGTCATGCTTGGTTGTTCCTAAGGTTTGTGTGGTTTGCAAGAACAATCTTCAAAGGAGCCACCAGGAAGCAGATGAACAAGATCAAGAGAAGCAAAGCAACTTGCTTCATTCAAGAAGTCAAGTCACTTGAAGAAAGAAAGTGGGAGGAGAAAGAATGAGCAAGCTCAAACTCAAACACATATAGAAATGCAGCAATGGATGCAAGAGAGATGAGAAGAAAAAGTTATGAGAAGTGAAGGCAAATTCACTTCTCAAGGTTACTTACCACCTGAAATGTTAGAAAGAAATGCAATGCAATGCAAGATGGGATGAAATGGCATGATGCTAAGCAAAACCAGAAGCATGTTGATGGTGATTATGATGTTATGAGGTGCTGCAAACATGAGGCAAGACATGGAGATGTTCATACAAGATCATGGGTGCAAATGATGCAAGTTAGAAGCATGGATGAACATGAAAAGTTATGAAACATACAAGGCAAATGACATGGCAAATATGAGATGCAATGATCAAAGATGCTTTATACATGTCTTAAGATGTCAAATGAAACACAAGCATGCATAAAATGCAAAGACAAGTCATGTTATGCAAGAGAATGCAAGAAGGATGCAAATGAAAGCTCAAATTAGGGTTTAAGGATCAAACATCAAACAAAAACCCAAAACAGAAGCAAACCCTAAGATAAAAAATGGAAAATGCCATCCTAAGAAACCCTAAACCTATACTAAACCAAGGTCCAAAGGGGGGCTCTCAACTCTTAACCAATCTCAAGATATGATTTTTTTAAGTTATTAGGGTTTTTTAGGGTTCTTAACAAAAGAAATGCCAAACAATTGGAAAATGAGGAATCAAATCAAGACCATTTTATCCTAGAAACTACATGCTAAACACAAGACAAAGCAAAAAGAATCAATGTCCAAACCTTCCTAGATAGGCAGAAATGAATTTTTGAACTTAGGATCAAATTAATGCATAAAAAATGATTTAATTCAATGAAAAATTCTTAAAATGCATCAAGATCAAAAAAGAAATTTGGTTTGAAGGTTGGACAATGTTTCTAAATGTCTTAGAACATTTCATGAATTTTTTGGTGATTTTTAAATACCTAAAAGTATTTTTAATTAATTAATTTCCATTAATCAATTAAAAATAATCTTTTAAATATTTAAAAATACTTTTTTAATGCTAAAAATAAAAATAAAAATATTTTTGTGTTCTGAAAAATAATGAAAATCTTGACAAAAATTTCCATAATTTTTAAACGTTTTTTGCTATTTTTAATTAAATATACAAAATATATCAAATAAAATGGAAATAAAAAGAAAATAAATGGAAGTATGCAGGATGGACGAACCAGATTGGTTCTGGGCAGGGAAAGGTTGACTTGGCGCCACATCCAATGGCCCAAGTTCAAACCTGGTTAATTCTGATTTTAAAATAATTAAACTGAATTAATTAAGTTAATTATGGATTAGGGCAAAATGGAAAGATCCTGGCCATCAAAACGCGCGCGGGTCAAAGGAAGTCAACCCATCCTACGCTCCACATTCAAACCACAATTAATGACATAATTAGGGCTAATGACATTCAGGTGGCCGGAGAAGACTTCCGGTCGTCTTCTCCGGCCAGCATCCTCCCTGAGAAAACCCCAAACCCCTCAAATCGTAACAAAAACGAAACCTAAGAACTGGGAAATGTTCTCCAACCCCTCACGAATCAAACCCCTCTCCCAAAACAAATTTCTTCTTCCTAAATAAGCTGAATCGAAGAAAATGAAAGCTAGGGCACGCAGGTTTCAGAGAGAAATTAAATGCTCATTTCAAAGCCATTTTTGAAACCAATGACATCAGGATGATCAGTGAAGCACATAGAACAATTTTATAACATGAAAAATGATTTCTGGAAAAATAAATTTCAAGCTACCTGAGATTCGAAGCTTTCACTCTGATGACTTTCTGGACACTTCTCCTTGTGCAATCCACTCCACTTGATCCCCAGATGATGTTTGAATGCTCAAGAAGAGTTTATGTTGGCTGGATAGTGAGTTTCGAAAGCTCCTGCTTCAACTCAGTCAGAAATGGCAATGGTGATTCTGGCACTTTCAGGTCATGGTGAGGGGTTGTTTGTGATCCTGAGGGTGAATGGAGAAGGTCTATGGTGTTTGTTGGTATGTTTGTGAGCTAGGGAGGGAGATTCGAATGGAACTGCAAAATGAAGTGAAGAATGGCTATGGGGTGTTCTGGTTGATTCAGGCTTGTGTTCTTGCTGGTTTCTACTCAATGATGCATGGTGAGTTGAATGGTGAAAATGGTTTTTGTGTTTTCAAGCTGTGGAAGCAGATTCGAAAGCTTAGGCAATGTGGTGTGTTTTTGTGAATGTTGTGAATGAGAGAGTTTCAGCCTTGCTTCTTCATATCTTTGGCTTGCCAAGGGATATTGTATTATAATCCTATAGGTCAGATGATGTGACCTGGCCTATAGTGATTGGTAAGTTTGCTTTTGCAAAATGTCCACCTTTTGTGTAAGTGAAGTATGGCTCATGATCTAGGCAAGTACAAGGCATGGGGCTGCGCAGCAAAATGAGGTGAGAGGCTAGCAAAAGTCAGCATCCAATGTCACAAGTTGTAGGAAGCATGATGAGTGGTTTTGCAAGTTGTTGCAACTTTGGTTCACATGTGATTTCTTTGCCTAACCAACCATAAACCATGGGCATTCTTGGTTCAAATTCTGATTTTTGTGACTTAGAGAATGTTTGTGTGCTGGTTTGAAGTGAACTAGAGGTTACAAAAGGCATTGGTCCATGACTTTGCAAAATTTCCATTTGAGGCATGCCTTGAAAATCAATGATTTTGGCCAACTTTGTCACACCATAACTTTTGATCCAAGAAGAGTTTGATCATGTTCTTGTACTTTTTGAAAAGGGAAAGATGAGATCTACAACTTTCATGACCAAAGTTTTTCCATTTGAAGCATTTTTGGATCAATAATCAAAGCTTGAAAAATGACCTAAAATGAAGCATTCTTGAAAAGTCAACTATGCCCAAAAAGTCAACATTTGCAAAAACCCTAAATTCTTGATTTTTATGAACTTCAACCTTCTTCCATGATCAAATAAAGATCATATACACTCAAAATGATGAAGATCACCCATTGGTTGGGTCATTGGGGGCCTCAGATGCCCTGATTTTACACTGACTTGTCCAGAAAGTCAACTCTTGATCAGATGACTTCCCCATGGAATTTCTTAATGAAAATTGATATGCATACTCCCTATACCATATAGAGACCAATGGAAACAAGAATGACCAAAAAATTGGAGTTATGGCCTCTGAAACCAAAACCCTAATTCTAGGTCAACTGTGCAGTCAAACTTGGCTCTGCATCCACTCAAACCCTAGTTCTTGTGATTCTTTTGAATTCTTGGCTTTGTGAGGATGTAAAATGATACTTGAACACACATGGATCCCTTTGAAGTGATTGGTAGCATTTGGAGTGGCTCAAGAATCCCTGAGATTGCTCAGATCACAAACCCTAGATGTAGATGACTTAGAACCATGCAGTGAATCAAAAATGAGATGTGAGATGATATGATTGTGCTTATGCATATGAGAATGATCACAAGCCATGGTGAAATGGGTGAGGGCAAATTTGGGGTGTTTACAGCTGCCCCTATTCAAACATGAGTTAGCCGTGCAGGATGTAAGCGACGGCTTAACAGGCAAACAAGATAACTTGTGGTTGAATACCAAAGACAGTCCAAAATTTGCACTCACGGAATGAAGAAGAAAAGGGATATAGATTGTAAAAGAAAATAAAGTATATTGTAAAGTGTGGGCAACGGAGGACGACCGTCGAGCAGAGGACGACTGCTGGGTAAATAGCAATGACGGGGACGACCGACATGCTGGGGATAAAAGGTAAAGCCAAGACGGGGACGGCCGACTAGCTGGGGAAAATAAAATCGTGATGGGGACGGCCATCAAGATAAAGCTGTAGAATTCTCTGGAAATTAATGAAACATGATGGGGACGGCCACCAAGTTCACAAAGGTAAAGTAACCAACGATGGGGACGGCCATCGGGCTAAAAGGAAAAGGGACCACGACGAGGACGGCCATCGGGTTAAAGAATAAACGAAATAAACAGATGATGGGGGACGGCCATCAAAGGTGAAGGACGATCACCTAGCAGGGTACGGCTGCTCTGTTGGGGATAAAAGAAATATGATGGGGACGGCCATCAAAGGTGGAGGACGACCACCTGACAGGGTACGGCTGCCGAAAATATCAACGATGGGGACGACCATCGGATAGAAAAGGTCAACGATGGGGACGGCCATCGGACGAGCATGATGGAGGACGACCATCAAGAAGTGGAGGACGACCACTCAGCAGGGTACGGCTGCTCTCAAGGTTTATCGCAACTCAGGACGAGTGTCGGATAACCAAAATCAACAATGGGGACGGCCATTGGATAAGGTGATGAAGGACGATCATCAAAAGGTGGAGGACGACCACCCAGCAGGGGACGGCTGCTAAAATCAACGATGGGGACGGCCATCGGATGAGCATGATGGAGGACGACCATCAAGAAGTGGAGGACGACCACTCAGCAGGGGACGGCTGCTCTCGGGGTATCATAACACAGGACGAGTGTTAGATAAAGGAAAAAAATGCTTTGTTGGTGATCTACTGGGGATATAGTGAACACGGACGAGTGTTCACAACCAAGAAAGGAAAGTATAAGTGTTTGGTATTGTGTATAGATTAAAGATGCGGACGAGCATCCTTAGATTATGATACGGACGAGTATCATGTAGAAACAAATACTGATACGTGTTCAGAGATGATGATACGGACGAGTACCATCTGGTTAACAGAGAACACGGACGAGTGTTGAATCTGAAGGGACTCTTCTGGGGAATAGTAGACACAGGCAAGTATCTACGTTCAAGAAGACATAAGTGTTTGACGCGGTATATGGATTAAAGATGCGGACGAGCATCCTTAAGACTATGATACGGACGGGTATCACGTAGAAACAAACACTAGACGCAATGTTCTGAGATGATGGTACGGACGAGTACCAACTGGTTAACAAAGAACAAGGACTACTGTCGAGTCTGTGGGGAGATAAGTGTTGTGTATACAAGATACGGACGAGTATCTGTATAAGTGTATCGTGAGTAGTGAGTATATATAGATGAATGTTTTAACTGCTGGGGAGAATGACACGGACGGGTGCCAAGAGAGAAAAGTGTAATATGAACAAGTATCTGCTATACAAAGTATAGATGACTGCTGGGGATATGACACGAACGGGTGTCAGGAGAGTGTATATACAAGTACATGTGAGGATGCAAAGAGGATGTCTTTGGCTTTCTGCTGGTAATATGACACGGACGGGTGTCATGAAGTATCTGTAACACAGGTGATTTGGTTAGTAAAGAGTGTTCTGGCGACTTTACTGGGAGTGATGATATAGACGGGTGTCAAAAGGAAATATGTACTGGTGTTGGTGATTATGAGGCTACTGTTTTTGCTGGGACTCTGGTGAGGATTTCTGTACAATGATGATGAACGGTTATTATTCACAAGCGTTAATCCAGAACATGGCTTATGATTATGCTATGCGTTTGATTTTTTTGCCGTAATGCTCCGTATTAGACGGAATGCTACGCTCTGAGGGGACAGTATGATGCGAATGCTGTGATTATGCAAAGATATCAAACCGGGATTCGGATCCCGTTGCCGTGAAGATCTCTGGTTGATCTGTTTGAAATGGACCTCCCAGCCGGGGATGAGATCATTGGTAGATCCAATAAGATGATATTTGCTTGGGGATATAGGTCACTGGTTGACATACCCTTATAATACGGGACCCAGCTGGGGTTTGTAGAAGCTTTCTTCACTCTGTTGTGATCTTCTACGCGCTGCTCTTCTGGATAGAGGCTGGAACTCTGTGGGGAGATGGTTCCCTGACTCCTGTACTCAACTGAGGATGAAATGGCAACTCGGCTGGGGAATTGTGAGAGGCAACTCGGCTGGGGATAGCAACAAGAGGCAACTCAACTGGGGATAGAGCATTTCAGATGCTGAGATTGAGTGTATGTTGATTTGACAACTTTGCTGGGGAAGTGGGCACCTTTCAGTGCCACGTGGAAGATAGACCGAGTTGATAATGATTCGCCAACTTGCTGAGACGTAACTTGCATGCCCCAGGTTGCGTTCTGGATACCTGCAATCCTGCAAAGATAAGGAGACGCACAAAAGGTCCCGAGGTATCCTTTACTGGATTCCGTCATAGGAGTCAAGCATTCTCACGAGTAAGTATATTCCCTGCAAGCATGTGTTTTATTATTATTATTTTTTGGGAGAAAAGCATCTGTACTTATGCAATTGATTTTTAGAGACATCAGACATCCTTTGCAAATAAAATATACAAAACGAAACATGACTGAAAAATCTGATTTTATTAATTCATGTGCCCTGAATTGGCAAGATACAGTCAAAGAAACATATCTCCTGAAATGAGGAGACTGTCACAAATTGAGAAACAACAGTGCTGGCAGTGTTGGCGACGCTTTGAGGAGCTTCCTCTCCTGCTATGACTCGTATGACAATGACGTTCTTCTCGTCTTGCTTTCTGAAGAAAGTTGATTCTGATTGAAGCTTGATTCCGTCGAAGCTTTCCAAGTTGTAAGTGATACAGACGAATTCAGAATGCAGTTGTTCGCTTATTCCCTTATTTTGCATGGATCGCCCTTTCGGGTTTTCAATCCATCGGGATACCCATTTTTGCCTGAGCTGTCCAATGCGGCTTTTCAACTCAGCGGGTGTACATTTTTTCATTTATTTTCCCTTATTTTGCCCGAGTCTTTTATTCTGTTTTTGACTCGCCGGGATGCCCTATTTTTGCCTGGACTTACATTCTGTTTTTATGTCCAGCGGGTCATTTTATGCGAAGTATTTTTTAACTGCATCTGAATTCACAGGGGACGGGAAATCTTCACCATCCATGGTGCTGAGCATCAGTGTTCCACCAGAGAAAACTTTCTTTACCACAAATGGTCCTTCATAATTTGGAGTCCATTTGCCCCTGTGGTCTGTATGAGGAGGGAGGATTCTCTTCAGCACAAGATCTCCCACTTGGTACTCTCGATGCCTGACTTTCTGATCGAAGGCTCTCTTCATTCTCTTCTGATATAACTGCCCATGACAGATTGCGGCCAATCTCTTCTCTTCAATCAGACTCAGCTGCTCATATCGGGACCTAACCCATTCTGCTTCACCTAGCTTAACATCCATTAATACCCGTAGAGATGGTAATTCAACTTCAACAGGTAGGACTGCTTCCATACCATACACAAGTTGATACGGTGTTGCCCCAGTGGATGTTCTGATTGATGTGCGGTACCCATGCAAGGCAAATGGTAGCATTTCATGCCAGTCTCTGTAGGTGACTACCATCTTCTGCACAATCTTCTTGATATTCTTATTTGCCGCCTCAACAGCGCCATTCATTTTTGGCCTGTAAGGAGAAGAATTGTGATGTTGGATCTTGAAGTCCCGGCACAGTTCTGCCATCATTTTGTTGTTTAGATTGGAACCATTATCAGTAATGATTCGTTCGGGAACTCCGTATCGACAGATGATATCTCTCTTTAGGAATCGGGCTACCACTTGCCTTGTAACATTTGCATATGAGGTTGCTTCAACCCACTTGGTAAAATAATCGATGGCGACTAGGATGAATCGGTGGCCATTCGAAGCAGTCGGCTCAATCTTGCCAATCATATCAATGCCCCACATAGCAAAGGGCCAGGGTGAAGACATTATGTTCAGAGGATTGGGAGGCACATGCACTTTGTCTGCGTAGATCTGGCATTTGTGGCATTTTCTGGCGTAGGCACAACAGTCTGCATCCATTGTGATCCAATAATAGCCTGATCTTAACAACTTTTTAGCCATTGCATGTCCCCCAGCATGGGTACCAAAAGAGCCTTTATGCACTTCATGCATCAACAAATCTGCTTCCGTCTTGTCAACACATCTGAGGAGTACCATATCAAAGTTCCTTTTGTATAAAGACCCATCAGTGTTCAGAAAGAAACTTCCGGCAAGCCTTCTCAAGGTCTTCTTATCATTGGAAGATGCCCCAGGTGGGTATGTTTGATCCTCCAAGAAGCACTTAATGTCATGGAACCAAGGCTTATCATCTTTGACTACATCTGCTGCAAATACATATGCTGGCCTGTCGAGTCTGGACACTGGAATCTGAGGTACAAAGTTAGCAGCTTGAACTTTGATCATGGACGAAATGGTAGCCAAGGCATCTGCAAACTGATTCTCGTCCCGGGGGATATACTCAAGCTTGACTGTTGTGAAGAAAGTCAATAACCTCCTTGTATAATCCCTGTAAGGTATCAGATGATCCTGGTGGGTGTACCATTTTCCGCTGGTCTGATTGATTACCAAAGCTGAATCTCCGAATACGGTCAATGTCTTGATCCTGAGGTCAATGGCTTCCTCAAGACCCATAATGCAAGCTTCGTACTCAGCTTCGTTGTTAGTGCAGTTGAAAGTGAGTTTTGCCGAGAAAGGCATGTGAACTCCTTTGGGTGTAATAAGGACTGCACCAACACCACGGCCATTCATGTTAACAGCCCCATCGAACATCATAATCCATTCTTCCTCCGGGTCAGGCCCTTCAGTGTGAATAGGCTCTTCATGATCTTTTGATTTAATGAACATGATGTCTTCATCAGGGAAGTCAAACCTCATAGGCTGGTAATCATCAATGGGTTGCTCAGCAAGATATTCAGACAATACACTGCCCTTGATGGCTTTCTGAGATGTGTATTGAATGTCATACTCCGTAAGAATCATTTGCCATCTTGCAACCCGTCCGGTAAGAGCTGGCTTCTCAAATATGTACTTAACTGGGTCCATTTTTGAAATCAATAAAGTAGTGTGGGTCAACATATACTGCCTCAGTCGGCGAGCAGCCCACGCTAAAGCACAGCAAGTTTTCTCGAGCAGTGAATAACGTTGTTCACAGTCGGTAAACTTTTTGCTTAGGTAGTATATTGCATACTCTTTTCGACCAGACTCGTCATGCTGGCCCAGCACACAACCCATTGATTCTTCTAATACTGTCAAGTACATTATCAGAGGTCTTCCTTCAACTGGCGGCATGAGGATTGGAGGTTCTTGCAGATATTCCTTGATCTTGTCAAAAGCCTTCTGGCAATCTTCGTTCCATCTGACCGTTTGTTCTTTTCTTAACAGCTTGAACAAGGGTTCGCAGGTTGCTGTAAGGTGAGATATGAACCTTGAAATGTAGTTCAATCGACCTAAGAACCCTCGAACTTCTTTCTCAGTTTTCGGTGCGGGCATCTCTTGAATAGCTTTGACTTTATCAGGGTCAACTTCAATCCCTTTCTCGCTTACAATAAAACCCAGCAGCTTACCGGATCGCACCCCGAATGTGCATTTGTTGGGGTTCAACTTCAGTTGATACTTCCTCAGACGCTTGAACAACTTGAGCAGATTCACCAGATGATCTTCTTCAGTAAGGGACTTGGCAATCATATCATCCACATAACATTCTATTTCTTTGTGGATCATATCGTGGAATAATGTTACCATAGCCCGTTGATACGTTGCACCGGCATTCTTGAGCCCAAATGGCATTACTTTGTAGCAGAACGTGCCCCAGGGTGTGATGAATGTTGTCTTCTCCATGTCTTCAGGTGACATTTTGATCTGGTTGTATCCTGAAAAACCATCCATGAAGGAGAATACCGAGAACTGAGCCGTATTATCTACCAATACGTCAATGTGAGGTAATGGGAAATCATCTTTCGGGCTGGCTCTGTTCAGGTCCCGGTAGTCAACACACATTCTTACTTTTCCGTCTTTCTTAGGCACAGGTACTATGTTAGCAACCCACGGCGGGTAGCTAG
This sequence comes from Lathyrus aphaca, assembly GCA_963966055.1. Lineage (NCBI taxonomy): Eukaryota > Viridiplantae > Streptophyta > Magnoliopsida > Fabales > Fabaceae > Lathyrus > Lathyrus aphaca. The sequence continues at coordinate 433,515,494 of OZ014519.1, forward strand.
TTACAGCAAGGAACCCGGCGTCCCATTGCTTTTGTACCTCTTCCTTGATTTTCATAGCCATGTCTGGACGAGTACGGCGCAGCTTCTGTTTGACTGGAGGGCATTCTTCTCTCAAAGGCAGCTTGTGCACCACAATGTCGGTATCCAACCCTGGCATGTCTTGATACGACCAAGCAAACACATCCACATACTCTTGAAGTAGATCAACCAGTTGCTTCTTCACTGAGTCTTGCAGGCAGGCCCCGATTTTAACCTCTTTCACGTCTTCCTCCGTACCAAGATTAATCACTTCAACCTCCTCCTGGTGAGGGGTAATAACCTTTTCCTCTTGTCTTAACAACCTGGCTAGCTCTTCAGGAAGCTCATATTCTTCTTCAACCCCTTCATCAGCTTGATTGATCGGATTGTCAAAGTCATACGATGTCATAGCCGTGCTGTTGTCGGTGCTGTCAGGAAGGCACTCTCTGCAAGGGTTAAGTTGTTCATTTTAGTGATCTGATTTTAATCTTATTTAGAAAAGTGAAATGAAGTTGTCATTTTGAAAACACTGCCATTTATTTTTGTACAAAAAAGAAAAATGGAAAAACAGTGAACGAAAAGAAAAAAGACGCGTTTGCAAAAAGATGTCTGATATTTCATTAATTGATCTTGTTTGCACAAAAAGTACAGATGGCCCGATTACAAAATGAGTCTTGTCATCTTGGGCAAGATGCAAGACTTTGATGCATGCTTATAAAAATATAGGAAATAATAATTACTCTGATCGAGTAACTCTTATAATTTCCTGGGAAGACCAGTTCGAGACACTGCTCCCCGGGATCTTTGGACGAATCCAACTTTCCAGGTTGCGCTCCTCTTCCAGCTCGTCTTCCAGACAGTTGATAGCATCGGGGGTAAGCATCCCTCCACTGACAAAACCAGGCTCTTCAGCAGCCTTTGCTTGATGTTGAGTTGGTCTGTAACCCAACCCAAACTTGTCTTCTTTTTTCTCCACCGACAGCAGTTTGCCCCAGCCTTGGGCAGTTCCTTCCTCAACAACCTTCCGGGCTTGTTGGTATGATGACATTGGAGTACCAGATACAGCAGATGCCTCATGCACATTCAAAGCTTCAAACCCCTGGCTCATTGTTTCATGGATCTCCCCATCCATTTCAATGTACTTATAGGTTGCCAGGTGGCTGACAAAAATGTCCTCCTCTCCACAGATTGTGACAACTTGGCCTTCCCACTCAAATTTTAACTTTTGGTGAAGGGTAGACGTTATTGCGCCGGCGGCGTGAATCCAGGGTCTACCCAACAAACAGCTGTAGGCGGGCTGAATGTCCATCACATAAAAGATAGTTTTAAAGGTCTGTGGGCCAATTGTCACCGGTAGCTCAATCTCTCCCAGAACCGATCTCTTAGAACCATCAAAGGCTCTTACTACCAGGTTGCTGGGTCTCAATGCCAATCCATCATATTCTAACTTCACCAGAGCCTTCTTTGGTAAGACATTCAGGGATGAACCTGTGTCCACCAGCACATGTGAAAGGACAGCTCCTTTGCATTCCATGGTGATGTGCAAGGCTTTGTTGTGGTTGCGGCCGTCCGCTGTCAAGTCAGTATTGGTGAACCCTAGCCCATTGCTAGCAGTAACATTTCCAACCACGGTTTCCAACTGGTTGACAGTAATCTCTTCAGGCACGTAAGCTGCGTGCAAGACCTTGAGTAGTGCATTCCGATGGGCTTCGGAGCACATAAGCAGTGAGAGGATAGAGATTTTGGATGGCGTTTGGTGAAGTTGATCCACAATTTTGTAGTCACTCTTTTTGATGATTCTCATAAACTCATCAACTTCTTGATCGAACGGTGTTTTCAGGGTTTCTTTGGCAGCTTGATCTTCCTGCACCGGGCTCTTTCCCTTTGCCTTGGCAGCAGCTTCTGCTTCGGCAGTAGGTCTTTGAATTGGTGGAGCGAAGAGACGTCCGCTTCGGGTGAAGCCTCCGCCTCCCCCCACATTATCTACTTGTGGTGCAGGTGTTGATGTTTCAAGAGTGATTCTTTTTCCTTCGCAGTACACGTCAGAGCCATAGTGCCAAGGGATGGCCCTATGGCTTTCATATGGTACTGGTCCAGGCACCGTGACAGTGACTGGACTGATTGCCGCTGCTGAAGGGACTGTAATTGTTTGTGGATCATAAAAGATTGTAACTGGTGCTCTGGTGGGAGCAGCACCTTCTGAATGGTAGGCAGAGTTGTTCTCAGGATCATAAAATATGGTGACAGTAGAGACATCTTCATGATTTGTTGCTGGTGTTGTAGGAGGTTCAAAATGGAGTGAAGCTGACGTTGTAGCAGAAAGATTTGTTGTGAACTGATCGGTTGAGATGATGGATGGAGTGCTTGTTGATGAAACCGAAGAATTGTCAGGAACAATGGTTGCTGCAGTTGTAGGAGGTTCTGAAACCGCTGTTGATGAGATTGCTGGGTTTGTTGGAAATGATGTGGTGATCTGAAGCTGGCCACTCTGAATGAGGCCATCTATGCCATTCCTCAAATTATCGCACCCATTCACAGAGATATTGCAGTAAGCACAACCCAATTCGCACCCCGGGAACATGTTGCATTCCAAGAGCTGAGCTTTGATTTCTACCAATGGTGTCCTGATCTGTCCCACACTGGTTATTAAATAAGACGGTTTGTCTTCTTCAATAGCGTTAATCCGGGGGCCACCATGGTTTGGCATGGGATTTTTGTTGACATTGGGTGGTGGTGCGAAATTCAGAGCCTTGGAGTCTACCAGGTCTTGTACCTTCATATGCAGAGCCCTGCATTTTTCTGTACTATGGCCAGGTGCGTTTGAATGAAAAGCACACCTAGCATTGGAGTCATAGTTCCTTGGTAGACTGTTGGGATCCGGAGGTGCCAACGTTCTTAGCTCAACCAGGTTGAGTTTCAGAAGTTGTGGCAGCAAAGTAGCATATGGCATTGGGATCGGATCGATCACTCTGTTAGCTTGAGATGGCCTCTGTTGGAATGGCCTTTGTTGACTGTTGTTGTTGGTGTTGCTGTTGTTGTAATTCCTTGGAGGATACTGATTTTGCTGATGGTACTGAGGTTGTTGTTGATAGCTTTGCTGAGGAGGTTGATAGACAGGTTGAGGATGAGCTGGAGTAGGGATGGTGACTGCTGCTATGGTCCTCTGAGCATATTGGGGCCTACCCCTGTTTGAATGGATGGCATTGGTCTCGCCAGTTCTTCTCGGGCCTGCAAAAGGCTTTCTTGTACTACTGGACGAGCTTGCACCACTGTCTGAGATCTTTCCCATTTTCAACAAGCTTTCAATTCTCTCCCCAGCTATGACAACATCTGCAAAGCTAGTAGAAGAGAAAGCAGCCAACCTGTCAATATATGTTCCCTGAAGGGTGTTCATGAACATATCTGCCATTTCCCGTTCAGACATAGGTGGTTGAACAGCAGCAGCCAGTTGCCTCCACCTTTGAGCATATTCTCGGAAACTCTCCCTCGAAGACTGTGACATTCCCATCAGGAGAGTCCTGTTGGGTGCCATGTCTAGATTATACTGATACTGTCTGATGAAGGCCTCTGCCAGGTCCTTCCAGCATCTAATTGTTGCTCTTGTCAGATGGGAATACCACTCCCTCGAAGCTCCAGTCAAGCTATCTTCAAAATAGAACATCCACAATTTCTCATCCATTGTATAGGCCTTCAGCCTTCCCAGAAATGATTGTAGATGAGTCCGGGGGCATGAAGTCCCATTATACTTTTCGAAACAAGGAGGCTTGAACTTATGGGGGATCCTGACCCCGTCTACCAAGCCCATATCCATAACGTCGAATCCCAAAGAGTTTTGAGATTCTAAGGACCTCAACTTCTCAGCTATTTCATCCAACCGTCTATCGTATGCTTCTTCCCCAGCACCCATTACTGTGAACTGGTCTTCTTGAGGGTCTTCCTGTAGTACCCTCCCTGCTGTGGCAGTCCCTTGTATATTGACAGGGATGTTGGTCTCTGGATGGAGATGGGGTCCAAAAACTGGGGGATTGACATGAGGTTGGACCCTCTCGTTGTTACTTGTGCCAGCAGTTCCCACATGGGGCTCCTCTTGATTCCTCCCTTCTACCAAAGCTCTGAGCCTCTCCTGGCTTTGAGCTAAGTTGTTCATTACTTCCATGAACTGTGTTATCTGAGTTCTCATCTCCAACCTTTCGTTGGCCATCTGGTTTCTGACCTCCGTAAGGTCCTGCTGCATCTGATCCATCTGAATTCCCGGAAGGTTGTTTCTAGTTGGGTACCTGTGTGGCCTGTTGAGGGGAAATACCCGGCGGCGAGCAATAATTCCTGAGATTCACAACAGAGGTTAGTAACAACAAAACAAAAACCTACAAAACAAACAAAAGGGTTAGTATGCAATGCAGTTATGCTTATTTGCTCTCAAGGTATCCGGTTTGGCCTTCAGTTTTGACCCTTCCAGACCCTTGAAGACGCTGCTGTTGAAGTTGCTTTCGGAGTAAACTAACATGAATATATTACATAAGGTGAAGTAATACAATTTGTTCGTTTTACAACGCAAGCCCACTAAGGGGTCAAAATACAGTACAAAAATAAAAGTACATGGAAAGAAAGCAACAACAAACAAATGGTCAAACACCAAGACCAAACTCATCCTCACGAACTTCCTTGAGAAGTGCTTCGGTCACAGGATCAGCCGGACGCTCCGTGAGATTCCTGATGAGGAGATTCCGGGTCGTAACAGCTGCTGTTAGCTTTTTGTGCTGAGTTTGGTCCTTGGACCTTTTCACCCCTGCTTTGATCTTCAGCTCTGATATCTCCCTTTGGGCTGCTGCCAGGGCTTCTTGCTGTTCTTTTGCATTAGCCTCGAATTGCTCCATCTTGTCTTGAACTCTCTTGTCTTCCAGGGTACGAGCCTCGGTGATCCTGACCCACCGGGCTTGACTCTCCTTCAAGTACAAGTCTGTCCTTGCTCTTTGGAACTGGGCTTCTTTGCAAGCATTCTTCAGAATTTGTTCACCAGCTTTAGACTTGTTGATATAATCCCCAGACTTTTCAATCTTAGTCAAATGCTCCACTCTCAACTTCTCCAATCTCTCAACTTCCCTCATACCTTCACTCCTCTCCCGGAGGGTCTTCTGCAAGGCTTGGGTTAGCTTCTCATTTCTTTCCTTCAAGCTCTCAAACTCCTCCAAACTGATGGTGGCAGGAGGTGGTGCTGAAGATGACTCAGGCATGTCTTCTATGGTAAAGGGCATTCCAGAGAATTGGGCCCTGGCACGGGACCATTCATAATATTGTGCTGATGCCACATTATTACACTTCCCCAGAATGGTGACTCCCTTGGTTTGAACATTATCCCAGGCCCAGGCAGCCTGCCTAACAACAGCCAAACTAATCTTGTTCTCACAATAGAGAGTCTCCACCAAGTCCTGTGCCCTAGGAGTATGGACCAGTGCATAGCCCAGTTGCCTTCTGAACAGCAGAGGATTGTAATTAATACTGCCCTTAACTCCTATCAAAGGCACATTAGGAAAATGTCCACAGCTGATGATGATATCCCTGCCTTTGGTGCTTTGAGTGCACCATCTGATATCTGCTGAAGTTAGAACAGTGAGTCTCTTAGCCCAGTTGCTCTGCTGATGAGGATTGAGAAATGTATCTGTCCTGGGTAGATGCTTGAGAAGCCAAGTATGAAATAATGGAGCACAAATCCTCACTAATCTTCCCCTCTGCTTCTCATTCCTCTGATGCACTGAATAGTAAAGATCCCCCAATAAAGTTGGCACTGGGTTCTTCAGGATGAACAGATGGATTGCATTTTTGCTAATGAATCGAGGCTCATCTGCAAACAACACAATTCCATATATGCACAAGGCCAGCAGGGCACAAACAGCTTTCCATTCTCCTAGAGAAGCCTTCAAGGTAGCTTGAGAAATTAAGAAGTCCAGATGAAAACCAGGGATCCCAGCTTTAGAGGTCATATGCTGCTCAACCAAAACAGGTTCCAGATGCAAAGCTTTTGCTACTTCTCCATTAGCAGGAAAGACCATCTCAGGGTTGAAAGGAATTTCTCTCCTGATAGGCATGCCAACTAATGAGGAGTACTCTTCCAATAAGGGGCCTAACTGAAAGTCTTGAAAAGTAAAACATCTCAGTGGAGGATCATAAAACTGAATGCAGGTGTGGATGAGGCTCCTCTGTGAAGGGTCCAGATCCATAACCATGTCCAGTATATCTCCATAACTCTCCCTGAACAAGGGTATGTGATCTGGAGTGATCAGGGTTTGGATCCTCCTGATGTCTGATAAGTCTGGCTGGAAGAAGTGATAGGTGATGTTGCTTTTCTTTGGAGCCATGATGACAAATGTTGATGAAGATACTGAAGAGAAGGGCCACTAATTGGCTGGAATAGATAGCTGGTAGCAAGTGCTGATGAAGGCAGGTCAAAACTAAAGATGGGGTCAAAACCAAAACCAGATGAAGATGGATACCCTGAAACACAAATAAGCAAATGTTAATATGATGCAATGATTATGTATGCAAATGATATGCAAGGGTTTGTGACTGAGCTGGGTCTGATCAAAATGCCCTGATATAGGTCCAAGTGTGTTCAAGAATTCCAGTTGGAGGTCTATAAATCCAGTAACCAGGGTGGGGGACTCAAATAAAGAGCCACATGTCCAGGGTTTAGAATCACAAGAACTGTCCAACATGGAGTATTCTTAACAAATCAAAGTAACCGGGTATTCTGAGGTCAAGGTACCTGCAAACCTGTAAACAGCCCAACCCCCTCACAGGTGGTGTTCTAAAACAAGGATCCTCAGACTTGGATCAGTTATGAGAAGTGTAAACACTTCTAACCCGGAGGCACAGTGTTTACAATAACCATAACAATTCCTCCTCTAATTCACCTCAGTTTCTGAAGGTCAAAACTAAAGGTCATCCAGACTTAGCAGGCTTCCCAGATAGCCCTAGCATTGCAGGAAATCTGCAACACAGAGTTCTCAAGAAGAAACCCATATCTGAACCGTGTTTCATATTCCCGCACCAGACCGAAATGGAATGGGAAAGAATATGATTCACTCTAGCCTAGGTGTCACTCAGGTCCCAGGTATAGGACCTTAACTCTCAATAGAACCCCACCCACCAAAGGAAAACCAAATCCAGCCAGCAGCATGACAGTATGATATATACAAAGTGCAATAAAGAAAAGCAGGAAGCAAACTGTACATAAAGCAAAATAAATACAAGCACAAATAAGCACATAACAACCCAGTAAACACAAATCAATCAAGCGCTAGGAGGAACCCACAAAAAGAACCAGAAGCCCTGGTTGCAATATAAGGGTCCCCAGCAGAGTCGCCAAGCTGTCGCTCCCACTAAATGAAACCGGGTCAGATAGGGTACAGACGCGAACGGTCGGCGAGAGGGACAATGAGAACACACAGCCGTGAACTCACTGGAGAAGAAAAGAGTCGCCAGCTAGGCATTTTTATCCCGGAGGAAAGGCAATGCTGCATAAGCCTAGAAAGAGATGGATAAGACGGTTTGCGAACCAGAGAGACTGAGAAAGGGGGTTGGTTACAACCTGGGAAGGTATTAGCACCCAGATTGTCCGTCGTACTCGACGGGATCCACGCTTAAAAGATTTTTGTTTTAAAGGGGTAGTATAAAAGAGCTGGAAAAGGATATACATGTGTCAGTGTAAGAGAAGTGAAGTGTATAAATGATGTGTCAGTGTAAGAAAAGAAATAAGATGCTCAAGATCATGAGGCTAAAAGAATGATGATGGGAAGAGGGGGAATGTACAGAGACTTTTGTTCGATAACTGTTAAGTTATGCCTACGTATCCTCTCGTGCAATGAGGAAGTCAGAACACCGTAGTTCGACCCAAAGAGACTGGAAGGATGAATTGACTTGTGAACTGCTCGCTTGTCAATGCTCAAGTGTATGATCTGTCTGGCACAGATGCAAACTGTCTTGCATTAGACGGAAGAAGCAAGTTCTCGTTTGTGAGTGAATGAGATGAGAAAAGAATCCCGGAGGAGACGATTATTGTTTGTTTTTGAGTTTTCAGTCTTTTATTGCTTTTGAATTTGTCATAAGTTAATGAGCTTAAGCCTAAACCAATGGGTTAGTAAACTCATCACATCTTCCCTCTGTTTAGGGGTAATGAGAATACCTTAAGCGTGAAGTCAGATTCTCACACTTAATCACCTTTGATGTAGGATTAAGATCATTAACCTACTTGTGATTAATTAGATGTTTTTGGTGTTTTTGTTTAGTGTTGAGTAATGAGGTTAAGCCATAATCAAGGATTAAACAGACTCATTACACCATCCTAACAGAAGGATAATAGATGAGAATGTTTAAGCTGAGGAAAGCTCCTCAACTTAATCCATGATTAGGGATTAAACTCATGACAAAACAAGTCTTTGATTAAGTGGATTTTATTTAATGGTATGATGAAGAAGTGAATTTTATGATTTGTAAGACAAACTTGAGGGGGACTTGTCCATTAACACTTGGGTTAGTCCTTCTTAACCAGTTAAGGAAGAATTAGAACCCTAATGCAAGGCCCAAGTTATAAGTGTGATGTCTTGATGATTATTAGATGGATTGATTAAGGGAGTTAAACACATTAAGAGTTTAACACTTAGGATTAAAGTTATACACTCCATCCTAAGAGAAGGATGCAGGCATAAGCTTAATCACAAAGCCTTAAAGCCTTTAGGGTTTAGTCCCTGATTATGAGGTGAGAAGAGAGGACTCAAAGAGAGACACAAAGGTAAAACTATGAGGGGAGACTAGTCAAAACCCTAATTCATTGTCATGCTTGGTTGTTCCTAAGGTTTGTGTGGTTTGCAAGAACAATCTTCAAAGGAGCCACCAGGAAGCAGATGAACAAGATCAAGAGAAGCAAAGCAACTTGCTTCATTCAAGAAGTCAAGTCACTTGAAGAAAGAAAGTGGGAGGAGAAAGAATGAGCAAGCTCAAACTCAAACACATATAGAAATGCAGCAATGGATGCAAGAGAGATGAGAAGAAAAAGTTATGAGAAGTGAAGGCAAATTCACTTCTCAAGGTTACTTACCACCTGAAATGTTAGAAAGAAATGCAATGCAATGCAAGATGGGATGAAATGGCATGATGCTAAGCAAAACCAGAAGCATGTTGATGATGATTATGATGTTATGAGGTGCTGCAAACATGAGGCAAGACATGGAGATGTTCATACAAGATCATGGGTGCAAATGATGCAAGTTAGAAGCATGGATGAACATGAAAAGTTATGAAACATACAAGGCAAATGACATGGAAAATATGAGATGCAATGATCAAAGATGCTTTATACATGTCTTAAGATGTCAAATGAAACACAAGCATGCATAAAATGCAAAGACAAGTCATGTTATGCAAGAGAATGCAAGAAGGATGCAAATGAAAGCTCAAATTAGGGTTTAAGGATCAAACATCAAACAAAAACCCAAAACAGAAGCAAACCCTAAGATAAAAAATGGAAAATGCCATCCTAAGAAACCCTAAACCTATACTAAACCAAGGTCCAAAGGGGGGCTCTCAACTCTTAACCAATCTCAAGATATGATTTTTTTAAGTTATTAGGGTTTTTTAGGGTTCTTAACAAAAGAAATGCCAAACAATTGGAAAATGAGGAATCAAATCAAGACCATTTTATCCTAGAAACTACATGCTAAACACAAGACAAAGCAAAAAGAATCAATGTCCAAACCTTCCTAGATAGGCAGAAATGAATTTTTGAACTTAGGATCAAATTAATGCATAAAAAATGATTTAATTCAATGAAAAATTCTTAAAATGCATCAAGATCAAAAAAGAAATTTGGTTTGAAGGTTGGACAATGTTTCTAAATGTCTTAGAACATTTCATGAATTTTTTGGTGATTTTTAAATACCTAAAAGTATTTTTAATTAATTAATTTCCATTAATCAATTAAAAATAATCTTTTAAATATTTAAAAATACTTTTTTAATGCTAAAAATAAAAATAAAAATATTTTTGTGTTCTGAAAAATAATGAAAATCTTGACAAAAATTTCCATAATTTTTAAACGTTTTTTGCTATTTTTAATTAAATATACAAAATATATCAAATAAAATGGAAATAAAAAGAAAATAAATGGAAGTATGCAGGATGGACGAACCAGATTGGTTCTGGGCAGGGAAAGGTTGACTTGGCGCCACATCCAATGGCCCAAGTTCAAACCTGGTTAATTCTGATTTTAAAATAATTAAACTGAATTAATTAAGTTAATTATGGATTAGGGCAAAATGGAAAGATCCTGGCCATCAAAACGCGCGCGGGTCAAAGGAAGTCAACCCATCCTACGCTCCACATTCAAACCACAATTAATGACATAATTAGGGCTAATGACATTCAGGTGGCCGGAGAAGACTTCCGGTCGTCTTCTCCGGCCAGCATCCTCCCTGAGAAAACCCCAAACCCCTCAAATCGTAACAAAAACGAAACCTAAGAACTGGGAAATGTTCTCCAACCCCTCACGAATCAAACCCCTCTCCCAAAACAAATTTCTTCTTCCTAAATAAGCTGAATCGAAGAAAATGAAAGCTAGGGCACGCAGGTTTCAGAGAGAAATTAAATGCTCATTTCAAAGCCATTTTTGAAACCAATGACATCAGGATGATCAGTGAAGCACATAGAACAATTTTATAACATGAAAAATGATTTCTGGAAAAATAAATTTCAAGCTACCTGAGATTTGAAGCTTTCACTCTGATGACTTTCTGGCCACTTCTCCTTGTGCAATCCACTCCACTTGATCCCCAGATGATGTTTGAATGCTCAAGAAGAGTTTATGTTGGCTGGATAGTGAGTTTCGAAAGCTCCTGCTTCAACTCAGTCAGAAATGGCAATGGTGATTCTGGCACTTTCAGGTCATGGTGAGGGGTTGTTTGTGATCCTGAGGGTGAATGGAGAAGGTCTATGGTGTTTGTTGGTATGTTTGTGAGCTAGGGAGGGAGATTCGAATGGAACTGCAAAATGAAGTGAAGAATGGCTATGGGGTGTTCTGGTTGATTCAGGCTTGTGTTCTTGCTGGTTTCTACTCAATGATGCATGGTGAGTTGAATGGTGAAAATGGTTTTTGTGTTTTCAAGCTGTGGAAGCAGATTCGAAAGCTTAGGCAATGTGGTGTGTTTTTGTGAATGTTGTGAATGAGAGAGTTTCAGCCTTGCTTCTTCATATCTTTGGCTTGCCAAGGGATATTGTATTATAATCCTATAGGTCAGATGATGTGACCTGGCCTATAGTGATTGGTAAGTTTGCTTTTGCAAAATGTCCACCTTTTGTGTAAGTGAAGTATGGCTCATGATCTAGGCAAGTACAAGGCATGGGGCTGCGCAGCAAAATGAGGTGAGAGGCTAGCAAAAGTCAGCATCCAATGTCACAAGTTGTAGGAAGCATGATGAGTGGTTTTGCAAGTTGTTGCAACTTTGGTTCACATGTGATTTCTTTGCCTAACCAACCATAAACCATGGGCATTCTTGGTTCAAATTCTGATTTTTGTGACTTAGAGAATGTTTGTGTGCTGGTTTGAAGTGAACTAGAGGTTACAAAAGGCATTGGTCCATGACTTTGCAAAATTTCCATTTGAGGCATGCCTTGAAAATCAATGATTTTGGCCAACTTTGTCACACCATAACTTTTGATCCAAGAAGAGTTTGATCATGTTCTTGTACTTTTTGAAAAGGGAAAGATGAGATCTACAACTTTCATGACCAAAGTTTTTCCATTTGAAGCATTTTTGGATCAATAATCAAAGCTTGAAAAATGACCTAAAATGAAGCATTCTTGAAAAGTCAACTATGCCCCAAAAGTCAACATTTGCAAAAACCCTAAATTCTTGATTTTTATGAACTTCAACCTTCTTCCATGATCAAATAAAGATCATATACACTCAAAATGATGAAGATCACCCATTGGTTGGGTCATTGGGGGCCTCAGATGCCCTGATTTTACACTGACTTGTCCAGAAAGTCAACTCTTGATCAGATGACTTCCCCATGGAATTTCTTCATGAAAATTGATATGCATACTCCCTATACCATATAGAGACCAATGGAAACAAGAATGACCAAAAAATTGGAGTTATGGCCTCTGAAACCAAAACCCTAATTCTAGGTCAACTGTGCAGTCAAACTTGGCTCTGCATCCACTCAAACCCTAGTTCTTGTGATTCTTTTGAATTCTTGGCTTTGTGAGGATGTAAAATGATACTTGAACACACATGGATCCCTTTGAAGTGATTGGTAGCATTTGGAGTGGCTCAAGAAGCCCTGAGATTGCTCAGATCACAAACCCTAGATGTAGATGACTTAGAACCATGCAGTGAATCAAAAATGAGATGTGAGATGATATGATTGTGCTTATGCATATGAGAATGATCACAAGCCATGGTGAAATGGGTGAGGGCAAATTTGGGGTGTTTACAACTGGCCAAAGTCCATCTTCGGGTGGCAAATTTCAAAAGTCTCCCGCAGTAAGCAGAAGTCCACCCGCAGTGTGGCAAATTTCTAAAGTCCCCCGCAGTGGGCAAAAGTCTCCCACAATGAGCAAAAGTCCAGCCACAGACTGGCCAAAGTCCATCTTCGGGTGGCAAATTCTTAAAGCCTAGCCACAGACTGGCCAAAGTCCATCTTCGGGTGGCAAATTCTTAAAGTCCAGCCGCAGACTAGCCAAAGTCTGTCCAATGGGTGGCAAATTCCTAAAGTCTCCCATAGTGAGCAAAAGTCTCCCGTAGCGAGCAAAAGTCCCCCGCAGTGGGCAAAAGTCTCCCGCAGTAAGCAAAAGTCCAGCCACAGACTGGCCAAAGTCCATCTTCGGGTGGAAAATTTCTAAAGTCCCCCGCAGTGGGCAAAAGTCTCCCGCAGTGAGAAAAAGTCCAGCCACAGACTGACCAAAGTCCATCTTCGGGTGGCAAATTTCAAAAGTCTCCCGTAGTGAGAAGAAGTCCACCTGCAGTGTGGAAAATTTCTAAAGTCCCCCGCAGTGGGCAGAAGTCTCCCGTAGTGAGCAAAGGTCCACCCGCAGTGTGGCAGAACATCCAAAGTCCACCCGCAGTGTGGCAGAATATCCAAAGTCCACCCGCAGTGTGGCAAATTACCCAAAGTCCACCCGCAGTGTGGCAAAGTATCTGAAGTCCAACCGCAGATTGGCAAAAGTCCATCCCCAGGGTGGCGAAGTATCTGAAGTCCAACCGCAGATTGGCAAAAGTCCATCCCCAGGGTGGCGAAGTATCTGAAGTCCATCCGCAGATTGGCAAAAGTCCATCCCCAGGGTGGCAAAGTATTTTGAAGTTCAATCGCAAATTGGTGAAATTCCACCCGCAGCGTGGCAAGTCAGTAGCCATATGACATCACTAAAAAAGGCCTCCCCTGTTCACTATTCTTCCCATCATAATTATATCCAAGCAGAGTTTATTCGGTTGAATTTATTTCCCTGTTCTTCTGCCACAGAGTGCAAATTTTCTGGTTGTTTCTGGTATTCAATCCTTGCATACCTCAAACGTCTGGAAGCAATTGTTGTCATCCATTCAGTTTTACAGTGATTGAATAGGGGCAGCTGTAACACCCCAAAATTTGCCCTCATATTTATTACCGTCTAACTGGCTTATGCTTCACATTTCTCATTAGGCTATATCATTCACAATCAGGCATTTCATTAAGCTCGTAAGGCATGGGATCAAGTATTCTCGTGTGACTTAAATTTTCCTATTCAGAGGTGATTCATCTGGCCATTATACTCGAGTTTAAAACAAAGGTTGAACGCGCATAATCGTGAGGATATTCCTATTTAAAGGATCATTAAGTTCCAAGTTGCTCCCTATCCAGATGGTTCATTAGGAGCGTAAGATCAGGATGTTCTTGGTGTGGACTAAGGCTTTGTTTCCTTGAAATGTCTCAAACTACTCGCCTCATCAAGGGTCTGGAGTTATCTGTGTCATTCCAAGCACGAGTTATCTTTGGTATTCAAGAGGTTTTCCTTACGGGTTAGGGTTTCATGTCGAGGATCGTTGGTCTTCAAATCCAGATGCCATAGGAATTGAATTAACAATTGTGGAGTCGTGGATTCTTTTGGGAGTTAATTTGGGTCATTTATTGTCCAATTTGATATGAACTTACAGCTAAAGGATCATCTTGATTTTTCGTCTCCCCTAGCTCAATTTATAAAAAAAAGAAGCTCACATTCGTGCCCATATCTTGTTTAGGCAAGTTCCTTTTGTTTGTCCGCTTTAAAGCAAACCTTGACTTCGATTTTTTTTAGGTCCATAAACCAAAAACAAGTTCAATTCAAATTCAATTTTATTTTTATTTTTTTCTTTTATTCATTAAGACCCATTTTAATTCCAAGTTTTATTCATGAACATTTCCATAACCGTTTTCAAGATCAAGCCATAGTAGTTTTCTTTCTAGTTTCATTTTAGCTCATGTTGTCATTCAGAGTCCATTACTATTAAATCCCTCTGTCCAATTTAATTTCAAGGATTAAAGAGTGACCTTAAAAATCATGTTTGCTGGCATATTTTTAGTCTCATTTATCGGTCACATAGAGAGAATGCAGGGATGAAATCAAATTCTACCGAAATGCCCGGAGAATAGATCCTGACAATATTGAAATTCTGCGTGATTTATCATTCTTACAGGCTCGAATGCGAGATTTATTTGGTTTTGTTGATACTAGACAACAACTTGTGACTCTTAAACCAAATTTGCACATGAACTAGATTGCCTTTTTATTGCCCACCGGTTGAACTGTAATAATAGGTAGCTGGAAATTCAGGAGCTATGAACTGGATTGCCTTTTTGTTGTCTAGAATCACAACAAGAAAGGGAGGTGGTAGTGACAAGAATCTGAAATCCCAGAAGAAGAAGAAAATACCTAAATTCATCAATCTTCTGCAACATAGCCATTATTCAATCTCTATCTTCTTTGATCTATCACCTTAATCACCTTCAAGCATCACCCTTCTTCATCCGTGCCAACTTCCTTCAATTTCATCCTTTATCACTTTCTTTGTGTTCATCATCAGCAACCTGCAAATACATCAATAACAACTGCAGCAAAGAACCTCATCAAATTCACACAAATAAACAATCAATAAGAACAAGACTTTATCCCTCAAACCCTCGGCCTCACCTCTTTCATCATAAAATCCATCTTCTCGCTGATCTGCAACAAAAACAAAGATGCTCAATAACTCATATCAATTCAAGGCGATTCAAGATCGCAAGAACACCACAACAAGAATCATTACTCAAATCGTAAAAGAAGAATAGGACGAAGTCGAGTTTACCCGAAGCATTCATCAACATTGCCGCTGCTCTCGTCTCATCATAATCACCTTCACTGTTTCGTCATAACAGGCTTTATCGTCATTAATCTTTCGTTTGCAAGAACCTGCAAGTCGCGATACACAGTGTATCAACGCAATCAACATCTTTCAACAACAATCGACGCATTCAGAAGTCCACAGATCGAGCAAGGGCGTTTCAATCGAAGTAAGTTCCTCTGGATTTTCTTCGTCGTTAGATCGTTTGTTTCGTTTTCGAGTTTAATCAAGACGAGGGTTAGAGTTCGTGAAGGTGGTATCGTGAGGAAGAGAGTAATACGGTGGCCGCAGGTGGATTTCTCTGGTGATGGTGGTGTAGCAGCGGCGGCTAGGGTTTGTATGAGGGAGAAGTGTATTTGGGAAGATGAAGAAGGAACGTGTCTTGTGATGTTCTGATTTCTTTTTTTTTAAGTTATAATTTGATACTGATTTAATACTTGTGTTAATCTTGAGATTAAGAAATTAAAACCATAATAATTGCAATTAAAACTCATGAAAATCAATAACTTCCCACAGTTACAACTTAATTGGAGAGATAAGGTTGGTTTGGGTGGTCCACTCCGGCGGTGACACTTGTCACCATCCGGTAGGACCACCGGATTTTGATTAAGTGTGTCACTCCCACTATAGATACCATGGACCGCGTCTCATTAGTAGCTTGATCCTCATACTTTTCCATCATCATAGGAATCTGAATCACACGGCTATGATTTAGTCAACAAAGTTGACTGAGAAGCATACCATACTCCCTCGGGCTTCTTTGTTCTTGGGCCATAACCAGAACGCTAATGGCACCCCCAATGCAAGCCCAATTAGTTTTTTAAAACTAGAATTGCTATTTCTATACCCCTTTCTTTTTTCTATTTCTTTTTAAAATTTCTGTTTTGTACCATTTCAATTTAAATACATAAAAAATACTAAAATTAATAATAAAATTTCACAAAAATTATAGGAGGTTTATAACTCATTTTAGAACTTTTCTACATTTTTACTTTCTGATTTTTGGCATTTTTCAATTTAATTTCGATTTTCCATTTAATTTATTTTCTATGGAATTCTTTCATCTATACATAATTTTGTACATTTTATTTATCCCACTTCCTGTATGATTTTTGTCCCATTCTTTTTGTTATGATTAGAGGACTAACAATAGTACCTGGAAATATTTTTGGTGTATTTTTTAGGCCATTTTATCCACTGTTTTGGTAGTGTGGTTTGTGTAAAATTGTGATTGAATCTTAGATAGAATTAAGTTACCATTTGATATAGTTAGGTTATGAATTTTTAGGAGTTTTTTTAACACAATATTATAGTCAGGTTAGGGACACTAGGGGATTAATTTCATATTTTTTCTAGGACTTTTACTATTTTTTTAGTGTATTGATTTCATTCAATCTTTCCATTGTAAATCCATCTAATTTAGCTTAGGATTTTATGGTGCATTAGGAAATAGATTGATTAGGCTTGATCTTAGAATATTAGAAGGCCTTAGTGTGTGTTAGCTTCTGATTTTAGAATGTTGATATCATGCAAAAATCCTTTAGTTTTAGGACTTAGGCTTAGAAACCGTTCAAGTGCGTTTCCATGAAGCGATTAGCCATTATTTCGGTTTTATGCCTTATATGCTTTAGAAATTCTTGCAACTTTTTACCTTAATTCATTTGTCCATACTTTTGCATACTCATCTTCATTTCATTTACTAACATCTTCTTTTTGTGCAATGTATTTTTTCGAGGATTCGCTTATGGACTTGGATTATTTTTATTATGCCTCGATTATATTTTTGCGGTTTGTACTTTGTGATCTAATAGCTTAGAACTCTTATACTTGTAGTTCCTATAATTAGGATAGAAAAGATAAAACGAATCGATAGAAAACAAAATCTCAAAAAATAAAATAAAGGAATACTCGATCCAACGTCGAGTAAATTTTCAAATAAATAAATAAAGTTTCATGTGACTTTAGGACTCCTCGATTACCATCATTCCATTCCATTACACCAAAAGCAAGCCTTGTATGTTGCACACTATAAGTCGTGCGTCTCAGCACCATGCAATCGACCCACCCGATCCATCGTTCCATCTCACTTACGATTCACGCGTTTTCACCCACCATGTCTTGGAGGACCATATTGTTCATTATTACTTTTTGTACTCGCATTTCCAGTCTAATATCCTTAAGTAGTTTTCTGTTCAAACTCCACTAACCATAGGATTCACCATTGAACATAATCATTTAGGGTAAGTCTAGTTCCCTTAGATTTTTCCTTTTGTAATTTGAGTCTTACTTCTCATCTTAAAGAAAATCAAAATACTTAATAAAGGAAAATGTGTACAATGCGCCACGAGCCTTAAGCTATACGGGAAATGACTAGTGGAGGTCTCCTTCACTCTTCTAGGGTACTTTACAAACGTTCCATTAGGGGCGATCTTGGAAAGTATTCGCTCATGTATCATAGTCTTTAGTGTTGTACATAAAGTCAAAACACTTCTTCTAAAAGATAGCAAACCAAGACATCATGTCTTCTCTTATCATCTCATACTCTTTGCGGACGAATGCGACTTGCCTCGACAGTTCAAACAGCGATACGGTAAACACCCTCGAGTCAGAGCCGGTAACACCTGAGCTAGAGCTATGGCAACGTCATCTTAAAAAACACAAACAAGTTCCCGCCTTAGTTAGACGAACTACGGCGACTCTGATCCTCATTTTCTCGATGAGGTACGTAGGCAGTGGGGTAGGGCCCATTCGAGCACATTCTTTATTTTTCCCTACATTTTCCCCCTTTGTTCCATTTTATTTTCCAATTCCTTTCCTCATTTTCATTCCATTCCAGATAGCCATTCTTTCATTCAAACAACATATTATTTCTCACCCTTTGAGAAAGACTAACAAGTGTAGATCCCGTCGGGTACGGCGGACGGATTGGGGTGCTAATACCTTCCCAGTTCATAACCGACTTTCGGACCCAGATCTTTGGTTCGCAAGGCCTCGTCCTTTCCTTCTTCCTCAGGTCTGTGCAGCATTACCTTTCTCGTTCCATTCGGGATAAAAATGCATGGCTGGCGACTTTACCTTTTCCGCGCCACTTTTGCGTTTGTACTAGGATGAAAATCCCGGGAGTGACACAATGCCTACCAGCTTTTCAAAGTACGGGCTTTGAAGAGTATCTATAAATAGGTCAACTAACTCCTTTTCTGAGAGCAGCAATTGAACATGATCAACAAACTCTTTCCATCTATGGACGTACCTTTTGAACGACTCATTACTTTCTTGAGATATGTACTTCAAGTGAAAGCGGTTGGGAGCTTCTTCCAAATTGTATTGGTATTGCTTCACAAAAGCATTGGCTAGGTCCAACCATGACTGAATATGACTTCTTTCCAATTCCATGTACCAATTCAACGGTGCCCCACTCAAGCTGTCTTGAAAACAGTGAATCATCAACTTATCGTCAAAAGCATATGCAGTCATTTTTCGACAAAACGTCACCAAGTTGTGTTTCGGGCAGCTATCCCCTTTGTATTTCTGAAAATCAGGTGCTTCAAATTTTGGAGGTATAACCAAACCAGGTACTGAGCACATGCTTAAAGCATCCAGGTCAAAAGCATTCTGCCCCTCTACATCCTTGAGTCTTTCATTCAGCACCCGACATTTCTCAGTTATCTCAACAACTTCTAGTCTATTGATCTTCCTTACTGGGATTGCCCCTTGGGAATTTGGCTCAAAGAACCCAAAGCTTTGGTACTCAACGACATCGTGAGGTAAGGAGTTTCCATCTCGAATAATGGTATGCTCTTGAATAATATGTGCCTCAACTAGGATCCTTGTAGGCTGAGGTTAAACAAGGTTGTTCACTTGAGGTGGAAATACATCTTCAGTTACGGAAGTCTGTTGAACATTTCTCCTTGTCAAAGCATTCACAGCCTCCATGAGTTGGTTCGATTGGTCCTTTGTCAAATCAAAGTCTCCCCTTAACACAGTCTGGTTTTATCCTCCAGGGTCCATAATCAATCAAGAACTACTTCAAGTCCAATGCAGGTGTCAGGAAATCAGCTGCGGGTTATGGACACAAGACGATGATGAGCTTACTCTGAGGAAAGAAAATGATATGCAATGTAGATGTAATAGTGTGCAAATGGATGCAATGAAAGTATGCTTAGGAACACAAAAAGCAATTGCAAACATCAAACTGGGAAAAAAATTCCAAAAGGGATTACAAACTGAAGTTCATCTATGGTAAAACTTGCGATGTTTGCAATAGATGTTTATTTGTTCCTTGAAGACCTTGTTAAAAGATGATGCTTATGATGCGAGGATGCTTGGATCTAAGGTATCACAAGCATAAACAGACTCAGAAGCTGGAATAACTCAAAACTTCCTATTTGGCAGTTGTAAGAGATTGGTTCTATATTTTATACCCCTAAACCCCACTCACGAGATAGTTTCTACGGTGATGGTTTAGGATACTCAAGGTCAAGGACGTTTATCGTGCTGACGCCCTGCTTCAGGCTAGCTGCATTATGACGATAATGACGATAAGGTCTACCTTGAGTGGCATTATCATGCTATGCCCATAAAGTGCAAGCCCTCGGAGACTAACATTACTCAATTACCAATATTGAAACTGGTTCTAGGGGTTGGTCCCAGAGTCACATCCCTTTCATGAATCAAGTCACATGACAGGCTAGCTGCGTTACGACAAGATCTCCGAATAGGTCTACTATCTGGGGAGCTTTCATGCTAGGCTTGCAAGGAGCGAGTCCTTGGATACTAACACTAATAACTACCAATTCTAACCTAGGTGTTCCCTCTTCTTTTTCCAAAGATCATCTTTTACTTGTGATTTAATCTCAAGATCCCAAAAACAAGTATAATAATGAGTAATAAGAGAAAGCGATAAAAGAACAAATAAACATACATATAGAAGATGAATAATACAAAAATCAACAATTAAATGCACAGTTAGCTAAGTTAGGTTTGACTCTCTCTCGCATGTTGTTATCCCCAGCAGAGTCGCCAACTATCGTACCTTCGAAAAAATACGATCCTTGCGATGGACGCGAAAAAAACAATAGAGTCGCCACCTAATTCTATTTATTCTAACTAAAGAAAAGGGAGATATAGACACAACCTAAATAGGATAAGAAATGGTCAACGAAGCCAAATTCTAAGTTCGGGAGTCGGTTACGCAAGGGGAAGGTATTAGTACCCCCCACGTCCGTTGTACTCAACGGGAACCTCTTAGTCTAACTATGCGATAGAATGTTGATTTATGTCTTTGTCTTCTAAGTGGTTTGCTAAGATGTTTGTTTTAATGAATATTATTATTATTATTATTATGGAGAAATGGTTAAATTTTTTATTAGGGTGCTCGCGAAGGATTAAAATCCTTGTGCCTACGTATTCCCTTGTGCAATGGAAAAGTCAGAGCTTCGTAGTTCGTGCTACTATGGTTTGTTGGTGCCTTTTTTAATGAACGATTGTTTAAACCGCTTTCTAACTGCTAAGTGTTGGCTTATCTGCTCGCAATAGGAGGCCGAAGCGCTAGCTTGTCTGCGAGATAGAAAGATCTTAAACAATGTTTGTTTAGAGAAAATGTTTGATCTTATTTAAGGTGTTTTAAGATGAAAGGGCGAATGAATCACGTCCCGTGGGGCGGGCCTCAAGAATGATTCATTCAAAAACCCGTGGAATGCTAGACTCCAGAATTCAGTTCTTTCGTTATTTGATATGTAATTAGGTGTCTTAAAAGACGAAAGGGCGAATGAATCACGTCCCGTGGGGCGGGCCTCAGGAATGATCCATTCGAGAACTATGTGGAATGCTAGACTCCAGAATTTAGTTCTTCCGTTTAATTGATTAGGAAAATGATTTGAGTATTCGTTGGTTAGGTTTTAAGTTGGAAGAAAGATACAGGTCGTCATTTTAAGGGAAATATCTCACCTATTCCACCACAAACATTTAAGGGAGAAAATAGAAGATGGAAGAAGCTTCAAACTTGGATATATGATCAACAAGTGACTGTCACATTCTTCCTTGAGAGAATATGTTTGAGAAAATTGATTTGTTTGTGTTTGTGGTAATAGGAGAAATATCATTCATATGGAGATGAATCATGTCTCATATTTTCGAGGAAGTTGAATGTTTTAAGTGTTTTAAGTACGAATGAGCGAATGAACCACGTCCCGTGGGGCAAGCCTCAGGAATGATCCATTCAAGAACTATGTGGAATTCTAGACTCCAGAGTTTAGTTCTTTCGTATAATTAATTAGTTTGAATTCTTATCAAGTTAGAAAAGTTAGATGGCGATGCGCGAAGCACTCGACTTACGGGTGAAATGCAAATGGAGGTTGGTTGTTTGATTGTTTAAGTGAATTCGATTCCTAGTCCCTAGGGGTGCTCTTAGAAATACGAAACCGTAACCGAATGAAATGTGCGAGTGTGCGAGTGAAACCACTTGGTGTTGGACCAAGGGTTCGCGAACTAAAGTGAGATCTATGCTAGTCCCTAAGGGTGCTCCTAGTGATCGAAACGATAAATAAAGGCGAAGAAATAAATTGCGTACAAATGGAAATCGGGAGAGGGGTACAAGATAAATTACACGGGATTACGATGAAATAAAAGGGCTCGTTGTATTTTGCCCAAGAGAAAGCGTGTGTGCAGTGTCTTAATTATTCAGAACCGTTGGAATGTAGCTCTTTTATTACCTTAGAACCGATTCAATGTTTAGAACCTTTCTATGAGGAGTAGAGCGTTTATATTGTATTAAAATGCGAAAATAAAATAAATAAAATAGATGAAATAAGATGGTCTCATAATTTAATCGAGATGTCGAGTCGGCTTGCGACGACTCTCAAGATTATTTATGTTCATCGACCATAAGAAATTAAAATAAATAATGAAATGAAATACATTAAATTAAATGAAAAATGGAAAATAAACCGAAATAAAATGGTAAATAAATAACTAAATTAAAATTGGCCTCATATTGATCGAGTTTCGCCGATTTAATGAAAGCGGGCAAATCTCGACCGTTTGTTATATCATCGGTCCAAAAGTGCAATCAAATGATGCCGACTAATTTTCTCAAGATATATTTTTTAGACAATAAAGAAAAAGGACAAAATAACAATGAAAAGTAATAACACTTAAAACACAAAATGAAATAATAAAAATAAAACTTTAGAAAAAAAACATGGAAAGAAAGGGGGTGTTGCACTGTGTAGAAAGCAATGGGCCTAAGTCCAATCAGCATAAAAAAAACATGAAACTTAAGATAACAATGGAGGGAGCACTGCTTAACCAATGCGGTGTGTAAATAGAAAATCAGTATGGGCTTGACCCATCTCTAACAATATTATAAAGAAAACCAAATAAAACCCTAGCCTATTTCAAAAGAAACAATGGGAAGGCAAAAGAATAGGACAAACAAGTTATTCGCAAAAAGAAAAATAAACAAACAGAGAAACCACAACAAGTTTATCACTCCAACTCCTTTACGAACCAAACGTGCATCTAAAGAAGAAGAAAAAACATGAAACCCACCTTCTCTCAGTTTGTTTCGGGTTTGGACAAAGGGAAGATTAGCGTTTGATTTTATTCATTCAGGATTCGTCGGTGATTTCGCTCTCAGTTTTGCGGAAGGGTGGTGGTTCAAGTGTTTGTGCGGCGGGTTACATCGGCTTCTCTATCTCGTGGTTCATGATACATTTCAGTGGATGGTTGGAAGGCAGTGTTGGTTTGTTTTTGGTGGTTTTTGGTTGTTTCTGTTTGTGTTATTTTTTCACGGTGGTTGAGGGCCGCGATTTCAGATATATAGCAGTGTTTTCGGTTTGCGTTGGTTTCTCTGTGCGATTGTTCAGATTTGCTCGTGGGTTTGGAGAAGTTTTTTTATAGCAGAGAATGAATTGAGTTCTTCTTAAATTGAGGTTTTTGATGAAGTTTTTTTTTTGTTTAAATTTTTTTAGAGTTTAAAAGGTTTATGTGAAACATATGGTTTTTTGAGGTCTAGAGGATTCAGGCGTGGTGGTCATTGTTGCTTAGAGGGTTCTTGTTCGTTGGTCCTTTTATGGAAAAGCATGGCTTGGTTTTGATAGAGTGTGGTCTTTCTTGATAGAGTGTGGTCCTTGTTGCTTTTGTTGTAGCACAAGTCTTTATGGCCATTTTCATGTAAATTTTTGGAGTAGTAAAGCAGGTCTATATGTTGCAGGGTTGTCTTGGAGTGTTGGTTTCAGTGGTTAATAGTCTTGTACCAATAGTAGGGTATGAATTGCTTTTTTTGTGGTACAGTATTTTTTGGACATTTTTATGTAACGTTTGAAACGATGTGCTTTGGCAAATAGTTTGGTGTAGCAGGCATGATGTGGGATAGCGTGTAGTTATGAGTTTATTGGTTGAGTTTTTAAAGATTGGACTAAATCAACTTAACTAAAGTATTAAATAAATAAACTAAATAAACTGAAAAAATTAAACTAAATTGATTATTAAACTAACTAAAATAAATTTGAATTGAAATATTAACCAACTAAAAAATATATAATTAAAACCGAATAAAATGCATGACTTATGAAACACATAAGACCAACATTCTAGTTTTAAGTTGAAACGAAATCTAAAAAAAAAAGAAGACAAAATGCATGACTTATGATTAACGAGATGTTTTATGCAAAAAGACTGACTACCGATAATGCTATGAAGTGCGTCGAACGAATTAAATGATTGTCAAAATTTAGGGTATGACACATTATCATCAAGATTATCCTGCATTCTTAACATATAATCACATAATTCAACTCATACTACGGCAACGCAACATAACCTATACTACAACATATCACATACTCATATATCATTAACAAGCATATGGAACACAACATCACAACAATTACTCATCACAACAACAACAACGTCAACGAACACATCATTTATGTTTAAATTCAAATTACACTAATTATCCCTACAATTAAGTGTATAACTCATCTTTCACTACCTCCAGCTACACCCCATCAATTCCTAGACATTACTAAGTAATTAAATAATTTTTTAGTAATTTTTCGGAATTTAAAAATTAATTTTTCACGCTACAGGACTCGCTAAGTGATAACTCGAATTCATATCGGTTATTTAATACGATTTCTGATTGTTTAACATGTTAATTTATCTGTTTTGGACAATATTACGTGTGAATTATATTTGTTTTGTAGATATTCGATCAAACGGGACTTTTGGAGGCAAAAGTACAAAAGGAAGCTTATTGGACAAAAAACGTGGGAAAACAGAAGGAAAATAGCAAGAAAATGCATTTCTGCACATTTAAACTGTGAGACGACCGTCTCAACTTCAAGTTGGTCGTCTCATATGTGAGACGCCCATCCCAAAGCCAAGTTGACCATCTCATTGATAAAACCCAAGTTGCTCGTTTCAATTACAAAACGATCGTTTCAAGTAAAAGTTCCAGAAACCTTAATTACATAAACCCGATTCAAACACAGAGAAAGCCGTTATGAGAAGTTTTCGCATTCAACAGAGAATTTCACTCAACCCTAATCAGTCAAGTCCAAGCAACTCAATTCAAAGCCCAATCAAAGTCCAAGCCTAAAATTTCTCAAAAAAACCTAATCCACTACCTATAAATAGAGCTCTCTGCCATTTACACCAGGGGAGCTTCGTTCAGTCCAATTTCTGTATTTTTTTCTTTCATTCAAAGTTCTCCATTTATTTTGAGTATTAGTTCGTTTTTTATTTTCCTTTACCAACCCTTAGTGATAGTTTCCATCATTAGGAAACTATTGCCATTTTTATTGTTTCCAGCCCCTGAATTATTATTTACGTTTCAAGTTTTTGGAAGTTTGGTTGATCAAGAACATTGCAACCAGGTTTCTAATTTTAATGCTTAATTGTTTATTTATTATCGCGTTTATTTATATTATGTATTTCTTCTCCTTATACTTTCCTTTATTTAATATGTCTGGCTAAACCGTTAATCGGTATGTAATTGTCTAACCATAACGAATTCGGTAGAATTAGGCTAATTCTTTAAATTAAGTTATTTTCTGGTTTTGATTTCTTGTTTTAATTAACTTTCGTTATGATAGTAAAAGAGTATAAAAGATTAGGATTAAGACCACATGAGTGTGAGATTCTAATCAAATAGTTGAAATCAGGCATCCGTTTTAAACACATCGGAAGCGCTTTAAAACCAATTAGAACCTTTAGGTTTCCAAAAAGTATTTCTAACTTGAATTGATACAGCGAGAGCGCTCAATTAAACTTAGGAGTATAGTAATAGGCTAGACCACGAGAGTGTGAGTTAACGACTTTTAAACCGAGAGTTTCTATAGAGAGATAACATAATAAACCTTAACAAGCCGACTGTTGTACCCCAAAATTTTCCCTTACATATTCAAGACAATATGTCTCAGGAGGTCTCTAAATGGTCACAAGATTCTCAATTGCTCAAAGGGATTCAAGGTTTCATCAAACAAAGCCTCCTCCTAAGCAATGGATCTTAAATTAGGGTTTTGAGTTTCTCGAAGAAAATTGGACTTCCAAAGCCTCAAGTGGACTTCATGGTGTCCCACATACTTTAGAGAATCATCATGTCAAGTTTCAAGACTTGCCCTACAAGGTTGGTCAGTCAAATGCTCAGATAATCAAAAATCGGTTAACTTGGTTAAAAAGTCAACAGTGGTCAACATACAGTCAAACTTCAAGATTTTTGGTCAACATCAAGATTATGAGGTGAAATTCATCATTTGGCCAAGGGTTGATCATGATTCATCAAGGCAACCTCAAAATCATCAAGAACCAGAAGTTACTAAATTAGGGTTTTTGCAGGAAAAGTCAACTGTACTTTGACCAGCCATAACTTTCACATGCTTCATCAGAAATTTCCCATCCAAAGCTCATTTGGAAGGAAATTCAATTCCCTACAACTTTTTATATCATAAGCCAAGGCCAGAAATGCTTCATTTGAGAGATATGAGCCAAGACATTATAGGTCCTTTAAAAAGCCAACAAAAAGTAAACTTTTTCAAAAGCTCATAACTTGAACACGGAAGATCAAATAGACATGGGACTGATAACGAGAAAACGTATCGATTATATTGCTAGTTTTCATTGGCGTTTTATCGAATAATTACCGTTTTAACACTCGATTTCTCGAGTTTTTCTTACCGTTTTGCAGGTACACCATTATGTGGAGCTAAATCATGAATCAAGAGAAAAAGGAACAAAATCGGTCATAAAAAGATGAAGAAATGAAGCTTCCTGCAAAACTGCATAATTTGTTGCAGTCACGGTCGTCACTAGAGTGTCACGACCGTGACACCCCAAAAGAAGGCCTCACGACCGTGAGAGAAGTGTCACGACCGTGACAATGACTATTTTAGGTTTTTGACCAAGGCAACGTGAAGGCATTACGTGAAAGAGATGGTTTCCTAATTTTTTGCCACTACCTACATTTTCTCCACAAAAATAGGAAGGCCCATTCAAATTGAAGCCCAAAAATCCAGCCCAATTGAAGTTCTATAAATAGCATTAGTTTTATGAAGAAACTACAGAGCATTTTT
The DNA here is from genome assembly GCA_963966055.1 of Lathyrus aphaca. Classification (NCBI taxonomy): domain Eukaryota; kingdom Viridiplantae; phylum Streptophyta; class Magnoliopsida; order Fabales; family Fabaceae; genus Lathyrus; species Lathyrus aphaca. The sequence goes on from OZ014519.1 coordinate 433,542,470, forward strand.
TCTATCAATTTCCTGCGGAAGCTCTGCCGAATTATTTTGCAACCCTTTTATTTCAGCATTATTTTCAGTATTCTATTTTTATTGTATCCAAACCCAACCTATAACAATTTCCAACATCAGGAAATTGTTATAAAAATTACTTGTTTCTAAACCTTCAGATTTGCATTATTTTCGATTTCCGCCAATTACTCCAAGCTTTCCGGTCTGTGGAAGAAGGAGTCTGCCATTTTATTGTTAACCAGGTTTTTATTATTTGCAATTTAATATTATGTTATTTATTTATCTTTCTGCCATGAATATTTTGTTTACTGTTTCTCTGCCTCTGTCTGGTTCAACAAAAATGAGTAGCTAAACACCTTAGGGCGGTATGTAGTTAGAACAAACTTAACCGGTAAAATATAACCGTAGGCTAAAAATAATTAATCACTTAACATTCTGGCTGACACTTTTTAAGTAAAAAGACCTTTTTGTTACGAGAGTAAGAAAAGAGTATTAGGTTAGGTCAAGACCACGAGAGTGTGAGATTTTAACCAGATAGCTAAAGTTAGGCATTTAAATTAAACACAGCGAGAGCGCTTTAAGATAAATTAGAATTACTTAGTTTCCAAAAATTACCTCTAAACACTTATGGGCTAGCGAGAGCAGGCATAGGGCTTTAGGGATAAGATCTGATATAAGACCACGAGAGTGTGAGTTGAGGGTATTTAAACTAGTAATCTCTACCGAATAGATTAAGTGAACATCTTAAATAAGCCTAGGTTAGATTGACCCACCTAAGTTAATATAATTACATACCGACCGCCTTAGAATTAATTAATTAAAACTTAAATTTAATTTCGCCTTTAATAGTCTTAAAAACCAACAAAAATCGTGACAACCATTCGCCTTAGCTAAACTAGAAAGTTCATCTAGCACTAAGTAACCATAGAATCCCTGTGGATCGATAATCTTAAATATTACTTCGATAGGCTGTGCACTTGCAGTAAGATACCGCTAGACGCATAAGTAGACACGTCTTTAGCCCATCAAGTTTTTGGCGCCGTTGCCGGGGATTCCTTAATTTAGTTACTAGTGCACTTAGGTAGCATTGTCTAGACTAAGGTATCAACTATTTAATTTAATTTAATTTTCGAGTGTATGCCAAGTACTCGCTCTAAAAGCGAAGACTTGCAACCTCTAATCCCTGAATCGGAACGCTTCTTACACGTAAGAAGACGTATATTCGATTACGAAAAAAGTTACAGTATTCCAGATCTTCAATCAGATCCGCCTAAACCAGTCGTAACATCAAAGGACGCAGAGATGGATGAAGAACAAACTCATCCACTCAAATATTACGCAAGTCCTTCGCAAGCTGAACCGCATTCGAGCATTGCAGCGCCGGCTATCAACCGAAACGATTTCGAACTAAAACCTTCATTGATATCAGCCGTGCAACAAAATCAATTCGCCGAAAATCCTACCGAGGATCCGAATCTTCATCTTTCGATCTTTGTGCAATATGCCGATACCGTAAAATCCAATGGAGTTACCCAAGAAGCTATTAGATTACGTTTATTTCCTTTTTCGCTTCGAGACAGAGCAAGAGCTTGGCTTCAATCTCTGCCTTCGAACTCAGTAACTACGTGGGAGGAGCTTAAGAGAGTTTTCTTGAACAGATATTTTCCACCTAGCAAGACAGCTATGCTGAGAGCTCAGATCAACGGATTTAAGCAAAGAGAAAGTGAATCATTATTCGAAGCTTGGGAACGCTATAAAGATCTATTGAGACTTTGTCCACATCATGGATTAATAGAATGGATGGTCATCCATACCTTCTATAATGGACTCTTGTACAATACAAGAATGACAATTGACGCTGCCGCGGGCGGTGCATTGATGGACAAAGAATATAATGATGCCTATGCACTTATCGAAAGTATGGCTCAAAATCATTACCTTTGGGGAAGCGAGAGAGTCGCAACTGAGAAACCAACAAAGGGAGGTATGTATGAAGTAAGTAGTATGGACCAAGTCAATGCGAAGTTTGACCAACTAAACCAAAAGATCGACAACTTGGCCATAACACCAACAACCAACGTGGCTGCAGTAACACCTAATTGTGAGTTATGTGGAGTTTCAGGACACGAAGTTTCTGATTGTCAACTATTGACAGGAACTCCCACGGATCAAGTGAATTATGCTCAAGGAAACCCTTACTCAAACACATATAACCCAGGTTGGAAGAATCATCCGAACTTCTCCTATAAGAATAACAACGCTTTATACGCGCCAGGTCAAGCACCAGCTACATCACCAGGATATCAAAAGACTGCTCCTAGTATCCCTAGAAAATCGAACCTTGAGTTGATGATGGAGAACTTTATAGCTAACCAATCTCAGACAAACAAGGACTTCTTAAACCAAAACATTCACACTAATGAGCAGATTAAACAATTAGTGAGCAAAGTAGATGCATTAGCTACACATAACAAAATGCTAGAAACCCAGATTTCACAAGTAGCTCAACAACAAGCACCTACTGCTGCACCAGCTGGAGTGTTCCCTGGACAACCTCAACCTAATCCGAAAGGACATGCTAACGCTGTGATATTAAGAAGTGGCAAGGAACTTGACGGACCTACCGATCCAAGACTTGACAATCCAGCCATGTACCAACAACCGGATAAACCGACTGAAGTGGTGAATGATCCAGAAGAAAAGGAAGCTGACAATCAAGAGGTAGTGGAGAAAGAACAACCTTATGTGCCTCCACCACCCTATAAACCACCAATTCCGTACCCTCAAAGATTAATAAATTCCAAGACGACGGGTCAATTTAAGAAATTTGTCGAACTTCTGAAACAGTTGAATATTACTATTCCGTTTACAGAAGCAATTACTCAAATACCCTCGTATGCTAAGTTTTTAAAAGAAATCTTATCCAATAAGAAAAAGATAGAGGATAACGGAACAGTTACACTTACTGCCGAGTGTAGCGCTATAATTCAGAATAAAATGCCTCCTAAGCTAAAAGATCCAGGAAGTTTCTCTATACCCTGTGTAATAGGAAAATTCGTCATTGACAAAGCTCTATGCGATTTAGGAGCCAGTATCAGTGTTATGCCCTTAACGATTTGCAAAAGGCTAGACATGGGAGACCTAAGACCAACTAAAATGTCTGTTCAACTAGCCGATCGCTCTGTTAAATATCCTGTAGGCATACTAGAAAACGTCCCAGTACGTATAGGACAATTCTATATCCCTACTGATTTTATAATCATGGACATCTCTGAGGACTCCACTACACCTATCATACTAGGAAGACCATTCTTAGCCACTGCTGGAGCTATAATAGACGTAAAAAGAGGAAAGCTAACCTTTGAAGTAGGTGAAGAAAAAGTTGAATTCATTTTAACACAATTCTTACAATCACCAGCTATAGAGGATACATGCTATCTATTGGACGTAATTGACGAATGTGTAAGAGAAATGGAACTAAAAGAGACCACTTATTCTGAAATAATGAAAATTCAAATCCCTCCGATTTTCGAAGATGATAATTGGCGTAAACCATATCAGGATGATAGTCTAAGCGAAAGTTTAGCACTTACACCGGATCCTATGCCAAGTAAGGATAAACCTACATTAGGATTAAAAACTTTACCTCATAACCTAAGGTACGAATTCTTAGACGTTGAATGTAAAAGACCAGTTATAGTAAATTCCAGCTTAGGAACTATAGAAACAAAGAAACTTCTAGATGTTTTGAAGAAATATCCAACTGCATTAGGATATAACATATCTGATCTCAAAGGAATATGTCCTTCAGTTTGTATGCATCGTATTCTGCTAGAAGAAGATTGCAGAACCTCCAGAGAATCTCAAAGAAGAATTAACCCAACCCTTAGCACTGTAGTAAAAGAGGAAGTTAAGAAGTTATTAGATGCCGGAATAATTTATCCAATCTCTGATAGCGAATGGGTTAGTCCAATACATGTAGTGCCAAAGAAAGGAGGTATCACTGTTGTGAAGAACGCTCAAGGCGAATCGATATCGCAAAGAGTAGTGACGGGATATAGAGTGTGCATAGATTATCGTAAACTAAACAAAGCCACTCGAAAAGATCACCTCCCACTACCTTTTATAGATCAAATGTTAGAACGATTAGCCAAGCATTCTTACATCTGTTATCTTGACGGTTACTCAGGATTTTTCCAAATCCCTATCCATCCAGATGATCAAGAGAAAACTACATTCACATGCCCTTATGGAACGTTCGCCTATAGACGAATGCCCTTTGGATTATGCAACGCTCCTGCAACCTTTCAAAGATGTATGATGTCAATCTTCGCAGATTTTATAGACAACATCATGGAAGTGTTCATGGACGACTTCTCTGTATGCGGGCAAAGTTTTGAAGGATGTTTATCAAACTTAGAAATGGTATTAGAAAGATGTGTAAAAGTAAACCTCGTGCTTAACTGGGAGAAATGTCACTTTATGGTCAACGAAGGAATCGTATTAGGTCATGTAATATCAGACAAGGGAATTGAAGTTGATAAAGCTAAGATTGAAGTAATAAAAGATCTTCAACCCCCTAAAACCGTTCGAGAAATACGAAGCTTTTTAGGACACGCCGGTTTCTACCGACGATTCATCAAAGACTTCTCGAAAATCACTAAACCTCTTACTGGTTTATTAATGAAAGACGCTGAGTTCATATTCAACGAAGATTGTCTTAAAGCATTCGAAACTCTAAAAACAGCCCTCATCACCGCACCAATCATGCAACCCCCTGACTGGAGATTACCTTTTGAAATCATGTGCGATGCGAGTGACTATGTTGTAGGCGCAGTTCTAGGCCAGAGAAAGGAAAAGAAACTTCATGCGATCTACTATGCCAGTAGAACCTTGGATTCTGCCCAGATGAACTACGCCACTACCGAAAAAGAATTGTTAGCAGTTGTCTTTGCGCTTGACAAATTCCGTTCCTACCTTGTTGGAGCGAAAATAATCATTTACACAGACCATGCTGCTATCCGATATCTATTAACTAAAAAAGATGCTAAACCAAGACTCTTAAGATGGATTTTACTTTTACAAGAGTTTGATCTAGAAATAAAAGATAAGAAAGGTACTGAGAACGTCGTAGCGGACCATTTATCTAGAATAGAAGGTATTAAACCTGAACAAGTGCCGATTAACGATGATTTTCCGTATGAACAGCTGATAGCACAATTAGGAAGCGACCTAGCTCAGTTAGATATAAATGAACCAGAATCCGTGGAAACAATCCAGACAACTGTAGGACTGCCATGGTACGCTGACATCGTCAACTACCTAGCTGCAGGAGCTCTTCCACCCGATCTAACCTATCAGCAGAAAAAGAAATTCTTTCATAATCTGAAACATTACTATTGGGATGAACCATTATTGTTCAAAAGAGGACCAGATGGAATCTTTCGCCGATGTATTCCCGAAGAAGAAATAGAAGATGTCATTGCTCAATGCCATTCATCTCCTTATGGTGGACATGCAAGTACTTCCAAAACTTGTGCAAAAATCTTGCAAACCGGCTTATTCTGGCCTAATCTATGGAAAGATGTCCACATCGCTGTTATAAATTGCGATCGGTGTCAACGCACTGGCAATATTTCAAGAAGAGATGAAATGCCTCAAAAAGGAATATTAGAAGTAGAAATCTTTGACGTCTGGGGAATAGATTTCATGGGACCGTTCCCATCATCTTTCGGTAATAATTACATACTCGTAGCAGTTGATTATGTTTCGAAATGGATTGAAGCCATAGCTTCTCCTACAAACGATACGCGAGTAGTAATAAAGCTTTTCAAAAATATAATCTTTCCCAGATTTGGTGTGCCTAGACTCGTCATAAGTGACGGTGGCTCGCACTTCATCTCAAAAATATTTGACAAATTACTATCTAAGTATGGAGTAAGACACCGTGTGGCTACACCATATCATCCACAAACAAGTGGACAAGTCGAAGTCTCAAACAGAGAAATTAAACAAATCTTAGAAAAGACTGTCGCCATATCTCGGAAAGATTGGTCATCTAAACTTAATGAAGCTTTATGGGCTTATAGGACCGCTTACAAGACACCCATAGGTACTACACCTTTCAAACTCGTTTATGGAAAATCTTGTCACCTACCAGTAGAACTAGAACACAAAGCTTATTGGGCGATTAGAACTCTCAATATAAACTATAATGCTGCAGGAGAAAAGCGAATCCTAGACATTAACGAATTAGAAGAATTAAGGTTAGATGCTTATGAGAATGCTAAGATATATAAAGAAAGAACTAAGCGATGGCATGATAAACGCCTATCTAGGAAAGAATTTAGTGTGGGAGATGTTGTACTCCTCTTTAATTCAAGACTTAGGCTCTTTCCTGGAAAATTAAAATCTAGATGGTCCGGACCCTTTGAAATAATTAAAGTATTCCCGAGTGGAGCAATAGAAATTAAGGGTAGGAATAGTGAACCATTCATAGTAAACGGACAACGTTTAAAACATTATCATAAAGTTGAAAATAAAGATTATGCGAATAATCTAAAGCTTTTAGAGTTGTCCACTAATTCCCCTGATTAATCTAAACTTAAGCATTACGTCAGGCTTTAGACGATAAAAACAGCGCTTAGTGGGAGGCAACCCATTTACTTATCAAATTATTTAAATTATTCTCTTTATCATTTTTATTATTTATTGTTTTACTATTTGTTTTGTCATTTTATAGTTTATTTTATATTACTATTATTGCCATTACATTATGCATTTCATTTTCTTATTTTTACTTTAAATCACTTTTTACAGATTTTCTAAAAGTCTTTTCCACTTTCCTTCTTCTCCTGATTTGTTTCCTCCATATTTGCACTTACCATGGCTAACCAACCAATTAACCATATGGAAACCAAATTTAGAGGTAGGAACCAAAGAATGAAATTTGAAGAGTTATCACAGAGGCAAATGGATTTGACCCTGTACCCGGATGATCGGACTATGGAAACCTTAGGAATACATGATAGCATTATGTACTTGCTTAACCGACTCGGATGGGAGAATTCATTGATCCAACATAAGTTTGTGACCTACCGCGAGCTCACTCTTGAGTTCCTTAGCTCCTTAATTTACCTACCTGAGCGCGGTTTTGGATTTAGGAAAGGATTTATTAGTTTCCGCCTGTTTGGAATAGAATATGACTTTAACCATAAAGAACTAGCTGACTTGTTAGGATTCCCTAGTGGACCATTTGCTTTTACTACCACACAGGTAGAATTGATGGATATTGAGCTAGATTTCTTTTGGGGAACTTTAACCGGAAACTACCACCCTGAACCAAATGGCATGAATAATGATGAGATCCATAATCCTGCCCTCCGTTACTTCCATAAATTCCTTGCCCACACATTCTTTGGAAAAGAAGAAAACATTACCGGAGTTTCTAAAGATGAAATATTTATTATGTCATGTTTTACTAATGGACAGCCTGTTAATGGTGTACCTTTCATGATGCAAACCTTCACCCGTATCCAAGAAGAACCTGAATTACCTATCTTAGTAGGAGGTCTTGTAACCATGATTGCTGATGCTTTAGGACTTAGGTACCAATTGCACAGGTGCAACCGTTTAGGTAACATACGTCCTATGGATCTTAACTTCTGCTTCAATAGACATATCATAAGGAATTTAGGACATCCACCTTTTGAGTACCTAATCCGGAACGAGGTAGTAACCCTGTTTACCTTGCCTAACCATGCTAAAGTAAGTGTTCATAATAAGGATAACTGGCTTTATGAGTTAAACCCACCTGATTATCCACCCACTCCTGAAACACCTCAGTCGTATAAAATAAAAGATGATACAATGACCGATGTCGAAACTGACCCTGAGACACCTCCTGGTTACCATGACATTGGCCACACTGAAGAAGTTTATGAAACCCCTGAAGTGAATCACGGAGATTATGCTAACAACTTACAAAACATCATGAACACTCTCAATGCCTACCAAACTGACATTAACTTATTTAAAGAAGACATTAAAAGCATGCGATTGGATATTATAGGATTGACTGACATAACCTGCGAACAGTTCTATCACTTGAATTCCGCCATCGAAGACTTGAAGAAACGCTTTTGATAATGTTATAAGTGATTTAGTTTATTTTCTCATTGTTTTCGTTTTTAGTTAGATTTATTTTTCGCAACAATTTCTTATCGTTTTTCCATTTATGTAATTTCATTTTCAAGTACTTTATGCAATGCATCTTTAATTCCAAAATTTCTCCATTTTTAGCAATTTATGTATTTTTCATTCTATGCACTTTTATGCTTGAATTTATTCATTATATATACAAATCTCTCATGCCTTGCAAGTTATTGAAGTACTGTGTTGAACATTTATACCATGTGGTGTTTATAAATTAATATGAGAGTTAGTGAGGAAAATACATTAATATAAATTATGTGAAGCAAGTGAGAAAGCGTTTTTCTGGAAAATATTTCAAGTTTGCAAGCCTCACGGTCGTCACTGCCCTTCACGATCGTGACACGCTCTTTTTGAGTGTCACGACCGTCGTACCCCTGTCACGACCGTGACGACCCTTATACCAGAATTCGTGAGAAACAGAACTGTTTCTCTTCGTGCCTCTTCTTCTTCTTCTCCATAACTTCCTAAAAAAAAAACTACCCATCTTCTTCTTAACCTCCGTAACCCCCATTTACCATTTTTAATCTCATTAACCACCCATTATCACAACCTACTACATTCTCACTCTCCATCATTTATCCCGAATCAATTTTTTCTCTCATTTTATCAATTTTTCACAAAAACTTCAAAAATCTTCATTCTTAACTCTAAGCTCTTGCATGCAATGGATTCTATCACTTTTAGAGAAGGTGACGCTGGAGAAACTCAGAGAGAACGATTTCTCCGATTCCAAAGCCGCGGTGTGCAACCTACGCGTTACATTGACACTGTGTGTTTGAGAGAACTCGGAATGCTTGCCAGTGTTACGAACCTGCTCCAAAAAGTCGGGCTATGGGACCTTTGCAGTCAACCTCAGCCAACCTTCGAACTTCTGACACTGGAGTTCTTAAGTTCATTCAGTTACATCACCGGCACCGGTTCTTTGAGTCAGCTCACCGGTTTCGCAAAATTCAGATTGCATGGCCAAGAGTTCAACCTCTCGCAAGACAGGATCGCCGAGTTGTTAGGCTTCCATCACGGAACTGAAGCTCATCGTCGCGTGCCCGATAACTTTAGTGAACAAGCTTTCACTTTATGGCACGATTTAACCAACACCCGTGCATCAGCCTTCCAAAGCCTCAACGCCACTCACATTCATAATCCGGCCATCCGCTATTTCCACAGAGTCATCTGCAACACCATCTTCGCTCGAGAGAGCAACCATAAGCTCAACTCCAAGGAGCTTCTATTCTTGCATTGTGCTCTTAATGACGAGCCGATCAATGCTGCCCCTTTCATGCTTTACCACATCCAGGCCATTGCACACAGAGGCTCCACCCCGTTCTTCATAGGCGGCATCGTCACCACCCTCGCCATTCAGTTGGGGCTTGGTGACGCGATTGCTAATCAGCCTCATCTAGCCGCAGAATACCTTACCAAGAGTTATTGCAGGTCCGCTCACCTGATTGCGCAGCGAGAGGATGGCAGGTATAGCCCTGTTGTCCATGGCACCATATTTCACCATATCACTCTGCCGTCCCGCGACCGCATCGACCCATCCAGCCGAGCCAACTGGCTCTTTGTTCTACCTGATGCTGCTGACCACGCTCCTATCCATGATCAGGCAGATCTCCCTGCGGATGAGATGCAGGACGCTATGGATGCAGGTGAGCCTGTCCAGGATATACCAGAGACATCTACCCGACAGCCTCCTGCACAGGACATCACACTTGAGGACATCCTCCGTGCGATTCATCAGCAAAACCAGATGAATGCCGCACTGGAGCGTAGGTATAAGGAGCAGTACGATGCTTTGCTCGGCACTATTGCAGCAAACCAGGCAGCTACTAATGAGAGATTTGACGCGATTTTTGGCGAGTTAGCAGCCTTGCGTATCGACATCACTGGGACCACCAGCACCGGTTCTGATCCTGAAGCGACTCCTTCCAGACGCCGCTCCCGTACCAGAAGCCGACCCCGCGGTCCTCAGTAGCCATAGTTTTAGTTTTCCTATGTTTGTTTTTAGTTTTTGTCGTTTGTACTGTACTTTGACCGTATTTATATCACAACATTGAGGACAATGTCTGATATAGTGTGGGAGAGGTACCTTTCATTTCCGTATTTTTCCCTTTTCGCATTTTTCCATTTCGTTGTATTTTCAATTCCATTGTATTTCCCTTTAGCAAGTTAATGAAGCGTGCAAAAATCTTTATGACATTTCTTTAGTTTCAAACTTTCCCGTTTATTTAGCCATAACCGAAAAATTTTAATTATTCGCATTACCCGACTTACCTACGAAATCGTAAATAGGAAGCCGAGAACGATTAAACAAGACCAATACAATATTGACAACTTTGACTTCCTACTTAAGCGATTCCATCTCCGATTACCATTACGAGTACACTTCTAGTTTCAGTTCGAAAGTAACCCCGAGTAGTTTATACTAGCAGTCAGCACCGTCTGAACACAAACCACGTGGGGAGCCGATGAATATAAGCGTTTGATGCCTAATCAATAATGATCCTTCATATCTCGATGCAAAATGAAAAGAAATTGCACCAAAGTACACGGTCGCATATAAGAAACGAGAAATATGAGAAGGAGTCCATTGCGGGTTGGTTCAGAGGTACTGGTTCTGAACTCGGTAGGGCGTGCTACGGCTCGATCCCCCACAACCTCCAATTCGGATACAAGATGTAGGGTTACCACACTCGTGTACCAGACCCCGTGCTTAAAAAGGATCAAAGTCGCTAACCGGCTACTCCACTACGTGCGTGCTAAGGCAAAGGGCTTAATGTGATTGCGCTAGAATGAAACCGGGCGAAATAAGATCGAAAAACTTTAGGTGAAATCGTAAAGTAATTGCCGATTGGCTCATTTAACGGGAAGTCGACGACATAGCTTGTTGCTTGTGTCATTAGTGTATCGGTAATGTTCTATCAAAGTATCGGATCATCCGACAAAAACGATCCCTCGTTTGATTTGTTAGGAGTATGCGTGAATAACATCTTGTCCGCCGATTTTCAACCGACTATTTGCTTGAGGACAAGCAAAGGTTTAAGTTTGGGGAAGTTTGATAACGAGAAAACGTATCGATTATATTGCTAGTTTTCATTGGCGTTTTATCGAATAATTACCGTTTTAACACTCGATTTCTCGAGTTTTTCTTACCGTTTTGCAGGTACACCATTATGTGGAGCTAAATCATGAATCAAGAGAAAAAGGAACAAAATCGGTCATAAAAAGATGAAGAAATGAAGCTTCCTGCAAAACTGCATAATTTGTTGCAGTCACGGTCATCACTAGAGTGTCACGACCGTGACACCCCAAAAGAAGGCCTCACGACCGTGAGAGAAGTGTCACGACCGTGACAATGACTATTTTAGGTTTTTGACCAAGGCAACGTGAAGGCATTACGTGAAAGAGATGGTTTCCTAATTTTTTGCCACTACCTACATTTTCTCCACAAAAATAGGAAGGCCCATTCAAATTGAAGCCCAAAAATCCAGCCCAATTGAATTTCTATAAATAGCATTAGTTTTATGAAGAAACTACAGAGCATTTTTTCTATCAATTTCCTGCGGAAGCTCTGCCGAATTATTTTGCAACCCTTTTATTTCAGCATTATTTTCAGTATTCTATTTTTATTGTATCCAAACCCAACCTATAACAATTTCCAACATCAGGAAATTGTTATAAAAATTACTTGTTTCTAAACCTTCAGATTTGCATTATTTTCGATTTCCGCCAATTACTCCAAGCTTTCCGGTCTGTGGAAGAAGGAGTCTGCCATTTTATTGTTAACCAGGTTTTTATTATTTGCAATTTAATATTATGTTATTTATTTATCTTTCTGCCATGAATATTTTGTTTACTGTTTCTCTGCCTCTGTCTGGTTCAACAAAAATGAGTAGCTAAACACCTTAGGGCGGTATGTAGTTAGAACAAACTTAACCGGTAAAATATAACCGTAGGCTAAAAATAATTAATCACTTAACATTCTGGCTGACACTTTTTAAGTAAAAAGACATTTTTGTTACGAGAGTAAGAAAAGAGTATTAGGTTAGGTCAAGACCACGAGAGTGTGAGATTTTAACCAGATAGCTAAAGTTAGGCATTTAAATTAAACACAACGAGAGCGCTTTAAGATAAATTAGAATTACTTAGTTTCCAAAAATTACCTCTAAACACTTATGGGCTAGCGAGAGCAGGCATAGGGCTTTAGGGATAAGATCTGATATAAGACCACGAGAGTGTGAGTTGAGGGTATTTAAACTAGTAATCTCTACCGAATAGATTAAGTGAACATCTTAAATAAGCCTAGGTTAGATTGACCCACCTAAGTTAATATAATTACATACCGACCGCCTTAGAATTAATTAATTAAAACTTAAATTTAATTTCGCCTTTAATAGTCTTAAAAACCAACAAAAATCGTGACAACCATTCGCCTTAGCTAAACTAGAAAGTTCATCTAGCACTAAGTAACCATAGAATCCCTGTGGATCGATAATCTTAAATATTACTTCGATAGGCTGTGCACTTGCAGTAAGATACCGCTAGACGCATAAGTAGACACGTCTTTAGCCCATCAGGGACCAAAAGGAGTAGTTAGAGGACACTCTAAGCTTTCTAAAAAGTACAAGAATACATACATGGGATAAAAATTGAGAGAGTTATGCATTGTTGAAGTTGGGAAAATTTAAGGAGGTGTATAAGGCAAATAATGACCAAAACTTAAGTTTTTGCCAAATGGGCCCATATTTTTCTAACCCAAACTTAATCATGAGATAATCCACGACCCGTAAGTCATATATTCTGATTTTTTATATTTATCTTATATTTTATTAGATTTAATTTATTTAAATTCAATTTTAATTAGAATAAATATTAGAAAATCAAATATTTGATCTTAGGATTATTTTAGGATCAGATTTTGGTTTTATGATCATAATATGGATCACAAATTCGTGCACATCAAGGGAAAGGTCATAAAATCAATTTTTTCACTAAAATAGAAAGTTTCTTTCTTCATTCCAAAGCAATCAATTTCTCTTCACCCAAGCCCAAATTTTTTGACCTAAAGTACACTTCTATATATACTCATGAACTCCACAAGTTACAAGCACAAAATTCTTACACAAACAGAACCTTAAATTTTTTTCATAAAAAAGGCAAATTAGGGCAAATCTAAAAAAACCTTCATAGCAAGTTTTCAGCCTCCCTTTTTATCCAATCATCAGCAAGGAACTTCCAGGAGGCCATCCCAAGCATTATTGGAGGTTGAGAATGCGTGAAACATATCCTTATGAACATGTCGTCCTTCATTATTCTTTTGATTTCAAATATTTTATTCCATGATGTTCTAATGTATTTTCTTGTCATAATATTGTTCTTAATCATGTGTTGATGCTTTTTGACCACTTATTTGCGAGGTATATTGTAGGATATAAGAGACACCATGGCTAGGGCATAAAAAATCTCGATTGAAACTCTCAATCCAGCCACTTTTAAGCCAAAAAAATTGAACCATTGAATTCCTAAGGGTCAATTTAGTAGGAATAAATGGTTTTAACTTGTTAAAATTCGCGTTTTCTTGTTGTTTAAAATCGCAGGTTGAATAGCTACGAAAATTTGTAGCAAAACCGTAGCAAAAAACATGCAGTCCAAGGTTGAAGATGATGGTGTGGCATGACGCGATTGGCTGGACTGGATTTGTTTGTTATTTATATTATATAATGCATTGTTTCTATTTCTTATCGCGCAGACGCAAGCAACTCAGTTGGTAAAGGGGCCGCAGCTTGATCCTTTGGGGGGCGGGTTCTGTAACACCCTTCTACACCAAAACATAATAATTAAAATAATATCAGAGTAATCATCAAAAGGGTATTACATATCTTCAAAAATAAACACAACATTGTCCTTTCCCGAAATACGGGTTAATCAACATCAAAATAACATAAATCATTTCACAGCGGAATTTAACTTCATAATTCAAAACTTTATAAACATCATTTTCACCATCCTGAATTTAACATCATAAAATGGAAAACATTATCCAAATAACAACATACTGAAAACAGTTAACAAAAGAAACCCATCCTAGTGTTACATGACACAGAGCAGGACACATAAACCAGAACCTCTCCTAAGGAACACTAAAACATGCTCCGAGACTCATGAATTACTCCTATTGCACTGCAGGACTATTCTTCGACATCTGCAAGTTACCCACGAAAGAGGCAACATTTCCAAGCAGGCAGGGTGAGTAATCATAATATATCATAAACATATAAGAATACGAAATATAAATAATTAGATTAACATATCTTAACATCATTAACAATTAAACTCAGCAACAACAACACAATCATGAAATTCAACAACAACAACACAGTCATGAGTTCATCCAGAATATGCAATTCTACATCCTGATATGCAATATGCATGTGGTACCATTTTCACCATAAGATGGATACATGACCATCAACCCTCCACAAGGGAGCACACCATAATCATCGAGACATTTCAATCCACACAATGGGATTGAAGCAAATAAATAGGCCGAAGCCCCACTGTGAATGTTATGAAATGCAATGATGCGCTACATCAAAAAATTCACCAAAATAATTCGCATCATTCATTTCAATCAGCAAAACAACCATCAAATATTCATATAATTTCATCGTGAAAATACACCGAAACCTCATCTCATTAGCTATCTCAAAACATCAAGACATCACCATTCATTTCATGTTTATCAAATAATCATCGTAAAATAACATCTTTCGTCATGACAACACATCAGCAACAAAACACCAATTCATAATAATATTGTGCTTATAATCATAAAAATCAATTTTCTTAACAACACAAGAACCCATTCCTTTTAATCCATAATAACTAATCATCGATTTATAATAAAATCCTGTTTATAATATTTATCATCATGATAGTACGCCTATAACCCTCGTTCATCAACAACCCAAGATAATACACCATAACTCCGGTTCATTAACTATTTCAACTCATCAAGACTCGACCCAAACCCGGTAAAATTATAAGGTAATTCTATTCGTCTTTATAAAAACTCAGTTCAGAAAATTATCTCACTTCTCTCATTTTCATCCATCAAAATAAAGTTTAATTCATGCTCTTTCCGACGCTTCAAACGGAATGTGATTCGGACTTACGGTTTGAAAGTTATGGATTTTTAAAGAATTGAAATTTGCCTCTTAAACAGTGTTAACCGGTTAACCCATAGCGTTAACCGGTTAACGCCTGCGAAACTCCAGAAAAACACCAAAATTGAAATGGTTAACCGGTTAACCCATAGCGTTAACCGGTTAACGCACGTCTTACAGCAGCTCTCTGCTACTCAATGCAGACTGCACTCCAAACATCAAAACTCCCAAATTTCACTACGGGATTCATATTAATCCACCCCAAAACCATTCCAATACATCAATCAAAACACAACAACATCGAGACAACAAGTTTTACAATCAATTATAAGATTCAACACATTTTTATCACTCTAATTCATCAAAATTTTACTCATAGACTCAACCTAAATCAAAAACCCCTAAACTCACAAAACTCATACAAATCTAATCTAATCATAATCCAAATCTTATATAATTATAATAGATTATGAAAACTCCCCATACCTTAGAGAATTTCGCCGATTGATGCTCTTTATCCAAGGTTCCTCGTAACTCCTGACTCTGAGCTTCTTCTCCTTCCTTTCTTCAGAGCTCTTTTCCAAAAACACGATAGATCCAATTTTTGATCGTATTCTCACTTTTACAAAAGCTATCCCAGTTTATGTTTTTCCCAACTTAACCTTACTCTTTCCTCATAAGGACCATTTTGCCCTTTTCCTCAATATATTTTCAATAATAATAATAATGATAAAATAGTATAATAAAACACTATTTATCCTTATTATATAAAAATACTCTTATATTCCAAAATAACCAACATAACATTCATACTTTCACTTAAATTATTTTAAATAATAACCAATAATCCGAATAATACTACATGATTATTCTTATTATTAATATTACTAAAATAATTTCACCACCCGCATCAGTCACATAATCACCAATTGTCAATTCATTCATATATCCTCAAATAAGCCACAAATACTCATAATCGAATTTGGGGTGTTACAACTCTCCCCCACTTAAAGAATTCCCTCGAAAATATATCTGATTCAACTATTTCAACTACTTAATCCATCCAACTAATCAATTCTCAACTCAGAAAGGCAGCTCCACATATCATACAAACCATAACTCATAGCATCAACGACAATAACAATACGAACATTACACAAGTGATACACTTGACAATTAGCATCGCAATACAAGATAGTACCCAACTCAAGAATTTAATGATTGACACGTTAGAATATCACAACATAGGAACACACAATTCCAACATCAAAACAATCGACTATCAACATCGTCGTCATTCGCAGACAAAAGACTACACCGCATCACACGTTCGCTGCGCACTCTGATTACTCTGCAAAGTTCCAGAACTACCAAGTTTATTTCCAACTTCTTCAATCACCAAACCAACACATCAATAACACTTTCGACTTAACTCTTCTGAATTTCGTTTCAATAGGTATTCTACTCTCGTAGTTACCGAATACATCCAACTTAATTTCATAAGGCAACACCTCCGAACGTTCAATCATAAATACAACTGCGAAAACTTCCCAAAATTTGTACAAATATTTACATACTTCATGAATTTCCAATTATCCTCAACACAACTACAACTTTACTATCTTAAATAACACGTCCTTCAAAAATTACCTTAAACACACTACATCATTATGACAATATAAGATACAGGGGTCCAACGAATCTCCATTAGATAACTCATACCCTTCGCTTCCAACTAATTTAACTTACCGAATACTCGATTCTTACTCATACCGACACAATCTTTTATAGATTCTTATCCGAATAGACACAACCAAACAACTCCTCTTATTCCAACCAAAACCGTTATTTAATAAACCAACTTATAATTTCACTCCTAATACTTGCAACTACCTTATATCTGACATTCTTATCAAATCACCGTTTCACATTTCCACCTACTTTCCTTTCTAATCATCTCAAGAGAACTTCAAGTCTCAAGCTACTTAATTCATCATTAAACAAATTCCAATTATTCTGAGTCCAACTATGAATTTTCTTATTACATTTCAATCCAAGCGCAATTTCATACTTCCCTCTTAAATTCCAACTAATTCTCTCATATGATAACTTGCATCAACAAAACAAATAATACTCAAGCACTCGGCTTGACTACAACCAATTCGATGTACATACTATACTAGTTGGCATGACACAACCATCCATCAATTATGATTACGTCTGCTATCAACAATAGATTAAGGGTGATCAGTTCCTCAATTTGTCAATAGACATTCGGCAATCATAACGGTGACATAAATCATCATTACCCAACACAATAGCATACTTCAACTTGTGCCCAGAGTCCGTAAGCATAATGTCCCGTCAACTCTCTAAGGCTTACCAACATCTCCTTAGTCTGCTTAATTCCAACTTCATCAACGACATAAAACATCCAAAAATCCAGTACCGATTCCCTTATGTACATTCATAGTGCCACACGACTCTCGATATCCCACTAACACTTTATTCACTACCACCAGTACCATCCAAGTCGGTTTGCTCCATATACAACGTTCAACCAAGTTAAAATTCTTAACAACATTGATCAAACATCCATCTTCTTCTCAATATTACCATCATCTAACATCGACACTTTAATCGTCCTCATTCGACATAATCTGTATCTCTATGCATTCTCCGATACCCACATTTTATTATTTAATAACAATTTCATCTTTACAAATTTTCAACAATAGACGTTCAACTTCGAACACAATTATCTCATTCAATCATGACTTCATCCAAATTATAATCCTTAACAGCACAATTCAAACATCCGTCTTCCTCTCGACATTGTCGCACCTCGAAAAATACGATCCTAAAATAAACAACAGAGTCGCCACCTAATTCTATTTATTCTACGAGAGAAAAGGGAGATATAGACACAACCTAAATAAAGGATAAGAAATGGTCCACAAAACCACTAATCTAAGTTCGGGAGTCAGTTACGCAAGAGGAAGGTGTTAGGCACCCCTCACGTCCGTTGTACTCAACGGGAACCTCTTAGTCTAGTTTGCGCTTAAAATGTTAACTTGTTATTATTGTCTTCTTTTAATGATCATAATAGGGAAATATTAAAGTCTTTTATTATTGTGATGGAGAGATAGTTAATTTTTTATTTATTGAGAAGGAGAGAAAAGATTGAGTTTTTTTATTATTATGCTCGCGAAGGATTAAAATCCCCGTGCCTACGTATTCCCTTGTGCAATGGGAAAGTCAGAGCTTCGTAGTTCGTGCTACTACGATTTGTGTTTTTTTAATTGAACGATTGTTTGAAAATGCATTCCACCGCTAAGCGTTGGCTTATCTGCTCGCGATAGGAGGCTGAAGCGCTAGCTTGTTTGCGAGATAGAAAGATTTAAACAATGTTCGTTTTGAGAAAAGATGTTTGATCTTTGTTAAAGATGTTTTTAAAACGAGAGGGCGAATGAACCACGCGTGAGGCTAGCCCATGTTGCGGTTGCATTCAAGAACGTGCAGAGTGCGAGACTCCGGAGTTCAGTTACTCGCTAATTAATTATGAAAATGATTTGAATTGGTTGGTAAGTTTTAATTTTGAGATTTGAATATTTGATATACGAATGGTGATTGAACCAACGCGTGAGGCTAGCCCATTTGCGGTTCGATCCAGAATGTGCGGAATGCTAGACTCCGGAATTCCTTTTTTCGTAATTTAATTAAGATGAGTTGGAGATAGTGCCGATGGCGATCCGAAATGACCGACTTACGTGTGTGCGAGATGAATTTTTGCGAAATTGTCCGGTGTATTTTAAAATGTTTATCTGGCGTTGGACCAAAATTTTGAAATGATTTAAATTATTACTTCGAAAAAAGGTGTATCCATGTCTTGTTTAACAATTTATAAAAAAACGAGAATGAAATTTACATTTTTTTTTGCAAGTCATATTTATTATCATGACTAAATAAAGTATGAGAAAGTATAAGCGAAACCAATCCCGAATGTAATCGAGCGAAAATAAAATAAATAAACAACTAAATTTAATACAAATTTTAACCAAAGTAAACCATTGAAATAATTTCAAAGCAATATCAAATATAAACAATATAAATGCTTTTGTCCCTTTTAAGAATACTAGAAAAAAACAAATTAAAAAAAACTAAGAACAATAATATAGAAAATAAAAAAGAACAAGAAATCCCCTTTTTTAAAAGAATTAACAAAATATTCCTTTTATATTATTTACAAAAAAAAGAATTTAAAGTGATTAATCAATATAAATATTTTAATTTTTCTTAACATTATATGAGCAATATAAGAGTCATAGGAAAATTGTAAAAGAGAACAAACAACACGGAGGGGATTTAGAGAGAACAGATTCTAAGACTAGCAACATAAACCCAACATGAAAGGCCCATAGGGGCGTATGGGGGTCAGCTGGGTCGGGTCAAACCCGGTTCAGTTCAAACAAATGAATGACATGGGTTGGAAACCCTAAATGTAACAGCAGCCACAAATGAAGGGGAGGAAACGCGTATGAACACGGGAGAAAGCTACGCATAGATAAATTGGTTTTCCAGAAACCCTAATATCATGAGGAACAAACACAGGGTTATGGCAAACCGAAGAAACAACCGTTCGAAGAGGAAAAACAACATCAAACTTCGATTGAACCTACATTAACCGTCTAATCCTAAAGCAAAAAACAGATGAAGAAGAAAAGGTGGTTACCGTTCGTCTTCGTACCCTTCTTTGTCTTGCGATGACCCTTCCCCAAACTCGCGATGCCTCGTTTGCGCGGCGCTTTTTCGGTAAGCTCCTCTTTATTCCTTAACTTCAAACGTTTACTTCTTCTCCTTCGTTGTAATTTCTGTAATTTGTTGTCTATTAGTGTGAGGTTTCTTTTCTATGTTTTTTTTGAAAAATGATGAACCAGCGGTGCTTTGTTCATATTGTAGAATGATTCTTTTGAAAAAAATTACGTCTCTTCGTCTCCTAACGCAGCTAGGTTTTTTTTTTGGATGAACTTTTGAAATGGCTCCTGGTATTTTTGCTATCCCTCTTTTTCGTCCCCCCCTCTATGTCTGTGAAATTTTTGTGATTCAAAATCTCCTCCTCATCTCCTCCCTGTTTCTCCCTTTATATCAATCCATCCCGTTTCAATCCCACTGCTTTTTCCAAAAGCATTGATCTGATGTTTGCTTTTCTCAATTGTTGTCCTTCTGGTGCAGGTTTTGTCCCACTTGGAGCAATAGCTTTTCGTGTTTGACAAAAGTGATAGTGATAGGGTTGACAATAGCTGTACTTGCAGCCGTTTTGACTTTAGCCATAGCAGGTCTGTTTCTTTACCATTCTGACTTGTCCTTTCCTTGTTTGAAATGAAACACAATAGTTAGATTTCGACTGAATTGGATTTTCCTGCAGGTTATGCAAACTGGTGTGGCAGTTCTTTTTCTGTTTGTAGGTTCTAAACCATGATATTTGACTAAAAAAAATGGTGGCGGATTGGTCATCAGAAAAATAAGGAGAGGCGACTCGTAGAGATATCGCAAGTTCAGACGCATTGACAAGCCATGCCTCCTTTATACTTCAAAGGTGATCAAACTTGAATCCATCATTTTTCTGCCTTTGCCATTTCCATTCTTTGTCTGTTGCGAAACTTGATTAATCACTCTCTGATTTGGTTAGCGGAAACGCTCCCATTTGGAGTTGTTGCTTATTCAACCATATTCCTGTTGTCATGTGAACTCTCATATGTTTATATTTTTTTTTTTGCAGTCACAAGGTTTTCAGGGTGCATCCAACATGATCACAGGTTTACGGCGTTCAAGACTTTACTGAATGAGGCTGCATTATTTATGGATGCTGGGCCTCTTCTAGATTTCAGTTTTACCACTTATAAATGTATTATTATAGTTTCTTGGTTGATTGTAAGCATTGATGTTGTACACTTCACCATAATTAACATCGGATGGAAAAGTTGTCTGGAAATTGTTTTGTAATAATACACATTGCTTTTTTTTTTTTTGATCATCACCATTATAGTCAAAGGAGTGGAAAAATGATGGTGTTGTCGCAAAAGGAATCCTTCCGCCTATTACCTCGTGAGGATAAGCAGCTTGCGTACAAGTCATCATATTGGCTACTTCTGCGTCTGAGTCGCTTCCTGAACCATTGTCCTTAACCATTGTCAAGGGGTGACATTCTGCGGGTAACTACTGGACTCCTCACAGGGAATTTGATCCCAATTGAGATTTGAATCTAAAAAGTCTGAAATATTTATCTCATTGGTACCATATTGAAGCCTACATTGACCATCAGATTCACTGTTTGCTTGATAATCAAATTCAGGTGGCATATGTGTCAAAACTGGCGAGAATAACCTCTCGTCTAATAATAGACCATCTTTCGGGTTATAATATATGTCAAAGCTCAATGCTTGATCTTCCTTTGCAGCTAGTTTTTTCAATATGGAACTTGAGAGTAAATATTAGAATTACACTTGAAGTTATCAGTTGGAAAAGAATTGAAATAAAAAATTGGGATTGAAATGACTCGGAATTTTGGAAATAAAATGAGAGAAAGAAAGGAAAAGAAAAGAAAAAATGAGTTGAATTGGATTAGAGACAATGACCTTTGAAATAAACTAAAACAAACAATTAAAAAAAATGGGAAGCGAACTTAGAGATGAGAATGTGAATAGAAATTTAAATAAGACGCGAAACTTGGAATTTTGCTTAGAAATTGACTTGCACTTTAAAATCCAAACGTGACTAGGAAATTTGGTAATGACTCGGCTTTTTGAAACCAAAACTTGAAAAAAGATTTGAAACTAAAACTAAATTTTAACAGATACCAGGAGAACGAGGTCCGTAATTCAAATTTAAAATTCCAAAATCCATGACTTAAAATACCAATTCCCGACTCCAGACTTCAAAGCGCCAAACTCTAAATTTCTGAACCAAACGAAGATAGATCTCTAGTATTGTTACACAAAAAGATCTTTCTCACCACTCTTGCAAAACTTCCAAATATCCGGTACGCGCTTTGTATGCTAATGATGAGATGAAAGATGTGCAAAATTTTCTGGTCAAAATTTAGGGTATGACAGCTGCCCCTATTTAATCATCCTGAACCTGAATGTTTGAGTAACAAAGAGATTTTTTTTTTTAGGACATTCAAGGTGGAAGATGATTAAATACCAGAATACCTAAAATTTTGATCGAAAATGCAAATGAAATGATATGATGTACGATGCAAAAATGCAAGATGAAAGTCACAACGCTGCCGGGGAGAAAAAGTTGACTCCAAAGGGGACTAGACACACATGACTGGAGTACAGACCACACGAGGAATTTCATCTTGAGAGAAGCCAGACGACAACCGTCTACAGGTCTTAAGATGGCCCAAATCTTCGAACAAAATTCCACTTTGAGGAAATCTACTGCCGGGATTCTGAAACGAAAACCAATTCTTCTGAAGTCTACTGGAGATCTACTGCCGAGATTACCAGAGAATCTAAGAACGAGATACTTTCTGCTGAGGTAGACTGGAAATCTTCTGCCGAGACTTGCCAGGAATAAAAAGAATCACCCGTTGCTAAATCTCCTACCGAGATTCAACTAAGGATGCCACTGAACAAAACTCTCACCGTTTTTCCCTTCTTCTGAAAGAGACGGCTATATGATGTAGAAACAAATTCACGCTCAAACTTCTCAACTTGTATGGGAGAGATAGCCATTTGATGGAAATTGAAAAAAAATTCACAACAAACTTCTCAACTTGTATGGAAGAGATAGCCATTTATTGATATATGGAATCACGACAAACTTCCCACCGTGTCTAGATGAGATGCCATTTGCCGAAAATTGGAATCACGACAAACTTCCCACCTTGTCTGGATGAGATGCCATTTGCCGAACAAACTTCTCACCTTGTCTGGATGAGATGCCATTTGTTGAAAATTGGAATCACGACAAACTTCCCACCGTGTCTAGATGAGATGCCATTTGCCGAACAAACTTCTCACCTTGTCTGGATGAGACGCCATTTGTTGAAAATTGGAATCAAGACAAACTTCCCACCGTGTCTAAATGAGATGCCATTTGCCGAACAAACTTCTCACCTTGTCTGGATGAGATGCCATTTGTTGAAAATTGGAATCACGACAAACTTCCCACCGTGTCTAGATGAGATGCCATTTGCCGAACAAACTTCTCACCTTGTCTGGATGAGATGCCATTTGTTAAAAATTGGAATCACGACAAACTTCCCACCGTGTCTAGATGAGATGCCATTTGCCGAACAAACTTCTCACCTTGTCTGGATGAGATGCCATTTGTTGAAAATTGGAATCACGACAAACTTCCCACCGTGTCTAGATGAGATGCCATTTGCCGAACAGACTAAATCCATACCAAACTTCTCCGCTGAACAGGGGAGATGCCATTTGATAGAACATAAACCTTGTTGAGGATGAACAAATTGCTCGAAAAGAGAATGTCATCTGTTGATTCACTGGGAAGTCTATGGATAAGAAACAAGCTTCTCAAATAAGGAGACGGCCACTTGTTAATTCCGATTAGAGATCCAGGGATACGAACAAGCTTCTCCAATAAAGAGACTGCCACTTGTTATTAGGTGTAAATACTCCCGGAGAATGCTGCAACAAAAATCGCTGGGGAGCACAGATTTATCTTTACTGGGGGAAATCTCAACAAATTCCTTCTGGGAGACAGAGCATCCAAAGGTGCAAAAATAAATGCACTTTCGATCTGGAATTGCTGGGGATGGAACGACTGTTCGGAAAGAGACGGTCATCCGTTGATTTACCCAAAAGTTCGAAGACAAAACAAGCTTCTCAAATAAAGAGATTGCCACTTGTTGTCGGGTATAAGTAATCCAAGGGAATGTTGTAGTAACACTGCTGGAGTAAAATTTGTCTTCAATGGAAGTCTTCAACAAATTTCTTCTGAGAGACAAATCAATAACAGGTGCAAAATAAATGCACTTTCCGATTGGTGGTTCAATCATCAAAATTGCCAACGACCAAAATTCAATTCAGGAACGAGCTGGAAAGAAACTGTCAATCAAGACACTATCCCCTGAGGAAGGAACTCAATCAGGATTTATTCTATCCAAGTGTGAAAAGGAGAGCTAAAGCAAAATCTTCCGCGAGGGTAGAAACTCAGTGGAGAATTAGAAAGAATGCACATTTTCTGCCTAAGGCTGACAATTCTATTTGGAGAGAGACACATCACTTGGGGATAAATGTGACCAAGGCAAAGGTATGCACTAATGAATGCAACATGAATATGAAATATGAATATGCATATGAATTCAATCATGATGTACATGTATATGCGTTATGTTTATGCTGACGAACAGACAAAAACGACACATAAGATAGATTGGTGAGAAGAATACAACAACCGGATGCCTGACCAGTCTCAACAAGACGTGAGCGACCCATAACGCAGTTGGCTTTGACAAGGATGTAATAGTTTATCTTCCGCTAGGAATCCAATCAACAATCTGCTCCAGCAAATTTGAGCAGGCTCATATAAGCGCACCAGGTTTACATCTCACCAAGGGCGATGAGTAACAAAACTTTAACACAGAAAAATGAGTCGCATAAGTAACACTTTAATGACCCATATTGAAGAAACCTGAGCATGCCACATTTAACGAGACAATTATTTCACATCTTGCAGTTTTAACCATTCTTGGAACAACCATTAACGTCCGTCTTTCGGTTCGCAAACTTAGTAAGTACACACACGTCAAAACAAATATAGTAAAAGTTTCTTTTTTTGTGTTTCGAAAATCATTATTAATAACAACGTCATTTTTTGAGATGAGAATAGAATAGGAATTGCAAGCAAAGGCATAGGCTCAAATTTCATTAATGGAATGGTAATCTGCCAATAGCGGGATTCCATAGATCTTTACAAAAGTGGAATAGATGGTAATTAAGTGGAAAAGACTACATTAAAATTACAATGACCATCATTTCCTCCAACTACTTCGAACCCCTGGCATTCTTGAGCTTGAATTAGATTTTGAAGAAATCTGGGCACACGATGTTGTCATCACCGATACAGTTACTTGCCTTTATCCCTAACTTTTGCCTGGACTGCCCTTTCAGGTTTTCAATCCAGCGGGATGATTAATTTCTGTTTACGTCTCTAACTTTTGCCTGGGTCGCCCTTTCAGGTTTTCGACCCACCGAGACGCTCTTTTTTGCCTAAGTCGCCCTTTCAGGTTTTCGACTTACCGAGCTGTTCTTTTATTTTTATTAGGCGAAGTATTTCTTGACTGTATCCGCATTTGTAGGACGAGTGAATTCCTCGCCATCCATCGTCGCGAGGATTAGCGCGCCGCCTGAAAAAACTCTCTTGACAACATATGGGCCATCATAGTTAGGAGCCCACTTGCCCCTAGAATCTGATATAAAAGGCTGGAGTTTCTTAATCACGAGGTCGCCTTCCCTGAACTCACATGGATGAACCTTCTTATCAAAGGCCCTCTTCATCCTTTGTTGATATAATTGCCCATGGCATAAAGCCGTCATCCTTTTCTCTTCAATCAGATTCAAATCATCGTACCTGCTTTGACACCATTCAGCTTCTGTTAACTTGGCTTCCATTAAAACTCTCATTGACGGGATTTCTACTTCCACAGGGAGTACGGCCTCCATGCCATATACCAAGGAGAAAGGAGTTGCTCCTGTCGACGTGCGAACCGAAGTGCGATATCCGTGTAAGGCAAATGGAAGCATTTCGTGCCAATCCTTATAAGTGACAACCATCTTCTGAATGATCTTCTTGATATTCTTGTTAGCGGCCTCTACTGCCCCGTTCATCTTAGGCCTGTAGGGAGAAGAGTTATGATGTTCAATCTTGAATTCCGCGCACATTTCCTTCATCATTTTGTTGTTCAGGTTTGATCCATTATCAGTGATGATCCTACTAGGGATACCATACCGGCAAATGAGATTGTTTTTGATGAATCGGACTACCACCTGGCGAGTTACATTGGCGTAGGAAGCTGCCTCTACCCATTTTGTAAAGTAGTCAATGGCCACTAGAATGAAGCGGTGTCCATTGGAAGCTTTCGGCTCAATCATACCGATCATGTCGATGCCCCACATGGAAAAAGGCCACGGAGAAGAAAGAACGTTGAGAAGAGTCGGAGGGATATGAACCTTATCAGCGTAAACCTGACATTTATGACATTTCTTCACATATTTGCAGCAATCGGATTCCATTGTCAACCAGTAATACCCTGCCCTCAGCATTCTTCTAGCCATAGCATGTCCATTAGCGTGAGTGCCGAATGATCCTTCATGAATTTCCCTCATCAGTACTTCCGCTTCATGCTTATCTACACACCTGAGCAAAACCATATCGAAATTCCTCTTGTACAAAACACCTTGACTCAAAAAGAAATTATTGGCTAATCTCCTCAGAGTCTTTCGATCCTTGCCAGATGCCCCTGGCGGATATTCTTGGTGTCGTAAGAAATACTCTATATCGTAGTACCATGGTTTATCGTCAACAGCCTCTTCCAAAGTGAATACATAAGCAGGTCTATCAAGACGCATAATTTCGATCTTCGGCACATCATTCTGTCGGTTTACAACAATCATGGAGGAAATGGTAGCCAGAGCATCAGCCATTTTGTTCTCGCCGCGAGGTACCTGGTGAAACTCAATTTTATTAAAGAACGTCGAGATCCTTCTCGCATAATCCCTGTATGGAATCAAGTGAGGCTGTAGGACTTCCCACTTCCCCTTGATCTGATTGATCACTAGGGCTGAGTCACCATATACATCCAAGTTCTTGATTCTTAAATCAACTGCTTCTTCCAAGCCCATGATGCAAGCTTCGTACTCGGCTTCATTATTGGTGCAATTGAACGTTACTCTTGCAGCGAAAGGGATATGAGCTCCTTGGGGGGTTACAATCATTGCCCCAATTCCTTTTCCATACAAATTTACAGCTCCATCGAAAACTAATCCCCATTGGGACCCCGGTTCTGGCCCTTCGTTGAGGGGAGGCTCATCACAATCTTTCATCTTTAAGTACATGACATCTTCGTCTGGGAAATCGAACTTTACGGGCTCGTAATCGTCAATGGGTTGATGGGCTAGATGGTCGGCTAAAATACTTCCCTTAATAGCTTTCTGAGTGTGGTACTCAATATCATATTCTGATAGTAACATCTGCCAACGACAATTCTTCCTGTCAGGGCTGGCTTTTCAAAGATATACTTAATCGGATCCATTCTTGAAATCAACCAGGTAGTGTGATTGATCATGTACTGTCGGAGACGTCGAGCTGCCCAAGCTAAAGCGCAACAGGTTTTCTCGAGCATGGAGTATCGAGATTCACAATCTGTAAATTTCTTGCTCAGGTAATAGATGGCATGCTCCTTCCGTCCTGTTTCGTCTTGTTGCCCGAGCACACAGCCCATAGAATCTTCTAGTATTGTTAAGTACATGATCAACGGTCTTCCTTCAACTGGGGGGACTAAGATAGGCGGCTCTAGTAAATAATCTTTGATGTTATCGAAAGCCTTTTGACAATCTTCGGTCCACTTGCAATTTTGATTCTTCCGCAGGAGTTTGAAGATTGGCCCACATGTTGCAGTCATATTAGAAATAAACCTGGAGATGTAATTCAGACGGCCTAAAAATCCCCTTACTTGTTTTTCCGTCTTTGGTGCGGGCATTTCTCGAATGGCCTTGACTTTGTCGGGATCTACCTCAATACCTTTCTGGCTGACAACGAAACCCAACAACTTCCCTGACCGAACACCAAATGTGCATTTGCTGGGGTTCAGGCGAAGTTTGTACTTCCTCAAACGTTGGAACAACTTCAACAGGTACTCCACATGCTCTTCCTCGGTTCTGGATTTAGCAATCATGTCATCAACGTATACTTCGATCTCTTTGTGCATCATGTCGTGAAACAGTGTCGTCATTGCTCTTTGATAAGTTGCGCCTGCATTCTTCAAACCGAAAGGCATTACCTGGTAGCAAAACGTTCCCCAAGGTGTAATAAATGAAGTCTTCTCCATATCTTCCGGGGCCATTCGAATCTGGTTGTATCCGGAGAAGCCATCCATGAATGAGAAAACTTTGAACTTAGTTGTACTGTCGACCAACATGTCAATACGGGGTAGCGGGAAGTCGTCCTTAGGACTGGCTTTGTTCAGATCTCTGTAATCGACACACATTCTGACTTTCCCATCTTTCTTCGGCACGGGCACTATATTGGCTAACCATTGCGGATACTCGGAAGTGACAAGGAATCCTGCGTCAATCTGCTTCTGAACTTCCTCTTTAATTTTGATAGCCATGTCGGGGCGTGATCTTCTCAACTTCTGTTTGACCGGCGGACAATCTGGTTTCAAAGGGAGGCGATGTTCCACGATACAGGCATCCAATCCCGGCATATCCCGGTAGGACCAAGCAAACACATCCGCATACTCCTTCAAAAGTTCTATCATTCTTTCCTTGACGTCGGGGATGAGTAGCGCGCCGACTTTGACTTCCTTCCTATCATCTTCCGTCCCCAGATTAATTACCTCCACTGCTTCTTTGTATGGCTGGATAGTCTCCTCCTCATTTTCCAGCAGCCGTGAGATCTCATCAGGGACCTCTTCATCATTATCTTCTTCAGCCTCAAACACCGGGAACTCAAAGTTGGGAGTAGGTAATGGGTCATGCTTTTCAATGGGGTTTTTTATGATT
The DNA here is from genome assembly GCA_963966055.1 of Lathyrus aphaca. Classification (NCBI taxonomy): domain Eukaryota; kingdom Viridiplantae; phylum Streptophyta; class Magnoliopsida; order Fabales; family Fabaceae; genus Lathyrus; species Lathyrus aphaca. The sequence goes on from OZ014519.1 coordinate 433,571,607, forward strand.
AATCTGCACATGTGATTGATGTTTTATTTTAGCACTAGACAAATGGAAGCGTATGCAGATTTTTTGAAAAATGAAACCTTTTATTTATGCAAACATGTAGATGTGTATATATATTTTTTAGGATTACCACTTTTCCGAAAGGCAAAAAGTAAAAAAATGACAAAAGATAAAGGAAGTCGAAAAAATAACACTTTCATTAATGATTGTTTAATTTTCGAAACAAAAGGGGCCCAACAAGATTACTCTCTTGCTTTGGGCAGGGCGAAGAGGAAACAAAAGTCTTAAATTGCATAAAGAGAAAAACCCTACAAAAGTACCCTCTCGCTTCGGGCAGAGCGAGAGGTTAACACAAAATCATTACTTAGGTAGGCGAACGACAGACGGGATATCAACAGCAGTCCAATTCTGGCACAAAGCTCCATGCACAATAAAGTCTGGTAAATCTTCTTCGGGATCGTCTTCAGTAATTGCGTCCACTTCTGGTGGAGTTGGACTCATGAATCCTCCACTGCGGAAACTTTCCTGTATTGGGCAGATGATACCCTCATCCCTTGTAATTCTTGCAGATTCGGGCGAAAAACCGACTCCTTCACGGGCCTTGTTCTCGTTTAAGACCACAATCTTTCCCCACCCTTCGGACGAACCACTCTCAACAACCTGCTGAGCATCTTTGAAAGAAGAAATGGATGCCCCTTTCTTCTTCACTTCTTTATCAGCAATGGTTAGGGCCTGGAACCGGGTTCCAATATCATCTTCTGGTTCCACATATGAAAAAGAGGAGAGATGACTTACAATCATAGCCTGCTCCCCAAACACTGTCACTAACTTTCCTTGGCTTATAAACTTCAGTTTCTGATGCAAGGTTGAAGTTACGGCACCTGCTTCATGGATCCAAGGGCGGCCCAGTAAGCAACTGTATGCAGCCTTGATGTCCATTACTTGAAATGTGATTTGGAAGGTATGAGGTCCAATCGTTATAGGTAAGTCCACTTCTCCGATAACAGTCTTCCGGGACCCGTCGAAAGCTTTGACAATAACCCCACTGATTCTCATAGGCGTGCCCTGATAGGCTAACATTGAGAGGGTTGACCTTGGCATAACATTTAGCGAAGAGCCGGTGTCTATCAGTACGCTAGACAAAGCGTCAGTCTCGCAGTTAACAGAGATATTCAATGCCATGTTGTGGTTTCTTCCCTGCTCTGGGAGTTCTTCGTCACAGAAGCTAAGATTATTGCAAACAGTTATATTCGCAACAATATTGTCGAATTGGCCAATGGTGACATCATGATCTACAAATGCTTGCTCTAAAACCTTCTGCAAAGCCTCCCGATGCGCCTCAGAGCTCATCAGAAGAGATAAGATCGAAATCCTCGAAGGCGTGCTCAAGAGCTGATCCACTACGTTGTAATCGCTTTTCTTGATCAGCTTTAGCACTTCATCATCTCCCTTGCTATGATTTGTATTGCTTGACTGGCCTATTGGCTTAAAAGTGTTCTCCGATGGGATATCTTTAGGCATCATAGTTTCTTTAGTTTTGTTAGGGAACACCCTCCCACTTCTGGTAACTCGGCTGACATCAGCAATGTTGACAACGGATGGCAATGGAACCTCCCTCCCGTTTTCAATCATGGTTGCATTATATCTGTATGGTATGGCCCTTTCAGACTGGTATGGCATTGGTCCTGGTACAGCAATGACCAATGGAGTTGCAACGTTCCTCCTACTGTCGTATGTGATCTCTATGGGTCCTGGTTCATTAAATTGTGGTATTATGACAAATGCCTCCTCGTCAAATTCAACATCATTAGGGTTTCTGGGATACATTATTCTGATAGACCTTTGATCCAACATCCTCTGAAGATCTTCTCGCACTATGCGACACCCCCGTTGATTAACAGAACAGACTCTGCACGCATTGTAATCATGTATCCCGTTATGGAAGTAGATAAGCCCTGCCAGTTCTGCATGTTTTTGCACTAAGGACCCTTGGATCAATCTGATGTCGTAAACAGCATATTCCCCTGGACAACCGTGCACCATGTTCACCGAGGCCCTTCCGTGGGTAGGCAAAGGATTCGCTTGAATATTCGGATTGGTATCTTTAAATGTCAAAACGCCATTTTTAATCAACCTCTGAACATCGGCCTTAAAGCTATAGCAGTTTTCCACATTATGGCCGGGCCCGCCCTGATGGTAAACGCAAAAATGGTCAGCTTTGAATCCATAAGTGGGATTCCTGGGCGGTGGGAGGGGAGGTCTTGTTTGAATATGCCCCTTTTGCAGTAGAGCAGTAAACAATTCTGCGTAAGACATTGGTATGGGGTCGTGGGCGAGTGTTCTTGGAATACGGTTGTTATTGTACTGTTGATGAACCTGTTGTGGAGGTTGTTGCTGCCGTTGCTGGAATTGTTGAGGTTGATGCTGGTGTTGGTGTTGTGGAGTGGTTTGCTGATTTTGAGGGAAAAACGGCCGATAATTAGGACCTGGAGCTGTATTGATAATCGGGGTGATGGCAGCCACCTGCTGCTGATAACTTCTTCTCTGGTGAATAGCACTAACTTCCTGCTCTTTCTTTTTGTGGAAACCATTTCCGAATTTCTTGATGCCACTGGATGACCCTGTTTCTTTTGCCAAACGTCCTTCTCTAACGGCCTCTTCAAGCCGCATTCCCATGTTCACCATTTCAGTAAAGTCACTGGGTGCGCTTGCAATCATGCGGTCATAATAGAACGTGCTCAATGTCTTCAGATAAATCTTGGTCATTTCTTTTTCTTCCAAGGGTGGGGATATTTGAGCTGCGACTTCACGCCAACGTTGAGCATATTCTTTGAAACTTTCCTTGTCCTTCTGCGACATGCTCCGGAGTTGATCTCTGTCCGGGGCCATGTCAAGGTTGTACTTATACTGTCGGATGAAAGCTTCTCCTAGGTCATTGAAGGTTCGGATTTTTGTGCTGTCCAAACTCATATACCACTTGAGGGCAGCACCTGTTAAGCTGTCCTGGAAATAATGGATCAGTAACGGGTCATTGTCCTGCTGGGTGGACATCTTTCGGGCGTACATGATTAAGTGGCTCTGAGGACATGAGTTTCCTTTGTATTTTTCGAACTCAGGTACCCTGAATTTGTGCGGAACCCTGACATTGGGGACTAAGCAAAGATCCGAAGCCTTTCTTCCGAACAGGTCCTGGCCTCGGAGTGCCCTAATCTCATTTTGCATTTCAAGAAAACGATCCTGGAACTCATCCAATCTCTCGTCTACTCCTGCATTCTCGCTTGGTGCTGTGTGGAAAGGGAGATCTTCGTTGTAATGGGCAGTGTGTATTACAGGCTGAGGAGTAGTCATTACGGCAGCGACGTGTGAGACATGTGGTTGACGATTCTCTGGTATGAAATCACGAGGGATGCCCCACGGGAAACCAGTGGTTGCAACATGTTGGGAATCATTGCCAGGGGCCTCGGTCGTTGGGATGGCCATGGCCTCGGTCCTCTGTCCAGTCTCCTGAGAGTTTTGAGACGCCTGATTCTGTGCAGCGGCCATTGTCTCCATCATATTGGTAAGCCTTTCCAAACTGTCCTTCAAAGCAGTCACTTCTCCCCTGAGCTCTTGATTTTCCTGCTCGAGTCTTTCCATCCTCCTGCGACGGTCGGCTCCGGTTTTGTATGGATGAAACAGTTTGACGACTGGGTAAAAAGACACACATGAGCCTCATGTTTTTTCCAGAATGCAGCAAATGATGGAAATGTATGAATGCCATGCCACAAAATGTAAATTTCAGGAAAAACAATCACCAATATCAAAATTTAAAATGTGCAACATTCAAAACATCACAGAAGTCAAGGACTATAGGAAAAACTCCAAACTTCACTCATTCTTAAATAATCAAGACTTAAAATATCAAGTACAAATATTCTTGTTCGTTAACTATTACAAAATAACACCACTTCTTTTCTGAAATAAAATAAAGCAAAATAAATTACAACTGTAAGACTAATTCTTGGGTCTCTGGGTACTGCATTCTTTCACTTCTTCTTTGAAGGTCTTCAACATGTTTTGGCACATTGAGAGAAAGTAACTCACAGCTGGGTAGGATCCATCGTCTTCGAATTCCCCTCTTGCCATAGAGAGTCGGAAAGGTAGCTCTTCTATTTGCGAGTTGCACCATTCAATAAGCCGATTAAGCTTATCACGGTACATGTCTCTTTCCTTGATTCGATCTTGTACAGCTTGTTGGTATCCTTGGAAGTGACCCCGCACCTCATCTCTTGCTGATTCCCAAATGTCGCGATCCTTGGTCAAAGCCTCGTATTGTTCCTTCCAATACCGGGCGTTTCCTTCGGCGCGATTCACCTCTTGGCACTTGAAATCCCAATCTTCCACGGTAAATCGTGAGACATTCATGGCTTGCATCCTAAGCTCATATTCCTGATTCAAACTTCTCACCGCCTCCTCTAGTGCCGCGGTAAGCTCTGCAATCTTCTTCTCAAATTCTTTTCTTTCGATTTTTGCCTTTTTAGTCGCCCGAACATACCAATCCTCGTTATTCGCGCTCTTCCGGCAAACCCTGTTGAAATCCTCCTTCAAGTGAACCACCGTTCCGTAAGTTTGATCCAGACAACCTTTAACATTATTTTTCTTTCGCTCTTCTTCGTTGGCTTTTTCTTGGATTGCTTCGGCTTGAACAGTTTTTCGAGCCAAGTCATACCTCAATTCATTCCTTTCATGGGTGACCCGATGCAGTTTGGAACTGAGCTCTTCGTTTTCCTTCCCAAGATTGGCTACCTTCATTCGGAGTTCCTCTACTTCTTCAAGGGATATTGGTTCATGCACAGGAGGCTTGGGGAGTGCTTCTCCAGAAAAGGGTAGTTTGACGACTTGGACTCTTTCAAGAACCCACTGGCGGTAGGGCATCCTGACCACCCCATCTCTTTTCCTTAGCTCGGAGCCTTTGGTGTGAACTTTTTCCCAAGAACGACAAATCCTGAAGAGTAATGCTGGATCATTCACACCTCTATCGTGAAGTATCATTTCTTCCAATTCGGCGTCTTCGGGTTTCCCTAGCATAGGGTATTCGTGCTGCCGTATAGTAAAAATGGGATTATAGCTAATGCACCCTTTTGATCCCATTAGTGGCACATTTCTGAAGTTCCCGCAGCTCATAATGATCCGGTCAACATCCAGCTTGTTAGGATACCAGGCAATGTCTCTTTCGGTGAGGGAAGCTAACATCTGGGACCATTCCCCGCCTGTCATCTTGGGAATTAGGGCATTACGTTTGAAAACGTGAGATGTGAGCCATTTATACAGCAATGGGAGGCAAAAAGTCAAAACCGCACCTTTCTTCTCGTGACGGAGGTGGAGATTATAAAACACGTCTGCCAACAACGGATATACTGGGCTTTGACCTTCTTTCCAAATCGCCCAGAATATATTAATCGCCGCCGTATCAATGTAATCTTCAAAAGTTGGAAATAAAACCAGACCGTAAACGAGGAGAGCTAATATGTTGACTAAAGCAGCCCATTTACGTTCCTTTATCAATTTCTTGCTTTCCTGCTCTAAAAATAGCCTATGGAAACCCCAAAACTCCCTCTTTTGCTTCCAGTTAGCTTTAGCTGTGGGAATGGGGATCTGAAGAGCTTCCGCTAATACCTCCACCTCAAGATCCCGACTGACAAGGGTGTAAGGTGCCTTTCCCTTCATAGAAAATCCCAAGAACCCTTCAAATTCTCCCAGAGACGGCGTTAACTGAAAGTCCTGAAACAAGAAGCTTCGCATCGGTGGATCATAGAATTGGGCCAAAGCTGTGAGACCCGGGATTTGTACGTCGACTTCTAGAAGATGCAGTACTTGGCCGAACCTTACTTCAATAGCCCTCTTGTAGGAGGCGGGCATTTTTCCTAAGCAGTCCTTAAGAACAGCAATATTTGGCGAGAAAGCTTTTAGTTGTAGAGTCTTCCTTTTCCCTGAACTCATGACTGTTTTGAATGTGAAACAACAAATAGATGTGTTTTCCTGAAATAACAAAATGTGTAGGTTATGATGCGTATGCTACATGATTATGAATGCACAAAGCTGGATCCGGGATAACAATGGGAGCTTGGAACTCTAAAATGTAGGCTCTAGAGGGTCGGTCTATATCTTTCTACCCATAATGACCGCTCACAAGGTAGTTTCTATGGTGATGGTACAAGGATACTCAAGGTCACGGACGTTTATCGTTCTAACGTCCCGCCGCAGGCTAGCTGCATTGTGACGATAATAATGATAAGGTCTACCTTGAGTGGAGTTCTCATGTTAGGCGTGCAAGGAGCGAGTCCTTGGAGCCTAACATTACACAACTACCGAAATTGAAACAGGTTCTAAGGGGTCCCAGAACCACAGCCCTTTCATGAATCAGGTCCCGCGATAGGCTACCTGCGTTGTGACAAGACCTATGAAAAGTCTAACTATCTGGGGGAGCTTTCATGCTAGGCGTGCAAGGAGCGAGTCCTTGGAGACTAACACTAATAACATCCAATTCTAACTTAGGTGTTCCCTCTTCTTTTTCAGAACTCAAGTACAAATTCAAATTCGTGATATCCCAAGATCCAACAGGCAGATATAATGAGCAGGTAATAAAGAAGGAAGCAATAAATAGAACATCAACAGTAAATAAAGAAGACAATCAAACAAGTCATCAAACAAACGCAAAACATCCTAAGTTAGGCTCGACTCTCCTATGCTAAAGGCATAATGTCCCCAGCAGAGTCGCCAGCTGTCGCACCTCGAAAAATACGATCCTAAAATAAACAACAGAGTCGCCACCTAATTCTATTTATTCTACGAGAGAAAAGGGAGATATAGACACAACCTAAATAAAGGATAAGAAATGGTCCACAAAACCACTAATCTAAGTTCGGGAGTCAGTTACGCAAGAGGAAGGTGTTAGGCACCCCTCACGTCCGTTGTACTCAACGGGAACCTCTTAGTCTAGTTTGCGCTTAAAATGTTAACTTGTTATTATTGTCTTCTTTTAATGATCATAATAGGGAAATATTAAAGTCTTTTATTATTGTGATGGAGAGATAGTTAATTTTTTATTTATTGAGAAGGAGAGAAAAGATTGAGTTTTTTTATTATTATGCTCGCGAAGGATTAAAATCCCCGTGCCTACGTATTCCCTTGTGCAATGGGAAAGTCAGAGCTTCGTAGTTCGTGCTACTACGATTTGTGTTTTTTTAATTGAACGATTGTTTGAAAATGCATTCCACCGCTAAGCGTTGGCTTATCTGCTCGCGATAGGAGGCTGAAGCGCTAGCTTGTTTGCGAGATAGAAAGATTTAAACAATGTCCGTTTTGAGAAAAGATGTTTGATCTTTGTTAAAGATGTTTTTAAAACGAGAGGGCGAATGAACCACGCGTGAGGCTAGCCCATGTTGCGGTTGCATTCAAGAACGTGCAGAGTGCGAGACTCCGGAGTTCAGTTACTCGCTAATTAATTATGAAAATGATTTGAATTGGTTGGTAAGTTTTAATTTTGAGATTTGAATATTTGATATACGAATGGTGATTGAACCAACGCGTGAGGCTAGCCCATTTGCGGTTCGATCCAGAATGTGCGGAATGCTAGACTCCGGAATTCCTTTTTTCGTAATTTAATTAAGATGAGTTGGAGATAGTGCCGATGGCGATCCGAAATGACCGACTTACGTGTGTGCGAGATGAATTTTTGCGAAATTGTCCGGTGTATTTTAAAATGTTTATCTGGCGTTGGACCAAAATTTTGAAATGATTTAAATTATTACTTCGAAAAAAGGTGTATCCATGTCTTGTTTAACAATTTATAAAAAAACGAGAATGAAATTTACATTTTTTTTTGCAAGTCATATTTATTATCATGACTAAATAAAGTATGAGAAAGTATAAGCGAAACCAATCCCGAATGTAATCGAGCGAAAATAAAATAAATAAACAACTAAATTTAATACAAATTTTAACCAAAGTAAACCATTGAAATAATTGCAAAGCAATATCAAATATAAACAATATAAATGCTTTTGTCCCTTTTAAGAATACTAGAAAAAAACAAATTAAAAAAAACTAAGAGCAATAATATAGAAAATAAAAAAGAACAAGAAATCCCCTTTTTTAAAAGAATTAACAAAATATTCCTTTTATATTATTTACAAAAAAAAGAATTTAAAGTGATTAATCAATATAAATATTTTAGTTTTTCTTAACATTATATGAGCAATATAAGAGTCATAGGAAAATTGTAAAAGAGAACAAACAACACGGAGGGGATTTAGAGAGAACAGATTCTAAGACTAGCAACATAAACCCAACATGAAAGGCCCATAGGGGCGTATGGGGGTCAGCTGGGTCGGGTCAAACCCGGTTCAGTTCAAACAAATGAATGACATGGGTTGGAAACCCTAAATGTAACAGCAGCCACAAATGAAGGGGAGGAAACGCGTATGAACACGGGAGAAAGCTACGCATAGATAAATTGGTTTTCCAGAAACCCTAATATCATGAGGAACAAACACAGGGTTATGGCAAACCGAAGAAACAACCGTTCGAAGAGGAAAAACAACATCAAACTTCGATTGAACCTACATTAACCGTCTAATCCTAAAGCAAAAAACAGATGAAGAAGAAAAGGTGGTTACCGTTCGTCTTCGTACCCTTCTCTGTCTTGCGATGACCCTTCCCCAAACTCGCGATGCCTCGTTTGCGCGGCGCTTTTTCGGTAAGCTCCTCTTTATTCCTTAACTTCAAACGTTTACTTCTTCTCCTTCGTTGTAATTTCTGTAATTTGTTGTCTATTAGTGTGAGGTTTCTTTTCTATGTTTTTTTTGAAAAATGATGAACCAGCGGTGCTTTGCTCATATTGTAGAATGATTTTTTTGAAAAAAATTAGGTCTCTTCGTCTCCTAACGCAGCTAGGTTTTTTTTTGGATGAACTTTTGAAATGGCTCCTGGTATTTTTGCTATCCCTCTTTTTCGTCCCCCCCTCTATGTCTGTGAAATTTTTGTGATTCAAAATCTCCTCCTCATCTCCTCCCTGTTTCTCCCTTTATATCAATCCATCCCGTTTCAATCCCACTGCTTTTTCCAAAAGCATTGATCTGATGTTTGCTTTTCTCAATTGTTGTCCTTCTGGTGCAGGTTTTGTCCCACTTGGAGCAATAGCTTTTCGTGTTTGGCAAAAGTGATAGTGATAGGGTTGACAATGGCTGTACTTGCAGCCGTTTTGACTTTAGCCATAGCAGGTCTGTTTCTTTACCATTCTGACTTGTCCTTTCCTTGTTTGAAATGAAACACAATAGTTAGATTTCGACTGAATTGGATTTTCCTGCAGGTTATGCAAACTGGTGTGGCAGTTCTTTTTCTGTTTGTAGGTTCTAAACCATGATATTTGACTAAAAAAATGGTGGCGGATTGGTCATCAGAAAAATAAGGAGAGGCGACTCGTAGAGATATCGCAAGTTCAGACGCATTGACAAGCCATGCCTCCTTTATACTTCAAAGGTGATCAAACTTGAATCCATCATTTTTCTGCCTTTGCCATTTCCATTCTTTGTCTGTTGCGAAACTTGATTAATCACTCTCTGATTTGGTTAGCGGAAACGCTCCCATTTGGAGTTGTTGCTTATTCAACCATATTCCTGTTGTCATGTGAACTCTCATATGTTTATATATTTTTTTTTGCAATCACAAGGTTTTCAGGGTGCATCCAACATGATCACAGGTTTACGGCGTTCAAGACTTTACTGAATGAGGCTGCATTATTTATGGATGCTGGGCCTCTTCTAGATTTCAGTTTTACCACTTATAAATGTATTATTATAGTTTCTTGGTTGATTGTAAGCATTGATGTTGTACACTTCACCATAATTAACATCGGATGGAAAAGTTGTCTGGAAATTGTTTTGTAATAATACACATTGCTTTTTTTTTTTGATCATCACCATTATAGTCAAAGGAGTGGAAAAATGATGGTGTTGTCGCAAAAGGAATCCTTCCGCCTATTACCTCGTGAGGATAAGCAGCTTGCGTACAAGTCATCATATTGGCTACTTCTGCGTCTGAGTCGCTTCCTGAACCATTGTCCTTAACCATTGTCAAGGGGTGACATTCTGCGGGTAACTACTGGACTCCTCACAGGGAATTTGATCCCAATTGAGATTTGAATCTAAAAAGTCTGAAATATTTATCTCATTGGTACCATATTGAAGCCTACATTGACCATCAGATTCACTGTTTGCTTGATAATCAAATTCAGGTGGCATATGTGTCAAAACTGGCGAGAATAACCTCTCGTCTAATAATAGACCATCTTTCGGGTTATAATATATGTCAAAGCTCAATGCTTGATCTTCCTTTGCAGCTAGTTTTTTCAATATGGAACTTGAGAGTAAATATTAGAATTACACTTGAAGTTATCAGTTGGAAAAGAATTGAAATAAAAAATTGGGATTGAAATGACTCGGAATTTTGGAAATAAAATGAGAGAAAGAAAGGAAAAGAAAAGAAAAAATGAGTTGAATTGGATTAGAGACAATGACCTTTGAAATAAACTAAAACAAACAATTAAAAAAAATGGGAAGCGAACTTAGAGATGAGAATGTGAATAGAAATTTAAATAAGACGCGAAACTTGGAATTTTGCTTAGAAATTGACTTGCACTTTAAAATCCAAACGTGACTAGGAAATTTGGTAATGACTCGGCTTTTTGAAACCAAAACTTGAAAAAAGATTTGAAACTAAAACTAAATTTTAACAGATACCAGGAGAACGAGGTCCGTAATTCAAATTTAAAATTCCAAAATCCATGACTTAAAATACCAATTCCCGACTCCAGACTTCAAAGCGTCAAACTCTAAATTTCTGAACCAAACGAAGATAGATCTCTAGTATTGTTACACAAAAAGATCTTTCTCACCACTCTTGCAAAACTTCCAAATATCCGGTACGCGCTTTGTATGCTAATGATGAGATGAAAGATGTGCAAAATTTTCTGGTCAAAATTTAGGGTATGACAGACATTACTACCATATGACATTAGTACTTTAATCATTCTCATTACATATTTATTCACTCTCCGAATACTTATGCCTTCCTTCTAATACCAACATCTTATTATTTTTCCATCATTTTCATCTTTCTAAAATTTCCAGCAACACACGCCCCACTTTGAACGCAATTATCTTCTCCAATACAGACCTCCAAGTCACAAAATTATATTCTAACATGAAGAGAAATTTGTGCAGATTCCAGAACTTCAAGAATCGCTCAAATCCGACTTACGAGTAAAAAGTTATCCTCCTCACCATGGGACTGGTCAATAATTCCCGTATGCAGAATTTTCCAAAAATCAACAGCAGCCCCAACTATTAAAATGCGCTTATCCCCCTCATCATAAACCTCCTGAACGAAAATATTATATGCAAACTGTAAGGAATTTCATAAGCTTTCCAAAAAGTCTAGAACCGCTTCAATCCGAGTCACGGTTAAAAAGTTATGCCACTTCTCGTGACAGCTGTTCCAAGGTTGCAAAAACCAGAATTTTTGAGCTTGATGAATATAAATTCCACCTTTCTCCGTCTTACTTCCAAGTTCTAGCAAAAATCTTTCTCTACATGCAACTTCGAAAATTACTCGACTTGAATCCAACTACACTCAAGGCATAACAATCTACAGACTTGATCCTTCAACTTAATTCATCAACTTGTCTTTTTATTTTGAATAAATCCTTCTTTCAGAAACAATCACCACCCACAAATCCACACACTTCTCAACCCGACCGATACAAATTCACGAATCCATGTTCTCGCTGGTCCACAATAACATCTCTTGAACAACCTCGCACTCTTGTAATCAACATCAACTTTGAACCAACTTCGATGTTCCAACAACAGTCCGGGAGTCAAGCTTCTCCCCCACTTAATTCCAACTAACACCTGCAACAACGACTAGAAACTAATAACAAGTACCGACAGTGTTTCACACACATGTCGCGTACTAAGGAATTAACAACACTAGACAACATTGGCCGGACGGACCGACCTGCTCTGATACCACTAATGTAACATCCTTCTACCCCAAAACATAATAATTAAAATAATATCAGAGTAATCATCAAAAGGGTATTACATATCTTCAAAAATAAACACAACAATGTCCTTTCCCGAAACACGGGTTAATCAACATCAAAATAACATAAATCATTTCACAGCGGAATTTAACTTCATAATTCAAAACTTTATAAACATCATTTTCACCATCCTGAATTTAACATCATAAAATGGAAAACATTATCCAAATAACAACATACTGAAAACAGTTAACAAAAGAAACTCATCCTAGTGTTACATGACACAAAGCAGGACACATAAACCAGAACCTCTCCTAAGGAACACTAAAGCATACTCCGAGACTCATGAATTACTCCTATTGCACTGCAGGACTATTCTTCGACATCTGCAAGTTACCCACGAAAGAGGCAACATTTCCAAGCAGGCAGGGTGAGTAATCATAATATATCATAAACATATAAGAATACGAAATATAAATAATTAGATTAACATATCTTAACATCATTAACAATTAAACTCAGCAACAACAACACAATCATGAAATTCAACAACAACAACACAGTCATGAGTTCATCCAGAATATGCAATTCTACATCCTGATATGCAATATGCATGTGGTATCATTTTCACCATAAGATGGATACATGACCATCAACCCTCCACAAGGGAGCACACCATAATCATCGAGACATTTCAATCCACACAATGAGATTGAAGCAAATAAATAGGCCGAAGCCCCACCGTGAATGTTATGAAATGCAATGATGCGCTACATCAAAAAATTCACCAAAATAATTCGCATCATTCATTTCAATCAGCAAAACAACCATCAAATATTCATATAATTTCATCGTGAAAATACACCGAAACCTCATCTCATTAGCTATCTCAAAACATCAAGACATCACCATTCATTTCATGTTCATCAAATAATCATCGTAAAATAACATCTTTCGTCATGACAACACATCAGCAACAAAACACCAATTCATAATAATATTGTGCTTATAATCATAAAAATCAATTTTCTTAACAACACAAGAACCCATTCCTTTTAATCCATAATAACTAATCATCGATTTATAATAAAATCCTGTTTATAATATTTATCATCATGATAGTACGCCTATAACCCTCGTTCATCAACAACCCAAGATAATACACCATAACTCTGGTTCATTAACTATTTCAACTCATCAAGACTCGACCCAAACCCGGTAAAATTATAAGGTAATTCTATCCGTCTTTATAAAAACTCAGTTCAGAAAATTATCTCACTTCTCTCATTTTCATCCATCAAAATAAAGTTTAATTCATGCTCTTTCCGACGCTTCAAACGGAATGCGATTCGGACTTACGGTTTGAAAGTTATCGATTTTTAAAGAATTGAAATTTGCCTCTCAAACAGTGTTAACCGGTTAACCCATAGCGTTAACCGGTTAACGCCTGCGAAACTCCAGAAAAACACCAAAATTGAAATGGTTAACCGGTTAACCCATAGCGTTAACCGGTTAACGCACGTCTTACAGCAGCTCTCTGCTACTCAATGCAGACTGCACTCCAAACATCAAAACTCCCAAATTTCACTACGGGATTCATATTAATCCACCCCAAAACCATTCCAATACATCAATCAAAACACAACAACATCGAGACAACAAGTTTTACAATCAATTATAAGATTCAACACATTTTTATCACTCTAATTCATCAAAATTTTACTCATAGACTCAACCTAAATCAAAAACCCCTAAACTCACAAAACTCATACAAATCTAATCTAATCATAATCCAATTCTTATATAATTATAATAGATTATGAAAACTCCCCATACCTTAGAGAATTTCGCCGATTGATGCTCTTTATCCAAGGTTCCTCGTAACTCCTGACTCTAAGCTTCTTCTCCTTCCTTTCTTCAGAGCTCTTTTCCAAAAACACGATAGATCCAATTTTTGATCGTATTCTCACTTTTACAAAAGCTATCCCAGTTTATGTTTTTCCCAACTTAACCTTACTCTTTCCTCATAAGGACCATCTTGCCCTTTTCCTCAATATATTTTCAATAATAATAATAATGATAAAATAGTATAATAAAACACTATTTATCCTTATTATATAAAAATACTCTTATATTCCAAAATAACCAACATAACATTCATACTTTCACTTAAATTATTTTAAATAATAACCAATAATCCAAATAATACTACATGATTATTCTTATTATTAATATTACTAAAATAATTTCACCACCCGCATCAGTCACATAATCACCAATTGTCAATTCATTCATATATCCTCAAATAAGCCACAAATACTCATAATCGAATTTGGGGTGTTACAGGTTCGATCCCCAACGACCCTCCCCCCTATTTTTTTGGTTATTTGCTTGTTTTTTTTCTCTTCATATTTTCTAACCTTTTTCTTTATGTTTTTTTTAGTTTTTTTTATTTCAATTAATCATTAACTAAATAACTCTTTTTTTTATAAAAAAAAACAATAATAATTCATAAAAACAATAACTTCTTTAAATTTATCTTGTAAATAAAAAAATAATAATTTTTTTGTTAAATAAATTAATAATAAAAAATTCTTAAAAAAATTCATAAAAATATTTTTTTTCTTTAATAAATCCCATTGACCGATTTTAATCTGATTCACAATATTTCTTCTTTCTAAATCCTTACTCCTCTTGCTTCTTGATTTCTCAAGGACGTCTAATCTTTCGCTCTGGCGTAGGATTAGAAGGTTGATGGTGTTGGTCGCTTCGACCAATGCTGCAAGCGTTTGGTTTGTCCCTTCCGGAATGGGGATCAAAGGGATATCAACAGGCATGATGATAGACTGATGGGATGGTTTAGGGGATGTGGATAATGCCCATCCATCCTGAGAGCGATCTGGCTCCCCGAGGGGAGGGTTGTTCAAGTCATTGTCTTGTTGCTTAACGGGGATGCTGGAAAAGGCACGAGTTGCGGCGAAATCCTCTTGGTGAGTCATCAAGAATGAAATCGAGAGTGATGTTTTATCTTTACGAACGGAGGGTGAAAAGATGGGGAGACGACGTTCCCACATACGGTGCCACTGATCTTACCTAGTGATCAGAACTTCAATGGCTTCTGACGTGGATCTTTGATTTTGCTCGTGCGATGAGGAGAACAGGAGGGGGTGTACCTGCAAGGTACTCCGATGCCAAAGTAAGAACAGGCACAAGAGCTAGCAAGTATGAGTAAAGTGTTTGAGGAGAAAATATTCAATACCTGGCCCTCTCAAATGAGAGGGTTTATATAGATAGTCCACAACGCTTGGCCAACGATCCCTATTTTTGGGTCTGGATTGCGGATTTCCCAAAAATAGGTAACTGTCAGGAATGGAGCGAGGACGAGCATTGTGCTCGGGAGACGTTGTGTTGGGCACGAAGCCCCCGAGCGAGGGTTGTCCTGGTCGATTCTGGACGGTCCCTGTCGTAGTCGAGCAGAGGCCATGGACGAGGAGGGAGGGACGAGCACCATGGCAATGGGTCCCTTGGACAATGAGTTATTGGGCCGTTTCTGGACCGAAAAGGATTGGGTCATACTTAGTCGTTGGTCCAGTCCAGAACAGTTTTTATAGCGCAACTAAAATGAATTAATGAAGTATGTGTGGAATTTTGTGTGGATCAAGAAGACGTTCCCGCAATTGGTGATAATATCTAGTGCAAAACAAAAGATTGAGAACATGTTGATACAAAGTTCTTCGAAACAACGATGCAAGTCTTTGATACGATGAATCAAATGTGTGTTTGCAAGGTTAACACTCTAATGTTAAATATGTTAAACATATATAATTTAACAAGAGTGGAATGAAATTATACATGTTATAACATAGACAAGTTCATATATAGTAAACGGTTAAAACCACTCAATGTTAGTACGACCCGGAATATAGGAGATTGTAAAATTGAATTCAATAAATGATTATGAGTACGTGTTTCGAATCTAGTGTATAGTCTTCTCGCAATAATCCACATGTCCGTCGTTCTTACGAGGGTGTTTCGGAATTGAACATTTGGTCTTGGTGGGTCATTTTGCATGTCCAGAATTATATATATATATATATATATATATATATATATATATATATATATATATATATATATATATATATATATATATATATATATATATATATATATATATATATTATTGATTTAAGTAAGTAAGTTGACTGAAAATTGCTGTCGAAAAAAAGTTTGACTGAAATCATTTAAAATTTATAAAAATAAATAAATTACACTCCGTACCGTAGGTTATTAATATAATAATAGAGAAAACGCATAATTGGTAAAAGTGTGTGGAGACCGTGTTGCGCAGTTAGGAATTTATAACAAAGCATCGTCCATTGATGTATATAAAACGCAACCGTTTCGTTTCATCGAATATTCAAACACGCGCTCTTTCATAATCATCATAGAAACTCAAATCAGAGAAAAAGAAACACCGATTTTCCTTTTCTCTCTCTAAACAACACCATGGCAGATCAACTCACAGATGACCAGATCTCTGAGTTTAAGGAAGCTTTCAGCCTATTCGATAAGGATGGCGATGGTTAGAATCGAATCGAATCTATTGCTTTTTCGTTTTTCCTTGATTTTGATGCGATTTTTTTTTTTTTGTAGATCGGTGGTTTTTTCTTATGATCTTACGTTGATTGAATTTTTCTGTGATTTGGATTTGGAATTTTGATTGATTTTTGTTATGATTTGATTATTATTCTTTTTTTTATTTTTAATTTCGTTTAGGTTTTATTATTATTACGGTTGCATGTTAATTTATGGTCGATTTGAGTTTTGTTGATTTAGATGAAGGCATGTTTCCAAAAAATTAGATAGGAAATCTTAATTAAGTGTTTCAAGAAAAAATTGTATGAAGCTTATGAAAATTGCAATTTATTTGAAATAAGTTGTAGCATATACGTTCAAGCTATGATTAATTCTGACGCTACATATTGATTTTATTTTTATTTTTTCTATTTTATAATGATGCTATTGGAAGTGATTGAAGGTAAATGTATGTGTTTGGGTTGTGTTTGCATCTTGACACCCTTAACACTATGTAGCAGACACCTCAAAAAAAAGTGTGTCTGACCCAACACATGTGATTATGTTTAATTGATTTGTTTTTCTTAAATTATTATTGATGTTAATGTATCAGTTTCAGTGTCCTGAGTATCAGGTTTGTGATGATCTGAAGTCTTTGTTTGTTTTAAATAGGTGAAGTTTTTGGTGCTAAATAGGTTGGAGTATTCTTTTTTCTTTTTTTTTTGTTGCTTTTTTTCTTCTATTCAATAACCAGCTAGGGTAAACATTATGATTTCAATGATGAAGTCAGGGATAAAATACAAGTCTTGATAAGCTTTTTCAAAGTGTTATTGACATTTATGTTGATATTATTCATAGCTGCTTTGTCTTTGGTTTGTGAGTATGTTTATGCATCTGAGTTTTGAGAAACATGGCATGATGTTAGGTGCTGAAAGATATGCCTTTTTCATGATATGAGTTTGTGTAGAGCTTTTGCGTTGTTCAAATTCAGAACTTTATTTTATTATTTAGATTTACAGAAGTTTATTTTTTCTTTTGAAAATACACAGATTTGTGATTGAGTTTTAATAAATGAAAAAAGTTGCCTATTTGTATGTGGCTTGTATAGTTGTAGAGATGAAGAGTGCTGGAGAGGAATTGAATCTTACTAACCATAATTGTCATGAATGAGAAAGTTTGATTACATATTAGTTATATGCGACTAGTCTGTGTGGTGTTAGCTTAGAAATTGTCACGAATGATACTTTGTGGTTGATGATGATTATGTATGGTGTGAACTTGCAGGTTGCATCACAACCAAGGAGCTTGGAACTGTTATGCGTTCATTGGGACAAAACCCAACTGAGGCAGAGCTTCAGGACATGATCAATGAAGTAGATGCTGACGGGAACGGTACTATTGACTTCCCCGAGTTTCTTAACCTCATGGCAAGGAAGATGAAGGACACCGACTCTGAGGAGGAGCTGAAAGAGGCATTTAGGGTTTTCGACAAGGATCAGAACGGATTCATCTCTGCTGCTGAGCTTCGCCATGTGATGACCAACCTTGGTGAGAAGCTCACTGATGAAGAAGTCGATGAGATGATTCGTGAGGCTGATGTTGATGGTGATGGCCAAATAAACTACGAGGAATTCGTTAAGGTGATGATGGCCAAGTGATCTCTCTCACTTCATTTCTATGTATAACAGTGGTTTTATTTCATGGTTAAATGTTAATTAGTGGTAAGTGTTGCTACTCATGATTGTGGTCGAATGGTGTCTTACTAGTTTATCTTGTAATTTTATTATTTAAAAAAGTTGTAATGTTGAATGTGACTTCAGTTTCTAGCTTCTCATTTTTTGGTGAATGGTGATGAAATATTTCCCTCTTGACATTTCCATTAAGGTTAAAGATGCGATTTATAAGTTTGATTATTAGATTTATCCTCTTAGAATTTTTTTAGGTATAAGTATAAATCTTATATTCATTGCGAGCAATTGTTGAGATTAATCCTCTCCTTTGTTTTTAAATTTTCTTTCTCTCGATTTAGTTTTTATGTTATATTTTGTTTTTACGGTAAGTCCCATTATCAAAATTTATTTTATCAGAGAGTGAGTTAACAAATTTGTTATTTTTAGATTATTAAAATATTTAGTCTTTTAAATAATTTGATTAAAATCATAAATAATGTTTTGAAATAATTTTAATTTTAAAAATATGTACTAGTTTAAAATATATTATAAATTTTAGTATATCTTTCTCCAGCAAAAAAATTATCTAAAGATTCTATTTATTTCAGAGTATTGTCTACGATAATAAAAATGACTTGAAAAATATATTGAAAAAAAATTTCTTTGTTAAGAGGGAATATTTTAGGAGAATTTATAATTATTTTTTGGCTTAATATCCTTTTTATCCCCTAACTGTACCACGAGATATAATTTGATTCTCTTTCTTTTAAAAGTTTCAAATTAGTCTCTTATTTTATTTAAAAGTATCACGTTTGTCCATTCTGTTATAAACGTTAGTTTTTCATTAAAATCCTACTGACATGTTAATTTTTGACTTTGGTATAATAAAAGATTTGGTTATGTGGCATGATGAGTAAGCTTTTCATTTTTCTGAAAATAATTACTATATTTTCTCTTTTCCTATAATATAGTATTATCTAGTTACATAAGCTTTATTTTCCCTTTTCCTATAAAAACAAGACATGATTTTTGTCTTTACTCAAACTTAACTTTTTTTTTTCTTTTTCTTCACATGACTTATTCACCGTTTTCTGCCGCAAAATCCACCATGGAAGACTACAACCACCACTGATCAAATTCCTGTTATTTACCTTCTCTCAATTTCAATATTAAATTGCACTATTTTTGTTGTTCTAATTTTACTTTCCCTTTGAAAAGGGGAAAAAGTGAAAACCCTAGATTCAAAAGAAATAGAAACCCAGATTCATAGAGTCGCCTCTGATGATTATACATATTGCCTCCTTCGATTTCAAAAGAAATAGAAATCCTGATTCATAAACCCTAATCCCAAAAGAGGAACATAAACCCAGATTCAAAAGAAATAGAAAGAGAAACATAAATCCAAATTCAGTAGAAATAGAAAGAGGAACATAAACTCAAATCAAGCAAGCTTTAATCTTTGAGATTCAAAAAATTTGTGTTGATGATAATTTCATGTTAATGAACATGTTTCTGGGTTGTTTCTGGGTAGCGTGTTTTTGATGTTGATAATGATGAATAACATGTCAAGTAATTAAAAATAAATAAAATTGTGTTATTTTTATATTTTTAATTATTAATAATTGAAAGATTTGTTAATATTTTTATTGAATTTATTTGGTATTAATGAGAAATTTTTCTAATTATTTTAATATTATTTTAATTTTAATTAAATATGTTAAATATGGTTTAGTTGTATATAAATTGTAATTGTCACATTGTCATTGTCATGTATTAAAAAGAAATGACATATATGTTAAAGATGACAATTCAACATCCATCTCAGTTGATTGTGCAAACTAGCCCTCCAACTCAGATTACACATCAGCAAATTTAACATTGTCTGTCTTTATTTAACGGAAATGATCACTATATACCTATTTAATAACGTAAGAGACCAATTTTAAACTTTTAAAAGAAAGAGGACTAAATTGGACTCAAGCATATAGTTAGAGGACCAAAAAGGGTATTAAGCCTTATTTATAACGGTATTGAAGAGAGATTCACTTTTATGTGATAATGGTATTGGAGAAATTTATTTTTTTCATTTTCTAAAATTCTTTTCCAAAAGTTGACACATTTGGTATCAAATCTTCATTTATTTTATAATTTGTAAGTGTTCCGGATTGGGCCTCGAGGACACCGCTGGTCCATAGCCCAACATGTCGGGTAGAGGCCCATCCAGTCGGTCACGTCTTCTGCATCGTCGGCATACTTACAACTCCCGAGTAGGCGCTTGGCGCGTCGGGTAAGCACCATATTCATTGGAATGATGATGGGAAGACCGTGTCTCCCCATCACCAGCCATGTCACCTAACTGTCCACCATTATCTCCTGAAAGATATGGGCAGTTGGACCAAGAGCAAGACCACGTGCTAGGTATTACACGCTCCTACGCGTACCTTGACAGTTCTTCCTTGGGCCTAGCTAATCCAGCCCAAGGAAGGATCCTGACCCAATGCTGAGGGCTCACTATAAATACCCTTTTTCATTAAAGGGTAAGGTATTCTGAAACACTTTCTCTCTTACCACTTTATGTACTGTATACTCAATTTGGCATTGGAGTGCCTTGCAGGTACACCCCCACCTCGCTTGTCAACCACCTTGATGTTCGTGCTCGACCTCTGGAAGGCCCTTCTGATCAGGTAAGATCAGTGGTGCCGTCTGTGGGAACTAGCTATCCCCTTCTTCCACAACAGAAGATCAAAGCTCAAATCCATCTTCCATCCTTCCAGTATGGCCGGAGAGCACGTTGACAACCACGACATCCCCCTCGTCGACTACACGACGGAAGACAACCTAAACTACAACGACGCTGATCTCAGAGACGGGCAACCTTCCACCCCGTCGCCTGAACCCGAAGACAATGTGGTTCCACAACCTCAATCTCAAATTCTGCCAGTCACTCCATTTAAGCCCATTACAGTGCCCGTCGAAGGAGACGTCACCATGGTAGTTATGGTGAACGCCTTCAACCAGGCCAACTCCATGCTCTACCAGCAACACGAGAGGATCATGGCCCTGGAGACTAACTGACGGGAAGAATTACCCCAACAAGGATGAAGGGCATTGCCCGAGAAGCAACGTCCAGAAGCGGCCAAGAAACGAGGACGTTCTCCCCCACGGCGGGGAAGACGCTCCCCCGAACCCAAGAAGAACAGGTCCAGGATACGCCATGATACCGATCGATCGAGGACCTCACCCCGACGCGATCAGAGTCCTGGAAACAATGACTTTTCCCCGTTGAGAAGTGATAAGGAAGATCCCTATTTCCAGCTCTCGCAAGACATCATGTAAGCACCGCTCCCTAAAGGCATGGAGAAACCCCCACACTTGGCATTTATGACGAGACGACTGACCCAAATGACCATGTCGACAACATCAATGGCATGCTCGACTACCGCAACGACATCGCCGGGCATCTCAAGTGCAGATTGTTTTCAACAACTCTCAGAAAAGGAGCCATGGCATGGTACAAAAGCCTGGCTCCGAAATCTATCACGTCCTGGAGAGTCATGAAATCCACGTTCACGAGGCACTTCACGGCCTCCCGATGTCACCCAAAAACTGAGGCAACCCTTGAAGCAATAGTGTAGAGGAAAAATGAGACATTGCGCTCGTACATCGAACGGTTCAACCAAGAAGCCGTCGAGGTAGATACAACAGAGCACATGAAGAAATACCTCCTCGAGAGGGGGCTCCTACCCGGTAGCGAACTTAGCAGAGCGGTCGGGATAGAGCATCCCCGTACTCTAGATGAGCTCCTGCAAAAAGCTCAAGCTTACATCAGATATAAAGAGAAACAGGTTGCCCACAATGCTCGGAATAACCGCAGTACCGATGAAACCTGTCACCCCAAGCGTGAGGACCCCAACGATCCCCGCCGCAATGGGGATAAGAGAAAAGAGGAGAAACCCCGTGAGATCCGTGAAGGAAGGGGACCGGAGGGCCGTTACAATTAATACTCGTTGTTTACGGCTCCCCGCGAACACATCCTCACTGAATGCATCAATTTCGAGTTTAAGCAGGGTAGGGTGAGGTTCCCCAAACCTTCTACACCCAAGCCCCATACCGACAAGTCTAAGTACCGCTGCTTCCACAGAAGTCACGGGCATTTGACCGAAGACTGCATCCATTTGAAGGACGCAATTGAGATCCTGATTCAGGAAGGCCATCTCAAATAGTACACCAAGAGGAATGATACTCCCCGGCACGAGGAGCAAGGGACGAAGAGAGCTCGCGAAGAAACACCACCCGGTGATTCCTCATATCAGGTGGCCTTGTGCATATCCCACCCGAAGGACTTCCATCTCCCTGACCCAGGTCCAGGGGAACGACTTACTGCCCTTAATCCCTGGGAAGACTTCCTAACAGCTCTCCTTATATCAGGAGGAGGGATGAACAACGAGAACGCTGCTATTTTAGTGAAACGCAAATTCGACGAACTCTTACTAACTGCGCCCGAACAGTTGGCGACACTGACAAAATATCGAGGAAAATCCAACCCGATATCCTTCTTCCTCGAAGAACTGCTGGGCGGCTCTCCTAATTCAAGTATCCCCTTACTGATAAGGGCCAAAATGGCGCGTTTTGACGTTCGACGCATCCTGGTCGACCAAGGCAGCTCAGTGGACATCATGTATGTCCACCTATTCAAGACTCTCAAGTTGGACAGAACTAACCTATCCCCGTACGTCGGATCCTACCTTCAAGGATTTAATGGAGCCACCAAAAAACCATGGGGGTATGTCGAACTCCTTGTCACATTTGGAGAGCAAGAGACAACTAGAGAAGTCAAATTCAAATTCCTGGTGATTGAGTGCCCCTCCCTCTACAACTGCATCCTCGGTCGCCCAACTCTGACCGAATTGATAGCGGTCCCCTCAACCGTCCACCTGAAAATGAAGTACTACATCAAGCTAGGCCGCGTAGTCACAATACACAGTGACATCGAGGTCGCATGGAGATCTTATGATGCTGCAGTAAAAAGGAAAGCCATAATTAACACCAAGAATAACAAGAAGCCTAGGGTCTAAGAGAAGCCTCCACCCAGGGAATCAGCGTCATCGACCTCGACAACCGCATCGGCAAGGACGAAACTGAAGCACCGGACCCCGCCCGCGGGCAAGCCCCGACTCACTCATTTCGGCCGGTCCCTGACGGAGAATTCGAGCTTATTCCCCTGGGCGTCAACCCCGACAGAGATGTGAAGATATGAATTGGACTGCCCACAGAGACAAGGGAGCAACTCACAATTTGTCTTAAGGAGAACGCGTACCTCTTCGCATGGAATGATGTAGAGATACTCGGGCTCGACCCCGAGGTCGTCTGTCATCAGTTAGCTTTAGACTAAGTCATTAGGCTCGTAGCACAACGTAGGTGCAAACAGTATCCCAAGAAAGCAGAGGCTACTGAGCGAGCTGTAAAATACCTCTTAGAGGTAAAATTTATTTCTGAAGCCCAGTACACAACTTGGCTCTCTAATGTAGTCCTCGTTAAGAAAAATAATGGAAAATAGCGTATGTGTGTTGACTATACTGATCTCAATAGGGCTTGTCCTAAAGATGCTTTTCCTCTTCCCAACATAGATAAACTGGTCAACAACTCTGCAGGTTTCAAACTCTTGTCTTTTATGGACGCATATAGTGTATACAACCAAATCCTTATGTCGGACACATACAAGAGGCACACGACCTTCATGACCCCGATGAGCAATTACTACTACAATGTAATGCCCTCCGGGATGAAGAACACTGGGGCCACATATCAACGAATGATGAACAAGGTCTTCCAAGGAGAGATTGGGGACATGCTCGAAGTATACATGGACGACATGATCGTGAAGTCGCACGAGGAAGTCGACCATGTGCAACACCTTCGAAAGGTTTTTGAGCAGGCGAGACAATGCAAAATGAGGTTTAATCTTGAAAAATGCACCTTCGGTGCCCGAGCAAGTAAATTCCTCAGCTTCTATCTCACCGAGTGCGGGATTGAGGCCAACCCCGAAAAATGCCAGACGTTTTCAGTGTTCCCAACCCCAAATTCAAAGAAATCCATTCAATCCCTAAATGGTATGCTCGCTTCCTTATACTGCTTCATTGCTAAGTCCGCCTAGCACGCCTTTCCTTTCTTCAAACGACTACGAAAAAAGGCCACCTTCGAGTGGACCAAAGAATATGAGCAGGCACTGCTCCATCTAAAAAGGGAACTCTCCGAACCATCGATCCTATCCCGACCACTAGAAAAAGAGACTCTCTATCTGTATCTGTCCGTAGCGACTGAGGCCATCAGCGCTGCCCTCATCCGAGAAACCATTGAGGGGCAAAAACTTATTTATTTAACGAGCAAAGATCTCCAAGGTCCCGAGCTCAGATATCAACAGACCGAGAAAGTTGCCTTAGCCTTGATAAATGCCGCAAGGAGACTACGACATTACTTCCTTGCCCACACGATTAAAGTCTGAACCGACCAGCCCATCAAGCAACTCCTCGGCCGACCAGACATGGCAGGTTGAATGCTAAAATGGTCATTGGAACTATCGGAGTTCGAAATCCAATACGAAAGCAGGAAAGCCCTGAAAGCTCAGGTCTTAGCTGATTTCGTTGACGGTGCCTCCAGCTCGGCAGGCAGTGGCATAGGGATCATCCTCAAAAATGAAGATGGTATTTTGATCGAGGTCTCAGTGGCATTGGCCTTCCCGACCTCTAATAACCAGGTCGAGTACGACGTATTCCTCGCGGGTTTAAGATTAGCTTAAGACTTAGGGGAAAAGGAAGTAAAGATATCGACTGACTCTCAATTCGTTGAATCACAAGTACGAGGATAATATCAGGCTAAGAATGACAACCTCATCGAATACATAGCCTTAGTAAAGGATAAACTCGAAAAATTCGATGCATGGGAGGTCCAACACGTCCCCCGCGATTACAACAGGCGAGCAGACGTCCTATCTAAACTGGCAAGTACGAGGAAGAAGGGTGGAAATAAATATGTGATCCAGGAAATCCTTCCCCGACCAAGCATAGAACTGTCACCTCCCCCGTTCGAAGTAAACGTGATTGACGACGCCCATTGCTAGATGACGCCCATTCACAACTACCTCACGAGAGACGAACTCCCTACGGACCCCAAAGAGGTAGCCGCGACCAAGAGAATGGCGTTCTCATACATTCTACTCGAGGGAAAACTCTATCGAAGGGGATTTTTCATTCCGTTACTCAAATGCTTCGAAGAGGAAAAGGTCCCCGACATACTAGGAGAAATACACAGGGGGATCAAAGCTCAGTATCTCGGAGGGAAATCATTGGCGTGCAAAGCCTTGTGAGCAGGCTATTACTGGCCGACAATGCAACACGACTCTAAGGAACATGTAAAAAAATGCGACAAGTGCCAAAAACACGCCAACATGCATCTCGCCCCCCCCCCCAAACAAGCTAAATACGCTCTCCTCTCCATGGACCCTCACATGGTGGGGGATGGAAATCCTCGGTCCCTTTGTGACCGACTCATACCAAAACAAATACCTCATCATGGGAGTAGACTACTTTACGAAGTGGATCGAAGCAGTAGCCCTGGATAAAATAACGACACAAAACATTCTCTGATTCTTCAAAAGAAATATCCTCGCACAATTTGACATACCCCAAGTCTTTATCACCGACAACGGGACACAGTTCACGGACGAAATATTCCAGGACTTCATTGTCGGTTTGGGCACAAAGCAGCACTTCACGTCCGTCGAGCACCCTCAAACTAACGGCCAAGCTGAGGCAGCCAACATGGTAATCCTACGAGGATTAAAACGCAGACTTGACGAAGGGAAAAGGGTATGGGTCGAGGAATTACACAACGTCCTTTGGGCATATCGCATCACACCATATTCCACAACCGGGGAGACCCCGTTCAGGTTAACATACGGTACCGAGGCGGTCATCCCGGTAGAAATTTGAGAGCTGACGAGGCGCACAGAAGCACCCATTGACGAGAAGTTGAACGGCGAAGCATTGCGAGTCGAGCTAGATCTCGTCGAGGAGATCCGCTCTGAGGCATCCCTATGAAAAGCTTCCCTTAAACAGAAAATAGATTTACGCCACGACGCGAAAGTCATAAGAAGAGAATTCCAAGTGGGCAGCCTGGTCCTCAGACGAATCCAGAAAAACCCACGGGAAGGCAAGCTAGCTGCCAACTAGGAAGGCCTGTACCGTGTCTGAGATAAGACGGGCAACAATGCCTACTACCTTGAAAACCTACAAGGTGAAAAACTTGCCCGACCATGGAACGCAGAAAAACTTAAGCAATATTGCAGCTAAAAACAACTTAGGAGGGCATGAGAGGTACGACCACAACCTTCGTCACCGATCGAAAGGGAGGATAATGCCCACGTAAGGAGAGCACAACCGTCCCCGATGTTGGACATCTCAAACGAGCTCCAACATTGCAGTACCATGACATCAGGGCACCCAGCTCCCGATTCATGGCGGACGTAAAACCCGCCACCTCGCCAGTTCCCTAAACCGACGAGTCTAAATAGTCGAGCACAAAAAATTTCAAAACAAATAGCAGTTTAAACCAACATTAACAAACAAAGGCAACGCACAATAAAATGCCGAACAAGATATTATATTTAAATTCGGCCAAAACCCGACCATTCAAGTACATACAAGAGGCATGCAGGCCGTAACAACAAAATCAAAAGAGGCGCGCAGACCATTACAACAAAATCCAAACAGGCACGCATGCCAGAAATTCAAAGTAAACTAAGGGTCTCTGCCCAAACCTACGCCTCTTCATTGTTGTCTTCCTCCTCCTCTCCTGTCTCTTCCTCGCTGATGAAGGGGCAAACAATCTCCCCATCAGTCACGCAATAGTTATGAGTCATCCCCTCGGTTATGAGCGCCAGATTCACGACCTTGAGTTGATCGATAATGTTATCAAATCCTTCTTTGAAGACGACCACCCGATCTTGGCAGAGCTCACGGATCTTGTCGACCAACTCACCCTGGGTACGAAGGGCCAGCTCTTCTACATTCTCATCCTCAAGAGGACGGACCACAACTTCTAGCAACTCCAGCCGTGGCCGAAGATTCACATTCTCCTCGGCCTCCTTATTGAGCTCGATTGCCTGCTCCTTCAAGCTTTTGTTCTCCTCCTTTAAGGTGTCCCGCTCACGTTTAGCCTTGTCCAGCTCTGAGCTCAACCTTTCTTGAAGTTTATGCTCCTCCTTGTAGTCAGACAAATCCTTGGAGAGCTTATCCTTCTCGGCCCTTGTCATCTCAAGTGCTTCCTCCAAAACAGCAGTGGAGACAGTGGTGTCGGATAACACCAAAGTCGTCTCCATAACCCGGATAATGGAAGCAATATCCCGGGCCAGATCCACCCGCCTGGAAGTGGCATCTTGGTCAAGCAAATCTTTCGCTTCAAGCGCCACCACCACGACAGAGCCCTCAAACTTGAAGAAATCCCTCTCCATGTAGCAATGAGCAACAGATAACTCCCATGTTCGCCCGATGGCATACCACCCACGCCATTTGACCGGGCAAGAGACCCATATGTTTGTTGACTCTTCGAACGAGGAGAGTTGAAAAAGGGTGGAGGGCTATCCCGTATCGTTATCAGGGAGCTTGGTCGTGCGACAGCTTAGGGAGAGTCGGAGGTCGAGCTAGGAGTACCAGAACTACTGACCCCACTCTCGGTCGCCACCTCATGGACTCGACTTGTAACTTTCTTCTTCTTTTTTGTTTGAACCCTGCCCGGGCCCCGACCTGGTTGGCCAAATTCAGTACCCGCTCCTTGGCCGAGGGCATGCTTCCTGCAAAACAAAAAAAATCAAGAGAATCAACAAACAGATATAACATTGGAGGAACGAGAAAGGCCGAAAGAACCTACGTAAAAACCGAATAGCCTCCTCGTCTGTATCACACTCAAGCAAGGCCTTGGTATTAATCAAGCGAGTATCTAGGAAAGGAAACCCATTGTCATCTAGGTAAGGGTTGTCCATTCGGTCTACGCAGACCTCCAAGTTGAAACTTTGGACATAATCCACCAATTTTTGATAAGCCAACCGATCATCGGCCCCCAGACTTGCGTGTAGGACTCGGTAATGACTGGTCGGAAGATCAAATGGTCCGGCTTCCATCTTAGGGGGATCTTCAACATCAATTTCTCATCGTCGTTCGCTAACTATTTACGGAAGTAGAGGCTATCGAGAGCGTATTGGGTGATCGGTTTCACCGAGTACCATCTCCCTTTGAAGTGGCAGTCTGAATCAACGTATGTCTTGAACAACCTCGAGGGTTGCTTGAAAGACACAAAACTATGACGCCCCTCTGCGTCCGACCGTTGCAGGTGGAAAACACGAAAGAAGAGGGGCAACATGCAGCCAATCCAAGGTCCCGGCAGACCAGCTCGAACGCCCCAATAAAGGAGATGGCGTTGGGATGTAGTTGTGAGGGCGCCAGCCTGAGCCACTTGAAGACCCCCATCTGAAAGTCGTTAAAAGGGAGCCTCATCCTCTCCTCCTGGAAGGCGAACTCATACATCGCGAACTATTTCCCCAGGAAACGCGAGCATATCCGATCGTCTTCTCCAGGAGCGTAGCATTGCCAGTTGGGTTTATCCTCGGGACCTATATCCTTGAATAACGCGTACACAGTGACATTTTCATCCGCAAAGTAAGAATCTTCCTCCAAAGGCTCGTTGGTGACCCACGACAGGTCGTTTTGGTCGGACGAAGAGGAAACCACATTTCCTTCCTCGGGTTGTCTCTGGTCAGCTGTATCTGAAAATCAAAAGGAAAAAGTGAATTCGACATCGCATCAAATCCACCCTTCCATCGCAGTTCAAGTGAAAGGGCAAATAGCTGAATGCTCCAAGTTCTCACTAACGTTTCCCTAATCAACAAAAGGATAGGTGAAGATCCCTCTTGAGCGCTCATCGAACACCTAAAGTTCCTAAGAAAGCTAAGGAATTCTTGCCCGACGAATGCATAGGGCGCTTGCGACCATCATCAAAAGTATGATGATTCTGGACGACTCACTCATATAAATATGCATAATTCTCCCGGCTCATGCAAATTGCGCCCGGGACGATCATCCCTAAAACTTAAAAACTAGCCTAAAACGGTAATCTGCATACTCTAAACATAAAAATTACCACTATTGCTACCTACCAAGCATAAAATGATCAAAAAGAGAGGATTCGAAGGGTTACCTGACATGATGATGACGGGGAGAGAACGATGGCACACAGGAAGTTGACGTTGGTAAGCGGCGGCGACGGTTGAGAGGAGTTCTTGAACTGCTAGTCCGGTTAAACGTATGAGCGAAAAGTGAAATGAAGTGGATTCTCCGCTTTATATACAAGGGAAGCGCGTGGGGGACGCACCTAAGTAATCATTACCTAGGCTCCTTAGGCCGGCTCTAGCACAGGAAACGAAGCGACACACTTTAAATTCCTCGGACGCGGCACTTAAGAGAATCCTGAACAACGTCGAGCACCTCTAGATCTCCCCGACTCAACTAAAACTTCCCCGGTTACTAAAGACGTCGCACCCCGGTCTACTCGACATATGTCCTCCTCGGTTTACCGAATAATTCGACATGTCAATCGCTTTGGCACGGGCGATCGATCCCAACAACCCACTCCACGGTCTATGTCCTACCTCGACATGTTGGTTGTGCCCGACTCTATTTCTCTTAACTCATCACTCCAGCTTGGAGAATCGACTTGGGAGATCTTGTTCCGGACTGGGCCTGGAGGACACCGCTGGCCCATAGCCCAACATGTCGGGCAGATGCCCATCTAGTCGGCCACGTCTACTGCATTGTCGGGCAGACTTACAACTGCCCGAGTAGGCGCTTGGCGCGTCGGGCAAGCACCATATCCATTAGACTGATAATGGGAAGACTGCGTCTCCCCATCACCTTCCACATCACCCAACTGTCCACCATTATCT
Source organism: Lathyrus aphaca (assembly GCA_963966055.1). Lineage (NCBI taxonomy): Eukaryota > Viridiplantae > Streptophyta > Magnoliopsida > Fabales > Fabaceae > Lathyrus > Lathyrus aphaca. The sequence goes on from OZ014519.1 coordinate 433,601,929, forward strand.
TCTGAAAGATAGGGGCAGTTGGTCTAAGGGCAAGACCACATGCTAGATCTTACACGCTCCTACGCGTACCTTGGCAGTTCTTCCTTGGGCCAAGCTAATCCAGCCCGAGGAAGGATCCTGGCCCATCACTGGGGGCTCACTGTAAATACCCTTTTTCATTAAAGGGTCAGATATTCTAAAACACTTTCTCTCTTACCATTTTCTGTATTGTATACTCACTTTGGCATAGGAGTGCCATGCAGGTACACCCCCTTCCTCGCTTGTCAACCACCTTGTTGTTCATGATCGACCTCTGGAGGGCCCTTCTGATCAGGTAAGATCAATAAGGTAGGCAACAATGGAGTCGATGCTTCTATAAGATTTTTTCAACATCATTCAAAATATATTTATTGAAAATGACTTCTTTTTTTCCAATTTTCTTCACTGTTATTGTATTTGGATGCAAAGAAATATAAAAGAAAGATAATTTTATTCAAAATATAAATTTTAATATTTTAATAAGTTAAATTTGTATTTAAATAAATAAGGGTAAATATTTAAATATAATTATGATTAAAAGGAAATACTTTCCCTCCCCTCCAAATCTCCCCCCCCCCCCAAATTGGGGGAAGCAAAAAGTGGATCAAGAAGGATTTTGGTTCCCTCCATCTACCTCCCCTATCCCTCTTAAAATTTGAACCAAACACAACCTATTAAATATTTCCTCCCCTTCATTTACTCCCAAACAAACAAACCTTTAGTGTTTTTTTTAATTCATGAAGGGCCAAAAGCCCAAACCATACAAAGCAAGCCCAACCGACCCGGTCACCTAGGTCGTTGACTCACCATTGTTCTTGTTACAAGATATTTTCTTATCTCTACTAACAGAAACCCTAGCCTCCCATATGCAGTGGTGTTGTCATCCCTCCAAACATGCTCAACCATAACTATACCAAAGACCTTCATCTTCTTATATATTCTTCTGCACACAAGCCCGAAGGCATTACGAGGTAGGTCATCTTCTTTGCCATTCATCATGTCTACAACCTGCATGTTGTCTACTTTGAATCTAACTTTCATATGTTTTCTTGAAATCTCCATATCCATCGCCTTCTGCCTTCGCTTCCAAGATAGAATTGTTTACTCTTAACTTAGTCGAATTGGCATCAATTAGGGTTCCATCTTCCCCTATTATCAGAACTTTAAGGCCCCACCAATTTTCCTCAATCATCGAAACATCCGACATATAAATGGTGAGATTCTCTTTATCTTTGTTGTTCCTCCCTTTTGAATCCTTGTGTTGTTGATAATTCACATGCTTGTTTTGTTGACAGGAAGGAGTTCTTTGGATACTTTTCTCTCCCCCATTATTTTGATTGTTCTTCACTCTTTTATCCTCCTTATTGGTATGCTTCAGCCCCTTCTCTAGGTTAATGTTTCATGCACTGTTCTCGTTTATGATTATGCCATTGTTTCTTCTTGTCTGCCTCCGGTTATCCCAACTCAACTTATTGATTTCGATATTATTTATGTCTTCTTTCATAATTTGTTTTCCTTTATCTCTGTCTTTTTGTAGATGTTGCAGATTCCTCTTCATGTTCGTCTTTATATCATCCAGCTGTTTCCCAAAATGGTGAGTATTCTCTGTGTGATTCTGTTGACTTTTCCATTGTTTCTTCTTATCAGTACTTTTACAATTTTCTCTGTTGTTTTTTCTAGTGTTGTTTTGATTTCTATTTGGGTTGTTCGTATTGTTGTTGTCGCCAGTACCTATTTTTCTCTTTAGGGAGATTGATGTTTGATGCTCCGCAAGTGCACAGAAGTATCGAAGTAATATAAGAGATTGTCGAACCCACAAAGACCAATGTCAACCTACTATAGTCTATAGTCGCTTTGTAAAGCTAAGCCTAATGAATATTTGATTAAGAGGAAAATAGAACTAAAACTAAAATGAACTTAGAAAATATGATAATAAAGAGAGACCGGAATCTGGATTTCGCGTTCCTAAGGGACTTTGTAGAATTTGGGTACTAATCATGACTAAAACTTAGTTCCGTAGAATATATTGACTTAAAAACTCTGCCTTACGCTCTTGCGGTATTAACTAAAGTCATACTTCCTAATCCCAAGATTTTGCTCTCGCTTTCCCGGTAACTAAGAAATATATTTTGAAAGCCAGTAATATCCTAAACGTATCTAAAGCGCTCTCGTTGTATTTAGATATGTTGCCTAATTTCCACTATCTGGATCGGTCCCCATGCTCTCGCATTGCCAATTCTAACCTTAATTAATTTCTCACTCTCGTGATGAAATCGTGTTAAATAACTTCTCACTCCCGTGACAAAGCTACTTAAATTAAACTTGGAAATTAAAACCAAAACAGAATACGGTCGTAATTTTGTGCCTATTGTTTCCTACCGAGTCCCGTCGGCAACGACGATTCTCATACACCGGACTCAAGACTATTTAGCTAGACATGGATAGGAAAATAAACATGCAGATATGACAATAAACTAAAATTGGAAACATGATTTGGAAATTAAATAAGAAAACGATAAAATAAATAACAATAAATAATACCTGGAATAAATGGTGCTTTGAATCATACACTGAAATCTTGAACACGAATTCAGTTTCAGAAAATAAAATGGCAGAAAATAGAATCCTAAAACTAATGGTGTGGTAGTTCCTTGATGTGAGAAACTACCACTTTTACATGGTAAAATAAAAACTGCTAAAAACTAAGAATAATAATCAAAAGAAGGTCCCTTGTTCAAGTTCACTTGGTTCCTATTTATAAGCCTTTAGTACGATTGTTGTTGGAGAAATTTTAGGAAATAAATTTGTTGGGCTTGAGAAATATTTGGTTGACTACGACTGGGTTGAGTCTGAGCAGGAGAGAAATAGATGGAAACAAATACGCGCTTTTGGATTGACTGGGCAATGTGCGTAATTTAATTTCTGAAAAATGACCTATGACGGGTGTCACTCATCTCTGACGGTCGTCCCACTTACTTAAGTGTGTGACGGTCATCCTAGTGTTGTTACAGGCGTCATGCCTCCACAGTGCAAATTTTCTATCTTCTACTATTTGTCTTCATCTCTTCTCCTTTTCTTTTTCTTTTTTAATTTATTTACGATTAAATCCAAGTCACCTGAAAACATAATAATTAAGACATAAATTGAAGCATAAATCAAATATATTAAAGGAAATCATAACTAAAACTCATGTAAGTCAAGCCAAATAACTGATATAATTTTGGGTTATCAAACTCCTCCACACTTAAACCTTTGATTGTCCTTAAGCAAATCATGACTCGTAAAAGATAGTGCTTACGGATGCTTGTCCTAGTCTACTAACTCTACTTCGGTTAAGTTTGTGTCGATAGGTGCTTGCTCACACACTAAGGATTTCGTAGCAAGACAATTATGCTTTTATAGTCATCAACCTCCCTCCTATACAAACAAATCTTAATCATGTTGTAACACGGTGGGAGAACTGACTTTCTATAAATGTTGTGGATAGCAAGAGTCGCCACCGACTTTTATTTTATCCATAAGGAAGGGTCATAAAAGAACAGGAAAGACCATTTTGAAAAGACTTGGATTCGGGGGGTAGGTTATATAAAGGGAAGGTGTTAGCACCTTTTATATCCATGGTTATCCATGGGCTCTTAGTTACTTAGCTCACTTTAATTGTTTTTGAAAAGTGTAGTGTGTGATTAGAAATTTTTTAAGTACTTTGTAATGATCCTCGTATGGATGTATACAAAGCCTTGTTTGAAAATGTTTGAAAATATTGGGAGGTGTGAAAAGTATTTTTTAAAGGTGTGAGCAAGTAACTATGAGGTACCTACCCTAGACTAAGTCATTCATGTTCTTATATGTCCTTTAAAGGGTAAGACTATCCCTATTATTAAGGAATAGGTAGTCATTACCTTGGATTTTATTGAGGGACGGGCGTAGGGTCATCGTATGGTCAATGAAGGCAACATGTAGGGGTGTTTTTAGCAATTTGAAGGGACTATCATCATATTTACCGACGGGACAAGATCATTATTCCGTAGGAAACCTCGAAGGGACTTGATCTTTTAAAATCTTTAAAGGGACAATGATGATTTCTTTTGAAGGGACTTTTCTTAAACACCCCTATATTCGAGGGACTTGGCCGTTTAAAGAAGGCAACCAAAAGGGATACCCTAGGAAGTGCAGATGGCGATCATAGATCGACTTACGTGTGTGAGTGTACATTTTTAAGTATTTATCTTGAATTTAATTTTCTAAGTCCAATTTTTATTTTCAATTATGTTTTCACTCCCTAAATTACTAACCACGCAATTTAAATATTTACAGAATTTAAAAGATAGAAATTAAAAGGCAGAAATTAAAACTCCTACACTATTACATGGCTTCGGGGTAGTTACATAATAAAGATGGCGAAATGTAAAAGTTTTACGATATTACATCACATGAGCAGTTACATTATTTAGAGAGAAAAAATCGGGCTAGAAATATAAATCTAATTATTACAAATTTCGTGCACCTATACATTTGTTTCTAAGAAAATTAAAGGAAATAAATAAAAAGCGAGAAAATGTCGAGAATCAGGAGATTGAGAAGATGGAAAAGGATATAGAAGAATATATTTTTGGATTTTTTAAAATTAAATAAAAATTAAATTTTAGTCATTTTTTTGTATTTTATCATTATGAAAATGAAGAAAATATATTTTATTGTATTAAGATTAGTTATTTACAAAAAAATAAAATAAAGAGTTGGTTAATTTATTTTGATATATTTTTTAAATTAATTAGTTTCTACTTAAATAAGAAATAAACAAATACAATAAAAAAAACATAACGACGTTGGATCGTTTAAAAATTAACACAAATTAAATAACAGACAAATTGCTACCGCGTAACGGTCATCGCAAATCGAATAAAAAATAACAATTACATGATAAAATTAAATTAATTAATAATAAAAAAAGTGTAAATCGAAACGTGAATCGGTAAGCGCTAAAGGTGAATTGTGACCGTGCTAAACCGCCGGACACGTGCAAAATCGAAATACAAGAATAAATACAGAACATTGCACATAAATTGATAAAAACCATCACTAGCTTGCTACACCCAAAGTGATCATCGCAATAGGAATTAAAAATTGTACGGATCTAAATTTATAAAAAAAACTAAAACTAAAATAAAATGAATTAAAAAAAGAAAGACATTGCTAACACAAAATTACGATCATTGCAACTGAATCGAATCAACACAAGTGCCACGCATTATACACACAAATGTGAAAATAGCGTATCGACACGATCCGATCCGAATAATCTGAAAAAAAATATAAAATAAAATAAAAGACTTATTTAACAAAAAATAATTATATATTTTATATATTATATATTATTAAGATAAACATTTTATCATATATATATATATATATATATATATATATATATATATATATATATATATATATATATATATATATATATATATATATATATATATATATATATATATATATATATATATATATATCATATTATAAGTAGAAGAAAAACGTAATAGAAAACTTACATTTACTAAAACCTGCAATCTGTGTGAATATGAATATTGTTAGGTGATACGAACAAAGGCTACCACATATCAAGAACATGTACATTAACTAGTAACACCAACATATCAATACCGTTAGGTGATAATGTGAAATGGTAAAAGCTGGATCCGTCGTCGTCTTTTTTTTCTTCTTTTTTTTTCGGTCCTCCCTGCAGCAACAACACATAGTAAATATATATAAGACTAATTAGGGTTAATGTCAATTGAGCCTTAAAGCTTATTTTGAAACCCAATAAAATATTAATTTAAAAGCTAAATAAAATTTAATAAAAATAGTTAATATTAAAATAAAAACTAATATCCTATTTATTTATTCTAGCCCCAATAAAATATTAATTTAAAATTAAATAAAGTTTAATAATAATAGTTAAAATAAAAATAAAAACTAATAATACTATTAATTTATTCTAGACCTAATATCAAAAATAAACGGACTCAAAAAAACAAAAGTCGAGCGCCAAAATGCTCGAAAAAATAAAATGAACTCATCAAAATAATCAGCGCGAAATAAACGACTCGGAAAAATACAGTGTTTGGTCGGATTTTGAAATAAAAATTACGACCATTTAAACTGCTCAGATTGATCAACATATGACCAGAAATAGTCGTAAAAATATTTTTAGCATGTCAAATTAAACCACGTGAACCGCAGATTAATGTTACCGACATTTGCAAACTTAAACTTGACATTTTTTTGTTCACTAATTTTAGGCACAATTGAAAATTAATTTGACCAGTCTATCTGTAAATTTCGAGAAATTATTCCGGCTAATATTAAGAAAGAAAAAAATATTATGCTATGAAGATTATGCAAATGAATGTGAAACAAAAAGTCGGTTAGAGTTAAAAATAGAGGGTAAATTTTGGGATACAACAACTGCCCCTGTTCAATATTCTGAAACCTGAGGAGTGAGATTGGCATGCACGCCATTCGTGACTTGAAGGTTGAAGGGGATTGAACACAAAAACCCAAAAATTTGCACTCGCCGGTGCGTAGAGTAACACTGTTGGTTGGTTGTATTGTTTGAATGGGCTTAAAGATGTCATTCGGAATAAAATGATCTTCAGATATACTTCTTGGAGGATAAAATAGTCCAAAGTATGAAGATATAGCTTTTGGGAAGACGAAACAACCCAAGGAAATGATATAGCTTTTGGGAAGATAAACAACGGCCCAAGGTAATGATATAGCTTTTGGGAAGATAAACAACGACCCAAGGTGTGATGATATAGCTTTTTGGAAGATAAACAACGTCTCAAGGTAATAATATGGTACTTGGGAAGATAAACAACGGCCCAAGGTAATGGTATAAATTTTGGGAAGATAAACAACGACCCAAAATCATAATAGGGTACTTGGGAAGATAAACAGCGGCTCAAGGTAAGGGTATAACTTTTGGGAAGATAAACAACAGCCCAAAGTAATGATATGGTACTTGGGAAGATAAACAACGACCCAAGGTAAGGGTATAACTTTTGGGAAGATAAACAACGGCCCAAAGTGTAACACAGTGAGAGAACTGACTTTTAGTTATGTTGCGGATAGCAAGAGTCGCCACCGACTTTTATTTTATCCATAAGGAAGGGACATAAAAGAACAGGAAATACCGTTTTGAAAAGACTTGAGTTCGGGGGGTAGGTTATATAAAGGGAAGGTGTTAGCACCCTTTATATCCATGGTTATCCATGGGTTCTTAGTTACTTAGCTAACTTAAATGTTTTTGAAAAGTGTAGTGTGTGATTAGAAATTTTCTAAGTACTTTGTAATGATCCTCGTATGGATGTATACAAAGCCTCATTTGAAAATGTTTGAAAATATTGTGAGGTGTGAAAAGTAGTTTAGCAGTGTGAGCAAGTAACTATGAGGTACCTACCCTAAGCTAAGTCATTCAAGTTCTTTTATGTTTCTTCAAGAGTAAGACTATCCCTATTATTAAGGAATAGGTAGTCATTACTTTGGATTTTTTAAGGGACAGGCGTAGGGTCATCGTATGGTCAATGAAGGCAACTTAAGGGGGGTCTTTAGCAATTCGTATGGACTATCATCATTTATTCGAAGGGACAAGATCATTATTCCGTAGGCAACCTCGAAGGGACTTGATCTTTTAAATCTGTAGGGACTTGATGATTTATACTCGAAGGGACTTTGCTTAAGACACCCCTATATTCGAGGGACTTGACCATTTAAAAAAGGCAACCAAGAGGGATACCCTAGGAAATGTAGATGGCGATCTTAGATCGACTTACGTGTGTGAATTATTTATTTCAGATATTTTATCTTTTTTTAAAATTATTATCTAAATCAAATTAACCACAAATATGTTTTCACACCCTATTTACTAACCACGCATTTAAATAATAATAATTAAAAAGACGGAAAAGTAAATCTAAGCTATTACAAGGCTTGGGCAGTTACATAATAATCAGACGAGAAAAATAAATTATAATATAATAACCTATACATTTTTCTAATAAATTAAAGCAATAAAATAATAAAGCAAAAATAATAAAATAAAGAAGATTAAGACTTAAAATTAAAAGTTAAAGCTTTAATTAAAAGAAAAATTAAGTTTAGGTTTATGTTAAGGTTAAGGTTAAGAAAGTTAGGTTAAAAAGAAAATTTAGGGTTTAGGGTTAGACAAATTAGGATTATAATTTAATTAAAAAAATGATAATTAAATTTATTAAGAAAATATGATATAATTATTAATAATAATAAATATAAAGGATCAATTATATACAATATTAAAATAATTAGAATTTTTAATTAGAATAAAAATTATTAATTAAGTTTTTATTTACAAAATATATAAATAATAAAAGTTATATACAAAATTATTAAAAAAAGATTAATTAAAAGAATTATTAAGAAAAACTATAAGTTTAATAAAAAAATAAATTTTAGTCACTTATAAAATTACTGTTTTTTTTTTGTTTTAAAAAAAATTATTATTTTTGTTTTAAAAAAAATTATTATTGGTTAATTAATTTTAAGGAAATAAACAAAGAAATAAGAAAATATTATAAAATAAAACAAAAAATAAAAGCATAAAAAAGGAATGGGGGAGGCCTGGATTTGAACCCAGGACCTCCCCTTTACCAGGGACATATATGGCCAACTGTAATGCGCGCTCTATCTGAAGATCCAATGGCAACAATGCATAATATATAAAACCTGCGAAAATAAGATAAAATTAAAAAAATATTGCAAGACCTGGGAATCGAACCCAGGTCCAAAGCATCATATGCACGTGTTCTAGCCACCAGGCCACCCAACAATTTATGAAATAGAATGGAAACAAAAAGATAAAATAAAATACTTAAATTTGAATTTTCTGGTTCGCGCGCAACTTCTTCTTCCTTCTGACCTGCGAAATTTCCTACGTGTTTTCATGCGAACGGGTTTTCGTAGGATTTCCTAGTTTTCTTCAACGACTATGAAACCTGTAATAATTCTCAAAATTTAACACACAAATACAATCCCCATATCATTTGCAGTTAGATTACAATGTCATATTTCATTTATATTGGTTTAATCGTGAAGCCCTAATCATGGAGCCGAAAGCCTAACAATGGTAGATTTCATATTCGGCCATGAAGCTTCCAAATAACCACCCAGAAACCATCCTTACAATGAAACAAACACAAAACAATCATTAATTTTAGGTTATGACAAGCAAACATATGAGAATTGAAAAAAATAAAATTGAAGGGAAACACATTCGGTTATGATCATAGGGCATGCGTTAGATGATAATGATGATGGGGACATGTTATGGAAGCATCAGAGGTTCATTTGCAACCTTAAAATTTCTTGTAAGAGGCCCCAAGATGAAAATCCAAATTTAACTTTTTCTTGTAAAATTTGAAAGTTTGAAGGTTGTTCTTGGCTGCTGCCATTCGTGTCCTAGACTTGTGTTAGGTTTGTGTACTTATATGGAATCAATTTAGGTCAAAAAAACATATATTTTTGTGGGCTTTTTGATAACTTGAGTGTGAAGAAAACCATGACCATAAATGTGAGAAAAATCAAATATTTTCATACTTCAAAGGTCTTGCATGAATTTTAATTGCATCCAATCACTTTAAATTTCCTAAGATTCATTCCAAAACCAATATTTGATCTAAATATCAACTTTTTATATTTTATTTTGATATAAAATGAATTTTAAAGAATAAAATCCAAATAAATAATAAATAAATTATAAAAATCATAGAATAATTGAATTGGGTCGTGCTTGATGTTATCATGAAGATTGGGTTGCAAAATGATAGGCCCATTTGGAAAAAATTAGATTTAAGCCCTTATTTTCTTCATACAGTCCTTGAAAATATCCCAACTTTGACAATGCATAAATCCCTCAATTTTAAGGCTATGAAGATGTTCTTGGACATTTTGGAAAGCTTAAAGAGTCCTATAACAAACCTCTTTGGTCTCATGTCCATATCTTTTACCATTTTCAAATTATGCTCTTTGGAAAAAGTTGACTTTTTGTTGACTTTTGAAATGACCTATAATGTTTTAGCTCATACCTTCCAAATGAAGCATTTTCAGGATTGGCTTGTGAGACACAAAGTTATAGAGAATTCAATTTCCTTCAAAATGAGCTTTGGATGGGAAATTTTTGATGAAGCGTGTGAAAGTTATGGCTGGTCAAAGTTCAGTTGACTTTCCTTAAGAAAACCCTAATTTAGAAACTCCTGATTCTTGATGATCTGAAACTTCCTTGATGAATCATGATAAACCCTTGATCAAATGATGAATTTTACTTCATAAACTTGATGTTTTCAAAAAATCTTGAAGTTTGACTTTAATTTGACCACAGTTGACCTCAGTTTGACTTTTTAACTGCTTTGACTGATTTTTTGCATATTTGATCATATGACTGGTCAAACTTATCGGGAAAGCCTTGAAAATTGACTTGGTGATTCTTGAATATATGTGGGATGTTATAAAGCTCAATTGAGGCCTTGAAAATCATTTTCCTGAGGAAACTCAAAACCCTAGTTTTGGATCCATTGCTTAGGAGGAGGCATTGTCTGGGGAAACTTCCACACTTCTTGATCAATTAGGAGTCTTGAGGATCTTATGATCATTTAGAAGTCTTGAGATATATTTTCTTGATTGTGGGAGGGATAATTTTGGGGTACAACAGCTGCCCCTGTTTAATTTTTTGAAATCTGAGGAGTTGGATTGGCATGTACGCCATTCGCGACTTGAAGGTTGAAGATGATTGAATACAAAAGCCCAAAAATTTGCACTCGTCGGTGCGTACAATGATAATGTTGGTTGGTTGTGATGCTTGGATGGGCTTAAAGATGCCATTCGGAGAAAAAAGTCTTCAGATATATTTCTTTGAGAGGAAAGCAATCCCCAATATGAAGATCTAACTTTTGGGTGGATAAACAACGGCCCAAAATGAGATAACCTTCGGGAAGAATAAACGATGGCCCAAGGTAACAAAATGGCTTTTGAGAAGATAATCGACGTCTCAAAATAGCTTTCGAGAAGAATAAACGACGGCCCAAAATGAGATAACCTTCGGGAAGAATAAACGACGGCCCGAGGTAACAAAATGGCTTTTGAGAAGAATAATCGACGTCTCGAAATAGCTTTTGGGAAGAATAAACGACAGCCCAAAATGAGATAACCTTCGGGAAGAATAAACGACGGCCCGAGGTATCAAAATGACTTTTGAGAAGATAATCGACGTCTCAAAATAGCCTTTTGGGAAGAATAAACGACGACCCAAAATGAGATAACCTTCGGGAAGAATAAACAACGGTCCGAGGTAACAGAATGGATTTTGAGAAGAATAAACGACGTCTCAAAATAACCTTTTGGGAAGAATAAACGACGGCCCAAAATGAGATAACCTTCGGGAAGAGTAAACGAAGGCCCGAGGTAACAAAATGGCTTTTGAGAAGATAATCGACGTCTCAAAATAACTTTTGGAAAGAATAAACGACGACCCAAAATGAGATAACCTTCGGGAAGAATAAACGACGGCCCGAGGTAACAAAATGGCTTTTGAGAAGATAATCGACGTCTCAAAATAGCTTTCGGGAAGAATAAACGACGGCCCAAAATGAGATAACCTTTGGGAAGAATAAACGACGTCACGAGGTAACAAAATGGCTTTTGAGAAGAATAATCGACGTCTCAAAATAGCTTTTGGGAAGAATAAACGAAGACCCAAAATGAGATAACCTTCGGGAAGAATAAACGACGGCCCGAGGTAACAAAATGACTTTTGAGAAGATAATCGACGTCTCAAAATAGCTTTTGGGAAGAATAAACAACGACCTAAAATGAGATAACCTTTGGGAAGAATAAACAACGGCCCGGGGTAACAAAATGACTTTTGAGAAGAATAATCGACGTCTCAAAATAGCTTTTGGGAAGAATAAACGACGACCCAAAATGAGATAACCTTCGGGAAGAATAAACGACGGCCCGAGGTAACAAAATGACTTTTGAGAAGATAATCGACGTCTCAAAATAGCTTTTGGGAGGAATAAACGACGACCCAAAATAAGTTGTTGATGAAGTTTGTCTGCTGGAGAATTAACCTGAAAAACAAGGTTAGTTCGGTGCAAATATCATGATATATATAACATTCTGCAAGATAATATTTTATGAGAATGCGTATGATATGATATGATATGATATGATATGATATGATATGATATGATATGATATGATATGATATGATATGATATGATATGATATGATATGATATGATATGATATATGAATTATGTAGTTGAAGCGTATAAGTAGCTTCGTAGAACCACTGCTTACTGGGGAAAATAAATCTCGATTCATTGCTGAAGAGTATGAAGACTTCATTCCCGTCTTGTTTTAAGAACATTGTACTTAGAACCTCCTGTTTTTCATTCTTAGTACTTCTTATTGAAGGATTAAGTTCCTGAATATCCTGACTGAGGATAAAAGAGATGGACATAGATTCGGGAGACCTATGTAGTTAAGTATTAATTCTTCGGAGGATATGAAACTGCTTGGAGACTTCGTAGAGTTGGAAGTATAAGATATTACTTGAAGTACTCCGTAAGAATATTCGTAAAGATTAATCAGTGGGGATGAACTGACGAAGATTCGTTGAATTCCTACCTCTGTTCGTTCTTAGTAAATGCAATTATTGTATTTTAAGCATTTCTGGTAAACATCAATCATATTCAAAAGCATATATACATTCAAACATAATCAACGAACGTTTTTCGCTTTAGTAAAAGGGGAAAAGTAAACCTGAATAAAGAGGGAAAAGTAAAGCTGAATACGAAAAATGGAATTTTATTTATTTAGAAATTGGCCTATAAATAGGCAAGTTTTAACATGGAGACGAAAATTCTAGTAAGAGGAATTCGTCAAAGAAATTTTTACAAAAACAAGGAAAAATAACTATGTGTAAATAATCCTATTGCGTTTCAACTTTGTTATTGCCATTATCTTCAATTATCTCATCTTCAGCTATCGGAGAAGAAATGATTGGATTGATCTGTATCTGTTGAATTTGACGTAGATGACACATCTAGTAGAGGTTACATGGGTGATCCAACGAGACATCGTCATACGCTTTAATCCCTAACTTTTGCCTGGATTGCCTTTTCAGGTTTTCAATCCACAAGGATACCCTTTTTTTGCCCAAGCCGCTTTTTCAGGTTTTCGACTTGCCGAGTGTACATTTTTTTATATATATCCCTAATTTTTGCCCGAACCCTTTTGGTTAGCCGTGATGCCCTTATTTTTTTCCTAGGCCAGTCAACCTAGCGGGTCTCTTTTCATGCGTAGTATTTTTTAACTATGTCTGCGTTCACAGGCTGCGAGAAATCTTCACCATCCATAGTGGTAAGCATCATGGCACCTCTAGAAAATACCCTCTTAACAACAAATGGCCCTTCATAGGTGGGGGTCCATTTGCCCCTGGGATCACCCTGTGGTAATATGATACGCTTGATTACCAAATCACCAGCCTGATACACTTGCTGCTTAACTTTCTTATTGAAGGCTTTGATCATACGTTTCTGATACATCTGACTGTGACAAACAGCTACTAGTCTTTTCTCATCAATCAAGTTTATCTGGTCAAGTCGAGTCTGAATCCATTCATCTTCATCCAAGCCTGCATCCTTCATAATTCTCAAAGAAGGAATTTGAACTTCAATGGGTAAAATTGCTTCCATACCATAGACAAGGGAAAATGGGGTTTCCCATGTTGAAGTACGTATAGTGGTACGATAACCATGAAGAGAAAATGATAACATCTCATGCCAATCCTTATATGTAATTGTCATCTTTTGCAAGATATTTTTAATATTCTTGTTGGCGGCTTCCACTGCGCCATTCATCTTTGGACGATATGGAGAAGAATTGTGATGTTTAATCTTGAACTGCGTGCAGAGATCAGTAATCATAGTGTTGTTCAGATTAGTACCATTATCTGTGATAATCCTTTCAGGGATGCCATATCTGCATATAAGAGTATACTTGATGAACTGAGCCACAACATTCTTGGTAACAGAAGCAAATTAAGTTGCCTCTACCCACTTTGTGAAGTAATCAATAGCCACAAGGATGAAACGATGTCCATTGGAGGCAGTAGATTTGATCTCACCAATCATATTAATGCCCCACATAGAAAAAGGCCATGGAGCAGTTAGAACATTCAACGAAATTGGAGGCACATAAACCTTATCAGCATAAATCTGGCATTTGTGATAAGTTTTGGAGTGTTGATAGCAATCAGCTTCCATGGTAGACCAATAATAACCTGCTCTCAGAATCTTCTTAGCCATAGTATGCCCACTAGAATGAGTACCAAAGATCCCATCATGCATGTCTTCCATAATCTCTACTGCTTCTTTCTTATCCACACAGCGAAGCAAAGTTGAATCGTGGTTGCTCTTGTACAAAATTCCATTACTCAGGAAGAATTTAGCATAAAATCTCCTCAGAAACTTCTTATCATTGACAGATGCCCCCTCAGGGAACTCTTGAGCTTCAAGATACCTTTTCACTTCATAGAACCAAGGTTTTTCTTCTACTCCTTCAGTACCCACCTCATTGCAGTATGCAGGTTTACCAAATCGATCAATAATAATTCTCGGAGCTTCATCATCCAACTAATTTTAAACATAGATGCCATGGTAGCTAATGCATCTGCCAACTGATTCTCTTCTCGTGGAATATGTCCAAAGGTGATCTCTTCAAAATACGGGATCAAAGACAACACATGGTCTCTGTAAGGGATGAGATTAGGATGCTTGGTGTCCCAATCTCCTTTAACTTGACTAACTACCATGGCTGAATCTCCATATACATTCAAAAACTGGATCTTCATCTCAATGGCAACCTTGATACCCATGATGCACGCTTCATACTCAACCATATTATTTGTACATTTAAAACAAAGCCTTGCAGTAACTGGTGTATAACAACCTTTAGGAGAGATAATCACAACACCAAAACCACTACCAAGTGCGTTAGAAGCTCCATCAAAAACCATAGCCCATCGAGATCCTTGTCCAGGTCCTTTATATTGTCTAGGTTCTTTAGCAACAGTCATAATATCCTCATCTGGAAACTCAAAATTCATAGATTGATAATCATCCACTGCTTGATGAGCCAAAAAGTCAACTACTACACTTCCTTTGATTACTTTCTGAGTAGTATATTGTATGTCATATTCTGTCAGGATCATTTGCCATCTTGCTATTCGTCCGGAGAGAGCAGGTTTCTCAAATATATACTTGATTGGATCCATTTTTAAAATCAATAAGGTGGTATGAGTCAACATATATTGTCTTAGTCGGCGAGCAGCCTATGCCAAAGCGCAACAAGTTTTCTCGAGCAGTGAGTATCTTGTTTCACAGTCGGTAAACGTTTTGCTAAGGTAGTATATTGCCTGCTCTTTTCGACCAGACTCGTCATGTTTCCCCAACACACACCCCATTGAGTTATCCAATACTGTCAAGTACATAATCAAGGGTCTTCCTTCAACTGGTGGCATCAATATAGGAGGTTCCTGTAGGTACCTTTTGATTTCATCAAAAGCTACCTGGCATTCGTCATTCCATTCCATTACTTGATCTTTCTTCATCAACTTGAAGATTGGTTCACAAGTAGCAGTCAACTGGAAAATAATCTTGCAATGTAATTCAGTCGTCCCAGGAAACCTCTAACTTCTTTCTCAGTGCGAGGAGCAGGCATTTCTTGTATAGCTTTTACCTTTGCAGGATCCACTTCAATACCTTTACCACTAACAATAAAACCCATAAGTTTACCAGATCTAACTCCAAAAGTACACTTGTTTGGATTCAATCTCAACTTGTATTTCTTCAACCTCTCAAACAATTTGTGCAGATGATCAAGATGCTCTTCTTCATTCTGAGATCTAGCTATCATATCATCCACAAATACCTCTATCTCATGGTGAATCATATCATGGAACAAAGCTACCATAGCACGCTGATATGTTGCTCCAGCATTCTTCAAACCAAATGGCATCACCCTATAATAGAAAGTGCCTTATTGTGTAACAAATGTAGTCTTCTCCATATCTTCAGACGCCATCTTAATCTGATTATGCCCAGAGAAACCATCCATAAAAGAGAATACCTTATGTTGAGCAGTGTTGTCTACCAGAACATCAATATGTGGAAGTGGGAAGTCAATTTTGGGGATGTCTTTGTTTAAATCCCTGTAATGTAAACACATGTGTACTTTAGCATCTTTCTTAGGTACCAGCACCACGTTTGCAACCCACTGAGGATAAGAAGTAACAGCTAAAAACCCTGTATTGAATTGTTTCATCACCTCTGCCTTAATCTTTTCTGACATCTCAGGACGCATACGACGAACTTTCTGTTTTATTGGGCGACAATCTTCTTTCACTGGTAGACGGTGAACCACGATATCTGTATCCAGCCCTGGCATATCTTCATAAGACCAAGCAAAAATTTCCACATAATCGCGTAACATCTGAATCAACCTGTTTTTAACACCATCTTCCAACTCAGCACCTATCTTGACCTTTTTCCTGCTTTCCTCAGTTCCCAAGTTCACAACTTCGATTGGATCCTCATGTGGTTGTATAGCTTTCTCTTCTTGTTGTAGAAATCTAGCCAACTCTACAGGAACTTCACAATCTTCTTCCTTTCCATCCTCGGCTTGATAGATCGGATTCTCGAAGTCATAATTAGCAATAGTAGAATTGTTATCAATAGGATCCAGAGTGGATGAAGATCTGTATTTTAGTGAAGTGGGTGTGTGTAAGAATACATAACTTTATTTTTTATAAAAGTAAAAGAAAGACAAAGAGCGCAATATTTACGAAAGCGAGAAACGTCCATTGATTTATTGAATGAAAATATGCAAATGAAATGACAACCCTAACAAGCATACCATTGTGCCTCGGGTAAGACACAAGGCTTAAAAGTATTTAATTATTCGAAGTTACAAAAATTAAATATAGGAAAATAAAATAACATTTACTCCTGACTAAAGGAGATAGGAATAACGTCTTCAGCTTTCCAATTGTTGAGTTCATCACCCATGGTAGGAAAGATCCAATCATCCAGGTTGTAACCTTCATCATAATCTTCCACAACATTGACTTGGTCCTTTATGATTCCTCTATGAGTGATACGAGCAGCACGAGCACGACGAACAACCTTCTGAGATTCTGCAGTAAAACCCAAACCAAACTTGTCAGACTTGTAAGGAATGTCAGGAAACTGACCCCAAATAGTACAACCACCTTCTTCAAACACAACTTTAGCATCTTTGAGGGAGGCCATTGTAGGAGGTACTCTGGTAATCACAGGAACTCTTTTAACAGCAGAGATGGCTTCAGTAGCAGGAACGGCTTGAGGAACCACTTCGAATATCTGGAAAGGAGTCTCAACAAATTCACCTTCCATCTTAACATATTTAAAGGTATTCACATGACTGACCATGTATTCTTCTTCACCATAAACAGTGACAATCTTTCCTTTCACCAGATACTTTAATTTCTGATGTAAAGTGGAAGTCACGGCACCTGCCCCATGGATCCAGGGGCGCCCAAGCAAACAGGATTACGCGGGACGAATATCCATCACATAGAAAGTAGAATCAAAGACTTGAGAGCCTACTTTGATTGGAAGATCCACTTCTCCATGCACCATTCTTCTTGAACCATCAAAGGCCCTCACCACCACATTACTTGGTCTTAACACTACATCCTTCAAGTTGAGTTTGTCTAGAACCACCTTAGGTAATACATTCAACGAAGAACCATTATCCACCAATACATGAGACAAAGTAGTGCCCATACACTCAATGGAGACGTGCAGAGCTCTATTATGGTTTCTTTTAGCAGGAGTCAAATCAGCATCAGTAAAACCCAAACCATTATCACTAGTTAGATGAGCAACACAATTTTCAAACTGGTCCACAGAGATTTCATGTGGCACGTGAGCAGTCTTCAAGAATTTGATTAAAGCCTTGGCATGGGCTTCAGAACACAATAGCAGAGATAGCATGGAGGTTTTGGAGGGAGTATTCCCCAACTGGTCAACAACATCATAATCACTCTTGCGGACGATCTTCATTACTTCTTCCATTTGCTTAGTGAGGTCTTCACTAACTGGTGCCTCAGCTTGAACAGGTTCAATCACTGGTCCTTTGCCCCGAGCCTCAGTACTTGGCCCAGAGTTAGAGATATGAACTGGAGTAGCAGCAGTCTTTGAGGTGTCCTCTGGAGAGAAAATTCTTCCACTCCTGGTAACCTTACTGGACCCAGCTATATTGTCCACATCAAGATTAACATCAGTAACAGGTGCATCAGTCAAAGGCTCTTGTTTGACACCATGGATATAAACATCAGAACCATAATTCCAGGGTATAGCCTTATCAGAAGTGTATGGGATAGGACCAGGAGTAGTAATAATCATTGGAGCCACCTTTGGCTCAGCAGTAATCTTCACAGGACCCTTAGAGGTGATCCTCATTGGACCATTGGAAGTAATCTTCACAGGAATCTTGTTAACCATAGCCACATCTTCAACTTTCAAGTCTTGAGCCAAACCTCCACACAGACTCTCTATAGAAGGGGTCTTCTCAAATAGTATAGTATAATTATCTATCAGGTGTTGAATACCTGACCTCAGCCTCCAAAAACTATCAGGTTTATAGGCACAGTAAAAGAAATCTTCCTTGCAACCCTTAAATAAATCAGCTTGCACAAGTTTCTTCTTGACAATAGATATAGGAGTAGTTATTTCAGCCACAATACGAACATAAACAACCTCATCAACAGCATTAACAGTCTTCTCATGTTTAGGCATAGGAGCAGAAATCACATTAGGAGTTTCCGGAGGGTCAAACTCAATTTCTCCATTCTCAATCATATCCTGAATTTTGTTCTTCAATGACCTTTAAAAAAATTTTAAACTTATTTTTAGTATTTTTCATTTTCAGTTTTGGTTCGGTTCAGTTATAGTTTCGGTTCGGTTCTAGAATTGTTTTATGCAACATGGTTTGGTTTATTAACCAAATATAACAGTTCGGTAATTTTAACTTCAGTTCGGTTCGACGGTTCGATTCAGTTTATGGATTTTTTGAACAACCCTAACTCAGTTTATGGCTGCATATATTCATGAAAAAGGGATGTCCGTTGAACATTTGAAAAAGCATTAGTGTATTTTTATGTGTGACCCATTATTTTTGAGTGGGATTATTCAAACTGAAATAATTAATTGATAACACATTCCTCGAACTGGAGTGAATACCATGCATGCCAAGTTTGCGAGAAAAATAAGTTAAAGGGTCCAAGATGGAGAACCTTTATGATATCAGCTAACTGGTTTGATGAAGGAATAGGCATCCAATGTATTATTTTTGCTTGAACTTTTTCCTAAACAATGTGTAAATTCATTTTGATATGTCTTGTACGCTCATGAAAAACATAATTGTTGACAATGTGAATAACTGAATTATTATCACAAGAATTTGTGACCGGTTGTGGATGTTGAATACCATATCTTGTAGGAGGTATAACAACCAATGCTATGACAAGAGTTGAGTGCTCCACCTCTGAAAAAGATATTGAAAATACAGTATGTTTCTTGCTTTTCTAGCAAATGATGGAGCTAACAAGATAAAAGCATAAACTCGTGGTAGATCGTCTAGTGTCATGATAAGATCTCCAATCCAAATAAGTGAAGCCATTTAGTGTGAGGTTTGAGTTGATCTTGAATAAAAGGCCTTTGGTTGCTGCTTGTTTGATGAAGTTAAGTATATCCTTAGGGCTGCTTGTAATTGTACATCCATTGCTTAAGATACAAATTGTCTTAATCTGCATATTACAGAATAACTAATGTCATTTATGTCTTTACTATAAATGCTTACATATTAGACTTCTGAAACAAGCAGGATTAGCCAAAGATATGGCAGTGTTACTGTGGTTTGGATCCATTAGAGTTTAGGCTAGTTTGACACCAAACAATTAGTTTCTTGAAGAAGGTTAAACTGTATTTTCTTTGGCAAATAGAAGTGTCTTGTTAAGACTTTGCAACTTCAAAACTCGGTGAGGTTCTTTTCCAGATGGGCGACCACGACCAGAGTGAGACTCGTTAGATGTGGGGTTATCAAAACGCGTGGTCCATTTTTCTTATAAAATCATAAAATTTTCTGTCATGGTTAACATCTCTTGAAAGGATTTGACCTTCTTCTTCCCTAATTTTACTGAAAGGATGCGCTCAGAAGGCCATTCTAAAAAATATTGCATTGCATGCCTTCTTGAGCCCCGTCTATTTCAATTAAGAATTGAGTAAATGAATCGATATACAACCACAATATTTTTTTCTTCCTTTAAATGATTCTTGTTAGAGAGGCCTTAGTGATAGAACATCGCTGTCGGGCTGTGAATTGCGCTAAAAATGTCTTTACATAATTCCTCGCAGAAATTAATGCATCCATCAGGTATGACATTGAACCATAACTGAGCTGGTCCAACCAACGCGCACAACTTGCACTTGGAAGTCTCGTCAACACTAAATTAATTCAACTGTTCATCCACTAGTTGCACATGTTCACCAGGATCTCCCTTTCCGTTATAATCGGTTAGCTTGGGAGACATCTCCATAGACTTTGGGATCCTACTTTCCAAGATTTATACTGACAGCAGGTGCTTTGATTGCACGTTATCTGGGCAAATTTATGCTAGAACCGGAGTCGAAGCATAACTTCCTTAGTCTCCTTTAGGGCTCAGAGGGAGAGTCTGATGTTTTTTACTTCTGTAACTATCCTTTGACTGGGGAACCTCATTTTTATGCTCTGGCTGGTTCCGGGATGGCAACACGAGTCTTTCTTGAAACAATTTCTTGAATTATATTATCGCGAGAAGAAGTATAATGGAGGCTCTCTTCGAGGCGTTGAGGCCTTTTTTCAACATTATTTCAGTTTTGTTGTCAAACAATGTTAATCACGCCTTGTATGCCGAGATTCACTTGTAGCTTGTGAAAACGCCGAAAATGTTAATCAATGCTAATTTTTTTTTTCAACCTTCTAAGGGGATCCCCTTTCTCCCTATATGTTTATCATTTGTGCTGATGTTTTTTCCAATCTGATAACTCAAGCCAGGAATCACCATATCTAGAAATGCCCCACAAATTACTCACTTATTCTTTGCTGATGATAGTCTTATATTTTGTCAAGCAGGAAAGCAGGAGGCCAAAAAGCTTAAAGAGATTATACAGTGGTATCAATAGAGATCGGGTCACAGAATCAACGTTAACAAATCCCAAATTATGTTTTCCAGATTTACTCCTAAGGATCAGCAGGAAGAATTTTTCAAAGCTCTAAGAATCAACAATTGGACTAAGATCACCAAATATATAGGCCTCCCTACCAAAATTGGTAGATCTAAATCTAGTTGTTTTAGATATATCTTGGACAAGATCAGAAACAAACTTAACTCTTGGGGCAATAAACACATTTCTAAAGCGGGGAAGATGACTCTTATAAAAGTTGTTGCTCAAGCCATCCCTACCTATGTTATGAGCTTTTTTTTATTCCAAATCAACTTATAGCGCAAATGGACAGTCTAATGGCTAACTACTGATGGGGGGACATAAAACTTCATTGGAAAAACTGGGGTATCTTATGCAGTCATAAGCACAAAGGGGTTCTGGGATTTAGGAAACTGAAAGAGTTTAATGAGGCTCTCTTAGCTAAACAAGTATGGAGAATTTATACGGGTCCTTAAACCCTGGTGGGTATAATTCTTAAAGCAAAATATTTCCCTACTACTGACATCCTTCAAGCTAAAGTAGGGACTAAACCCATCTACCTATGGAGAAGTATCCAACATAACATCGAGGTTATAAAGAAAGGATCAATCTGGGCTATTGACAATGGGAAAGCTATAAACTTTTGGGAGGACAACTAGATTTCAGATTACAACAATTTCAAAGTGCTAACCCCTAAACCCCTTAACCCTGGCATTTCCTGGGTGGCTGATATTATTCAGGAAGAAGAACAAACTTGGAATAAAAAAAAACTTGAAGAACACCTGCTACATATGGAGGTTTTCACTATAAACCAAATTACCCTCCATAACATCAATGAAGAAGATATTCCATGTTGGGCTTACAACAAGGATGGTAATTACAGTGTCAAATCAGGGTACAATAAACTAATAGAATAGAAGGATAACAAAAATGAAAATACCTCCAACAGGAGAGCATATGGAAGAAGGTTTGGAACAGACAGGTGCCTCCTAGGTAAAAAATGTTGTTATGGAGAGTTATGCACAACATTCTTCCAGTGAAAGCTAACCTGAACCTAAAAAATATCTCTACTGACTTTTTATGTCCTAGATGTGAAAAAGATACAAAAACCATTAACCAATGCTTTATACAGTGTGAGGGGGTTAGATGTGTGTAGCATCAAACCACTCTTACTCTTACTTTTAACTTTAGCTACCTAAATACTACAAGCACTCAATTTGCAGATTGGTGTAAACAATTTATCCTAAACAATGATCAACAACAAATAACAACTCTTATCCAAACTATTGACATCATATGGTACATCAGAAACAAAAAAGTGTTTGATAATATAGATACTCACCCTTATGAGGCAGCTAAAATTATCAACAACAACCTGAGAGATTATATCAAGATTATTCTGGAAATCAACAGGAAAAACAACAAACAAGGAGACATCAGTCAGAAGAAGCAGGATGTGGAGTAGGAAAACAACAACATTGATAACACAAAATTATATCGGTTATTTGGATTGACTTACATGAGTTTTAGTTATGATTTTCTTTAACTTATTTGATTTATACTTCAATTTATGTCTTGATTATTATGTTTTCAGGTGACTTGGATTTAATCATAAATGAATTAAAAAAGAAGAAAAGGAGAAGAAATAAAGACAGATAACAGAAGATAGAAAATCTGCACTTTGGAGGCATGACGCCCGTAACAACACTAGGACGAACGTCACACACTTAAGTAAGTGGGACGACCTTCAGAGATGAGTAACGCCCGTCACAGGTCATTTTTCAGAAATTAAATTACGCACATTGCCCAGTCAATCCAGAAGCGCGTATTTGTTTCCATTTATTTCTCTCCTGCTTAGACTCAACCCAGTCATAGTCAACCAAATATTTCTCAAGCCCAACAAAATTATTTCCTAAAATTTCTCCAACAACAATCGTACTCAAGGCTTATAAATAGGAACAAAGTGAACTTGAACCAGGGACCTTCTTTTAATTATTATTCTTATTTTTTAGCAGTTTTATTTTACCATGTAAAAGTGGTAGTTTCTCACATTGAGGAACTATCACACCATTAGTTTTAGGATTCTATTTTTTGCCATTTTATTTTCTGAAACCAGATTCATGTTCAAGATTTCAGTGTATGATTTAAAGCACCCTTCATTCATGGTTTTATTTATTGTTATTTATTTTATCATTTTCTTATTTAATTTCCAAATCATGTTTCCGATTTTAGTTTATTGTCATATCTGCAGGTTTATTTTCCTATCCATGTCTAACTAAATAGTCTTGAGTCCGGCATATGAGAACCATCGTTGCCGACAGGACTCGGTAGAAAACAATAGGCGCGAAATTAAGATCATATTTTGTTTTGGTTTTAATTTCCATGTTTAATTTAAGTAGCTTTGTCATGAGAGTGAGAAGTTATTTAACACAGTTTCATCACGAGAGTGAAAAATTAATTAAGGTTAGAACCGGCATTGCGAGAGCATGAGGATCGAACCAGATAGTGGGAATTAGGAAACATATCTAAATACAACGAGAGCACTTTAGATACGTTTAGAATATTATTCTCTTTCAAAATATATTTCTTAGTTACCGGGCGAGCGAGAGCAAAATCTCGGTATATTCTACGAAACTAAGTTTTAGTCGTGATTAGTACCCAAATTCTACAAAGTCCCTTAGGAACGCGGAATCCATATTTCGGTCTCTCTTTATTATCAGATTTTCTAATTTCATTTTTAGTTCTAGTTTACTCTTAATCAAATATTCATTAGTCCAAGCTTTACAAAGCGACGATAGACTACAGTAGGTTGACATTTGTCTTTGTGGGTTTGACAATCTTTTATATTACTTTGATACTTCCGTGCACTTGCAGAGCATCAAGTTTTTTGGTGCCGTTGCCTAGGACCGATAGTCAATATTGTTATTCCATTATTGCACTGTATAAACTAAGGCTTTCTTATCCCTATAACTATGTTTCATCCAAACATTTTCTACAATCACCACTCCTAGTATCTCGAGGAATCACAAGAATTTGTTAATCCTAACCTCGAAATACAAATGGAGAATCTCAATGCATCACTAACTCATTCTTACCCAAATTTCATCTGCAACTACCAATCCCAAAATGTTGAGGAGCCGCACCCAAATCTTTTCTACAATTACCAATCGTAGACTCTCAGTATTTTGAGGAACCGCAACCAAATTTTCCATATGATTATCACTCCCAATATCTCAAGGAACCACACCCAAATCTCCTCCATGAACACCATTCCCAATTTTTTGAGGAACCGAAAGATTCCAACCTCGAAACATTATTGGAGGATTTCATTGAAATAACATCTAATTCTAGGCTAGAATCTATGATGGAGCCCTTTTTGGAGACACAAACCCTCCAGAATGAAGAGCTTAGAAGACAACATATTGATACTCATGAAACCCTTAGGCAGATAAACATAATGGTCGAGTCCCTAGCAACTCACACTGAGGCATTGGAGACTCAAATCCTACTACTTACAATAATACCTATAGAACCCTCCCCTGAGGAGAATGTGTATGTTATAATGAGAATGACAAAAGTTCTGGTGAGGAAAATCCATCGGCATCATCCGAAAGGGAGGTTGCCATACAGGTAGAGAATGAAGCAACTGTTGTTGTTACCCCTCCATATATCCCACCTTTTTCTATTCCGCAAAGTTTTGTTGAAGCTGAGGTAGAATCTCAATCCAAACATTTGTGGAGGTATTGGAATATACCTACAGCAATGTACCCGTATTTGAGCTCCAGCATAAAAAGAGAAAATTAGAAGACCATGAAGCTAGGGATATTATTAGTGCCAAGAGGGTAAGTATAACCTTTGAGATGGTGGATGAAACTGTAACACCCCAAATTTGATTATGAGTAATTGTTGCTTATTTGAGGATATATGATGATTTTGACAATAGGTGGTTATGTGGTCAGATGCATTGTGGTGAAATTATTTTAATAATATTAATAATAAGAATAATCATGTAGTATTATTCGAATTATTGTTTATTATTTAAAATAATAGAAGTGGGAGTATTGAGGTTATGTTGGTCATTTGGGAGTATTTTTAGATAATATAAATAATTAGTGTATTATTATTATTAATAAAAATATTGAGGAAAAGGGCAAGATGTTAATAAAAGAAATATAGTAAGGATAATTTGGAAATCCCTAGAATGAGATATTTAGTCTAAAGAATGAGAAGACCGGTCAAATTCTTATTCTTTTTTGTGTTTTTGTGAAGAAGAACTCTGAGGAAGAGAAGAGAAAGGAAGCTCTAAGATCGGGAGGAATTATCAGAAAGTATTGGAGAACGAAGGTGAAGCTGTGAAATTATCTAAGGTATGGTGAGCTTTCATATCTTATTATAGTTTTATAGGGTTTGGTTTGTGAATAGATTAAGTTTTGTGTATTTTTTGGGTAATTGTTATGTTTGATGACATAGATTGAGTTAGAAGGTATGAATTGATGAATTAGGATGGGTAGAATGATTTGGAATGATGTATTTGATGTCTAATTTGATGCATTATTGTTGTATATGATTAGTTATTGATTGGTAAGAAGTTTTGGGTTGTATTGGGACGAATTCGTATGAAAAATTGAGGTATTTTGGCAGAATTTGTAAAAACAGCAGAAAACTACTTATGTTCAGGTGTTACCCGGTTAACCATATGTGTTAACCGATTAACCAGTGTAAAATACGCGTTTTGGGCAAAAACAAAAGAGGTGTTAACCGGTTAACCATATGTTTAACTAGTTAACACGTAACAGAGGCAATTTTTATTTTTGAAAATTTCATAACTTTTGATCCGTCACTCCGATTGAGGTCCTGTTTGAAGCGTCGGAAAGCTAACGAGATGAACTTTAATTTGATGAAGTAAAATGAGTGAGGTGAGACATTTTTCAGTGCTGAATTTTTAGAAAAAGTTTAATTGGTTTTATGATTATAAACGTGGTTTGATTATAAATTGATGTTTGATGTTGTTGACGAAAGAAGTTATTTTGTTGTCTTGTTGATAAAAGAAGTTGTTTGTTGTATTGTTGAAATTTATTTTATGATTATAAAGGTGGTTTGATTATAAATTGATGATTTTATGTTGTTGATGAAAGAAGTTATTTTGTTGTCTTGTTGATAAAAGAAGTTGTTCTGTTGTATTGTTGGAATTGGTTTAATGCTTATAAACATGGTTTAATTATAAATTGACGATTTGATGTTGTTGATGAAAGAAGTTGTTTTGTTGTCTTGTTAATCAAAGAAGTTGTTTTATTGCATTTTCGATAAATGAAGTATTGTCAATGTGTTGTCGTGATGAAAAAAAAATGATTATATGATGATTATTGTTGAATATAAAATGAATGATGCACATGTTGATTTTTGATGAATTGAGGAGAATTAGCATCATTGCATTTCATAGAATTTTATGATGGGGCTTCGGCCTATTGGTAGCTTCAATCTCATCGTGTAGATTGAAATGATTTGGTGATTATGTTGTGCTCCCTTGTGGAGGGTTGATGGCCAGTGTCCATCGCATGGCGAAAATCGTCACCACATGTATTGTTTGCATTTCATTATAGTTGACATTTCATATCAATGATGAAATGATGATGATGTTGTGAAGATTTTGTTGATGATGTTATGATGTTGTTGTACTTGTTCTATTTATTTTCCATATCCTTATATTACTATAATGAATTGTGATGTCTCACCCTGCTTGCTTGGAAATGTTGCCTCTTTTGTGGGTAGCTTGTAGATAGCAAAGAGCAGATTGTGGTGTTGGGGGAGGTAGCCTCAGAGTATTGTTATTTATCTCTTTAGTAGTAGCTAGGGATGTCCTGCTCTGAGATATGTAACATCGGGTGGGAATACGTTTAAGTGATTACTATGTTGTGTAGTTAGAATCATTTTATGAGTTTCTATACATTGATTTTATTTGGTGACAATTTTTGACAATGACGCAAAGATTTTGATGTTTTGATGAGATAAAGAATATATTTGAATTTATGATTCCGTTGTGAAAAGTTTGAAATTTAGTGGTGGATGTTACTAAAGAAATTATTATTATTAAAAAGGTTTTGAAAACCCGTGATTTCAGAGCAAAATTGTTACTAAGATGTTTAATGATGAATGTGACACCTTTTTACGATGAACTCTGATTTTTTTTAAGTGTACTTACCACGTACATTATGTTGGGTTAGAAGGGTGTTACAGAAACGACTAAGCTCAAACTTGAAAAGCTAATACTTAACATAGATCCAGAACCACCACCACAAGTTCAAAAGAATGAACTTCCCTATAGAAGAAATAGAAAGAAAAAAAAGGCGAGGGATATGTGAGATGGCTTGATAAATGGCCATGGAAACCGAATAGTAACACTTCTATCCGTCGAGCTATCAACAGTAAAAGAAACTCCGTGTGGGTGGAAATCCACAAGCTTTTAAGTTAATGTTTTACTTTTATTGTTTGTATTTGAAGAAAATAAATAATTGTATCACTTGTCACATCTCATCTACATTTAGGCGAAGGGTCTCTAGATGACAATCCCTTAAGATGAGTTGGTACCCACGAACGTTCCTACGAATGTCGCTGGTGATGGTGACACTGGTGATAATTATGATAAGATATGACATGTATCTCCCATTCATAACTCATCTCCTCCATGTCCTTTCATATGACCAGGTTCCACCTGCACACACACCGCACCGTATTTTTCTAACATTCTTTGCAGGTACTTCCTTCGGAAATAGGAAGTATGATGAGCGACTTCATGAAAAGTGAAGTTCCAGCGAATCCAAATATCTTGTAGTACAAGACGCCAGAGTAGAAGTGGTCAGTGAAGACTGGGACAACTAAGGAATAGTCAGAGTGAATTTCGCCATGGTGGCATGTAATGACAGTCATACATGTTCTATTTTTCCTTTACCACCTTTTATCAAAATATTGAGGACAATGTTTGGTTTAAGTGTGGGGGAGGAACTCTACCGCTTTCATTTTAACTCTTTTTAGTTAGATTTAGTTAGATTTATTGCTTTCTAGCATAATTTTTTTTTAAATTCCACTTTCGTTGCGTCTTTGCATGTGCTGTCAAGTTTTTATATGCGATTTTGTGTTTATCGATTTCCTGCTCCCTTAAGTCACACCAAATATTTTGAAATTTTTGCGTTAAAAACAGTGTTTCTTTTGAAATTCGTAGGTTACAGATGAAATTGAGGTTAGATTAGGAGACTTGAGAAAATTTCGTTGGATCGATATCGTCTTAACACCGTGAGCCTCCCAATTATGGAAATCGATTTGAGTACTTGTTATGCCATAGCCTTAAGTTCTCACCTCTTTAGTAGTCTCTAATTAGTTTATTTAGCAATCAGCATCATCCTAAGCACGCACTAAGTAGGAAGCTGATACAAATAAGTGTATGATCTCATGGTCAAAAGGTCAATCAAGAAAAGAAAAAAAAAAGAAAAAAATGAAAGATTGAAAATAAGTGTTCCTTCTAAGTTAGGTGATCCTCACCTGATCACTTAGCCCAGCAATGCAAACTTCTTTATTAATATGTGCAAAAGAGAAAAGATGAAGCTAATGAGATCATTGTCACTAAAAAGCTATCATACCATGAGTGTGAAAGGATAACAGACTTAATGTGATTGCGTCAGAATGAAAGGGGATGAAAGAAGGATGAGTAAGTTAGACTTGGGTGTAATGACATGTGTTGTACCCCAAAATTTGCCCTCTATTTTTAACTCAAACCGACTTTTTGTTTCACATTCATTTGCATCATCTTCATAGCATAATATTTTTTTTCTTTCTTAATATTAGTTGGAATAATTTCTCGAAATTTACAGATAGATTGGTCAAATTAATTTTCAATTGTGCCTGAAATTAGTGAACAAAAAAATGTCAAGTTTAAGTTTGCAAATGTCGGTAACATTAATTTGCGGTTCACGTGGTTTAATTTGACATGCTAAAAATATTTTTACAACTATTTCTGGTCATATGTTGATCAATCTGAGCAGTTTAAACGGTCGTAATTTTTATTTCAAAATCCGACCAAACGTTGTATTTTTTTCGAGTCATTTATTCCGTGCTGATTATTTTGACGAGTTCATTTTATTTTTTCGAGCATTTTGGCGCCCGACGTTTATTTTTTTGAGTCCGTTTATTTTTTATATTGGATCTAGAATAAATTAATAGGATTATTAGTTTTTATTTTTATTTTAACTATTATTATTAAACTTTATTTAATTTTAAATTAATATTTTATTGGGTCTAGAATAAATAAATAGGATATTAGTTTTTATTTTAATATTAACTATTTTTATTAAATTTTATTTAGCTTTTAAATTAATATTTTATTGGGTTTCAAAATAAGCTTTAAGGCCCAATTGACATTAACCCTAATTAGTCTTATATATATTTACTATGTGTTGTTGCTGCAAGGAGGACCGGAAAAAAAATAGAAAAAAGAGACGACGGCGGTTCCAGCTTTACCATATCACCTAACGATATTGATCTGTTGGTGTTACTCGTTAATGTACATGTTCTTGATCTGTGGTAGCTTTTGTTCGTATCACCTAACAATATTCATATTCACACAGATTGCAGGTTTTAGTAAATGTAAGTTTTCTAATACGTTTTTTTCTTTCTTATAATATGATATATAACATATATTTATATATAGTAATATATATGATAAAATGTTTATCTTAATAATATATAATATATAAAATATATAACTATTTTTTGTTAAATAAGTCTTTTATTTTATTTTATATTTTTTTTCAGATTATTCAGATCGGATCGTGTCGATACGTTATTTTCACATTTGTGTGTATAATGCGTGACACTTGTGTTGATTCGATCCAGTTGCAATGATCGCAATTTTGCGTTAGCAACGTCGTTCTTGTTTTAATTCATTTTATTTTAGTTTTATTTTGTTTATAAATTTAGATTCGTACAATTTTTAATTCCTATTGAGATGATCACTTTGGGTGTAGCAAGCTAGTGATGGTTTTTATCGATTTATGTGCAATGTTCTATATTTATTCTTGTATTTCGATTTTACACGTGTCCGACGGTTTAGCACGGTGACAATTCACCTTTAGCGCTTACCGATTCACGTTTCGATTTACATTTTTTATTATTATTAATTAATTTAATTTTATCATGCCATTGTTATTTTTTATTCGATTTGCGATGACCGTTATGCGGTAGCAATTTGTCTGTTATTTAATTTGTGTCAATTTTTAAACGATCCAACGTCGTTATGTTTTTTTATTGTATTTGTTTTATTTCTTATTTAAGTAGAAACTAATTAATTTAAAAAATATATCAAAATAAATTATCCAACTCTTTATTTTATTTTTGTAAATAACTAATCTTAATACAATAAAATATATTTTCTTCATTTTCATAATGATAAAATACAAAAAAAAATGACTAAAATTTAATTTTTATTTAATTTTAAAAAATCCAAAAATATATTCTTCTATATCCTTTTCCATCTTCTCAATCTCCCGATTCTCGACATTTTCTCGCTTTTTATTTATTTCCTTTAATTTTCTTAGAAACAAATGTATAGGTGCACGAAATTTGTAATAATTAGATTTATATTTCTCGCTCGATTTTTTCTATCTAAATAATGTAACTGCTCATGTGATGTAATATCGTAAAACTCTTATTTTTCGTCATCTTTATTATGTAACTGCCCCAAAGCCATGTAATAGTGTAGGAGTTTTAATTTCTGCCTTTTAATTTCTATCTTTTAAATTCTGTAAATATTTAAATTGTGTGGTTAGTAATTTAGGGAGTGAAAACATAATTGAAAATAAAAATTGGACTTAGAAAATTAAATTCAAGATAAATATTTAAAAATGTACACTCACACACGTAAGTCGATCTATGATCGCCATCTGCACTTTCTAGGGTATCCCTTTTGGTTGCCTTCTTTAAACGGTCAAGTCCCTCGAATATAGGGGTGTTTAAGCAAAGTCCCTTCAAAAGAAATCATCATTGTCCCTTTAAAGATTTTAAAAGATCAAGTCCCTTCGAGGTTGCCTACGGAATAATGATCTTGTCTCTTAGGTAAATATGATGATAGTCCCTTCAAATTGCTAAAAACACCCCTACATGTTGCCTTCATTGACCATACGATGATCCTACGCCCGTCCCTCAATAAAATCCAAGGTAATGACTATCTATTCCTTAATAATAGGAATAGTCTTACCCTTGAAATGACATATAAGAACATGAATGACTTAGTCTAGGGTAGGTACCTCATAGTTACTTGCTCACACCTTTAAAAAATACTTTTCACACCTCCCAATATTTTCAAACATTTTCAAACAAGGCTTTGTATACATCCATACGAGGATCATTACAAAGTACTTAGAAAATTTCTAATCACACACTACACTTTTCAAAAACAATTAAAGTGAGCTAAGTAACTAAGAGCCCATGGATAACCATGGATATAAAGGGTGTTAACACCTTCCCTTTATATAACCTACCCCCCGAACCCAAGTGTTTTCAAAACGGTCTTTCCTGTTCTTTTATGTCCTTTCCTTATGGATAAAATAAAAGTCGGTGGCGACTCTTGCTATCCGCAACATTTATAGAAAGTCAGTTCTCCCACCGTGTTATAGAACTCGCGACTCTACTGGGGAGTACTAAGTAAAAGAGAGGTACCCTTAGGAATTAGATCACTTAATTGTTTGCTTTGTTTCCTTTATATTATCTGTTGGACTTTTGTGTGAAAGATCCTAACCCGGATCTATTGTACCCTAGGTAAGTAGAAATAGACCAAGGAAATTGTACGGCGTATATCGATATGGTTGATCTGGTGGCTACGTTAGTGTGACTTCTTGGTCGGTTCTTATGTTCCTTAAGTAAGTTGAGGATAACCTGAGGCTGCCATATGTTGTCATTACACTAACTGACTTTATAGAACCCTAGTTAACCCATCTTGGCCTTTAGAAAGTAGTGAGATAGTCGGCTTTGGTGAAAACTAAAGTTGGTTGATACTCGATGCTACGCTAATTGAGATTCTAATCTTTGGAGGTTTTGGTTGGCAAGTCAGTTTCCTACTGAACAACAACCCTTGAGAAGGATCAGTGATATTGAGATCCCTTAGAACCTGGTTACTTTTGTAGGACAGGATGAACCAACTAAACTTCAGGGGAGGGTACTTACCTTTAAACCTCATGCAAGCCTTCAAACCTAAGGCTATTGTGTAACTTGTTTGTGTGTGCCACATGTTTGTGATTGAGCATAACATTGTGACATCATGACATCACAAGCATAGAATTTTCACTAACCATTTCAAGGACCAAAGGGTTTATCTTTGTTCTTTGTTGCAGGTTATAGCTTCTGCTCGTAGGAATACTATTCAAATCAACTTTGTAGGGATACCTTCTAAGCTTAAGGAATTGGTCTCTAAAGTTTCTGAAAACTCCCAATTCATCAAGAAGCATGGTTACCCGTTGGATCTAGTTACTACAAGATTCAATGAAGACATGATGAGTGTCCTATTTCAGTTCTTTGATCCTAAACATCATTGTTTCACGTTCCCTGACTATCAACTGGTACCTACAATGGAGGAATCCTCCAAACTCCTGGGTG
The DNA here is from genome assembly GCA_963966055.1 of Lathyrus aphaca. NCBI lineage: Eukaryota > Viridiplantae > Streptophyta > Magnoliopsida > Fabales > Fabaceae > Lathyrus > Lathyrus aphaca. The sequence goes on from OZ014519.1 coordinate 433,634,966, forward strand.
TGCCTATCCTTGATCAGAAACTCTTCACAGGCTTAGAGAGAGAGCCTAAACCTGAAGTCATTGTTGCAGCCCTACATTTGAAGAAATCGGACATTGTCCTAGAAATGAGAAGCGGAGTTAAGGGTATTCTTGCTAAGGTATTGATGAAGAAAGCTCAAGTGTTCTTGGATGCTATGAGTTATGATGCTTTTGAGGAGATCTTAGCCTTGCTGATCTATGGTTTGGTGTTGTTCCCTAATCCATACCAGTTCATAGACGTACACACCATCAACATATTTCTGACTCACAATCCTGTGCCTACCTTACTTGGAGACATCTTGCACTCTCTTCATACTTGTACTACGAAGGCACGAGGTACCCTGATGTGTTGCATACCCTTACTAGCTAAGTGGTTTATTTCTCACTTTCCTCGATCAGTGATGAAGAATGAACAAGGGTTAAGGTGTTCTAAGAGGATCATGTCACTTTCTCATTCAGACATTCATTGGTGTTCTCGATTTATGGAGAATGTTACTATCATTGACCATTGTGGAGAGTTCCCTAATGTGCCACTCCTTGGCATTAGATGGGGCATTACTTATAACCCTTATTTAGCTCTATGTCAGTTTGGTTATGCTTGGAGTAATGGTCCTCATGACATGCTTATTCAAGGAATTGTGTTTGATTACGACAACGATCTTCAAGGTTATCGCTAAAGGTTCATACGAGCTTGGAACAAGGTGAACAAAGTTGATAGCAAAACTCTGGAACCAAAGTACTCTATTCCTATGGAACCATACCTCAGATCGGTGCGATCTCGTTCTCAGACTCTTATGATGCCATATCCGGCTGTCCTACCAGATACTATGGAGCCTATTGTTGAAGGATATGTTCCTTACACCATTCTCCATCCTGATATGCCTACTGATCTAGAGGAGCTGCAGAAATCTTGGATCCAACTGAAGGAGCAAATGGATACTTTTGAGACCTAGTTCAGAGCTAGCCAGGAGAAAGTTCTAGAACTGACAAAGCAACTTCACGAGGAGCGAAACCTCAACAAATACCTCAACCCAAAGAGGAAGCGTCCATGGGAGACTTAAAACCCCATATATTTATCTCTTTGTATTTTATTCTTATTTCCTTTCATTGTAAGCCCAATGGGAAATTTATATTAACACGTACTAATAAGAGTTTTGTTTTTGTTTGTTTTAACAAATTAAATCCCGCGGTCCTTGAAAACATTGCATATGCATCTACATACCATATCATTGCATGACATGTTCTCACGCCAGGTTTCTCATATTCTCGTTGTTTATTTCAGCAGAAATGGCTCTCAAACAATCTGTCAAAGATCTTCAAGCCCCGATTGCTCAATTTCAAGAGGTGATCCTGAACTTGTCCAAGGGGCAAGAAGAGTTGAAAGAACTCCTCACTAAGGATATGAAAAAGAAGAATCCTGGAGATAGCAAGGGTGATCAGTTGGAACAACTGCAAGCTGAGATAGCAAAGATGAGAATTCAGATGAATGGTCAAGTGGCTCTTATCCAGAATTTAGCCCAGGGGCAAGAAGAGATGATAATCTGTGTCAATAAACTTCAAGACAATAGAGTCGGGAATTTAATCATCAATCAACATCCGATTAAACAAGCTGACTTGGTTGAAAGGAAACGAGGATAAGAGAAGGAAATAGATCGGCTACTACTGATGATTCTTCAGTTGAAGAACAAAGGCATTATAAGGATAATCCACCACGACACAAGGAGTGTAAAAGACAATTCTCCCAATTCAAAGTGCCACGTTCACAAGCTTTGCAATGCTTGTTGGAAATGAAGTTGATTATCTTGGCAGACGCTCCTCGAAAGCCCAATACTTATTCTCCTCGCTATAATTCCAATGCAAGATGTGGGTATCACTCCAATTGTCCTGGACATAACACTAATAGTTGTTGGGCATTAAAGAATAAGATTCAAGACCTGATTGATGAAGGAATCCTTGAGGTTACACCAGAAGGTCAAATTGAATTCTCCTATCATCCGTCAAACATCAAAGTTACCAGACGTTCGGAGTAATAAGTTTAGAGGAGACTTTGAGAACATTTGAATTTTCATTTATGATTTCTTTTGTTGGTCTAAACATTTATTATTATGTCAAACTTTGTTTTACATTAATGCATTGCTTATGTTTGTCTTGAATTAATCCATTTGTTTCACTATACTTAAAATTATGCTTTTACTTCGCTGTTTGTGATATTTAACTCTTGATAAAGTTGTAAGCCTTTAGAGGGAGGATGACGAAAACAATACCATAATCTTATGCAATATGCTTATGAATAGACTATGTTGACGATGTACAGGCATTGTTTCAATTCATAAACAGTGGAGATATAAGTAAGTTAATCCCTAGTCAACCCTTTTGAGTATATGAAGTAGGAGTTTTCATTCTCACGCAAATTAAAACCCTAATTCATAACCTGGGGCAGGGTAGTTACTCGGTTAACTCAATTATGTCAATTATCTGTGTTGTACACAACTAATGATGGTTCCTTGTAATCATTAAACCTGACAGTCAATATCTAGCAAAAGAAAAGTTCCCTAAGTCAAAACCTATGAAGGAGACTTAGTAAAAAAAATTGAGAAATCCCGCTGATTGTAATCTTGAAACAAACAATTCAGATAAAAAGAAGGGATAACAAAGTCAAAATAAAATAGGTCACTATAAATCCTCAACAAAGAAAGATGACTGAATTTTCAATTAAATATTCAGTTTCTGAATCATCACAAATGGCAGTGTTACAATTCCAAACTCCTTTGGAGCTTCAATGCATAAGTTAACCGAACATAGGACTGAAGAACATCACGAGGAATGGTTTGGGTACAAATAAAATTTGAGCCTTTATCTTTTGTTTCATAAACCGTGAACTAGACCATGTTACAACCCTTTAAAAGTCCTAACTGAAGCATGGTTAGTTTGAAAGTGTATTGCTACAAAAAGGTATCCTGACTCCTTTAGGGATTATTTTAAATCTTGAGTTAATATCACAATTTTCATAAACATTGTCTTACTAAATTAATTCTTTTTCAAAACTTCAAGACAGACATAAGCATTACATTTTGAAAATCATTATTTGCATATAACTAAGTGTTTGACAGCAGAGAAGCTTATATGATGAACATTCAATAAACCAAAGTTCTCCTGACAAACAAAGTTACTTCTTGTGCTTGAATCAGTTGGATCAAATCCAATGTATACAAGGGGCATGGTCATTACCTTCCACTCAAAGGGACATGCCATGTTACTATCCAATTCATTTGGGGCAATCAGGTCAAGGTTCAACTATGCTTAAGTAGCCATGGGCAGTTCTCTTCTCTGAATTACCAAGGGTAACATTACAGAGTTCATGACGTCAGGGGCATATTATTGTAGGGCATTCTGCTTATTTCTCTTGAGGTAACTCCTTTCAGATACTTCCATTATGGGACTATTCATCCTCAACCAAGGGGTAACACTCTCTTTCCAAATCTAATACCTGAAGCGTATATAGTCCATCACAATTTGAAAGCACGTTCCTCTCATTGTATTACCTTGATATTGGATTCTCAGCAGAAGCCATTGTGGAAATTAACTGTCTACGCCAGTAGTATCAGATGGTGTCACTATCATGTCTTCGGATCCAGCCATGAGAATTTCTGGGAAATTATTCAGGAAAGTTAAGAACCTTAGAAGCTCTAAATCCAATTGGTTATACACTCTCAAAGTTGAAATAATTCTGCTTCGAGTTCAGGTTTACTTTTCCCTCTTTATTCAAGGAAGAAATGTTTTCTGAATCTAGGTTTACTTTTCCCCTTTTACTCAGGCGAAAATGTCCATTGATTATGTTGGAATGTGTATATGCTTTTGAATATGATTGATGTTTACCAGAAATGCATAAAATGCAGTAATAGTATTTACTAAGGACGATCGGAGGTAGGAATCCCCAATAAAGTTCATATCCAACGAATCTTCGTCGGTTCATCCCCACAGAGTAATATTTACGGATATTCTTACGGAATACTTCAAGTAATATCTTGTATTTACAACTCTACGAAGTCTCCAAACAGTTTCATATCTTCCGAAGAATTGATGTTTGACCGAATAAGTCTCCCGGATATATGTCCATCTCTTTTATCCTCAGTCAGGATATTCAGGAACTTAATCCTTCAATAAAAAGTACGGCGAATGAAAATGGGAGGTTCTAAGTACGATATTCCAAAACAATGATGGGAACGAAGTCTTCATATTCCTCAACAACGAATCGAGATTTATTTTCCCCAACCAGTAGTTGTTCTACGAAGCTACTTATACGCTTCAACTACATAATTCATACATACATCACATCATATCATATCATACGCATTCTCATTCTCATAAAATATTATCTTGCAGAATGTTATATACATCATGATATTTGCACCGAACTAACCTTATTTTTCAGGTTAATTCTCCAACAGACAAACTTTATCAACAACTTGATATCTTAGGCCGTTGTTTATCTTCCCGAAGACTATTTTGCGACGTTGTTTATCTTCTCAAAAGCCATATTGTTACCTTGGGTCGTCGTTTATCTACCCAAAGGTTATCTCATTATCTTGGGACGTTGTTTATCTTCCCGAAGGCTATCTTGAGACATCGTTTATCTTCTCAAAAGCCATATTGTTACCTTGGGTCGTCATTTATCTACCCAAAGGTTATCTCATTATCTTGGGACATCGTTTATCTTCCCGAAGGCTATCTTGAGACAACGTTTATCTTCTCAAAAGCCATATTGTTACCTTGGGTCGTCGTTTATCTACCCAAAGGTTATCTCATTATCTTGGGACGTCGTTTATCTTCCCAAAGGCTATCTTGAGACGTCGTTTATCTTCTCAAAATCCATATTGTTACCTTGGGCCGTCGTTTATCTACCCAAAGGTTATCTCATTATCTTGGGATGTCGTTTATCTTCCCGAAGGCTATCTTGAGACGTCGTTTATCTTCTCAAAAGCCATATTGTTACCTTGGGCCGTCGTTTATCTATCCAAAGGTTATCTCATTATCTTGGGACGTCGTTTATCTTCCCGAAGGCTATCTTGAGACGTCGTTTATCTTCTCAAAAGACATTATTGTTACCTTGGGCCTTCGTTTATCTACCCAAAGGTTATCTCATTATCTTGGGACGTCGTTTATCTTCCCGAAGGCTATCTTGAGACGTCGTTTATCTTCTCAAAAGCCATATTGTTACCTTGGGTCGTCGTTTATCTACCCGAAGGTTATCTCATTATCTTGGGACGTTGTTTATCTTCCCGAATGCTATCTTGAGACGTCGTTTATCTTCTCAAAAGCCATAACATTACATTGGGCCATTTTTTATCTTCCCAAGTACCCTATTATGACTTTGGGCCGTTGTTTATCTTCCGAAAAGTTATACCCTTACCTTGGGCCGTTGTTTATCTTCCCAAGTACCCTATTATGACTTTGGGTCGTTGTTTATCTTCCCAAAAGTTATACCATTACCGTGGGTCGTTGTTTATCTTCCTAAGTACCCTATTATGACTTTGTGTTGTACCCCAAAATTTTCCCTACCACAATCAATACAATATCTCTCAAGACTTCTAAATGATCATAAGGTCCTCAAGACTCCCAATTGATTAAGAAGTGTGGAAGTTTCCCCAGACAATGTCTCCTCCTAAGCAATGGATCAAAAACTAGGGTTTTGAGTTTCCTCAGGAAAATGATTTTCAAGGCCTCAAGTGAGCTTCATAACATCCCACATGTATTCAAGAATCCCCATATCAAGTTTCAAGGCTTTCCCAATAAGTTTGACCAGTCAGATGATCTGATATGCAAAAAATCAGTCAAAGTAGTTAAAAAGTCAAACTGAGGTCAACTGTGGTCAAATTAAAGTCAAACTTCAAGATTTTTTGCCAACATCAAGTTTATGAAGTAAAATTCATCATTTTATCAAGGGTTGATCATGATTCATCAAGGAAGTTTCAGATCATCAAGAATCAGGAGTTTCTAAATTAGGGTTTTCTTAAGAAAAGTCAACTGAACTTTGACCAGCCATAACTTTCACATGCTTCATCAAAAATTTCCCATACAAATCTCATTTTTAAGTAAATTGAATTCTCTACAACTTTGTGTCTCACAAGCCAAGCCTAAAAATGCTTCATTTGGAAGGTATGAGCTAAAACGTTATAGGTCATTTCAAAAGTCAACAAAAAGTCAACTTTTTCCAAAGAGCATAATTTGAAAATGGTAAAAGATATGGATATATGATACTAAATATTTTTGTTAGAGGACTCTTTAAGCTTTCCAAAATGTCCAAGAACATCTTCATAGCATTAAAATTGCGGGATTTATGCCTTGTCAAAGTTGGGAGATTTTCAAGGGGTGTATGAAGAAAATAAGGGCTTAAAAATAATTTTTTCCAAATGGGCCTATCATTTTGCAACCCAATCTTCATGATAACATCAAGCACGACCCAATTCAAGTATTCTCTAATTTTTATAATTTATTTATTATTTATTTGGATTTTATTCTTTTAAATTCATTTTAAATCAAAATAAAATATAAAAAGTTGATATTTAGATCAAATATTGGTTTTGGAATGAATCTTAGGACATTTAAAGTGATTGGATGCAATTAAAATTCATGCAAGACCTTTGAAGTATGAAAATATTTGATTTTTCTCACATTTATGGTCATGGTTTTCTTCACACTCAAGTTATCAAAAAGCCCACAAAACCATATGTTTTTTTGACCTAAATTGATTCCATATAAGTACACAAACCTAACACAAACCTAGGACACGAATGGTAGCAGCCAAGAACAACCTTCAAACTTTCAAATTTTACAAGAAAAAGTCAAATTCGGATTTCCATCTTGGGGCCTCTTACAAGCAATTTTAAGGTTGCAAAAATGAACCTCTGATGCTTCCATAACATGTCCCCATCATCATTATCATCTAACTCATGCCCTATGATCATAACCGAATGTGTTCCCTTCAATTTTATTTTTTTCGATTCTCATATGTTTGTTTGTCATAACCTAAAATTAATGATTGTTTTGTGTTTGTTTCATTGTAAGAATGGTTTCTGGGTGGTTATTTGGAAGCTTCATGGTCGAATATGAAATCTACCATTGTTAGGGTTTCGGCTCCATGATTAGGACTTCACGATTAAACCAATATAAATGAAATATGACATCGTAATCTAACTGCAAATGATATGGGGATTGTATTTGTGTGTTCAATTTTGAGAATTATTACAGGTTTCATAGTCGTTGAAGAAAACTAGGAAATCCTACGAAAACTCGTTCGCAGGAAAACACGTAGCAAATTTCGTAGGAAATTCCGCAGGTCAGGAGGAAGAAAAAGTTGTGCGCGAACCAGATAATTCAAATTTAAGTATTTTATTTTATCTTTTCGTTTCCATTCTATTTCATAAATTGTTGGATGGCTTGGTGGCTAGAACACGCGCATATGATGCTTTGGACCTGGGTTCGATTCTCAGGTCTTGCAATATTTTTTTAATTTTATCTTATTTTCGCAGGTTTTATATATTATGCATTGTTGCCATTGGATCTTCAGATAGAGCGCGCAACACAGTTGGCCATATACGTCCCTGGTAATGGGGAGGTCGTGGGTTCAAATCCAAGCCTCCCCCATTCCTTTTTTATGCTTTTATTTTCTGTTTTATTTTATTATATTCTTGATTTCTTTGTTTATTTCCTTAAAATTAATTAACCAATAATAAATAAAAAATTTAAATTAAAAAAAACAGTAATTTTATAAGTGACTAAATTTTATTTTTTTATTAAACTTATAGTTTTTCTTAATAATTCTTTTAATTAATCTTTTTTTAATAATTTTGTATATAACTTTTATTATTTATATATTTTGTAAGTAAAAACTTAATTAATAATTTTTATTCTAATTAAAAATTCTAATTATTTTAATATTGTATATAATTGATCCTTTATTTTTTTTATTAATAATTATATCATAGTTTCTTAATAAATTTATTTATCATTTTTTAATTAAATTATAATCCTAATTTGTCTAACCCTAAACCCTAAATTTTCTTTTTAACCTTAACCTTAACCTAAACCTAAACTTAATTTTTCTTTTAATTAAAGCTTTAACTTTTAATTTTAAGTCTTAATCTTCTTTATTTTATTATTTGTGCTTTATTATTTTATTGCTTTATTTTATTAGAAAAATGTATAGGTTATTATATTATAATTTATTTTTCTCGCCTGATTATTATGTAACTGCCAAAGCCTTGTAATAGCTTAGATTTACTTCTCCTTCTTTTTAATTATTATTATTTAAATGTGTGGTTAGTAAATAGGGTGTGAAAACATATTTGTGGTTAATTTGATTTAGATAATTAATTTAAAAAAAGATAAAATATCTGAAATAAATCATTCACACACGTAAGTCGATCTAAGATCGCCATCTACATTTCCTAGGGTATCCCTCTTGGTTGCCTTCTTTAAATGGTCAACTCCATCGAATATAGGGGTGTCTTAAGCAAAGTCCCTTCGAGTATAAATCATCAAGTCCCTACAGATTTAAAAGATCAAGTCCCTTCGAGGTTGCCTACGGAATAATGATCTTGTCCCTTCGAATAAATGATGATAGTCCCTACGAATTGCTAAAGACCCCCCTTAAGTTGCATTCATTGACCATACGATGACCCTACGCCTGTCTCTTAAAAAATCCAAAGTAATGACTACATATTCCTTAATAATAGGGATAGTCTTACTCTTGAAGGAACATAAAAGAACTTGAATGACTTAGCTTAGGGTAGGTACCTCATAGTTACTTGCTCACACTGCTAAACTACTTTTCACACCTCACAATATTTTCAAACATTTTCAAATGAGGCTTTGTATACATCCATACGAGGATCATTACAAAGTACTTAGAAAATTTCTAATCACACACTACACTTTTCAAAAACATTTAAGTGAGCTAAGTAACTAAGAGCCCATGGATAACCATGGATATAAAGGGTGCTAACACCTTCCCTTTATATAACCTACCCCCCGAACCCAAGTCTTTTCAAAACGGTCTTTCCTGTTCTTTTATGTCTCATCCTTATAGATAAAATAAAAGTCGGTGGCGACTCTTGCTATCCGCAACATGACTAAAAGTCAGTTCTCCCACCGTGTTACAGAACGGGCGACTCTGTTGGGGATGTACTAAGTAAAAGAGGGGTACCCTTAGGAATTAGATCACTTAAATTGTTTGCTTTGTTTGCTTTATATTCATCTGTTGGGCGTTTTGTGTGAAAGATCCTAACCCGGATCTAGTGTACCCTAGGTAAATGGCAATAGACCAAGGAAATTGTACAGCGTATACCGATATGGTTAATCTGGTGGCCATAGTTAGTGTGACTTCTTGGTTGGTGCTTATGTTCCTTAAGTAAGTTAAGGATAATATGGCGCTGTCATATGTTTTCAATACACTAACTGACTTTTAGAACCCTAGTTATCCTATCTTGGCCTTTAGAAAGTAGTGAGATAACCGGCTTTGGTGAAGACTGAAGTTGGTTGATACTCGATGTTACGCTCATTGAGATCCTAAACTTGGAGGGTTTTGGTTGGCAAGTAAGTTGCCTACTGAACAACCACCCTTGGGAAGGATCAGTGATATTGAGATCCCTTAGAACCTGGTTACTTTTGTAGGACAGGATGAACCATCTAAACTTCAGGGGAGGGTACTTTCCTTTAAACCTCATGCAAGCCTCTAAACCTAGGATTATTGTGTGACTTATTTGTGTGTGACACATGTTTGTGATGGAGCATAACATCATGACATCATAAGCATAGCATTTTCACTAACCATTTCAAGGACCAAAGGATTTATCTTTGTTCTTTGTTGCAGGTCATGGCTTCTGCTCGTAGGAATACTATCCATATCAACTTTGTAGGGATACCTTTTAAGCTTAATAAATTGGTCTCTCAAGTTCTTGAAAGCTCCCAGTTCATCAAGAAGCATGGTCACCTACTGGATCTAGTCACTTCAGGTTTCAATGAAGACATGATGAGTGTCCTATTTCATTTCTTTGATCCTAAACATCATTGCTTCACATTTCCCGACTATCAACTGGTTCCTACAATGGAAGAATTATCCAAACTACTGGGTATACTTATCCTTGATCAGAAACCCTTCACAGGCTTAGAGAAAGAGCCTAAATCTGATGTCATTGTTGCAGCCCTACATTTGAAGAAATCAGACATTGTCCTAGAAACGAGAAATAGAGTTAAGGGTATTCTTGCTAAGGTATTGATGGAGAAATCTCAAGTGTTCTTGAAGGTTGTGAGTTATGATGCTTTTGATGAGATCCTAGCCCTATTGATCTATGGCTTAGTGTTGTTCCCTAATCCAGACCAGTTCATAGTCGTACACGCCATCAACATATTTCTGACTCATAATCCAGTGCCTACATTACTTAGAGATATCTTACATTCTCTTCACACTCGCACTACGAAGGCGAGAGGAACTCTGATGTGTTGCATACCTTTATTTTCTAGGTGGTTTATTTCTCACCTTCCTCGATCAGTGATGAAGAATGAAAAAGGGTTAAGGTGGTCTAAGAGAATTATGTCACTTTCTCATTCAGACATTCATTGGTGCTCTCGATCTATGGAGAATGCTACTATCATTGACCGTTGTGGGGAGTTCCCTAATGTATCACTCTTTGGCATAAGAGGGGGCATTACCTACAACCCTTCTTTAGCTCTACGTCAGTTTGGTTATGCTCGGAGTAATGGTCCTCATGACATGCTTATTCAGGGTATTGTGTTCGACTACGACAATGATCTTCAGGGTTACCGTCAAAGGTTTATACGAGCTTGGAACAAGGTGAACAGGATTGACAGCAACACTTTAGAGCCAAAGTATTCTATTCCTATGGAGCCTTATCTCAGATGGGTGCGATCTCGTGCTCAGACTCTTATGATGCCATATCCTGTTGTTCTACCAATCACTATGGAGCCTGTTGCTGAAGGAGATGTTCCTTATACCATCCTTCATCCAGACATGCCCACTGATTTGGAAGAATTACAAAAGTCCTGGATTCAGTTGAAGGAGCAAAGGGATACTTTTGAGACTCATTTCAGAGTTGGTCAAGAAAGAATTCTGGAGCTGACAAGGCAGCTTCACGAGGAGCAAAACCTCAACAAGTACTTTCACACAAAGAGGAAGCGTCCATGGGAGACTTAAAACCCCATATATTTATCTTTTGTACTTTATTGTTATTTCCTTGTAAGCCCAAGGGGCAAAACTTATATTAAATATTTACTAATAAAATTTTGTTTTTGTTTTCTTTAAAAAAATTTAAATCCGGCGGACCTTGAAAACATTGCATAAACATATACATACCATATCATTATATCACAGGTTTCTTATAAACAAGTATCTTATCTTCTCGCTGTTTATTTCAGCAGAAATGACTCTCGAACAAACTGTTAAGGATCTCCAGACTCGGAATGCACAATTTCAAGAAATGATTCTGAATTTGTCCAGGGGACAAGATGAGCTGAAGGCACTTTTGACCAAGAAAAAGAAGAAGACCAGAAAACCAGTGGGCTTCATCAACATGGGTAGAAGATTCAGAGGTCTAGTCAAGACAGATGAAGAGGTTGAAAATCTTGGGTCTGAGAATTATGAGAAAGAAGAAGGCAGTCTCCATGATACTATGGAAGATTCTGATTATGCGGAAAACTATTATCACGATCCTTCCAGTGAAGAGAAATATAAGATGTTGGTGGACCGAATGAATGTTATGGAACTACAGAAGAATTCTGGGTTTGACTTTGAAGATTTGAGTTTGATTTATGGAGTCTCCATCCCTATTGGCTTCAAGGTTCCTACTTTTGTGGTGTATGATGGCGTGTCTTGTCCAAAATTGCATTTGAGGTCTTATGTCAGAAGAATTCAACCACATACTCCTGATAAGAAGTTATGGATGCATTTCTTTCAAGAGAGTTTGTCTGGGTCCCAACTGGAATGGTATTATCAACTGGAGAGTACCAACATTCGCAACTCGAATGATCTTGTTGGGGCTTTCTATAAGCAGTACCAATATAATTCTGATTTAGCACCAACTCGCATGCAGCTCTAAAGCGTGTCCATGGATGCCAAAGAAAGTTTCAAGGAATATGCTCAGAAATGGAGAGATCTGACAAGTAGAGTTCAACCCCCTTTGACTGACAGGGAATTGGTTGATATGTTCATGAGTACGTTGACTGGTCCTTTCTATAGTCATCTCATTGGAAGCTCATCATCTGGCTTCACTGAGCTGATAATGACTGGAGAACATGTGGAAAGTGAGATACGAAGTGGAAAGATTCAGATAGTTGCTTCTTCAAGTACCACCAAGAAGCCCCCTAATGGGAAGAAGGAATCCAATGTTGTGTATGGCCAACATGGTCGTAATAATTGTAACCAATCAGTGGGAGCTGTTTTGATTTCTAATCCTACACCTCCACCACAAGAGCAGTAACAGAATAGTCATCCCAAGCCTAGGAGAGAATTTACCAAGATCAATATGTCGTTGGCTCAGGCTTTACAACACATGTTGAAAGGAGAATTGATTACTTTGAAGGACCCACCACAGAATATCAATACTTCCTCTTCTCGTTACAATCCCAATGCAAGGTGTGCATATCATTCTAATAGCCCTGGCCATGATACTAACAGTTGAAAAAAATTTGAAAAATAGTTTAATAGTTCGGTTCTTTAATAAATGGTTTGGAAATTTGTCTTCTAACGGTTCGAAATTTCTAAATGGTATACCAAACCAATTATTTTGGTTCAATTCGGTTCTGAGTAAATTCAAACAGTTCAGTTCAGTTCGAGTAAACTTTTACTATGATTCGGTTCAGTTTTCTCACGGAAGTCATGAGCAGAGTTTGGAAATAGTAGACCTGGTTCTAATACTAAAGCAAGGGTTACACCTGGTTCTAATAGTAAAGCAAGGGTTACATGGAACAAAGATGAAGCTGCCAATGACATTGCTTTCAGTACTGGCTTTCAGATTTGAAATTAAGCATGCTTGCATGTGTAAATATATATTAAATTACCAGTTATATGCTTTTTATTTAAATGCTTGCATGCTTGAAACAATACACAAATTGAAAATGTAATTGTTTAGTGTTATGCCTCAAAGGACAATGCTTGTTCGCAGTGTGATAAAATGCTTACATGGAAAGTAAAGTGCAGAGTAAGAGAATTAAGATATGTTTGGTTTCATACAACATTTTCTCAAACCAGAGTGGCCAAGACAGATAGAATTCAAAACTAAATTAACTGATAAGAGGAGTCTTTAAGCACTTTGAAACAGTTCTCCACAGCAACAGAAATCATCAAGAAGCATACAAGAATCCAATTTTTCAGAGCAGTCTTCAAATTAAAAGCCTATGAATTTTCTATAGATGTTCTCAATGCTCTCTATTGCAAGTTAATGAAATACATCTTTGGGATACATAATTTTAATCTGTTAATCTGCATCCATTTCTTCAAGAGCTGCTTTGGCTGCTGTCTTAGCTTCTTCTAGAAGCTCTTCTGGGACCTGCATATGATTAATTTAATACCCACATAATTAGATTAACAAGACACCCAAACTCTACTACAATTCTATGCAAACACTTTAATACATTTCTTCTTTCCAAAACAAGTTTTTTGGGAGTGATAATTGAAGGTAACACTTTAATACACAAGTTTATACGGAAAAGAAAAGAAACTGATCTAACATATGATCCACCGGTGGCATAACTGACCAACTCAACAGTTACGTGGGATGAATCGCCATACTCTAAATTGCAATCTGATCAAACTTATGCACTTAAATTGCAATCTGATCAAACTTATCAAGTGCATGTTTAGATTAACCGTGCCTTCGACGAAATAACAGTGGCTGCCTGATTTGGTTGGAAACTTGGAACTTAAAAGTGGAGCGTTAACCAAAATAACAGAAGCACCATCATGATTTTGCCAAATTCACTTGATCCAAACACACATTAAAAGGTCTTAAGTGAGCTTTAGAAACTAAAATATACACTTTTAACCCGATTGATTTTCAGACTCAAATCAAAGAAAGCATGGAAATGAGACAACTCACTTAAAACCCCCTTTGAAGAATTAAATGGTATTATTGAAACACAAGCTTTTAGGAATTAAGTAACAATATCCAGCCCCATGTGAACATTTTGGTATTGCCTTATTCAAGGCTTGTTCAATTACTCTTAATTGCAAATGCTAATCATGACTTTAATATGATACCGGAGATTGTGGAATTAACCAGAAACCTAAAATTCTGAATCAAAAGAATAAGAGCTTATTCATGATAATTTCAGAATGAATGGAACTATACAAACCAAATAGATGAAACAAAGAAAAATAGATGAAAAAGAATAATTGAAAGAAAAATGTCACTGCATAAAAGTAAATCAAAGTACACCCTTGCTTACCTTTTCATGTTGACGATTTGATTCCTCACACACCCAGCTCATTTCGAGTTCGAAATCTTTATCCTTGGCCTCATCATGAACTCCATATATACTGTTTGGCACAAATAATTGCAAAAGTACCAATTATCTTAAGTAATTTAGTGACTCGGAAAAATTCAATTTTTTAAGGTAAACAATCAAACATCAAAAGAAAGGGAAATCCTAGTAAAAGCCAGATTGCAAATGCAAAATAGGGCACGTTTCACATTGGGAATCTAAAAAGTAATAACACTAGCAGTAAGTATGCTACTTACATCTTAGCTACTTCAATAACTCCTTGTCGGCAGGTCAAATCTGCAAGCTTCAACTTTTCAATCTCTCTGCCAAGATAATGACAAAATAACACTGTAAAACAAAATGCGGATATGTAGACTGATATAAAGACAGAAATCACATGCAATATGTGACTTTTCATACAAGAAGCAAACATTTTTCACTGGCTGGATCAGCTAAATGCATCAAACAGCAACATAATTTCACTAAATTTCTCTTAATGATGATCCCTACACTACATGTTTTCTTGATCTCCCTCTACCCCTACTAATTGGACTTCCCTCCAGATCAATCGTCATTACCAGTATTTTTTATATTTATCAAAATAAAATAATCCATTTTACACCATACTACTGCCCAAAAAATGGAGATGGTGCCATGTTATATAAAGAAACCTTAATCAAATTTGTGCATACAATTAAACAAAATGCTTGAATTTTAAGTTTATACCCTCTTCAATAAAAAGGAAAAGTTTAAGTCTTCTCAAACCACAATGGCAGTGGCCATATACTGTAAGGCCAATGTTTCATAACACATGCATAATCCCAACACCCTTTTGACACCTTCCCAATAAAGTAGTTTCTTTATAGGTTTTGTATAGTAAAGTATATTTTGGTATGAGTCCTGAAAAAAGTCTATTTATACTGAGTGTCAATTGGGTGTCCCACCTACCACCACCCTAAAATTAAACCAAGTTACAAAACACACATGCAGGTTGAGTCAAGAAAGGGGGAGTAGGGAAAACTTGCAAGGTACAGAAGGTCTAGAAGACTAAGGTAACATTATCAACCATTCTAATAATTGTCTACATATACGCTATGTGTAATAAGAGAAATTCCATGCAAGATTAACTCCAATCTTGCTCAACCTTCAGCAGCTGATTGTCAAAATTTACAAACAGAGATCCCATGTAACAAAAACTCAAAGTAGCAGCACAGAACATGTTATATCAAAAAATATACTATTTACAGGAAGCAAGGGATTCAAGTTAAGCAATATACTGTCCCTAGCATAGGCAGTGATGAAAAGGAAGCCACAGGAGTTGTTTGGTACTTTGGTTTAGTGTTGAAATACAAAACTGTATTAATTGTCAACTTACGTTTTCGCAGCCTGCCTGCCCTTTCCAATTGCAGCACCGAAGTACCTCTAAAACAAATAACAATACAAACATATCAGTACAAAAATTGTCACATGGAACTTCAAAAAAATTATTAGTAGCTCAGGCAATAATGAAAAGTCTAGATATTTCTATCTAATAGAGTAGACTCACATAAGAGACACCAGAAGGTTCAACCATGTACAACTGTGGTCCATCTCTGTCGTAACCACCTAGTATGACACCACAGCCGAAAGGTCTGCAGCACCATTATAGATCAGTCATTAATATGAAGTACAAAGAAAATAATACAACTTTAAAATGACTACAAGACTGACGGTTTTACTGACCTGAGCCACCAATATAATGTACAAAGATGCACATAGCTAGCCACGCGATCGGCAAGCTCCTTAACAGGAATTGGGTCACCATACACACTGAAAAGGAATATATCCCAGAATAAACACTTTTTCTTTTCAGAACTTTCAAACAAATAATTAAGAAAACTTCATAATTATGAGATTTACTTCAAGTTACACAAAATAACATGTCAAACTATAATAATTCAACAATATGTAAATTATGAACTTTGGAAATGACTTAGTTACTACATTGTCTCTTGCTTTGGTCGTCATCATCAAGCAGTGTTTTGTGAATACTCTAAATACAAAGGGATCTTTAATTGGTTACAACTAAAACATGTAACTAAATTAACAGAAAAATTAAGCATGCTCATTAAATAATCCACCTATTTCATGTTTCAACAAATTTTCACCTCTATTTTGAGTTATCTAATTATTTCATTCAGTAAAAGGCAGCGATGCCGGAGACTTGAGTATCAGAATCATGTGTAATGTGTGTGTGTGGCTTCCACCAGGAGCTTTATTTTGACGTGTAAGTTGTAACATATCATCTTAGTTTGGACAAAAGCTTTTAGTCAAATTTGTGAGTAAGAGCACAGGTAGCATTAGGTAAATTAACATCAGTTAGTGAGTCGTGTCAAGTCTTGTGCAGGATATAGTAATAAGTTTATGGAATAATAAGTAGTAAAAAAGAGAAACTACGACAATTTTAGCATTTAACATAGTTAATATGGGTTGGTTGATAGTAACCTAAAATGATTGGCCTTTTGCTCTATTTGACAATTTCATTAGAGTTAGGTTGACTTCAAGGGCCAAAACAAAATTGAATCGTTAAACAGGGTTTCGATTATTAGCCCTAAATGAAAAGAACTAATAATTAGGTTAGCTTCAAATTCAAAACAAGGTTAAGTTATTTTCAACTATAGGGTTTCTATTATAGCATCTGCCAATTCAATCAAGGTGGTATATTTAATCAATAAACACAATGAAATGATGTATGTTTAGAAAAAATTGGAAACCTGTCATAGTTATTTGCTTCAGATTTAGCCCTGGCAACGATCTGCCTGCCGTCTGCAGCTAATCCTGCTACAGCCTAAAATTGGAAAAAGACTCACACATACATTAAAAGAAGTTTAAAGTATCATAACAACTAGAATGTGACATGAGAGTACATAACGTTATACGCTAAAGAAAACTATGTATCAAAAAAGTATCATCTATACAATATGCAAACTCAGTTACAGCTGGCTGCTTAGTCAATTACCCAATGTGCACACGAGAGCTTCATACTGCATTAGATTGGTCATCCAACCATGAATATTTCATTGACTTCTAATTAATAGAAGAGAGAGCAAAGCCCTGAATTGCTGTTCCAAATTTGGTCACTATGGTTTCTTAGACTTATCCTATAGGAACTTATCAAGCAACTAAACAAATATAAACCCCAGCACATACATGATACAATTAAAACATTAGAACCCTATATGTACACAAGACTCGTACTTGTTCACAATATTTCAACACTAGAAATTAAAACACTAATGCAAGTAAATCACGCCTCTTTCATGAAAACCCCCTTTCAAATCATGACGAAAAATAATGACAGATACCAAAAACAGCTAAAGGAAAAACAGTAACAAAATGTTAAGATAACAAAATAAGAAAATATAAATGACAAAGTACCATTCCAGAGTGGCGATGAACGGCGTGTATTCTTCTATTGGAACCCGGAAGCATCATTTTCGAAGGAATAAGCTTCTCAACACCCTAAAATCAACCAAATTCACACAAAATAAACCAAAAATTCAAAAACCTAAAAGGAAACACCAAATATCATTATATCTAAATTAACTTACCAACACAATTCCATCTTTGCATTTGATCCCAATAACAGTCCTGCAACAAATTTTCAAATCTAAAATCACCAGCTCAAACAAAACAAAATCTACATTTAATCAAAACCCTTGATTCCAAATCTTAAAATTACAAAAAACCCATAACAAACATCTAAACAATTTACATAGGATAAATTAAAATCGAAGCTGAAGAGAAAAAAAGGGTTAACCTACCCGCTGTTATCGACGGCTTTAGCAGCGTACTCGATCTGGAAAACACGACCGTCGGGAGAGAAAGTAGTGACGGAGAGATCGTAACCGGTACCGATGCTACTCATTTTGTTGAACGATTGTTGATTTTGATTTTGAAGATTTGGTTGTTTCTTCTTCGATGAGTCTCTGCTACTTTTGGTTTTCTGTGAGAAGAAGAAAATATAAAGAGGGTTTTGCTTGTTCAAGAGTTAACTGAGTCAGTGAAATGAAAGTTTATGAAATTGCATATGTGGGCTTGTTATTTGTCTATAATTGCAACTATGTCCCCAAAGCAAATAGGGTTGCTCATGTACTAACACAAAAAATTTAAAAAATTAACACAAAATTAAACTTACTTTTATTTAATATAAAAACAGTTGGATCATGTTTTTTTTTTCTTAAAGCAATTGATTAAAAGAATACAAGAGTATTTTAACTCATTACATCATCGGTAAACAAGAAAGGGAGATTCTCAATCAATACAACACTACCTTAAGTATCTAACATGATCTATACTAAATCATAGAAATTTGAGTTGGAATGGGGAATATCCCCAAAACAAGACCATCTCCAAACCAAATATTTTATATTCCAACATATATAATTCATACTACATTTTCTTTCATTAAAAAGGATGTTGTTTATAGCCCTCCAAATAACCGTCAACTGAATAGAACTCATTCTTATCGAATCATCGCGATTATTACACCTACCACATCACTCCAAAAAGAACTTTCAAAGACAACCAGCATAAACAGCTAAATTAGTAACCCAATTACCTATCGTATTCCACACCAACGTAGAAACAAAGCAAGCAAAGAAAAGATGAATTAAAGACTTTTCCTCTAGTTGGCAATACCTTTTTTAATTAATTGATCCTTGGTAGTCAACCTATTAAAAAAAATCAATCCAAAATAGTTCATATTGATACAATGATTATGCAAATAAAATAGACAATTATTTAATTCATTATAATATTTGACAATACAAGTCATACAAGTGTAATATCACATACACTTCTTAATTAATAACATATTAAGATTAATTTTCATCTTTAAGTGATTAAAAGCATCCAGAGCTTTAGTTAATAATTTATTAAGATTAATTTTCATTTTAAGTGATTAAAAGTACCATAGTTAAAATTGGAACAAAAGTTATTAAGAAGGGAAATTTAGTCTTTTCCACAAAAATTATAAAAAGGGCAGATTAAGAATGGGCTTAGCATATGTAGTTTTTGTCTTTCATCAAAAAAATGAGCTCATTATTTGTTTTATCTTTTCTTGGTTAGAAGGAGGTAGTGAGCGCTTGAGGAGGAAGAATAAAAGCTTAATGATCAAGGCTCAAGAGTTGAAGAGAAAGGCTTGAAGATAAGTGTAGGTTTGAAGCATCAAGCCTTCTCCTCTACATTTAACATCACTTGTCTTAAAATCAAAACTAAAACTTAAGGTGGTTTCTAAACTTGAGTTATGATTATGGTTAGACTAATGTAGAGTTCTAGTACGTGGTAGTGTATGAACTTGATTAAGAAACTCGATGAAATCATGATGTAACATGGGATCTCCAGCATGTTTTAATGATAGTTGTTGTGAATTCCATGTGTTAAATGATGCCTTAAATAATGTTTGGATGATACATGTTGATGATGGTGATCAATGTGAGTTAGAGAAGAGTTTATATTATGAAATTGTTGTTTTTCTGAATTTTGGATGTGTGGTTTGAATAAAGGTGTTTTTTGTTCGAGACATGGAAGCATTTTTTCTCCTAACTTGAATTAAAAAAAAAAGGTGGCTTCTAACCAAAGTGTGTGATTTCGCCCTGGAATTTGTGATTCAATTCATGGGATTTTCTTATTAAAATCATGAATCCATAATTGCCCATAAACCCCCATTTTTATGTTTTAAACCCTTTATATCAATGTGGTTAATGATCCCTTACGCCATTAGAATAATCATAAGCATAAACATTATTAATGCATTGTTATAAATAAGTAATGTATGTGATCTATCGAGTAATCAAATGGAATTCAATTGTACTCCTTAGTCAATCTTATACCAATTCAAGGTTTTAGATAGGAACCACTGAGATTTTTTTATCTCACCCTATGTTGTTATAAATTGTTGAATGGTTAGTCTCCAAACAAAACGATGATTTTGCACAAGATAATTTTGAATAAAGATTGAGTTTTTAGTTGGATATCTTCCAAACTGAACTAGGATTTACACAAGTTGACCATGAACCAGACCGAATCAAGATTTTTATCAGACTGATCTCAAAACCTACTAATTTTTTACACCAGACCAAACTCAAAATCCAAGATAGATTTTCACCAGTCTGACCTCGAAACTACTGAGATTCTACATTGGTCTGAACTCAGAAACCAAATGAGATTTTAACAAGACTGGTATCAAATTAATATGCCTTTTAATTGGGTTGAGTTCAACGACTGCTGTGAAGGTTTTCACTTGTTGATTTTCACGAACCGAAAAAAAAAAGTTTTTTCCCAAGGTGAGGCTCATTAAATAAAAGAAGACTTCCTGAGACAATACCCACAGAATAAAAAAGCTTTTAACTGGTTTAACTCCCAATCGATTAAGACTCAACCAAGCTTTATCTAACCAATTAGGAAAATATCTAATCGATTAGACAGTAAAGAAAAGTTTCCTAAACAAACAGACATCCCCTTAATAATCTAATTATACCTTAAAAACATTTTATGGTGGCTTAGATAAAATAATGAGATGCTCCCTAGTGATTTTAGTATGTCGGTTAGCCATAATGTTTCTAGAAATGTCTTTGTGTCTTTACAAGACATTGTTCACTAAGACAAACAAGACCAGAAGAGCTTTCACATTTCCTTTCTTTCACAACTCTGAAGCTTAAAGTCTTAGCATCATTATATTTGATTTTAAAGTCATTCAAAGTTTTGAGTCATCTTGATGAGGCTTGAGATATCTACATGTTGATTATCATCATCTGAGAGTTTGAAATGTTACACCACTTATGTTCTTCGTTAACCTAATTCTTCACTTGAGAGTTATTGAACTACAATGTTGACTTTTAAATAGATGTCTAGCTTGATTCGGGAGGGTAGTTTGATCAACCATTTTGTGCATCTTTGACTGCTTGAGATATCTTTAGTAGTTTATTGGCTTCAGGTGGTTTCATCATTGAAACAAACAACCATTAATTGATTTGTATCTTTTCTATCAATAAATTTCACTATCTTATATCACTTTAATTATTCTTACAAGTATATAGATCCACAAATCAATGGTTTCTATATAGGATATCTAACAAGTCTTTTTTTATGTGCAACTTCATATTGTAATTAACTCTCTTAAGTATTTATTTAATCTCTCTCTCTCTCTCTCTCTCTCTCTCTATATATATATATATATATATATATATATATATATATATATATATATATATATATATATATATATATATATTTGACAATATCGTAATCATCAAACTTAAATTTTATCCATTGTGTGTTTATCTCTTCCATGTTTAAATGTGTGTTGACATGAATCTTCTTATCAATGGTACAAGTCCATGGAAGACCACATGTTCTTATAATTGCACAACCGTATTTAGACCTATTCGGGTTGGTTTCCTTTGCTCGCATAACTTCGTAGTAAAAATTCAATCTCATGCAAGAAATATTATCGACCAACTTAGAGCATAAAGCCTTATTCCTGAACTTATGTTCTAATATGTTGTTATTTTTTCGAAAGGAAGTATGTATATCATTATGTTTCAATATGCTCATATTGTTAATTGTTTCTCAACCCTTACAAAAATCACTCATACTATTCAATAAATATTGTTTCAATTTTCCATGTGTACATTCAACTATTTGTGGTAGTGTTAATTTGGTGTATAATATGACCAGTCTAAGCAATGGAAATTTTCTCCTTCACTTAGAATAATATTCTAATTTTAACATATTTCAGAAATTTGGAAATTTCATGGACACACTTCTAAATTGCACGCCATAATCAATATAAGACTTTTCTGTATTACAAGTTATAGAATTATCCCACACTGCCATCATGGGAACTCATATTTGTTCAAATTTTTATAATTTTTCCATTCACAATTTTAGACTTGGTATTTTTGCCTTTTACAAGAAACCTACATCCAACTATATCATTTTTTTTTATGTGATACCGACATAGTAAAGCAACTGAAGTAGGAAAAGATTGTGCAACATAAATCATCAATGAAGTATCATGATCAATGAAAATCACCTGTGGCATATTATTCGGGATCCTTTAAAAAAATCTGACACATTTATAAAGCTTAAGTAAAATTATCTTCCATTTCACATTCCCAAAACCAAAGGCAATTGAATACAGTGTCTTTGTAGAAGTAACACCAACAAACTCAAGCAAATGTGCGTTGTATTTGTTGGTCTTATATGTTGAATCCATTAGCAATATAATGGGAAACATGTTAAATAGCTTGATGGACTCTAGATGCATCCAAAATATACCTTGAACAAATATTCCATAGTTAAACCTTCTAAAGAGACATAATCATGTTCATCCTACTATTTAAACACCTATTGTATATTAAGTCACGAGTATGTTTTAGGAGAAGTTTCAGAGATACATCTCCGAAAGTTTCTCTTATATGGTTTGTTTTTGAAATGGTTCAGAGAAAGTTTTGGAGATGCATCTCTGGAACAAGATGATAGGGTGTGTTTCTAGAGATATATATTCGGAATCAATATGACAGTTAATGAGTGATCCATATTGAACTTGGTCTTCTATAAATTTAGGTGTTCTTGTGTTATATTTCACATAAACTCAAAATGTCTCAAATGTCACAAATAAACATCTGTTGGTATGTCGTAAGTAGGGTTGGCAATGAACCGAACAAACTCGAAAATAGTTCGGAATTCGATTCGATAATTAAATCGTTGAACTAGGTTCATGAACCAAATTAGTCGAATATGAGCTAAAAATTAAGTTCGTTAACTAAATAAGTCGAACTTGAATTATACATAGTTCGACTTGTTAGGTTCATGAGTCAACTCGATTATATATGAGATGAATTATATTGTCTTTAAGAGTAAGTTTAAATATTTTCTCTAAATCTTAACCCTGTTTTTTTTAATCTAACGTTTTAATTGATAATTTATATTCTCAAGAGAGCAAATTATTTCTAAAAAAATTATACAAATAGAATCAACATCGTATAAATTTCAATCTTATAAATTTTATTTGATTTCTATATTTTTTATTGTACATGGAGATCAGGATCCGATGTGGCCAGCGTTGAACATGGATGGGGCACGGTTGATGATAGAGAAAAAAGGGTGTACCTACAAAGGCACTCTGATGCTAAAGTCAGAGAGCGAGCAACGAGTGAGCAAGTACGAGGTTTTTGGGTAAAGATTTGAATACCTGACCCTCTCAAATGAGAGGGTTTTTATACTGGTCCAAGTGGATGGCCATTGGCCTGTATTGTTGGGCGTGGATCGCAGATTCTGTAATAACCGTTAACGGTTAAGAACTAGTCGTTGGGGCGATATTTTCCTCGCTCGGTGTGTCAGTTGGTCAGATGGTACTGGTGTCGAGCAAGGGATATGTCGAGCGGCCGTCAACGGGTTATTGGGCTGATTGAGCGTGAGAGAGTGTTTGGGCTCAAATCCGTAATTTGGGGTAGTCCGGAACAGGAGCCCCCCAAGTCGTTGTTTCTGGTCGAGGAAGCAATGACTTAAGGATGTCTGGCTACTCGGATATACATGTAATGTTGATGGACTAGCTTTTGACCGACGAACGACCTTTCTTGGGAGATCAATGGGGGCTCGGCGGACGGGCGCCCCATCAGTTGGTCGGCGAAGAGGAAGAAGAAAGGTGACGTGTCTTGGGACTTATGTCTATTTAATGTTCTGACGGCTAATCTAGGGACTAGCGAATAGGCCATCATTGCCTAGGGATAGGGGTCAAGCTTCAGATGCATGTGCCATATTCCCTATAAATAGGAGGATTACCTCATTTTTCACCTTTTTCGTTTCATCTTCCTTCCACCATTCAAATCGACTCTCTGGCAACCTTAGACGGTCGTCGACCGCCATAGTTCTTCTGCCGACCACCGTGTGTATCAACACAAACTCTCATAATCATGTCTCAAGCTCATGGTAAGAGTTTTTTTCCAGTTTTTTGTCTTAGTCTTTCAAGAATAGACATGCATGTGGTTTAGGTTTGTTTTTAGACAATGGATTAGGGTAGTTTTAGATGAATTTTAAGTTGTTGTAGTTATTGTTACTCCGCCTGTTCTGAACCCTAGTTTGCGGTCGGCGGCGACCTTGGTCGAAGCTCGATCGAGGCTTAGGGTTTAGTGATGAGTATATGTTCGTTACGAACCCAACATTTTTTATGATTCTCTGTCGAGCATTGATCGATCGTCTCGAGCGACGACCACTCGAGGGCTTTGATCGGGGACCCTGTTCCCAGGACGTTGTACGCCATTTCACTTGATAGGTAGTGGAAGGGTGGATTTGATATTTTAATCGAACTCACTGACACCTTTCCTCTACTTTTTAGGTGAAAATCCGCTTGTCGATCCCTACGATGTTTCCTCGGACGAAGACACGTCGAGGGATTCGGGATCTTCGGCAACTGTCTCATCCGACCCTGAAAGCTCCTCGGGGGACTCAGAAGCAACTGAAATAGATGATGTGGCCACGATATCCGGGGGAGAGGCTGGCGCTCCCGAGGTTCCAGAAGAAGAGGAAAGGGCTCTTACGCCCGAGGAATGGGTCATTGAGGACCTGCTGGATAAAGTTTCATCTTATGCTCGACCGCGCAAAGATCCACTGCTTGTGGTGGGGAATCCTGCCCATTGGAGGGTGACATGTTCGGGCGATGATGACAGAATTTTCTCAGACTTTTGGGGGAGAAAATTCTCTATGTATGAGTATGTTGTTTCAACCTTAGGGATTAGGTTGTCGTTCAGCGATTTGGTATGCTCGGTGCTCGGTCACCTGGGAGTAGCGCCCTCGCAGCTGCATCCCAACTCTTATGCCTTTATATGGGCATTTGAGTTGACGTGTACGCACCTTGGTGAGGGGTCTAGCCTTCCTCTCTTTTTCCGGTTATTCTCTCTGCAGCGCCAGGTGGGGCAAGGGAATGCCCGGAAGCGTTTCATCTCCTTTAAACAACGGGCCAAGATTTTCAAGTCGCATTCAGAGTCTATCCGATCGTTCAAGGGAGATTATTTTTTAATTGAACCTGTGAGTCGAGAAGCTACAAGGTCGATCAACTTTATGGGGGTCGACACCGACGAGAACGATGTACCCAAGTTGGACGTGCAGGGGCGTCATATCCCTAGGAGGATTTGGATGTTTCCTTTCTCATGGGATTACGGTCATTATGGGCGACCTGTGAGCAATTTTGTTCAGATAGGGGATGCTCTGAACGAGGATGATGCAACCAGCTTCGAGGAGTTTCGCAAGCTAGTGTCTTCTTTCACTCCGACCCCGATGATTGACGGGGAGGGGAAAGTAATGTTAGCTTCTGACGGGGGAGAGGTTCTGGAGCGTCTGATGATTGACGTCACAGCTCTTCTGGCTTGTAAAAACAGGCAAGAAGTGTCTGAACTGTTTTCTACTTGCTTTGTTTTTTGTTTATTTATCCTGTGATTTTATGTTCGTAGCCGACCTAACCCCTTTCTCTTTCCTCTATTTTGCAGGTTCTATGGCGAATTCTCTGGACAAGATCCAGGACAAGTTGAGACAAGGCAACAAGGGGAAATCTAGGATCGTCCAGACCCGACTGGTAGGCTACGATACGAGCGGTTATGGCTCGGGCCCCGTCACTCGAGGCTCCCCGGGCGTGACTTCGGGTTTGAGTCTTAAAAAACACAAAGTTGGAACGACTGTTATGGACTTGACGACAACCGCTCCTTCAAAACCCAAACACGTGTTGCCATCGTGTTTTGTGAAACGCAATTTCTTCGAGGGTACGTCGTTGGAGGTCGAACGGGCGGACTCACTGTTTTTTGAGCAGATGGATCACCCAACTCGGAGGTTGTCCCTGGCGCAGAATGCTAATGTCATCATGCGGGTACTATCCATGGCCTCGATGTTGGCCGAGGGAAACTTCGGGCAGCAGCTCAAAATTAACCGCTTGAAGTCCCTCCTGGCTGCTTCGGAGGAAAAAGTGAAGAAGGCTACTGAGGATGTTGAGGCTACGACCAAAGAGATGACGACATGGGCTGACGTGATTGCCAAGCTAGAGGTGGACAAAAGGAAAGCCGTCGACCAGAATAAAAAGTTGAAAGATGCCTTCTTTCCCAAGGAGGATGAGGATGAAGACACCAAGGGTTTGATGAGCATGGCACATTTCCTTTCCCGGCTGGACAGGATCTGGAAGAACTGAGGGACACGACTAAACTAAGCTTTCAAAATGTCGTGGATCAGATCAGGACTCTTCATCCGGAGTTGGATCTTGATACTGATCGGATCAGCTATTTGTACAAGGTCGAGGATGGTCGGATTGTAGTCCCTGATTATATGATCGTTGATGATTCTCAGCCCGGTGAGCCCCATCAACCAGTCCATCCTGAAGCCCAGCAACCTCAGAGTGAGGGCCAACCTGGTGTCCAGGAGGAGGAGGGTAATTAGTTTGGCCTGCGTGCCTAAATATATGTAATTTATTGTTTTTGCTCGTGGACTTGGTCCCCGTTTTATGTAATTTTGAACAAGTCGACCCTTCGGGGTCGCAATTTCTCAACGAATGTTTCCGGCCTGGGTGGTCATTTTGTTATTTTTGCAGTGTTTTTGTTTCCACATATGGTTGCCCGTCCGTCGGAGGACTTTTATTTTAAATGTATGATTTCGCTAAGTATTTTGTGCCCGTCTGACATAAGGAATATGATATAGTGGTTGAATAGGGGGTAAATGCTTGTTAGAAAGTGTGACTCGTCGGTTAAGGGAACTAGTCAGATGTATGGAGGCTGGCTCCGGGTCGGTATCTGAGTCAAGATCATGGCTCGGATTCCGTGGCTTGAACGTCCCATCGCGAGCTGGGCTTCTGCCTGGTCGTAGTACTTAGGCAACGTCGGACTCGTTTGAGTATTCGTCTGTGCAACAATTACCTTCCTCATTGTGAGGGGGTCCTGTTGATCAAACGTTTTGGGCTGCAATGTTTGTACTTGGGCATGCAGGTTTGGTCGGACCATATGCTCCTCGTTTGGGAGTTGAGCAGGGCGACCTTCATACTAGTTGTAGTATTGCTTGAGTTTCTCGGTGTTCCACGGCTGAGCGAGCTCTTCCCCTTGAAGATTTTCTAAGTAATAGGCTCCGTTTTTGGTCTTTGCTCGGACGCGATATGGGCCCTCTCAATTTGGTGCCAGCTTCCCTTCTCGGGAGTCTTTGTGATTTCTTCTTAAGACGAGACTTTTGACTTCAAATGATTGCTTAATAACCTCTGTGTCATGTCAAGCTGCTATTTTTTATTTAAGTGTAGCTTCTCGAAGAGCAACTTCCGATTGGATTTCTTCGACTAAGTCGAGCTCTTCTCTCAGTGTTTCAGAGTTGGTGTCTTGGTCCATAGGTGATTCTGTTCGCCTGGACGGTATGTGCATCTCTATGGGGATGACCACTTCAGTCCCGTATGCTAGCCGGAATGGGGATTCCCCGATTGTTGAGTGAGGTGTGGTCCTATACGCCCAAAGAACGATGTGTAATTCTTTGACCCAGTGTTATTTGTGCTCGTCCAACCTTCGTTTAAGACCTCTTAAGATTACCCTGTTTGCAGCTTCGCTTTCCCGTTAGTCTAAGGGTGCTCGACCGAGGCGAAGTGTTGTTTGGTTCCCACCGAGGTTACGAATTCCTGGAAATGCTTGTCGGTGAACTGGGTCCCATTATCTGTTACAATGACGAGCGACACCCCGAATTGGGCGAGGATGTTCCGCTTGAAGAAGCGTAAGATGTTGAGTGCAGTGATTTTGGCCAAGGCATCTGCTTCTATCCATTTAGTGAAATAATCGACGCCCACAATGAGATACTTGTTTTGGCCGGTGCCGATGACGAATGGCCCTAATATATCTAGCCCCCACCATGCAAACGACCATGGGGAAGATAGTGATTTCAACTCGGTAGGAGGTGCTACGTGTATGTCACCATGCCGTTGGCATTTGTCACATTTTTAATGTTCTCCTTCGTGTCGTTCTGCATCGTCGGCCAGTAGTATCCTGCTCGTAGGATTTTACGGGAGAGTGATCGCCCACCTGGATGTGATCCCTTCGTGGACTTCCCTCAACACGTGTGAAATGTTTTCTTCCTCAATGCACCTGAGGAGTGGCTTGGAGAAACCTCGATGATACATCTTTCCCTCGACCATGGTATATGAGCATGACCTACGTCGCACGATGCTGGTCATTTTTGGGTCCGTTGGTAATTCGTCCTTGGTCAAGTAATTGAATATTGGGGTCATCCAACATTTAGCGTCGCCCACGACATTGACGTCTTCCGGGGCTGAAGATTGCCCAATGATGGGTCGAGGAAGTATCTCCTGTATGACAGATTTGTTGCCCCCTTTCTTCTTGGTACTTGCTAGTTTGGACAATATATTCGTTCGGGTATTGTTCTCGCGCGGGACATGCCTGACTTCTACGAACATGAATCGTTTTAGTTTCTCTCTGACCAAAGCTAAGTATTCAGTCATGTTGTCCTTTTTGGCTTGAAAATCACCTCGCACTTGGTTGGTGACCAACTGGAAGTCTGTGCATATTACAATTTCCTCTACCCCTAGGTCATCTGCAAGGCGTAAACCGGCCAGGAAGGCCTCGTATTTCGCTTGATTATTCAACGTGGGGAAAGATAAGGTTAAGGATACTTCGATGATGGTTCCTTCTTCGTTCTCCAATATCACCCCGGCCCCACTGCCTGTCGAGCTAGACGCTTTGTCCACGAAGATGATCCACATAGATGGGGATGTTAAAGTTTGTTCGGTGAAGGTAAGTTATGCTACAAAGTCGGCCAAGCCTTGAGCTTTTAGGGCCTGCCTTCCCTTGAACTTGATGTTGAACTCGGATAGTTCTAGCGACCATTTCAGCATTCGTTCGGCCATATCCGGCCTTCCGAGCATCTGCTTGATGGGTTGGTCCATCGTTACGACAATAGTATGGGCTAAGAAGTAGTGTCACAACATTCTTGTTGTGAAGAAGAGGTTCAGCGCTACCTTTTCGATTTGCAGGTATCTGAGCTCAGGGCCGCTCAAGGCTTTGCTCGTAAAGTAAATAGACTTTTACCCTTCAGGAAGTTCACGAATAAAGGTCACGCTCACCGCCTCGTTTGCCACGGCGAGGTAGAGGTATAATGTTTCGCCTTTGTTAGGCCTGGAGAGTACTTGGGGCTCGGATAATGCTTTTTTCAGGTGGGCCAGGGCTTGCTCGCATTCGTCAGTCCATTCGAAAGTTGATTCTTTGCGAAAGAGTTTGTAGAATGGGAGTGCGTGCTGGGAGGACTTAGCCACAAACCAGGCAAGGGAAGCGAGCACTCCGTTTAGAGATTGTATAGATTTCTTAGAGTTTGGGTTAGGAATCTCTGTGAACGCCCGACATTTGTCGGGGTTGGCTTTGATTCCCCGCTCGGTTAAATAAAACCCGAGGAATTTGCCCGCTCGAACTTCGAACGTGCATTTTTCAGGGTTGAAGCGCGTCTTGCATTTTCGAGCTTGGTCGAACACCTTTCGTAGGTGGGAAGTGTGATCCGTCTCTTGCCGAGATTTAACGATCATGTCGTCCTTATATACTTCGAGCATGTCTCCAATTTCTTCTCGGAAAACCTTATTCATCATGCGCTGATAAGTGGTGCCCGCGTTTTTCAGGCCGAATGGCATAACATTATAGTAGTAATTGCCCGATTCGTTCATGAAAGCCGTGTGCTTTTTGTCGATCACGGCCATGGGGATTTGAGTGTAACCCGAATAGGCGTCCATAAATGATAGTAGTTCGAAACCGGTTGAATTGTCGACCAGATTGTCGATATTTGGCAATGGATAAGCATCCTTCGGGCAAGCCCGATTGAGATCGGTATAATTAACGCACATTCTCCACTTTCCATTAGATTTTTTCACAAGTACAACGTTAGAGAGCCAGGTTGTGTACTTGGCCTCTGTTACAAAGTTTGCCTCTAGGAGTTCTTCTACAGCTTTTTCGGCCGCTTTAGTTTTTTCGGTCAATTGTTTCCTCCTCCGTTGGGCAACGACTTTGTGATTAGGATCGATGGAGAGATGGTGGCAGGCCACGTCCGGGTCAAGTCCGGGCATCTCCGTTGCACTCTATGCGAATAGATCTGCATTTCCTTTCAGGCACGTCTCTAGTTGTTTCTTTGCCAGGTCTAGGAGATGGCCCCCGATCTTCATGCATCTGTTCGGATCTTCCCCCAGAGGGATCAGCTCGAACTCACCGTCGGGGATTAGTCGGGCTAACAAAGTGGATGGCTGCTGGGAGCTTTTGGTTTCGTCCGGAAACCTGTCATCTAGGTCGATGGAGTCGACCCGAGGGAGAGGCGTGGGCGCTTCTGTGTTTCCGGAGGATGTTGAGGCGGAAGCTTTGGGCTGGTATGATATCGAGCTAAGGCCTTTAGAGGCTACCTCGAAACAGCGACGGGCAGCTTCAACATCACTGTGCAGGGTGGCCACTTTCCCCGAAGCCGTGTAGTACTTCATCTTCAGATGGATAGTTGATGGAACGGCCAGGAGATCGGCCAAAGTTGGTCGACCGAGAATGCATTAGTACAGGGAAGGGAAATCGACGACCAGAAATTAGACGCTTACTGACCGGGCGGTTTCTACGGCCCCAAAAGTGACTATGAGATCGACATAACCCCGTGGTAGAGATATTGTCGCGTTGAAACCCAGCAGGTTGGATCCCACGTATGGTGTCAGATGGGTCTCGTTCAGCTAAAGTGTCGCGAACAGTTGCGAATACATGATATCGCACGAACTGCCCTGGTCGACTAGTATTCTTCGAACGTCGAAATTGGCCATTTGGGCCCGAATGAGCAATGGGATGCTAGCATTAGGTTCTCCCCCTAGTAGTTCCTCTTTGTAAAAGGAGATGGGCACTGAGTTGTCTCTGGGTGGGTCTAACATAGCGTTCAGGGTCAGTCCCTTTGCGATTAGTTGGTCGAACTTCCTCTTCACAGAACCGACCGTGATCTTATTAAATCCTCCACCTGAAATCACCATTGCGGAGGGGAATGCTTCCCAGGGGCTATGGGAAGACAGATAGCCCGAACTTCTTTAACGATCGGGCAGAAAGAAATCTTCAGGGTGATAAATGCTGAGAGCGACCAGAATATTGGTGTCTGCGGGCACCACCACCACTTCCTCGACTTTTATGGTCTCTTGCGCCTCTAGCCTAGAGGTTTCTTTGGATTTCGTGAATTGTTTGAGATGGCCGTCTTTTATGAGTATTTCGATTGCGTCTTTCAGATGAATGCAATCCTTAGTATTGTGTCTGTGGCTTTTGTGGAACCTATAGTACTTAGTTTTGTCAGTGCCCGGCTTGGTAGGCAGCTGCTTGGGAAAGCAAACCCCCGCTTGCCGGAATTCTGAATTGGTGCACTCAGACAATATTTTCTCCCTCGAAACCGAGAGAGTAGTATACTCACAAAAGCGACCTACTGGTCCTCTTTGCTCCCGCAATTCACGGAGGCAGTCTTCCTTTCTTTTGTCACCTCCCCGACGAGATGTCGAGGGCTCATCGTCTTTGGAAGGGTTGGCGTCTTCTCTACGCCTGGCATCACGAACGGAGCTAGACACTTGCTTCTCTTTGTACTGGATGTATGCTTGCGCCTTTAGGAGGAAAGCGTCCAGAGTGGAAGGCGTTTTGATGCCCACTACTCGGTGGAAATCAATGGACGGGCGGAGCCCGCGCTCCAGCAAATAATTTTTCATGTCATTCGTGGTCGAGACCTGGATAACTTCTTTGTTGAACCTTTCGATATAGGTTCTGAGGGGCTCATCTTTGCCTTGGATAATGGCTTCGAGAGATGCCTCTATCTTGGGATGGCGTCGGGAGGCGGTGAAATGCCTGGAAAAAGTTCGACCGAGTTGTCTCCAGGAAGTGATGAATTCGGGCTCAAGACTTTTGTACCAAGTCATCGCCCTTTTCCTTAAGGTGGTCGGAAAGATACGACATTTGATCGCTGCTCGGACGCCCCTGTAATCAAGCAGGGTGTCGATGTTCTCAATATGTTCGTCGGGATCCGTCATTCCGTCATATGAACCTAAGGGTGGGGGTTTTTCGAGCCCTCTTGGTAGCTTGGTAGCCATAATCTCAAAGGAGAGAAGACCTCTGGTATCGTCGTCGTCACTGGAGGTGAACGAAGGGGATCTTGAACGGCGTTTTCTGTTTCGTCGCGGGGACAGAGAGTTCGACCTGTTCTTTCTTGATCATCTTGGAGATGGGGCACGATTGATGATGGAGAAAAAGGGGTGTACCTGCAAATGCACTCCGATGCTAAAGTCAGAGAGTGAGCAACGAGTGAGCAAGTACGAGGTTTTTGTGTGAAGATTTGAATACCCGACCCTCTCAAATGAAAGGATTTTTATACTGGTCCAAATGGATGGTCATTGGCCCGTATTGTTGGGTGTGGATCGTGGATTCCGTAATAACTGCTAACGGTTAAGAATAAATCGTTGGGGCGATACTTGCCTCGCTCAGTGTGTCAGTTGATCGGATGGTACTGGTGTCGAGCAAGGGATATGTCGAGCGGCCGTCAACGGGTTATTGGGCTGATTGGGCGTGAGAGTGCTTGGGCCCAAATCCATAATTTGGGGCAGTCCGGAACAATTTTTATTTTAAAAAATATTACTTTAAAATGTCAAATATATATATATATATATATATATATATATATATATATATATATATATATATATACTTTAAAAAAATACTTTTAAACCCGTGAAATAAGCAATTTGAACCTAACAATATAAACCTAACGAGTTGAACTGAGATGTTTGTGAACTTCTAATAAGTCGAGTTTGAGCTGGAAAAAAGTTCGTGAGGAACTCGAACTCGAATCAGCAAATTCTTAACGAGTCGTGTTTGAGCTGGAAAAAAAGTTCGTGATAAACTTGAACTCGGCCAATTTTTAACGAGTCAAACTAGGTTGAGGCAAGTTCGACTCTACTCATTTCCAGCCCTAGTCGCAAGTGTCTCCTACTCCGGTGACTCTACACTCGGGCAAACTTTCAAGCTCGCCAATCTCACCTCCCTCTAAGATAACATAGACGAAATTCATTATATCCTACCTTCAATTGACAACGAAGGAAACAATGTGTTCAGAAAATTTAAGCTCAAGACTCGAGCATATGTTAGGGATATGTGGGATACATATTTTAGTTTCGAAGAAAAAAATCCGCTCAAGTTGGAAGCGACGCTACAAAGATCGGTCAAAGATATCCGGAAGAAGTGCAAGCATCTACCGAGATATTGAAATGTTATATTTGATTTTATGTTGAAATCACCATTGTAATAATTATTTTATGTTATAAATGTCAATCTCATTTTGGAAAGTTCATTTTCTTTTGAAACTGTTTATGGTGTTTTTCCGTATATGTAACTACGAATGTGTTTCAGAGATGCATCTCCGGAACAAATTAAACCTAATATATAAGGCACCTCTTGTAACGCCCCAAATTTTATTTAATTATTTTAATTGGATTGTTGTATGTTGTGTGTGGAGGGAAGAAATATTATTTAATATAATATATGTTTATATTGAATAATTATTATTGGATAAAAATAAAATAATTGGAATAATAAGAGTTAAAGGGTAAGGTGGTCATTTGGTGAAATTATTGAGGGTAAAGGTGGAAGTTCATAAGTTGTCTAAGGGGTTAAGTGGTAAGGAGAAAAATAATCGTATTTTGTGAAAAGATGAATGATCGTGAAAAGCTGAAAAGAGAGAAGAGAAAGGGTTGTGGTTTGAAGAGGAGAATCTGCGAGGAAGAAGAGTTTTCTCATTAAAACCAAGGTAAGGGTGGGATTCTTCTGTCTATTAAGGGTTTTATAATGGGAATTGGGTAGATTGATGATTAGAGGTTTGGGGTTTTGGTGATTGAGTAGGTATTGTTGTTGAATGGTTGGTAATTTGA
This sequence comes from Lathyrus aphaca, assembly GCA_963966055.1. Taxonomy (NCBI): domain Eukaryota; kingdom Viridiplantae; phylum Streptophyta; class Magnoliopsida; order Fabales; family Fabaceae; genus Lathyrus; species Lathyrus aphaca. The sequence goes on from OZ014519.1 coordinate 433,669,434, forward strand.
TGTTGTTATGCGATAATTATATGAATTGGATATTAGTATGAGTGATTTTGTAATTGTCTGGCTGGAAAAGTGGTTTTTGGTGCATAAATTTGTAGTGGTTTGAGTACAGGTCACAAAAGGAAGAACTGTGACAACCGCAGAGCTCGCTTAGCGAGTAGGAGCTCGCTTAGCGAGCTGGAGTTCTCTTAGTGAGCAAGTTGAACTTTGGAAGTGTCAGAATACAGAGAGTTGCTCGCTTAGCGAGTAATTCCCCTCGCTTAGCGAGACCTGGAGTGAAAAATGTTGTTATTTAATTCTGAAAAATTCCTTAAAACTATATAATTAATTTAGTAATGCTTAGGAATCGATGTGGTGTACTTAAAGGCAGTGAAAGAAGAGTTATACATGTAATTTTAGTGATAATTAGTATAGCTTGAAAATGAACATAGATGAGTATGTTTATTGGTTTTGTTGTTGTTGTTATGTGTTGTAATTTTTGTTGTGATTAGATGGTACTGTTGTTGATGTGTGTTGATGCGGTAAGTGGAAGCTTGATACTTTGTTGTGTGTACTCGATTGAAGTTTACTTATGTTGTTGTATACTAAGATATGCATGAAGTTGATGAAATTCGTTGTTGTGATGAGTTATTGCATGTTAGTTGTTGTTGTTGAGTTGTAGGATGTAGTCGTTGTATATATGCATGTATGTCATTGATGTTGCATGACATGTGCATGGTTGAGCCAATATACCAAGGTAGGGTATGTTCGTTGGATCCTAGTGGGATCATTGTGATGTTGGTGCAGTCATGAAATAGGGATCGTGCATGGCCATGAAATAGGGGTCAAGGGTGTGATCATGAAATAGGGATCATACTGGACCATGAAAGAGGGGTCAAGAGTTCCGACGGGAACTGGATCTTGAAATAGAGGTCGAACTATGGTACTGCATGCATAGAGTCAAGTAGAGTCTCATTACATGATTGTCATTGTTGTGTATGGTGTGGATGTGTGTGTGATGTGATTGTGTAATTGTTGATGTTGTGAAGTGGGGTCTAATTATGATACTTGTTAGTTCTTATTATATCGCTCTTTTGTGATATAAGTATCTCACTCCTTCTATTTGAATGTTACCCTTATGTTGGTAACATACAGGTGAGCAGGATAAGTTGAGTTGTGGGCAGTGAAGTCAGTGTACTTCGCGTCTTTAGGATGTTGACTCTGATATGTCACTTTGGGTGTCAAGACGGCGTTTTCACTTATTTACTTATTCCTAAGAAAACATTTTGTAATCGAATCGGTGTTTGAAGTTTCTTTTAAAAATATTTTCTGCTACAAGTTGAATGATTTATACAAAACGTATCATTGAGCCATGTGTGGTTTTGTCGAATTGTGATACCTAAATGTTTTGGTGAAATTAAAATACTCTGATTTTTATTAATAATTTTGTGGGGTATTTGTGTGTTACAAAGTGGTATCAGAGTAGGTCGGTTCGTCCGACCAAGTAGTTCAGTCGTTGAGTTGTTGTGTTATTGTTGAGTGTTGTTGTTATTGTTGTTGTTGACTTCGAAATCATTTTTGGATTGTTGTTGTGTGATAGACTTAGAATGGTTTGAAGAAACGATGTCGCACTCGCCACTACTATGCAAGCAATGGCAATAGTCGTGCTAAATCCGATGAATGGCACTGGCCGTGCGGTTGGGTGCGCACAGATTGGTAGCTGAAGCTGCAGATTGGTGGGTTGGCACTCGTCAACGGTTGGATGTGTCTGGTGAGGCAGTCACCTGGACTGTCTTTAGAAGAGAATTTATGAGGAAATATTTTCCTGAATATGTTCGGTAAAAGAAGGAAATCGAGTTTCTGGAGCTTAAACAAGGCAGTATGTCAGTGACTGAGTATGCTGCTAAGTTTATTGACCCGACGAAGTTTTATGTGCATTATAGTGAGGCGACTGTTGAGTTCTCGAAATATGTTAAGTTTGAGAGGATTGATCCATGAGATTAAGTAGGCGATTGGCTACCAGAGAATCTGAAGGTTTCCAGATTTGGTGGTTTGTTGTAGGATTTTTTAGGAAGACAACAAGGCTCGATCTGAGCATTTCTAAGGTTTAGTTGGGATAAGATGAAAACAACAAATGCATCATGGGAAACCTTATGCAGCTCCTGCTGCTAAGGGTAAACAAATACAAAATGAGGGAAAAAGGCCAAGTAGGGGAGGTGCTCCTGTTTTGCTGAAGTGCTGTAGATGCAATGAGTTGGGTCATCGTGACAGTGAGTGCATGAGTGACGTGAAGAAATGCTTCAAGTGTGGTCAACATGGACACTTGATTGTTGAGTACAAATCTAATATGGTTACTTGCTTCAACTGTGGGTAGCAAGGTCACATCAGTACACATTGCCAGAAGTCAAAGAAAGCTGCAATTGGAGGAAAAGTGTTCGCTTTGACAGGGAAACAGACTTCTAGTGAGGATCGTTTGATCAGAGGTACTTGTTATATTAACGGTATTCCGTTGATTGCTAAGATTGACACAATTGCTACGCACTGTTTTATTTCTATTGATTGTGTGAGGCGATTATGACTTGTTGTTTCTCCGATGAAAGGAGAGATGGTTATCGAGACTCGTGCAGATGGGTCATTAACTACTTCTCTCATGTGTCTGAATTGTCTGTTATCGATTTATGGTAAGGACTTTGGTATGGATTTTATTTGTTTGCCGTTGGGAGGTTTGGACATGATTCTGGGTATGAATTGGTGGGAGTATAACCATGTTCATATTAATTGTTTCAGTAAGTTGGTTCGGTTTCTTACTCCTGGTGAAGAGGAAGAAGAAGTTGGTTATTTGTCTGCTCGAGAGTTGAAAGAACTTATGAATGAAATATCACAAGTTTTGGCGTTGTTTGCATCGTTGTTAGTGGAGAATGTTATGGCAATTAGTGAATTGCAAGTGGTGAGAGATTTCCCAGAAGTGTTTCCAGATGATGTTGGGGATGTGCCGCCAGAGAGAGAGAGGTGGAGTCAGTATTGATCTTGTGCCAGGAACAAGACCTATTTCAATGGCACAATATCATATGTCAGCTTCCGAGTTATCTGAGTTGAAGAAATAGTTAGAGGAACTGTTAGAAAAGATTTGTGAGACCGAGTGTAACACCATGGGGAGCACCGATATTGTTGGTAAAGAATAAAGATGGTAGCATGAGGTTGTGTGTTGATTACAGGCAACTGAATAAGGTGACAATTAAGAACAAGTATCCACTCCCAAGGATAGATGATCTGATGGATCAGTTGGTTGGTGCTCGTGTATTTAGTAAGATCGATTTGTGATCGGGTTATCATCAGATAAGAGTGAATGTTAAAGATATTCAGAAGACTGCTTTTAGGACTCGGTATGGACACTATGAAAATGTAGTGATGCCATTTGGAGTTACTAATGCACCTGGGGTATTCATGGAGTATATGAATCGGATTTTCCATGAGTATTTGGACCAATTTGTCATTGTTTTTATTGATAACATTCTGATTTATTCTAAGTCAGAAGAAGAGCATGTTTAACATTTGCGGATTGTGTTGCAAGTGTTGAAAGAGAATAAGTTGTATGCTAAATTGTCAAAGTGTGAATTCAGGTTGAAAGAGGTGAGTTTTCTTGGTTATGTGATTTCAGAAAAAGGGATTGTTGTGGATCCATCCAAGGTAGATGCAGTGCTATAATGGGAGACTCTGAAGCCAGTGACAGAAATTAGAAGTTTCTTGGGGTTGGCTGGTTACTATCGAAGATTTATTGAAGGATTTTCGAAGTTGGCACTTCCATTGACCCAATTGACTTGTAAGAACAAAGCTTTTGTGTGGGATTCTCAGTGTGAGAATAATTTCATTGAGCTGAAGAAGAAGTTGACTACTACCCTAATTTTTATTTTACCAAAAGCGGATGAACCGTTTGTGGTTTATTGTGATGCTTCATTGATGGGTTTAGGTGGGGTATTGATGCAAGATGGTCAGGTTGTGGTGTATGCTTCGCGTCAGTTGATAATTGATGAGAGGAATTATCCTACTCACGATTTGGAGTTAGCAGTTGTGATTTTCGTATTAAAGATTTGGAGGCATTATCTATATGGTTCAAGATTTGAAGTTTATAATGATCACAAGAGTTTTAAATATCTGTTTGATCAGAAAGAGTTGAATATGAGGCATAGACGTTGGTTGGAATTTCTGAAGGATTATGACTTTAGTTTGAATTATCATCCCGGTAAATTTAATGTTGTAGTTAATGCCTTGAGTCGGAAGGCATTGCATATGTCAGTTATGATGGCTAAAGAGTTAGAGTTGATTGAACAATTCAGAGATATGAGTTTGGTTTGTGAACAGACACCTCATAATGTGATGTTGGAAATGCTGAAGGTTAATATTGATTTTCTTGATCGTATTCGGGAAAGTCAGAAGTCAGATGTGAAATTGGGGGACTTGATGGTTAATGATGAACGAGTTGGAAATAATGAGTTTCGAGTTGATGAACAAGGAGTACTTCGATTTCGGGATCATATTTGTATTCCCGATGATCTTGAGTTGACAAGAATGATTCTTGAGGAAGGGCATATAAGTGGTTTGGGTATTCATCCAGGAGCGACGAAAATGGGTTTGAAGAAGATATTTTGGTGGCTTGGTATGAAGCGATATGTGGCTCAGTTTGTTTATGCATGTTTTACTTTTTAGAAGTCGAAAGTGGAGCATCAGAAACCTTCTAGTTTGATGCAACCGTTGGATATTCCTGAGTGGAAATGGGATAGTATATCGATGGACTTTGTTACGGGGTTACTTACTACTCCAAGAGGGCATGATGCCATTTGGGTAATCGTTGGTAGGTTGACCAAGTCAGTGCATTTTATTCCGATTGGTATTACTTATTCTTTGCAGAGGTTGGCAGAGATATATGTCGGTGTGATTGTGAAGTTACATACCGTTGAATATTGTGTCGGATAGAGATTCACGGTTTACTTCGAGATTTTGGGGGAGTTTGCAAGAGGCATTGGGTTTGAAGTTGAAGTTGAGTTCAACTTATCATCCTCAGACTGATGGACAGACAGAGAGAATGATACAATCTTTGGAATATTTGTTGAGGGTTTGTGTGCTTGAACAATGAGGTTCTTGGGATAGTCATTTGTCGTTGATCGAATTTACTTATAACAATAGTTATCATTCAGGTATCAGAATGGCGCTATTTGAAGCTTTGTATGGTCGAAGATGTCGGACACCTTTGTGTTGGCATGGGTCAGATGAGAGTGTTGTACTTGGACCTGATATTGTGAAGCAGACTATTGAGATGGTGAAGTTGATTCGAGATAAGACGAGGACTTCACAGAGTAGTCAGAAAAGTTACCATGATAAGAGAAGAAAAGATCTTGAGTTTCAAGAAGGAGACCATGTGTTTTTTAGGGTTACTTCGGTGACCGGTGTTGGATGAGCTTTAAAGTCGAGAAAGCTTACTCCTAAGTTTATTGGTCCGTATCAGATTTCAGCGATATTTAGACCTGTTGCTTATTGAGTGGCGTTGCCACCGAGATTGTCCAATTTGCATGATGTGTTTCATGTTTCGCAGCTTCGGAAGTATGTTTTGGATCCGTCACATGTGATACCTATGGACGAAGTCGAGGTAAGAGATAATCTTACAGTTGAAGCATTACCAGAATGAATTGATGGTCGGGAGGTAAAACGGTTGAGAGGCAAGGAAATTGTCCTTGTGAAGGTGGTTTGGGGAGGAGCTGTCGGTGGGCACATGACTTGGGAATTAGAGAGCATGATGCGAGAGTTGTATTCGAATATTTTTACATGAGGCAAGTTTTCGAGGACGAAAACCTTTTAAGTGGGGGAGAGTTGTAATGCCCCAAATTTTATTTAATTATTTTAATTGGATTATTGTATGTTGTGTCTGGAGGGAAGAAATATTATTTAATATAATATGTGTTCATATTGAATAATTATTATTGGATAAAATAAAATAATTAGAATAATAAGAGTTAAAGGGTGAGTGGTCATTTGGTGAAATTAGTAAGGGTAAAGGTGGAAGTTCATAAGTTGGTCCAAGGGGTTAAGTGGTTGTCGCTCCCGACAAATGAAAATGGATCAGATGAAGGTACAAACGCGAACGGTCGGCGAAGGGTACAGTGAGAACACACAGCCATGAACTCACTGGAGAATGAATAGAGTCGCCAGCTAGGCATTTTTATCCCGGAGGAAAGGTAATGCTGCATAAACCTAGAAAGAGATGGATAAGACGGTTGCGAACCAGAGAGACCGAGAAAGGGGGTTGGTTACAACCTGGGAAGGTATTAGCACCCAGATTGTCCGCCGTACTCGACGGGATCCACGCTTAAAAGATTTGTGTTTTAAAGGGGTAGTGTCAGTGCAATCGGTGTGTAAAAGAGCTGGAAAAGGATGTACAAGTGTCAGTGTAAAAGAAGTGTAAAGTGTGATATATACAGTGTCAGTGTAAGGACAGGAGTGAAATGCTCATGACCATGAGGCTTAAAAGAATGAAGCTGGAAGGAGGGGGAATGTACAGAGACTTTTGTTCGATAACTGTTAAGTTATGCCTACGTATCCTCTCGTGCAATGAGGAAGTCAGAACACCGTAGTTCGACCCAAAGAGACTGAAAGGTGAATTGACTTGTGAACTGCTTACTTGCCTATGCTCAAGTGTATGATCTGTCTGGCACAGATGCAAACTGTCTTGCATTAGACGGAAGAAGCGAGTTTTCGTTTGTGAGTGAATAAGATGAGAAAAGAATCCCGGAGGAGACGATTATTGTTGGTTTTTGAGTTTTCAGTCTTTTATTGCTTTTGAAAATTTGTCATAGGTTAATGAGCTTAAGCCTAAACCAATGGGTTGGTAAACTCATCACATCTTCCCTCTGATTAGGGGTAATGAGAGTACTTTAAGTGTGAAGTCAGATTCTCACACTTAATCACCTTTGGTGTAGGATTAAGATCATTAACCTACTTGTGATTATTTAGGTGTTTTTGTGGTTTTTGTTTAGTGTTAAGTAATGAGGTTAAGCCATAATCAAGGATTAAACAGACTCATTACACCATCCTAATAGAAGGATAATAGATGAGAATGTTTAAGCTGAGGAAAATTCCTCAACTTAATCCATGATTAGGGATTAAACTCATGACAAAACAAGCCTTTGATTAAGTGGATTTTACTTAATGATATGATGATGAAGTGGATTTTATGATTTGTAAGACAACTTGAGGGGGACTTGTCCATTAACACTAGGGTTAGTCCTTCTTAACCAATTAAGGAAGAATTAGAACCCTAATGCAAGGCCCAAGTTACAAGTGTGATGTCTTGATGATTGTTAAGTGAATTGGTTGAGATATTTAAACACATTAAGGGTTTAATACTTAGGATTAAAGTTATACACTCCATCCTAAGAGAAGGATGCAGGCATAAGCTTAATCACAAAGCCTTAAAGCCTTTAGGGTTTAGTCCCTGATTATGAGATGAGAAAAGAAGACTCAAAAGAGACACAAAGGTAAAACTAAGAGGGGAGACTAATCAAAACCCTAATCATTGTCATGCTTGGTTGTTCCTAAGGTTTGTGAGGTTTTCAAGAACAATCTTCAATGGAACCACCAGGAAGCAGATGAAAGGATCAAGAGAAGCAAAGTAACTTGCTTCATTCAAGAAGTCAAGTCACTTGAAGGAAGAAAGTGGGAAGAAGAAGAATGAGCAAGCTCAATCTCAAACACAAACAAAAATGCAGCAATGGATGCAAGAAAGATGAAAAGAAAAGTTATGAGAAGTGAAGGCAAATTCACTTCTCAAGTTTACTTACCACCTGAAATGTTAGAAAGAAAAGCAATGCAATGCAAGATGGGATGAAATGGCATGATGCTAAGCAAAACCAGAAGCATGTTGATGATGATTATGATGTCATGAGGTGCTGCAAACATGAGGCAAGGCATGGGGATGTTCATACAAGATCATGGATGCAAATGATGCAAGTTAAGGAGCATGAATGAACATGAAAAGTTATGAAGCATACTGTAACACGGTGGGAGAACTGACTTTTAGTTATGTTGCGGATAGCAAGAGTCGCCACCGACTTTTATTTTATCCATAAGGAAAGGGTATAAAAGAACAGGAAAGACCTTAAGAGAATATTTTGGGTCCGGGGGGTAGGTTATGAAAAGGGAAGGTATTAGCATCCTTTTCATCCATGGTTATCCATGGGCTCTTAGGTACTTAAGCTCACTTTAAATTGTTTTTGAAAGTGTAGTGTGTGAATAGAAAATTTTCAGAATAGTTAATAAATAATCCATGTACGGATGTGTAAAAACTTGTTTGAAAATTTGTTGGAAATTTGTTTAAGTGTGAAAAAGTTTTGAAGTGAGCAAGTACATAGGAGTGACCTACCCTAATGTTTAAAGTCTTTCTTGTTCTTTATCCTTTCCTTGGTAAGACTATCCCTACTATTAAGGAGTAGGTAGTCATTACTTTGGATGTAAAGGGACAGGTGAGGGACATTTTGTTTTTATCAAGGCAATTGTGGGGTGTATTAAGCACATATGAGGGACTATCATCATTTTTCGAAGGGACTCGATTCGTAAAGGCAACCATAAAGGACTTGATGATTTTCTTTTAAGGGACTTGCTTTATACACCCCACTTGACCATTATTCGTAGGCAACTTGAGGGATAACCTTAGAAATGTGAGACGGCGATTAAAAATCGACTTACGTGTGTGTGAGTGTTTATTTTAATTATCTTTGATTAAAATGATCTAATTTATTTTAAATAAAATACATGTTTTTCACTCCCTAATTACTAACCATAGCAAAAATAATTAAATAATTATAAAATTTACATCCAAGAAGCAATTACAAAATTATAATAATAAGCAAAATAAATAGCAAATTAAATAATAAGCAAATTAAAAAATATATAAACAAAATAGTAAGCAATAAATAGATAAATATTGGGTTAGTGATAAATAATAATAATAATAATAATTAGAAATAACAAACAAGGTTAGAAACATAAAAATATAATAGTAAATAATAGCATGGTTAGTAAATAATAAAGATTAATGAAATATATAAAATTAATAAAGCAAAATAAATAATATGATTAGTAATAACAATAATAAATAAAATTAACCAAAATTATAATAATAAGAATAGATCAACAATTTTTAATATAAACAATTATATTTAGAAAAAAAAAATATGAGCAAACAATTATTTTAATTTTACAAGTTATTAAGTTATTTTTAAATATATTATAATTACAAAGACTTAATTGTTCAATTATTTTTAAATAAACAAAAATTATAAAAGTATTCACATATTATATAAAGAGAAGAATGAATTATAAGATTTAATTTTTATTGATTATAGATTCAATTGTTTTAAAAATAATCATAGCATAAAATATATTTACATCATATATGAAGAAAATGGTGTATAATTACATTTACAAAAATATTAATTTTTATTAAATGAATAGGTACATGGTAATTATATTAGAATAAAATAATTAAGTTTTTTAATAGTTAGTTAGAAAATAAATTAGGGTTTTTAAGATTAGGGTTTTGAAAAGAATAAGGTTTAATGTACATAAAAATATTAAGATTTAATTTATAATAATAATCTACTAAAAAAAATAGGGAAAACTATAAATTAATGTGGATTTGAGAAAACAATATATACATATATGTGTTATTTAGAAATTTGCTTGAATTTATTTATGAAAATAATATAGGGAATAATGTAAGAAAATAATAACTAAAAAATAAAAAGAATGAAAATTAAACAAAATCAGGACCTGGGATTTGAACCCAGGTCCTTTACCTGGTTAATGAGGAAGGCTACCAACTGGGCTGCGTGCAAATAGTGCAAGAAGGATGAGTGTCCATTGGTTTTGTTCTTTAAACCTGGAAATTCATAAAAAAAATGATAAACAACAAAAAGGCCTGGGTATAGAATCGAACCCAGGACCTATTAATCAAAGAGACACGCATATGACCAATCCTGCTGGGTGAGCTATCCTGTTAAAGCATGGACCACAAACAATAATATAATATAACTTCTACTTGAATGAAAAAAATAAGAAAAAGGGGATGGCGCAGCCAGGTATCGAACACAAGCTACCAAGGTATCATCAAACATCACCTTCCACTGGGCCACAAACGCGCTTCTGTCATAACTACAATGCAAGCGTATTATAAAATAACAATTAATTTGAATTTATAACTGAGCGCCAAAAGCTCATCTTCAACCTGCGAATTCGCAGGTTTTCCTGCGATTTTTGATACGGGCTTTGCTGCGAATTTTCCTGCCACCTTCAACCTGTGAATTTCATATATCAAGATATACCTGCAATTTCACTAAATTGATCGTACCTACACAGTCCTTACAGTTCATACAATATTATTACATTCACAACAAGCATTTATATGGTCTAAATCATGGGATCCCAATTTTGAAGACCAAACCCTAATAATGGCAAAACGGCGATGTGTCCATGAAACTCAGAGTTAATCGCCCAGAAAGCTTCAATAGCTTGCAACAAACACAAATCAATGAACAATTTTAATTCATAATGTCTGAATATATGAAAATCGAAAAAAATATTATGAAGGAAAAGATGCATTCGGCCATGGCATGTAAGTGATGTCCAGATGTTTTTGATGGTTGAGATAGGTTTAGTAAGGTCCAGAGCAACCTCATATGTCTGTAAAATACCTTTAAACACTTCTGGATGATGAATTCGAAAATTGAGTTTAGAGAGATTTTTGAACTTGCAAACTTACACTAGAGGCTCTGGAATCCGTGGCTAGGGTTATGCTTATGATCAATACTTATAGGTGAATCAATCTAGGTCAGAAAATTCAATGGTTATGTGAATAATTTGATTTAAAAAGATTGAAAAAGATGGTGTCATGAAATTCAAATATTGGCTCATGGATACTTGCTATTTTTGGAGAGATCACATGATTTCATTCCTCTTTGATTCTAATCACCAATTAAGACTTTTTAAAATCAATCACAAAAATAAGTCTTCATTTTTAATATTTTATTTAAATTTAAAATGATTTTAAGTATAAAAAATCATAATAAATTAATTAAATAAAATAAAAATTATGAAAATATTATGGAAATTTCGTGCATGATGTTATTGTATGGGTTGGGTCATAATTTGGCCAGCCCATTTGGAGAAAATTGCTTTTAAGCCCTCATTTTCATCATAAATCATCACAAATTTTCCCAACTTTGCAAGGGCCCATCTTCCTCAATTTTAAAGGTATGAGGGTGTTCTTGGACTTTTTGGAAAGCTTGAAGAGTCCTCTAAACAACCCCATTGGTTTCAGGTCCATATCATTTACCAATCTCAAGTTATGCCCTTTTGAAGTTGTTGACTTTTTGTTGACTTTTGAAATGACCTATAATGTCTTAGATCATATCTTTCAAATGAAGCATTTTTAGGCTTAACTTTAAACATCAAAGTTGTAGAGAATTCAATTTCCTTCAAAATGAGCTTTGGATGGAGACTTGGTGATGAAGTATGTGAAAGTTATGGCTGGTCAAAGTTCAGTTGACTTTTACTGAGGAAACCCTAATTTAGAAACTCCTGATTATTGATGATCTGGAATCTCCTTGATGAATCATGATCAACCCTTGATCAAATGATGAATTTTACTTCATATACTTGATGTTGGCAAAAAATCATGAAGTTTGACTTTGGTTTGACCACAGTTGACCTCAGTTTGACTTTTTAACTGCACTGACTGATTTTGACTTATCTGATCATCTGACTGAGCAAACTTTTGAGAAAAGTCTTGAAACTTGTCATGGGGGTTCTTATACACATATAAGATGTTATGAAGCTTACTTGAGGTATTGGAAATCCATTTAGCCTGATTAAAGTCAAAACCCTAGTTTTGGATGCACTGCTTAGGAGGTGCATTGTTTGAGGGCATTGTCAACTTCTTTGACCCATTGTGAACTTTGTGAACCTTGTGAATCTTCATAAGATGTCTTGTGATACTCATGGGAGGTATTGTGAAGCTTGTGAACCTTGTGAACCTCATGAAGTGGCTTTGTAGACCTCATAAACCTCAGGAAAGCTTTGTATTCATTGTGAATCTTGTGAACCTTGTGAACCTTCAAGAAGTAACTTGTGGACTTCATGAACTTCAAGAAAGGTCTTGTAAATGTAGAGAAACTTGTGAACCTTGTGAACCTTCAAGAAGTGACTTGTAGACTTCATGAACCTCATGAAAGGTATTGAAAGTATTGTGGAACTTGTGAACCTTATGAGCCTCCAAGAAGTGACTTGTAGACTTCATGAACTTCATGAAAAGGTCTTGGAGATGTTGAAGAACTTGTGAACCTTGTGAACCTTCAAGAAGTAACTTGTAGACTTCATGAACCTCATGCAAGGTATTGAAGATGTTGTGGGACTTGTGAACCTTGTGAACCTTCAAGAAGTAGCTTGTAGACTTCATGAACCTCATGCAAGGTATTGAAGATGTTGTGGGACTTGTGAACCTTATGAACCTTCAAGAAGTGACTTGTAGACTTCATGAACTTCATGAAAGGTTATGCAAGTGTTGGAGAACTTGTGAACCTTGTGAACCTTCTTAGAACACAAAGTCTTGTATTGTGAGGGCAAATTTTGGGGTGCAACAGCTGCCCCTGTTCAATTTTCTGAAACCTGAGGGGTTAGATTGGTATATTTGCCAGTCGTGACCTGGAAGGTTGAAGGGGATTGAACACAAAAGCCCAAAAATTTGCACTCACCAGTGCCTAGAGTGATATTGATGGTTGGTTGAACATGATTGAGTGGGCTTAAAGATGCCACTAGGGGAAAGTTCTTTAGCAGTATAATGAGAGCTGTCAGGAGTCTGGAGTAATACTGATGTAACAGCATGTCTTCATGAGGATAGAGCAATCAATAATGATAACCCTAAAGCAGTCTTGAAGAAGTAATATGATTTCAGGAGGATAGAGCAATGATAACTCTAAAGCAGTCTTGAAATAATAATGCGATATGTCTTCAGGAGGATAGAGCAATCAATAGCTCTAAAGCAGTCTTGAAGAAATAATATGGATTCAGGAGGATAGAGCAATGGATAGCTCTAAAGCAGTCTTGAAGTAATGATATGACTCCAGGAGGATAGAGCAATGATAACTCTAAAGCAGTCTTGAAGTAATGATTTCAGGAGGATAGAGCAATGGATAGCTCTAAAGCAGTCTTGAAATAATAATGCGATATGTCTTCAGGAGGATAGAGCAATCAATAGCTCTAAAGCAGTCTTGAAGTAATGATTTCAGGAGGATAGAGCAATGAATAGCTCTAAAGCAGTCTTGAAATAATAAGATGGCTTCAGGAGGATAGAGCAATGAATAGCTCTAAAGCAGTCTTGAAGTAATAATGTGATATGTCTTCAGGAGGATAGAGCAATCAATAGCTCTAAAGCAGTCTTGAAATCATAAAATGGCTTCAGGAGGATAGAGCAATGAATAGCTCTAAAGCAGTCTTGAAGTCATGAGATGTTATCAGGAGGATAAAGTAACCCTGAGGTTACAATAAAGCAGTCCCAAAGTAATAAGAAGCTCATCAGGAGGATAAAGTAACCCTGAGGTTACAATAAAGCAGTCCCAAAGATCATAAGCTTGTTTGTTGGATAATTAACCTGAAAAAGGTAGCCTTTGTATAATAACATTAGTTTATGCTTTATGTATGCATGTATGATATGATGCACTTAGGTAATGTACTATATGTCTATGGATATATATGCTATGGTATGATGTAAATGATGTATGTATGATATGATACTGCCGGAAGCGTCTGGATATCTTTGTATAACAACTGCTGGCCAGGGAAAATAAATCCCGATTCGTTGCTGAAGAATATATAATCCTATGTCTGCTGGGGATAACAGGGTATAGATAACTTCCCGTATGCTGGGGATAACAGGGTATAGATAACTTCCCGTATGCTGGGGATAGTAAGGTATAGATAACTTCCCGTATGCTGGGGATAGTAAGGTATAGATAACCTCCCGTCTGCTGGGGATGGCAAGGTATATATAACATTCGTCTTCGTTTGATGATAGGGTAGAGGTAGCATCCCGTCTTCGTTCGTCGTACCCTTATTGGAAAGTAAATTCTCGAATATTCGTATGAGGATAAAAGAGATGTACACAAATTCCAGGAGAGATGTGACTTTATGAAGATGGATTTGTCCTACTGAGGTTTTGTAACTGTCCTGTAAAGATGAACTGGCGAAGCTTCGTTGAAATCCTCCCCCGTTCGTCCTTAGTAAATACTATTACTGCATTTCCATGCATTTCTGGTAAACATCAATCATATTCAAAAGCATACATACATTTCTGGTAAACATCAATCATATTCAAAAGCATACATACATTCAAACACAACCAATGGACGTTTCGCTTATATAAATAGGGTAAAAGTAAATCTGGATTCAAAAGATGGAATTATTTATATCAAAAAGTGACCCATACACGGGTAAGTTTGTACAAGGAGATATAAACCCTAGTAAGAGGATTTTGTCATAAAGTTTTTACAACACAAAGAGAATCAGCTATGTGGGAAACAATCCTATTGAGTTTCAATTCTACTATTGCCATTATCTTCAAGTATCTCATCTTCTTGCTGTTGAAACGGAAACGATTGAATTGAGCTTTATCTGTTCGAGCTTGAATAAGTAGTACAAATGGTTGCAGTTTCCTGGGTGATCCAAACGAGACATAGTCATACGCTTTAATCCCTAACTTTTGCCTGGATTGCCCTTTCAGGTTTTCAATCCACCGGGATACCCTTTTTTGCCCAAGCCGCCTTTTCAGGTTTTCGACTTGCCGGGTGTACATCTTTTTATATATATCCCTAATTTTTGCCCAAACCCTTTTGGTTTGCCGGGATGCCCTTATTTTTGCCTAGGCCTGTCAACCTAGCGGGTCTCTTTTTATGCGTAGTATTTTTTAACTATGTCTGCGTTTACAGGCTGTGGGAAGTCTTCACCATCCATTGTAGTCAATATCATGGCACCTCCTGAGAACACTGTCTTGACTACAAATGGTCCTTCATATGTTGGAGTCCACTTGCCCCTAGGATCACCTTGTGGTAATATGATACGCTTGATTACCAAGTCACCAGCCTGATATACCTTTGGCTTAACCTTCTTGTTAAAAGCTTTGATCATTCGCTTTTGGTACATCTGGCCATGACAAACTGCTGCTAACCTCTTCTCATCAATCAAATTTAACTGGTCCAGTCGAGTCTGAATCCACTCATCTTCATCCAAGCCTGCATCCTTCATAATTCTCAAGGAGGGGATCTGAACTTCAATGGGCAGAACTGCTTCCATACCATAGACTAAGGAGAATGGGGTTGCCCCTGTTGAAGTACGTATTGTAGTACGATAACCATGAAGAGCAAATGGTAACATCTCGTGCCAATCCTTGTAAGTAACAGTCATCTTCTGGACAATCTTCTTAATGTTCTTATTAGCAGCTTCAACTGCCCCATTCATCTTTGGACGATACGGATAAGAGTTGTGATGCTTAACCTTGAACTGCGTGCAGAGATCAGTAATCATAGTGTTGTTCAGATTAGAGCCATTGTCAGTAATAATCCTTTCAGGGATGCCATACCTACATATGAGATTATTCTTAATGAACCGAGCCACAACATTCTTAGTCACAGATACAAATGAAGCTGCCTCTACCCACTTCGTGAAGTAATCAATAGCAACCAGGATGAAACGATGCCCATTAGAAGCAGTAGGTTTGATCTCACCAATCATATCAATGCCCCACATGGCAAAAGGCCAAGGAGCAGTCAACACATTTAAAGGTGATGGAGGTACATGGACTTTATCAGCATAAATTTGACATTTGTGACAAGTTCTGGAGTGTTGATAGCAATCAGCTTCCATGGTAGACCAATAGTAACCTGCTCTCAATATCTTCTTTGCCATAGTATGACCACTAGAATGAGTGCCAAATATCCCATCGTGCATCTCTTCCATAATCTCAATTGCTTCCTTCTTATCCACACAACGAAGCATAGTTGAATCATGATTACGCTTGTACAGAATCCCATTACTCAAAAAGAACTTAGCAGCAAACCTTCTCAAAAACTTCCTATCTTTGACAGATGCCTCTTCAGGGAATTCCTGAGATTCAAGATATCTTTTCACTTCATAGAACCAAGGCTTCTCCTCTGCCCCTTCAGTGTCAATCTCATTGCAGTATGCAGGCTTCTCAAATCTATCAATGGTAATCTTAGGAGCTTCATCATCCCAACTGATCTCAAACATGGATGCCATGGTGGCCAATGCATCTGCCAATTGATTTTCTCTCCGTGGAATGTGTCCAAAGGTAATTTCTTTGAAATGTGGGATCAAAGACAACACATGCTCTCTGTAAGGAATGAGGTTATCATGCTTGGTATCCCAATCTCCTTTAATCTGACTTACTACCAGGGCTGAATCTCCATACACATCAAGGAACTGAATCTTCATATCAATAGCAGCTTTAATACCCAGGATACATGCCTCATATTCGGCCATGTTATTGGTACAATGGAAACAAAGTCTAGCAGTAATCGGGGTATGACAACCTTCAGGGGAACTAATCACAACACCAACACCATTACCAAGTGTATTAGAGGCACCATCAAAAACCATAGTCCATCGGGATCCTTGTTCAGGTCCGTCATATTGTCTAGGTTCTTTGGTAATAATCATAATGTCTTCATCAGGGAAATCAAAACTCATTGACTGGTAATCATCCACTGCTTGATGAGCCAAATGATCAGCAACAACACTTCCTTTAATGGCCTTCTGAGTAGTATACTGTATGTCATATTCTGTCAAGATCATTTGCCATCTTGCAATTCTTCCGGAGAGAGCAGGCTTCTCAAATATGTACTTGATTGGATCCATCTTCGAAATCAATAAGGTAGTATGGGTCAACATATACTGTCTTAGTCGGCGAGCAGCCCATGCCAAAGCGCAGCAAGTTTTCTCGAGCAGTGAGTATCTTGTTTCACAGTCGGTAAACTTTTTGCTAAGGTAGTATATTGCCTGCTCTTTTCGACCAGACTCGTCATGTTGTCCCAAAACACACCCCATTGAGTTGTCTAACACTGTTAAGTACATAATCAAGGGTCTTCCATCAACTGGTGGCATCAAAATTGGTGGTTCTAGCAGGTATCTCTTGATTTCATCAAAGGCAGTCTGGCACTCATCATTCCATTCCATCACCTGATCTTTCTTCAACAACTTGAAGATTGGCTCACAGATGGTAGTTAACTGGGAAATAAATCTTGCAATGTAGTTCAATCGTCCCAAGAAACCTCTAACCTCCTTCTCAGTACGGGGAGCTGGCATCTCTCGTATAGCTTTCACTTTTGCAGGATCCACTTCAATACCTTTTCCACTGACAATGAAGCCCAGGAGCTTTCCAGATCTAACTCCAAAAGTACACTTGTTTGGATTCAATCTCAACTTGTATTTCTTCAACCTCTCAAACAACTTGTGCAGATGATCAAGATGTTGCTCTTCATTCTGAGATCTGGCTATCATATCATCCACATATACCTCTATCTCATGATGAATCATATCATGAAACAAAGCCACCATAGCACGCTGATATGTTGCCCCTGCATTCTTCAAACCAAATGGCATCACCTTATAGCAAAAAGTGCCCCATTGTGTTACAAATGTTGTCTTCTCCATATCTTCAGGTGCCATCTTGATTTGATTGTAACCAGAGAAACCATCCATAAAAGAGAATACCTTATGCTGAGCAGTGTTGTCTACCAAAATGTCAATATGAGGAAGTGGAAAGTCATCTTTGGGGCTAGCCTTGTTCAAATCTCTGTAGTCCACACACATACGTACCTTACCATCTTTCTTTGGAACTGGTACCACATTTGCAACCCACTGAGGATAAGAAGTTACTGCTAAGAACCCTGCATTGAACTGTTTCATTACCTCTGCCTTGATCTTTTCTGACATTTCAGGACGCATACGACGAACCTTCTGCTTCTTTGGACGACAATCTTCTTTCACTGGCAAACGGTGAACCACAATGTCTGTATCCAACCCTGGCATATCTTCATAAGACCAAGCAAAGATCTCCACATAGTCACGTAACATCTGAATCAACCTACTCTTGACACTGTCCTCTAAATCAGCCCCTACCTTGACTTCTTTTCTGTTTTCTTCAGTTCCTAAATTCACAACTTCGACTGGCTCTTCATGTGGCTGTATAGCTTTCTCTTCTTGTTGCAACAACCTAGCAAGCTCTACAGGTATTTCACAATCGTCCTCATTTCCGTCTTCAGTTTGATAGATCGGATTCTCGAAATTGTAATTGGCAATAGTAGAACTGTTATCAACAGGATCCAGAGTGGATGAGGATCTGCATTTAGTGATGTGGGTGTGTGTAAGAACACATAGCTGATAAAGCAAAAATAAAGAAAAGAAAGACAAGGAACACAATATTTACGAAAACGAAACGTCCACTGATTTTATTGAATGAAGTATGCAAATGAAATGACATCCCGTAACAAGCACACCATTGTGCCCCGGGTAAGGCACATGGTTTGAAAGTTTTATTGTTCAAGAAATTGCAAACTTAAAAGCAACAACACAGTAATAGTATTTACTCCTGACTAAAGGAGATAGGGATAACATCTTCAGCTTTCCAATTATTGAGTCCAGCACCCACAGTAGGAAAAATCCATGCATCCAAGTTGTAGTCTTCATCATAGTCTCCCACAGCATTGATAACCCCTTGATTGGTGATACGAGCAGCACGAGCACGACGAACAACCCTTTGGGACTCTGCAGTGAAACCCAAACCAAACTTGTCAGATTTGTACGGAATATCAGGAAGCTGACCCCAAATAGTACAACCACCTTCATCCACCACAGCTCTAGCATCATTGAGGGAGGCCATTGCCATTGTTGGAGGTTTTCTGGTGACCACAGGAACTTTCTTCACAGCAGGAGGAGCTACACAATCATTAACAACCCAGGGAACCACTTCAAATGACTGACACGGAGTCTCAATGTATTCACCTTCCACTTCCAGATACTTGAAAGTGTTTACATGGCTGACAAAGTATTCTTCCTCTCCAAAGACCGTAACAACCTTTCCATTCACCGGATATCTCAACTTTTGATGCAATGTAGAGGTCACAGCACCTGCCCCATGGATCCAGGGACGACCAAGCAGACAAGAGTATGAAGGACGAATATCCATCACATAGAATGTAGCAGTAAACACCTGAGAGCCAACCTTGATTGGAAGATCAATTTCCCCATGCACTACTCTTCTAGAACCATCAAAAGCCTTTACCACAATATTACTGGGTTTCAACACAGTATCTTCAGGACTCAGCTTATTCAGGACTTCCTTGGGTAACACATTCAGAGAGGAACCATTGTCTATCAACACATGTGACAGGGTAGTGCCCCTGCATTCAATTGAAATATGCAAGGCCCTGTTATGATCCCTCTTGGCAGGGGTCAAATCAGCGTCAGAAAATCCTAACCCATTATCATAGGTCAGGTGGGCAACACAATTCTCAAACTGGTCAACAAAAATTGCACTGGGTACATGAGCCATCTTCAGAAACTTGATCAATGACTTGGCATGAGCCTCAGAACATAATAATAGGGAGAGCATAGAAATCTTTGAGGGAGTATGCCCCAACTGATCAACAATGTCATAATCACTCTTGCGAATGATTTTCAATACTTCTTCCATCTGCTTAGAGAGATCATCAGCAGCTGGCACATCAGTAGATACGGGCTCAATAACAGGAACTTTGCCCCGAGCATCAGTGGTGGAAGTAGTAGCAGGAGTAACTGCATTCTTGGAAGTATCTGGAGGAGAGAAGACTCTTCCACTACGAGTGATCTTGCTAGATCCAGCAATATTATCAATGTCAACAGGTACATCAGGTAAAGGCTCCTGCTTGACACCATGGATGTAAACATCAGACCCATAGTGCCAAGGCACAGCTTTATCAGATGTATAGGGAATAGGACTAGGAGTAGTAATGACCACAGGAGCTACTCTGGCTTCAGCAACAACTTTCACAGGACCTTCAGCAGTAATCTTGATTGGGCCCTGATGAGTGATTTTGATGGGACCCTTTGAAGTGATTCTCACCGGTACTTTGTCAACCATATCAACCTCTTCAATCTTCTTACCCCTAGTCAGATGATCCACCATACCTTCTACAGATGCTGGTCTTCTTTCAAACACTATAGTATACTTATCCATAAGACGTTGAATTCCATCTCTCAGAATGAAGCAACTATCTGGCTTATAGGTACAATACAGACAATCTTCACGACAACCCGGAAAGATCCCAGCTTGTACTAACCTCTTTTTGATAACAGACAGTGGTGTGCTCAACTCCATAACTGAATAGACATGCAGATCTTCATCAATGTCTTCATCAATGGCATTGACAGTCTTCTCGTGATTTGGCATTGGAGCTGTAATCACATTTGGAGTACCTGGTGGATCAAACTCAATTTCTCCAGCATCAATCATATCTTGAATTTTGTTCTTCAAGACCCAGCAGTTATTAGTATCATGTCCTGGACAGTTTGAATGATATGCACATCGTGCATTAGGATTGTACTTGGGAGAGGTAACATTGGGATTCTGAGGAGCTTCCCTCAGGGTAATAAGTTCAGCTTTCAACAAATGTTGCAATGCCTGAGCCATTGACATGTTGATCTTCGTGAACTGTCTTCTAGCCCTCTGTTGGTTGCCTTGAGGCTGCTCTGTTGTTGCAGGAGTTGGATTTGAAATATGAACCGCACTAACAGACTGATGCCTTCTGTTACGATCAGGTTGACCATAAACAGCATTGGATTCTTTCTTCCCAGTGGGAGGCTTCTTTGCAGCACCTGATGAAGAAGTGCCCACTTGGATCTTACCACTCTTGATACCATTCTCTACCCGTTCTCCTGTCATGATCAACTCAGTGAAGCCAGATGATGAGCTTCCAATGAGATGACTGTAAAACGGACCATTCAGCGTACACATGAACATATCAACCAATTCCCTATCAGTCAAAGGGGGTTGAACTCTTCCAGCTAAATCTCTCCATTTCTGAGCATACTCCTTAAAACTCTCTTTGGCACCCATAGACATGCTCTGAAGCTGCATGCGAGTGGGGGCTAAGTCAGCATTGTATTGATACTGCTTATAGAAAGCTTCAGCAAGATCATTCCAGTCTCTGATGTTGACACTCTCCAACTGATAATACCACTCCAACTGAGCTCCAGATAAACTCTCTTGAAAGAAATGGATCCACAACTTTTTATCAGCAGTGTGGGGTTGAATTCTTCTGACATAGGATCTCAGATGCAGCTTGGGACAAGAGACCCCATCATAGACAACAAATGTAGGAACCTTGAACCCAATGGGTATCACAACCCCAGATATCAAACTTAAATCCTCAAAATCCAGCCCAAATGATTTCTGCAACTCCATAGCATCCATCCTATCCACCAGCATCTTGAATTTGTCTTCATTAGACTCATGGTAGTAGTTAGCCTCAGAATCAGAGTCCCCCATTGTGTGGTGGAGACTGCCTACCTCTTGCTCAGATTCTTCAGATTCATAGTCTTCAACTGGTTCCTTGGTCTTGGCAAGACCTTTGAACCTTCTTCCCATGTTGATCAACCCAACAGACCTTCTAGTCTTCTTGGCCTTCTTGGCCAGCAGTGTCTTCAATTCATCCTGCCCCTTGGATAGGTTCAGGATCAGCTCTTGGAACTGTGCATTCTGTGCCTGAAGATCCTTAACTGATTGTTCAAGAGCCATTGCTGAAATAAACAGCGAGAAGATGAGAAACCTGTGTACAATTATAAACCTGTGATGCAATGAAATGATATGGGAATGCATATGCAATGTTTTCAAGGACCGCAGGATTTAAATTTGCTTAGACAAAAACGAAAGTAAACTTTTATTAGTAATAACTTTGTTTTGCCTTTTAGGCTTATAGAAATAAGTACAAAAGATGGGGTTTTAAGTCTCCCATGGACGTTTCCTCTTTGTGTTGAGGTATGAGTTGAGATTCCGTTCCTCGTTGAAGTTGCTTTGTTAGCTCCAGAATTCTTTCCTGACTTACTTTGTAATGAGTCTCTTACAAAATTGGTCCTGATGGTGTTTCTACGAGCAAAAGCCATGCCCTACAACAAAGAACAAAGATAAATCCCTTGGTCCTTGAAATGGTTAGTGAAAATGCTAAGTTTATGATGCATGATGATGTCATGATGTTATGCTCAATCACAAACATGTGGCACACACAAACAAGTCACACCATAGCCCTAGGTTTAAAGGCTTGCATGAGGTTTGAAGGTAAGTACCCTCCCCTGAAGTTAGATGGTTCATCCTGTCCTACAAAAGTAACCGGGTTCTAAGGGATCTCAATATCATTGATCCTTCACAAGGGTGGTTGATCAGAAGGCAACTTACTTGCCAACCAAAACCCTCCAAGTTTAGAATCTCAATGAGCGTAGTATCGAGTGTCAACCAACTTCAGTCTGCACCAAAGCCGGTTACCTCACTACTTTCTAAAGGCCAAGATGAGTTAACTAGGGTTCTAAAAGTTAGTTAGTGCATTGACAACATATGGCAGCCTCATATTATCCTCAACTTGACTTAAGGAACATAAGCACCAACCAAGAAGTCGCACTAACTATGGCCACCAGATCAACCGTATCGATATACGTCGTACAGTTTCCTTGGTCTATTGCCATTTACCTAAGGTACACTAGATCCGGGTTAGGACCTTTCACACATAAGAGCACCCCAACAAGTAATATAAAACAAACAAGGCAAACAATTCAAAGTGATCTTAATTCCTAAGGGTACCCCTCTTAAATAGATCCCCAGCAGAGTCGCTAGTTCTGTAACACGGTGGGAGAACTGACTTTTAGTTATGTTGCGGATAGCAAGAGTCGCCACCGACTTTTATTTTATCCATAAGGAAAGGGTATAAAAGAACAGGAAAGACCTTAAGAGAATATTTTGGGTCCGGGGGGTAGGTTATGAAAAGGGAAGGTATTAGCATCCTTTTCATCCATGGTTATCCATGGGCTCTTAGGTACTTAAGCTCACTTTAAATTGTTTTTGAAAGTGTAGTGTGTGAATAGAAAATTTTCAGAATAGTTAATAAATAATCCATGTACGGATGTGTAAAAACTTGTTTGAAAATTTGTTGGAAATTTGTTTAAGTGTGAAAAAGTTTTGAAGTGAGCAAGTACATAGGAGTGACCTACCCTAATGTTTAAAGTCTTTCTTGTTCTTTATCCTTTCCTTGGTAAGACTATCCCTACTATTAAGGAGTAGGTAGTCATTACTTTGGATGTAAAGGGACAGGTGAGGGACATTTTGTTTTTATCAAGGCAATTGTGGGGTGTATTAAGCACATATGAGGGACTATCATCATTTTTCGAAGGGACTCGATTCGTAAAGGCAACCATAAGGGACTTGATGATTTTCTTTTAAGGGACTTGCTTTATACACCCCACTTGACCATTATTCGTAGGCAACTTGAGGGATAACCTTAGAAATGTGAGACGGCGATTAAAAATCGACTTACGTGTGTGTGAGTGTTTATTTTAATTATCTTTGATTAAAATGATCTAATTTATTTTAAATAAAATACATGTTTTTCACTCCCTAATTACTAACCATAGCAAAAATAATTAAATAATTATAAAATTTACATCCAAGAAGCAATTACAAAATTATAATAATAAGCAAAATAAATAGCAAATTAAATAATAAGCAAATTAAAAAATATATAAACAAAATAGTAAGCAATAAATAGATAAATATTGGGTTAGTGATAAATAATAATAATAATAATAATTAGAAATAACAAACAAGGTTAGAAACATAAAAATATAATAGTAAATAATAGCATGGTTAGTAAATAATAAAGATTAATGAAATATATAAAATTAATAAAGCAAAATAAATAATATGATTAGTAATAACAATAATAAATAAAATTAACCAAAATTATAATAATAAGAATAGATCAACAATTTTTAATATAAACAATTATATTTAGAAAAAAAAAAATATGAGCAAACAATTATTTTAATTTTACAAGTTATTAAGTTATTTTTAAATATATTATAATTACAAAGACTTAATTGTTCAATTATTTTTAAATAAACAAAAATTATAAAAGTATTCACATATTATATAAAGAGAAGAATGAATTATAAGATTTAATTTTTATTGATTATAGATTCAATTGTTTTAAAAATAATCATAGCATAAAATATATTTACATCATATATGAAGAAAATGGTGTATAATTACATTTACAAAAATATTAATTTTTATTAAATGAATAGGTACATGGTAATTATATTAGAATAAAATAATTAAGTTTTTTAATAGTTAGTTAGAAAATAAATTAGGGTTTTTAAGATTAGGGTTTTGAAAAGAATAAGGTTTAATGTACATAAAAATATTAAGATTTAATTTATAATAATAATCTACTAAAAAAAAATAGGGAAAACTATAAATTAATGTGGATTTGAGAAAACAATATATACATATATGTGTTATTTAGAAATTTGCTTGAATTTATTTATGAAAATAATATAGGGAATAATGTAAGAAAATAATAACTAAAAAATAAAAAGAATGAAAATTAAACAAAATCAGGACCTGGGATTTGAACCCAGGTCCTTTACCTGGTTAATGAGGAAGGCTACCAACTGGGCTGCGTGCAAATAGTGCAAGAAGGATGAGTGTCCATTGGTTTTGTTCTTTAAACCTGGAAATTCATAAAAAAAATGATAAACAACAAAAAGGCCTGGGTATAGAATCGAACCCAGGACCTATTAATCAAAGAGACACGCATATGACCAATCCTGCTGGGTGAGCTATCCTGTTAAAGCATGGACCACAAACAATAATATAATATAACTTCTACTTGAATGAAAAAAATAAGAAAAAGGGGATGGCGCAGCCAGGTATCGAACACAAGCTACCAAGGTATCAGCAAACATCACCTTCCACTGGGCCACAAACGCGCTTCTGTCATAACTACAATGCAAGCGTATTATAAAATAACAATTAATTTGAATTTATAACTGAGCGCCAAAAGCTCATCTTCAACCTGCGAATTCGCAGGTTTTCCTGCGATTTTTGATACGGGCTTTGCTGCGAATTTTCCTGCCACCTTCAACCTGTGAATTTCATATATCAAGATATACCTGCAATTTCACTAAATTGATCGTACCTACACAGTCCTTACAGTTCATACAATATTATTACATTCACAACAAGCATTTATATGGTCTAAATCATGGGATCCCAATTTTGAAGACCAAACCCTAATAATGGCAAAACGGCGCTGTGTCCATGAAACTCAGAGTTAATCGCCCAGAAAGCTTCAATAGCTTGCAACAAACACAAATCAATGAACAATTTTAATTCATAATGTCTGAATATATGAAAATCGAAAAAAATATTATGAAGGAAAAGATGCATTCGGCCATGGCATGTAAGTGATGTCCAGATGTTTTTGATGGTTGAGATAGGTTTAGTAAGGTCCAGAGCAACCTCATATGTCTGTAAAATACCTTTAAACACTTCTGGATGATGAATTCGAAAATTGAGTTTAGAGAGATTTTTGAACTTGCAAACTTACACTAGAGGCTCTGGAATCCGTGGCTAGGGTTATGCTTATGATCAATACTTATAGGTGAATCAATCTAGGTCAGAAAATTCAATGGTTATGTGAATAATTTGATTTAAAAAGATTGAAAAAGATGGTGTCATGAAATTCAAATATTGGCTCATGGATACTTGCTATTTTTGGAGAGATCACATGATTTCATTCCTCTTTGATTCTAATCACCAATTAAGACTTTTTAAAATCAATCACAAAAATAAGTCTTCATTTTTAATATTTTATTTAAATTTAAAATGATTTTAAGTATAAAAAATCATAATAAATTAATTAAATAAAATAAAAATTATGAAAATATTATGGAAATTTCGTGCATGATGTTATTGTATGGGTTGGGTCATAATTTGGCCAGCCCATTTGGAGAAAATTGCTTTTAAGCCCTCATTTTCATCATAAATCATCACAAATTTTCCCAACTTTGCAAGGGCCCATCTTCCTCAATTTTAAAGGTATGAGGGTGTTCTTGGACTTTTTGGAAAGCTTGAAGAGTCCTCTAAACAACCCCATTGGTTTCAGGTCCATATCATTTACCAATCTCAAGTTATGCCCTTTTGAAGTTGTTGACTTTTTGTTGACTTTTGAAATGACCTATAATGTCTTAGATCATATCTTTCAAATGAAGCATTTTTAGGCTTAACTTTAAACATCAAAGTTGTAGAGAATTCAATTTCCTTCAAAATGAGCTTTGGATGGAGACTTGGTGATGAAGTATGTGAAAGTTATGGCTGGTCAAAGTTCAGTTGACTTTTACTGAGGAAACCCTAATTTAGAAACTCCTGATTATTGATGATCTGGAATCTCCTTGATGAATCATGATCAACCCTTGATCAAATGATGAATTTTACTTCATATACTTGATGTTGGCAAAAAATCATGAAGTTTGACTTTGGTTTGACCACAGTTGACCTCAGTTTGACTTTTTAACTGCACTGACTGATTTTGACTTATCTGATCATCTGACTGAGCAAACTTTTGAGAAAAGTCTTGAAACTTGTCATGGGGGTTCTTATACACATATAAGATGTTATGAAGCTTACTTGAGGTATTGGAAATCCATTTAGCCTGATTAAAGTCAAAACCCTAGTTTTGGATGCACTGCTTAGGAGGTGCATTGTTTGAGGGCATTGTCAACTTCTTTGACCCATTGTGAACTTTGTGAACCTTGTGAATCTTCATAAGATGTCTTGTGATACTCATGGGAGGTATTGTGAAGCTTGTGAACCTTGTGAACCTCATGAAGTGGCTTTGTAGACCTCATAAACCTCAGGAAAGCTTTGTATTCATTGTGAATCTTGTGAACCTTGTGAACCTTCAAGAAGTAACTTGTGGACTTCATGAACTTCAAGAAAGGTCTTGTAAATGTAGAGAAACTTGTGAACCTTGTGAACCTTCAAGAAGTGACTTGTAGACTTCATGAACCTCATGAAAGGTATTGAAAGTATTGTGGAACTTGTGAACCTTATGAGCCTCCAAGAAGTGACTTGTAGACTTCATGAACTTCATGAAAAGGTCTTGGAGATGTTGAAGAACTTGTGAACCTTGTGAACCTTCAAGAAGTAACTTGTAGACTTCATGAACCTCATGCAAGGTATTGAAGATGTTGTGGGACTTGTGAACCTTGTGAACCTTCAAGAAGTAGCTTGTAGACTTCATGAACCTCATGCAAGGTATTGAAGATGTTGTGGGACTTGTGAACCTTATGAACCTTCAAGAAGTGACTTGTAGACTTCATGAACTTAATGAAAGGTTATGCAAGTGTTGGAGAACTTGTGAACCTTGTGAACCTTCTTAGAACACAAAGTCTTGTATTGTGAGGGCAAATTTTGGGGTGCAACACATACAAGGTAAAGGACATGGCAAATATGTGATGCAATGATCAAACATGCTTCCTACATGTCCTAAGATGTCAAATGAAACACAAGCATGCATAAAATGCAAAGACAAGGCATGTTATGCAAGAGAATGTAAGAAGGGTGCAAATGAAAGCCCAAATTAGGGTTTATGAATCAAACATCAAACAAAAACCAAAAACAGAAGCAAACCCTAAGATGAAAAATGGGAAATGCTACCCAAAGAAACCCTAAACCTATAATAAACCACTGCCCAAAGGAGAACTTTCAACTCAATATCAAACTCAAGATATGAATTTTCTAAGTTATTAGGGTTTTTTAGGGTTCTTAACAAAAGAAATGCCAAACAATTGGAAAATGCAAGATCAAATCATGGCCATTTTATCCTAGAAACTACATGCTAAACATAAAACAATGCAAGAAGAACCAATGTCCAACTCTTCCTAGATAGGCAGAAATGAATTTTTGAACTTAGGATCAAATTAATGCATAAAAAATGATTTAATTCAATGAAAAATTCTTAAAATGCATCAAGATCAAAAAAGAAATTTGGTTTGAAGGTTGGACAATGTTTCTAAATGTCTTAGAACATTTCATGAATTTTTTTTTGTAATTTTTAAATACTTAAAAGTATTTTTAATTAATTAATTCCCATTAATCAATTAAAAATAATCTTTTAAATTTTTAAAAATACTTTTTAAATGATAAAAAATAAAATAAAAATATTTTTGTGTCATAAGAATTAATAAAACTCAGAGGAAAAAGTTTCATAATTTTTATGTATTTTTTGCTATTTTAAAATAATTGTGCAAGTTAATTGAAATAAAATGAATTAAAAAAACAAATAAAATGAAAGTCAAAGGAATGGAGGGATGAGATTCACTCTGGATTTGAATCCGTTGACTGCGCGCGTCATCCAAGGGTCCAGGTTGACTCTGATTAAATTATTTAAATTATGTTTAATTAAGCTAACACGTGGATTAGGGCATAATCAAAGAGATCCAGGCCATTCACTAGCGCGCGGGAAGCAGCATCCAAGGGTCCAAGTTTAAAGTTCACTAATTAATGACAATTAGCCCTAATCACATTCAGGCTGCCGGAGAAGACCTCCGGTCGTCTTCTCCGGCGAGCAACTCCCCTGAAAACTTCCCAACTCACTCAAATCGTATCAAAAATGAAAACTAAGAACTGGGAAATGTTCCTTACACACTCACGAATCAAACCCCTCTCTCAAAACAAATTTATATTTCCTAAATAAGCTGAATCGAAGAGGATAAGAACTAGGGCACGCAAGCTTCAGAAGCAAATTAAATACTCAAATCAAAGCCATTTCCAAAACCGAAAGCACCAGGACACTCAGGGAGGCATAAGGAACAAGTTTATAACATGCAAAGTGATTTCTGGAAAAATAAATTTCAAGCTACCTGAGATTCGAAGCTTTCACTTTGATGACTTTCTGGCCACTTCTCCTTGTGCAATCCACTCCACTTGATCCCCAGATGATGTTTGAATGCTCAAGAAGAGTTTATGTTGGCTGGATAATGAGTTTCGAAAGTTTCTGCTCAAGCTTAGTCAGAAATGGCAATGGAGTTTCAGGCACTTTCAGGTCATTGTGAATGGTTGTTTAAGGTCCAAATGATGTGTGGAGAAGGTCTGTGGTGTTTGTTTTGATGTTTGTGAGCTAGGGAGGGAGATTTGAATGGAACTGCAACTTGGGGTGAGAAATGGCTATGGGGTGTTCTGGTTGATTCAGGCTTGTGTTCTTGCTGGTTTCTACTAAATGATGTATGGTGAGTTGAATGGTGAAAATGGTTTGAGTGTTTTTTGGCTGGGCAGAGAGATTCGAAGACAAATGCAATGTGATGTGTTTTTGTGAATGTCCTCAATCAATGGTTTTCAGCCTTGCCTTGTACATGAAATGGCTTGCAAATTGTCCACAAAAACCTCTCTCATTGGTCAGTTGACAAGACATGTCCTTTATTGATTGGTAAGTCACCTTTTGCAAAAAGTCAAAAATTGTGTAAGGAAGGTATGGCTCATGATCTAGGCTAGTACAAGGCTGGTTCTGGTGCAGCAAGGTGAGGTGAGAGGCTAGCCAAAGTGCAGCATCCAATGCATCAAGTGGTAGAAGCACAATGATGATTTTGCAAGTTGTTGGCTCTTTGGTTCACATGTGACTTCCTAATCCCACAAGCCATAATTCATGGGCATTCTTGGTTCAATTCTGATTTTTATGACTTATAGAATGTTTATATGCTGGTTTGAAATGAACTAGAGGTCACAAGAGGCATTGGTTCATGACTTTGCAAAATTTCCATTTGAAGCATGCCTTGAAAATCAATGATTTTAGCCAACTTTGTCATGCCATAACTTTTGATCCAAGAAGAGTTTGATCATGTTCTTGTACTTTTTGAAAAGGGAAAGATGAGATCTACAACTTTCATGACCAAAGTTTTTCCATTTGAAGCCTTTTTGGATCAAGAATCAAGGCTTGAAAAATTACCTAAAATGATGCATTCTTGAAAAGTCAACTATGCCCAAAAAGTCAACATTTGCAAAAACCCTAAATTCTTGATCTTTATGGACTTCAAACTTCTTCCATGATCAAATAAAGATCATATACACTCAAAATGATGAAGATCACCCATTGGTTGGGTCATTGGGGGCCTCAGATGCCCTGATTTTACACTGACTTGTCTGAAAAGTCAACCCTTGATCAGATGACTTCCCCATGGAATTTCCTCATGAAAATTGATATGCATACTCCCTATACCATATAGATATCAATGGAAACAAGAATGACCAAAAAATTTGGTGTTATGGCCTCTGAAACCAAAACCCTAATTTTCAGTCAACTGTGCAGTCAATCCTGGCTCTGCATCCACTCAAACCCTAGTCCTTGTGATTCCTTTGCATCTTTGACTTTGTGAGGATGTAATATGATGCTTGAACACATGTAGACCCCTTTGAATTGATTGGTTGCTTCTGGAGTGGCTCAAGATGCCCTGAGATTGCTCAGATCACAAACCCTAGGTGCAGATGACTTAGAAACTATGCAGTGAATCAAAAATGAGATGTGAGATGATATGATTGAACTTATGCATATGAGAATGATCACAAGCCATGGTGAAGTGGGTGAGGGCAAATTTGGGGTGTTTACAGCTGCCCCTATTCAAACATGAGTTAGCTGTGCAGGA
The DNA here is from genome assembly GCA_963966055.1 of Lathyrus aphaca. Taxonomy (NCBI): domain Eukaryota; kingdom Viridiplantae; phylum Streptophyta; class Magnoliopsida; order Fabales; family Fabaceae; genus Lathyrus; species Lathyrus aphaca. The sequence goes on from OZ014519.1 coordinate 433,700,247, forward strand.
TGTAAGCGACGGCTTAACAGGCAAACAAGATAACTCGTGGTTGAATACCAAAGACAGTCCAAAATTTGCACCCACAGAATGAAAAAGAAAAGGGATATAGATTGTAAAGGAAAATAAAGTATATTGTAAAGCGTGGGCGACGGAGGGCGACCGTCGATCAGAGGACGACTGCTGGGTAAATAGCAATGACGGGGACGACCGACATGCTGGGGATAAAAGGTAAAGCCAAGACGGGGACGGCCGACTAGCTGGGGAAATAAAATCATGATGGGGACGGCCATCAAGATAAAGCTTGTAAAATTCTCTGAGGATTTAATGAAACATGACGGGGACGGCCATCAAGTTCATAAGGAAAAGTAACCACTGATGGGGACGGCCATCGGGCTAAAAAAGAAAAGGGACCACGACGGGGACGGCCATCGGGTTAAAGACTAAATGAAATAAACAGATGATGGGGTACGGCCATCAAAGGTGAAGGACGATCACCTAGCAGGGGACGGCTGCTCTGTTGGGGATAAAAGGAATATGATGGGGACGACCATCAAAGGTGGAGGACGACCACCTGGCAGGGTACGGCTGCCTAAAATATCAATGATGGGGACGGCCATCGGATAAAAAGGTCAACGATGGGGACGACCATCGGACGAGCAAGATGGAGGACGACCATCAAGAAGTGGAGGACGACCACTCAGCAGGGAACGGCTGCTCTCAGGGTTTATCATGACACAGGACGAATGCCAGATGACCAAAATCAACAATGGGGACGGCCATTGGATAAAATGATGAAGGACGATCATCAGGAGGTGGAGGACGACCACCTAGCAGGGGACGGCTGCTAAAATCAACGATGGGGACGGCCATCGGATGAGCATGATGGAGGACGACCCTCAAGAAGTGGAGGACGACCACTCAGCAGGGTACGGCTACTCTCAGGGTTTATCGTGACACAGGACGAGTGTCAGATAAAAAAAAAAGGAAAATTCGTTTGCGATCTACTGGGTATATAGTAAACACGGACGAGTATTTACAACCAAGAAGAGAAAGTACAAGTGTTTGGTATTGTGTATAGATTAAAGATGCGGACGAGCATCCTTAAGACTATGATACGGACGAGTATCATGTAGAAACAAACTGACACATGTTCAGAGATGATGATACGGACGAGTATCAGCTGGTTAACAAAGGACACGGACGAGTGTTGCATCTGAAAGAACCCTTCTAGGGAATAGTAGACACAGACGAGTATCTATATTCAAGAAGACATAAGTGTTTGACACGGTGTATGGATTAAAGATGCGGACGAGCATCCTTAGGACTATGATACGGACGAGTATCATGTAGAAACAAACACTAGACGCAATGTTCTGAGATGATGGTACGGACGAGTACCAACTGGTTAACAAAGAACAAGGACTACTGTCGAATCTGTGGGGATATGAGTGATGGTGTATACAAGATACGGACGAGTATCTGTATAAGTGTATGAGTGGTAAGTATATATAGATGAGTGTTTATCTGATGGGGAGAGTGACATGGACGAGTGTCAAGAGGAATAAGTATATCATTATCAATAAGTATATGGGCTGTAGAAGTGTAAATGGCTGCGCTGGGGATACGACACGGACGGGTGTCAAGAAAGTGTAGATATACAAGTATAGGTGAGTGCAAAGATGATGTCTTTGGCTTTCTGCTGGTGGTTTGACACGGACGGGTGTCAGGAAGTATCTGTAATACAGGTGATTTGTTTGTAAAGTGTATTCGGGCAACCTGTTTGGGGAAGTGATGACACGGACGGGTGTCAAAAAAGGAAATATATACTGATGTTTGTGATTTGTGAGGCAACTGCTTTTGCTGGGACTCTGGTGGGGATTTTTGTACAATGATGATGAACGGTCATTATTCACAAGTATTAATTCAGAACATGGCTTATGATTATGCTATGCGTTTGATTTTTGCCGTAATGCTCCGTATTCGACGGAATGCTACGCTCTGGGGGGATAATATGATGCAAATGCCATGATTATGCAAAGATATCAAACCGGGATTCGGATCCCGCTGCTGTGAAGATCTCCGGCTGATCTGCTTGAAAAGGGCCTCCCAGCTGGGGATGAGATCATTGGTAAATCTGGTGAGATGTATTCATTTGGGGATATAGGTCACTGGTTGACATATCCTTGTAATGTGGGACCCAGCTGGGGTTTGCAGAGGCTTTCTTCACTCTGTTGTGACTTCTTCAGGCGTTGCTCTTCTGAGTAGCGGCTGAGGATTCTGTGGGGAGATGATTCCTTGACTTCTGCCTTCTGTTGAGGAAGAATGGTTGGTACTACAGCTGGGGAATGCTGCTGGTAACTCAGCTGGGGAGAGCAACAAGAGGCAACTCAGCTGGGGATAGAGCATTTCAGATGCTGAGATTGAGTGTATGTTGATTTGGCAACTTTGCTGGGGAAATAGGCACCTTCCAGTGCCATGTGGAAGATAGACCGAGTTGATAATGATTCACCATCTTGCCGAGACGTGGCTTGCATGCCCCAGGTTGCGTTCTGGATACCTGCAATCCTGCAAAGATAAGGAGACGCACAAGAGATCCCGAGGTATCCTTTACTGGATTCCGTCATAGGAGTTAAGCACTCTCAAGAGTAAGTATATTCCCTGTGAGCATGTGTTTTATTATTATTATTTTCGGGAGAAAAAACATCTGTACTTATGCAATTGATTTTTTAGAGACACCAGACATCCTTTGCAAATAAAAATATACAAAACGAAACATGACTGAAAAATCTGATTTTATTAATTCATGTGCCCTGAATTGGCAAGATACAGTCAAAGAAACAAGTCTCCTAAAATAAGGAGATTGTTATAAATTGAGAAACAAAATGCTGGCGGTGTTGACGACGCTTTAAGGAGCTTCCTCTTCTGCTATGACTCGTATGACAATGACGTTCTTCTCGTCTTGCTTTCTGAAGAAGGTTGATTCTGATTAGAGCTTGGTCCTTTGGAGCTTTCCAAGTTGTGAGTGATACAGACGAATTCAGAATACAGTTGTTCGCTTATTCCCTTATTTTGCATGGATCGCCCTTTCGGGTTTTCAATCCATCGGGATACCCATTTTTGCCTGAGTTGTCCAATGCGGCTTTTCAACTCAGCGGGTGTACATTTTTTATTTATTTCCCTTATTTTTGCCCGAGTCCTTTATTCTGTTTTTGACTCGCCGGGATGCCCTATTTTTGCCTGGACTTACATTCTGTTTTTGTGTCCAGCGGGTCATTTTTATGCGAAGTATTTTTTAACTGCATCTGAATTCACAGGGGACGGGAAATCTTCACCATCCATGGTGCTGAGCATCAGTGCTCCACCGGAGAAAACCTTCTTTACCACAAATGGTCCTTCATAGTTTGGAGTCCACTTGCCCCTGTGGTCTGTATGAGGAGGGAGGATTCTTTTCAGCACAAGATCTCCGACTTGGTACTCTCGGTGCCTGACTTTCTGATCGAAGGCTCTTTTCATTCTTTTCTGATACAACTGCCCATGACAGATTGCAGCCAATCTCCTCTCTTCGATCAGACTTAGTTGTTCGCATCGGGACCTAACCCATTCTGCTTCACTCAGTTTGACATCCATCAAGACTCGCAAGGAGGGTAATTCAACTTCAACTGGTAGGACTGCTTCCATACCATACACAAGCTGATACGGTGTTGCCCCAGTGGATGTCCTGATTGACGTGCGGTACCCATGCAAGGCAAAAGGTAGCATTTCATGCCAGTCTTTATAGGTGACTACCATCTTCTGCACAATCTTCTTGATATTCTTATTTGCTGCCTCAACAACACCATTCATCTTTGGTCTGTAAGGAGAAGAATTGTGGTGTTGGATCTTGAAGTCCCGGCACAATTCAGCCATCATTTTGTTGTTTAAGTTGGAACCATTATCAGTAATGATTCGCTCGGGCACTCCGTATCGACAGATGATATCCCTTTTCAGAAATCTGGCTACCACTTGCCTTGTGACATTTGCATATGAGGCTGCTTCAACCCACTTGGTAAAATAGTCGATGGCGACCAGGATGAATCTGTGGCCGTTCGAAGCAGTTGGCTCAATCTTGCCAATCATGTCAATGCCCCACATTGCAAAGGGCCATGGTGAAGACATGATGTTCAAAGGATTCGGAGGTACATGCACTTTATCTGCGTAGATCTGGCATTTGTGGCATTTCCTGGCATAGGCACAACAGTCTGCATCCATTGTGATCCAATAATAGCCCGATCTTAACAACTTCTTAGCCATTGCATGTCCTCCGGCATGGGTACCAAAAGAGCCTTCATGCACTTCATGCATCAATAAATCTGCTTCCGTCCTGTCAACACATCTGAGGAGTACCATATCAAAGTTCCTCTTGTATAAAGACCCATCAGTGTTCAGAAAGAAACTTCCAGCAAGCCTTCTCAAAGTCTTCTTATCATTGGAAGATGCCCCAGGTGGGTATGTTTGATCCTCCAAGAAGCACTTAATGTCATGGAACCAAGGCTTATCGTCTTTGACAACATCTGCTGCAAATACATATGCTGGCCTGTCGAGTCTGGACACTGAAATCTGAGGTACAAAGTTAGCAGTTTGAACTTTGATCATGGATGAAATGGTAGCAAGAGCATCTGCAAACTGATTCTCGTCTCGAGGGATATACTCAAGCTTGACTGTTGTGAAGAACGTCAATAACCTTCTTGTATAATCCCTGTAAGGTATCAGATGATCCTGGTGGGTGTACCATTTTCCGTTGGTCTGATTGACTACCAAAGCTGAATCCCCGAATACGGTCAATGTTTTGATTCTGAGGTCAATGGCTTCCTCAAGACCCATAATGCAAGCTTCGTATTCAGCTTCGTTGTTAGTGCAGTTGAAAGTGAGTTTTGCCGAGAAAGGCATGTGAACTCCTTTGGGTGTAATGAGTACTGCACCAACACCACGGCCATTCATGTTAACAGCCCCATCAAACATCATAGTCCATTCTTCCTCCGGGTCAGGCCCTTCGGTGTGAACAGGCTCCTCATGATCTCTTGATTTAATGAACATGATGTCTTCATCAGGGAAGTCAAACCTCATAGGCTGGTAATCATCGATGGGTTGCTCAGCAAGATATTCAGACAATACACTGCCTTTGATGGCTTTCTGAGATGTGTATTGGATGTCATACTCTGTAAGGATCATTTGCCATCTTGCAACCCGTCCAGTAAGAGCTGGCTTCTCAAATATGTACTTGATTGGGTCCATCTTCGAGATTAATAAAGTAGTGTGGGTCAACATATACTGTCTCAGTCGGCGAGCAGCCCACGCTAAGGCACAACAAGTTTTCTCGAGCAGTGAATATCGTTGTTCACAGTCGGTAAACTTTTTGCTTAGGTAGTATATTGCATACTCTTTTCGACCAGACTCGTCATGCTGACCCAGCACACACCCCATTGACTCTTCTAATACTGTCAAGTACATGATTAGAGGTCTTCCTTCAACTGGAGGCATAAGGATTGGAGGTTCTTGCAGATATTCCTTGATCTTGTCGAAAGCCTTCTGGCAGTCTTCGTTCCACCTGACCGTCTGTTCTTTTCTTAATAGCTTGAACAAGGGTTCGCAGGTTGCTGTAAGGTGAGATATAAACCTTGAAATGTAGTTCAGTCGACCTAAGAAACCTCGAACTTCTTTCTCAGTTTTCGGCGCAGGCATCTCTTGTATAGCTTTGACTTTATCAGGGTCCACTTCAATCCCTCTCTCGCTTACAATAAATCCCAGCAGCTTACCGGACCTTACCCCGAATGTGCATTTGTTGGGGTTCAACTTCAGTTGATACTTTCTCAGACGATTGAACAACTTGAGCAGATTCACCAGATGATCTTCTTCAGTAAGGGACTTGGCAATCATATCATCCACATAACATTCTATTTCTTTGTGGATCATATCGTGGAATAATGTTACCATAGCCCGTTGATACGTTGCACCAGCATTCTTGAGCCCAAATGGCATTACTTTGTAGCAGAACGTGCCCCAAGGTGTGATGAATGTTGTCTTCTCCATGTCTTCAGGTGACATCTTGATCTGGCTGTATCCTGAAAATCCATCCATGAAGGAGAATACCGAGAACTGAGCCGTATTATCCACCAATACATCAATATGAGGTAATGGGAAATCATCCTTCGGGCTGGCTCTGTTCAGATCCCGGTAGTCAACACACATCCTTACTTTGCCGTCCTTCTTAGGCACAGGTACTATATTAGCAACCCACGGTGGATAGCTGGTCACAGCAAGGAACCCGGTGTCCCACTGCTTTTGTACCTCTTCTTTGATTTTCATTGCCATGTCCGGACGAGTACGACGCAGTTTCTGTTTGACCGGTGGGCATTCTTCTCTCAAAGGCAGCTTGTGCACGACAATATCGGTATCCAACCCTGGCATGTCTTGGTACGACCAAGCAAACACATCTACATACTCTTGAAGCAGGTCTATCAGTTGTCTCTTCACTGAGTCTTGCAGGCAGGCCCCGATTCTAACTTCTTTCACGTCTTCATCTGTACCAAGATTGATCACTTCAACCTCCTCCTGGTGAGGGGTAATAACCTTTTCCTCTTGTCTTAACAACCTGGCTAGCTCTTCAGGAAGCTCATATTCTTCTTCAACCCCTTCATCAGCTTGATTGATTGGATTGTCAAAGTCATACGAAGTCGTAGCCGTGCTGTTGTCGGTGCTGTCTGGAAGGCACTCTCTGCAAGGGTTAAGTTTGTTCATTTTAGTGATTTGATTTTAATCTTGCTTAGAAAAGTGAAATAGAGTTGTCATTTTGAAAACACCGCCATTTATTTTTTGTACAAAAAGAAAAATGGAAAAACAGTGAGCGGAAAAGAAAAGGACTCATTTGCAAAAAGATGTCTGATATTTCATTGATTAATCTTGTTTGCACAAAAAGTACAGATGGCCCGATTACAAAATGAGTCTTGTCATCTTGGGCAAGATGCAAGACTTTGATGCATGCTTATAAAAATACAGGAAATAATAATTACTCTGCATGAGTAACTCTTATAATTTCCTGGGAAGACCAGTTCGAGACACTGCTCCCCGGGATCTTTGGACAAATCCAATTCTCCAGATTGCGCTCCTCTTCCAGCTCGTCTTCCAGACAGTTGATAGCATCAGGGGTAAGCATCCCCCCACTCACAAAATTGGGCTCTTTCGCAGCCGCTGTTTGATCTTGTTGAGTTGGTCTGTAACCCAACCCAAATCTGTCTTCCTTCCTCTCTACCGATAGCAATTTGCCCCAGCCTTGGGCAGTTCCTTCCTCAACAACCTTCCGGGCTTGTTGGTATGATGACATGGAGATCCCAGATACAGCAGATGCTTCATTCACATTCAAAGCTTCAAACCCCTGGCTCATTGTTTCATGGATCTCCCCATCCATTTCAATGTACTTATAGGTAGCCAGATGGCTAACAAATATATCCTCCTCCCCACAGATTGTAACAACTTGGCCTTCCCACTCAAATTTTAACTTTTGGTGAAGGGTAGACGTTATTGCGCAGGCGGCGTGAATCCAGGGTCTACCCAACAAACAGCTGTAGGCGGGCTGAATGTCCATCACATAAAAGATAGTTTTAAAGGTCTGCGGGCCAATTGTCACAGGTAGCTCAATCTCTCCCAGAACCGATCTCTTAGAGCCATCGAAAGCTCTGACCACCAGGTTGCTGGGTCTCAATGCCAATCCATCATATTCTAACTTCACCAGAGCCTTCTTTGGTAAGACATTAAGGGACGACCCCGTGTCTACCAGTACATGAGAAAGGACTGCTCCTTTGCATTCCATGGTGATGTGCAAGGCTTTGTTGTGGTTGCGGCCATCCGCTGTCAAGTCAGTATTGGTGAACCCTAGCCCGTTGCTAGCAGTAACGTTTCCAACCACGGTCTCCAACTGGTTGACAGTGATCTCTTCAGGCACGTAAGCTGCGTGCAAGACTTTGAGTAATGCATTCCGATGGGCTTCGGAACACATCAGCAGTGAGAGGATAGAGATTTTGGATGGCGTCTGGTGAAGTTGATCCACAATTTTGTAATCACTCTTTTTGATGATTCTCATAAACTCATCAACTTCTTGATCGAACGGGGTCTTCAAGGCTTCTTTAACAGTTTGATCTTCCTACACCGGGCTCTTTCCTTTTGCCTTGGCAGCAGCTTCTGCTTCGGCGGTAGGTCTTTGAATTGGTGGAGCAAAGAGACGTCCGCTTCGAGTGAAGCCTCCGCCTCCCCCCACATTATCTACTTGTGGTGCAGGTGTTGATGTTTCAAGAGTGATTCTTTTCCCTTCGCAGTACACGTCAGAGCCATAGTGCCAAGGGATGGCCCTATTGCTTTCATAAGGTACTGGTCCAGGCACCGTGACAGTGACTGGACTGATCGCTGCTGCTGAAGGGACTGTAATTGTTTGTGGATCATAAAAGATTGTAACTGGTGCTCTGACGGGAGCAGCACCTTCTGAATGGTAGGCAGAGTTGTTTTCAGGATCATAAAATATTGTGACAGTAGAGACATCTTCATGATTTGTTGCTGGAGTTGTAGGAGATATTGGCGGAAGGAGGGATGTTGTCGTTGTAGGAGTCTCAAAATGGAGTGAAGCTGAAGTTGTAGCAGGAAAATTTGTTGAAAACTGATCAGTTGAGATAATAGATGAAGTACTTGTTGATGAAGCCGAAGAATTGTCAGGAACAATGGTTGCTGCAGTTGTAGGAGGTTCTGAAACCGTTGCTGATGAGATTGCTGGATTTGTTGGAAATGATGTGGTGATCTGAAGCTGGCCACTCTGAATAAGGCCATCTATGCCATTCCTCAAATTATCGCACCCATTTACCGAGATATTGCAGTAAGCACAACCCAACTCACACCCCGGGAACATTTGACATTCCAAGAGCTGAGCCTTGATTTCCACCAACGGTGTCCTGATCTGTCCCACACTGGTTATTAAATAAGACGGCTTGTCTTCTTCAATAGCGTTAATTCTAGGACCACCGTGGTTCGGCATAGGATTTTTGTTGACATTGGGTGGCGGTGCAAAATTCAGAGCTTTCGAGTCCACCAGGTCTTGTACCTTCATATGCAGGGCTCTGCACTTTTCTGTACTGTGGCCAGGTGCGTTTGAATGGAAGGCACACCTAGCGTTGGAGTCATAGTTCCTTGGTAGACTGTTGGGATCCGGAGGTGCCAACGTTCTTAGCTCAACCAGGTTGAGTTTCAGAAGCTGTGGCAGCAAGGTAGCATATGGCATTGGGATCGGGTCGATCACTCTGTTAGCTTGAGATGGCCTCTGTTGGAATGGCCTTTGTTGACTGTTGTTGTTGGTGTTGCTGTTGTTGTAATTTCTCGGAGGATATTGATTTTGATGATGGTACTGAGGTTGCGGCTGATAGTTTTGCTGAGGAGGTTGATAGACTGGCTGAGGATGAGCTGGAGCAGGGATGGTGACTGCTGCTATTGACCTTTGAGCATATTGGGGCCTGCCCCTGTTGGTGTGGATGACATTGGTCTCGCCAGTTCTTCTCGGGCCTGCAAAAGGCTTTCTTGCATTACTGGACGAGCTGGCACCGTTATCAGAGATCTTACCCATTTTCAACAAGCTTTCAATTCTCTCCCCGGCTATGACAACATCTGCGAAGCTAGTGGAAGAGAAAGCAGCCAACCTGTCAATATATGTTCCCTGAAGGGTGTTCATGAACATATCTGCCATTTCCCGTTCAGACATAGGTGGTTGAACAGCAGCAGCCAGTTGCCTCCATCTCTGGGCATATTCTCGGAAACTCTCCCTTGAAGACTGTGACATTCCCATCAGGAGGGTCCTGTTGGGTGCCATGTCCAGATTATACTGATACTGTCTGATGAAGGCCTCTGCCAGGTCCTTCCAGCATCTAATAGTTGCCCTTGTCAAGTGAGAGTACCATTCTCTCGAAGCTCCGGTCAAGCTATCTTCAAAATAGAACATCCACAATTTCTCATCCATTGTATAGGCCTTCAGCCTTCCCAGAAATGACTGTAAGTGAGTCCGGGGGCATGAAGTCCCATTATACTTTTCAAAACATGGAGGCTTGAACTTGTGGGGAATCCTAACCCCGTCTACCAAGCCCATATCCATGACGTCGAAGCCCAAAGAGTTTTGAGATTCTAAGGACCTCAACTTCTCAGCTATCTCATCCAACCTTCTATCGTAGGCTTCTTCCCCAGCACCCATTACTGTGAATTGGTCTTCTTGGGGGTCTTCTTGAAGTACCCTGGCTGCAGTGGCAGTCCCTTGAACATTTGCTGGAATATTGACCTCAGGATGGAGGTGTGGTCCAAATACCGGAGGGTTGACGTGAGGTTGGACTCTCTCGTTGTTACTTGTGCCAGCAGTTCCCACATGGGGCTCTTCTTGATTCTGCCTTTCCACCATGGCTCTCAATCTTTCCTGGCTCTGAGCCATGTTGTTCATAACTTCCATAAACTGAGTCATTTGGTTCCTCATTTCTAGCCTTTCATTTGCCATTTGATTTCTGACCTCGGTGAGGTCCTGCTGCATCTGATCCATCTGAATTCCCGGAAGGTTGTTTCGGGTTGGATAACGATGCGGACGGTTGAGGGGAAATACCCGGCGCCTAGCAATAGTTCCTGAACATCACAACAGAGGTTAGCAACAATAAAACAAAACCTACAAAACAAACAAAGGGTTAGCATGCAATGCAGTTATGCTTATTTGTTCTCAAGGTATCCGGTTTGGCCTTCAGTTTTGACCCTTCCAGACCCTTGAAGATGCTGTTGTTGTTGCTTGATGAAAGCTCAGATGAAGCAAACTAACACAAATACATTACAGAAGGTGGAATAATACAACTTGTTCATTTTACAACACAAGCCCTCTAAGGGGTCAAAATACAATAAAAGAAAATAAAAGGTTCATGGAAAGAAAGCAACAACAAACAAATGGTCAAACACCAAGACCAAACTCATCCTCACGAACTTCCTTGAGAAGTGCTTCGGTCACAGGATCAGCCGGACGCTCCGTGAGATTCCTAATGAGGAGATTCCGGGTCGCAACAGCTGCTGCTAGCTTCTTGTGCTGAGTTTGGTCCTTGGACCTCTTCACCCCTGCTTTGATTTTCAGCTCCGATATCTCCCTCTGGGCTGCTGCCAAGGCTTCTTGTTGTTCTTTTGCACTAGCTTCTAGTTGCTCCATCTTGTCTTGAACTCTCTTGTCTTCCAAAGTACGAGCCTCGGTGATCCTGACCCACCGAGCCTGACTCTCCTTCAGATACAAGTCTGTCCTTGCTCTTTGGTACTGGGCTTCCTTGCAAGCATTCTTCAGAATTTGTTCGCCAGCCTTAGACTTTTTGATATAATCCCCAGACTTCTCAATCTTAGTCAGGTGTTCCACTCTCAACTTCTCCAACCTCTCAATCTCCCTCATACCTTCACTCCTCTCCCGGAGGGTCTTCTGCAATGCCCGAGTTAGCTTCTCATTTCTTTCCTTCAAGCTCTCAAACTCCTCCAAACTGATAGTGGCGGGGGGTGGTGCTGAAGATGACTCAGGCATGTCTTCTATGGTAAAGGGCATCCCAGAGAATTGGGCCCTGGCACGGGACCATTCATAATATTGTGCTGATGCCACATTGTTGCACTTCCCCAGAATGGTTACTCCCTTGGTTTGAACATTATCCCAGGCCCAAGCAGCCTGCCTAACAACAGTCAAACTAATCTTGTTCTCACAATAGAGGGTCTCAACCAAGTCCTGCGCCCTAGGAGTGTGGACCAGTGCATAGCCCAGTTGCCTCCTGAACAGCAGAGGGTTGTAATTGATACTTCCCTTAACTCCTATTAAAGGCACATTGGGAAAATGTCCACAGCTGGTGATGATATCCCTGCCCTTGGTGCTCTGAGTGCACCATCTGATATCTGCTGAAGTTAGAGTAGTGAGTCTCTTAGCCCAGTTACTCTGCTGATGAGGGTTTAAAAATGCATCTGTTCTGGGTAGATGCCTGAGAAGCCAAGTGTGAAACAATGGAGCACAAAACCTCACTAACCTCCCCCTCTGCTTTTCATTCCTCTGATGCACTGAATAATAAAGATCCCCCAATAAAGTTGGCACTGGGTTCTTCAAGATGAACAGATGGATTGCATTTTTGCTAATGAATCGAGGCTCATCTGCAAACAGCACAATTCCATATACACTTAGGGCCAACAGAGCACAAACAGCTTTCCACTCCCCCAGGGAAGCCTTCAGACTAGCTTGAGAAATTAAGAAGTCTAGATGAAAGCCAGGGATCCCAGCTTTAGAGGTCATATGCTGCTCAATCAGGACAGGTTCTAGGTGCAAAGCCTTTGCTACTTCTCCGTTAGTAGGAAAGACCATCTCAGGGTTGAAAGGAATTTCTCTCCTGATAGGCATACCAACTAATGAGGAGTACTCTTCCAATAAGGGGCCCAACTGAAAGTCTTGAAAAGTGAAACATCTCAGTGGAGGATCATAAAACTGAATGCAGGTGTGGATGAGGCTCCTCTGTGAAGGGTCCAGATCCATAACCATATCCAGTATATCTCCATAACTCTCCCTGAACAAAGGTATGTGATCTGGAGTGATCAGGGTTTGAATCCTCCTGATGTCTGATAACTCTGGCTGGAAGAAGTGATAGGTGATGTTGCTTTTCTTTGGAGCCATGATGACAAATGTTGATGAAGATACTGAAGGGAAGGGCCACTGATTGGCTGGAATAGATAGCTGGCAGCAAGTGCTGATGAAGACAGGTCAAAACTAAAGATGGGGTCAAAACCAAAACCAGATGAGGATGGATACCCTGAAACACAAATAAGCAAATGTTAATATGATGCAATGATTATGTATGCAAATGATATGCAAGGGTTTGTGACTGAGCTGGATCTGATCAAAATGCCCTGATATAAGTCCATGTGTGTTCAAGAATTCCAGATGGAGGTCTATAAATCCAGTAACCAAGGTGGGGGACTCAAATAAAGAGCCACATATCCAGGGTTTAGAATCACAAGAACTGTCCAACACGGAGTATTCTTAACAAAATCAAAGTGACAGGGTATTCTGAGGTCAAGGTACCTGCAAAACCTGTAAACATCCCAACCCCCTCACAGGTGGTGTTCTAAAACAAGGATCCTCAGACTTGGATCAGTTATGAGAAGTGTAAACACTTCTAACCCGGAGGTACAGTGTTTACAATAACCATAACAATTCCTCCTCTAATTCACCTCAGTTTCTGAAGGTCAATACTAAAAGGTCATCCAGACTTAGCAGGCTTCCCAGATAGCCCTAGCATTGCAGGAAATCTGCAACACAGAGTTCTCAAGAAGAAACCCATATCTGAACCGTGTTTCATATTCCCGCACCAGACCGAAATGGAATGGGAAAGAATATGATTCACTCTAGCCTAGGTGTCACTCAGATCCCAGGTATAGGATCTTAACTCTCAATGAAACACCCACCCACCAAAACAAAAGACCAGATCCAGCCAGCAGCATGACAGTATGATATATACAAAGTGCAATAAAGAAAAGCAGTAAACAAACTGTACATAAAGCAAAATAAATGCAAGCACAAATAAGCACATAACACCCCAGTAAACACAAATCAATCAAGCGCTAGGAGGAACCCACAAAAAAGAACCAGAAGCCCTGGTTGCAGTATAAGGGTCCCCAGCAGAGTCGCCAAGCTGTCGCTCCCGACAAATGAAAATGGATCAGATGAAGGTACAAACGCGAACGGTCGGCGAAGGGTACAGTGAGAACACACAGCCATGAACTCACTGGAGAATGAATAGAGTCGCCAGCTAGGCATTTTTATCCCGGAGGAAAGGTAATGCTGCATAAACCTAGAAAGAGATGGATAAGACGGTTGCGAACCAGAGAGACCGAGAAAGGGGGTTGGTTACAACCTGGGAAGGTATTAGCACCCAGATTGTCCGCCGTACTCGACGGGATCCACGCTTAAAAGATTTGTGTTTTAAAGGGGTAGTGTCAGTGCAATCGGTGTGTAAAAGAGCTGGAAAAGGATGTACAAGTGTCAGTGTAAAAGAAGTGTAAAGTGTGATATATACAGTGTCAGTGTAAGGACAGGAGTGAAATGCTCATGACCATGAGGCTTAAAAGAATGAAGCTGGAAGGAGGGGGAATGTACAGAGACTTTTGTTCGATAACTGTTAAGTTATGCCTACGTATCCTCTCGTGCAATGAGGAAGTCAGAACACCGTAGTTCGACCCAAAGAGACTGAAAGGTGAATTGACTTGTGAACTGCTTACTTGCCTATGCTCAAGTGTATGATCTGTCTGGCACAGATGCAAACTGTCTTGCATTAGACGGAAGAAGCGAGTTTTCGTTTGTGAGTGAATAAGATGAGAAAAGAATCCCGGAGGAGACGATTATTGTTGGTTTTTGAGTTTTCAGTCTTTTATTGCTTTTGAAAATTTGTCATAGGTTAATGAGCTTAAGCCTAAACCAATGGGTTGGTAAACTCATCACATCTTCCCTCTGATTAGGGGTAATGAGAGTACTTTAAGTGTGAAGTCAGATTCTCACACTTAATCACCTTTGGTGTAGGATTAAGATCATTAACCTACTTGTGATTATTTAGGTGTTTTTGTGGTTTTTGTTTAGTGTTAAGTAATGAGGTTAAGCCATAATCAAGGATTAAACAGACTCATTACACCATCCTAATAGAAGGATAATAGATGAGAATGTTTAAGCTGAGGAAAATTCCTCAACTTAATCCATGATTAGGGATTAAACTCATGACAAAACAAGCCTTTGATTAAGTGGATTTTACTTAATGATATGATGATGAAGTGGATTTTATGATTTGTAAGACAACTTGAGGGGGACTTGTCCATTAACACTAGGGTTAGTCCTTCTTAACCAATTAAGGAAGAATTAGAACCCTAATGCAAGGCCCAAGTTACAAGTGTGATGTCTTGATGATTGTTAAGTGAATTGGTTGAGAGATTTAAACACATTAAGGGTTTAACACTTAGGATTAAAGTTATACACTCCATCCTAAGAGAAGGATGCAGGCATAAGCTTAATCACAAAGCCTTAAAGCCTTTAGGGTTTAGTCCCTGATTATGAGATGAGAAAAGAAGACTCAAAAGAGACACAAAGGTAAAACTAAGAGGGGAGACTAATCAAAACCCTAATCATTGTCATGCTTGGTTGTTCCTAAGGTTTGTGAGGTTTTCAAGAACAATCTTCAATGGAACCACCAGGAAGCAGATGAAAGGATCAAGAGAAGCAAAGTAACTTGCTTCATTCAAGAAGTCAAGTCACTTGAAGGAAGAAAGTGGGAAGAATAATAATGAGCAAGCTCAATCTCAAACACAAACAAAAATGCAGCAATGGATGCAAGAAAGATGAAAAGAAAAGTTATGAGAAGTGAAGGCAAATTCACTTCTCAAGTTTACTTACCACCTGAAATGTTAGAAAGAAAAGCAATGCAATGCAAGATGGGATGAAATGGCATGATGCTAAGCAAAACCAGAAGCATGTTGATGATGATTATGATGTCATGAGGTGCTGCAAACATGAGGCAAGGCATGGGGATGTTCATACAAGATCATGGATGCAAATGATGCAAGTTAAGGAGCATGAATGAACATGAAAAGTTATGAAGCATACAAGGTAAAGGACATGGCAAATATGTGATGCAATGATCAAACATGCTTCCTACATGTCCTAAGATGTCAAATGAAACACAAGCATGCATAAAATGCAAAGACAAGGCATGTTATGCAAGAGAATGTAAGAAGGGTGCAAATGAAAGCCCAAATTAGGGTTTATGAATCAAACATCAAACAAAAACCAAAAACAGAAGCAAACCCTAAGATGAAAAATGGGAAATGCTACCCAAAGAAACCCTAAACCTATAATAAACCACTGCCCAAAGGAGAACTTTCAACTCAATATCAAACTCAAGATATGAATTTTCTAAGTTATTAGGGTTTTTTAGGGTTCTTAACAAAAGAAATGCCAAACAATTGGAAAATGCAAGATCAAATCATGGCCATTTTATCCTAGAAACTACATGCTAAACATAAAACAATGCAAGAAGAACCAATGTCCAACTCTTCCTAGATAGGCAGAAATGAATTTTTGAACTTAGGATCAAATTAATGCATAAAAAATGATTTAATTCAATGAAAAATTCTTAAAATGCATCAAGATCAAAAAAGAAATTTGGTTTGAAGGTTGGACAATGTTTCTAAATGTCTTAGAACATTTCATGAATTTTTTTTGTAATTTTTAAATACTTAAAAGTATTTTTAATTAATTAATTCCCATTAATCAATTAAAAATAATCTTTTAAATTTTTAAAAATACTTTTTAAATGATAAAAAATAAAATAAAAATATTTTTGTGTCATAAGAATTAATAAAACTCAGAGGAAAAAGTTTCATAATTTTTATGTATTTTTTGCTATTTTAAAATAATTGTGCAAGTTAATTGAAATAAAATGAATTAAAAAAACAAATAAAATGAAAGTCAAAGGAATGGAGGGATGAGATTCACTCTGGATTTGAATCCGTTGACTGCGCGCGTCATCCAAGGGTCCAGGTTGACTCTGATTAAATTATTTAAATTATGTTTAATTAAGCTAACACGTGGATTAGGGCATAATCAAAGAGATCCAGGCCATTCACTAGCGCGCGGGAAGCAGCATCCAAGGGTCCAAGTTTAAAGTTCACTAATTAATGACAATTAGCCCTAATCACATTCAGGCTGCCGGAGAAGACCTCCGGTCGTCTTCTCCGGCGAGCAACTCCCCTGAAAACTTCCCAACTCACTCAAATCGTATCAAAAATGAAAACTAAGAACTGGGAAATGTTCCTTACACACTCACGAATCAAACCCCTCTCTCAAAACAAATTTATATTTCCTAAATAAGCTGAATCGAAGAGGATAAGAACTAGGGCACGCAAGCTTCAGAAGCAAATTAAATACTCAAATCAAAGCCATTTCCAAAACCGAAAGCACCAGGACACTCAGGGAGGCATAAGGAACAAGTTTATAACATGCAAAGTGATTTCTGGAAAAATAAATTTCAAGCTACCTGAGATTCGAAGCTTTCACTTTGATGACTTTCTGGCCACTTCTCCTTGTGCAATCCACTCCACTTGATCCCCAGATGATGTTTGAATGCTCAAGAAGAGTTTATGTTGGCTGGATAATGAGTTTCGAAAGTTTCTGCTCAAGCTTAGTCAGAAATGGCAATGGAGTTTCAGGCACTTTCAGGTCATTGTGAATGGTTGTTTAAGGTCCAAATGATGTGTGGAGAAGGTCTGTGGTGTTTGTTTTGATGTTTGTGAGCTAGGGAGGTAGATTTGAATGGAACTGCAACTTGGGGTGAGAAATGGCTATGGGGTGTTCTGGTTGATTCAGGCTTGTGTTCTTGCTGGTTTCTACTAAATGATGTATGGTGAGTTGAATGGTGAAAATGGTTTGAGTGTTTTTTGGCTGGGCAGAGAGATTCGAAGACAAATGCAATGTGATGTGTTTTTATGAATGTCCTCAATCAATGGTTTTCAGCCTTGCCTTGTACATGAAATGGCTTGCAAATTGTCCACAAAAACCTCTCTCATTGGTCAGTTGACAAGACATGTCCTTTATTGATTGGTAAGTCACCTTTTGCAAAAAGTCAAAAATTGTGTAAGGAAGGTATGGCTCATGATCTAGGCTAGTACAAGGCTGGTTCTGGTGCAGCAAGGTGAGGTGAGAGGCTAGCCAAAGTGCAGCATCCAATGCATCAAGTGGTAGAAGCACAATGATGATTTTGCAAGTTGTTGGCTCTTTGGTTCACATGTGACTTCCTAATCCCACAAGCCATAATTCATGGGCATTCTTGGTTCAATTCTGATTTTTATGACTTATAGAATGTTTATATGCTGGTTTGAAATGAACTAGAGGTCACAAGAGGCATTGGTTCATGACTTTGCAAAATTTCCATTTGAAGCATGCCTTGAAAATCAATGATTTTAGCCAACTTTGTCATGCCATAACTTTTGATCCAAGAAGAGTTTGATCATGTTCTTGTACTTTTTGAAAAGGGAAAGATGAGATCTACAACTTTCATGACCAAAGTTTTTCCATTTGAAGCCTTTTTGGATCAAGAATCAAGGCTTGAAAAATTACCTAAAATGATGCATTCTTGAAAAGTCAACTATGCCCAAAAAGTCAACATTTGCAAAAACCCTAAATTCTTGATCTTTATGGACTTCAAACTTCTTCCATGATCAAATAAAGATCATATACACTCAAAATGATGAAGATCACCCATTGGTTGGGTCATTGGGGGCCTCAGATGCCCTGATTTTACACTGACTTGTCTGAAAAGTCAACCCTTGATCAGATGACTTCCCCATGGAATTTCCTCATGAAAATTGATATGCATACTCCCTATACCATATAGATATCAATGGAAACAAGAATGACCAAAAAATTTGGTGTTATGGCCTCTGAAACCAAAACCCTAATTTTCAGTCAACTGTGCAGTCAATCCTGGCTCTGCATCCACTCAAACCCTAGTCCTTGTGATTCCTTTGCATCTTTGACTTTGTGAGGATGTAATATGATGCTTGAACACATGTAGACCCCTTTGAATTGATTGGTTGCTTCTGGAGTGGCTCAAGATGCCCTGAGATTGCTCAGATCACAAACCCTAGGTGCAGATGACTTAGAAACTATGCAGTGAATCAAAAATGAGATGTGAGATGATATGATTGAACTTATGCATATGAGAATGATCACAAGCCATGGTGAAGTGGGTGAGGGAAAATTTGGGGTGTTTACAGTGGTAAGAAGGAAAAACGACCGTATTTTGTGAAAAGAGGAACGATCGTGAAAAGCTGAGAAGAGAGAAGAGAAAGGGCTAAGGTTTGAAGAGGAGAATCCGAGAGGAAGACAAGTTTTCTCGTAAAGACCAAGGTAAGGGTGGGATTCTTCCATCTATTAAGGGTTTTATAATGGGAATTGAGTAGGTTGATGATTAGAGGTTTGAGGTTTTGGTGATTGAGTAGGTATTGTTGTTGAATGGTTGATAATTTGATGTTGTTATGCAATAATTATATGAATTGGATATTAGTGCAAGTGATTATGTAATTGTCTGGCTGGAAAAGTGGTTTTTGGTGCATAAATTCGTAGTGGTTTGAGTGTAGGTCGCAGAAGGGAGAACTGTGAGAATCACAGAGCTCGCTTAGTAAGCAGGTTGAACTTTGGAAGAGTCATAATACAGAGAGTTGCTTGCTTAGCGAGTAATCCCCCTCGCTTAGCGAGACTTGGAGTGAAAAATGTTATTATTTAATTCTAAAAAATTCCTTAAAATTATATAATTAATTTATTAATGCTTAGGAATCGACGTGGTGTACTTAAAGGCAGTGAAAGAGGAGTTATACATGTAATTTTAGTGATAATTAGTATAACTTGAAAATGAACATAGATGAGTATGTTTATTGGTTTTGTTGTTGTTGTTGTTATGTGTTGTAATTTTTGTTGTGATTAGATGGTACTGTTGTTGATGTGTGTTGATGCGGTAAGTGGAAGCTTGATACTTTGTTGTGTGTACTCGATTGAAGTTTACTTATGTTATTGTATACTAAGATATGCACGAAGTTGATGAAATTTGTTGTTGTGATGAGTTATTGCATGTTAGTTGTTATTGTTGTTGAGTTGTAGGATGTAGTCGTTGCACATATGCATGTATGTCATTGATGTTTCATGACATGTGCGTGGTTGAGACAATATACCAAGGTAGGGTATGTTTGTTGGATCCTAGTGGGATCATTGTGATGTTGGTGCGTTCATGAAATAGGGATCGTACGTGGCCATGAAATAGGGGTCGAGGGTGTGATCATGAAATAGGGATCATACTGGACCACGAAAGAGGGGTCTAGAGTTCCGACGGGAACTGGATCTTGAAAAAGAGATTGAATTATGGTATTGCATGCATAGAGTCAAGTAGAGTCTCATTGCATAATTGTCGTTGTTGTGTATGGTATGGATGTGTGTATGATGTGATTGTGTAATTGTTGATGTTGTGAAGTGGGGTTTAATTATGATACTTTCTAGTTCTTATTATATTGCTCTTTTATGATGTAAGTATCTCACCCCTTCTGTTTGAATGTTAACCATGTGTTGATAACATGCAGGTGAGCAGGATAAGTCGAGTGGTGGTCAGTGAAGTCGGTGTATTTCATATCTTTAGGATGTTGGCTCTGATATGTTGCTTTGGGTGTCGGGACGATGTTTGCACTTGTTTACTTATTCCTAAGAATTTTGTAATCGAATCGTTGTTTGAAGTTTCTCTTAAAAATATTTTCTGCTGCAAGTTGAATGATTTATACAAAATGTATCATTGAGCCAAGTGTGGTTTTGTCGAATTGTGACACTCAAATGTTTTGGTAAAATTAAAATAATCTGATTTTTATTGATAATTTTGTGGGGTATTTGGGTGTTATACCTCTCAAAACTGCATTTTTTTGAGTGTGCAAAGGGTGTGTCTGGAGATATATCTCCGTAAAATGGGGCATATTTGGAAAATTACACGGTGCGCTAGAAGCTTATAGGGTGTAATAAGAAATCCTCTTTTCTAATTAGTCAAATATTTAATAGACCTTTAAATAGACCTTTAGAATCCAAAAATGCATCTCCATGCGTACCTCAAATAGATCAAATTCATATGTAAATGAGTCACACGCTCATTTTTATTAAAAAAAATTCTGATAATATACTTCCATAAGTATACCTCTGAAAACCACAAAGTCAAGAGAATTTGCTAGTGAGAGCAAGCTTTTTTCACTCACGGAAATGCTTCAAAAATTCTCAATATCTACCCGTTCAAACACAAAATAACACCTTCATCTTTGTTTAAATCGAATGCAGTTCCTATTATAAAAAGTACAGTGGCTATGACTACAAGTTTCACGATGGGAGACAAACTTTCAAGTGAATTTACTCATGAGTCTTGGAAAAAAAACATTCCATCCTCAATCACACTTGTCCTCTATTTCTGCAACTTCAAATATGTGTCGCTCCCCGGACTTTCGTCCCGGTGCAAATGCGAACCGTCAGCGATGTTGAAGGTTGAGGTTGAATAGAGTCGCCAGCTAGGCATTTTTATCCCGAAGGAAAGGTAATGCTGCATAAACCTGGAAAGTTATGGATAAGACGGTTGCGAACCAAAGAAACTGAGAAAGGGGGTTGGTTACGACTTAGGAAGGTATTAGCACCCAGATCGTCTGTCGTACTCGACGGGATCCATGCTTACTTGATTGTGTTTAAAGGGGGTAGTGTGTATGTGCTAAACTGTGTATAAAAGCTAGAATGTATAATGTCAGTGCAAAAAGAAGTATGAATTCAAATTAGGCTTAAGAAAAGAAAAGCTGGAAGGAGAGAGGGGGGAAACCTGGGGACTTTTGTTCGATAATTGTTAAGTTATGCCTACGTATCCTCTCGTGCAATGAGGAAGTCATAACACCGTAGTTCGACACAAAGAGACTGGATGATTTTGGTGTGAATTGCTTGTTTGCCTATGCTTAAGTGTATGACTCGTCTGGCTCGAGTGCTAACTGTCTTGCATTAGACAGGAGAATCGAGTTCTCGTTTTTAGAGTGAATGTGATGAGAAAAGAATCCCGGAGGAGACGTTTATTGTTTGTTTTTGTGTTTTTAGTTTTTTATTGGTCTTTGGTGTTTTGCATAGGGAAATGAGCTTAATCCTAAATCAAAGGTTGTAAACTCATTATATCCTCCCTGCTCAGGGATAATGAGTCTACTTAAGTATGAGATGAAAATCCCAACTTAATTACCATGATGATATAGGATTAAGATCATTAACCTACTTTGGTAATTATTAAGTGTTTTTTGGGTTTTTGTTTAGTGTTAAGTAATGAGTTTAATCTCCAATCAAAGATTAATGACCTCATTACACCATCCTAAGAGAAAGATGATAGATGAGAACACTTAAGCTGAGGAAGATACCTCAACTTAATCCATGGTTAGGGATTAAATTAATTATATAACAAGCCTTTATTAAGTGGATTTTAATTAAAGGTAAGATGAAGAAGTGTTTTTTATATTTGCAAGACTTTAGCATGAGGGGGACTTGTCCATTGAACACTAGGGTTAGTCCCTCTGAACCACCAGGCAGGGATGTCACCCTAATATAAGGCCCAAGTTACAATCTTAAGTCTTTAATGATTATTATGTGTGTTTGATTGAAGGTGAAAACAACTTAAAGGTTTATCACTAAGGATCAAAGTTATACACTCCATCCTAAGATAAGGATACATGTATAACCCTAATTCAGAGTCCCAAAACTTTAACTATTTAGCCTTGATTATGAGATGAGACAGAGAGAGACTCAAGGAGACTCAAAAGGTAAAAACTAGGGGGTGACTATTTACAACCCTAAAGTTATCATGCTTGGATATTCCTAAGGTTTGTTAGGCATCAAGAGAAGTCTTCAGATTGGCCAACAAAGGAAGAAACAGATGAAAAGAGAGAAGGAAAAAGGAGATTAGGTTACTTAGTTCATGAAGAATTTAAGTAACCTAGGAACAAGAGATGACATAAGTGAATGAGATTCACTTCAAACACAAACAAAGTGCATAAAAATAAAGAGAGAAAGAGAGGTTGGATGTGGATGCACATCCACATCCTGATTAACTTACCAAATGCACCTGAAATGGTTAGTTTGAACTCAAGTTATGTACAAATTCAAAAGCATAAGAAAATCAAGTGATAAAAAATTGAAAATGCATCCAAGAGGACCCTAAGCACTCACGAGGATACCATCCAAAGGGGGAGGTCTAAAGGTTTATCAAGTTCAAGTTATGGTTTACCTAAAATTTGTTAGGGTTTTGGATACTTCTCAAAGGGAAAATGCACATTAATTTTAAAATTCAAGATAAAAATGAGACAAAAATATATTTAGAAACTAGAGGTCAAATGTGAAATATTGCAAAAGAATCAAATGCAAACTCATCTTGGTTTGAAAGTTATGAATTTTTGAAGTTAGGGTTGAAAAATAGGAATTTTAGAAACCCTAATTCAAAGAAAATTTACAAAGTTTGATCAAAACCAAAAAGAAATTTGTGAGATGAGTTTGAAAATGTTTCTAAATGTTTAAGAAACCTATCTGATTTTTTTTTGTGATTTTTAGATACTTTAAAGTATTTATAATTAATTAAATGGAATTAATTAATTAAAATATACAATTAAAATATTTAAAAATGCAAATTTTAATGAAAAAATAAAAATAAAAATGTTTTTGGTTTCTGAAAATTAATTTAAGTGTTGACAATAATTTTCAGAATTTTTAAATGATTTTTGGTATTTTTAATAATTAAAAGAAAGAAAATGAAATAAAATAAAAAGAAAATGAAAAGTATGCAAGATGGCTGGATGAGATTGCGTGGGGGAGAGATCAAGGGCCAGGATGAGAAGTCTGATTGACTTGAGGTATGAGGATCCTAAGGCCTACATTCAAAACTGCTTTTCGCGCGTGATCCAATGGCTACCATTTAATCTGACATAAGTAATTATAATTAATTTAATGAATCAGAATTAAAGTTAATTGAATGATCTGAGTCGTTCCTAGCCTAACCCTAATCATGATCTAAGGGTGGAGATTCAATATGGGCAGCTAATCAAGGTTTATCCCTAATCACTTTCAGGTGACCGAAGCTAAGCTTCGGTCATCTTCTTCGGCAAGCCAAATTTCCAGAATCTTATATACATTTCTAAACTCCAAATTTCTTGCCCAGAAACAATCTCCTAACATTATACAACTTTAATCAACAAACAAAATTCATTTATCATGCATCATTAAGCTGAATCGAAGCAAACAAAATTTTAGGTCAAACTTTCAGAACATCATGAAATCCTCATTTCTAACCTATTTTCAATTCTAAACATATCAGCATGATCAGGGAAGCATGTAGAATCATTCTATAACATAAAACACGTTTCTGGAAAAAATGTTCTTGAAGGTTACCTGAGATGAAGAACTTCAAAATGTAACTTTCTGGGCTTCTCCTTTGTGCAATCCACCTCCTTTGGTCCCCCTTGTGCTATTGTGATGCTTGAATGGAGTTTATAATGGTTGGTTTATGAGTTTCAGTTCTGAATATGCAGAAATTGTGTTTCTTGTGTGATGTGTTTTTGTCTATGGTGATGGGTGGGAAATGATCCTCAGGCTATGAAGAGTTGAATGGTGAAAGAAATTTTGGTTTTGTTGGCTGGTTTGTGAAATTCCATAGCATGAAAGTTTTGAGGAATTTTTCTCAATCTGAAGTTGTGTGTCCATTGCAGCCATGAAGCTTGCATATTTATAGCCTTGAGGGTGTGTATGAGCCATACCATTGGTCAGGATAATTGGTTTGACACTGTGTGATTGGTATAGGAGAAAATGCAAAAAAGTCAAGAATTATGTACTATAGATATAGGCCATGGCAGAGCTGGTTTATGTGCTTGACCTGCTTCAACTAGCTTCAAGGAGAGCCATAGGATCATTGTTATGCAGCTGGATGGCTTGGATAAAGAGTTTACAAGGTTTATGCATTTTGGCCATTTTGAGATTTCTTGAGAATCAAGCCATGAAATCCTTGAATTCTTGGGCCAATTCTGATGTTTAGAAGTTGCTTGATCATGTTATGACATAATTGAGCACATTAGAGGTCATTTAGAAGCTTGAAATGCCAATATGCAAAAATCCCTCTTTGACATGAACATGAAATTTATGTGATTTTTGCCAATTTTGCAAGGCCATAACTTGAGCTCTAGGAAGAGTTAGAATGAGTTCTTGTACTTTTTAAAAATGGGAGGATCCATTCTATAACTTTCACGTTTGAAGAAATTTCATTTGAAACCTTTTTGATCAAGAAAGAGGAGGTTGAAAATATTTCCCAAAATAGAAAGTTTACATTTCAAGTCATTTCCATTTTTGGCAAGTTTTGGTTTTATTCAATTTTCTTCAACTTTGTGAACTTCCAAGCATTCCAATGATCAAATAAAGACCATATGACTTTAAATTGATGATGATGACCCATTGGTACCCTTGTTGGGGGCCTCAAATGCCCAGAACCTGATTTTTCTTGCTCAGGAAGTTACCGCTTGATCAGATGACTTCCACATTGAATTTTTACATGAAATTTGATACACATGCTCCTTATATCATATATGGACCAATAGCAATAAGAATGACAAAAAATTTTGGGTGTAAGGCCTCTGAAACCAAAACCCTAATTCCAGGTCATCTGTGTAGAAGCTCAGCTCAACTTCCATACCTCTGCAGTGTTTTGACATATCTTGACTTCAATGGACCCATGGGGGCATAAGATGATCATAGAACACTCATGGATTCTCTTGAAATGCTTCAAGGCCTTGGAGATAGCTCAGATTACTTCTTGGATTGCTCATATCACAAACCCTAGATATGCAGTTATGAAGTGAAATAAGACTATGCAGTGTAAGATGGAAGGCTTATGCAATGAAATATGAAGGATCACAAGCCAAGGTGTGAGAAAGAGAGAGGGAAAATTTGGGGTCTTTACAGCTGCCCTTATTCAAGCATTAGTTAGCTGTGTAGGATGTAAGCACCTGGCTTAACAGACAAACAAGATAACTTGTGGTTTAATATCAAGACAGTCCAAAATTTGCACTCTTTATTATAAGAAGAAAAGGGATATAAATTGTAATAGACAATATAGACTGAATATTAAATGGTGGCGACGGAGGACGACCATCGAGCAGAGGACGACTGCTGGGGGTGAAAACGGTGAGAAACGCACTGGCGGAGACGACCATCATGTTGGGGAGTAAAGAATCCGCGATGGGGACAACCATTGGGTAAAGAAAGGCAATTTTACTGAGGATTTAAAAGCACTAACGGGGACGATCGTCAGGCTGAAGAATGAAAAAACCGTGACGGGGACGACCATCGGGTGAAGAGTAAATAAATTAATGATGAGGGACGGTCATCAAAAGGTGAAGGGCGATCACCGAGCAGGGTACGGCTGCTGAGAGTTATCGCGACATAGGACGAATGTTGGATAGAAATATCAACGATGGGGACGGCCATCGGATGAATGATGAGGTAAAGTCATAAAAAGGTGAAGGACGATCACATAGCAGGGTACGGCTGCTGAGAGTTATCGATACATTGGACGAATGTCGGATAAAATGATCAACGATGGGGACGACCATCAGATGAATGATGAGGGACGGTCATCAAAATAAATGATGAGGAATGGTCATCAAGAGGTGAAGGACGATCACCTAGCAGGGTACGACTGCTGAGAGTTATCGCGACATAAGACGAATGTCGGATAAAAAGATCAACGATGGGGACGACCATCAGATGAATGATGAGGGACGATCATCAAAATAAATAATGAGGAACGGTCATTAAGAGGTGAAGGACGATCACCTAGCAGGGGACGGCTGCTCTGTTGGGGATTATCTCGACATAGGACGAATGCCGGATAAAAAGATCAACGATGGGGACGGACATCAGATAACATGATGAGGTACGGTCATCAAAAGGTGAAGGAGGATCACCTAAAAGATATCACGACATATGACGAATGTCGGATAGAAAGTTGTTTTGTTGGCGACTTCTGGGGATAGATAAACATAGACGAGTGTTTAAGCCCTAAAAATATAATGGTAAGTGTTTTGACAATGTGTATAGATTAAAGATACGGACGGGTATCCTTAGACCCACGATACAGACGAGTATCGATAGAAACAAACACCGACGCGTGTTTCAGGAATGATGATATGGACGAGTATCAACTGTTTGAGCAAGGAACACAGACGAGTGTTGATCTGCTGGTGAGATGCGTAAGATACAGACGAGTATCAAAGAATCATGTATAAGGAGGATACAGACGAGTATAAGATGGATCGTGTATAAGTATATACAAGTATTTGTATTGAGAGTGCAAAAGGATATTTTGGATTTTATCTGCAGGGGATAAGTTTCTTATTGCATATTGCTGGAGGAGTGATTTTGGTATTTGCAGGTGACTGGCTTGAACCCGGCTTATGATCATGCAAATGTTTGATTTTTGTCGTAATGCTCCGTATTAGATGGAATGCTACGCTCTGTTCAGGGAGGAATGATGTGAATGCCATGATTTTTGCAAATGAGAGAAACGAGATCCGAGATCTGAAATCTGTTGGTGATCTGTGGGGAGAAAGGATCACTGCACGATCTTTCTGGAGAACTCTAGGGAAAGAACTTTGTGGGGATCCCATGTTGGGGATGAGAAGATCTGACAACTTGTTGGGGCCAAGTGATTCAGGCATTGCTTTGAAGATCTTGCTTGGGAAGGAGAGAACTTCTGGGAAGTAATCTGTCGGAGGATCATCTTTGTGGGGGATACTCTGAAGGGATAAAAAGCTCCATGGGGAATAATTTCGTCGAGTAGTCCTTCTGATGATGTGACTCCCGTCTTGGCTGGGGATATCGTGCCTGATATGCCCTGTGCTGTGAAAGGTTGTCCGCCTTGAGTACCTGCAACCTGTCAAACAAAGGAAACGCACAAGTGCCCTGAGGTATCCTCCACTGGATTCTGTCATAGGAGTTAGATTCGCTCAAGAGCATATATTTCCTGCAAGCATTTATTGAAAATGGCTTATATGTTTTCATGCAAATGTTGTATTTACGAACTTTGGACATTTTGCAAACAAAACAAAAAGGTATAAAACAAAGTATGAATGAATATTGATTCTATTGATTTGTGTGCCCTGAATAGGTAAGTACAGTGAGGAATCTAATCCCTGAAATGAGGAGATTGCTACAAAATTGCGAAAATAAAAGTCCTATTTGGCAATGCTGAAGTTGATGCTTCAATCTTCCTTTTGTTATGACCTGTATGACCTGAACACTCTTTTTATCTTGCTTTCTGAAGAAAGTTGATTCTGACCGATGCTTTGTCCTTTCGAAGCTTGCCATGTTAGGTGAGTGATACAGACGAATTCAAAATGCAATTGTTCTCTTATTCCCTGATTTTGCGTGGATCTCCCTTTCGGGTTTTTAATCCACCGGGATACCCATTTTTGCCCGAGCTATCCGATGTGGCTTTTCAACTCAGCGGGTGTACATTTTTTTTAATTTTTCCCTTATTTTTGCCCGAGTCTTTTATTCTTTTTTTGACTTGCCGGAATGCCCTATTTTTGCCTAGACTTACATTCTATTTTTATGTCCAGCGGGTCATTTACGCGAAGTATTTTTTAACTGCATCTGAATTCACAGGAGATAGGAATTTTTCGCCATCCATGGTTGCGAGCATCAGTGCTCCTCCTGAGAAGACTTTAGTTATCACGTAGGGACCTTCATAGTTAGGCGTCCACTCGCCCTTATGGTTTGTATGAGGTGGAAGAAGTATTTTCAGTACAATCTCTCCCACTTGATATACCTAAGGTCTGACTTTTTGATCGAAGGCTTTCTTCATCCGTTTCTGATATAACTGACCATGAGAGATAAATGTTAATCTTTTTTCTTCAATCAGGCTCAGTTGGTTATAACGAGATCGGACCCATTCTGCTTCGTCCAGTTTTACATCCATCATTACCCGCAAGGAAGGTAATTCAACTTCAACAGGTAGGACTGCTTCCATACCATACATAATCTGATAAGGTGTTGCCCCAGTAGATGTTCTGATGGAAGTTCGGTACCCATGCAAGGCGAATGGTAACATTTCATGCCAGTCTTTGTATGTGACTACCATCTTTTGCACAATCTTCTTAATGTTCTTGTTAGCCGCCTCAACAATTCCATTCATTTTTGGCCTGTAAGGAGAAGAGTTATGATGTTGAATCTGGAAGTCTCGGCACAGCTCTGCCGTCATTTTGTTGTTAAGGTTCGAACCATTATCAGTAATTATTCGCTCGGGAACTCCATATCGACAAATGATATCCCTTTTCAGAAATCGGGCTACCACTTGCCTGGTGACATTTGAATATGAAGCTGCTTCAACCCATTAGGGGAAGTAATCAATGGCTACCAGGATGAATCTGTGACCATTTGAAGAAGTTGGCTCGATCTTTCCAATCATACCAATGCCCCACATGGCGAAGGGCCAGGGTGAAGACATTATATTCAAAGGATTGGGAGGCACATGCACTTTGTATGCGTAGATCTGACATTTATGGCACTTTCGTACCTCGAAAAATACGATCCTAAAACAAACAACAGAGTCGCCACCTAATTCTATTTATTCTACTTAAAGAAAAGGGAGATATAGATACAACCTAATAAAGGATAAGAAATGGTTTACGAAACCAAATTCTAAGTTCGGGAGTCGGTTATGCAAGGGGAAGGTATTAGCACCCCTCACGTCCGTTGTACTCAACGGGAACCTCTTAGCTAATTATGCGATTAAATGTTTGATCTTAAGTCTTTGTCTTCTAAATGATTGTTATTAATGTTTGTTAAAGGAAATTAAAGTTATTATATTAATAAGGCGGAGAAACGATTAAAGTTTATTATTATTGCGACGGAGAGAAAAGATTGACCTTTTTTTATAGGGTGGAAAAATGATTAATTTTTTATTATTGTGCTCGCGAAGGATTAAAATCCCCGTGCCTACGTATTCCTTTGTGCAATGGAAAAGTCAGAGCTCCGTAGTTCATGCCACTACGATTTTTGATTTTTAATTGAACGATTGTTTAAAACGCATTCTACTGCTAAGCGTTGGCTTATACTCGCGGTGGAGGCTGAAGCGCTAGCTTTTTTTGCGAGATAGAAAGATTTAAACAATATTTGTTCTGAGAAAATATGTTTAATCTTTGTTAAGATGTTTTAAATGAAAGGGCGAATGAACCACGTCGCGTGGGCCTGGCCCAGGAGCGTTTCATTCCAAAACGTGCGGAGTGCTAGACTCCGGAGTTCAGTTTCCGTAATTTAATTTAAAAGATTTGAATATTTGATATACGAACGGTGATTGAACACATCGCGTGGGGCTAGCCCAGTGGCGGTCCAAACTAGAACGTGCGGAATGCTAGACTCCGGAGTTCTATTTTCGTACGTTAATTATTTATTTCAAAATACGGAAGGCGAATGGACCACGTTGCGTGGGGCTAGCCCAGCTGCAATCCATTTTAGAACGTGTGGAGTGCTGGACTCCGGAGTTCTATTTTCGTGTTAGATTAATCGAATAATTATTTTTAGACATTTTTTAGGGTTAATGTAATTAATAATAAAGGAGTGAACGAAACGAATACGCGTGGGGCTAGCCCAGTTGTAGTTCGTTCTAGAACGTGCGGAGTGCTAGACTCCGGAGTTCTATTCCTTGTTAAATTAATTAAGGCGCGTAAAGGTCGTGCAGATGGCAGTCACTTGGTGACCGACTTACGTGTGTGCAAATGCAGGCGAGAATTGATTTCTGTTTACTTAGCGTTGGACCAAGAAACTCGAATCATCTTTGGAACGATTTGTGTTAATGTGATCATGCTTATTATTATATTATTTTTACAACTTATGATCCAAAAGTGGAAATACGAACAAGTTTGTACAAGTTAACATCATCATTGTACGATTAAATAATAGGCAAGAAAAAAAAGTAATCATACATCCTATAGGTAAAATTAATCGGAAGGTAAATCAATAACTAATTAAATTGAGTGGGATTATACAATTATTTAATAAATCAATTAAATAAGTTACAAGAAATAAATAAGTTAATATGAAATGTTTTTCCCTTATTTTTGGAGTATATATAAAAAAAAATCAAACTAACAAAATAATAATGACAAAATTAAATACAAGAAATGAAATCATAAATCCTATAAACAAGAAATATAATTAGTGAGAACAAAACACACACAAAAAAAAAAGAAAAAAAAGAAGGAAAAGTTGCTGCAAAGCCCAGTAGGAAAGGCCCATAGGGGAGGATCACACTTGGATCGAACGGGTCGAATCCGACCCTGACCCGGTTCGTCGATGATGAAGAAAAAGGGAAAGGGAAAAAAACCCAAGTAAGAAACGCCGCTTATGTACTTCGGTTTCCAGAAACAACCATCCTCTCAATCGCTCCACTCAAACGCTACTTTCGGTCTCTCTCTCTCAAATACTTCTCACTCAAACCCGTCTCTCTTAACTTATCGCGAATTCACAGTCCCTTTGGTGTGATTCTCACTCTAAAATTTGGACCAAAATCAAATGTCTAGAACCCTAAATCCACAAATAAAAAACAAACGGACATTTCAACACGAAAACAACCATCAATGGAGGGTTTTGGGCCAATATGAAGAACTTTATAACATAGCAACAAGAAAAAGGTGATAGAGAGAGCTTGAATTTACCTGATTGGAGCAAGGTCCGATTTAGTGTCTCTTGCAGCGACGAATTCTCGGGGAAGAAGATACATGTAATGGGTGAATGGACTCATGTAGTGAACTTTCATAGATGCAAATGGTTTGGATTCTGGAAAAAGAATTGGGAGTTAGACATAGAACTGATCATTCAAAATAGACTTTGAATCGAAAACTAATTTGGAACATAAACTTTGCAAACTAAAATGGATTTTAACTTAGAATATAAACATTGACATTTAAAATGGAAACTAGCTTAGAAAACCAACTTTGAAATTTTAAGATGGGAACTAATCTTAGAATACAAATTTTGAAATTTAAAATAGGAACTAACTTAGAATATGACTTGAGATAAAAAGATGGAAACTAACTTAGAATATGAACTTTGACATTTAAAATGGAAACTAACTTAGAAAACCAAACTTCGAGATTTGAGAATAAAAAAACTTGAGATTAAATTCGGACTACAATGAATAATTCTATTGAAATTAAAACAAAATTGGACATGACCTAGAACATCGACGTAGAATTGGGAATATATTTAATAGAAACTTGAGAATACATTTGGACTAGAGATGAATTGGATGCTTGAAGTAGAATAAAAGAAATGGAGATTTAAACTCGCCATCTGGACTTTAAATAAAACTAGAATTTGGGATAAACACTGAACTATTGAAAATGATTTAGAAACTTAAAAAAAAAAGCATTGGTATGAACTTCGAAAAGTAGCGATAGTGAGATGAATGCACCATAAGGAAAGTTAGGGGTAAAATTTGGGGTGTGACAGACACTTTCTGGCATAGACACAACAGTCTGCATCCATTGTGATCCAATAGTAATATGATCTCAACAATTTCTTTTCCATTGCATATCCTCCATCATTGGTACCGAAAGAACCTTCATGTACTTTGTGCATCAGCATGTCTGCTTCCTTCTTGTCAACACATCTGAGCAAGACCATGTCGAAGTTTCGCTTGTGTAAGGAGCCATCAGTATTGAGGAAGAAACTACCGGCTAGCCTTCTCAATGTCTTCTTATCATTAGACGATGCCCCAGATGTGTATGTCTGAGTCTCCAAGAAGCATTTGATCATGGAACCATGGTTTTTTGTCACTAACAATGTCCACAGAGAATACATACGTTGGTCGGTCTAGTCTGGATACTAGAATCTGAGATACATAGTTAGCAGTCTGTACTTTGATCATAGATGAAATAGTAGCTAAGGCGTCTGTAAACTGATTCTCCTCTCGAGGGATGTATTCAAGCTTGATTGTTGTGAAGAAAGTCAACAATATTCTCGTATAGTCACGGTAGGGAACCAGATGCTCTTGATGAGTATACCACTTGCCATTAGTTTGGTTGATCACCAAAGCTGAATCTCCGAATACATTCAAGGTTTTGATCCTGAGGTCAATGGCTTCCTCAAGACCCATGATGCAAGCTTCGTACTCTACTTCGTTGTTAGTGCTGGAAAAGGTGAGCCTTGCTGAGAAAGGCATATGGACTCCTTTGGGTGTAATAAGCACTGCACCAACTCCTTGACCATTGCAATTAACTTCCCCATCAAACATCATAGTCCATGCTTCTTCTGGATCATTCCCTTCAGTGTGAACAGGCTCTTCACAATCTTTTGACTTTAAGAACATGATGTCTTCATTAGGGAAATCAAATCTCATAGGCTGGTAGTCATTAATGGGTTGCTCAGCCAGATAGTCAGACGATACACTGCCCTTGATGGCTTTCTGAGAGGTGTACTGAATATCATATTATCTTAGAATCATTCGCCACCTTGCAACCCTTCTGGTAAGTGTTGGCTTCTCAAATATGTACTTGACTGGGTCCATCTTTGAGATCAACAAGGTAGTTGATGCGTGTTTTTCGCATGTGTACGAACACGTCAGAGTAATATAAAAGATTTTCGAATCCATAGAGACCAAGTGTCAATCTATCGTACCTGTTGTTATGGTGTGTATCTAAGGCAACTAATATATAGGGGTTTTAAGAAAGGTGCAATGGTAAATAAAATAATAATTTTAAACAATAAATAAAAGACAGGCTCGAATGTAATTCACGTAATCAATGGATAATCCAATACTTGTTAATAGAACTACTTATGGGCAATGTTTTCTCCTTTGAAAAGAACTAATTTACCAGGAACTGTCGCTTTCGCGTATTCAGAACCGAGTTGTACTCTCTAATCAACCCCTCCTATTGTCACAGATAAAAAGGTGCGTATTGCGTTAGAGTAGTAAACCTATTTTTAAGAAATATAGTATCTTAACTAAGTTGAAAAGTATCTTAACTTGGATTTCTTAGCAAAAAGAGGTTCTTACGAACCAGACTCTAAACTTCTCAACGCGTCCGAAAATCATTTTAAAATCTCTTTTCTTTTTAATCTAAAACTCCTAATGAACTAGACAAAGTGCTTTTGGCTGTTTTTGAAATAGTTAAAAACAATTACTTGAATTGAAAGATAAAATAGCCCTTAAGTGTTTCCACGAACAATTGTACGGATTACTGGTTTAATTACGATCCTTACATTCTAACCTTTATAGATTTAGTTAGACATGGTAAAGTAAAAGTTCTTTTTATAATTTTTCATAAAAGTAATTTAGTGCGAGTGCGGAAAGTAAATAAAAGTAGTGCGGGTGCGGAAAGTAAATAAAAGTAGTGGGAGTGCGAGAAATAAAGTAATTTAGTGCGAGTCCGGAAAATAAACGAAAGTAGTGCGAGTGCGGGAAATAAATAAAGTAAAGCGAGTGCAGGAAATAAATAAAATAAAGTGCGAGTGCGGATAATAAATAAAAGTAGTGCGAGTGCGAGAAATAAAGTAATTTAGTGCGAGTGTGATGGGCTAAAGACGTACTCTAATATGTGTCTAGCGGTATCTTAACTGCAAGCGCACAGCCTATCGAAGTAATATTTAAGATTATCGATCCCACAGGGACTTTATGATTACTTAGTGCTAGAGGATTTACTAGTTTAGCTAAGGTGAATGGTTGTCACGATTTTTTGGTTATTTTTAAGGATTAAAGGCGGGAATTAAATTTTAGTTTGATAAAATAATAATAAGGCGGTCGGTATGTAATTATGTTAACTTAGGCGGGTCAATCTAACCTAGGCTTATAAAGATAGTTCACTTAATCTATTCTGTAGAGGTTACCAGTTTAAATATCTTTAACTCACACTCTCGTGGTCTTATCTTAGATCTTACCCCTAAAGCCCTATGCCTGCTCTCGCTAGCCCATAAGTGTTTAGAAATAATTTTTGGAAACTTAATAAGTCTAATTCATTTTAAAGCGCTCTCGCTGTGTTTAAATTAAATGCCTAACTTTAGCTATCTGGTTAAAATCTCACACTCGCGTGCTCTCGATCTAACCTATTACACTTTCCTTACTCTCGTAACAAAAAAATTGATTTTATTATAAAAAGTCACAGCCAGAATTTTAAGTTCTTAATTATTTTAAACCTAGAATTGATTTTTCCGATTTAGTTGATTTTAATTACATACCGCCTAAAGTGTTTAGCTACTCATGATTGTTGTACCAGACAGATGCAGAAAGAGAGAAATACAAAATAAAATATGCATTATAAAATAAATTCTTAACATTAATATAATTAAATAAAAACTTGAATAACAAATATAATGTTAGACTCCTTCTTCCACAATCTGGCAAGCTCGGAGTACGGACCGGAATCGGAAATAAAATTACAAAAAAAATTTCTGAAGGCTTTGAAAGAAATTAAATTATAACAATTTCCTAATGTTGGAAATTGTTATAGGATTTGGTTGGGATATAAAAAATTAAAGCAAGAACAAAACAAATGCTGGAAAAATAAATTGGACTAGGGTGCAAAGGAAATATGGCAGAGCTTCCGCAAGAAAAATTAAAATAAAACTCTGTAAATTGTTCTTTGAAACTAAGCTATTTATAGGAAACAATGTTTGGGCTTGGCAGTTGGAATAATGCCTTGGGCTTCGTAGATGCTGAGAAAATCCAGGGAAAAGTTGAATTACTTGGTCTGCGGGAGAATAGGAAATTTGACTTCACGTAACACACACGTACATGACCAATTCTCAGCAAGTTAACCTAAATTCCCCTTGTCACGTTCGTGACAAGGGTGTCACGCTCGTCTCCCTTGTAATACGCGCGTCACGGTCGTGAGGGACTGGTGACGACCGTGACTGCTCCTTTTAGCGTGTCACGGTCGTGACTCCTAGGTGACGGTCGTGACAGTTACAAAAAATGCAGATTATGCAGAATTCCTCTTTTCTTCTTCTTTTCATGGTTGTTTTTGCTCATTTCACTTGTGGCTCATGATTTAGCTCTATAATTGATATACCTGCAAAATGACAAAGAAAACTCGAGGAATCGGGTGTTAAAATGACAAATGTGCGATAAAACGGCATTGAAACATAGCATTAAAACGATACTTTTTCTCGTTATCAAACTTCCCCAAACTTAAACCTTTGCTTGTCCTCAAGCAAATAGTCGGTTGAAAAATGATCGGACAGGTTTTCATCGACGCACACACATAACAAACCATACGAGGAATCGTTTTTGTCAGATAAACCGGTATTAGAATAAAACACTAACGATACACTAATGACACAAGCAACAAGCTAAGTCGTCGACTTCTCGTTAAACGAAACATTCGGTAATTGCGTTACGATTCCACCTAGAGTCTTTCGATCTTATTTCACCCGGTTTCATTCTTGCGCAATCACATTAAGCCATTTGCCTTAGCACGCGCGTAGTGGAGTAGCCGGTTAGTGACTTTGATCCTTTATAAGCACGGGGTCTGGTACACGAATGTGGCAACCCTACATATATTATCCGATTTGGAGGTTGTGGGGGATCGAGCCGTATCACGCCCTACCAAGTTCAGAACCAGGTACCTCTGAACCAACCCGCAATGGACTCCTTTTCATACTTCTCGTTTCTTTTATGCGACCGTGTACTTTGGTGCAATTTCTTTTCATTGGCATCGAGATATGAAGGATCATTATAGATTAGGCATCAAACACTTATATTCATCGGCTCCCCACGTGGTTTGTGTTCAGACGGTGCTGACTGCTAGTATAAACTACTAGGGGTTACTTTTGAACTGAAACTTAAGGTGTAGTCGTAACAATTATCGGAACGGAATGCTTAAGTAGGAAGTCTAAGGTGTCAAGACTGTATCGATCTTGTTGAATCGTTCTCAGCTTCCTAACTATGATTTCGTAGGTAAGTCAGGTAATGCGAAGATAAAATTAAATTTTTTTTGGTATGGCTAAATAAACGGGGAGAATTCGAAACTAAAGAAATAGCACAAATATTACTCTGTTTCATTAAATTATGAAAAGGAAATACAACGGAATGGAAAGTGCGGAAAAAGGAAAGGTATCTCTCCCACACTATATCAGACATTGTCCTCAATGTTGTGATATAATAGCGGGTAAAATACAATACAAACAACGGAAATGGAAAAATAGAAACAAAAACTAAAACTAAGGCTGCTGATGACCACGGCCTCGGCTTCTGGTGCGGGAGCGTCTGGTCAAAGTCGCTTCAGGATCAGAACCGGTGCCGGTGAGAGCAGTGATATCAATTCGCAAAGCCTCTAGCTCGCTAAAGAGCTCTTTTTGCCTTCGCTCCAATGCGGCATTCATCTGATTTTGCTGATGAATCGCACGGAGGACGTCTTCAAGTGTGAATTCTTGTGCAGGTGGCTGTTGGGTGGAGGACTCAGGAATGTCCTGTACAGGCTCAGCTGCATCCATGGTGTCTTGCATCTCGTCCACTGGTGGATCGGCCTGTTCATCAATAATGGGGGCGTGGCCGGCAGCATCCGGTAAAGCAAATAGCCAGTTGGCTCGGTTGGACGGATCGATGCGGTCACGACACGACAAGATGATGTGGTGATAAATAGTGCCTTGGATAACAGGGCTGAACCTGCCATCTTCTCTCTGAGAAATCAAGTGGGCGGACCTGCAATAGTTCTTTGTTAGCAACTCTGCGGCTCTGCGAGGTAAATTGATAATCAAGTCACCAAGCTCCAGCTGAATGGCGAGGGTGGTGACAATCCCGCCTATGTAGAAGGGGGTCGCGCCTCTTTGCGCTACGGACTGGATATGGGACAACAGGAATGGCGCAGCATTGATTCGCTCGGTATTTAAGGCACAGTGCAAGAACAAGAGCTCCTTGGAGTTCAGCTTGTGATTGCTCTCTCTTGCAAAAATGGTATTGCAGATGATGCGATGGAAGTATCGGATCGCCGGGTTATGGATATGGGTAGCATTCAGGCTCTGAAAGGCAGTAGCACGGGTGTTGGTGATGTCGTGCCATAAGGTGAAAGCGGTTTCACTGAAGTTGTCCGGCACGCGGAGATGAGCATCGTCGCCGTGATCGAAACCTAGCAGTTCGGCGATCCTTGTTTGTGTAACTTCGAACTCCTGGCCGAGCATTCTGAACTTAGCAATGCCGGTGAGTTGACTTTGTGAACCGGAAGGAGTGATATAGTGAAACGAACTCAAAAATTCCAATGTCAGGAGTTCGAATGTCGGCTGTGGTTGACTGCACAAGTGCCACAGACCAACATTCTTAAGCAGGAGCTTTACACCGTTGAGCAGTCCCAACTCCCTCAAGCAGTCAGTGTCGACATACCGAGTGGGTTGGACGCCACGGTTTTGGAACCTGATGAACTTTTGTCTTTGATTTTCTCCATGCTCACCATCTCTAAATTGAATTGCTTCCATTGCATGCAAGGTACGGGAATGGTAGATTAGAGGTTTTTGAGTTTTGTGAGAAAAATGAAAAAATGTGAAGAAAGTGGTTCTGATTATAGTGAAAGAAGTTAATGTGAGAGGTTTGGAAATAATGGAGAGGTTAATGGAATTTATTTAGGGTAATGGGAGGTTACAGGATTTGGAAGAGATAATGGGGGTTTCTAAATTTTGTGGAAGTTGAAAAAGAGGTTTCTGCGAAGAAGAACAGTTCTGTTTCTCAGAATTCCTATAACAGGGGTCGTCACAGTCGTGAGGGTTGATGACGGTCGTGACGTGCTAATTAGCTTGTCACGATCGTGAGAGATGGACGACGACCGTGAGAGATTAAAATCTTATAATATTTTCTTCACAGAATGCATTATCTCATACGTTCAATACAATTTTTCTTTTTATTACCACTTCTCATTTTATTTTCAACACAAACAATATATATTATGTTTAAATCAACATAAATTAGAGCAAATTTCATCACATGAGAAATAAAAAAAATATTAATCAATTTAAATATAACAGTAACTAATGGAAATCATAGAAATTGATTAAATTGTAAAATGGTAAAACTAGAAGTGCTTTGCTTTTGACATAATTGAAGGGAAATTACATTAATAAAAAATAAGGTACGAAAATGTTTTCGAAATGTTAAACTAACTAGAAACAAAAACAGGAATTAAAATAAGTTAGATCACTACAGCATTTTCAAAGGTGCTTCTTCAAATCTTCAATTGCGGAGTTCAGGTGGTAGAATTGCTCACACGTTATGTCAGTTAAACCTATAACGTCCAATCACATGCTTTTAATCTCATCCTTAACAGTATTAATATCGGCTTGGTAAACTTCAAGAGTATTCATGATTTTCTTTAAGTTGTCAGCATATTCTACTTGATTCACTTCAGGGGTTTCAATCACTTCATCAGTGTGTGCAATGTCATGGTAACCAGGAGGTGTCTCAGGGTCACTTTCTACATCGGTCATTATATCATCCCTTATCTTGTAAGATTGAGGTGTTTCAGGAGTGGATGGATAGTCAGGAGGGGTAAGCTCATAAAGCCAATTATCTTTATTGTGAACACTGACTCTAGCATGGTTTGGTAGTGTGAAAAGGGTTACTACTTCATTCCTCATTAGGTACTCGAAAGGTGGTTGTCCTAAATTTCTTATGATATGGCGGTTAAAGCAAAAGTTAAGATTCATAGGACGGATGGTACCTAAGCGGTTACACCTGTGTAGTTGGTATCTAAGTCCTAAGGCATCAGCAATCATAGTGACAAGACCTCCTACCAATATGGGTAGATCAGGTTCTTCTTGGATTCGGGTGAAGGTTTGCATCATGAAAGGTACACCATTAACTGGCTGTCCATTAGTCAGACATGACATAATGAATATCTCATCTTTAGATACTCCAGTAAGGTTTTCTTCTTTTCCAAAGAAGGTGTGGGCAAGGATCTTATGGAAATAGCGGATAACAGGGTTATGTATTTCATCATTGTTCATGTTATTTGGCTCAGGATGGTAATTTCCGGTTAAGGTTCCCCAAAAGAAGTCCAGCTCAATGTCCATCAATTCTACCTGTGTGGTAGTAAAAGCAAAGGGCCCACTAGGGAATCCTAATAAGTCAGCTAGTTCTCTATGGTTGAAGTCATATTCTATTCCGAATAGTCGGAAACTGATAAATCCTTTCCTGAATCCAAAACCGCGCTCGGGTAAGTAAATTAAGGAGCTTAGGAACTCAAGGGTGAGCTCGCGGTAAGTCACAAACTTTTGTTTAATCAGTGCATTCTCCCATCCAAGTTGGTTAAACAAGTATAAGATGCTATCATGTATACCTAAGGTTTCCATAGTCAGATCATTCGGGTACAGAGTCAAATCCATTGGTCTCTGTGATAACTCTTCAAATTTCATTCTTTGGTTCCTACCTCTAAATTTGGTTTCCATAATGTTTCTCGGTTGGTTAGCCATAGTTAGTGTAAATATGGAGGAAACAAATCAGGGGGAGAAGGAAAGTGGAAAAGACTTTAGAAAATCTGTAAAAGTGATTTAAAAATTAAAATAAGGAAAATAAGAAAATAAATGCATAAATAAAAGCAATAATAATGAAATGAAACAATAAAACAATAAAACGACAAAACAATAAAACGAATAATAAAATGATAAATGACAAAATGATAAAATGGGTTGCCTCCCACTAAGCGCTGTTTTTATCGTCAAAAGCTTGACGTAATGCTTAGGTGTAGATTAATCAGGGAAATTAGTGGACAACTCTAAAAGCCTTAGACTATTTGCATAATCTCTATTTTCAAATTTATGGTAATGTTTTAAACGTTGTCCGTTTACTGTGAATGGTTCACTATTCCTACCCTTAATTTCTATCGCTCCGCTCGGGAACACTCTAGTTATTTCAAAGGGTCCTGACCATCTAGATTTTAGTTTTCCAGGAAATAGCCTAAGTCTTGAATTAAAGAGGAGTACAATGTCTCCCACACTAAATTCTTTCCTAGATAGGCGTTTATCGTGCCATCGCTTAGTTCTTTCTTTATATATCTTAGCATTCTCGGAAGCATCTAACCTTAACTCTTCTAATTCGTTAATATCGAGGATTCGCTTTTCTCCTGCAACATTATAGTTTATATTGAGAGTTTTGATCGCCCAATATGCTTTGTGTTCTAGTTCTACCGGGAGATGACAAGACTTTCCATATACTAATTTGAAAGGTGTAGTTCCTATGGGTGTCTTGTAAGTTGTCCTATAAGCCCATAAAGCTTCATTAAGTTTAGATGACCAATCTTTCCGAGATATGGCGACAGTCTTTTCTAAGATTTGTTTAATTTCTCTGTTCGAGACTTCGACCTGTCCACTTGTTTGTGGATGATATGGTGTTGCTACACAGTGTCTGACTCCATACTTAGATAGTAATTTGTCAAAGATTTTTGAAATGAAGTGCGAGCCACCGTCACTTATGACGAGTCTTGGCACACCAAATCTAGGAAATATTATATTTTTGAAAAGCTTAATTACTACTCGTGTGTCATTTGTAGGAGAAGCTATAGCCTAAATCCATTTTGAAACGTAATCGACAGCTACGAGTATGTAATTATTACCGAAATAAGATGGGAATGGTCCCATGAAATATATTCCCCAGACGTCAAAGACTTCTACTTCTAATATTCCTTTTTGAGGCATTTCATCTCTTCTTGAAATATTACCGGTGCGTTGACACCGATCGCAATTTATAACAGCGATGTGGACATCTTTCCATAAATTAGGCCAGAATAGGCCGGCTTGTAAGATTTTTGCACAAGTCTTGGAAGTGCTTGCATGTCCACCATAAGGAGATGAATGGCAATGAGCAATGACATCTTCTATTTCTTCTTCGGGGATACATCGACGAAAGATTCCATCGGGTCCTCTTTTGAACAATAATGGTTCATCCCAATAGTAATGTTTGAGATTGTGAAAGAATTTCTTTTTCTGCTGATAGGTTAAGTCAGGTGGAAGAGCTCCTGCAGCTAGGTAGTTGACAATGTCAACGTACCATGGCAGTCCTACAGTTGTTTGGATTGTTTCCACGGGTTCTGGTTCATCAATGTCTAACTGAACTGGGTCGCTTCCTATTTGTGCTATCAGCTGTTCATACGGAAAATCATCGTTAATCGGCACTTGTTCGGGTTTAATACCTTCTATTCTAGATAAATGGTCCGTTACGACATTTTCAGTACCTTTTTTATCTTTTATTTCAAGATCAAACTCCTGTAAGAGTAGAATCCATCTCAAGAGTCTTGGTTTACCATCTTTCTTAGTTAATAGATATCTGATAGTAGCGTGGTCTGTGTAAACGATTATTTTCGCTCCCACTAGGTAAGAACGGAATTTGTCAAGCGCAAAGACAACTGCTAACAATTCTTTTTCAGTAGTGGCGTAGTTCATCTGAGAGGAATCTAAGGTTCTACTGGCATAGTAAATTGCGTGAAGTTTCTTGTCCTTCCTCTGGCCTAGAACTGCGCCTACAGCATAGTCACTCGCATCGCACATGATTTCGAAAGGTAATCTCCAGTCAGGGGGTTGCATGATTGGTGCGGTAATGAGGGCTGTTTTTAGAGTTTCGAATGCTTTAAGACAATCTTCATCGAATATGAACTCAGCGTCTTTCATTAATAAACCGGTAAGAGGTTTAGTGATTTTCGAGAAATCTTTGATGAATCGTCGGTAGAAACCGGCGTGTCCTAAAAAGCTTCATATTTCTCGAACGGTTTTAGGGGGTTAAAGATCTTTTATGACTTCTATCTTAGCTTTATCAACTTCAATTCCCTTGTCCGATATAACGTGTCCTAGTACGATTCCTTCTCTGACCATAAAATGACATTTCTCCCAGTTAAGCACGAGGTTTACTTTTACACATCTTTCTAACACCATTTCTAAATTTGATAGACATCCTTCAAAACTTTGCCCGCATACATAGAAGTCGTCCATGAACACTTCCATGATGTTGTTTATAAAATCTGCGAAGATTGACATCATACATCTTTGAAAGGTTGCAGGAGCGTTGCATAATCCAAAGGGCATTCGTCTATAAGCGAATGTTCCATAAGGGCATGTGAATGTAGTCTTCTCTTGATCATCTGGGTGGATAGGGATTTGGAAAAATCCTGAGTAACCATCAAGATAACAGAAATATGAATGCTTGGCTAATCATTCTAACATTTGATCTATAAAAGGTAGCGGAAAATGATCTTTTCGAGTGGCTTTGTTTAGTTTACGATAATCGATGCACACTCTATGACCTGCCACTACTCTTTGTGATATCGATTCGCCTTTAGCGTTTTCACAACAGTGATACCTCCTTTCTTTGGTACTACATGTACTGGACTAACCCATTTACTATCAGAGATTGGATATATTATTCCAGCATCTAGTAGTTTCTTAACTTCTTCCTTTACTACAGTGCTAAGGATTGGGTTAATTCTTCTTTGAGATTCTCTGGAGGCTTTGCAATCTTCTTCTAGCAGAATACGATGCATACAGATTGAAGGGCATATTCCTTTGAGATCAGATATGTTATATCCTAATGCAGTTGGATATTTCTTTAAGACATCTAAAAGTTTCTTTGTTTCAATTATTCCTAAACTGGAATTGATTATAACTGGTCTTGTACATTCAGTGTCCAAGAATTCGTATCTTAGGTTCTTAGGTAAAGTTTTTAACTCTAATGTAGGTTTATTCTTACTTGGCATGGGATCTGGTGTAAGTGCTAAACTTTCGCTTAGACTATCATCCTGATATGGTTCACGCCAATTATCATCTTCGAAAATCGTAGGGATTTGAATTTTCATAATTTCAGAATAGGTAGTTTCTTTCATTTCCATTTCTCTTACACATTCGTCAATTACGTCCAATAGATAGCATGTATCCTATATAGCTGGTGATTGTAAGAATTGTGTTAAAATAAATTCAACTTTCTCTTCACCTACTTCAAAGGTTAGCTTTCCTTTCTTTACGTCTATTATAGCTCCGGCGGTAGCTAAGAATGGTCTTCCTAGTATGATAGGTGTAGTGGAGTCTTCAGAGATGTTCATGATTATGAAATCAGTAGGAATATAGAATTGTCCTATACGTACTGGGACGTTTTCTAGTATGCCTACAGGATATTTAATAGAGCGATCGGCTAGTTGAACAGACGTTTTAGTTGGTCTTAGGTCTCCCAAGTCTAGCCTTTTGCAAATCGTTAAGGGCATAACACTAATACTGGCTCCTAAATCGCATAGAGCTTTGTCAATGACGAATTTTCCTATTACACAGGGTATAGAGAAACTTCCTGGATCTTTTAGCTTAGGAGGCATATTATTCTGAATTATTACGCTACACTCAGCAGTAAGTGTAACGGTTCCGTTATCCTCTATCTTTTTCTTATTGGATAAGATTTCTTTTAAAAACTTAGCATACGAGGGCATTTGAGTGATAACTTCTGTAAATGGAATAGTAATATTCAACTGTTTCAGAAGTTCAACAAATTTTTTAAACTGGCCCATCTGTAAGTTCAGAGAATGCCTAAGAGGGGGGGTGAATTAGGACTTGA
Source organism: Lathyrus aphaca (assembly GCA_963966055.1). Classification (NCBI taxonomy): domain Eukaryota; kingdom Viridiplantae; phylum Streptophyta; class Magnoliopsida; order Fabales; family Fabaceae; genus Lathyrus; species Lathyrus aphaca. The sequence continues at coordinate 433,744,454 of OZ014519.1, forward strand.
AATCTTTTTCCGGTTTTTCTGATTCTTAAAGTATTTTGGTTGGTGTTTATGGTTATGAAAGCGGTAAAAATAAAGAAACGATGAACACCAGGATTTATAGTGGTTCCCCCCACAATCCGAGGGTACTCCACTCCCCTTTCACACGAAAGAGATTTTCACTATTGTTTTGATCAGTACACCCTAACACACCATCAACCGGTGAGGACTACTATCAAACATAACAAGTGTACAAGAACAATCCTCTTGTAAACACTTTCACCCTTGTATCCAACAATCCTGGATTACAAGTCAATTCCAAATAACATAAAGAACTATTTTGTGAGTAATTTTGTGATATCAATAATAATATTGATCTTCTCCTTTTGATCACAATCCACTTCTAAAATTAATACAAGTGTTCAATGTAGAATATGAAAATATGAACAAGATGAACACTTTGAAAATATTTGTAGAAAAGTGAATTTTATTCTTTTTGATGATCTTGAAAATGTAGAAAGTGTAGGAGGTTATTTGTAATTTGAAAGTTTCTGAATTTATATGATGTATAACACCATTTCAGAAAGGGTATAACAAAGTGCCAATTAATGGTTGAAAAGATATAACATTTGAAAATCATTTGATCTTTAAAATAAATAATTTTTCAGAAAACGTCCAGTGTTAATCGGTTAACCCATATGGTTAATCGGTTAACACATGTACGTTGGCCCAGAATATTCAAAATTTTAGGGCGTTAACCGGTTAACCTATATGGTTAATCGGTTAACACTGAAGAAATTTCCAAAAATGCTTAATAAAAAAGTGTTATACCAAAACCAATTATTTTCAAAAAGATTTAATGCAGCATGTAAAAATATTTTATGCAATTGAACACTTGTAAAAATTATTTAGAGAGGTAGATTATGATATACCATCTTTGTGTCCAATTCTTGAAAATTCATTTCCATGAGTGCTTGTCTTGATTAAAATCTTGACTTGATCTTTGTGAAACTTTGAAAGGCTTGTCTTTTTGCAATCAAGTGTTGACATCATCAAAACTTTTGATTGAAGCTTGCTTCTACATTCTCCCCCTTTTTGATGATGGCAATTGAAAATTGTTATGTAATACTTCTTGGTTCTTGATATGTGATGCTCCCCCTATGTTTAGCAACTCCCCCTATCTTGAGAGACTTTCAAACATCTGCACACATAGAGAAAAAAAAAACAGAACCAAGCTCTTCTCCCCCTTTGACATCAGCAAAAAGGAAGAGCTTTCAAAGAGCCAACATAAAATGCAGCAGCATATAATAAACATACATTGCAAGAACACATATTATAAGGAAAACAAATAAAATGCAGCAAAGCAAGAATTGTTCTTAATACATAAACCATAGTGCAAAGAAACTAAAAACTAGAATTCGATAAAAATAACATAAAAGCAGCATCATCATAATCTCAAAGGTCCTCGTCCTCCATATCCGCATCATCCTCGTTTCCTTCGTCTTCATCACTTTCCAATTCTTCAATTTCCTCTTCAACAACCCGTGTATTAGAATGGGTATGGGAATGGGAAGGATTAAGCATAAGGCTCCGAAGGGAGGCAATCGCTCTAGAGGTCTCTCTATGCATGTTCATTGATTCCCTATGTTGATTCATCATTGTGGTATAGAGAAATTCATTAGAGATACCTCCTTCTGGAATGAGATAGGCGGGTTGAGCAGGGCCTTCATCAGCATACCGATAAGTACCATCAGCCGCTCGGAGGATGCCGGTGTTCTTCACAATGTTGGTTTCATTTATTTCATTGGTTGCTGATTTCATTTTGAGTGATGGTTCCCTATTTAGGTCAAGTTCGGTAAGTTCCAAAATCCGTGATATCAACCGAGCATATGGCAGCCGGGTAATGCAGTGGAGCTGTTGTTGCAGATGATACATAATTGTTAGAATCCAATTAACCTTAATGCGATTCTTGATAGCAAACAGCAACTGCATTTCCAAATCATTTATCTGCGAGTGATTTGAGTCCTTTGGAATGAGGACGTAGCAGATGATATAGTGCAGCATACGATCAGACACGGTTAAATTCTTCGCATAGCACAACATTCGAGCCGTGCGAGAATTTGCAATGACCACTTCTTTAGGAAACCTGCAGATCTGATAGTAATATTCCATTTTATCATAGTGCGCCCAAGGACCATCAACATGATTAACACCTTTGCGCAGAAAGCAACCTCTTGATGGAATTGAAAGAGCTCTAGACAATGTAGACAAATTTTCAACAAATTCATTGTCTCTAATTGTTGAACTAACCATTTGGTTTCCATCAACATCCAAGTAAACAGTTAACTTATGCATAAAAGCTTTGACAAGGTCAGGATAAATGATACCAGAGTCGGTGACGAAGTTGTCAATCCTTTGAAATTTCAGCAGTGCAGGGAAGTCGAAGGAAGATGCAGGAAAAGCCCGTAGGTTGACATACTTGACCGGCAGCAACTGACGAACCCGAACCTTGAAGTCCATTCTTCTTTTCTTTGTGGTTTCCATGGGGATGCTATCATTATCTGAGTCGGATGCATGCTCTGGAAGTTTGCCCTTTCCTCTGTGAGTGGAAGCCATTGAAGGAACTTTGGAGAGGTTTGGAAAGTTAGGGTTTTTGTTAGGAAATTTTCTAGGGTTTGAGAAAGTGGGTCAAGGAAGTGGAGGAGATTTAGGATTAGAAGTTGGAGGGATTGAGAATATGTGCCAACAAATAAAATAAATAAAACAAAATAAGTTTTTCAAAAATGAAATGTAATTTTCGTATTCTGTTTTTGCTGATTTTAACAGTGTTAATCGGTTAACCGTATGGGTTAATCGGTTAACACATTTAAAAGATTAATTTATTTAAAAAAGTTTCAGTGTTAATCGGTTAACCATATGGGTTAATCGGTTAACACTGACGAAAGTGTGAAAAACAGTGAAAAAAGAAAGAAAAAAAAAACAGAAAGCAAACATTGAGCATACATACACAACTTATGCACATATATCAAAGACAAAGTTTAGATGTCACCTTCATCAAGAATTCCAAGTTCTCTTCGAATCTTGTAGAATGGTTCTTTTGCCAAAGGTTTGGTGAATATGTCGGCGAGTTGATTATGTGTGTCAACGAACGTAACATCGACATCTCCATCCATAACGTGATCTCGAAGGAAGTGATGCCGGATATCAATATGCTTTGTTCTGGAATGCATCACCGGATTCTTCGTGATGTTTATGGCACTGGTATTGTCACAGCGTAGTGGAATGCACCCGAGATCAACACCGTAATCCAGAAGTTGTTGCTTTAGCCATAAGATCTGTGCACAGCAACTTCCTGCGGCAATATATTCTGCTTCGGCGGTGCTGAGAGCTACACACGCTTGCTTCTTGCAGGCCCATGATACTAGAGCATTTCCAAGAATATGACAAGTACCACTTGTACTTTTTCTATCGGTTTTGCATCCTGCATAGTCAGCGTCAGAATAACCAACTAAAGAACAAGTACTACCTTTAGGATACCATAATCCGACGTTTATCGTTCCTTTGAGATACTTGATGATCCTCTTTACAGCAGTGAGATGTGATTCCTTCGGATTTGCTTGGAAACGAGCACATAAACACACACTAAACATAATGTCAGGACGGCTTGCCGTCAAATATAATAAAGAGCCGATCATACCTCGATATTTGGAAATATCAATTGGAGTGCCGGATTCATCTTGATCAACATACATCCCGGATCCCATAGGTGTAGACATCATTTTGCAACTATCCATATCAAATTTCTTTATTAATTCCTTACAATACTTGGATTGGTTGAGAAAGATTCCATCCTTGGTTTGCTTGATTTGTAGTCCAAGAAAATAATTTAACTTTCCCATCATGGACATCTCAAATTCTCCTTGCATCATTAGTGAGAATTCTTCACACATCTCTTTGTTTGTTGATCCGAATATGATGTCGTCAACATAGACTTGTACTAGCAAAGTATTACCCTTGATTTTCTTTATAAACAGAGTCTTGTCAATCTTTCCTTTTGTAAATCCCTTTTCACTTAGAAAATTGCTGAGGCGATCATACCACGCTCGTGGTGCTTGCTTTAAGCCATATAGAGCCTTCTTTAATTTGAAAACATGTGAGGGATTTCTAAAGTCTTCAAAACCCGGAGGCTGTTTTACGAAGACTTCTTCATTTATGTAGCCATTCAGGAAAGCACTCTTGACGTCCATTTGGAACAACTGAAAATTCATAGAACAGGCATAAGCAAGTAATAATCTAATTGCTTCTAACCTTGCTACGGGAGCGAATGTTTCATCAAAATCGATTCCTTCCTCCTGGTTGTATCCTTGTGCGACCAATCTTGCCTTGTTACGAACTATAATCCCATTTTCATCAAGTTTGTTCTTGAACACCCATCTGGTTCCTATGATGTGCTTATTATCTGGTCTTGGTACGAGAGTCCAAACTTGATTCCTTTCGAATTGATTTAGTTCTTCTTGCATTGCTACAATCCATTGGTCATCGCCTAATGCTTCATCGATCTTTGATGGTTCAATTTGTGATACAAAGGCCATATTGAGGCAAGCATCCTTCAAATTTAGTCGAGTTGCAACGCCTTGACTAATATCACCAATAACTCTGTCAATGGGATGGTCTCTGTGAGTTCTCCATTCTTTCGGAAGATCTTGATTTTCTTGAGTAACATCTTCTTGTAATAATGTTTGATCATTTGAAATATTTTCCTCATTTTGTGGAGTATCTATAAAGTCATCATCATCATCCAAAGTAATTTTATCCTCTTTCGAGGGGTTAGTCTCATCAAAAGATACATGAATAGATTCTTCAATAGTAAGAGTTCTTTTATTAAAAATTCTAAATGCTTTACTAGAAAGAGAATAACCAAGAAATATACCTTCGTCGGACTTTTCATCAAACTTACCGAGATTGTCCTTGTTGTTGTTGAGAATAAAGCACTTGCAACCAAATATGTGAAAGAATGATATATTTGGTTTCCTTCCCTTGAACAACTCATATGGAGTCTTTTTGAGTAACGGTCGAATATTTACGCGGTTACTTACGAAACATGCCGTGCTTACTGCTTCTGCCCAGAAATATTTTGGAAGATTTGTATCACTGAGCATTGTTCTGGCAAGTTCCACTAGTGATCGATTTTTCCGTTCTACGACGCCGTTTTGTTGAGGAGTTCTTGGTGCGGAAAAATTATGAGAAATTCCATGTTCTTCGCAAAATTCCTCAAAATCTGAATTCTGAAATTCTCCACCATGGTCGCTTCTTATGGAGGCTATAGTGAGTGACTTCTCATTTTGAATTTGTTTTGCATACTTTTTGAATGCTTTAAAAGCATCATTTTTCTGCACTAAAAACATTGTCCAGGTATATCGAGAAAAATCATCAACAATTACTAAAGCATAAATACTACCTCCAAAGCTCTTTGTTCTGGATGGACCAAACAGATCCATGTGTAACAATTGCAGTGGTCTTGATGTAGAGATCACTTGCTTGGATTTGAAAGTTGTCTTGGTCTGTTTTCCCTTTTGACATGCATCACACAATTTATCCTTGATGAATTTTATCTTCGGAAGCCCAACAACCAGATCATGTTTTATTAATTTGTTTAGATGCTCCATGTGAATGTGAGCAAATCTTTTATGCCATAACCATGCCTCATTGTTGTTTGCCATAAGGCATTTTACCTTCAAAGAAACATTGTCAAGAGAAATCATAAAAATATTATTGATTCTATTACCTTTTAACATAACCTCATGAGTGACTTCGTCTACAATCAAGCATTCATCTTTATTGAAGTTGATCTTGAATCCTTTGTCACAAAGTTGGCTAATGCTAAGAAGATTGTGCTTGAGTCCTTCGACATAGAGTACATCTTCTATAGTTGTAAAAGGTGGTGAACCAACGGTGCCAAAGCCAAGAATCTTTCCTTTGTTATTGTCACCATAAGTGACATAACCCTTGGCCTTAAGCCTTAGATTTGAAAATTTGTTTACATCTCCCGTCATATGCTTTGAACAACCACTGTCAAGATACCATTGGTTTGTGGTTGTCTTCAAGCATTCCTACAAAACAAAATTAGGTAGTGTTAGGTACCCAAGTTGCTTTGGGTCCTTGATAGTTAGTGCCTTTTTCAACCCACACATAATGCCCTTTTGCAACTCCAATATTACGAACATAACATGCATTAGGTGTGTGCCCTTTGATTCCACAATAAAAGCAAGTAGGTTGAAAATTACTTTTATATCTAGGAACATAAGTTTTAGCAATTTTCTTCTTATGATGTTGATGCTGAATTTTAGAAGTGTTTATCTCTTCTTTAACAATTTGTTCACTTGCTTTTACGAAAATGGTCTTATTGGTACTTGGTTTTGAAAATTTTGAATATCCTAATCCACTTTTATCATTAGGATACCTTTGATGTTTAAGAATTTCTTCCAAGCCAATTTGACCCTTTTCGTATCTTTCCAAAACTCTTTTAAGTTGAACAATTTGAAAAGACAAAGATTCACAATTCTTGCATACAAGACTTTGTTTTTCATCCATCACTTTTTGTTCTTCAATATTTTTCATGAAATCAGAATTTTGTTTTTCTAAAAGTAAAATTTTTTTCTTTTGTGATGAGATGTCTTTGTACAAAGTCTTGCACTCTTTTAGAAGTTCATCAATAACTTCTTGCACATCATTATCATAAACAGAAAAATTACTACTAACCTCATTTTCTTCATCGGATTGGTGAGAAGCCATTAAAGCCATATTTGCACGTTCTTCATTTTCCGATTCCGATGATGAACTTATTTCATTGTCTTCCCAAGCAACATATGCCTTCTTGTTTTTGTAGTCCTTCTTGCCTTTGAATCCTCCTTTCTTTTGAAGCTTTGGACAATCCGGTTTGATATGTCCTTGCTTCCCACATTCATAGCATGTAACATCTTGACTTGGTGTGGATCCTTCTCTTTTTCTGAAATGTCTAAACTTTTTAGTAAAAAGAGATTTATCATTTTTAAACAACTTACCGAGTTTTTTCACAAGTAGCACGAAGTCTTCATCTTCCGATGTGTCCTCATCTTTATTTTGTTTGGTTTCGACTTTCAAGGCAATTCCTTTAGACTTCTTCTCTTGATTCTCATGTCTTTCTAACCTTCCAAGTTCCAATTCATGTTCTTGGAGTTTTCCAAACAAGGATGCGGATGTCATCGTTGAGAGACTCTTTTTCTCGGAAATAGCCGTCACTTTCGGTTGCCATTCTCTTGTTAAGGATCTTAGGACTTTAAGATTGAGATCATCATTTGTAAATGTTTTTCCAAGAGCAATCAAATGATTTGTAAGATGAACAAATCTCTTTTGCATTTCTACAATGGATTCTCCGGGCTGCATTCGGAACATTTCGTATTCTTGACTTAGGGTGTTTAGCCTTGATCTCTTTACTTCGGTGGTTCCTTCATGTGTTTCTACCAAGGTGTCCCAAATTTCCTTTGCCGATTTACATTGAGATATGCGAAAGAACTCATCCATACTAAGAGCGCTTTGGAGTATGTTGATTGCCTTTTTCTCATTTAGAATCCTTTTCTTATCATCTTCATCAAAAGTGTTTTTCAACTTCGCGGTTCCAACGCCATTGATAACATTCATCGGAATATGTGGACCATCTTCAACGGTTTCCCATATGCCTTCTCCTTGAGCCTCCAAATGTGCTTTCATACGGAGTTTCCAAAAATCAAAGTATTCTCCAGAAAAGAGTGGTGGCTTATTGCTACTTCCACCATCCTTAAAAACCGGGTTAGTACTAGCGGAAGCCATAGGATCGATAGGAACAGGTTACCTTAACCTGCTCTGATGCCAAATGTAAGTTCAGAGAATGCCTAAGAGGGGGGGTGAATTAGGACTTGAAATCTTTTTCCGGTTTTTCTGATTCTTAAAGTATTTTGGTTGGTGTTTATGGTTATGAAAGCGGTAAAAATAAAGAAACGATGAACACCAGGATTTATAGTGGTTCCCCCCACAATCCGAGGGTACTCCACTCCCCTTTCACACGAAAGAGATTTTCACTATTGTTTTGATCAGTACACCCTAACACACCATCAACCGGTGAGGACTACTATCAAACATAACAAGTGTACAAGAACAATCCTCTTGTAAACACTTTCACCCTTGTATCCAACAATCCTGGATTACAAGTCAATTCCAAATAACATAAAGAACTATTTTGTGAGTAATTTTGTGATATCAATAATAATATTGATCTTCTCCTTTTGATCACAATCCACTTCTAAAATTAATACAAGTGTTCAATGTAGAATATGAAAATATGAACAAGATGAACACTTTGAAAATATTTGTAGAAAAGTGAATTTTATTCTTTTTGATGATCTTGAAAATGTAGAAAGTGTAGGAGGTTATTTGTAATTTGAAAGTTTCTGAATTTATATGATGTATAACACCATTTCAGAAAGGGTATAACAAAGTGCCAATTAATGGTTGAAAAGATATAACATTTGAAAATCATTTGATCTTTAAAATAAATAATTTTTCAGAAAACGTCCAGTGTTAATCGGTTAACCCATATGGTTAATCGGTTAACACATGTACGTTGGCCCAGAATATTCAAAATTTTAGGGCGTTAACCGGTTAACCTATATGGTTAATCGGTTAACACTGAAGAAATTTCCAAAAATGCTTAATAAAAAAGTGTTATACCAAAACCAATTATTTTCAAAAAGATTTAATGCAGCATGTAAAAATATTTTATGCAATTGAACACTTGTAAAAATTATTTAGAGAGGTAGATTATGATATACCATCTTTGTGTCCAATTCTTGAAAATTCATTTCCATGAGTGCTTGTCTTGATTAAAATCTTGACTTGATCTTTGTGAAACTTTGAAAGGCTTGTCTTTTTGCAATCAAGTGTTGACATCATCAAAACTTTTGATTGAAGCTTGCTTCTACACCATCGTCTTGGAATTGGTTAATCTCTGAGGGTACGAAATTGGTGGTTTATAGGGTGGTGGAGGCACATAAGGCTTTTCTTTCTCCACTGCCTCTTGATTATTATCTTCCTTTTCTTCTGGTTCATTCACCATTTCAGTCGGTTTATCCGGTTTTTGGTACATGGCTGGATTGTCAAGTCTTGGATCGATAGGTCCGTCAAGTTCCTTGCCACTTCTTAATATCACAGCATTTGCCTGTCCTTTCGGATTAGGTTGAGGTTGTCCAGGAAATACTCCAGTTGGTGCAACGGTAGGTGCTTGTTGTTGAGCTACTTGTGAAATCTGAGTTTCAAGCATTTTGTTATGTGTAGCTAATGCATCTACTTTGCTCACTAATTGTTTAATCTGCTCACTAGTGTGTATGTTTTGGTTCAAGAAGTCCTTGTTTGTTTGAGATTGGTTAGCTATGAAGTTCTCCATCATCAACTCAAGGTTCGATCTTCTAGGGACATTAGGAGCAGTCTTTTGATATCCTGGTGGTGTAGCTGGTGTTTGACCTGGTGCGTATAAAGCATTGTTGTTCTTATAGGAGAAGTTCAGATGATTCTTCCAACCTGGGTTGTATGTGTTTGAGTACGGGTTTCCTTGAGCATAATTCACTTGATCTGTGGGAATTCCTGCTAATAGTTGACTATCAGAGACATCATGTCCTGGAACTCCACATAACTCACAGTTAGGTGTTACTGCAGCCACGGTGGCTGTTGGTGTTATGGCCAAGTTGTCGATCTTTTGGTTTAGTTGGTCAAACTTTGCATTGACTTGGTCCATACTACTCACTTCGTACATACCTCCTTTTGTTGGTTTCTCAGTTGCGACTCTCTCGCTTCCCCATTGGTAATGGTTTTGAGCCATACTCTCGATAAGTGCATAAGCATCGTTATATTCTTTGTCCATTAGTGCACCACCTGCGGCAGCGTCAATTATCATTCTTGTATTGTACAAGAGTCCATTGTAGAAGGTATGGATGACCATCCATTCTACTAATCCGTGATGTGGACAAAGTCTCAGCATATCTTTATAGCGTTCCCAAGCTTCGAAAAGCGATTCGTCTTCCTTTTGCTTAAATCCGTTGATCTGAGCTCTTAGCATAGCTGTCTTGCTAGGTGGGAAATATCTGGTCAAGAAAACTCTCTTTAGTTCCTCCCACATAGTTACTGAATTTGAGGGTAGAGATTGAAGCCAGGCTCTCGCTCTGTCTCGAAGTGAAAAAGGAAAAAGACGTAGTCTAATATCTTCTTGGGTAACTCCATTGGCTTTTACGGTATCTGCGTATTGCACGAATATCAAAAGATGAAGGTTCGGATCCTCGGTAGGATTTCCGGCGAATTGATTTTGTTGCACATCTGATATCAGCGAAGGTTTCAGTTCGAAATCGTTTCGGTTGATAGCCGGTGCGGCAATGCTGGAATGCGGTTCAGCTTGCGAAGGACTAGCGTAATATTTTAGTGGATGATTCGGTTCTTCAGCCATTTCTGCGTCCTTTGATGTTACGACTGGTTTAGGTGGATCTATTTGAAGATCTGGAATGTTGTAATTTTGTTCGTAATCGAATATTCGTCTTCTTACGTGTAAGAAGCGTTCCGATTCTGGGATAAGAGGTTGCAAGTCTTCGCCTTGAGAGCGAGTACTTGGCATACACTCGGGAAATTAGATTAAGGAAAGAAAATAGTTGTTAGCTTAGTCTAGACAATGCTACTCTAAAGTGCACTAGTAACTAAATTAAATCCCCGGCAACGGCGCCAAAAACTTGATGGGCTAAAGATGTACTCTAATATGTGTCTAGCGGTATCTTAACTGCAAGCGCACAACCTATCAAAGTAATATTTAAGATTATCGATCCCACAGGGACTTTATGATTACTTAGTGCTAGAGGATTTACTAGTTTAGCTAAGGTGAATGGTTGTCACGATTTTTTGGTTGTTTTTAAGGATTAAAGGCGGGAATTAAATTTTAGTTTAATAAAATAATAATAAGGCGGTCGGTATGTAATTATGTTAACTTAGGCGGGTCAATCTAACCTAGGCTTATAAAGATAGTTCACTTAATCTATTCTGTAGAGGTTACCAGTTTAAATATCTTTAACTCACACTCTCGTGGTCTTATCTCAGATCTTACCCCTAAAGCCCTATGCCTGCTCTCGCTAGCCCATAAGTGTTTAGAAATAATTTTTTGAAACTTAATAAGTCTAATTCATTTTAAAGCGCTCTCGCTGTGTTTAAATTAAATGCCTAACTTTAGCTATCTGGTTAAAATCTCACACTCTCGTGGTCTCGACCTAACCTATTACACTTTCCTTACTCTCGTAACAAAAAGATTGATTTTATTATAAAAAGTCACAGCCAGAATCTTAAGTTCTTAATTATTTTAAACCTAGAATTGATTTTTCCGATTTAGTTGATTTTAATTACATACCGCCTAAAGTGTTTAGCTACTCATGATTGTTGTACCAGACAGATGCAGAAACAGAGAAATACAAAATAAAATATGCATTATAAAATAAATTCTTAACATTAATATAATTAAATAAAAACCTGAATAACAAATATAATGTTAGACTCCTTCTTCCACAATCTGGCAAGCTCGGAGTACGGACCGGAATCGGAAATAAAATTACAAAAAGAATTTCTGAAGGCTTTGAAAGAAATTAAATTATAACAATTTCCTAATGTTGGAAATTGTTATAGGATTTGGTTGGGATATAAAAAATTAAAGCAAGAACAAAACAAATGCTGGAAAAATAAATTGGACCAGGGTGCAAAGGAAATACGGCAGAGCTTCCGCAAGAAAAATTAAAATAAAACTCTGTAAATTGTTCTTTGAAACTAAGATATTTATAGGAAACAATGTTTGGGCTTGTCAGTTGGAATAATGCCTTGGGCTTCGTAGATGCTGAGAAAATCCAGGGAAAAGTTGAATTACTTGGTCTGCGGGAGAATAGGAAAATTGACTTCACGTAACACACACGTACATGACCAATTCTCAGCAAGTTAACCTAAATTCCCCTTGTCACGTTTGTGACAAGGGTGTCACGCTCGTCTCCCTTGTAATACGCGCGTCACGGTCGTGAGGGACTGGTGACGACCGTGACTGCTCCTTTTAGCGTGTCACGGTCGTGACTCCTAGGTGACGGTCGTGACAGTTACAAAAAATGCAGATTATGCAGAATTCCTCTTTTCTTCTTCTTTTCATGGTTGTTTTTGCTCATTTCACTTGTGGCTCATGATTTAGCTCTATAATTGATATACCTGCAAAATGACAAAGAAAACTCGAGGAATCGGGTGTTAAAACGACAAATGTGCGATAAAACGGCATTAAAACATAGCAATAAAACGATACTTTTTCTCGTTATCAAACTTCCCCAAACTTAAACCTTTGCTTGTCCTCAAGCAAATAGTCGGTTGAAAAATGATCGGACAGGTTTTCATCGACGCACACACATAACAAACCATACGAGGAATCGTTTTTGTCAGATAAACCGGTATTAGAATAAAACACTAACGATACACTAATGACACAAGCAACAAGCTAAGTCGTCGACTTCCCGTTAAACGAAACATTCGGTAATTGCGTTACGATTCCACCTAGAGTCTTTCGATCTTATTTCACCCGGTTTCATTCTTGCGCAATCACATTAAGCCATTTGCCTTAGCACGCGCGTAGTGGAGTAGCCGGTTAGTGACTTTGATCCTTTATAAGCACGGGGTCTGGTACACAAATGTGGCAACCCTACATATATTATCCGATTTGGAGGTTGTGGGGGATCGAGCCGTAGCACGCCCTACCAAGTTCAGAACCAGGTACCTCTGAACCAACCCGCAATGGACTCCTTTTCATACTTCTCGTTTCTTTTATGCGACCGTGTACTTTGATGCAATTTCTTTTCATTGGCATCGAGATATGAAGGATCATTATAGATTAGGCATCAAACACTTATATTCATCGGCTCCCCACGTGGTTTGTGTTCAGACGGTGCTGACTGCTAGTATAAACTACTAGGGGTTACTTTTGAACTGAAACTTAAGGTGTAGTCGTAACAATTATCGGAACGGAATGCTTAAGTAGGAAGTCTAAGGTGTCAAGACTGTATCGATCTTGTTGAATTGTTCTCAGCTTCCTAACTATGATTTCGTAGGTAAGTCAGGTAATGCAAAGATAAAATTAATTTTTTTTTGGTATGGCTAAATAAACGGGGAGAATTCGAAACTAAAGAAATAGCACAAATATTACTCTGTTTCATTAAATTACGAAAAGGAAATACAACGGAATGGAAAGTGCGGAAAGGGAAATGCGGAAAAAGGAAAGGTATCTCTCCCACACTATATCAGACATTGTCCTCAATGTTGTGATATAATAGCGGGTAAAATACAATACAAACAACGGAAATGGAAAAATAGAAACAAAAACTAAAACTAAGGCTGCTGATGACCACGGCCTCGGCTTCTGGTGCGGGAGCGTCTGGTCAAAGTCGCTTCAGGATCAGAACCGGTGCCGGTGAGAGCAGTGATATCAATTCGCCAAGCCTCTAGCTCGCTAAAGATCTCTCCGAGCTTCTCATCAGTCGTCCTCTGGTTGGTGGCAACAGCTAAAAGTAGTGCATCATGTTGCTCTTTTTGCCTTCGCTCCAATGCGGCATTCATCTGATTTTGCTGATGAATCGCACGGAGGACGTCTTCAAGTGTGAATTCTTGTGCAGGTGGCTGTTGGGTGGAGGACTCAGGAATGTCCTGTACAGGCTCAGCTGCATCCATGGTGTCTTGCATCTCGTCCACTGGTGGATCGGCCTGTTCATCAATAATGGGGGCGTGGCCGGCAGCATCCGGTAAAGCAAATAGCCAGTTGGCTCGGTTGGACGGATCGATGCGGTCACGACACGACAAGATGATGTGGTGATAAATAGTGCCTTGGATAACAGGGCTGAACCTGCCATCTTCTCTCTGAGAAATCAAGTGGGCGGACCTGCAATAGTTCTTTGTTAGCAACTCTGCGGCTCTGCGAGGTAAATTGATAATCAAGTCACCAAGCTCCAGCTGAATGGCGAGGGTGGTGACAATCCCGCCTATGTAGAAGGGGGTCGCGCCTCTTTGCGCTACGGACTGGATATGGGACAACAGGAATGGCACAGCATTGATTCGCTCGGTATTTAAGGCACAGTGCAAGAACAAGAGCTCCTTGGAGTTCAGCTTGTGATTGCTCTCTCTTGCAAAAATGGTATTGCAGATGATGCGATGGAAGTATCGGATCGCCGGGTTATGGATATGGGTAGCATTCAGGCTCTGAAAGGCAGTAGCACGGGTGTTGGTGATGTCGTGCCATAAGGTGAAAGCGGTTTCACTGAAGTTGTCCGGCACGCGGAGATGAGCATCGTCGCCGTGATCGAAACCTAGCAGTTCGGCGATCCTTGTTTGTGTAACTTCGAACTCCTGGCCGAGCATTCTGAACTTAGCAATGCCGGTGAGTTGACTTTGTGAACCGGAAGGAGTGATATAGTGAAACGAACTCAAAAATTCCAATGTCAGGAGTTCGAATGTCGGCTGTGGTTGACTGCACAAGTGCCACAGACCAACATTCTTAAGCAGGAGCTTTACACCGTTGAGCAGTCCCAACTCCCTCAAGCAGTCAGTGTCGACATACCGAGTGGGTTGGACGCCACGGTTCTGGAACCTGATGAACTTTTGTCTTTGATTTTCTCCATGCTCACCATCTCTAAATTGAATTGCTTCCATTGCATGCAAGGTACGGGAATGGTAGATTAGAGGTTTTTGAGTTTTGTGAGAAAAATGAAAAAATGTGAAGAAAGTGGTTCTGATTATAGTGAAAGAAGTTAATGTGAGAGGTTTGGAAATAATGGAGAGGTTAATGGAATTTATTTAGGGTAATGGGAGGTTACAGGATTTGGAAGAGATAATGGGGGTTTCTAAATTTTGTGGAAGTTGAAAAAGAGGTTTCTGCGAAGAAGAACAGTTCTGTTTCTCAGAATTCCTATAACAGGGGTCGTCACGGTCGTGAGGGTTGATGACGGTCGTGACGTGCTAATTAGCTTGTCACGATCGTGAGAGATGGACGACGACCGTGAGAGATTAAAATCTTATAATATTTTCTTCACAGAATGCATTATCTCATACGTTCAATACAATTTTTCTTTTTATTACCACTTCTCATTTTATTTTCAACACAAACAATATATATTATGTTTAAATCAACATAAATTAGAGCAAATTTCATCACATGAGAAATAAAAAAAATATTAATCAATTTAAATATAACAGTAACTAATGGAAATCATAGAAATTGATTAAATTGTAAAATGGTAAAACTAGAAGTGCTTTGCTTTTGACATAATTGAAGGGAAATTACATTAATAAAAAATAAGGTACGAAAATGTTTTCGAAATGTTAAACTAACTAGAAACAAAAACAGGAATTAAAATAAGTTAGATCACTACAGCATTTTCAAAGGTGCTTCTTCAAATCTTCAATTGCGGAGTTCAGGTGGTAGAATTGCTCACACGTTATGTCAGTTAAACCTATAACGTCCAATCGCATGCTTTTAATCTCATCCTTAACAGTATTAATATCGGCTTGGTAAACTTCAAGAGTATTCATGATTTTCTTTAAGTTGTCAGCATATTCTACTTGATTCACTTCAGGGGTTTCAATCACTTCATCAGTGTGTGCAATGTCATGGTAACCAGGAGGTGTCTCAGGGTCACTTTCTACATCGGTCATTATAGCATCCCTTATCTTGTAAGATTGAGGTGTTTCAGGAGTGGATGGATAGTCAGGAGGGGTAAGCTCATAAAGCCAATTATCTTTATTGTGAACACTGACTCTAGCATGGTTTGGTAGTGTGAAAAGGGTTACTACTTCATTCCTCATTAGGTACTCGAAAGGTGGTTGTCCTAAATTTCTTATGATATGGCGGTTAAAGCAAAAGTTAAGATTCATAGGACGGATGGTACCTAAGCGGTTACACCTGTGTAGTTGGTATCTAAGTCCTAAGGCATCAGCAATCATAGTGACAAGACCTCCTACCAATATGGGTAGATCAGGTTCTTCTTGGATTCGGGTGAAGGTTTGCATCATGAAAGGTACACCATTAACTGGCTGTCCATTAGTCAGACATGACATAATGAATATCTCATCTTTAGATACTCCAGTAAGGTTTTCTTCTTTTCCAAAGAAGGTGTGGGCAAGGATCTTATGGAAATAGCGGATAGCAGGGTTATGTATTTCATCATTGTTCATGTTATTTGGCTCAGGATGGTAATTTCCGGTTAAGGTTCCCCAAAAGAAGTCCAGCTCAATGTCCATCAATTCTACCTGTGTGGTAGTAAAAGCAAAGGGTCCACTAGGGAATCCTAATAAGTCAGCTAGTTCTCTATGGTTGAAGTCATATTCTATTCCGAATAGTCAGAAACTGATAAATCCTTTCCTGAATCCAAAACCGCGCTCGGGTAAGTAAATTAAGGAGCTTAGGAACTCAAGGGTGAGCTCGCGGTAAGTCACAAACTTTTGTTTAATCAGTGCATTCTCCCATCCAAGTTGGTTAAACAAGTATAAGATGCTATCATGTATACCTAAGGTTTCCATAGTCAGATCATTCGGGTACAGAGTCAAATCCATTGGTCTCTGTGATAACTCTTCAAATTTCATTCTTTGGTTCCTACCTCTAAATTTGGTTTCCATAATGTTTCTCGGTTGGTTAGCCATAGTTAGTGTAAATATGGAGGAAACAAATCAGGGGGAGAAGGAAAGTGGAAAAGACTTTAGAAAATCTGTAAAAGTGATTTAAAAATTAAAATAAGGAAAATAAGAAAATAAATGCATAAATAAAAGCAATAATAATGAAATGAAACAATAAAACAATAAAACGACAAAACAATAAAACGAATAATAAAATGATAAATGACAAAATGATAAAATGGGTTGCCTCCCACTAAGCGCTGTTTTTATCGTCAAAAGCCTGACGTAATGCTTAGGTGTAGATTAATCAGGGAAATTAGTGGACAACTCTAAAAGCCTTAGACTATTTGCATAATCTCTATTTTCAAATTTATGGTAATGTTTTAAACGTTGTCCGTTTACTGTGAATGGTTCACTATTCCTACCCTTAATTTCTATCGCTCCGCTCGGGAACACTCTAGTTATTTCAAAGGGTCCTGACCATCTAGATTTTAGTTTTCCAGGAAAGAGCCTAAGTCTTGAATTAAAGAGGAGTACAACGTCTCCCACACTAAATTCTTTCCTAGATAGGCGTTTATCGTGCCATCGCTTAGTTCTTTCTTTATATATCTTAGCATTCTCGGAAGCATCTAACCTTAACTCTTCTAATTCGTTAATATCGAGGATTCGCTTTTCTCCTGCAACATTATAGTTTATATTGAGAGTTTTGATCGCCCAATATGCTTTGTGTTCTAGTTCTACCGGGAGATGACAAGACTTTCCATATACTAATTTGAAAGGTGTAGTTCCTATGGGTGTCTTGTAAGTTGTCCTATAAGCCCATAAAGCTTCATTAAGTTTAGATGACCAATCTTTCTGAGATATGGCGACAGTCTTTTCTAAGATTTGTTTAATTTCTCTGTTCGAGACTTTGACCTGTCCACTTGTTTGTGGATGATATGGTGTTGCTACACAGTGTCTGACTCCATACTTAGATAGTAATTTGTCAAAGATTTTTGAAATGAAGTGCGAGCCACCGTCACTTATGACGAGTCTTGGCACACCAAATCTAGGAAAGATTATATTTCTGAAAAGCTTAATTACTACTCGTGTGTCATTTGTAGGAGAAGCTATAGCCTAAATCCATTTTGAAACGTAATCGACAGCTACGAGTATGTAATTATTACCGAAATATGATGGGAATGGTCCCATGAAATCTATTCCCCAGACGTCAAAGACTTCTACTTCTAATATTCCTTTTTGAGGCATTTCATCTCTTCTTGAAATATTACCGGTGCGTTGACACCGATCGCAATTTATAACAGCGATGTGGACATCTTTCCATAAATTAGGCCAGAATAGGCCGGCTTGTAAGATTTTTGCACAAGTCTTGGAAGTGCTTGCATGTCCACCATAAGGAGATGAATGGCAATGATCAATGACATCTTCTATTTCTTCTTCGGGGATACATCGACGAAAGATTCCATCGGGTCCTCTTTTGAACAATAATGGTTCATCCCAATAGTAATGTTTGAGATTGTGAAAGAATTTCTTTTTCTGCTGATAGGTTAAGTCAGGTGGAAGAGCTCCTGTAGCTAGGTAGTTGACAATGTCAGCGTACCATGGCAGTCCTACAGTTGTTTGGATTGTTTCCACGGGTTCTGGTTCATCAATGTCTAACTGAACTGGGTCGCTTCCTATTTGTTCTATCAGCTGTTCATACGGAAAATCATCGTTAATCGGCACTTGTTCGGGTTTAATACCTTCTATTCTAGATAAATGGTCCGCTACGACGTTTTCAGTACCTTTTTTATCTTTTATTTCAAGATCAAACTCCTGTAAGAGTAGAATCCATCTCAAGAGTCTTGGTTTAGCATCTTTCTTAGTTAATAGATATCTGATAGTAGCGTGGTCTGTGTAAACGATTATTTTCGCTCCCACTAGGTAAGAACGGAATTTGTCAAGCGCAAAGACAACTGCTAACAATTCTTTTTCAGTAGTGGCGTAGTTCATCTGAGAGGAATCTAAGGTTCTACTGGCATAGTAAATTGCGTGAATTTTCTTGTCCTTCCTCTGGCCTAGAACTGCGCCTACAGCATAGTCACTCGCATCGCACATGATTTCGAAAGGTAATCTCCAGTCAGGGGGTTGCATGATTGGTGCGGTGATGAGGGCTGTTTTTAGAGTTTCGAATGCTTTAAGACAATCTTCATCGAATATGAACTCAGCGTCTTTCATTAATAAACCGGTAAGAGGTTTAGTGATTTTCGAGAAATCTTTGATGAATCGTCGGTAGAAACCGGCGTGTCCTAAAAAGCTTCGTATTTCTCGAACGGTTTTAGGGGGTTGAAGATCTTTTATGACTTCTATCTTAGCTTTATCAACTTCAATTCCCTTGTCCGATATAACGTGTCCTAGTACGATTCCTTCTCTGACCATAAAATGACATTTCTCCCAGTTAAGCACGAGGTTTACTTTTACACATCTTTCTAACACCATTTCTAAATTTGATAGACATCCTTCAAAACTTTGCCCGCATACAGAGAAGTCGTCCATGAACACTTCCATGATGTTGTCTATAAAATCTGCGAAGATTGACATCATACATCTTTGAAAGGTTGCAGGAGCGTTGCATAATCCAAAGGGCATTCGTCTATAAGCGAATGTTCCATAAGGGCATGTGAATGTAGTCTTCTCTTGATCATCTGGGTGGATAGGGATTTGGAAAAATCCTGAGTAACCATCAAGATAACAGAAATATGAATGCTTGGCTAATCATTCTAACATTTGATCTATAAAAGGTAGCGGAAAATGATCTTTTCGAGTGGCTTTGTTTAGTTTACGATAATCGATGCACACTCTATGACCTGCCACTACTCTTTGTGATATCGATTCGCCTTTAGCGTTTTCACAACAGTGATACCTCCTTTCTTTGGTACTACATGTACTGGACTAACCCATTTACTATCAGAGATTGGATATATTATTCCAGCATCTAGTAGTTTCTTAACTTCTTCCTTTACTACAGTGCTAAGGATTGGGTTAATTCTTCTTTGAGATTCTCTGGAGGTTTTGCAATCTTCTTCTAGCAGAATACGATGCATACAGATTGAAGGGCATATTCCTTTGAGATCAGATATGTTATATCCTAATGCAGTTGGATATTTCTTTAAGACATCTAAAAGTTTCTTTGTTTCAATTATTCCTAAACTGGAATTGATTATAACTGGTCTTGTACATTCAGTGTCCAAGAATTCGTATCTTAGGTTCTTAGGTAAAGTTTTTAACTCTAATGTAGGTTTATTCTTACTTGGCATGGGATCCGGTGTAAGTGCTAAACTTTCACTTAGACTATCATCCTGATATGGTTCACGCCAATTATCATCTTCGAAAATCGTAGGGATTTGAATTTTCATAATTTCAGAATAGGTAGTTTCTTTCATTTCCATTTCTCTTACACATTCGTCAATTACGTCCAATAGATAGCATGTATCCTATATAGCTGGTGATTGTAAGAATTGTGTTAAAATAAATTCAACTTTCTCTTTACCTACTTCAAAGGTTAGCTTTCCTTTCTTTACGTCTATTATAGCTCCGGCGGTAGCTAAGAATGGTCTTCCTAGTATGATAGGTGTAGTGGAGTCTTCAGAGATGTTCATGATTATGAAATCAGTAGGAATATAGAATTGTCCTATACGTACTGGGACGTTTTCTAGTATGCCTACAGGATATTTAATAGAGCGATCGGCTAGTTGAACAGACGTTTTAGTTGGTCTTAGGTCTCCCAAGTCTAGCCTTTTGCAAATCGTTAAGGGCATAACACTAATACTGGCTCCTAAATCGCATAGAGCTTTGTCAATGACGAATTTTCCTATTACACAGGGTATAGAGAAACTTCCTGGATCTTTTAGCTTAGGAGGCATATTATTCTGAATTATTATGCTACACTCAGCAGTAAGTGTAACGGTTCCGTTATCCTCTATCTTTTTCTTATTGGATAAGATTTCTTTTAAAAACTTAGCATACGAGGGCATTTGAGTGATAACTTCTGTAAATGGAATAGTAATATTCAACTGTTTCAGAAGTTCAACAAATTTTTTAAACTGGCCCATCGTCTTGGAATTGGTTAATCTCTGAGGGTACGAAATTGGTGGTTTATAGGGTGGTGGAGGCACATAAGGCTTTTCTTTCTCCACTGCCTCTTGATTATTATCTTCCTTTTCTTCTGGTTCATTCACCATTTCAGTCGGTTTATCCGGTTTTTGGTACATGGCTGGATTGTCAAGTCTTGGATCGATAGGTCCGTCAAGTTCCTTGCCACTTCTTAATATCACAGCATTTGCCTGTCCTTTCGGATTAGGTTGAGGTTGTCCAGGAAATACTCCAGTTGGTGCAACGGTAGGTGCTTATTGTTGAGCTACTTGTGAAATCTGAGTTTCAAGCATTTTGTTATGTGTAGCTAATGCATCTACTTTGCTCACTAATTGTTTAATCTGCTCACTAGTGTGTATGTTTTGGTTCAAGAAGTCCTTGTTTGTTTGAGATTGGTTAGCTATGAAGTTCTCCATCATCAACTCAAGGTTCGATTTTCTAGGGACATTAGGAGCAGTCTTTTGATATCCTGGTGGTGTAGCTGGTGTTTGACCTGGTGCGTATAAAGCATTGTTGTTCTTATAGGAGAAGTTCAGATGATTCTTCCAACCTGGGTTGTATGTGTTTGAGTACGGGTTTCCTTGAGCATAATTCACTTGATCTGTGGGAATTCCTGCTAATAGTTGACTATCAGAGACATCATGTCCTGGAACTCCACATAACTCACAGTTAGGTGTTACTGCAGCCACGGTGGCTGTTGGTGTTATGGCCAAGTTGTCGATCTTTTGGTTTAGTTGGTCAAACTTTGCATTGACTTGGTCCATACTACTCACTTCGTACATACCTCCTTTTGTTGGTTTCTCAGTTGCGACTCTCTCGCTTCCCCATTGGTAATGGTTTTGAGCCATACTCTCGATAAGTGCATAAGCATCGTTATATTCTTTGTCCATTAGTGCACCACCTGCGGCAGCGTCAATTATCATTCTTGTATTGTACAAGAGTCCATTGTAGAAGGTATGGATGATCATCCATTCTACTAATCCGTGATGTGGACAAAGTCTCAGCATATCTTTATAGCGTTCCCAAGCTTCGAAAAGCGATTCGTTTTCCTTTTGCTTAAATCCGTTGATCTGAGCTCTTAGCATAGCTGTCTTGCTAGGTGGGAAATATCTGGTCAAGAAAACTCTCTTTAGTTCCTCCCACATAGTTACTGAATTTGAGGGTAGAGATTGAAGCCAGGCTCTCGCTCTGTCTCGAAGTGAAAAAGGAAAAAGACGTAGTCTAATATCTTCTTGGGTAACTCCATTGGCTTTTACGGTATCTGCGTATTGCACGAATATCAAAAGATGAAGGTTCGGATCCTCGGTAGGATTTCCGGCGAATTGATTTTGTTGCACATCTGATATCAGCGAAGGTTTCAGTTCGAAATCGTTTCGGTTGATAGCCAGTGCGGCAATGCTGGAATGCGGTTCAGCTTGCGAAGGACTAGCGTAATATTTTAGTGGATGATTCGGTTCTTCAGCCATTTCTGCGTCCTTTGATGTTACGACTGGTTTAGGTGGATCTATTTGAAGATCTGGAATGTTGTAATTTTGTTCGTAATCGAATATTCGTCTTCTTACGTGTAAGAAGCGTTCCGATTCTGGGATTAGAGGTTGCAAGTCTTCGCCTTGAGAGCGAGTACTTGGCATACACTTGGGAAATTAGATTAAGGAAAGAAAATAGTTGTTACCTTAGTCTAGACAATGCTACTCTAAAGTGCACTAGTAACTAAATTAAATCTCCGGCAACGGCGCCAAAAACTTGATGGGCTAAAGATGTACTCTAATATGTGTCTAGCGGTATCTTAACTGCAAGCGCACAACCTATCAAAGTAATATTTAAGATTATCGATCCCACAACGACTTTATGATTACTTAGTGCTAGAGGATTTACTAGTTTAGCTAAGGTGAATGGTTGTCACGATTTTTTGGTTGTTTTTAAGGATTAAAGGCGGGAATTAAATTTTAGTTTAATAAAATAATAATAAGGCGGTCGGTATGTAATTATGTTAACTTAGGCGGGTCAATCTAACCTAGGCTTATAAAGATAGTTCACTTAATCTATTCTGTAGAGGTTACCAGTTTAAATATCTTTAACTCACACTCTCGTGGTCTTATCTCAGATCTTACCCCTAAAGCCCTATGCCTGCTCTCGCTAGCCCATAAGTGTTTAGAAATAATTTTTTGAAACTTAATAAGTCTAATTCATTTTAAAGCGCTCTCGCTGTGTTTAAATTAAATGCCTAACTTTAGCTATCTGGTTAAAATCTCACACTCTCGTGGTCTCGACCTAACCTATTACACTTTCCTTACTCTCGTAACAAAAAGATTGATTTTATTATAAAAAGTCACAGCCAGAATCTTAAGTTCTTAATTATTTTAAACCTAGAATTGATTTTTCCGATTTAGTTGATTTTAATTACATACCGCCTAAAGTGTTTAGCTACTCATGATTGTTGTACCAGACAGATGCAGAAACAGAGAAATACAAAATAAAATATGCATTATAAAATAAATTCTTAACATTAATATAATTAAATAAAAACCTGAATAACAAATATAATGTTAGACTCCTTCTTCCACAATCTGGCAAGCTCGGAGTACGGACCGGAATCGGAAATAAAATTACAAAAAGAATTTCTGAAGGCTTTGAAAGAAATTAAATTATAACAATTTCCTAATGTTGGAAATTGTTATAGGATTTGGTTGGGATATAAAAAATTAAAGCAAGAACAAAACAAATGCTGGAAAAATAAATTGGACCAGGGTGCAAAGGAAATACGGCAGAGCTTCCGCAAGAAAAATTAAAATAAAACTCTGTAAATTGTTCTTTGAAACTAAGCTATTTATAGGAAACAATGTTTGGGCTTGGCAGTTGGAATAATGCCTTGGGCTTCGTAGATGCTGAGAAAATCCAGGGAAAAGTTGAATTACTTGGTCTGCGGGAGAATAGGAAAATTGACTTCACGTAACACACACGTACATGACCAATTCTCAGCAAGTTAACCTAAATTCCCCTTGTCACGTTCGTGACAAGGGTGTCACGCTCGTCTCCCTTGTAATACGCGCGTCACGGTCGTGAGGGACTGGTGACAACCGTGACTGCTCCTTTTAGCGTGTCACGGTCGTGACTCCTAGGTGACGGTCGTGACAGTTACAAAAAATGCAGATTATGCAGAATTCCTCTTTTCTTCTTCTTTTCATGGTTGTTTTTGCTCATTTCACTTATGGCTCATGATTTAGCTCTATAATTGATATACCTGCAAAATGACAAAGAAAACTCGAGGAATCGGGTGTTAAAACGACAAATGTGCGATAAAACGGCATTGAAACATAGCAATAAAACGATACTTTTTCTCGTTATCAGAGTGCGGAAAATAAACGAAAGTAAAGCGAGTGCAGGAAAATAAATAAAGTAAAGCGAGTGCAGAAAATAAATGAAAGTAAAGCAATGCGGAAAAGTAAAATACGAACTGGAATTAAAATGGCGGCAGGATTAACTTCCTCCAGAGTGCTCCAAAACTCGATCACACAGACAGATTACAGACTCGATCACTCGATTGCAGAAACACCCCGATGTGGAATGGTAACTGCTTTAAAACTGATATATGCCTAGAGAAATCTAAGTTTGGATGAAGAAAAACAAAAATCTAAAGTCCTATTTATAGGAAAACTAAATGCAGGAAAAGACCAGGATGCCCCCTCCACTAAAAAGTGGAGGGAACTGCTTTTTTCCTTGTGGCGCCCGCCACAGGCCTATGGCGCCCGCCATGGTGCTAACAAGGAATGGAAGAGTGGGGATCGTGGGTCTTGGCAGTTGTGGATTGGTCTTGAGACGTGGCCACGTCATGGCTGACCCCATGGCGCCCGCCACGGTGGGTGTCGTAAGTTTAAAACGCTGAATTTCTAGGTTTTCGTCCGTTTCCACTCCTTTTTCGCTCCTTTTCTCGATTCAAGCCCCGATTACATAAAAAACCTGAAAACAAAGAAAAACAAAGTAATAACATAACAAAATAACAATAAAAGCTAAGAATGCATGCGAAATCGGAGTCAGAAATACGGTGAATTTTAGTGTGATCAAATTCTCCCACACTTAGACCTTTGCTTGTCCTCAAGCAAACATTAAAGCTCAAGAAAAAATGGTGTCAACACGTGTCTTTGGGCTAAAGGGCTTCTAAGTTTAAGTCAGGATGCAGTGACAGGTACTAACTAAGTGAACCAAGGGTACCATAGTAACACAAACACAAACTTCAATCCTATATTAACCACTCCATGTCATCCCACAATACCTAGGCCTATCTTCTCATCTTTTTGTGTCCTTTTCATTCAGGCGCAATCACATTAAGCCCGTTATCCGTACATGCTTCATAGTAGAGTGACCGGTTAGTGATTCTGATCTATAACATAAGGTTTCTGGCACATAAGCATGTGTAAACCTGCTTTATTTGACCTAATTGTAGTTGCGGGGGATCGTATCGTAATCCGCCCTACCAAGTTCAGTGCCAGATACCTCTGAACCAAATAACAATAGGTGACTTGCAATTTTTTCTTTTTGTGGCAAATTTTTTTTTTCTTCTCTTTTTTCGGTTTAAATGACTTTGTGAGGGTCACCTATCCCAGAGTTTGCCTTTTTTCTTTCTTTTTTATTAGCACTGGATCATTCACTTATGTTCATCGGCCCCCTACGTAGAGCATGCTTAGGCCGGAGCTGACTGCTAGGATAAACTACTTAGGACAATTTTTTTGAATGATAATAAAGGCCATGGTGGTGGGGTTTAGGAGTGATTCCTATATTCAAGAGGTCTATGGTGCTAAAATGGTGCTGATGTTTCAAAAAGTTGACCTGAGTCACCACATCCTAATCTAAACCTGTCTCAAAGCCCAAAAAACATGTGAAACAACATTGTTTTCCCATCAAAATTTTTCTGGTAAGGCTAAGGAAATGGGAAAAATGAAGATGTACTAAAAATACACTATACTGGTGACTCGTCAGACTCATGCATTATCTAAGAAAATTAAACTAAATAACTTACTGAAAAGGGAAATAATTAACTAAAAAGGGAAATGACAGAAAACAATAAAATCCCCTCCCACACTTAAATCGAACATTGTCCCCAATGTTTCGAAATAAGATAAGGAGGGTAACCTGAAAAAGACTACTGAGGAGGAGCACTGGTGCCCTCCCCGTCCTGCTGTGATGGTCTGGAACGAAGGGATCTACTACAATGCTGGTCCCTCCGGTCGAGTCGTGCCGATAAGGCAGCCTGAGCACCCCGGACCTCTCGAAGGTTACCTAAGATGAAACCCCGAGTGACCTCCATAAGCTGGTAATGCCGGCGGTTGAACTCTCTCTGACGGTCCTGCTCTAATGAGATATCGTTCAAGGTACGACAAACGTTGCTGTAAGCACGATCCGAAACCAATCGCGATTATTGCATGAAGCTCATGTTGTCCGTCAGTTGTTGTGAAATAGTAGAGAGAAGGCCATATCGCCTTTCCTCCCTAGCTGTCATATCACGCCACATCTCCTCGGTGACATAGAATCCAGGAGCAGCACCTGCAACAGGGTTAGAGGAAGATGGTGCGGTGTGTGACTGTGAAGGACGATGGGGGGACATGTGAGGTATGGGAGACTGCTCTCTCCGATCATACTCTTCATCAGTGTCATGTGCCTCCCCATCAGGAATATTAGGAGGAAGTGGACCCAAAACAGGTGGAGCATTCAGATCATAGGTCCAGTTCCTTTCATTACGTACATCAGTACGTCTACTGCAAGGTAAAGCAAAAGATGGGATAGCTACCCCATGAACCATCAACTCATAACCACCTTCTCTCCTCGTTCGACACAATTTTATGTCTTTCATAAATTTTAAATTAATTGTGCGAGGAGGTAGTGGTTCAAGTGTAGCTATCTCATCGTTCAGGCCAAGAGCCCGAGCAATAGACGTAACAAGCCCTCCAAAAACAATCGGTCCTGTTTTATTAGTAAGTAAAGCCATGTGTGCAAGCATAAACGGGACCAGATTGATATGGGTACTAGTGAGGCATCCTTGCAAAAATAGGAGTTCTCTAGCATTTACCTTGTTTGGACTCTCCCAGCCAAAAATAGTACATGCCAAAAGATATCTGAAAACTCTTATGGTCGGGTTATGAATGGTCGACGCAAGTATTCCTTCAAAAGAATTTATTGAAGTACTTGAAAGCCTTTTCCAGAAGGAAAATACCTCGGCCGACCATTCCGCATCCAAAGGTGCCTCACAAATCGCACCTTCCCTATGAGGGATTCCTAACAAGCCTGCTAGCTCGTTGGTACTGAACTCATATTCAATTCCAAACAGTCTAAAATTAACAGTACCGACTGTGCTAGTAGTGTTAGGACTGACAGTGTATATCAATGAACTTAAAAACTCAACTGTCAGCCTCTCATAGGTAGGTTCATGATTAACGAAAATATTATGCAAGCCTAAAAAATCTAATAAATTAAAAACACTATGATAAATACCCAAAGCATACAGACAGTTATCATCGACGTACCTAGTCGAGAGAATTTCTCGACTCTGAAGCCTCTGAATAATTTTCCTTTGCCTATCACCCGGTCTTCCATCCCGAAGAAGAACTGACTTTAGTTATGTTGCGGATAACAAGAGTCGCCACCGACTTTTATTTTATCCAAAGGAAAGGCATAAAAGAACAGGAAAGACCTTTTAAAAGATTTTTGGGTCCGGGGGGTAGGTTATGTAAAGGGAAGGTGTTAACACCCTTTACATCCATGGTTATCCATGGGCTCTTAGTTACTTAGCTCACTTTAAAATGTTTTTGAAATGTGAAGTGTGTGAATAGAAATTTTCTTAAACATTTTATAATGATCCATGTACGGATGTATATAAAATCTTTGTTTTGAAAATTGTTTGAAATGTATGAAGTGTTTGAAATGTTTTGAAGAGTGAGCAAGTATCTAAGAGGAACCTACCCTAAATTTAAGTCTTTTCTGTTCTTGAATCCTTTAAATGGTAAGACTATCCCTATTATTAAGGAATAGGTAGTCATTACCTTGGATGTGAAGGACAAGTGAAGGGACATTTGTTATTTAGGCAACTGTGGGGTGTATAAGCAATTCGAAGGGACTTATCATCTTTATTCGAAAGGGACAAGATCATTACGAAGGCAACATTCGAAGGGACTTGATCTTTTTATCTGTTTAGGGACTAGATGATGTGAAAATGAGGGACTTTGCTTTATACACCCTACTTGACCTTTTTTGTTTAGGCAACATGAGAGGTATCCTTAAGGAAGTGAGATGACGATCAAAGATCGACTTACGTGTGTGAGTGTACCAATTTAAATATTTATCTTGAGATTAAGTGACCTAATTTCAATTTTTAAATACAAACATGTTTTTACACTCCCTATTTACTAACCATAGCATTTAAAAATAAATAATAAACATCATTACTAAAATATTACATAAAGGAAACAATTACATAATAATAATAATTAAAGCAAATTAAATAAATAAGCAAAAATAAATAATAATAATATAATTGGGGTTAGTAAAAATAATAATAATAAATCACAATATATAAATGGGGTTAGTAATAATAAAATAAATATCATATGAAAATAAACATAATTAATAATATAAACAATAATATTAGCATAATAATTAAAAGATCAATTTTTTATATGAACAATTATTATTTTAAGATTAATAAAAAAATATAAACAATTATATACTAATTATCATAAAATTTTAAGTTATATGCAAATTATAAAAATTAAGTTAATTATAAACATATTATGAAAATAAATTATAATTACAAAATCAAATTAGCAAGTTTTAATTATTTTTAAACATATACTAAAAATTATTTACATACAAGAATTAAATTAAATAATAAAAATATGGACATAATTAATATTCACATGAAATAATTAGGGTTTAAAAGTATTATTAGGGTTTATAAAAATTAATTAGGTTTTTTACAAAATATTTTAGGGTTTTAGAAATTTAGGGTTTATATATATATATATATATATTTTAAAAAATGAATTAGAATTAATTAATAACTATACAAAATTTACAATATTAATAATTAAAAAAAAACATAAATGATTTTTCTTATAAGATTTAAATTAAAAAAAACAAAAGATGAGTTCAAAAATAATATAAACATCCTATTTATTTTATTATTTGAATTTGTTTAAATAGAAATTAATTAAATAACAAAAATAAAAAAAAGAATGAAAGAAAACCAAAACCTGCCTGGGCTGGGATTTGAACCCAGTCCCTAAGCTTCCAACCTTCAGGACTAGCACTCCCACCACTGGGCCATGCGCGCGCGTGTGATAGAGAATAGACACCATCAGGTTTTGTTGTTTATCCTGAACAATCATGAAAAAAAACAAAGCAAATAATACAAAAGGCCTGGGGGGGATTCGAACCCAGGACCTTCTCATAACACGCAGGCGTACTTACCATCCAGCCGGGAGGGCGCAACTGGTAGTTAATCCACAACTTTGAATAATATATTAAGTTTAACAATTAAATGAACCTTTAAATAAAAAAGAACTTGACCAAGGGATCGAACCCTGGTCCTCTACCATCACACACCAACGTCAAAACCAACTGAGCCACACGCTCAATGTGATATACAATCAGAAACACATAATTATATTTTAAGTGACTTTTTTGAATTAATTTTTCGCGCCAGATGGTCTTCATCTTCAACCTTGGTACCTGCGAAAACACCTGCAAAGTCTCTTGCGAAGTTTCCTGCGAAATTTTCAGAACAGAAACCTACGAAATTGGAATACCATCAAAACAGTGAAATTTCTCAAAATTAATTGGTGCATTATGATCCCCAGAGTTCACATGATTGTTCTATGTTCTTAGAATTTATTTATATTGGGTCTAGTGTAAAACCCTAATTGCTTGGCCGAAACCCTAGCCATGGCAACTTCTCAAACCTGTAATGAAACTCCAATCAAACCATCCAGAATCAATCAACAACTTAATACAAACACGAAACAATGATCAAAACTTATTTATAATACACAAATATCAGAAAACGAAAAAATCATTAAGCCATGAAAAGTTTGATTCGGGTTAGGTCATATGCCATGATTTGGATGCTGTAAATGGTTCAAATAGATTCAATGATGTTCATAGAACATGTCTCAACCTTCAAATAGTCTTGAAAGGGCCTGGATTGTGAAATCCGAATTTGAATTTTGGTGAGATTTTTGAATATGCAAACTTACTCTTTGAGGCAGGGAATTCGTGTCCTTTGCATATGGATCTCTTGTATACTTATATTAGACTGAATTAGGTCAAAAATATTGGCTCATTGTTTGGATATTTTGGATCAATGAGATTGAAAAAGATTAAGTCTTAAATTTCAAATATTTGTGAATTCAACATTTCTATTTCAAGCCAATCTTCATCAATTGTGAATCAATCCAATCCAAATCATCTTTATGACTTTCTAGAATAGAAATATATTTTAAATTTTCACATTTGATATTTTATTTAAATTTAAAATGATTTTTTAATATAAAAATCATAATAAATAAATTAAATAAAATAAAATTATGAAAATATTAAATAAATTTCGTGCATGATGTCATGGAACACCTTGTGTCACAAAAAGTTTGGCCCATTTGGAGAAATTTGGTTTTAAGACCCTATTTTCTTCATAAACCACCCAAAAATTTCCCAACTTTGCAAGGGCACACATCCTTCAATTTTAATGCTATGAGGGTGTTCTTGGACATTTTGGAAAGCTTGAAGAGTCCTCTAACCAACCCCATTGGTTTCATGTCCATATCATTTACCATTCTCAAGTTATGCCCTTTTGAAGTTGTTGACTTTTTGTTGACTTTCAAAATGACCTATAATGTCTTAGCTAATACCTTCCAAATGAAGCATTTTTGGGCTTGGCTTGTGAGACACAAAGTTGTAGAGAATTCAATTTCCTTCAAAATGAGCTTTGGATGGAAAATTCTTGATGAAGCATGTGAAAGTTATGGCTGGTCAAAGTTCAGTTGACTTTTCCTGAGGAAACCCTAATTTAGAAACCCTTGATTCTTGATGATCTGAAATCTCCTTGATGAATCATGATCAGCCCTTGATCAAATGATGAATTTTACTTCATATACTTGATGTTGGCAAAAAATCATGAAGTTTGACTTTGGTTTGACCACAGTTGACCTCTGTTTGACTTTTTAACTGCTTTGTCTGATTTTGACTTATCTGATCATTTGACTGAGTAACCTTTGAGAAAAGTTCTGAAACTTGTCATGGGGATTCTTAAACACATATAAGATGTTATGAAGCTCACTTGAAGTCTTGGAAGTCCATTTATCCTGATTAAAGTCAAAACCCTAATTTTGGATGCACTGCTTAGGAGGATGCATTGTCTGAGGGAATTGTCCAATCTTCTGACCAATGATGAACTTTGTGAACCTTGTGAACCTCATAAGATGTCTTGTAGACTTCATGAACCTCATGGGAGGTCTTGTGAACCTTGTGAACCTCATAAGGTGTCTTGTGAATCTTGTGAACCTCATAAGGTGTCTTGTGAATCTTGTGAACCTTGTGAACCTCTTAGCACACAAAGTCTTGTATTGTGAGGGCAAATTTTGGGGTGCAACAGCTGCCCCTGTTCAATTTTCTGAAACCTGAGGGGTTAGATTGGTATATGTGTCAGTCGTGACCTGGAAGGTTGAAGGGGATTGAACACAAAAACCCAAAAATTTGCACTCACTGGTGCGTAGAGTGATACTGATGAGCAGTTGTATATGCTTGAGTGGGCTTAAAGATGCCACTTGGAGAAAAGTTCTTCAAATATGTCTCTTGGAGGACGAAGCAGTCCAAAATATGAAGATATAATGATAGCTTTCAGGAGGATAAACAACGTCCTGAGGTATAAGTATAACTTTTGGGAAGATAAACAACGGCCCAAAGTCATGATATGCTTTCAGGAGGATAAACAACGTCCTGAGGTATGATGATAACTTTCAGGAAGATAAACAACGTCCTGAGGTATGGAGTATAACTTTCGGGAAGATAAACAACGGCCCAAAGTCATGATATGCTTTCAGGAGGATAAACAACGTCCTGAGGAAATGATATAACCTTTGGGAAGATAAACAACGGCCCAAGGTAATGATATGCTTTCAGGAGGATAAACAACGTCCTGAGGGAATGATAGCTTTCAGGAGGATAAACAACGTCCTGAGGAAATGGTAACTTTTGGGAAGATAAACAACGGCCCAATAGTCACAAGTTGTTGATGAAGTCTGTCTGCTGGAGAATTAACCTGAAAAACAAGATTATAACATTCTGTATGATAATATTAGTTTATGCATTATGTATGCATGTATAATATGATGCACTTAAGTAATGTATTATGTATTTATGGATATGTATGTTATGATGTAAATGATGTATGTATGCATCATGCATCCTGAAGCGTCTGGATATCTTCGTGTAACAACTGCTGGCCAGGGAAAATAAATCCCGATTTGTTGCTGAAGAATATGAGGAACTCGTTCCCATATCGTTTGATAATATAGTGAAGAATATGAGGAACTCGTTCCCGTCTTATTTGATAATAGGGTATACATAACCTCCCGTCTTGGTTTATAGTAGGGTATACATAACCTCCCGTCTTCGTTCGTCGTACTCCTATTGGAAGAATAAATTCCCGACTATCCATATGAGGATAAAAGAGATGGATATAAATTCCAGGGGAGATGTGACTTGAAGTATTTATGAAGATGGATTTGCCCTACTGGGGGATTTGTAGCTGTCTTGTGGAGATGAACCGGTGAAGCTTCGTTGAAATCCTTCCCTCATTCGTCCTTGGTAAATACTATTACTGCATTTTCATGCATTTCTAGTAAACATCAATCATATTAAGCATTTATGCATTTCTGGTAAACATCAATCATATTCAAAAGCATACATACATTCAAATACAACCAATGGACGTTTCGCTTATGTAAATAGGGTAAAAGTAAATCAGGACTCAAAGATGGAATTTTATTTATATCAAAAAGTGACCTATACATAGGTAGGTTTATACAAGGAGACAGAAATCCTAGTAAGAGGAATTTGTCATAACAAGTTTTACAAAACAAAGAAAATCAGCTATGTGGGAAATAGTCCTATTGAGTTTCAATTCTACTATTGCCATTATCTTCAAGTATCTCATCTTCTGCTGTTGAGACGAAAACGATTGGATTGAGCTTTATCTGTTCGAACTTGATTAAGTTGTACAACTGGTGGTAGTTTCATGGGTGACCCAAACGAGACATAGTCATACGCTTTAATCCCTAACTTTTGCCTGGATTGCCCTTTCAGGTTTTCAATCCACCGGGATACCCTTTTTTGCCCAAGCCGCCTTTTCAGGTTTTCGACTTGCCGGATGTACATTTTTTTATATATATCCCTAATTTTTTCCCGAACCCTTTTGGTTCGCCGGGATGCCCTTATTTTTGCCTAGGCCAGTCAACCTAGCGGGTCTCTTTTTATGCGTAGTATTTTTTAACTATGTCTGCGTTTACAGGCTGTGGGAAGTCTTCACCATCCATAATAGTAAGTATCATGGCACCTCCTGAGAATACTGTTTTGACCACAAATGGCCCTTCATATGTAGGAGTCCACTTGCCCCTAGGATCACCCTGTGGTAATATGATGCGCTTGATTACCAAATCACCAACCTGATATACCTTTGGCTTAACCTTCTTGTTAAAAGCTTTGATCATTCGTTTCTGGTACATCTGGCCATGACAAACTGCTGCTAACCTCTTCTCATCAATTAAATTTATCTGGTCAAGTCGAGTCTGAATCCACTCATCTTCATCCAAGCCTGCATCCTTCATAATTCTTAAGGAGGGAATCTGAACTTCAATGGGCAGAACTGCTTCCATACCATATACTAAGGAGAATGGGGTTGCCCCTGTTGAAGTGCGTATTGTAGTACGATAACCATGAAGAGCAAATGGTAACATCTCATGCCAATCCTTATAAGTCACCGTCATCTTTTGTACAATCTTCTTAATGTTCTTATTAGCAGCTTCAACTGCCCCATTCATCTTCGGACGGTACGGAGAAGAGTTGTGATGCTTAATCTTGAACTGCGTGCAGAGATCAGTAATCATAGTGTTGTTCAGATTAGAGCCATTGTCAGTAATAATCCTTTCAGGGATGCCATACCTACATATAAGATTATTCTTAATGAATCGAGCCACCACATTCTTAGTAACAGATGCAAATGAAGCTGCCTCCACCCATTTCGTGAAGTAATCAATAGCAACCAGGATGAAACGATGCCCATTAGAAGCAGTTGGCTTGACTTCACCAATCATATCAATGCCCCACATGGCAAAACGCCAAGGAGCAGTCAGCACATTCAATGGTGATGGAGGTATATGTACTTTATCAGCATAAATTTGACACTTGTGACATGTTCTGGAGTGTTGATAGCAGTCAGCTTCCATGGTAGACCAATAGTAACCTGCTCTCAATATCTTCTTGCTAAGGTGTTGATAGAAAAAGCTCAAGTGTTCTTGAAGGCTATGAGCTATGATGCTTTTGAGAAGATCTTAGCCTTGCTGATCTATGGCTTAGTGTTATTCCCCAATCCTGATCAGTTCATAGATGTTCATGCCATCAACATATTCCTGAGTCACAATCCAGTGCCTACATTGCTTGGAGACATCCTGCACTCTCTTCACACTCGTACTACAAAAGCAAGAGGAACTCTGATGTGTTGCATACCTTTGCTATCTAGGTGGTTTATTTCTCACCTTCCTCGTTCAGTGATGAAGAATGAACAAGGGTTCAGGTGGTCCAAGAGGATCATGTCACTCTCGCATTCAGATATTCATTGGTGCTCCAGATCTATGGAGAATGTCACTATCATTGACCGTTGTGGGGAGTTTCCTAATGTGCCACTTCTAGGCATAAGAGGAGGCATTACTTACAACCCTTCTTTAGCTTTACGACAATTTGGTTATGCTCGGAGTGATGGTCCTCATGACATGTTGATTCAGGGTATTGTGTTTGACTACGACAACGATCTGCAAGGTTACCGTCAAAGGTTCATACGAGCATGGGGTAAAGTGAACAAGGTTGACAGCAAGACTCTGGAACCAAAGTACACTATTCCTATGGAAGCTTATCTCAGATGGGTGCGATCTCGTGCTCAGACACTCATGATGCCATATCCTGCTATCCTGCCAGTTACCATGGAACCTGTTGCTGAAGGGGATACTTCTTATACCATCCTTCACCCAGACATGCCTACTGACATGGAAGATTTACAGAGATCCTGGATCCAGTTGAAAGAGCAAAGGGATACTTTCGAGGCTCATTACAAAGCAAGCCAAGAAAAGATCCTGGAACTAACAAAGCAACTTCACGAAGAGCGGAATCTCAACTCATACCTCAACACAAAGAGGAAACTTCCATGGGAGACTTAAAACCCCATCTCTTGTATTTACTGCATTTCATTTTCTGTAAGCCCAAGAGGCAAAACAAATTTATTACTAATAAAAGTTTACCTTCTTGTTTGTTTAAGCAAATTTAAATCCTGCGGTCCTTGAAAACATTGCATACGCATTTACATTCCATATCATTGCATCACAGGTTTCTTGTGTACAGGATTCTCACCATCTCGCTGTTTATTTCAGCAATGGCTCTTGAACAAACAGTTAAGGATCTCCAGGCACAAAATGCACAGTTCCAAGAGCTGATCCTGAACTTGTCCAAGGGGCAGGATGAATTGAAGACACTGCTGGCCAAGAAGACTAGAAGGTCAGGTGGCCTGATCAACATGGGAAGAAGGTTCAGAGGTCCTGTCAAGACCAAAGAACAAGTTGAAGATTATGAGTCTGAAGAGTCTGAGAAAGAGGGAGGCAGTCTCCATAATACAATGGGGGACTCTGATTCTGAAGCTAACTACTATCATGAGCCTAATGAAGATAAGTTCAAGATGCTGGTGGATAGAATGGACGCTATGGAATTGCAAAAGTCTTCTGGGCTGGATTTTGAAGACCTGAGTTTGATATCTGGGGTGGTTATACCCATTGGTTTCAAGGTTCCTACTTTTGTTGTTTATGATGGTGTATCTTGTCCCAAGTTGCATCTGAGGTCCTATGTCCGGAGAATACAACCCCATACTGCTGATAAGAAGTTGTGGATCCATTTCTTCCAAGAGAGCTTATCTGGAGCTCAATTGGAGTGGTACTATCAGTTGGAGAATGTCAACATCCGTGATTGGAATGATCTTGCTGAAGCCTTCTATAAGCAATATCAATACAATGTTGATTTAGCCCTTACTCGCATGCAATTGCAGAGCATGTCTATGGGTGCTAAAGAAAACTTCAAGGAGTATGCTCAGAAGTGGAGAGTTTGGCTGGAAGAGTGCAACCCCCTCTAACTGACAGGGAGTTAGTTGATATGTTCATGTGTACGCTGAATGGTCCTTTTTACAGTCATCTCATTGGAAGCTCATCATCTGGCTTCACTGAGTTGATAATGACAGGAGAGCGTGTAGAAAGTAGTATAAAGAATGGCAAGATTCAAGTGGGTGCTTCTTCATCAGGTGCTGCAAAGAAGCCTCCCAGTGGGAAGAAAGAGTCAAATGCTGTTTATGGCCAACCTGATCATAATAGAAGGCATCAGTCTGTGAGTGCAGTTCATATCTCAAATCCAACTCCTACAACACCAGAGCAGCCACAAGGAAATCAACAGAGGGCTAGAAGGCAGTTCACTAAGATCAACATGTCAATGGCCCAAGCATTGCAACACTTGTTGAAGGCTGAACTTATCACTCTGAAAGATGCTCCTCAGAATCCTAATGTTACCTCTCCCAGGTACAATCCTAATGCACGATGTGCATATCATTCGAACTGTCAAGGACATGATACCAATAGTTGCTGGGTATTGAAGAACAAAATTCAAGATATGATTGATGCGAGAGAGATTGAGTTTGACCCTCCGGGTACTCCAAATGTGATCACTGCTCCCATGCCAAATCATGAGAAGACTGTCAATGCCATTGATGAAGATTCACATATTTCCTCGGTTGCATAGTTGACTACACCATTGTCTGTTATCAAGAAGAAGCTAGTATAAACTGGGTTCTTTCCAGGTTGTCGTGAAGATTGTCTATATTGTACCTATAAGCCAGATAGCTGCTGGAGGTTGAGAGATGGAATTCAACGCCTCATGAATAATTACACCATAGTGTTTGAGAGGACACCACCTTCTGTGGAAAGCATGGTGGATCATATAACTAAAGGTGCGAAGATTGAAGAGGTTGATATGGTTGATAAAGTGCCGGTAAGGATTACTTCTAAGGGACCTGTCAAAATCACTCATAAGGGTCCAATTAAGATTACTGCTGAAGGCCCTGTGAAGATTTTTGCTGAAGCTAGAGTGGCTCCTATGGTCATTACCACTCCTGGTCCTATTCCGTATACTTCTGATAAAGCTGTGCCTTGGCATTATGGGTCTGATGTTTATATCCATGGTGTTAAGCAGGAACCCTTAGCTGATATGCCTGTTGATGTTGATAATATTGCTGGATCTAGTAAGATCACACGAAGCGGAAGAGTTTTCTCCCCTCCAGTTACCTCCAAAAATCCAGTTACTCCAGCTGCTACCTCCACCACTGACGCTCGGGGCAAAGGTCCTGTTATTGAACCTATACCAAATAATGTGCCAGCTGTTAATGATCTTTCTAAGCAGATGGAAGAAGTATTGAAGATCATTCGCAAGAGTGATTATGACATTGTTGATCAATTGGGGCATACTCCCTCCAAGATTTCTATGTTGTCTTTACTATTGTGTTTTGAGGCACATGCAGAGGCCTTGATTAAATTTCTGAAGACTGCTCATGTACCAAATGAAATTTCTGTTGACCAGTTTGAAAATTGTGTTGCACACTTGACCTATGATAATGGGTTAGGTTTCTCTGATGCTGATTTGACCCCTGCCAAGAGGGATCATAACAGGGCTCTACATATCTCTATTGAATGCAGGGGCACTACCCTGTCACATGTATTGATAGACAATGGTTCTTCTCTGAATGTGTTGCCCAAAGAAGTCCTGAATAAGCTTAGTCCTGAAGATGCTGTGTTGAAGCCCAGTAATATAGTGGTGAAAGCTTTTGATGGTTCAAGAAGAGTGGTGCATGGGGAAATTGATCTCCCAATCAAGGTAGGTTCTCAGGTCTTCAATACTACCTTTTATGTCATGGATATTCGTCCGTCGTACTCTTGTTTGCTTGGGCGTCCCTGGATCCATGGGGCAGGTGCTGTAACCTCCACATTACATCAAAAGCTGAGGTATCCAGTAGAAGGGAAGGTTGTTACGGTCTACGGGGAGGAAGGGTATATGATTAGCCATGTGAATACCTTTAAATATCTTGAAGTGGAAGGCGAATATGTCGAAACTTCGTGTCAAACATTTGAAGTGGTTCCTTGGATTGTTAATGATTATGAAGCTCCTCCTGTTGTCAAGAAAGTTCCTGTGGTCACCAGAGTACCTCTAACAATGGCCTCCCTCAAAGATGCTAGAGCTGTGGTGGATGAAGGTGGTTGTACTATTTGGGGTCAGCTTCCTGATATTCCATACAAGTCTGACAAATTTGGTTTGGGTTTCACTGCAGAGTCCCAGAAGGCTGTTCGTCGTGCTCGTGCTGTTCGTATCACCAATCAGGGGATTATGAAAAATCAGATCAATGTTGTGGGTGACTATGATGAAGACTACAACTTGGATACATGGATTTTTCCTACTGTGGGTGCTGGGCTCAACAACTGGAAAGCTGAAGATGTTATTCCTATCTCCTTTAGTCAGGAGTAAATATTATTATTGTGTTGTTACTTTTAAATTTGTAATTTCTGGAACAATTAAACTCTTAAGCCTTGTGCCTTACCCGGGGCACAATGGTGTGCTTGTTACGGGATGTCATTTCATTTGCATACTTCATTCAATAAAAATCAGTGGACGTTTCGTTTTAGTAAATATTGTGTTCCTTGTATTTCTTTTCTTTTCTTTTTGTTTTATCAGCTATGTGTTCTTACACACACCCACATCACTAAAATGCAGATCCTCATCCACTCTGGATCCTGTTGATAACAGTTCTACTATTGCCAATTATAATTTCGAGAATCCGATCTATCAAGCTGAAGACGGAAATGAGGACGATTGTGAAGTACCTGTAGAGCTTGCTAGGTTGTTACAACAAGAAGAGAAAGCTATACAACCACATGAAGAGCCAGTCGAAGTTGTGAATTTGGGAACTGAAGAAAACAGGAAAGAGGTCAAGATAGGGGCTGAATTAGAGGATAGTGTCAAGAGCAGATTGATTCAGATGTTACGTGACTATGTGGAGATCTTTGCTTGGTCTTATGAAGATATGCCAGGGTTGGATACAGACATTGTGGTTCACCGTTTACCAGTGAAAGAAGATTGTCGTCCAAAGAAGCAGAAGGTCCGTCGCATGCGTCCCGAAATGTCAGAAAAGATCAAAGCAGAGATAATGAAACAGTTTGATGCAGGGTTCTTAGCTGTGACTTCTTATCCTCAGTGGGTTGCAAATGTGGTGCCGGTACCTAAGAAAGATGGTAAGGTGCGTATGTGTGTGGACTACAGGGATTTGAACAAGGCTAGCCCCAAAGATGACTTCCCACTTCCTCATATTGATGTTCTGGTAGACAACACTGCTCAGCATAAGGTATTCTCCTTTATGGATGGTTTCTCTGGTTACAATCAGATCAAGATGGCACCTGAAGATATGGAGAAGACAACATTTGTTACACAGTGGGGCACTTTTTGTTATAAGGTGATGCCATTTGGTTTGAA
Organism: Lathyrus aphaca; assembly: GCA_963966055.1. Classification (NCBI taxonomy): domain Eukaryota; kingdom Viridiplantae; phylum Streptophyta; class Magnoliopsida; order Fabales; family Fabaceae; genus Lathyrus; species Lathyrus aphaca. The sequence continues at coordinate 433,784,138 of OZ014519.1, forward strand.
GAATGCAGGGGCAACATATCAGCATGCTATGGTGGCTTTGTTTCACGATATGATTCATCATGAGATAGAGGTGTATGTGGATGATATGATAGCCAGATCCCAGAATGAAGGACAATATCTTGATCATCTGCATAAGTTGTTTGAGAGGTTGAAGAAATACAAGTTGAGATTGAACCCAAACAAGTGTACTTTTGGAGTTAGATCTGGTAAGCTCCTAGGTTTCATTGTCAGTGGAAAAGGTATTGAAGTGGATCCTGCAAAAGTGAAAGCTATACGAGAGATGCCAGCTCCCCGTACTGAGAAGGAAGTTAGAGGATTCTTGGGACGACTGAATTATATTGCAAGATTTATTTCCCAATTAACTGCCACCTGTGAGCCAATCTTCAAGTTGTTGAAGAAAGATCAGGTGATGGAATGGAACGATGAGTGCCAGACTGCCTTTGATGAAATCAAGAAATATCTGCTGGAACCTCCAATTCTGATGCCACCAGTTGATGGAAGACCCTTGATTATGTACTTAACAGTGTTAGACAACTCAATGGGGTGTGTGTTGGGGCAACATGACGAGTCTGGTCGAAAAGAGCAAGCAATATACTACCTTAGCAAAAAGTTTACCGACTGTGAAACAAGATACTCACTGCTCGAGAAAACTTGTTGCGCTTTGGCATGGGCTGCTCGCCGACTAAGACAATATATGTTGACCCATACTACCTTGTTGATTTCGAAGATGGATCCAATCAAGTACATATTTGAGAAACCTGCTCTCTCCGGAAGAATTGCAAGATGGCAAATGATCTTGACAGAATATGACATACAGTATACTACTCAGAAGGCCATTAAAGGAAGTGTTGTGGCTGATCATTTGGCTCATCAAGCAGTGGATGATTATCAGTCAATGAGTTTTGAGTTCCCCGATGAAGACATTATGATTATTACCAAAGAACCTGGACAATATGATGGACCTGAACAAGGATCCTGATGGACTATGGTTTTTGATGGAGCTTCTAATGCACTTGGTAATGGTGTTGGTGTTGTGATCAGTTCCCCTGAAGGTAGTCATACCCCGATCACTTCCAGACTTTGTTTCTATTGTACCAATAACATGGATGAGTATGAGGCATGTATCCTGGGTATCAAAGCTGCCATTGATATGAAGATTCAGTTCCTAGACGTGTATGGAGATTCAGCCCTGGTAGTAAGTCAGATTAAAGGAGATTGGGATACCAAGCATGATAACCTCATTCCTTACAGAGAGCATGTGTTGTCTTTGATCCCACATTTCAAAGAGATTACCTTTGGACATATTCCACGAAGAGAAAATCAGTTGGCAGATGCACTAGCCACCATGGCATCCATGTTTGAGATCAGCTGGGATAATGAAGCTCCCAAGATTACTATTGATAGATTTGAGAAGCCTGCATAGTGCAATGAGATTGGCACTGAAGAAGTAGAAGATAAGCCTTGGTTCTATGAAGTGAAAAGATATCTTGAAGCTCAGGAATTCCCTGAAGGGGCATCTGTCAAAGATAGGAAGTTTCTGAGAAGGTTTTCTGCTAAGTTCTTTTTGAGTAAGGGAATTTTGTACAAGCGCAATCATGATTCAACTATGCTTCGTTGTGTGGATAAGAAGGAAGCAACAGAGATTATGGAAGACATGCATGATGGGATTTTTGGCACTCATTCTAGTGGTCATACTATGGCAAAGAAGATATTGAGAGCAGGTTACTATTGGTCTACCATGGAAGCTGATTGCTATCAACACTCCAGAACATGTCACAAGTGTCAAATCTATGTTGATAAAGTGCATATACCTCCATCACCATTAAATGTGTTGACTGCTCCTTGGCCTTTTGCCATGTGGGGCATTGATATGATTGGTGAGATCAAGCCTACTGCTTCTAATGGGCATCGTTTCATCCTGGTTGCTATTGATTACTTTACGAAGTGGGTAGAGGCAGCTTCATTTGCATCTGTTACCAGGAATGTTGTGGCTCGATTCATTAAGAATAATCTCATATGTAGGTATGGCATCCCTGAAAGGATTATTACTGACAATGGCTCTAATCTGAACAACACTATGATTACTGATCTCTGCACGCAGTTCAAGATTAAGCATCACAACTCTTCTCCGTATCGCCCGAAGATGAATGGGGCAGTAGAAGCTGCTAATAAGAACATTAAGAAGATTATACAGAAAATGACTGTTACTTATAAGGATTGGCATGAGATGTTACCATTTGATCTTCATGGTTATCGTACCACAATACGTACTTCAACAGGGGCAACCCCATTCTCCTTAGTCTATGGTATGGAAGCAGTTTTGCCCATTGAAGTTCAGATCCCCTCCTTAAGAATTATGAAGGATGCAGACTTGGATGAAGATGAGTGGATTCAGACTCAGCTTGACCAGATAAATTTGATTGATGAGAAGAGGCTAGCAGCAGTTTGTCATGGCCAGATGTACCAGAAACGAATGATCAAAGCTTTTAACAAGAAGGTTAAGCCAAAGGTATATCAAGCTGGTGACTTAGTAATAAAGCGTATCATATTACCACAGGGTGATCCTAGGGGCAAGTGGACTCCTACATATGAAGGACCATTTGTAGTCAAAACAGTATTCTCAGGAGGTGCCATGATACTTACTACTATGGATGGTGAAGACTTCCCACAGCCTGTAAACGCAGACATAGTTAAAAAATACTACGCATAAAAAGAGACCCGCTAGGTTGACTGGCCTAGGTAAAAATAAGGGCATCCCGGCGAACCAAAAGGGTTCGGGCAAAAATTAGGGATATATATAAAAAATGTACACCCGGCAAGTCGAAAACCGGAAAAGGCGGCTTGGGCAAAAAAGGGTATCCCGGTGGATTGAAAACCTGAAAGGGCAATCCAGGCAAAAGTTAGGGATTAAAGCGTATGACTATGTCTCGTCTGGATCACCCATGAAACTGCAACCAGTTGTGTTACTTACTCAAGTTTGAACAGATAAAGCTCAATCCAATCGTTTTCGTCTCGACAGCAGAAGATGAGATACTTGAAGATAATGGCAATAGTAGAATTGGAACTCAATAGGATTATTTCCCACATAGCTGATTTTCTTTGTTTTGTAAAACTTTTATGACAAATTCCTCTTACTAGGATTTCTGTCTCCTTGTACAAACCTACCTATGTATAGGTCACTTTTTAATGTAAATAAAATTCCATCTTTGAGTCCTGATTTACTTTTACCCTATTTACATAAGCGAAACGTCCATTGGTTATGTTTGAATGTATGTATGCTTTTGAATATGATTGATGTTTACCAGAAATGCATAAATGCTTAATATATTGATGTTTACCAGAAATGCATGAAATGCAGTAATAGTATTTACTAAGGACGAACGAGGGAAGGAATTCAACAAAGCTTCGCCGGTTCATCCCCACAAGACAGCTACAAAACCCCAGTAGGGCAAATCCATCTTCATAAATACTTCAAGTCACATCTCCCCTGGAATTTATATCCATCTCTTTTATCCTCATACGGATAGTCGGGAATTTACTCTTCCAATAGGAGTACGACGAACGAAGACTGGAGGTTATAGATACCTTATTATCGAACGAAGATGGGAGGTTATATATACTATATTATCAAACAAGACGGGAACGAGTTCCTCATATTCTCCAGCAACAAATTGGGATTTATTTTCCCTGGCCAGCAGTTGTTATACAAAGATTTTCAGACGCTTCAGGCTGCATGATGCATACATACATCATTTACATCATATCATACATATACATAGATACATAATACATTACTTAAGTACATCATATTATACATGCATACATAATGCATAAACTAATATTATCATACGGAATGTTATAATCTTATTTTTCAGATTAATTCTCCAGCAGACAAACTTCATCAACAACTTGTGACCTTGGGCCGTTGTTTATCTTCCTAAAGGTTACATCATTATACCTCAGGACGTTGTTTATCCTCCTGAAAGCTATCATTTCCTCAGGACGTTGTTTATCCTCCTGAAAGCATCTCATGACTTTGGGCCGTTGTTTATCTTCCCAAAAGTTATACTCATACCTCAGGACGTTGTTTATCCTCCTGAAAGCATACCATTTCCTCAGGACGTTGTTTATCCTCCTGAAAGCATCTCATGACTTTGGGCCGTTGTTTATCTTCCCAAAAGTTATACTCATACCTCAGGACGTTGTTTATCCTCCTGAAAGCTATCATTTCCTCGGGACGTGGTTTATCCCCCTAAAAGCATATCATGACTTTGGGCCGTTGTTTATCTTCCCAAAAGTTATACTTATACCTCAGGACGTTGTTTATCCTCCTGAAAGCTATCATTATATCTTCATATTTTGGACTGCTTTATCCTCCAAGAGATGTATTTGAAGAACTTTTCTCCAAGTGGCATCTTTAAGCCCACTCAAGCATATTCAATTAGTCATCAGTATCCCTCTACGCACCGGTGAGTGCAAATTTTTGGGCTTTTGTGTTCAATCCCCTTCAACCTTCCAGGTCACGACTGGCACATATACCAATCTAACCCCTCAGGTTTCAGAAAATTGAACAGGGGCAGCTGTTGCACCCCAAAATTTGCCCTCACAATACAAGACACTTTATGAGGTTCACAAGACACTTTATGAGGTTCACAAGGTTCACAAGATTCACAAGACATATTATGAGGTTCACAAGACCTTTCATGAGGTTCATGAAGTTTACAAGACACTTTATGAGGTTCACAAGGTTCACAAGACCTTTCATGAGGTTCACAAGGTTCACAAGACATCTTATGAGGTTCACAAGACCTTTCATGAGGTTCATGAAGTTTACAAGACACTTTATGAGGTTCACAAGGTTCACAAGACCTTTCATGAGGTTCACAAGGTTCACAAGGTTCACAAGACCTTTCATGAGGTTCACAAGGTTCACAAGACATCTTATGAGGTTCACAAGGTTCACAAAGTTCATCATGGGTCAGAAGATTTGACAAATCCCTCAGGCAAGGCATTCTCCTAAGCAGTGCATCCAAAACTAGGGTTTTGACTTTAATCAGGATAAATGGATTTCCAAGACTTCAAGTGAGCTTCATAATATCTTATATGTGTTTAATAATCCCCATGACAAATTTCAGAACTTTTCTCAAAGGTTTGCTCAGTCAAATGATCAGATAAGTCAAAATCAGTCAAAGCAGTTAAAAAGTCAAACTGAGGTCAACTGTGGTCAAACCAAAGTCAAACTTCATGATTTTTTGCCAACATCAAGTATATGAAGTAAAATTAATCATTTGATCAAGGGTTGATCATGATTCATCAAGGAGATTTCAGATCATCAAGAATCAGGGGTTTCTAAATTAGGGTTTCCTCAGGAAAAGTCAATTGAACTTTGACCAGCCATAACTTTCACATGCTTCATCACATTTTTTCCATCCAAAGCTCATTTTTAAGGAAATTGAATTCTCTACAACTTTGTGTCTCACAAGCCAAGCCCAAAAATGCTTCATTTGGAAGGTATGAGCTAAGACATTATAGGTCCTTTTGAAAGTCAACAAAAAGTCAACAACTTCAAAAGGGCATAACTTGAGAATGGTAAATGGTATGGACATGAAACCAATGGGGTTGGTTAGAGGACTCTTTAAGATTTCCAAAATGTCCAAGAACACCCTCATGGAATTAAAATTGAAGGAGGTGTGCCCTTGCAAAGTTGGGAAATTTTTGGGTGGTTTATGAAGAAAATAGGATCTTAAAACCAAATTTCTCCAAATGGGCTGAACTTTTTGTGACCCAAAGTGTTCCATGACATCATGCACTAAATTTATTTAATATTTTCATAATTTTATTTTATTTAATTTATTTATTATGATTTTTATATTAAAAAATCATTTTAAATTTAAATAAAATATCAAATGTGAAAATTTAAAATATATTTCTATTCTAGAAAGTCATAAATATAATTTGGATTGAATTGATATAACATTGATGAAGATTGACTTGAAATAGAAAGGTCTCATTCACAAATATTTGAAATTTAAGACTTAATCTTTTTCAATCTCCAAAATCAAAAAGATCCACACAATGATCCAATATTTTTGACCTAATTCAGTCTAGTATAAGTATACAAGAGATCCCAATGCAAAGGACACGAATTCCCTGCCTCAAAGAGTAAGTTTGCATATTCAAAAAAGTCACCAAGATTCAAATTCGGATTTCATTATTCAAGCCCTTTCAGGACAATTTGAAGGTTGCAACTTGTTCCTGGATGTTCATAGAATGATTTTGGATCATAACATTGCATCTTCATGACCTAAATCGCACAAACCGAATCCATGTTTATCATAAAATTGAAATTTTCGATTTCATTTACACAAGCATTCTAACATGATTTTGGTTATTGATTCTTGTTTGTGATTGTATGTGGATGGTTTCTGGCATATTTGATTTCATTTTTGGTGCAGGAACAAGGAATTGCCATTATTAGGGTTTCGGCCAAGCTTTTAGGGTTCCATGATAAACCTAAAATAAATGAATTCTAAGAACATAGAACGATCATGTGAACTCTGGGGATCATAATGCACCAATTAATTTTGAGAAATTTCACTGTTTTGATGGTATTCCAATTTCGTAGGTTTCTGTTTTGAAAAATTCGCAGGAAACTTCGTAAGAGATTTTGCAGGTGTTTTCGCAGGAAAAAGGTTGAAGACGAAGGCCTTTGGCGCCAAGTTCTTCATTTAAATACTGGGCATAATATTTTTTGTTTTATTACTGATGTTATTTCACAAACGGCTGCCTAGCCCAGTGGTGAGAGACGCACGCGTATGACCTTAGAGCCTTGGTTCGAATCCTGGGCTTAGCAACTTTTTCTTATTTTTTCCATTTAATTATCAAACTTAATATATTATGCAAGGTTGTGAATTGTACATCAGTTGCGCCCTCCCGGCTGGATGGTAAGTGTGCTTGCGTATTGTGTGAAGGTCCTGGGTTCAAATCCCTCCCCAGGCCTTTTTGTGTTCTTTGCTTTGTTTTTTTCATGATTTTTTCAGGTTAAGCAACAAAACTACATGGAGGGCATTACTATCACACGCGCGCATGTAGCCCAGTGGCTGGGATCTTCTTCAGGTATTGGGGAGGTCCTTGGTTCAAAACCAGGCCTCCCCCTTTTCTTTTCCTTCATTATTTTCTTTTGTTTGTTTATTATTATTATTATTATTATTTTTACATTAAAATTAATTTTAATTAAAACTATAACCCCAATTATATTCTAGTTCTTAATTTACTTATTTATAAATTTCAATTAGGTATATTTAATTTATAATTTGTATTTAGTTTTAGATGTAAATAATTTAATTAATAAATTAACCCTAATTTAATAAAATTAATCTTAATAATATTTTCTAAAACCCTAATAATTTTCACAAACCCTAATTCTATTATAACTTTTAATTTATTATTTATGAACCTTAATCATGTACCTATTTCTATAATTTATTTATAATTATTATTTAATATAATTCTTGTATATAAATATGCTTAAAATAATTAAAATTTTTAATTTAATTTTGTAAATATAATAATATGATTATTCAATTATAATTAATCTTATTTTCATAATATGTATATATTCTATAACTTTTTTTATAATTTAATTCTTGTATGTAAATAATTTTTAGTATATGTTTAAAAATAATTAAAACTTGCTAATTTAATTTTGTAATTATAATTTATTTTCATAATATGTTTATAATTAACCTAATTTTTATAATATGTACATAATTTAAAACTTTATAATAATTGGTATAATATGAATTGTTTATATTTTCTTCTTAATTTTAAAAAATATAATTGTTTATAAAAAATTGAACTTTTAATTATTATGCAAATATTCTTGTTTATCTTATTATTAATTCTATTTATTTTCATATGATATTTATTTTATTATTACTAACACCATTTATATATTGTGATTTATTATTATTATTATTACTAACCCAATTATTTATTATTATTTATTTTGCTTAATTATTTAATTTGTTAATTATTATTATTATGTAATTGTCTCCTTTATGTAATATTTTAGTAGTAATATTTATTTTTAAATGTTATGGTTAGTAAAATAGGGAGTGAAACATGTTTGTGTGTGAAAAATTAATTTAGATCACTAATTTAAAAGATAAATATTTAAAATTGTACACTCACACACGTAAGTCGATCTTTGGTCGCCATCTCACTTTCTAGGGTTACCTCTCATGTTGCCTAAAACAAAAGGTCAAGTAGGGTGTATAAAGCAAAGTCCCTCACCTCACATCATCTAGTCCCTTAACAGATAAAAAGATCAAGTCCCTTCGAATGTTGCCTTCGTAATGATCTTGTCCCTTTCGAATAAAGATGATAAGTCCCTTCGAATTGCTTATACACCCCACAGTTGCCTAAATAACAAATGTCCCTTCACTTGTCCCTCACATCCAAGGTAATGACTACCTATTTCTTAATAATAGGGATAGTCTTACCACTTAAAGGATTCAAGAACAAAAAAGACTTAAACTTAGGGTAGGTTCCTCTTAGATACTTGCTCACTCTTCAAAATATTTCAAACACTTCATACATTTTCAAACAATTTTCAAAAACAAAGGTTTTATATACATCCGTACATGGATCATTATAAAATACTTAAGAAAATTTCTATTCACACACTTCACATTTCAAAAAAACATTTTAAAGTGAGCTAAGTAACTAAGAGCCCATGGATAACCATGGATGTAAAGGGTGCTAACACCTTCCCTTTACATAACCTACCCCCCGGACCCAAAAATCTTTTAAAAGGTCTTTCCTGTTCTTTTATGCCTTTCCTTTGGATAAAATAAAAGTCGGTGGCGACTCTTGCTATCCGCAACATAACTAAAGTCAGTTCTCCCACCGTGTTACAAATACTTCTACTTGTCCATTGGTCTGTGGGTGGTATGGTGTTGCTACTCTATGCTTAACTCCATACTTGCTTAAAAGTTTATCAAATATTCTCGATATGAAGTGTGATCCTCCATCACTTATGACTAAACAGGGGGTTCCATACCTGGGAAATATATAGTTTTTGAATAATTTGATGACTACTCTGGTGTCGTTCGTGGGTGCGGCGATAGCTTCAATCCATTTAGACACGTAGTCAACGGCTACTAAAATGTATTGATTTCCAAAAGATGGTGAGAACGGTCCCATAAAGTCTATACCCCATACGTCGAAGAGTTCTACTTCTTGGATATTTCTTAGAGGCATTTCATTACGACTTGAAATATTTCCTGTGTGTTGGCATCTGTCACACTTGACAATGAAAGCATGGACATCATGCCACATAGTAGGCCAGAATAGGCCAGCTTGAAGAATCTTGGCGTAGGTCTTAGATGTGCTTGCATGTCCACCATAGGGTGCAGAGTGATAATGCTCAATTATATTATTTACCTCTTCTTCTGGAACACAACGGCGGAAAATGCCATCTTTACCTCTCTTGAAAAGAAACGGTTCGTCCCAATAGAAGTTTCTCACATCACTATAGAACTTCTTCTTCCGGTGGTAGTTTAGATCAGGGGGTATGATGTCAGCGGCTAGGTAATTAACAAAGTCTGCATACCAAGGTATATTACTTATAGCTAAGGATTTATGAGAATGCTCATGTAGGTCTGGGTTATCATCTTCAATAGTTTCTAGTTGGGCTATCAGTCTATCATAGGCAAATTCGTCATTTATGGGTACTGAGTCAGGTTTCAGGTATTCTAGCCTAGATAGGTGATCAGCTACCACATTATCAGTGCCTTTCTTATCACGGATATCCAAATCAAACTCTTGTAATAATAGAATCCATCGAAGTAACCTAGGTTTGACATCTTTTTTACTTAGTAAGTAACGAATGGCAGCATGGTCGGTGTAAACTATAATTTTGGCTCCTACTAGATAAGACCTAAATTTGTCTATGGCGAAAACTACAGCTAGGAGCTCTTTTTCGGTTGTTGCGTAGTTGAGCTGTGCAGCGTCTAGGGTTCTACTGACATAATAAATTACGTGCAACTTTTTGTCTTTTCTCTGACCTAGAACGGCTCCAACAGCATAATCACTGGTGTCACACATTATCTCAAACGGTTCTGACCAATCAGGGGGTTTCATTATAGGTGCTGAAATCAGGGCTTGCTTCAGTAGATTAAATGCTTCAGTACATTTTTCATCGAAGATGAATTCAACATCTTTCATTAAAAGACCAGTTAAGGGCTTTGTTATTTTGGAGAAATCCTTGATAAAACGTCGGTAAAATCCGGCATGTCCAAGAAAACTTCTTATCTCCCTGATAGTCTTCGGCGGTTTTAGATTCTCTATGACTTCTATTTTAGCTTTATCTACCTCTATACCTTTTTCGGAAACTATATGTCCTAAAACAATCCCTTCGGTGACCATGAAATGACATTTTTCCCAATTTAGCACAAGGTTTACCTCCACACATCTTTCCAGGATTTTCTCAAGGTTGATAAGACAATTTTTGAAATCGGATCCACAAACTGAGAAATCGACCATAAATACTTCCATGATTCCATCTAAATAGTCGGCAAAGATAGACATCATGCAGCGTTGGAAAGTGGCAGGGGCATTACAGAGTCCAAAAGGCATTCTTCTATAGGCAAAAGTTCCAACCGGACATGTAAAGGTAGTTTTTTCTTGATCTTCGGGGTGAATAGGTATTTGGAAGAATCCTGAATATCCATCTAGGTAACAAAAGTAAGAGTGTCTGGCTAGGCGCTCCAACATTTGGTCTATGAATGGTAATGGGAAATGGTCCTTCCTAGTTGCTTTATTTAATTTTCTATAATCTATGCACATACGCCAACCTCCATCGGTTCTTTTTGCTACAGGTTCGCCCTTCTCGTTTTGCACAACTGTGATGCCTCCCTTTTTAGGTACTACATGCACAGGACTCACCCATTTACTGTCCGAGATCTGATATATTATACCTGCCTCTAGTAACTTAAGAACTTCAGTCTTAACTACAGTACTCATTATAGGATTTATTCTTCGTTGGTGTTCTCTGGAGGGTTTTGAATCTTCTTCAAGAAAAATCCGATGCATGCATACGGATGGGCTTATTCCTTTTAGATCAGAGATCTTATATCCTAAGGCTGAGGGGTACCTACGTAAAACATCTAACAATTGGTTGGTTTCTTCTTGGTTTAAGGTAGCACTGGCTATAACTGGACGGTTCATTTCTTCATCGAGGAATTCATATCTCAGGTTTTTAGGCAGTTCCTTAAGTTTTACGGTCGGTTTCATAGGGCAAGGCATAGGATTTGGGGTAAGAGATAAACATTCGTGAAGGTTATCATCAATTTAGGGTCTTTTATAATTGTCATCTTCCAAAATAAGGGTTGATGGCAATTTTATAGATTCAGTTTCTTCTTCTTGTTCTAATTCCCTAATGCATTCTTCGATGATATCTAAGGCATAACAAGCATCGCCTATCACAGGTGCCATAAGAAATTTTGAAAGTATAAATTCTATCTTCTCGTCACCTACCTCAAAAGTTAGTTTCCCTTTTTAAACATCTATTACGGCTCCAGCAGTCGATAAGAACGGTCTACCTAGGAGGATTGGTATGTCGTCATCTTCTTTAATGTCCATGACAACAAAATCAGTAGGTATAAACAACTGACCTATCCTAACAGGGACGTCTTCAAGTATGCCTATAAGGTATTTAACAGATCTATCGGCTAATTGAAGTGACATCTTAGTAGGTTGTAATTCTCCTAAGTTTAATCTCTCACAAACTGCTAAAGGCATTAAGCTCACACTAGCTCCTAAGTCTAGAAAAGCTTTTTCGATGACCTGATTCCCCAAAACACAAGGAATGGAAAAATTTCCGGGATCTTTATCTTTATTTGCTAACCTATTTTCGGAAATAGAATTACATTCCACGGGTTTCGGATCTTCAAGTCTACGTTTATTCGTAAGTATGTCTTTGAGAAACTTAGCGTAAGAAGATATTTGGGTGATGGCTTCTGTAAAGGGGATTTCTACGTGAAGTTTTTCTATAACCTTAACGAATTTTTGATATTGATTATCGATTTGGGTTTTCTTTAATCTTTGAGGGTAAGGTATGGGTGGTTTGTATGGCGGTGGTGGTACATAGGTTTTATTTTTAGGTGCTTCTCCCTTTTCTTGACTTTCCGGGGTTTCAGACTCCTCTGGTTCTTTCTCCTCATCCCTCTCAGAAGTTTCGGGCTCGCTTAATCTAGGGTTCAAAGGTTCTTTATAAGCGGTTCCACTTTGTAGAGTAATGGAATTAGCTTGCCCTTTCGAGTTTTGTTGAGGTTGTCCAGGGAACTGTCCTCCAGGTGTAGTCTGTGGGGCTTTGTTTAAAGCTACCTGAGAGATCTGGGTTTCAAGCATCTTATTATGAGTAATAATTTGATCAACCTTGGTTCCTAACTGGGTAATTAGTTCGTTAACATGGACGTTTTGGTTCATGAACTCTTTGTTTTGTTGTGTTTGAGCGGTGATAAAATTTTCCATAATTTTCTCAAGGCTCGGTTTTGGTGGTACAGGTTGCATAGGTTGATTTGTTCTCGGGGCTTGGTAACCTTGTTGTCTCAGAGGTGCAGTATTTTGAATAGGGTTATTATTTTTGTAGGAGAAGTTTGGGTGATTCCTCCATCCAGGGTTATATGTGTTTGAAAATGGGTTCCCTTGGGTGTAGTTCACTTGCTCAGTGTTGGTCTCATTCAACAGATTGCATTCGGTGGATTGGTGTCCTTGCGTTCCACATATCTCACAATTCGGCGAAACTGTGGCTACAATATTCGGAGTTGTACACATATGTTCGACTCTAAGGGCCAACGCGTCCATTTTAGCTTGCATCATGTCTATAGAGCTTAGCTCATGAATTCCTCCTTGGGCTTCCTTCTTTTCCACTGTCGCTCGTTCTACTCCCCATGATTGATGGTTTTGGGCCATATCCTCGATAAGGGCACTAACTTCAGGGTAAGGTTTGTTCATCAGTGCGCCACTAGCGGCAGCGTCGATGGTCATCTTAGTGTTATAATGAAGTCCATTATAGAAGGTTTGAATGATTAGCCAATTCTCTAAGCCATGATGTGGGCATGCTCTTAATAGTTCTTTATATCTCTCCCAGGCTTCAAACAACGATTCTCCTTGGTGTTGGATAAATCTAGTTATTAGGTTTCGAAGAAGAGCGGTCTTACTTGGGGGAAAATATCTAGCAAGGAAAACTTTCCTAAGGTCATCCCAAGTTGTTATTGAATTGGGTGGAAGGGAATATAACCATGATAGAGCTTTATCTCTGAGGGAAAAGGGAAATAATCTTAAGTGTATTGCCTCAGGAGAAGCTCCATTGGTTTTAAAGGTGTCTGCTAACTGAAGAAAGTTTTTTAAATGTTGGTTCGGGTTATCAGTAGCGAGACCTGCGAATTGTCTCTGTTGCACTAATTGCAGCAGGGATGGTTTAAGTTCAAAATTATTGGCTGGGATAGCGGGGTTTACTATACTAGAACTAGGTTCCTCGTTTGATGGTTGGGCGAAGTCCTTAAGAGGTCTTCGGTTTTGATCTTCGGCCATAGCTTTCCTATTCCTATGGAAAAACAAACGTGCGCGAGCGTAACGTTCAGGTTCAGCTAGAGGGTCTACTAAACTTCTGGCACTACGAGTCTTTCGCATTGACCGGTGGGTAACAACCTTAGTCTAAACGGTATAACTACAGGGTAATGAAATTTGACGAAATTGGTCCCCGTCAACGGCACCAAAAACTTGATGCGTGTTTTTCGCAAGTGTACGAACACGTCAGAGTAATATAAAAGATTGTCGAATCCACAGAGACCAAGTGTCAATCTATCGTACCTGTTGTTATGGTGTGTATCTAAGGCAACTAAATATAGGGGTTTTAAGAAAGGTGCAATGGTAAATAAAATAATAATTTTAAACAATAAATAAAAGACAGGCTCGAATGTAATTCACGTAATCAATGGATAATCCAATACTTATTAATAGAACTACTTATGGGCAGTGTTTTCTCCTTTGAAAAGAACTAATTTACCAGGAACTGTCACTTTCGCGTATTCAGAACCGAGTTGTACTATCTAATCAACCCCTCCTATTGTCATGGATAAAAAGGTGCGTACTGCGTTAGAGTAGTAAACCTATTTTTAAGAAATATAGTATCTTAACTAAGTTGAAAAGTATCTTAACCTGGATTTCTTAGCAAAAAGAGGTTCTTACGAACCAGACTCTAAACTTCTCAACGCGTCCGAAAATCATTTTAAAATCTCTTTTCTTTTTAATCTAAAACTCCTAATGAACTAGACAAAGTGCTTTTGGTTGTTTTTGAAATAGTTAAAAACAATTACTTGAATTGAAAGATAAAATAGCCCTTAAGTGTTTCCACGAACAATTGTACGGATTACTGGTTTAATTACGATCCTTACATTCTAACCTTTATAGATTTAGTTAGACATGGTAAAGTAAAAGTTCTTTTTATAATTTTTCATAAAAGTAATTTAGTGCGAGTGCGGAAAGTAAATAAAAGTAGTGCGGGTGCGGAAATTAAATAAAAGTAGTGCGAGTGCGAGAAATAAAGTAATTTAGTGCGAGTGCGGAAAATAAACGAAAGTAGTGCGAGTGCGGGAAATAAATAAAGTAAAGCGAGTGCAGGAAATAAATAAAATAAAGTGCGAGTGCGGATAATAAATAAAAGTAGTGCGAGTGCGAGAAATAAAGTAATTTAGTGCGAGTGCGGAAAATAAACGAAAGTAAAGCGAGTGCAGGAAAATAAATAAAGTAAAGCGAGTGCAGAAAATAAATGAAAGTAAAGCAATGCGGAAAAGTAAAATACGAACTGGAATTAAAATGGCGGCAGGATTAACTTCCTCCAGAGTGCTCCAAAACTCGATCACACAGACAGATTACAGACTCGATCTCTCGATTGCAGAAACACCCCGATGTGGAATGGTAACTGCTTTAAAACTGATATATGCCTAGAGAAATCTAAGTTTGGATGAAGAAAAACGAAAATCTAAAGTCCTATTTATAGGAAAACTAAATGCAGGAAAAGACCAGGATGCCCCCTCCACTAAAAAGTGGAGGGAACTGCTTTTTGCCTTGTGGCGCCCGCCACAGGCCTATGGCGCCCGCCATGGTGCTAACAGGGAATGGAAGAGTGGGGATCGTGGGTCTTGGCAGTTGTGGAGTGATCTTGAGACGTGGCCACGTCATGGCTGACCCCATGGCGCCCGCCACGGTGGGTGTCGTAAGTGTAAAACGCTGAATTTCTAGGTTTTCGTCCGTTTCCACTCCTTTTTCGCTCCTTTTCTCGATTCAAGCCCCGATTATATAAAAAACCTAAAAACAAAGAAAAACAAAGTAATAACATAACAAAATAACAATAAAAGCTAAGAATGCATGCGAAATCGGAGTCAGAAATACGGTGAATTTTAGTGTGATCAGTAGTATGAGTCAACATATACTGTCTTAGTCGGCGAGCAGCCCACGCTAAAGCACAACAAGTTTTCTCGAACAGTGAATAACGTTGTTCACAGTCGGTAAACTTTTTGCTTATGTAGTATATTGCATACTCTTTTCGGCCAGAATCGTCATGTTGGCCCAACACATACCCTATTGATTTATCTAATACTGTCATGTACATTATCAGAGGTCTTCCTTCAACTGGAGGCATGAGAATTGGAGGTTCTTGTAGATACTCTTTGATCTTGTCAAAAGCTCTTTGACAATCGTCGTTCCACCTGACTATTTGTTCCTTTCTTAACAGTTTGAACAAGGGCTCGCAGGTTGCAATGAGATGAGATATGAAACTTGAAATGTAGTTCAATCTA
The DNA here is from genome assembly GCA_963966055.1 of Lathyrus aphaca. Classification (NCBI taxonomy): domain Eukaryota; kingdom Viridiplantae; phylum Streptophyta; class Magnoliopsida; order Fabales; family Fabaceae; genus Lathyrus; species Lathyrus aphaca. Next base: position 433,800,004 of record OZ014519.1, read on the forward strand.
CCTAACAACCCTCGAACTTCTTTCTCAGTCTTAGGTACAGTCATTTCCTAAATTGCTTTGACTTTGTCGGAATCAACCTCAATTCCTTTTCCGCTTACAATAAAACCCAGCAGTTTACCAGAACGTACCCCAAATGTGCATTTGTTGGGGTTCAACCTTAACTGATACTTCCTAAGACGCTCGAATAATTTCAATAGATTTACCAAATGCTCTTCCTCTGTTTGGGACTTGGCAATCATGTCATCCACGTAGCACTCAATTTCTTTATGGATCATGTCGTGGAATAATGTTACCATAGCCCGCTGATATGTTGCACCGGCGTTCTTCAAACCAAATAGCATTACTTTGTAGTAGAACGTGCCCCTGGGTGTGATAAAATTTGTCTTCTCCATGTCTTCAGGTGACATCTTTATCTGATTGTATCCAGAAAATCCGTCCATGAAGGAAAACACCGAGAACTGAGCTGTGTTGTCTACCAATACATCAATGTGAGGTAATGGGAAGTCGTCTTTCGGGCTTGCCCTGTTCAGATCCTGGTAATCAACATACATACGCACCTTGCCATCTTTCGTAGGTACGTGTACAATGTTAGCAACCCAAGGCGGGTAACTAGTTACAGCAAGAAAACTGGCGTCCCACTGCTTTTGTACTTCTTCTTTGATTTACATGGCCATGTCTGAGCGGGTACGGTGCAACTTCTATTTAACTGGTGGACAGTCTTCTTTCAATGGAAGCTTGTGCATGACAATATATGTATCCAAGCCCGACATATCTTGGTAGGACCAAGCGAACACATCGACATATTCTCGCAACATACTGATAAGTTGTTCCTTTACCGGAGCTTGCAGACTGGCCCCAATCTTCACCTCTTTCACATCTTCCTCAGTACCAAGATTGATAGTCTCAACCTCCTCCTGGTGAGGAGCAATCACCTTTTCCTCTTGTCTCAATAACCTGGCTAACTCTTCAGGTAAATCGTAGTCTTCTTCAACCCCTTCCTCTGCTTGATTAATCGGATTGTCGAAGTCATACGAGGTCATAGCAGTGTTGTTGTCGGTGCAATCTGGAGGGCTATCTCTGCAAGGGTTGAGATTTGGTTCATTTTAGTGATTGATTTTATCTTATTTAGAAAAAAGTGAATGAATTTATTATTGAGAAAAACATTGTCATTTATTGTTTTGTGCGAAAATAACAAAAATGAAAAGACAGTGAGCGAAAAAGATTGTTTGCAAAAAGATGTCCATTGTTCATTAATATTCAATTTGCACAAAATACATATGGCTCTATTACAAAATGAGTCCCGACATCTTGGGAAAGATGCAGGACTTTGATGCATGCTTAAAAATAGGAAATAATAATTACTCTGCAGCAGTAACCCTTATAATTTCTTGGGAAGACCAATTGAGGACTTGTTGGCCCGGGACTCTTAGAAGTATCCAGCTTTCCAGGTTGTAGTCGCTCTCAGCCTCGTCTTCCAAAGTGTTGATATCATTTGGGGCCAGCATTCCCCCACTTATGAACTTAGGAGCTTCAGCAACCTCCTCTGGAACTTGTCGGGATGGTCTGTAACCCAAACCAAATTTATCTTCTTTCATCTCCACCTTAAGCAGCCATCCCCAGCCTTGGGCATTCCATTCTTCCGAGCCTATTTGTAAGAAGCAATTGAGGTGCCCATCCTTTCCTCTTGGGATGCAGCAAACACCTCTGTTGTAGCTTCGTTGATGTTCAAAGCTTCGAAACCCTGACTCATGGTTTCATGGATCTCCCCATCCATCTCTATGTACTTGTATGTAGCCAGGTGACTGACAAAGATGTCTTCTTCTCCACAAATGGTGATAATTTGGCCTTCCCACTCGTATTTTAACTACTGGAAGGGTCGATGTTATGGCGCCAATGGCATGAATCCAAGGTCGACCCAACAAACAGCTGTAGGCAGGCTGTATGTCTATCACGTAGAAGGTAGTTTTGAAAATTTGCGGGCCAATTATCACAGATAGCTCAATCTCTCCAAGAACCGATCTCTTAGAACCATCAAAAGCTCTAACAACTAGGTTGCTCGGACGAAGTTCAATACCATCGTACTCCAACTTGACTAAAGCTTTCTTTGGCAACACATTGAGTGATGATCCGATATCAACAAGGACATGAGAAAGTACAACACCTTTGCATTCCAAAGTTATATGCAAAGCCTTGTTGTGATTACGCCCTTCCGTAGTCAAGTCAACATTGGTGAAACCTAGTCCATGACTAGTATTGACGTTTACGACCATAGTTTCTAACTGATTGACTGTGATCTCCTCAGGCACATAAGTTGCATGCAGGACTTTGAGTAGCGCATTCCGGTGAGCCTCGGAACACATGAGCAGAGATAATATGGAAATCTTGGAGGCTGTTTGATGGAGCTGATCCACAACTTTGTAGTCACTTCTTTTGATAATCCTCATAAACTCGTCTACATCTTGATCAAAGGGTGTCTTCTGAGTTTCTTTTACAACAGGTTCTTCTGGCACCACATTTTTTCCTTTTGCTTTAGCAGCAGCTTCTGCTTCAATATTAACCCTGGGAAACTGTGAAGCGAAAAGACGTCTGCTTCGAGTGAAGCCTCCGCCTCCCCCGACATTGTTAACTTGTGGTACAGGTACTGATGAGTCAAGAGTGATCTTCTTTCCATGGCAGTAAAGATCCGAGCCATAATGCCAAGGCACGACACTGTTGTTATCATAAGGAACTGGTCCAGGCACCGTGATGGTCATTGGACTAATTGCAGCAGAAGAATGAGTTGTGATAGTCTATGGATCATAATAGATGGTGATAGGAGGTCTGATTGAAGATGGTGCGGGTGTATGAAGTTATTGATGTTGAGGAGGGTGCTGTTGAAAATTGTTGTTGAGAGAATCCGGAACATGAATGGTTGCTGGATCATAGTAAATGGTAACTGTCGAGATGTCGTCGCTGGTGGTGTTTGATGTTGTTGTATAAGACTCTATTAAGATAATGTTTGCTAGTGTTGTAGGAGAGATTTTTGTTGCAGTTGTAGAAGATGGAACCGTTGATGTGATCTGTAGGATGCCTTCTCTGATAAGACCGTTGATACCATTCCTCAGATTTGCATAACCATTGGTAGATACTTTGCAAGCTTCACAATGGGCCTCACAACCCGGAAACACTTGACACTTCAATAGCTGAGATTTTACTTCGGCCAATGGTGTTTGAATACTTGTAATGTCATCAATCAGAATTGTTGGTTGGTCCTCCTCAATAGCATTAATCCTCGGCCCACCGTGATTCGGTATTGGATTCTTTGTGACATTTGGTGGAGGTGCAAAATTCAAAGCTTTGGAATCAATCAGATCTTGGACTTTCATGTGCATGTCCCTACACTTCTCTGTTGAATGACCAAGTACATTGGAGTGAAAAGCACATCTGGCGTTGACATCATAATTTCTTGGAAGATTCAGAGGGTCTGGTGGAGCCAATGTTCTTAGTTCAGTCAGGTTAAGCTTCAATAGCTGTGGGAGTAAGGCTCCATAGGGTATAAGGATGGGATCGATCACCCTATTAACCTGAGAAGGCCTTTGTTGGAAAGGACGTTGCTGCTAGTTGTTGTTGTTGTAAGATCTTTGTTGTTGTTGAGGGAACTGTTGTTGCTGAGGATATTGTTGTTGTTGAGGTGCTTGAGTAGGAATGGTGATTGCGGCCCTTGATCTTTGCAAGTATTGGGGCCTACCTCTGTTAACATGCACTGCATTAGTCTCTCCCGTTCTTCTAGGTCCGGAGAAGGGTTTCCTTGCATTGCTGGAGCTAGCGCCGTTGTCAGAAATCTTACCCATCTTCAATAGGCTTTCGATTCTCTCTCCTGCTATAACCACATCAGCAAAACTGGTAGAAGAGAAGGCAGCAAGTCTATCAATGTAAGTTCCTTGTAGGGTATTCATAAACATGTCAGCCATTTCCCTTTTAGACATAGGTGGCTGGACAGCAGCAGCGAGTTGTCTCCACCTTTGAGCACATTCACAGAAACTTTCTCTCGAGGACTGAGACATACCCATCAAAAGGGTCCTGTTGGGTGCCATATCCAGGTTGTACAGATATTGGCGTATAAAGGCTTCAACTATTGACAAGTGTGAATACCACTCTCTGGATGCCCCGGTTAAACTGTCTTCAAAGTAAAACATCCACAGTTTCTCATCCATGGTATATGCTTTCAATCTTCCCAGAAAAGATTGCAAATGAGTACGATGACAGGAGGTACCATTATACTTTTCAAAGCATGGAGGTTTGAACTTGTGAGGAATCCTTACCCCTTCAACTAGGCCCATATCCATCACATTAAATCCCAAAGAGTTCTGGGATTCTAGGGATCTCAGCTTCTCAGATATCTCGTCCAGACGACGGTCATAAGCTTCATCAGCCCTATCACCTAATACTGTAAACTGCTCGTCTTGAGGATCCTCCTGTAGGATACGATCTCCAGTGTTCCTTTGGGTATTTCCAATAACATTGACTTCAGGGTTGTTGTGGGGCCTAAACTCTGGTGGGTTTGTTTACGGCTGATCGTGCGCGTTGTTACTTGTACCCCCAATGCCTGCATGGATATCTTCTGGAGTTTGCCGCTCGACTAACTCCCTTAATCTTTCCTGGGTTTGTGCCAGCCCAGTCATCACATCCATGAATTGATTCATCTGAGTCCTCACTTCTGTCCTCACATCAATCATCTGAGTCCTCACATTTGTCAGTTCCTGCTGTAGCTGATCCATTTGTAGACTCGGAAGGTTGTGTCAAGTTGGATATCTATGGATGCGATTGACGGGAAAAACTCTCTTGCGAGCAATATTTCCTGAAACAATCAACAAAGTGAGAAGGCAACAACAAAACACATGTAATACAAAGGATATGAGATTAGCATGCAATGCAAATATGTCTATTTGTCTTCAGAGGGTATCCGGTTTGGTTCTTGGTTTTGACCTTCCAGACCTCTGGGGAATAAAGATTTTGAAGCAGACAAAGTCCATGAGAAAATCCAATACATAATCATAAAAGTACAAGTGGTATTGCCAAAATACAAATAGTTCATGAATTACAAACAAACTCCCATGGTGAATCAAAATACAACAAATTTAAGAATACAACAAACAAAAATCACCATGGTGAATTAAAGTATAAAAACAAATACAAAGAGAAGATCAAACATCCAATCCATATGCATCCTCCCTGACTTCCTTCAGGAGAGCATCAGTCACCGGTCCAACTGGGTGCTCTGTAATGTTCCTGATGAGAAGGTTTCTGGTTGCAATGGCATTTGTCATCTTCGGATACCTGTCTTGTTCTTTGGATCTCTTTAACCCCGCCCGGAGTTTCAATTCTGAGATCTCCTTCTGAGCTGCTAGCAGTGCTTCTTGGCTTCTTTTCTCACTAGCCTCTAACTGCTTTATCTTAGCTTGCACCTTCTGATCTTCTAGCAAACGAGCTTCAGTTATCCTGACCCATCTATCCTGACTCTCTTCCAGATAATGCTCATCTCTTGCCTTTTGAATCTTTGCTTACTTGCATGCATTCTTCAACACAAGTTCTCCTGCTCGGGCTTTCCTGATGTAGTCTTCAGTCTTCTCAATCTTGGTTACATGCTTGATGCGTATCTTCTCTAACCTTTCAATGTATAGACGAACATCATTCCTTTCCCAAAGGGTCTTTTTCAAAGCTTCAACCAGCTGGGTGTTTCTTTCTTTCATCTTCTCAAATTCTTCCAGACTGACTGTGGCTATGGGTTCAACTGCTGATGGCCCTGGTACATCTTCCAGGGTGAATGGCATGCAAGTAATCTGTCCTCTGATGCGAGACCATTCAGTATATTGAGCCGAGGCTATGTTGTTGCATTTCCCAAAAATAGCAGTCCCTTTAATCTGTATGTTGTCCCAAGCCCAGGCTGCTTGTCGGACAATGACGTGATTGTTCTGAAAAGCACAGTAAAAAGACTCTGCTAAGTCCTGCTCCCTAGGTGGATGTATTAATGCATACCCTAATTGTCTCTTGAAAAGTAAAGGATTATAATTGATGCAACCCTTTACTCCAATAAATGGTACATTAGGGTACTGTCCACAACTTGTTATTATGTTTCGGCCCTTTGGTATTCTAAGTACACCATCTGATATCTTCTGAAGTAAGGGAAATCATCCTCTTAGCCCAATTCCTTGACTGATGTGGATTCAGGAAAGCTTCTTTCTTTGACATATGTCTCATCAACCAACTGTAGAAAAGAGGTGCACAACATCTTACCAGTCTTCCTCTCTATTTTTCATTCCTCTGATGGACTGAATAATAGAAGTCCCCTAACAAGATGGGAACTAGGTTCTTGAGCATGAAGATGTGGATTGCATTTTTGCTCACAAACTTAGGCTCGTCTGCAAACAAGATGATACCATAAATACTGAGAGCCAGGAGAGCACACATTGTTTCCCAATTCCCTACTGCAGCTTGCTTTGTAGCCTGGGTGATCAAGAAATCTAGATGAAGGCATGGGATTCCAGCTTTGGAAGTCATGTGTTCAACAATGGTGGTTACTTCCAGATGTAATGCCTTGGCTATGTCTTCATTCTTTGGAGGAGTCATTTCAGGATTGAAAGGAATTCCTCTTCTGATAGGGACACCCAATAACATAGAATACTCTTCCAGCAAAGGACCTATATGAAAATCTGGGAAAGTGAAGCAACGGAGAGGAGGGTCATAAAACTGAAGACAGGTGTAAATCATGCTCCTCTGTAGTGTGTCCAAATCCATGATCATGTCCAGGATCCCACCATAATGCTCTCTGAATAAGGGAACATGATCAGGGGTGATAAGGGTATGTATCTGCTTGATGCCTGCTAGAGGATACTCAAAGAAGTGGTAGGTGATGTTTCTCTTCCTGGTTGAATCCATGCTGAAGATGTATGCTGAAGGATCTAACTGAAGAAGATGGCTGAAGAAGATAACTGAAGCAGATAAGCTGAGCAGAAGAACGGTCAAAATCAAACCAAGAAAAGTGGATACCCTGTAAAACAAATAGACAAATGTTAAATGATGCAATATGATGTATGCTAATGATATTCAAGGGTTTGTGATCATGTGTTGGGTTATCAGTTGCTCTTGGTAGGATCCATGAGTGTTCAAAGTTTCAGATGAAGGCTTGAGAACCAGTAATCGGGTGGGGGACTCAAATAAAGAGTCAATGATCCAGGGTTTCAAAGAACTAGTCCAAAATATTACAACCTTATAACATTCCAGTTGCAAGGTATGATGAGGTCAAGGGTTCCTGCAAACCTGTAAACAACCCAACCCACTCACATGTATTGTTCTAGAACAAGGATTCTCAGATTCGGATCTATTATGAGAAGTGTAAATACTTCTAACCCGGAGGTACAATGTTTACCCTAATCATAAAGGATCCTCCTCTAATTCACCTCAGATGTTGAAGGTCATCTAAAAAGGTCATCCAGACTTAGCAGGCTTCCTAGATAGCCCTAACACTACAGGAAATCTGTAGCACAGAGTTCTCAAAAGGAAACCCATGTCTGAACCGTGTTTTCATATTCCCGCACCAGACCGAAATGGAATGGGAAAGAATATAAAACTACTCTAACCATATGTGTCACTCAGGCCTTTGTGTTGAGCCTTTCTCACTGGAATACCCCACCAACCAAAGCAACAACAATCCATCACAGATTATATGATAACAATAAATGAAATGCAGAAAGCAGTAAATGAAAGCAATACAGTAAATGCAATAAATAAAGTTGTACATGAAGAAAGGAATAAAGCAAAAACATAAACACAAATAGCACATAACACCCCCATAAACACAAACAAACAAGCTCTAGGAGAAACCCACAAGAGAACCAGAAGCATTGGTTACTAAGATCCCAAGCAGAGTCGCCAAGCTGTCGCTCCCCGGACTTTCGTCACGGTGCAAACGTGAGCCGTCAGCGATGTTGGAGGTTGAGGTTGAATAGAGTCGCCAGCTAGGCATTTTTATCCCGAAGGAAAGGTAATGTTGCATAAACCTGGAAGGGTATGTATAAGACAATTGCGAACCAAAGAAACTGAGAAAGGGGGTTGGTTACAATCTGGGAAGGTATTAGCACCCAGATCGTCTGTCGTACTCGACGGTATCCACGCTTACTTTATTGTGTTTAAATGGGGTAGTGTGTATGTACTAAATTGTGTATAAAATCTAGAATGTACAGAGTGTCAGTGCAAAAATATGTATGAATTCAAATTAGGCTTAAGAAAAGAAAAGCTGGAAGGAGAGAGGGGGGAGACCTGGGGACTTTTGTTCAATAACTGTTAAGTTATGCCTACGTATCCTCTCGTGCAATGAGGAAGTCAGAACACCGTTGTTCAACTCAAAGAGACTGGATGATTTTGGTGTGAACTGCTTGCTTGCCTATGCTCAAGTGTATGACTCGTCTGGCTCGAGTGCTAATTGTCTTGCATTAGATGGGAGAAATGAGTTCTCGTTTTTAGAGTGAATGTGATGAGAAAAGAATCCCGGAGGAGACGTTTATTGTTTGTTTTTGTGTTTTTAGTTTTTTATTGGTCCTTGGTATTTTGTATAGGGAAATTAGGTTAAGCATAAATCAAAGGTTTTAAACTCATTATATCCTCCCTGCTCAGGGATAATGAGCCTACTTAAGTATGAGATGAAGATCCCAACTTAATTACCATGATGATATAGGATTAAGATCATTAACCTACTTTGGTAATTATTAAGTGTTTTTTGGGATTTTGTTTAGTGTTAAGTAATGAGTTTAATCTCCAATCAAAGATTAGTGACCTCATTACACCATCCTAAGAGAAGGATGATAGATGAGAACACTTAAGCTGAGGATGTCGCTCCCGATAAATGAAGCTAAGTCCAAATAAGGGTACAGACGCGAACGGTCGGCGAGAAGGACAATGAGAACACACAGCCGTGAACTCACTAGAGATGAATAGAGTCGCCAGCTAGGCATTTTTATCCCGGAGGAAAGGTAATGCTGCATAGACCTAGAAAGATACGGATAAGACGGTTGCGAACCAGAGAGACTGAGAAAGGGGGTTGGTTACAACCTGGGAAGGTATTAGCACCCAGATTGTCCGCCGTACTCGACGGGATCCACACTTAAAAGATTTGTGTTTTAAAGGGGTAGTGTCAGTGCAATCTGTGTGTAACATAGCTGGAAAGGAATGTACAGGTGTTAGTGTAAAAACAGTGTGAATTGTATAAATGTACAGGGTCAGTGTAAGGAAGAGGAATGATATGCTCAAGATCATGAGGCTAAGAGAATAAAGCTGGAAGGAGAGGGAATATGCAGAGACTTTTGTTCGATAACTGTTAAGTTATGCCTACGTATCCTCTCGTGCAATGAGGAAGTCAGAACGCCGTAGTTCGACCCAAAGAGACTGAAAGATGAATTGACTTGTGAACTGCTTGCTTGCCTATGCTCAAGTATATGATCTGTCTGGCACAGATGCAAACTGTCTTGCATTAGACGGAAGAAGCAAGTTCTCGTTTGTGAGTGAATGAGATGAGAAAAGAATCCCGGAGGAGACGATTATTGTTTGTTTTTGTGTTTTCAGTCTTTTATTGTTTTTGGATTTTGTCATAAGTTAATGAGCTTAAGTCTAAACCAATGGATTTAGTAAACTCATCACATCTTCCCTCTGATTAGGGGTAATGAGAATACCTTAAGTGTGAAGTCAGCTTCTCACACTTAAACACCTTTGGTGTAGGATTAAGATCATTAACCTACTTGTGATTAATTAGATGTTTTTGTTGTTTTTGTTTAGTGTTACGTAATGAGATTAAGCCATAATCAGGGATTAAACAGACTCATTACACCATCCTAATAGAAGGATAATAGATGAGAATGCTTAAGCTGAGGAAAGCTCCTCAACTTAATCCATGATTAGGGATTAAACTCATGACAAAACAAGCCTTTGATTAAGATGGATTTTATTTAATGATATGGTGATGAAGTGAATTTTAGGGTTTGTAAGACCACTTGAGGGGGACTTGTCCATTAACACTAGGGTTAGTCCTTCTTAACCAATTAAGGAAGAATTAGAACCCTAATGCAAGGCCCAAGTTACAAGTGTGATGTCTTGATGATTATTAGATGGATTGATTAAAGGAATTAAACACATTAAGGGTTTAACACTTAGGATTAAAGTTATACACTCCATCCTAATAGAAGGATGCAGGCATAAGCTTAATCACAAAGCCTTAAAGCCTTTAGGGTTTAGTCCCTGATTATGAGGTGAGAAGAGAAAACTCAAAAGAGACACAAAGGTAAAACTAAGAAGGGGGACTAATCAAAACCCTAATCATTGTCATGCTTGGTTGTTCCTAAGGTTTGTGAGGTTTACAAGAGAAGTCTTCAATGGAACCATCAGGAAGCAGATGAAAGGATCAAGAGAAGCAAAGTGACTTGCTTCATTCAAGAAGTCAAGTCACTTGAAGAAAGAAAGTGGGAAGAAGAAGAATGAGCAAGCTCAAACTCAAACACATATAGAAAATGCAGCAATGGATGTAAGAGAGATGAAAAGAAAGGTTATGAGAAGTGAAGGCAAATTCACTTCTCAAGTTCACTTACCACCTGAAATGTTAGGAAAGGAATGCAATGCAATGCAGAATGGGATGAGATGACATGATGAGAAACAAAACCAGAAGCACATCCATGATGCTAATGATGTTATGAGATGCTACAAACATGAAGCAGCACATGGAAATGATCATACAAGCTTATGAATGCAAATGAAGCAAGTTAGGAACCATGAAAACACATGAAAAGTTATGAAGTGCACATGACATACAACATGGCAAATACATGATGCAATGATCAAACATGTTTTCTATATGTCTTATGATGTCAAATGAATCAAATGGATGCTTGAAATGTCATGGCAAGTCATGTTATGCAAGAGAATGCAAGATGGATGCATATGGAAGCCCAAATTAGGGTTTATGAACCAAACATCAAACACAAACCAAAACCAGAAGTAAACCCTAAGATAAAAAATGGAAAATGCCACACAAAGGACCCCTAATCCCATACTAAACCACTGCCCAAAGGAGAGGTCTCAACTCTTAACCAATCTTAAGTTATGATTTTCACAAGTTTTTAGGGTTTTTTTAGGGTTCCCAAACAAGAAAATTACCAAACAAATTGAAAATGAAGGATCAAATCATGGCCATTTTATCTCAAAAACTACATGCTAAACATAATGCAATGCAAGAAGAATCAATGTCCAACTCCTCATGAATAGGCAGAAATGATTTTTTGAACTATGGATCAAATTAATGCATAAAAATGATTTTAATTCAATGAAAAAATTATCAAAATACATCAAGATCAAAAAATAAATTTGGTTTGAAGGTTGGACAATGTTTCTAAATGTCTTAGAACATTTCATGAATTTTTTGGTGATTTTTAGATACTTAAAAGTATTTTTAATAAATTAATTCTCATTAATCAATTAAAAATAATCTTTTAATTATTTAAAAATACATTTTAAATGCTAAAAATGAAAATAAAAATATTTTTGTGTCTTAAAAATTAATAAAACTTTTGAGAAAAAGTTTCATAATTTTTAAGACATTTTTGCTATTTTAAATTAATTATGCAAATAAAATGAAAAGAAATGAATTAAAAATGAATTTTAAAGAAAGTAAGCAGATCCAAGGGTGGAGATTTGAACTGGGTTTGGGACAGTTGACTGGCGCGCAGATCCAAGGGTCCTGGTTGCATCTGAGTTAATTAATTTAATTATAATTAATTAGAACTAATTAAAGGATTAGGGCTAAACAAGTGGATCTGGGCCATTCAAACAAGCGGGAAGTCAAACAAGTCAGAGGATCCTACGCTCCACATTCAAATGGGATTAATGACTGTAATTAGGGCAAAACAAATTCAGGTGACCGGAGGGGAGCTCCGGTCATCTTCCCCGGCGACCCCAAAACCCTAGAATGCGATTCAGGCCACCCCAAGCTAAATTAAACGCCCAGAAACAATCCTCACACTTCTAGCAACTCAAATCACCAATCAATCATCACTTATCCAGCAAGAACAGGTTGAATCGAAACAAAACAAGAATGGGGCCAAACTTTCAGACACTCATGAAATACTCATTTTTTCACCATTTTCGATTCTAAACATATCACAATGATCCTTAAAGCATGTACTTTCAGTTTATAACAAAAAAATCAAAGCTTTAAGAGAATGTGTTCTTGGTCATACCTGAGATGGAGACTCCTGTTTCTGGACTTTCAAAGCTGTTCTTTGGTGCAAGCTTGCTCCACTGATCCCCCTGGTGCTATTGGCAGGCTTAGAATGAGCTTAAGCAAGCTATTTTGAGAAGTTCCAATCTGATATAGCAGAAAATGAGCCCTGTGTGTAGGCTGTTTTAGATCAATGTGAAGGGTGGTTTTGGTTCCTTTTGATGTGCTTGACTTGTTGGTGAAGAAAAATGGTGTGTTTGATGGTTGGATAAAGGGATTCGAAGAGTTCTGGTTTTGAGGATGAGAAATGGTGAAGCTCAGTTCATGCTGGTTTCAGGCTTGAATCTTATTGGTTTCTACTCAATGGAGCATGGTGAAAAGGCTGATGAAACTTGTTGGGATGTTTGTGAGATGAGGAGGCAGATTCGAAGGAAAATGCAAATGGGATGAGTTTAGTGTATATGATGCTATGGTGTGTTTCAGCTTGGCCTCTTGACATGTTTTGCTTGCTAAAGGATAGTATAAAATAATCCTATAGGTCAGATGATTTGACCTGACCTTTATTGATTGGTAAGTTCACTTTTGCCAAAAGTCCACTCTTTGTGTAAGGAAAGCATGGCTTGGTTCTAGGCTTGGTACAAGGGCTAGGGCTGGCGCAGCATGGTGAGGTGAGATGCTATGGCTGGTTCAGCATCCAAGAAATCAAGTGGGTGAAGTGTCATGAGTGATTTTGCAAGTTGGCTCCTTTTGAAACTTCATGAAAAAGTCTTGTTATACAAACCATGATCATGAGAAACTTTGGTCCAATTCTGATTTTTAGAACTCATGTGATGTTTGTACATTGGTTTGAAGTGAACTAGAAGTTACAAACAGCCTTGGTTCATGATTTTGCAAATTTCTCACTTAGTGCATATCTTGAAAATCAATGATTTTTGCCAACTTTGTCACACCATAACTTTTGATCCAAAATGAATTAGGTCATGTTCTTGTACTTTTTGAAAAGGGAAAAATGTATTCTACAACTTTCATGACCAAAGTTTTCTCATTTGAAGCATTTTTGGATCAAGAATCAAGGCTTGAAAAATGGCACAAAATGACATATTCTTGAAAAGTCAAACATGCCCTAAAAAGTCAACTTTGCAAAAACTTCAAATTCTTGATTTTTGTGAACTTCAACCTTCTTCCATGATCAAATAAAGATCATATACACTCAAATTGATGAAGAATGCCCATTGGTTGGGTCATTGGGGGCCTCAGATGCCCTGATTTTGCACTGACTTGTCTGAAAAGTCAATTCTTGATCAGATGACTTCCCCATGGAATTTCTTCATGAAAATTGGTATGCATACTCCCTATACCATATAAAGACCAATAGAAACAAGAATGACCAAAAAATTTGGAGTTATGGCCTCTGAAACCAAAACCCTAATTTTAAGTCAACTGTGCAGTCAAACTTGGCTCTGCTTCCATACCAATCTCAGTTCTTGTGATCCTTTGGAATTATTGACTTTGAGAGGATGTAATATGATACTTGAACACATGTAGACCCCTTTGAAATGATTGGTGGCCTTTGGAGTGGCTCAAGAAGCTCTGGGATTGCTCAGATCACAAACCCTAGGTGCAGATGACTTAGAAACTATGCAGTGAATCAAAAATGGGATATGAGGTGATATGAGTGTGTTTATGCATATGAAATGATCACAAGCCATGGTGTGAATGGGTGAGGGCAAATTTGGGGTGTTTACAGCTGCCCCTATTCAAACATGAGTTAGCTGTGCAGGATGTAAGCGACGGCTTAACAGGCGAACAAGATAACTTGTGGTTGAATACCAAAGACAGTCCAAAATTTGCACTCACAGAATGAAAAAGAAAAGGGATATAGATTGTAAAGGAAAATAAAGTATATTGTAAAGTGTGGGCGACGGAGGACGACCGTCGATCAGAGGACGACTGCTGGGTAAAAAGCAATGACGGGGACGGCCGACATGCTGGGAAAAGTGCGGAAAATAAAGCAATGACGGGGACGGCCGACATGCTGGGGATAAAAGGTAAAGCTACGACGTGGACGGCCGACTAGCTGGGAAAAGTAAGGAGATTATGATGGGGACGGCCATCAAGATAAAGTTGTAGGATTCTCTGGGAGTTAACGAAACATGACGGGGACGGCCATCAAGTTCACAAAGCAAAGTAACCAACGATGGGGACGGCCATCGGGCTAAAAAAGAAAAGGGACCACGACGGGGACGGCCATCGGGTTAAAGAATAAATGAAATAAACAGATGATGGGGTACGGCCATCAAAGGTGAAGGACGATCACCTAGCAGGGGACGGCTGCTCTGTTGGGGAATAAAGGAAATATGATGGGGACGGCCATCAAAGGTGGAGGACGACCACCTGGCAGGGTACGGCTGCCGAAAATATCAACGATGGGGACGGCCATCGGATAAAAGGTCAACGATGGGGACGGCCATCGGACGAGCATGATGGAGGACGACCATCAAGAGGTGGAGGACGACCACCTAGCAGGGGACGGCTGCTCTCAGGGTTTATCATGACACAGGACGAGTGCCAGATAAGAAAAAACAACAATGGGGACGGCCATTGGATAAAATGATGAAGGACGATCATCAAAGGGTGGAGGACGACCACCTAGCAGGGGACGGCTGCTAAAATCAACGATGGGGACGGCCATCGGATGATCATGATGGAGGACGACCACCTAGCAGGGTACGGCTGCTCTCAGGGTTTATCATAACACAGGACGAGTGTTAGATAAAAAAGAAAATTTGCTTTGTTGGCGATCTACTGGGGAATAGTAAACACGGACGAGTGTTTATATCCAAGAAATAAAGGTATAAGTATTTAGATGTTTGTGTATAGATTAAAGATGCGGACGAGCATCCTTAAGACTACGATACGGACGAGTATCGAGTAGAAACAAATACTGACACGTGTTCCAAGAGGATGATACGGACGAGTATCAACTGGTTAACAGAGAACACGGACGAGTGTTGAATCTGAAGGGACTCTTCTGGGGAAAAGTAGACACAGGCGAGTGTCTAAATTCAAGAAGACATGAGTGTTTGACACAATGTGTGGATTAAAGATGCGGGCGAGCATCCTTAAGACTATGATACGGACGAGTACCATGTAGAAACAAACGCTTGACGCATGTTCTGAGATGATGATACGGACAAGTGTCATCTGGTTAACAAAGAACAAGGACTAGTGTTGAATCTGCGGGGATACGAATGGTATATACAAGATACGGACGAGTGTCTGTATGAGTGTATCATGAGTAACGAGTATGAGTATTGTATAGATGAGTGTTTATCTGCTGGGGAGGGTGACACGGACGAGTGTCAAGAGAAAAGTATAATATGAACAAATATCTGATATACAAAGTGTAGGTGACTGCGCTGGGGGTACGACACGGACGAGTGCCAAGAAAATGTATACAAGTATATGTGAGTGCAGAGAGGATGTCTTTGGCTTTCTGCTGGGGTATGACACGGACGGGTGTCAGGACGTATCTGTAATACGGGTGGTCTTGTTTGCGAAGAGTATTCAGGCGACTTTACTGGGGAAAAATGGCACGGACGGGTGTCCAAAATGAGTATATACTGGTGTTTGTGATTGAGAGGCAGCTGCTTTTGCTGGGGACTCCGGTGGGGATTTCTCTGTACATTGATGAACTGTCATTATTCACAAGTGTTAGTTTAAAACATGGCTTGTGATTATGCTATATGTTCGATTTTTGCCGTAATGCTCCGTATTAGACGGAATGCTACGCTTTGTGGGTGAATATGATGCGAATGCTATGATTGTGCAAAGATACCAAACTGGGATCCGGGTCCCGTTGCTGCGAAGATCTTTGGTCGATCCGTTTGAAATGGACGTCCCAGCTGGGGGTGAGATCACTGGTAGATCTGATGATATGATATCTGCTTGGGGATTCGGGTCACTGATAGACCTATCCTTATAAAAGAGAGACCCAGCTGGGGTTTGTAGAAGCTTTCTTCACTCTGTTGTGATTCCTTCGTGCGTTGCTTCTCTGGATAGGGGCTGGAACTCTGTGGGGAAATAGCTTCCTGACTCTTATACTCGGCTGAGGGCGAGATGGTAACTCGGCTGGGGAGAAAGAGAGGAATCACTGAAAGACCTCCCTAGAAGTTCTGTTACAGTAGCTTCTTGACTCAGCCGGGGATATGGGCATCTCCTGTGATACCTGCCCATTCTGATGGGGATAAGTAATAAGTGGCCAACTCAGCTGGGAGAAGTCATGGGAGGCAACTCAGCTGGGGAGAGAGCACTTCGGGTGCTAAAATTGAGTGTTGATTTGCCAGCTTACTGGGATAAAGCTTTCATGCCCCAAGTTGCGTTCTGGATACCTGCAATCCTGAAAAAGATAGAGAAACGCACAAGATAATCCCGAGGTATCCCTTACTGGATTCCGTCATAAGAGTTAGGATACTTCTGAGAGTAAGCATATTTCCTGCAAGCATGTTTTTATTTGAAGATAAGCATCTGTATTCTTATGCAATCAGTTTTTCTTTTAAAACATCAGACATTTTTGCAAATAAAACCTACATAACGAGACATGACTGAAAATCTGATTTTATTAATTCATATGCCCTGAATTGGCGAGATACAATCAAAGGAACATATCCCCTGAAATGAGGAGATTGTTACAAATTGAGAAACAAAATGTTGGCAGTGTTGATGACGCTTTGAGGAGCTTCCTCTTCATTATGACCCATATGACTTTTGACGTTCTTCTCATCTTGCTTTTTGAAGAATGTTGATTCTGATTGAAGCTTGATCCTTTCGAAGCTTACCAAGTTGCAGGTGATACAGACGAATTCAGAATGCAGTTGTTCGCTTATTCCCTTATTTTGCATGGATCGCCCTTTCGGGTTTTCAATCCATCGGGATACCCATTTTTGCCTGAGCTGTCCAATGCGGCTTTTCAACTCAGCGGGTGTACATTTTTTGTTTATTTTCCCTTATTTTTGCCCGAGTCTTTTATTCTGTTTTTGACTCGCCGGGATGCCCTATTTTTGCCTGGACTTACATTCTGTTTTTATGTCCAGCGGGTCATTTTTATGCGAAGTATTTTTTAACTGCATCTGAATTCACAGGGGACGGGAAATCTTCACCATCCATGGTGCTGAGCATCAGTGCTCCACCAGAGAAAACTTTCTTTACCACGAATGGTCCTTCATAGTTTGGAGTCCACTTGCCCCTGTGGTCTGTATGAGGAGGGAGGATTCTTTTCAGCACAAGATCTCCTACTTGGTACTCTCGGTGCCTGACTTTCTGATCGAAGGCTTTCTTCATTCTCTTCTGATACAACTGCCCATGACAGATTGCAGCCAGCCTTTTCTCTTCAATCAGACTCAGTTGTTCGTATCGGGACCTAACCCATTCTGTTTCACTCAGTTTAACATCCATTAGTACCCGTAGAGAGGGTAATTCAACTTCAACAGGTAGGACTGCCTCCATACCATACACAAGTTGATACGGCGTTGCCCCAGTGGATGTTCTGATTGACGTGCGGTACCCATGCAAGGCAAACGGTAGCACTTCATGCCAGTCTTTGTAAGTGACTACCATCTTTTGCACAATCTTCTTGATATTCTTATTCGCTGCCTCAACAGCGCCATTCATCTTTGGCCTGTAAGGAGAAGAATTGTGGTGTTGGATCTTGAAGTCCCGGCACAGCTCTGCCATCATTTTGTTGTTTAAATTGGAACCATTATCAGTAATGATTCGCTTGGGAACTCCATATCGACAGATGATATCTCTCTTTAGAAATCTGGCTACCACTTGCCTTGTAACGTTTGCATAGGACGCTGCTTCGACCCACTTGGTGAAATAGTCGATGGCGACCAGGATGAATCTGTGGCCATTCGAAGCAGTCGGTTCAATCTTGCCAATCATGTCAATGCCCCACATAGCAAAGGGCCAGGGTGAAGACATGATGTTCAAAGGATTGGGAGGCACATGCACCTTATCTGCATAAATCTGGCATTTATGGCATTTTTTGGCGTAGGCACAACAGTCTGCATCCATCGTGATCCAGTAATAGCCTGATCTCAACAATTTCTTGGCCATGGCATGCCCTCCTGCATGGGTACCAAAAGATCCTTCGTGCACTTCATGCATCAACAAGTCTGCTTCTGTCTTATCAACACATCTGAGGAGTACCATATCAAAGTTCCTTTTGTATAGAGAACCATCAGTGTTCAGAAAGAAACTACCAGCAAGCCTTCTCAAAGTCTTCTTATCATTGGAAGATGCCCCAGGTGGGTATGTTAGGTCCTCCAAGAAGCACTTAATGTCGTGGAACCAAGGCTTATCATCTTTAACAACATCTGCTACGTACACATATGCTGGTCTGTCAAGTCTGGACACTGAAATCTGAGGTACAAAGTTGGCAGCCTGAACTTTGATCATGGATGAAATGGTGGCGAGGGCATCTGCAAACTGATTCTCGTCCCGAGGGATATACTCAAGCTTGACTGTTGTGAAGAAAGTCAATAACCTCCTTGTATAATCCCTATAAGGTATCAGATGATCCTGGTGAGTGTACCATTTGCCGTTGGTTTGATTGATTACCAGAGCTGAATCTCCAAATACGGTCAACGTCTTGATCCTGAGGTCAATAGCCTCCTCAAGACCCATAATGCAAGCTTCGTATTCAGCTTCGTTGTTAGTGCAGTTGAAAGTGAGCTTTGCCGAGAAAGGCATGTGAACTCCTTTAGGTGTAATGAGTACTGCACCAACACCACGACCATTCATATTAACAGCCCCATCAAACATCATAGTCCATTCTTCTTCTGAGTCAGGCCCTTCAGTGTGAACAGGCTCTTCATGATCTTTTGCTTTTATGAACATGATGTCTTCATCAAGGAAGTCAAACCTCATAGGCTGGTAATCATCAATGGGTTGCTCAGCAAGATATTCAGATAATACACTACCCTTGATGGCTTTCTGAGATGTGTATTGGATGTCATACTCTGTAAGAATCATTTGCCATCTTGCAACCCGTCCGGTAAGAGCTGGCTTCTCGAAAATGTACTTGACTGGGTCCATTTTTGAGATCAACAAAGTAGTGTGGGTCAACATATACTGTCTCAGTCGGCGAGCAGCCCACGCTAAAGCACAACAAGTTTTCTTGAGCAGTGAATAACGCTGTTCACAGTCGGTAAACTTTTTGCTTAGGTAGTATATTGCATACTCTTTTCGACCAGACTCGTCATGCTGGCCCAACACACACCCCATCGACTCTTCTAATACTGTCAAGTACATTATCAAAGGTCTTCCTTCAACTGGAGGCATAAGGATTGGAGGTTCTTGTAAGTACTCCTTGATCTTGTCAAAAGCCTTCTGGCAGTCTTCATTCCACCTGACCGTCTGTTCTTTTCTTAACAGCTTGAACAAGGGTTCACAGGTAGCCGTAAGGTGAGATATGAACCGTGAGATGTAGTTCAATCGACCTAAGAACCCTCGAACTTCCTTTTCTGTCTTCGGTGTAGGCATCTCTTGGATGGCTTTGACTTTATCAGGGTCGACTTCAATCCCTTTCTCGCTTACAATAAAACCCAGCAGCTTACCAGATCGCACCCCGAATGTGCACTTGTTGGGGTTCAGCTTCAGTTGGTACTTCCTCAGGCGCTTGAATAACTTCAGTAGATTCACCAGGTGATCCTCCTCTGTAAGGGACTTGGCAATCATGTCATCCACATAACACTCGATTTCCTTATGGATCATATCGTGGAATAATGTTACCATAGCCCGTTGATATGTTGCACCGACATTCTTGAGCCCAAATGGCATTACCTTGTAGCAGAACGTGCCCCAGGGTGTGATGAAGGTTGTCTTCTCCATGTCTTCAGGTGACATTTTGATCTGATTATATCCTGAAAATCCGTCCATGAAGGAGAATACCGAGAACTGAGCCGTATTATCCACCAATACATCGATGTGAGGTAAAGGGAAGTCATCTTTCGGGCTGGCTCTGTTCAGATCCCGGTAGTCAACACACATTCTTACTTTGCCGTCTTTCTTAGGCACAGGTACTATATTAGCAACCCACGGTGGATAGCTAGTTACAGCAAGGAACCCGACGTCCCACTGCTTTTGCACCTCTTCCTTGATTTTCATTGCCATGTCTGGGCGAGTACGGCGCAGTTTCTGTTTAACCGGCGGGCATTCTTCTCTCAAAGGCAGCTTGTGCATGACAATGTCGGTGTCCAACCCTGGCATATCTTGATATGACCAAGCAAACACGTCCACATATTCTTGAAGCAGATCAATCAGTTGTCTCTTCACTGAGTCTTGCAGGCACGCCCCGATTCTAACCTCTTTCACGTCTTCATCCGTACCAAGATTGATCACTTCAACCT
Source organism: Lathyrus aphaca (assembly GCA_963966055.1). Classification (NCBI taxonomy): domain Eukaryota; kingdom Viridiplantae; phylum Streptophyta; class Magnoliopsida; order Fabales; family Fabaceae; genus Lathyrus; species Lathyrus aphaca. The sequence continues at coordinate 433,820,650 of OZ014519.1, forward strand.
CCTCCTGGTGAGGAGTAATAACCTTTTCCTCTTGTCTTAACAACCTGGCTAGCTCTTCAGGAAGCTCATACTCTTCTTCAACCCCTTCATCGGCTTGATTGATTGGATTGTCAAAGTCATACGAAGTCATAGCCGTGCTGTTGTCGGTGCTGTCAGGAAGGCACTCTCTGCAAGGGTTCAGTTTGTTCATTTTAGTGATTTGATTTTAATCTTGTTTTAGAAAAGTGAAATAAAGTTATCATTTTGAAAACACTGCCATTTATTTTTTGTACAAAAAGAAAAATGGAAAAACAGTGAGCGGAAAAGAAAAAGACTCATTTGCAAAAAGATGTCTGATATTTCATTGATTAATCTTGTTTGCACAAAAAGTACAGATGGCCCGATTACAAAATGAGTCTTGTCATCTTGGGCAAGATGCAAGACTTTGATGCATGCTATAAAAATACAGGAAATAATAATTACTCTGCATGAGTAACTCTTATAATTTCCTGGGAAGACCAGTTTGAGATACTGCCCCCCGGGATCTTTGGACGAATCCAGCTTTCCAGGTTGCGTTCTTCTTCCAGCTCGTCTTCCAGACAGTTGACAGCATCAGGGGTGAGCATCCCCCCACTCACAAAGTTGGGCTCCTTCGCAGCCTCTGTCGGATCTTGTTGAGTTGGTTTGTAACCCAACCCAAATTTGTCCTCTTTCTTCTCCACCGATAGCAGTTTGCCCCAGCCTTGGGCGTTTCCCCCCTCAACAACCTTCCGGGCTTGTTGGTATGATGATATTGAAGTACCAGGCACAGCAGATGTCTCATTGATGTTCAAGGCCTCGAACCCCTGACTCATTGTTTCATGGATCTCCCCATCCATCTCAATATACTTATAGGTAGCCAGGTGGCTGACAAAAATATCCTCTTCTCCACAGATTGTAACGATTTGACCCTCCCACTCATATTTTAACTTCTGGTGAAGGGTAGAGGTCACGGCGCCAGCGGCGTGAATCCATGGCCTACCCAATAGACAGCTGTAGGCAGGCTGTATATCCATCACGTAGAAGGTCGTTTTGAAGGTCTGCGGGCCAATCGTTATGGGCAACTCAATTTCTCCCAGAACCGATCTCTTTGAACCATCAAAGGCTCTCACCACCAGGTTGCTGGGTCTCAATGCCAATCCGTCATATTCTAGCTTCACCAAGGCCTTTTTAGGTAAGACATTGAGGGATGACCCCGTGTCTACCAGCACATGAGAAAGGACAGCACCTTTGCATTCCATGGTTATGTGCAAGGCTTTGTTATGGTTGCGGCCTTCCGTTGTCAAATCAGTATTGGTGAACCCTAGTCCGTGACTAGCATTAACATTTCCAACTACAGCTTCCAGCTGATTGACAGTGATCTCTTCAGGCACGTAAGCTGCGTGCAAGACTTTGAGTAGTGCATTCCGATGGGCTTCGGAGCACATAAGCAATGATAGGATTGAGATCTTGGAAGGCGTTTGATGAAGCTGATCCACTACTTTATAATCACTCTTTTTGATGATTCGCATGAACTCATCAACCTCTTGATCGAAGGGTGTCTTGAAGGCTTCTTTAACAGTCTGCTCTTCCTGCACCAAGCTTTTTCCTTTTGCCTTAGCAGCAGCTTCTGCTTCGGCAGCGGGTCTCTGGATTTGTGGGGCGAAAAGACATCCGCTTCGAGTGAAGCCTCCGCCTCCTCCCACATTGTCAATTTGTGGTGCAGGGGTTGATGATTCAAAAGTGATTCTTTGTCCTTCACAGTACAGGTCAGAGCCGTAATGCCAGGGGATAGCATTACTGCTTTCATAGGGTACTGGTCCAGGCACCGTGATAGTGACTGGACTGACTGCAGCTGCGGAAGGAATTGTGATAGTCCGTGGATCGTAATAAATCGTGACTGGTGCTCTGATGGGAGCAGCACCTTCTGAATTGTAGGCAGAGTTGTTTTCAGGATCATAAAATATTGTGACAGTTGAGACATCTTCATGATTTATTGCTGGTGTTGTAGGAGACATTGATGGAAGGATGGATGTTGTTGTTGTAGGAGTTTCAAAATGGAGTGATGTTGAAGTTGTAGAAGAAAAATTTGTTGATAACTGATCAGTTGAGATAATGGATGAAGTACTTGTTGATGAAACTGAAGAATTGTCAGGAACAATGGTTGTTGCAGTTGTAGGAGGTTCTGGAGCTATTGCTGTTGAGATTGCTGGATTTGTTGGAAATGATGTGGTGATCTGAAGTTGGCCACTCTGAATGAGACCGTCTATGCCATTCCTCAAGTTATCGCACCCATTGACTGAAATATTGCAGTAAGCACACCCCAACTCACACCCCGGGAACATTTGACATTCGAGGAGTTGGGCCTTGATTTCTACCAACGGTGTCCGGATCTGACCCACACTGGTTATTAAATAAGACGACTTGTCTTCTTCAATAGCGTTAATTCTGGGACCACCGTGGTTTGGCATTGGATTTTTGTTGACATTGGGTGGTGGTGCGAAATTCAGAGCTTTCGAGTCTACCAGGTCTTGTACCTTCATGTGCAAGGCTCTGCACTTTTCCGTACTGTGGCCAGGTGCATTTGAATGGAAGGCACATCTGGCGTTGGAATCATAATTCCTGGGTAGACTGTTGGGATCTGGAGGTGCCAGCGTCCTTAGCTCAACTAGGTTGAGTTTCAGGAGTTGTGGCAGCAACGTAGCATATGGCATAGGGATCGGATCGATTGCCCTGTTGGCTTGAGAAGGCCTCTGTTGGAATGGCCTTTGCTGGTTATTGTTGTTGGTGTTGTTGTTGTTGTAATTCCTCGGAGGATACTGATTTTGTTGATGGTACTGAGGTTGTGGCTGATAGTTTTGTTGCGGAGGTTGATAAACTGGTTGAGGATGAGCTGGAGCAGGAATGGTGACTGCTGCCACTGATCTGTGAACATATTGGGGCCTGCCCCTGTTGGTGTGGATGGCATTGGTCTCGCCAGTTCTTCTTGGGCCTGCAAAAGGTTTTCTTGTACTACTGGACGAGCTGGCACCATTGTCAGAAATCTTGCCCATTTTTAACAGGCTCTCAATTCTCTCCCCAGCTATGACAACATCTGCAAAGCTAGTGGAAGAGAAAGCAGCCAGCCTGTCAATATAAGTTCCCTGAAGGGTGTTCATAAACATATCTGCCATTTCCCTCTCAGACATAGGTGGCTGAACAGCAGCAGCCAATTGCCTCCATCTCTGGGCATATTCTCGGAAACTCTCCTTTGAAGACTGTGACATTCCCATTAGGAGGGTCCTGTTGGGTGCCATATCTAAGTTGTACTGATACTGTCTGATAAAGGCCTCTGCCAGGTCCTTCCAACACCTGATAGTTGCTCTTGTCAAGTGAGAGTACCATTCTCTTGAAGCTCCTGTCAAGCTGTCTTCGAAATAGAACGTCCAGAGCTTCTCATCCATAGTATAGGCCTTCAGCCTCCCCAGAAATGATTGTAAATGAGTGCGGGGGCATGAAGTCCCGTTGTATTTTTCAAAACAAGGAGGCTTAAACTTATGGGGGATCCTGACCCCGTCTACCAAGCCCATGTCCATGACGTCGAAACCCAAAGAGTTTTGGGACTCTAAGGACCTTAATTTCTCAGCTATCTCATCCAGCCTTCTATCATAAGCTTCTTCCCCAGCACCCATTACTGTGAATTGATCCTCTTGGGGGTCTTCTTGCAATACCCTGGCTGCAGTGGCAGTCCCCTGAACGTTCGCAGGGATGTTGACCTCTGGATGAAGATGGGGGCCAAATACAGGGGGGTTAACATGAGGTTGGACCCTTTCATTGTTGCTGGTGCCGGCAGTCCCTATATGTGGATCTTCTTGATTTTGCCTTTCCACCATGGCCCTCAATCTTTCTTGGCTCTGAGCCATGTTGTTCATTACTTCCATAAACTGCATCATTTGATTCCTCATTTCTAGCCTTTCATTGGCCATTTGGTTTCTGACCTCAGTAAGGTCCTGCTGCATCTGATCCATTTGTATGCCCGGGAGGTTGTTACGGGTCGGATAACGGTGCGGACGGTTGAGGGGAAATACCCAGCGCCGAGCAATAGTTCCTGAGCATCACAACAGAGTTAGCAACAATAAAACAAAAACCTACAAAACAAACAAAAGGGTTAGCATGCAATGCAGTATGCTTATTTGTTTTCAAGGTATCCGGCTTGGCATTCAGTTTTGACCCTTCCAGACCCTTGAAGATGCTGTTAATGTTGCTTTTGAAGTGAAACCCGGATGGAACAAACCAACACATATATTACAAAAATCAAACGGTACATAGTTTGTTTTACGAATACAAGCCCTCTGGGGGGGTCAAAATACATTACAAGAAAATAAAAGTACATGGAATGAAAGCAAAAACAAACAAAGGGTCAAACACCAAGACCAAACTCATCCTCACGAACTTCCTTGAGAAGTGCTTCGGTCACAGGATCAGCCGGACGCTCCGTGAGATTCCTGATGAGGAGATTTCGGGTGGTAACAGCTGCTGTTAGCTTCTTGTGCTGATTTTGGTCTTTGGACCTCTTCACCCCAGCTTTGATCTTCAGCTCTGATATCTCCCTCTGGGCTGCTGCCAGGGCTTCTTGCTGCTCTTTTGCACTAGCTTCCAGTTGCTCTATCTTGTCTTGAACTCTCTTGTCCTCCAGAGTACGGGCTTCGGTGATCCTGACCCACCGAGCCTGACTCTCCTTCAAATACAAGTCTGTCCTTGCTCTCTGGAAATGGGCTTCTTTGCAAGCATTCTTCAGAATTTGTTCTCCAGCTTTAGACTTTTTGATATAATCCCCAGACTTCTCAATCTTAACCAGATGCTCCACTCTCAACTTCTCCAATCTCTCAACCTCCCTCATACCATCACTCCTCTCCCGGAGGGTCTTTTGCAAAGCTTGAGTTAACTTCTCGTTTCTTTCCTTCAAACTCTCAAAATCCTCAAAACTGACAGTGGCAGGTGGTGCTGAAGATGATTCAGGCATATCTTCTATAGTAAAGGGCATCCCAGAGAATTGGGCCCTGGCACGGGACCATTTATAATATTGTGCTGATGCCACATTGTTGCACTTCCCCAAAATGGTTATTCCCTTGGTTTGAACATTATCCCAGGCCCAGGCTGCCTGCCTAACAATAGCCAGATTAATCTTGTTCTCACAATAGAGAGTCTCAACCAAGTCCTGCGCCTTGGGAGTGTGGACCAGTGCATAGCCTAGTTGCCTCTTGAACATCAGAGGGTTGTAATTGATACTACCCTTAACTCCTATTAGGGGCACATTGGGGAAATGCCCACAGCTGGTGATGATGTCCCTACCCTTGGTGCTTTGAGTGCACCATCTGATATCGGCTGAAGTTAGAGCAGTGAGTCTCTTAGCCCAGTTGCTCTGCTGATGAGGGTTCAAAAATGCATCTGTCCTGGGTAGATGCCTGAGAAGCCAAGTATGGAACAATGGAGCACAACACCTCACTAATCTTCCCCTATGCTTTTCATTCCTCTGATGCACTGAGTAGTAGAGGTCCCCCAATAAAGTGGGCACTGGGTTCTGCAAGATGAAAAGATGGATTGCATTCTTGCTAATGAATCGAGGCTCATCTGCAAACAATACAATTCCATATATGCTCAAAGCCAATAAGGCACAGACAGCTTTCCACTCCCCTAAAGAGGCTTTCAGGGTAGCTTGAGAGACCAAGAAGTCCAGATGAAAGCCAAGGATTCCAGCTTTAGAAGTCATATGCTGCTCAATCAGGACAGGTTCCAGATGCAGAGCCTTTGCTATTTCTCCATTACCAGGAAAGACCATCTCAGGGTTGAAAGGGATTCCACCCCTGATAGGCAGACCAACCAATGATGAGTATTCTTCCAATAGAGGGCCTAGCTGAAAGTCCTGAAAAGTGAAGCATCTCAGTGGGGGATCATAGAACTGAATGCAAGTGTGGATCAGGCTTCTCTGTGAAGGGTCCAGATCCATAACCATATCAAGTATATCCCCATAGTGTTCCCTGAACAATGGTATGTGATCCGGAGTGATCAGGGTCTGAATCCTCCTGATGTCAGATAGCTCTGGCTGGAAAAAGTGATTGGTGATGTTGCTCTTTTTAGGAGCCATGATGCTGAGACTGAGTAGAGACAGGTGCTGATGATAACACTGGAGAATGAGCCACTGGTTGGCTGGTGCAGATAACTAAAGTAGATAGCTGAAGCAAATGCTGATGAAGATAGGTCAGTGCTGAAGATGGGGTCAAAACCAAAACCAAATGAAGATGGATACCCTGAAACACAAATAAGCAAATGTCAATATGATGCAATGTTTATGTATGCAAATGATATGCAAGGGTTTGTGACTGAGCTGGATCTGATCAAAATGCTCTGATATAAGTCCAAGACATATTCAAGAATACCAGATGGAGGTCTATAAATCTAGTAACCAAGGTGGGGGACTCAAATAAAGAGCCACATGTCCAGGGTTTTAGAATCACAGGAACTGTTCCAACATGGAGTACTCTTAATCAAGTCAAAGTAACAGGGTATTCTGAGGCCAAGGTACCTGCAAACCTGTAAACAGCCCAACCCCCTCACAGGTGGTGTTCTAGAACAAGGATCCTCAGACTTGGATCAGTTATGAGAAGTGTAAACACTTCTAACCCGGAGGTACAGTGTTTACAATAACCATAAAAGTTCCTCCTCTAATTCACCTCAGTTTCTGAAGGTCAATACTAAAAGGTCATCCAGACATAGCAGGCTTCCCAGATAGCTCTAGCATTGCAGGAAATCTGCAACACAGAGTTCTCAAGAAGAAACCCATATCTGAACCGTGTTTCATATTCCCGCACCAGACCGAGATGGAATGGGAAAGAATATGATTGACTCTAGCCTAGGTGTCACTCAGGTCCCAGGTATAGGACCTTAACTCTCAATGGAACACCCACCCACCAAAGCAGAACCAGATCCAGCCAGACAGCATGACAGTATGATATATGAAAAACTGTAAAGAAAGCAATAAATAAAGCTGTACGGAAAGCAGTAAATAAAGCAAATATACAAACACCAATGAGCACATAACACCCCAGTAAACACAAATCAATCAAGCGCTAGGAGGAACCCGCAAAAAGAACCAGAAGCCCTGGTTACAGTATAAGGGTCCCCAGCAGAGTCGCCAAGCTGTCGCTCCCGATAAATGAAGCTAAGTCCAAATAAGGGTACAGACGCGAACGGTCGGCGAGAGGGACAATGAGAACACACAGCCGTGAACTCACTGGAGATGAATAGAGTCGCCATCTAGGCATTTTTATCCCGGAGGAAAGGTAATGCTGCATAGACCTAGAAAGATACGGATAAGACGGTTGCGAACCAGAGAGACTGAGAAAGGGGGTTGGTTACAACCTGGGAAGGTATTAGCACCCAGATTGTCCGCCGTACTCGACGGGATCCACGCTTAAAAGATTTGTGTTTTAAAGGGGTAGTGTCAGTGCAATCTGTGTGTAACATAGCTGGAAAGGAATGTACAGGTGTTAGTGTAAAAACAGTGTGAAGTGTATAAATGTACAGGGTCAGTGTAAGGAAGAGGAATGATATGCTCAAGATCATGAGGCTAAGAGAATAAAGCTGGAAGGAGAGGGAATATGCAGAGACTTTTGTTCGATAACTGTTAAGTTATGCCTACGTATCCTCTCGTGCAATGAGGAAGTCAGAACGCCGTAGTTCGACCCAAAGAGACTGAAAGATGAATTGACTTGTGAACTGCTTGCTTGCCTATGCTCAAGTATATGATCTGTCTGGCATAGATGCAAACTGTCTTGCATTAGACGGAAGAAGCAAGTTCTCGTTTGTGAGTGAATGAGATGAGAAAAGAATCCCGGAGGAGACGATTATTGTTTGTTTTTGTGTTTTCAGTCTTTTATTGTTTTTGGATTTTGTCATAAGTTAATGAGCTTAAGTCTAAACCAATGAATTTAGTAAACTCATCACATCTTCCCTCTGATTAGGGGTAATGAGAATACCTTAAGCGTGAAGTCAGCTTCTCACACTTAAACACCTTTGGTGTAGGATTAAGATCATTAACCTACTTGTGATTAATTAGATGTTTTTGTTGTTTTTGTTTAGTGTTAAGTAATGAGATTAAGCCATAATCAGGGATTAAACAGACTCATTACACCATCCTAATAGAAGGATAATAGATGAGAATGCTTAAGCTGAGGAAAGCTCCTCAACTTAATCCATGATTAGGGATTAAACTCATGACAAAACAAGCCTTTGATTAAGATGGATTTTATTTAATGATATGGTGATGAAGTGAATTTTAGGGTTTGTAAGACCACTTGAGGGGGACTTGTCCATTAACACTAGGGTTAGTCCTTCTTAACCAATTAAGGAAGAATTAGAACCCTAATGCAAGGCCCAAGTTACAAGTGTGATGTCTTGATGATTATTAGATGGATTGATTAAAGGAATTAAACACATTAAGGGTTTAACACTTAGGATTAAAGTTATACACTCCATCCTAATAGAAGGATGCAGGCATAAGCTTAATCACAAAGCCTTAAAGCCTTTAGGGTTTAGTCCCTGATTATGAGGTGAGAAGAGAAAACTCAAAAGAGACACAAAGGTAAAACTAAGAAGGGGGACTAATCAAAACCCTAATCATTGTCATGCTTGGTTGTTCCTAAGGTTTGTGAGGTTTACAAGAGAAGTCTTCAATGGAACCACCAGGAAGCAGATGAAAGGATCAAGAGAAGCAAAGTGACTTGCTTCATTCAAGAAGTCAAGTCACTTGAAGAAAGAAAGTGGGAAGAAGAAGAATGAGCAAGCTCAAACTCAAACACATATAGAAAATGCAGCAATGGATGTAAGAGAGATGAAAAGAAAGGTTATGAGAAGTGAAGGCAAATTCACTTCTCAAGTTCACTTACCACCTGAAATGTTAGGAAAGGAATGCAATGCAATGCAGAATGGGATGAGATGACATGATGAGAAACAAAACCAGAAGCACATCCATGATGCTAATGATGTTATGAGATGCTACAAACATGAAGCAGCACATGGAAATGATCATACAAGCTTATGAATGCAAATGAAGCAAGTTAGGAACCATGAAAACACATGAAAAGTTATGAAGTGCACATGACATACAACATGGCAAATACATGATGAAATGATCAAACATGTTTTCTATATGTCTTATGATGTCAAATGAATCAAATGGATGCTTGAAATGTCATGGCAAGTCATGTTATGCAAGAGAATGCAAGATGGATGCATATGGAAGCCCAGATTAGGGTTTATGAACCAAACATCAAACACAAACCAAAACCAGAAGTAAACCCTAAGATAAAAAATGGAAAATGCCACACAAAGGACCCCTAATCCCATACTAAACCACTGCCCAAAGGAGAGGTCTCAACTCTTAACCAATCTTAAGTTATGATTTTCACAAGTTTTTAGGGTTTTTTTAGGGTTCCCAAACAAGAAAATTACCAAACAAATTGAAAATGAAGGATCAAATCATGGCCATTTTATCTCAAAAACTACATGCTAAACATAATGCAATGCAAGAAGAATCAATGTCCAACTCCTCATGAATAGGCAGAAATGATTTTTTGAACTATGGATCAAATTAATGCATAAAAATGATTTTAATTCAATGAAAAAATTATCAAAATACATCAAGATCAAAAAATAAATTTGGTTTGAAGGTTGGACAATGTTTCTAAATGTCTTAGAACATTTCATGAATTTTTTGGTGATTTTTAGATACTTAAAAGTATTTTTAATAAATTAATTCTCATTAATCAATTAAAAATAATCTTTTAATTATTTAAAAATACATTTTAAATGCTAAAAATGAAAATAAAAATATTTTTGTGTCTTAAAAATTAATAAAACTTTTGAGAAAAAGTTTCATAATTTTTAAGACATTTTTGCTATTTTAAATTAATTATGCAAATAAAATGAAAAGAAATGAATTAAAAATGAATTTTAAAGAAAGTAAGCAGATCCAAGGGTGGAGATTTGAACTGGGTTTGGGACAGTTGACTGGCGCGCAGATCCAAGGGTCCTGGTTGCATCTGAGTTAATTAATTTAATTATAATTAATTAGAACTAATTAAAGGATTAGGGCTAAACAAGTGGATCTGGGCCATTCAAACAAGCGGGAAGTCAAACAAGTCAGAGGATCCTACGCTCCACATTCAAATGGGATTAATGACTGTAATTAGGGCAAAACAAATTCAGGTGACCGGAGGGGAGCTCCGGTCATCTTCCCCGGCGACCCCAAAACCCTAGAATGCGATTCAGGCCACCCCAAGCTAAATTAAACGCCCAGAAACAATCCTCACACTTCTAGCAACTCAAATCACCAATCAATCATCACTTATCCAGCAAGAACAGGTTGAATCGAAACAAAACAAGAATGGGGCCAAACTTTCAGACACTCATGAAATACTCATTTTTTCACCATTTTCGATTCTAAACATATCACAATGATCCTTAAAGCATGTACTTTCAGTTTATAACAAAAAATCAAAGCTTTAAGAGAATGTGTTCTTGGTCATACCTGAGATGGAGACTCCTGTTTCTGGACTTTCAAAGCTGTTCTTTGGTGCAAGCTTGCTCCACTGATCCCCCTGGTGCTATTGGCAGGCTTAGAATGAGCTTAAGCAAGCTATTTTGAGAAGTTCCAATCTGATATAGCAGAAAATGAGCCCTGTGTGTAGGCTGTTTTAGATCAATGTGAAGGGTGGTTTTGGTTCCTTTTGATGTGCTTGACTTGTTGGTGAAGAAAAATGGTGTGTTTGATGGTTGGATAAAGGGATTCGAAGAGTTCTGGTTTTGAGGATGAGAAATGGTGAAGCTCAGTTCATGCTGGTTTCAGGCTTGAATCTTATTGGTTTCTACTCAATGGAGCATGGTGAAAAGGCTGATGAAACTTGTTGGGATGTTTGTGAGATGAGGAGGCAGATTCGAAGGAAAATGCAAATGGGATGAGTTTAGTGTATATGATGCTATGGTGTGTTTCAGCTTGGCCTCTTGACATGTTTTGCTTGCTAAAGGATAGTATAAAATAATCCTATAGGTCAGATGATTTGACCTGGCCTTTATTGATTGGTAAGTTCACTTTTGCCAAAAGTCCACTCTTTGTGTAAGGAAAGCATGGCTTGGTTCTAGGCTTGGTACAAGGGCTAGGGCTGGCGCAGCATGGTGAGGTGAGATGCTATGGCTGGTTCAGCATCCAAGAAATCAAGTGGGTGAAGTGTCATGAGTGATTTTGCAAGTTGGCTCCTTTTGAAACTTCATGAAAAAGTCTTGTTATACAAACCATGATCATGAGAAACTTTGGTCCAATTCTGATTTTTAGAACTCATGTGATGTTTGTACATTGGTTTGAAGTGAACTAGAAGTTACAAACAGCCTTGGTTCATGATTTTGCAAATTTCTCACTTAGTGCATATCTTGAAAATCAATGATTTTTGCCAACTTTGTCACACCATAACTTTTGATCCAAAATGAATTAGGTCATGTTCTTGTACTTTTTGAAAAGTGAAAAATGTATTCTACAACTTTCATGACCAAAGTTTTCTCATTTGAAGCATTTTTGGATCAAGAATCAAGGCTTGAAAAATGGCACAAAATGACATATTCTTGAAAAGTCAAACATGCCCTAAAAAGTCAACTTTGCAAAAACTTCAAATTCTTGATTTTTGTGAACTTCAACCTTCTTCCATGATCAAATAAAGATCATATACACTCAAATTGATGAAGAATGCCCATTGGTTGGGTCATTGGGGGCCTCAGATGCCCTGATTTTGCACTGACTTGTCTGAAAAGTCAATTCTTGATCAGATGACTTCCCCATGGAATTTCTTCATGAAAATTGGTATGCATACTCCCTATACCATATAAAGACCAATAGAAACAAGAATGACCAAAAAATTTGGAGTTATGGCCTCTGAAACCAAAACCCTAATTTTAAGTCAACTGTGCAGTCAAACTTGGCTCTGCTTCCATACCAATCTCAGTTCTTGTGATCCTTTGGAATTCTTGACTTTGAGAGGATGTAATATGATACTTGAACACATGTAGACCCCTTTGAAATGATTGGTGGCCTTTGGAGTGGCTCAAGAAGCTCTGGGATTGCTCAGATCACAAACCCTAGGTGCAGATGACTTAGAAACTATGCAGTGAATCAAAAATGGGATATGAGGTGATATGAGTGTGTTTATGCATATGAAATGATCACAAGCCATGGTGTGAATGGGTGAGGGCAAATTTGGGGTGTTTACAGAGGAAGATACCTCAACTTAATCCATGGTTAGGAATTAAATTCATTATATAACAAGCCTTTATTAAGTGGATTTTAATTAAAGGTGAGATTAAGAAGTGTTTTTTATGTTTGAAAAACTTTAGCACTAAGGATCAAAGTTATACACTCCATCCTAAGATAAGGATACAGGCATAACCCTAATTCAGAGTCCCAAAACTTTAACTGTTTAGCATTGATTATGAGATGAGAGAGAGAGACTCAAGGAGACTCAAAAGGTAAAAACTAGGGGGAGACTATTTACAACCCTAAAGTTATCATGCTTGGATATTCCTAAGGTTTTTGAGGCATCAAGAGAAGTCTTCAGATTGGCCACCAAAGGAAGAAGCAGATGAAAAGAGAGAAGGAGAAAGGAGATTAGGTTACTTACTTCATGAAGAAGTCAAGTAACCTAGGAACAAGAGATGACATAAGTGAATGAGATTAACTTCAAACACAAACAAAATACATAAAAATAAAGAGAGAAAGATAGGTTGGATGTGGATGCACATCCACATCCTGATTAACTTACCAAATGCACCTGAAATGGTTAGTTTGAACTCAAGGTATGTACAAATTCAAAAGCATAATCAAATCAAGTGATAAAAATTGAAAATGCATCCAAGTGTACCCTAAGCACTCATGAGGATACCATCCAAAGGGGGAGGTCTAAAGGTTTACCAAGTTCAAGTTATGGTTTACCTAAAATTTGCTAGGGCTTTGGATACTTCTCAAAGGGAAAATGCACATTAATTTGAAAATGCAAGATAAAAATGAGACAAAAATATATTTAGAAACTAGAGGTCAAATGTGAAAGATTGCACAAAGAATCAAATGCAAACTCATCTTGGTTTGAAATTTATGAATTTTTGAAGTTAGGGTTGAAAAATAGGAATTTTAGAAACCCTAATTCAAAGAAAATTAACAAAGTTTGATCAAAACCAAAAAGAAATTTGTGATGTGAGTTTGAAAATGTTTCTAAATGTTTAAGAAACCTCTATGATTTTTTTTTGTGATTTTTAGATAATTTAAAGTATTTTTAATTAATTAAATGGAATTAATTAATTAAAATATACAATTAAAATATTTAAAAATGCAAATTTTAATGAAAAAATAAAAATAAAAATGTTTTTGGTTTCTGAAAATTAATTTAAGTGTTGACAAAAATTTTCAGAATTTTTAAATGATTTTTGGTATTTTTAATAATTAAAAGAAAGAAAATGAAATAAAATAAAAAGAAAATGAAAAGTATGCAAGATGGGTGGATGAGATTGCATGTGGGAGAGATCAAGGGCCAGGATGAGAAGTCTGATTGACTTGAGGTATGAGGATCCTAAGGCCTACATTCAAAACAGCTTTTCGCGCGTGATCCAATGGCTACCATTTAATCTGACCTAATTAATTATAATTAATTTAATTAATCAGAATTAAAGTTAATTGAATGATCTGAGCCGTTCCTAGCCTAACCCTAATCATGATCTAAGGGTGGAGATTCAATATGGGCAGCTAATCAAGGTTTAGCCCTAATCACTTTCAGGTGACCGAAGCTAAGCTCCGATCATCTTCTCCGGCAAGCCAAATTTGCAGAATCTTATATACGTTTCTAAACTCCTAATTTCTTGCCCAAAAACTATCTCCTAACATCATACAACTCTAATCAACAAACAAAATTCATTTATCATGCATCATTAAGCTGAATCGAAGCAAACAAAATTTTAGGTCAAACATTCAGAACCTCATGAAATCCTCATTTCTAACCTATTTTCAATTCTAAACATATCATCATGATCAGGGAAGCATGTAGAATCATTCTATAACATAAAAATACGTTTCTGGAAAAAATGTTCTTGAAGGTTACCTGAGATGAAGAACTTCAAAATGACACTTTCTGGGCCTCTCCTTTGTGCAATCCACCTCCTTTGGTCCCCCTTGTGCTATTGTGATGCTTGAATGGAGTATATAATGGCTGGTTTATGAGTTTCAATTCTGAATATGCAGAAATCGTGTTTCTTGTTTGATGTGTTTTTGGCTATGGTGATGGGTGGGAAATGATCCTCAGGCTATGAGGAATTGAATGGTGAAAGAAATTTTGGTTTTTGTTGGCTGGTTTGTGAAATTCGATAGCATGAAGGTTTTGAGGAATTTTTCTCAATCTGAAGTTGTGTGTCCATTGCAGCCGTGAAGCTTGCATATTTATAGGCTTGAGGGTGTGTATGAGCCATACCATTAGTCAGGATAATTGGTTTGGCACTGTGTGATTGGTATGGGAGAAAATGCAAAAAATTCAAGAATTGTGTACCATAGGTATGGGACATGGCAGAGCTGGTTTCTGTGCTTGAACTGCTTCAGCTAGCTTCAAGGAGAGCCATAGGATCAAGAGTTTACAAGGTTTATGCATTTTGGCCATTTTGAGATTTCTTGAGAATCAAGCCATGAAATCCTTGATTTCTTGGGCCAATTCGGATGTTTAGAAGTTTCTTGATCATGTTATGACATAATTGAGCACATTAGAGGTCATTTTGAAGCTTGAAATGCCAATATGCAGAAATCCCTTTTTGACATGAACATGAAATTTATGTGATTTTTGCCAACTTTACAAGGCCATAACTTGAGTTCTAGGAAGAGTTAGAATAAGTTCTTGTACTTTTTGAAAATGGGAGGATCCAGTCTACAACTTTCATGTTTGAAGAAATTTCATTTGAAACCTTTTTGAACAAGAAAGAGAAGGTTGAAAATCTTTCCCAAAATAGAAAGTTTACATTACAAGTCATTTCCATTTTTCGCAAGTTTTTGCTTTGTTCATTTTTCTTCAACTTTATGAACTTCCAAGCATTCCAATGATCAAATAAATAGCATATGACTTTAAATTGATGATGATGACCCATTGGTACCCTTGTTGGGGGCCTCAGATGCCCAGAACCTGATTTTTCTTGCTCAGGAAGTTACCACTTGATCAGATGACTCCCACATTGAATTTTTCCATGAAATTTGATACACATGCTCCTTATATCATATATGTACCAAATGCAACAAGAATTACCAAATTTTTTGGGTGTAAGGCCTCTGAAACCAAAACCCTAATTTCAGGTCATCTGTGTAGAAGCTCAGCTCAGCTTCCATACCTATGCAGCGTTTTGACATATCTTGACTTCAATGGACCCATGGGGGCATAAGATGATCATAGAACACTCATGGACTCTCTTGAAATGCTTTAAGGCTTTGGAGATAGATCAGATTACTTCTTGGATTGCTCAGATTACAAACCCTAGATATGCAGTTATGCAGTGAAATACAACTATGCAGTGTAAGATGGAAGTCTTATGCAATGCAATATGAAGGATCATAAGCCAAGGTGTGAGAAAGAGAGAGGAAAAATTTGGGGTCTTTACAGCTGCCCCTATTCAAGCATTAGTTAGCTGTGTAGGATGTAAGCGCTTGGCTTAACAGACAACCAAGATAACTTGTGGTTGAATATCAAAACCATCCAAAATTTTCACTCTTTATTATAAGAAGAAAAGGGATATAAATTGTAATAGACATTATAGACTGAATATTAAATGGTGGCGATGGAGGACAACCATCGAGCAGAGGACGACTGCTGGGGATGAAAACGGTGAGAAACACACTGACAGGGACGACCATCATGCTGGGGAGTAAAGAATCCACGACGGGGACGACCATTGGGTAAAGAAATGAGATTTTACTGGGGATTAAAAAGCACTAACAGGGACGATCGTCAGGCTGAAGAATGAAAAAACCATGACGGGGACGACCATCGGGTGAAGAGTAAATAAATCAATGATGAGGGACGGTCATCAAAAGGTGAAGGAAGATCACTGAGCAAGGTATGGCTGCTGAGAGTTATCGCGACATAGGACGAATGTCAGATAGAAAGATCGACAATGGGGACGGCCATCAGATGAATGACGAGGTACGGTCATCAAAAGGTGAAAGACGATCACCTAGAAGGGTACGACTGCTGAGAGTTATCGCGACATAGGACAAATGTCGGATAAAAAGATCAACGATGTGGACGACCATCGGATGAATGATGAGGTACGGTCATCAAAATAAATTATGAGGAACGGTCATCAAGAGGTGAAGGAAAATCACCTAGCAGGGTACGGCTGCTGAGAGTTATCGCGACATAGGACAAATGTCGGATAAAAAGATCAATGATGGGGACGACCATCAGATGAATGATGAGGGACGGTCATCAAAATAAATGATGAGGAATGGTCATAAAGAGGTGAAGGACGATCACCTAGCAGGGGACGGCTGCTCTGTTGGGGATTATCTTGACATATGACGAATGCCGGATAAAAAGATCAACGATGGGGACGACCATCGAATAACATGATGAGGTACGGTCATCAAAAGGTGAAGGACGATCACCTAAAAGATATCACGACATAGGATGAATGTCGGATAGAAAGTTGTTTTGCTGGCGAATTCTGGGGATAGATAAACACGGACGAGTGTTTAAGCCCTAAAAATAAAATGGTAAGTGTTTTGACAATGTGTATAGATTAAAGAGACGGACGAGTATCCTTAGACCCACGATACAGACTAGTATCGATAGAAAAAACGCCGACGCGTATTTAAGGAATGATGATACGGACGAGTATCAACTGTTTGAGCAAGGAACACGAACGAGTGTTGATCTGCAGGTGAGATGCGTAAGATACGGACGAGTATCAAAGAATCATGTATAAGGAGGATACAGACGAGTATCAGATGGATCGTGTATAAGTATGTACAAGCATTTGTATTGAGAGTGCAAAAGGATATTTTCGCTTTTATCTGCAGGGGATAAGTTTCTTTTTGCGTATTGTTGGAGGAATGATTTTGGTATTTGCAGGTGACTGGCTCGAACCCGGCTTATGATCATGCAAATGTTTGATTTTTGTCGTAATGCTCCATATTAAACGGAATGTTATGCTATGTTTAGGGAGGAATGATGCGAATGCCATGATTTGTGCAAATGAGAGAAATGAGATCCGAGATCTGAAATATGCTGGCGATCTGTGGGGAGAAAGGATCACTGCACGATCTTTCTGGAGAACTCTGGGGAAAGAACTCTATGGGGATCCCATGTTGGGGATGAGAAGATCTAAAAACTTGCTGGGGCCAAGTGATTCAGGCATTGCTTTGGAGATCCCACTTGGGGAGGAGAGAACTTCTGGGAAGTAATCTGTTGGAGGATCCGCTTTGTGGGGGATACTCTGAGGGGATAAAAAGCTCCATGGGGAATACTTTCGTCGAGAAGTCCTTCTGATGATATGACTGTCGGCTTGGCTAGGGATATCGTGCCTGATATGCCCCGTGCTGTGAAAGGTTGTCCGCCTTGAGTACCTGCAACCTGTCAAACAAAGGAAACGCACAAGTGCCCTGAGGTATCCTCCACTGGATTCCGTCATAGGAGTTAGATTCGCTCAAGAGCATATATTTCCTGCAAGCATTTATTGAAAATGGCTTATATGTTTTCATGCAAATGTTGTATTTACGAACTTTGGACATTTTGCAAACAAAACAAAAAGGTATAAAACAAAGTATGAATGAATATTGATTTTATTGATTTGTGTGCCCTGAATAGGCAAGTACAGTGAGGAAGCTAATCCCTGAAATGAGGAGATTGCTACAAAATTGCGAAAATAAAAGTCCTATTTGGCAATGCTGAAGTTGATGCTTCATCTTCCTTTTGCTATGACCTGTATTACCTGAACGCTCTTCTTATCTTTCTTTCTGAAGAAAGTTGATTCTGACCGACGCTTTGTCCTTTCGAAGCTTGCCATGTTAGGTGAGTGATACATACGAATTCAAAATGCAGTTGTTCCCTTATTCCCTAATTTTGCATGGATCGCCCTTTCGGGTTTTCAATCCACCGGGATACCCATTTTTGCCTGAGCTGTCCGATGTGGCTTTTCAACTCAGCGGGTGTACATTTTTTTAATTTTCCCCTTATTTTTGCCCGAGTCTTTTATTATGTTTTTGACTCGCCGGGATGCCCTATTTTTTCCTGGACTTACATTCTGTTTTTATGTCCAACAGGTCATTTACGCGAAGTATTTTTTAACTGCATCTGAATTCACAGGAGATAGGAATTTTCCGCCATCCATGGTTGCGAGCATCAGTGCTCCGCCTGAGAAGACTTTAGTTATCACGTAGGGACCTTCATAGTTAGGCGTCCACTTGCCCCTGTGGTCTGTATGAGGAGGAAGGAGTCTTTTTAGTACAAGCTTTCCCACTTGATATACCCGAGGTATGACTTTTTGATCGAAGGCTTTCTTCATCCGTTTCTGATATAACTGACCATGACAGATAACTGCTAATCTCTTTTCTTCAATCAGGCTCAGTTGGTTATAACGAGATCAGACCCATTCTGCTTCGTCCAGTTTTACATCCATCATTACCCGCAAGGAAGGTAATTCAACTTCAACAGGTAGGATTGCTTCCATACCATACACAAGCTCATAAGGTGTTGCCCCGGTAGATGTTCAGATGGAAGTTCAATACCCATGCAAGTGAATGGTAACATTTCATGCCAGTCTTTGTATGTGACTACCATCTTTTGCAAATTCTTCTTAATGTTCTTGTTAGTTGCCTCAACAACATCATTCATCTTTGGCCTGTAAGGAGAAGAGTTGTAATGTTGAATCTGGAAGTCTCGACACAGTTCTGCCATCATTTTTTGTTAAGGTTCGAACCATATCAATAATGATTCGCTCGGGAACTCCATATCGACAAATGATATCCCTTTTCAGAAATCGGGTTACCACTTGCCTGGTGACATTTGCATACGAAGCTGCTTCAACCCATTTGGTGAAGTAATCAATGGCTACCAGGATGAATCTGTGACCATTTGAAGCAGTTGGCTCGATCTTTCCAATCATATCAATGTCCCACATGGCGAAGGGCCAGGGTGAAGACATTATATTCAAAAGATTGGGAGGCACATGCACTTTGTCTGCGGAGATCTGACATTTATGGCACTTTCTGGCATAGGCACAACAGTCTGCATCCATTGTGATCCAATAGTAACATGATCTCAACAATTTCTTTGCCATTGCATGTCCTCCAACATGGGTACAGAAAGAACCTTCATGTACTTCGTGCATCAGCATGTATGCTTCCTTCTTGTCAACACATCTGAGCAAGACCATGTCGAAGTTTTGCTTGTATAAGGAGCCATCAGTATTGATAAATTTGGCTTGAAAAATAGTATCTCAGTGTCCAAGTTTAGTAGTTCTTGTGACTTTGTTTTTCTTCAGAAGTATACTTTAGAATTTATTCTGAAAGTATTTTCAGACTATTTTTTGGACAAAACGAGGATTGGGTGAATCCAAAAATGCATCTTCGGACTAAAGTTTAGGGAAATTTTAGTACGAGTTTATGTATAGGGTGAATCCGAAAATGCATCTTCAGACTATATTTTATGGAAATTTTGGAGTGAGTTTCACTTAGAATGTGTTTTTGTGTGAAAATGGTGTCCGAAAATGCACTTATGAAATCCGAGTAACATTTTTTTAAATTCCTTATGGTGCTTTTCCATCACATAGGGTGGGATAATCAATTCCCATTTATGTATTTATGTTGGGCTTGAAGCATCTTCATTCAATTGTTAGAAAGTGAGCATTTTTAGAGGAGAGAAATTCAAGGAATTTCTTATCCCGCCCGCCCTATGGGGTGGAAAAAGACCATATAGAAAACCGAAAAATGTCTCTCAAGTTCTGGAGATGCATCTTTGGATGCACCATACACCACCTTACAGCGCATCAATTGAGTGCCACCCTTAATTAAAACAAAAATTTATTTCAAAGATGCATCTCCACGTGTTTTCAACAAATATATTGATATTTGAGTAGCCCAATGGATATTTTTATATGCATCTTCGAAGGATTGGGGCGGAATTTTTAAATTTTAATGACCTTTGCATTTATAATATTTCTAGAGATGCATTTCTGAAATAATTTTATAAAACACTGAACTGTGTGATCACACAACCATACTTGTTTTTCACTCCAAACCCTTACCAAAAACTCTTCCATTCTCAATCCACATTTTCATTCCTAATCTTAAATCTTATGTTTCATCACATCAAATCGAGCAAAAGAGGTTAGAATTCCAGGTAAAAATTATTTATTTCAAGCCTCATTGCTCACATTAATCTTGTTTTCAGTCTGAAAAACGTGTGTTTATTCTGGAGATATATTTCCGGAATCTGTGTGAACTCATCCGAAAATGCAACTCCGATATCTGTTTATTTTCATTTTTTTAGCTCTGTTTATAATATTTGCACTTATTTAGTGTTTTTTTGTAATTGTTTTCATTAGACATGGTGCACCCCGATGTTTTTTTCAAACATGTTGTGTCTCTGAATGCCAAAGGTGTTGATGTGAAGGCGGTAAATATTGACAACCAATTTAAAAATGAGCAAGAATTTGAATTTTGTGATCACATGCTTCAATGCATTCATATGGAGGCCTATAAACTGGGACTTGGTGTGGTAATTGGAAGGTTCGATAACGGTTCGGATGGAATATATGCATTTGTGGCAATGATGTGCGAAAGAAGTGGGAAATATATACCTCATTTCTCCAATTTTAAACGAGATGACACTGGTTCAAGAAAATATGAGTGTCCCTTTAAGTTGTGTAGTTATATGTTGGAAAATAAGAAATGGAGATTTAATGTCATATGTAGTTTACTTAACCATGACTTGTGTGAAAATTTAGTCGGCTATCCAATTGCATGTTGCCTCATGCCGGAAGAGAATGAATGCATTGTAGCATGACATTGAATTTGGTTCAATAGAAAAATATACTTGCAACTTTGAAATGTAAAATACCAAAACATATATCAAATATCATGCAAGTTTACAATATTCGGTACCAAACTAACAAGGCGTTGAAGGGGGGTAAAACTGAAATGCAACAACTCCTGAAACTGTTGGATGATAATAGTAATGTGTTTAGGTACCGAACATGCAAGGATGGAGTAACGGTTAGAGATATACTTTGGATTCATCCTAATTCCATCAAGTTGTTCAACACATTTCCTATTGTGCTTATAATTGATTCAGCGTACAAGACCAATAAGTCCAGACTTCCATTATTGGAGATGGTTGGTGTTACCTATATGGAGAAGACATATTCTGTCAGGTTTTCATTTTTAGATAGCGAAAATGAAGAGAATGTTACTTGGGCCTTAGAGGTGTGTCGGACAATGTTAACGGACCAAGTAGAGATGCCTAAAGTGATTGTTACTGATCACGATACCGCTTTGATAAATTTGGCTGCAAAGGTATTTCTCACTTCTTATGTATTAATTTGTATGTATCAAATAACAATATTTATTCTTAGTTGGTCGGCAACATATCTCGAGCGAGTTTAAATTAGATTCTTCACGAAGCTAAACGAGATGATAATGTAGGCTCTGATAACACAAAGTGTGGATGCACAATTGTGAAAATATATGGTCTCTCATGTGATTGTGTTATTGTAAAGAATGTGAAACTTGGTAGCCTTATAAGAATGAATGAAGTTTTCACTCACTGTAAGAGGCTTAGGATTGATGATGAAGGTGTCATGAAAGACGATAAATCAAATATCTTTATTTTGACTGAATGAGAAGTGATACAAGAGATATTTTTGAAAGTCAATTACAATATGAAACTCCACATCAAAGAACAAATGAGCAAGATTGCTTATCCAAAAAACACTCACTAGAAACCACCATCTCAATCGGTAGAAATAAAAGGTGCTCCGAAGAAGCTCAAGCTTACACCGAGCGACAATTAAATGGTGTGGTGTCCTTCATATCTTGAACACGTTGACAATTTTTTTGTTGGACTCACCAACTCAAAAAAGTGTTTATAAAGAAGCTCACATTATCAAACTACCTCCTCGTCGCCTCCACCAAAGATTCTATTTATTGACAATATGTTGTTTTTATGCACAAATACATCGAGCTGATCGTCAATATTGAGGGTGACGATTGATCGGTGGTTTTCACTCATAATTTTTCAGTATTTTTGTGTCTTTCTTGTTTGTGTTTCTTCTGCCTTTTAATTCTTTTTATCCTATTCTCATAGTTGTTTGTGTTTTAATTGAGCATGGGTCTAATTTTAATGTTAGTTCATTTTTGGGTGTTTTATGCTTTGATTTGGCAATATTTTATTTTCCTCAGATACAGTCGAATACCCAAAGAGCGGATGATGTGAGGCAATGATCTCAGAAGAGTGAAAATAGAATATTTGAAGGGTACCAGAGGGCCTGACATGTAACACCCTTTACCCTACAACATAATAATCCGAGATTATTCAATAAAATCAGAGTTTTCAACATAAAAGGGTATCACATTTCTATTTAAACAATCATTTATAAAAATCATCATTTAGTCATGTCTCGTAACACGGGTTACAACATGCATTCATAATAAAAACGAACAACATTTTTACGCAGCAAATCATCATTCATCAACTTAATTAACTCAATAAGAAAATTCAAATGTTAATTCAAAAAACTTTAAAACATCATCAACTCAAGATTAAAACAAGTGAAACCAAAATATTCCCAAGTGTTCCCGATGTTACATGACACAGAGAAGGACACCACCCTAGACTCTATAAACGGAAAAAGACATAACACTCTAAGCTACGTCCATGCAACAAACTTATTCTTGAGTATCTGCAGGATGGCATAATAGACCATCACCAAAGGCAGGCAAGGTGAGTAAATTCACATTCAATATAAATAATATAAAGAAGGAATTACAAGTCAACATGCATCAATAGATAAACCATTTCAAGTCTCACCCATATACAACCAAATTTATCACATCATCACATAAAATACAAATGCAATCATGCTCTGCCACCAAGAATGAAATGTAATCCTCATAGTATACATGTGGTACCGAATCATCATCACGAATGGACACTAGGCCATCAACCCTCCACAAGGACCACATAAGCATCATATCACTTCAATCCACACGATGGGATTGAAGCTACCAACGGACCGAAGTCCCATCATAATTATTCCATGAATGCAAGATGCAATACAATCATATATCATCAAAACTCATCAACTATTGCATCCACATTCATCATCCTTCCTCATTCATCATTAAAACATCTAATACTTTGCATACTCATATCATCAATGCTACATATCATCATAATACATAATAAATCATCTAAACATCATTTCATCACAAATTCCTACACATTTAGCATACTACATCATGGAAAGAATTCACAACAACCTCATAGTAACTTAAGACAATAAAACATGTCATTTCAAATCATTTTTGAATAATTTTTTTTTCAAAAAGTGCCAGGTCTCGCTAAGCGGGCACCGGGCTCACTAAGCGACCTCTTCTCGGGTTGTGGGAAGTTCAGATTTCCAACTGCTCGCTAAGCGAGATGACACTTTCACGCAAAAAACTCTGCGATTTCAATACAACTTTGCTACGACAAAACTCATCAAAAATCCTATTTTAACAATAGAAAAACGCAGAATTCATTCATGTAACCAACTACCATCATGTATTCATCAACTATAAAATCTAACATCATCATTTAATCAACCTCTTCTCATAATCCTCTTTAACCCTAATATTTCTCTCAAAACCCCCTTTCTCATAAGACCTACCTCTATATTATGAATATTGAACGGAAAATTCTCCTCATATCTTAGTTAATATGGACTCTTTCAATCACCTCTTGAAGAATCTCCAACCTTAGCCTCCTTGGTTCCTCAGAGCAAATTTTCTCAATCTCCAAAATACATGTTATGAGAGTTTATTCCCAATTCTCTTCTCTTAATCTTCCCAAAAGACTAAAACACCCTCAAGACCCTCCGACTCTCTTATTTCATTTTAATAATAATATTTAAATAATATTCATAATTATTCTAATATCACTGTTGAAATAATATAATTTCATCACCACAACACCATAATATACCACACAATACCATATATTCATAAATAATTAAATTACGAATCTCAGGATGTTACAACTCTCCCCACTTAAAGAATTTTCGTCCTCGAAAATTTACCTGAAACAAACAGAGTCAGATACGACTCCTTCATCTGATCTTCAAGTTCCCAAGTCCAAATTTCACCTGCTGGTCCACCTCACAATACCTTTACCAAGGAAATCTCTTTTCCTCGTAACTGCTTCATTTCTCGGCCATCTATATGCAATGCTAATGCCTCAACAATCAGATTATCTCTTACCTTCACATCATCCATTTGAATCATATGTGATGGATCGCACACATACTTCCTCAATTGCGACACATGAAACATATCATGAAAATTCGCAAGCGATGGTGGTAACGCAATCTGATATGCTACCGCTCCGATCCTTTGTGAAATCTGATACGGACCTACAAAACACAAAGTGAGCTTTCTAGACTTCAAATCTCACCCGACACCAGTCACCAGAGTAACTCTTAAGAACACATGGTCTCCCTCTTGGAACTCAAGAGCTTTCCTCCTCTTATCATGATAACTTTTCTGTCGACTCTAAGAAGCCTTCATTATTTCTTGTGTCATCTTAATCTTCTTAGTCGTCTCTTGCACGATCTCAGGTCCAAGTGCTGCATTCTTGCCTGATTCACACTAATACAAGGGAGTCTGACATCGTCTACCATACAACGCTTCATACGGTGCCATTCCAATACTAGCATGATAACTATTATTGTAGGTAAACTCAATCAACGACAAATGACTATCCCAAGATCCTCCTTGATCCAGCACACAACTCTCAGTAAATCCTCTAAAGATTGGATAGTCCTCTTTGTTTGACCATCTGTCTGTGGATGATAAGCAGAGCTCATACTCAACTTAGTATCCAAGGAATCTTGCAAACTCTTTCAAAACCATGATGTAAACTGTGAATATCTATCTGATACGATACTCGACGGTATCCCATGTAACTTCACAATCTCTTCAATATACATCTCAGCTATCTTATGCATAGAATGATTAATCTCCATTGGTAAGAAATGGGCCGACTTAGTCAATTTATCCACAATCACATAAATCGAATCATTACCCTTAGTAGTCTTCGGCAAACTCGTTACAAAACCCATGGAAATTTTATCCCACTTCCATTCTTTAATATTCAACGAAGACATCATACCTAAAAGTTTTTTACGTTCAATCTTTGACTTTTGGCAAATCAAACATGCATACACAAATTCTGCAACGTCCTTCTTCATACCTGGCCACCAAAACAATTTCTGCAAATCATGGTACATCTTCATAGCACCAGGATGGATACTCAATCTAATTCGATGTCCTTCTTCTAAAATAATCTTCTTAATTTCCAGAACATCATGAATACACACTTTATCTCGGAATCTCATCACACCATTCTCATCAACTCGGAATTCACCTTCATTACCTTGGTGTAACACTCTAAATTTTTCCTTTTATTTATTACCTTGACTGGCTTATGGTTCACATTCATCTGCATTCTCCATTAGGTTATAAACTCACAATCATGCATTTTCATTGATTTTCTAAGACATGGGATCAATGGCGTCTGAAGTTAGGGTTTCACAACATACTTATAGTTATCAGGTGAATTCAAAGGCTGAACTATGCAACCATCAAGAGAATCATTTTCTTATGTTCATCAATGCTCGATCGGGGTTTATCCTTATAATTAGGTGGTCTTTAAGCGATTTCCTCAAAAGGAATATCCATTGATACATCTAATTATCCAAAGTATTCTGGTTACTTGAGAAACAAGTTTTGGGCAAGCATTGGTTCATTTGGTCTAATCCCAAGTGTGCCCAGGATCTATGGAAGCCATGGTTATTCATGACCAAACTTTTTGGTTAATCTCTGTCATTTGGCGATGTGTTCACTAAGATATAATTCAAACGGTGCATTAGAAGCTTTCTAGGGATTCAAGTTTCAACCATTATTCAAGTGTATGCGCACGTCCGTACCTATCTATTTGAAATTCAAAATCCATCTATCTATACCATTGTCCTCAAATCTAATTCTCATATCTTTCACAATTATACCTCGTTACAACATCCAAATCATTTGTAAAACCACTTGATCACCTTTTAAGCTCATCTTTCAAGTTTATTATCATTATTATTTTCGTTCCATAAACCCTGGAAAAAAATCGATTAACCATTCACAAAAAATATATATATTCATAAGGCCAAGGACATTATCAATCTGACCGGGACTCATTCAAAACCTAAGTTTGAGCTTTCCACCTGATTCCTCCGACCGAAGTTCTTCGAAGAAACATCTCTCCAAGTTCATCGGGTAGAAACATTACGCTTAGAAGAATTGGGAAGACCAGGAAGGAGGTTGGCCCTAGCCTAGGATTCCAGTTCGGTGATGAGGGTCCTAGCCATGGCGTCGATGTACGTCGAGGAGACTGCTACTCAGGGTCAGGGAATACTAAAGCTGAAAACCTCATTGTCTGTTGCTGAGAACAAAGCTCTCCAGGATTCCGAGGTGGCAAAGGATGCGCTCAAGAAGAACAAAGAGCTGAAGGAGGCCATGGTGTCATACCCTAAATTTTGACCCTAAGATATGTACCTTATAAGAGAAACCCTCATCAAATATATAAAAAATAACAAATTTTGCACTAATACAAAGTTGAAATAAACTAAAGAAGTACCCAAAACCATGTGGGTATATATTAAATAACAATATGCAAAGCGGGTGAGTTTAAGACATCTTTTCCCTTCCATAACCAGCTTCACCAAGAAAAAAATAAGAAATAGGAAGTAGCAAAAATGTGATAGTGATTAAAGACCACAAAAAGCGAGCTACATGAAAATGGCTCCGTCTGTGGGTAACCTTTTCTTACTATTTTAAGTTAGAATTTTATTTTAAATCTTTTTTAGTTAGAAAAAATCCTAGGATTAGGAACATGTATATATACAGCTTTTATATTGCTTTTAGACTGCTTTATGTTTATGTTTCCGCAAAATATATGTTCAAATGATATCCTTTGGGGTGGTCTCTAAAAAATGGGAATGCGATTAATCCGTATCTGGGTGAGCTTGAGTGCACTTAATGATAGGTAGGGCATAGTTGAGATAGCTTGTTGGGAGTCCAATCCCGATCAGGTAAAACCTCAAAAGTCCTTGAATCAGTCTAGGTATCCAGTGTGAAATCGATGTTTATAGCATACTCCGGGAAAACTCGGAGATTTCCAATCGGATACTCATAACACTGAGGATTTAATAAACATTTACCCATTTACCATGACTTACATGATCTACAGGTGCAAAAATCATTTACCATATATAAACCTTTGGGAACGGGTAGATATCTGGCCTCATGACACTGAACCCTTGAACCCATATTTTCATTGTGTTTTTGTGTGTTGCATTCATGCATTCATCAAAAGAAAACATTTTTCAAAAAAATCATCATTATTTTCTCCTTTAAAAGAACTGAACGAATATCTGTTACATATTATCAGTCTTTTAAAAAATGGACTTTGGGCGACGAAAAACCTACAAGTTTACATTCAAGAGTCTGAGATTGGATTATCTGAGTAAGCTAGGAAAGATTTGAATATATAGAGAATCATTTAGGGAAACGTTTGGAGAACTGTTGTCCCTACTAAAAGTCAGCATGGTAGAAGGTGTTCTTGCTACATTAGTCCAGTTCTATGACCCAGTGTACCACTGCTTCACATTTTTCGATTATCATCCCTGTCCAACATTGGAGGAGTACTCTCAGTTAATAGGAATCCCTATTAATGCGAAAATACCATTCTCTGGATTGGAAGGAATGCCAAGAGAATCAACAATTTCCAGGAATCTTTCTTTGGAAAAGTCAGAAGTTAACGCTCATTAGACTACCAAAGGAGGAGTCGAGGGTTTGCCCTCCAAATTTCTGATTGAGAAAGCATTATACTTTGCCAGTATCAGAAATATTGTTGCATTCGAAGTCCTCTTTGCATTGCTCATCTAAGGGATATTCTTATTTACCAATGTAGAAAACTTTGTCTACATCAATTCGATAAAGATCTCTCTCATCAGAAATCTAGTTCCTACACTACTCGAGGATGTTATCCACTCAGTTCACCTGAGGAATTTATGTGGTAGAGGAGTGATTACTTGTTGTTAACCACTTATCTATAAATGGTTCACTTCTCACTTACCCAAGTCATCAACATTTTGGGAAACTAAAAGTGGAATGCACTGGTCTCAGGAGATTATGTCTTTGACCAATTCAGACATCAATTGGTCAAATTCAGTATACGACGAAATCAAGATCATCGCCAGTTTTGGTAATTTCCCTAATGTACCCCTCATTGGTACCATGGGAGGGATTAATTATCACCTAAAGTTAGCTCAACGTTAAATGGGATACCCGATGAGAGGTATACCCGTCAACGCTCAGAATGAAGGACATTTCTTCGAAGAAGGAGAAGAGCACAAAACTATTAGAAGAGAGATTGTGCATGCTTGGAAACATGTAGACAAGAAAGGAATAGAATCTATGGGAAAACCAAATTGTATCTCTTTGGATCCTTACCTCCAATGGGTATAAGGCAGAGCATTAAAACTGTGGATGCCTTACCCTCGGAAAGGGGTGCTTCCACTGAAGGAAATTGTTCTCTACTTCATGAATGATACAAAGAAGCTTCAGATAGCTTTCAACAAAATGCAGAGGGAGAGAGACTCCTAAAAAAATAAATATCAGATTCTCTGTCTAGAGAATGTCAAAATTAAGAATCTCCTGAAAGAAAATGATGACCTCAGTGAGGTACTTGAGTACCACATCACAGAGAAGGATGAACAACTACATATTCAAGGCAACACCAAAACCTTCTACACCTGGAAAAGAACTTAATATCTGGAAGAAGTCTCGTTCAAGAGACATAAAATAGATCGTCATGAAACTGAAGTCCCAGTAAAGAGAGCTTTATATTTTAAACTTTCTTTCCCATATTCAAATAATGAACCGTGGATGCAACTTGTTTCAGTTCAATAAAAAAAATTGTAGGATACTTTGCAACAATTTGTTCAATCAGTTCTTTCTTTAAATAAAGGAGAAAATTAACAAATATTATTTTAATCATTTCTTTATCATTCATCATTTGCATTTTTATTTTCATCGAGTCTTATTCCTGTATTTCTCTTAGAAGTCAAATTGTGTCATTTGTATAATACTCGGGCCGGTCGCTAGAAAAAAATGGAATACCTCGAGGAAGAAAACAAAGAGCTGAAAGAGGAGATCTAGTATGAATTCAACTATGGAAAGGCTTAAAGAAATGGTCGAAGCTCTGACTGTAGCTCAGAATCTTCACGAAAGAACAGTGATCTCTGAAGTCGTGTCTGCACCAATTGAAGAGGTACCATATAAGGATCTAAGGTGTAAGATGCTAAAGGATATTCCATGGGGCATGCTACCTGATTTTATCCCAAAAGGATATGATCCCTGACTAGTTAAAGAATTGAGGAATGCCGCAGGAACGTCTCAGTTTGAAGGTTACAAACTTCGAACTCTTCAAGATGCACCAAAAAAGAATGACATACCAGGAGGTTACAAACTCCCGGTATCTGAAGTTTCAATTGCAGTACAAGTTGTACCACCTCCACTGGTACATATTACCTAGAAAAGCCAAAGGTACTCTCTTGATCCAAGTGAAGGGAGAGGAATCAATAAAAGGATGGACGAATTCCAGAAATAGTTTGCAGCAATGCAATAGGAATTACAGTCTCTCAAAGGACAGGAGTTGTTTGGAAGCAACACAACAAATTTCTGCTTGGTCCCAAATGTTCAAATACTGCACTAATTCAAAGTGTTGGATTTTAAGAAATACAAGGGTAATTCATGCCCTCAAAGTCATTTAACAATGTATGCCCTGAAAATGTTCACTCAAACGGACAATCCAAAGCTATTGATTCATTACTTTCAGGATAACTTAATTGGGGCAGTGCTTCGTTGGTACATGAAGCTGAATCGTACAAATATCAATAACTTATGAGATCTCAAAAATTCTTTCATTGAACAGTATAAATTCAATTTGGATATGGCTCCCGATCGTGACCAGCTCAGAGCAATGTCTCATAAGGGTAATGAAACCTTCAAAGAGTACACGCAAAGATGGCGTGAAATTGGTGCTCAAATTTCTCCTCCTATCGGAGAGAAAGAAATGACAAAATTCTTCCTTAAGACATTGAGTTCATTCTACTATGAACGGATAGTTGCAAGCGGGCCCAATGATTTCACCGAGATGGTAAACATGGTAGTACGCTTAGAAGAAGCAGTTAGAGAAGGATGTTTAGCAAAAGACGTTGAACCTTCAAGTTTGAAAAAAATATATGGAACTTTCTTTCCAAAGAAGAAGCAACATGACGTCAGTAACATATCTCTGGGTAAACAGCGAAAAAGATTTACACCTTGTCTAACGACAACGGTATCTCCTGTTATTACCTCGGCAGTAGCTCCGACGTATCAACCTCAAAATGCTAGAAACTCTTCTAATCAACAACAGTATCAACAAAGGCAGTTGCCTCCTCAACAGGCTCTTCCATAGTTTAACAATAACGGATATCCCAGGGCTCCAATAATTGACCATATACCTACAACATATGTTGATTTATTTATACTTTTACTAAACAAGGGGCACATTCAAACCAGGACTCCTGTTATGATTCTTGTTGTTCCCCCTCCATGGCATAAAGCTGATCAATCTTGTCCTTATCATCAAGGAAGGAAAGGGCATGACATTGAAAATTGCCTAGCTTTCAAGTATGACGTCTAGACACTCGTCAGGAACGGATTTTTATCTTTCAGAGATACTAATCCAAATGTTCAAACAAATTTGTTACCACGACATGAGAAAGTGTTGATGAATCGGATTCAAGATCAGGAAATTTAAGGAGTCAATTTACTTAATAGTCCTCCAAGAATTACTCAACAAATGATCAAGGGTGTTCCTTTGTACAATAAGCCCTTCAACGACAAATAGATTTGGGATGGATTCAAGATTACCGTGAAACAAATGATCCTCAGGTCAACATGGTTTAAATCTTCGACATTCGCATAATGAATACACATTTAGGAAAATTGCAGTCCAAGCACGCCAGACTTGGATTCTTATTAATGCACGATTATCGAAACTGCAGAGGTTGCTCTGAAGGTAATCAAGGATGTGCAATAGTGCAAAGAGATATTCAGGCCTTATTGGACCATTGGTGACTTCCAATTTACATGGATGAAGAAACTGGTAAGATTAGTCTCAACAATGGTACTCCAGCTAGAATACAAACTTTCAACGCTAAAATACAAAATAGACAGAGTTAAGATGGATCGTATGCAGAGTGGATACAGTCTCTTGCCACCTCATAGTTATGAAAATTGCGAGGTTTGTTCAACGGATAAACGAGGATGTATCATAGTACGCATGGATCTCCGAGAACAAATGGACCAAGGTGTAACTTGTCTCTAAGAGTCATAACTCATCAACATGATACAGGAAGTTCCAACAGTTAAACTTATGGATTATGAAACTGACAAAGAGATTCTCAATATAATCCTTTTGGTTGAAGAAAAGAAATGCTTGGAAGTTCTCTTTGACAGCAGAAAAATTCACAAGCCAGCACTCATAGAGGTTACTTTTGATAGCCGAAAGTCTCGTCTAAACCCTTTGGTCATTTACTTACCAGGCTCGGTGCCTTATGCTTCGGAGAAAGCAATTTCATATAAATACTGACCGACAATCATGGAAGGGGGAAAGAAGTACCCCTACCATCTCTTGTCAGCGTCGCTGATATCAGTTGAGTCACTAGAAGTGGACGAATATTCAACCGAGGAGTTGAAGAAACTATAAAGGGAAAGGAACCTCAATATGAGGTCATTAATCCACCAGTGGGTCAGACAAGTAATCCAGAGCTTGCAACAAAGGATAAATATGAAATCCTTAGGCTCATCCATAGAAGCGAGTATAACATTGTGGATCAATTACTACAAAATCCTTCGAGAATATCGGTGTTATCTCTTTTGCTGAGCTCACAAGCTCACCGAGAATCATTACAAAGGGTTTTGGAGTAAGCCTTCGTAGGACATAACGTAACCGTGAACCAATTTGACAGTATCATCTCCAGCATTACTAATTTCAACAATTTAGGATTTAATGACGATGATCTTCCTAAAGAAGGAAGGAATCAAAATATGGCATTAAACATTACTATCAACTGCAGCGACGATGCTCTAGCCAGCGTACTCGTAGACACATGTACATTTTTGAATGTAATGCCAATGTCCACTCTCACAAGACTGACTATTCAAGGTCCTTCTATGAGAAAAAGTGAGGTCGTAGTCAAAGCATTTTACGGATCTCGAAATGCAAATATCGGCGAAGTAGATATTCCCATAACCATTGGACCTCACACCTTCCAGATTACATTTCAAGTCATGGACATCCGCGCGACATACATTTGTTTACTTGGCTGATCATGGATTCATGGAGAAGGGGCAGTGACCTCCACACTTCATCAAAAACTGAAGTTTGTAAAGAATAATAAATTGGTAACAGTCTTCGGGGAGAGAGCCCAGATTGTTAGCAACTTATCCTTATTCTCGTATTTGGAACCGAAGACGTCGTTGGAACTCGGTTCCAAGCTCTCTTTGTAAGCAACAAGGACCATTCAGAAATGGGAGCATCAATCACTTCCTACGAAGATGCTCTCCAAGACCTAGAAAGCAACAATATCAAAGGCTAGGGTCAAGTCGTAATTCCCGTAAGCAATGAATCCAGAAAATGTCTTGGTTGTTCTTCAGCAGCAACTAAACCTGCAACAAAGGACAAAAACTTTGGTCCTATTAAAAACTTTTTCCATATTGGAGGCTTCCTTCACCCAATCTCTCAAGAGGTTCATACCATCGAGGAAAACAATTCGGAAGGCTCCAAAGATCCCGAGGACGAATGTAAAACATACTTTAAAGAGAAAGGATACATTTCCCAGGACGAAGCATGCAAGCTATTTGACTTGTCAATCTCCATTTTAAAGTATATTCCAAAAACAGAGGACAGAGAAATCTCTTAAGTACTTACTCCTCCTTACAACTCATTGGAAGACACTCCAATGACAGATGTAAACACCCCAAATTTGCCCTCACCCATTCACACCATGGCTTGTGATCATTTCATATGCATAAACTCAATCATAGCATCTCATATCACAGTTTTGATTCACTGCATAGATTCAAAGTCATCTGCATCTAGGGTTTGTGATCTGAACAATCCAAGAGCCTCTTGAGCCACTCCAAGGGTCATCAATCACTTCAAGGGGGTCCATGTGTGTTCAAGCATCATATTATATCCTCTCAAAGTCAAGAATGTCAAAGAATCACAAGAACTGGAAATGGTGTGGATGCAGAGCCAGGTTTAACTGCACAGATGACCTAAAATTAGGGTTTTGGTTTCAGAGGCCATAACTCCAAATTTTTTGGTCATTCTTGTTTCTATTGGTCTCTATATGGTATAGGGAGTATGCATATCAATTTTCATGAAGAAATTCCATGGGGAAGTCATCTGATCAAGAGCTGACTTTTCAGACAAGTCAGTGTAAAATCAGGGCATCTAAGGCCCCCAATGACCCAACCAAGGGATGATCTTCATCATTTTGAGTGCATATGATCTTTATTTGATCATGGAAGAAGGTTGAAGTTCACAAAATGCAAAAAATTACAAGTTTCTGCAAAGTTGACCTTTTAGGGCATGGTTGACTTTTGAAGAATATGTCATTTTATGCCACTTTTCAAGCCTTACTTTTTGATCCAAAAATGCTTCAAATGAAAAAAACTTTGGTCATGAAAGTTGTAGAATACATTTTTCCCTTTTCAAAAAGTACAAGAACATGACCTAATTCATTTTGGATCAAAAGTTATGGTGTGTCAAAGTTGGCAAAAATCACTAATTTTCAAGATATGCACCAATTGGAAAATTTGCAAAATCATGAACCAAGGCAAATTGTAACTTCTAGTTCATATCAAACCAAGGCACAAACATCACATGTGACCTAAAAATCAGATTTGGACCAAGATTTCTCATGTTCATGGTTGGCAAGGCAAGGGATTTTCATGAAGTTTCAAAAGTAAACAACTTGCAAAATCATCATCACACTTTCCCCCACTTGTTACATTGGATGCTGAACCATGCTAGCCTCCCTCACACACCATGCTGCGCCAGCCCATGTACTTGTACTAGCCTAGGGTTCAACCCATGCCTTCCTTACAACAAAGTGGACTTTTTGCAAAAGTGAACATCCCAATCACAGCAGGCCAAGTCACATCCTCTGACCATTTGGAATTGTTTATACTATCCATTTGCAAGCTAAACATAACATCAAGCCAGCCTGAAACAAGCCCTAGCAAGACATACACAAACTCACCCCATTTTGAATTTCTCTTCGAATCTGTCTCCATAGCTCACAAACATTCAAACAAATCCCACTGCTCATTTCACCTTGCCTCACTGAGCCAAAACCAACAAGACTCAGGCCTGAACTAAGCAAGGATAGAGTTTCACCATTTTCCATCCTCAAAGCCAGAACCTTCGAATCTCACTTTCCAGCCATCAAACACCCCATTTCTCTTCACCAACAAGTCAGAAACATTCAAAGGAGCAAGAATCCACCATTGGAACAGCCTAAAACCTCACCATTCCTGACTGTGAAACCTGCTGCACCAGAACTTTCCTCTTCAAACCAGCCATCCACAAGGACTTTGAAGCTTCTCTTTGAGGTCAAGGGAGTCAAAGAAGTTCATTTGCATGCAAAGGAGGCTCTGGAAGCTCAGTTTCGAAGCTTTCCAGCTCAGGTATGACCACGGATTCTTTCTCCTCAGAGCTTACATTTTAAGTTATAAATTGATGGTGTATGCTTTGCTGGTCATGGGGATGGTTTTAGAATTAGAAATGAGTGAGAAATGAGGGTTTACCAGGGCTCTGAAACTTTGCCCGTGAAACTTCATGGCTTCGTTTCCCTTAGTTTAAGCATGAGAAATTCATTTTGGGAGTTGATTCGAGTAAGGTTTGAGTAGAGGAATGTTTCCCTGGCTTTAATTTGAGGAATGGTTGCCTGAATCGTATTTTAGGGTTTTGGGGTCGCCGGGGAAGATGACCGGAGCTCCCCTCCGGTCACCTGAGTTTGATTAACCCTAATCCTGTAATTAAATTCCATTTGAATCTTGGGCGTTGGATTGCTTGACTCCGTTGACCTCCCGCGTGCATGAATGGCCCAGATCCTTTTGTTTTGCCCTAATCACCTTTAATTAGTTTAATTAATCTTAATTAAATTAATTTAATCAGAACCAACCACAGCCATTGGATGACGCGCTAGTCAATGTTTCCAAACCCAGTTCAAATCTCCACCATCAGATCAGATTACTTTTTTATTTTCTTTGTTTTATTCATTTATTTCATATTTTAATTTGCACAATTTATTTAAAATAGCAAAAATGTTTTAAAAATTATGAAACTTTTTGTCAAGAGTTTCATTAATTTTTAAAACACAAAAATATTTTTATTTTTATTTTTTTCATTAAAAAAGTATTTTTAAATATTTAAAAGTTTATTTTTAATTGATTAATGAAAATTAATTTATTAAAAATACTTTTAGGTATTTAAAAATCACCAAAAAATTCATGAAATGTTCTAAGACATTTAGAGACATTGTCCAACCTTCAAACCAAATTTATTTTTTGATCTTGATGCATTTTGAGAATTTTACATTGATTTAAAATCATTTTGATGCATTAATTTGATCCAAACTTCCAAAAAATCATTTCTGCCTATCCATGAAGAGTTGGACATTGATTCTTTTTGCATTGCATTGTGTTTAGCATGTAGTTTGTGAGATTAAATGGCCATGATTTGATCCTTCATTTTCCATTTGTTTGATAATTTTCTTGTTTAGGAACCCTAAAACCCTAGAAAACTTGTGAAATTCATAACTTGAACTTGGTTAGGAGTTGAAACCTCTCCTTTGGGCATTGGGTTAATATAGGATTGGGGGTCCTTTGAGTGGCATTTTCAATTTTTTATCTTAGGGTTTGCTTCTGATTTTGATTTTTGTTTGTTGCATTGATCATAAACCCTAATTTGGGTTACCATATGCATCCATCTTGCATTCTCTTGCATAACATGACTTGCCATGACATTCCATGCTTCCATGTGATTCATTTGACATCATAAGACATATTGAAAGCATGTTTGATCATTGCATCATGTATTTGCCATGTTGTATGCCATTTGCACTTCATAACTTTTCATGTATGTCCTTGCTTCTTAACTTGCTTCATTTGCATTCATAAGCTTGTATGATCATTTCCATGTGCTGCTTCATGTTTGTAGCATCTCATAACATCATTAGCATCATGTAAATGCTTCTGGTTTTGTTTCTCACCATGTCATCTCATCCCATTTTGCATTGCATTGCATTTCTTTTCTAACCCTTCAGGTGGTAAGTGATTTTGGGAAGTGAATTTGCCTTCACTTCTCATAACTTTTCTTTTCATCCCTCTTGCATCCATTGCTGCATTTTTATATGTGTTTGAGTTTGAGCTTGCTCATTCCTCTTCTTCTTACTTTCTTTCTTCAAGTGACTTGACTTCTTGAATGAAGCAAGTTGCTTTGCTTCTCTTGATCCTTTCATCTGCTTCCTGGTGGTTCCATTGAAGATCTTCTTTTGCAAACCTCACAAACCTTAGGAACAACCAAGCATGACAATGACTAGGGCTTTGATTAGTCTCCCCCCTTAGTTTTACCTTTGTGTCTCTTTTGAGTCCTCTCTTCTTATCTCATAATCAGGGACTAAACCCTAAAGGCTTTAAGGCTTTGTGATTAAGCTTATGCCTGCATCCTTCTCTTAGGATGGAGTGTATAACTTTAATCCTAAGTGTTAAACCCTTAATGTGTTTAAATCTCTTAATCAATCCACTTAATAAGTATCAATACATCACACTTGTAACTTGGGCCTTGCATTAGGGTTCTAATTCTTCCTTAATTGGTTAAGAAGGACTAACCCTAGTGTTAATGGACAAGTCCCCCTCAAGTTGTCTTACAAACCCTAAAAATCACTTCATCATCATATCACCAAATAAAATCCACTTAATCAAAGTCTTGTTTTGTCATGAGTTTAATCCCTAATCATGGATTAAGTTGAGGAGCTTTCCTCAGCTTAAACATTCTCATCTATTATCCTTCTATTAGGATGGTATAATGAGTCTGTTTAATACTTGATTATGGCTTAACCTCATTACTTAACACCAAACAAAAACACCAAAAACATCTAAATAATCACAAGTAGGTTAATGATCTTAATCCTACACCAAAGGTGATTAAGTGTGAGAATCTGACTTCACACTTAAGGTATTCTCATTACCCCTAATCAGAGGGAAGATGTGATGAGTTTACTAACCCATTGGTTTAGACTTAAGCTCATTAACTTATGACAAACCTTCAAAAGCAATAAAAGACTGAAAACATAAAAAACAAACAATAATCGTCTCCTTCGGGATTCTTTTCTCATCATCTTCATTCACAAACGAGAACTTGCTTCTTCCGTCTAATGCAAGACAGTTTGCATCTGTGCCAGACAGATCATACACTTGAGCATAGGCAAGTAAGCAGTTCACCAAGTCAATCCACCTTTCAGTCTCTTTGGGTCGAACTACGGTGTTCTGACTTCCTCATTGCACGAGAGGATACGTAGGCATAACTTAACAGTTATCGAATAAAAGTCTCTGTATATTCCCCCTCTTCTAGCTTCATTCTTTAGCCTCGTCATCATGAGCATTTCATCTTTGTTCTTACACTGACACATCATTTATACACTTCACACTTCTTTTACACTGACACCTGTACATCCTTTTCCAGCTCTTTTATACACAGATTGCACTGACACTACCCCTTTACAACACAAATCTTTCAAGCGTGGATCCCGTCAAGTACGACGGACAATCTGGGTGCTAATACCTTCCCAGGTTGTAACCAACCCCCTTTCTCAGTTTCTCTGGTTCGCAAACCGTCGTATCCATCTTTTCTAGGTTTATGCAGCATTACCTTTCCTCCGGGATAAAAATGCCTAGTTGGCGACTCTATTCATCTCCAGTGAGTTCACGGCTGTGTGTCCTCATTGTCCCTCTCGCCGACCGTTCGCGCTTGTACCGGGATGCAAATCTTTGGGAGCGACAGCTTGGCGACTCTGCTGGGGAATGATATACTGTAACCAGGGCTTCTGGTTCTTTTTGTGGGTTCCTCCTAGCGCTCGATTGATTTTGTGTTTACTGGGGTGTTATGTTCTATTTGTGTTTGTATATTTGTATTTATTTTTGCTTTATGTACAGTTGCTTTACTGCTTCCTTTATAGCTTTGCATTATATCATACTGTCATATGGTGCTGCTGGCTGGATCTGTTTGTTTGCTTTGGTGGGTGGGTGTTCCACTGAGAGTTAAGATCCTATACCTGGGATCTGAGTGACACCTAGGCTAGAGTGATTCATATTCTTTCCCATTCCATCTCGGTCTGGTGCGGGAATATGAAACACGGTTCAGATATGGGTTTCTTCTTGAGAACTCTGTGTTGCAGATTTCCTGCAATGCTAGGGCTATCTGGGAAGCCTGCCAAGTCTGGATGACCTTTAGTTTTGACCTTCAGAAACTGAGGTGAATTAGAGGAGGAACTTTTATGGTTATTGTAAACACTGTACCTCCGGGTTAGAAGTGTTTACACTTCTCATAACTGATCCAAGTCTGAGGATCCTTGTTTTAGAACACCACCTGTGAGGGGGTTGGGCTGTTTACAGGATTGCAGGTACCTTGACCTCAGAATACCCTGTTGCTTTGTTTGACTAAGAATACTCCGTGTTGGAACAGTTCTTGTGATTCTAAACCCTGGACATGTGGCTCTTTATTTGAGCCCCCCACCTTGGTTACTGGATTTATAGACCTCCATCTGGATTTCTTGGATATACCTGGACTTATATCAGAGCCTTTGATCAGATCCAGCTCAGTCACAAACCCTTGCATATCATTTGCATACATAATCATTGCATCATATTAACATTTGCTTATTTGTGTTTCAGGGTATCCACTTTCATCTTTGGTTTTGGTTTTGACCCCATCTTCATTATTGACCCATCTTCATCAGCACCTGCTTCAGTTATCAGCTATCTACTCCAGTCACCTGCACCAGCCAATCAGTGGCCCATTCTTCAGTGTTATCATCAGCACCTGTCTCTACTCATCTTCAACATCATGGCTCCTAAAAAGAGCAACATCACCTACCACTTCTTCCAGCCAGAGCTATCTGACATCAGGAGGATTCAGACCCTGATCACTCCAGATCATATACCATTGTTCAGGGAACATTATGGAGATATACTTGATATGGTTATGGATCTGGACCCTTCACAGAGAAGCCTGATCCACACTTGCATTCAGTTTTATGATCCCCCACTGAGATGTTTCACTTTTCAGGACTTTCAGCTGGGCCCTCTATTAGAAGAATACTCATCATTGGTTGGTATGCCTATCAGGGGTGGAATCCCTTTCAACCCTGAGATGGCCTTTCCTGGTAATGGAGAAGTAGCAAAGGCTTTGCATCTGGAACCTGTTCTGATTGAGCAGCATATGACTTCTAAAGCTGGAATCCCTGGCTTCCATCTGGATTTCTTGATCTCTCAAGCTACCCTGAAGGCTTCTGTGGGAGATTGGAAAGCAGTCTGTGCTTTGCTGGCCCTGAGCATATATGGAATTGTATTGTTTGCAGATGAGCCTCGATTCATTAGCAAGAATGCAATCCATCTTTTCATCCTGAAGAACCCAGTGCCCACTTTACTGGGGGATCTCTATTACTCAGTGCATCAGAGGAATGAAAAGCAGAGGGGAAGATTAGTGAGGTGCTGTGCTCCATTGTTCCACACTTGGCTTCTCAGGCATCTACCCAGGACAGATGCATTTTTGAACCCTCATCAGCAGAGAAACTGGGCTAAGAGACTCACTGCACTAACTTCAGCTGATATCAGGTGGTGCACCCAAAGCACCAAAGGCATGGATATCATCACCAGCTGTGGGCATTTTCCCAATGTGCCCCTAATAGGAGTTAAGGGTAGTATTAATTACAACCCTCTGCTGTTCAAAAGACAACTAGGCTATGCACTGGTCCACACTCCTAAGGCACAGGACTTGGTTGAGACTCTTTATTGTGAGAACAAGCTTAGTCCGGCTATTGTTAGGCAGGCAGCCTGGGCCTGGGACAATGTGCAGACTAAAGGGATAACCATCCTGGGGAAGTGCAACAATGTGGCGTCAGCACAATATTATGAGTGGTCCCATGCCAGAACTCAGTTCTCTGGAATGCCCTTTACCATAGAAGATATGCCTGGGCCTTCCACAGCACCACCGCCAGCAACTGTCAGTTTGGAGGAGTTTGAGAGCTTGAAGGAAAGAAATGAGAAGTTAACTCAGGCTTTGCAGAAGACCCTCCGGGAGAGGAATGATGGCAGGATGGAGATTGAGAGGCTAGAGAAGCTGAGAGTGGAGCATCTGGTTAAGATTGAGAAGTCTGAGGATTATATTAAGAAATCTAGGGCTGGGGAACAAATTCTGAAGAATGCTTGCAAAGAAGCCCAGTTCCAGAGAGCAAGGACAGACTTGTATCTAAAGGAGAGTCAGGCTAGGTGGGTCAGGATCACCGAGGCTCGCACTCTGGAAGATAAGAGAGTCCAAGACAATATGGAGCAACTGGAAGCTAGTGCAAAAGAGCAGCAGGAAGCCCTGGCAGCAGCCCAGAAGGAGATATCAGAGCTGAAGATCAGAGCTGGAGTGAAGAGGTCAAAGGACCAAAGTCAGCACAAGAAGTTAACTGCAGCTGTTGCTACCTGGAATCTCCTCATCAGGAATCTCACGGAATGTCCAGCTGATCCTGTGACCGAAGCACTTCTCTAGTAAGTTCGTGAGGATGAGTTTGGCCTTGGTGTTTGACCATTTGTTTGTTGTTGCTTTCATTCCATGTACTTTTACTTTCTTGTAATGTATTTTGGCCCCTCCGAGGGCTTGTATTTGTAAAACAAACTATGTACCATTTGCTTTTTGTAATATATGTATTAGTTTGTTCCATCCGAGTTTACTTCGAAAGCAACATCAACAGCATCTTCAAGGGTCTGGAAGGGTCAAAACTGAATGCCAAGTCGGATACCTTGAAAACAAATAAGCATACTGCATTGCATGCTAACCCTCTTGTTTGTTTTGTAGGTTTTTGTTTTATTGTTGTTAACTCTGTTGTGATGTTCAGGAACTATTGCTCGACGCCGGGTATTTCCCCTCAACCGTCCGCACCGTTATCCAACCCGTAACAACCTTCCGGGCATACAAATGGATCAGATGCAGCAGGACCTTACAGAGGTCAGGAACCAAATGACCAACGAGAGGTTGGAAATGAGGAACCAGATGACTCAGTTTATGGAAGTGATGAACAACTTGGCTCAGAGCCAGGAAAGATTGAGGGCCATGGTGGAAAGGCAGAATCAAGAAGATCCACATATAGGAACTGCTGGCACAAGCAATAACGAGAGGGTCCAACCTCATGTCAATCCCCCTGTATTTGGGCCCCACCTCCATCCTGATGTCAACATCCCTGCAAATGTTCAAGGGACTGCCACTGCAGCCAGGGTACTGCAAGAAGACCCCCAAGAGGATCAGTTCACAGTAATGGGTGTTGGGGAGGAAGCTTATGACAGAAGGCTGGATGAGATAGCTGAGAAATTAAGATCCTTGGAGTCTTAAAACTCTTTGGGTTTCGATGTCATGGACATGGGCTTGGTAGACGGGGTCAGGATTCCCCACAAGTTCAAGCCTCCTTGTTTTGAAAAATACAACGGGACTTCCTGTCCTCGAACCCATCTACAATCCTTTCTGGGAAGGCTGAAGGCCTATACTATGGATGAGAAGCTCTGGATGTTCTATTTCGAGGATAGCTTGACGGGAGCTTCAAGAGAATGGTACTCTCATCTGACAAGAGCAACTATCAGGTGTTGGAAGGACCTGGCAGAGGCCTTCATCAGACAGTATCAGTATAATCTGGATATGGCACCCAACAGGACCCTCCTAATGGGAATGTCATAGTCGTCAAGGGAAAGTTTCCGAGAATATGCCCAGAGATGGAGGCAATTGGCTGCTGCTGTTCAGCCACCTATGTCTGAAAGGGAAATGGCAGATATGTTTATGAACACCCTCCAGGGAACATATATTGACAGGCTGGCTGCCTTCTCGTCTACTAGCTTTGCAGATGTTGTCATAGCTGGGGAGAGAATTGAGAGCCTGTTAAAAAGGGGCAAGATCTCAGACAACGGTGCAAGCTCATCCAGTAATGCAAGGAAGCCTTTTGCAGGCCCAAGAAGAACTGGCGAGACCAATGCCATCCACACCAACAGGGGTGGGCCCCAATATGTCCATAGATCTGTGGCAGCAGTCTCCATTCCCGCTCCGGCCCATCCTCAACCAGTTTATCAACCTCCGCAGCCCAACTATCAGCAGCAACCTCAGTATCATCAACAAGCTCAGTATCCTCCGAGAAATTACAACAACAGCAACACCAACAACAATAACCAGCAAAGGCCATTCCAGCAGAGGCCATCTCAAGCCAACATGGTAATCGATCCGATCCCTATGCCATATGCTACATTGCTGCCACAACTCCTGAAAC
Source organism: Lathyrus aphaca (assembly GCA_963966055.1). Classification (NCBI taxonomy): domain Eukaryota; kingdom Viridiplantae; phylum Streptophyta; class Magnoliopsida; order Fabales; family Fabaceae; genus Lathyrus; species Lathyrus aphaca. The sequence continues at coordinate 433,863,682 of OZ014519.1, forward strand.
TCAACCTGGTTGAGCTAAGGACATTGGCACCTCCAGATCCCAACAGTCTACCCAGGAATTATGACTCCAACGCCAGATGTGCTTTTCATTCGAATGCACCTGGCCACAGTACAGAAAAGTGCAGAGCCTTGCACATGAAGGTACAAGACCTGGTGGACTCAAAAGCTCTGAATTTCGCACCACCACCCAATGTCAACAAAAATCCTATGCCGAACCACGGGGGTCCCAGAATTAACGCTATTGAAGAAGACAAACCGTCTTATTTAATAACCAGTGTGGGTCAGATCCGGACACCGTTGGTAGAAATTAAGGCTCAACTCCTCGAATGTCAAATGTTCCCGGGGTGTGAGTTGGGGTGTGCTTACTGCAATATCTCGGTAAATGGGTGCGATAACCTGAGGAATGGCATAGATGGTCTCATTCAGAGTGGCCAACTTCAAATCACCACATCATTCCCAACAAATCCAGCAATCTCAACAGCAACAATTCCGGCATCTCCTACAACTGCAGCAACCATTGTACCTGACAGTTCTTCGGTTTCATCAACAAGTGCTTCATCTATCATCTCAACTGATCAGCCATCAACAAATTTTCCTTCTACAACTTCAGCACCACTTCATTTTGAAACTCCTACAACAACAACACCCATCCTTCCAACAATGTCTCCTACAACATCAGCAACAAACAATGAAGATGTCTCAACTGTCACAATATTTTATGATCCTGAAAACAACTCTGCCTACAACTCAGAAGGTGTTGCTCCCATCAGAGCACCAGTCACAATTTATTATGATCCGCAAACTATCACAACTCCTCCCGCAGCTGCAATCAGTCCAGTAACTATCACGGTGCCTGGACCGGTACCTTATGAAAGCAGTAATGCCATCCCTTGGCATTACGGCTCTGACCTGTACTGTGAAGGACAAAAAATCACTTTTGAATCATCAACCCCTGCACCACAAATAGACAATGTGGGAGGAGGCGGAGGCTTCACTCGAAGCGGACGTCTTTTCGCTCCACAAATTCAGAGACCCACTGCCGAAGCAGAAGCTGCTGCCAAAGCAAAAGGGAAAAGCCCTGTGCAGGAAGATCAAGTTGTTAGAGAAACTTTGAAAACACCCTTCGATCAAGAGGTTGATGAGTTCATGCGAATCATCAAAAAGAGTGATTATAAAGTAGTGGATCAGCTTCATCAGACGCCTTCCAAGATCTCAATCCTATCATTGCTTATGTGCTCCGAAGCTCACCGGAATGCACTACTCAAAGTCTTGCACGCAGCTTACGTGCCTGAAGAGATCACTGTCAATCAGCTGGAAGCTGTAGTTGGAAATGTTAATGCTAGTCATGGACTAGAGTTCACCAACACTGACTTGACTACGGAAGGCTGCAACCATAACAAGGCCTTGCACATAACCATGGAATGTAAAGGTGCTGTCCTTTCCCATGTGCTGGTAGACACGGGGTCATCCCTCAATGTCTTACCTAAAAAGGCCCTGGTGAAGCTAGAATATGACGGGTTGGCGTTAAGACCCAGCAACCTGGTGGTGAGAGCCTTTGATGGTTCAAAGAGATCGGTTCTGGGAGAGATTGAGTTGCCCATAACGATTGGCCCGCAAACTTTCAAAACGACCTTCTACGTGATGGATATACAGCCTGCCTACAGCTGTCTATTGGGTAGGCCATGGATTCACGCCGCTGGCGCCGTGACCTCTACCCTTCACCAGAAGTTAAAATACGAGTGGGAGGGCCAAATCGTTACAATCTGTGGAGAGGAGGATATTTTTGTCAGCTACCTATAAGTATATTGAGATGGATGGGGAGATCCATGAAACAATGAGCCAAGGTTTTGAGGCCTTGAACGTGAATGAAACATCTGCTGTGCCTGGTACTTCAATATCATCATACCAACAAGCCCGGAAGGTTGTTGAAGGAGGAAACGCCCAAGGCTGGGGCAAACTGTTATCAGTGGAGAAGAAAGAGGATAGATTTGGGTTGGGTTACAAACCGACTCAACAAGATCAAGCAGAGGCTGCGAAAGAGCCCAACTTTCTGAGTGGGGGGATGCTCACCCCTGATGCTGTCAATAATGTGGAAGACGAGCTGGAAGAAGAACGCAACCTGGAAAGCTGGATTCGTCCAAAGATCCCGGGGAGCAGTATCTCAAACTGGTCTTCCCAGGAAATTATAAGAGTTACTCATGCAGAGTAATTATTATTTCCTGTATTTTTATAGCATGCATCAAAGTCTTGCATCTTGCCCAAGATGACAAGACTCATTTTGTAATCGGGCCATCTGTACTCGTTGTGCAACAAGATTAATCAATGAAATATCAGACATCTTTTTGCAAACGAGTCTTTTTCTTTTCCGCTCACTGTTTCTCCATTTTTCTTTTTGTACAAAAAATAAATGGCAGTGTTTTCAAAATGACAATTTTATTTCACTTTTCTAAAACAAGATTAAAATCAAATCACTAAAATGAACAAACTGAACCTTTGCAGAGTGTGCCTTCCAGACAGCACCGACAACAGCACGGCTATGACTTCGTATGACTTTGACAATCCGATCAATCAAGCTGATGAAGGGGTTGAAGAAGAGTATGAGCTTCCTGAAGAGCTAGCCAGGTTGTTGAGACAAGAGGAAAAGGTTATTACTCCTCACCAGGAGGAGGTTGAAGTGATCAATCTTGGTACAGATGAAGACGCGAAAGAAGTTAAAATCGGGGCCTGCCTACAAGACTCAGTGAAAAGACAACTGGTTGACCTGCTTCGAGAGTATGTGGACGTGTTTGCTTGGTCTTATCAAGATATGCCAGGGTTGGACACCGACATTGTTGTGCACAAGCTGCCTTTGAGAGAGGAATGCCCGCCGGTTAAACAGAAGTTGCGCCGTACTCGCCCAGACATGGCAATGAAGATCAAGGAAGAGGTACAAAAGCAATGGGACGCCGGGTTCCTTGCTGTGACTAGCTATCCGCCGTGGGTTGCTAACATAGTACCTGTGCCTAAGAAAGACGGAAAAGTAAGGATGTGTGTTGACTACCGGGATCTGAATAGAGCTAGCCCGAAGGATGACTTCCATTTACCTCACATTGACGTATTGGTGGACAACACGGCTCAGTTCTCGGTATTCTCCTTCATGGACGGATATTCAGGATACAACCAGATTAAGATGTCACCTGAAGACATGGAGAAGACAACCTTCATCACACCTTGGGGCACGTTCTGTTACAAAGTGATGCCATTCGGACTGAAGAATGCCGGCGCAACATATCAACGGGCTATGGTAACATTATTCCACGATATGATCCATAAAGAGATAGAATGTTATGTGGATGACATGATTGCCAAGTCCCTTACTGAAGAAGATCACCTGGTAAATCTGCTCAAGTTGTTCAAGCGTCTGAGGAAGTATCAACTGAAATTGAACCCCAACAAATGCACATTCGGGGTGAGATCTGGTAAGCTGCTGGGATTTATTGTAAGTAAGAAAGGGATTGAAGTTGACCCTGATAAAGTCAAAGCCATCCAAGAGATGCCTGCACCAAAGACAGAGAAGGAAGTTCGAGGGTTCTTAGGTCGATTGAACTACATCTCAAGGTTCATATCTCACCTTACAGCAACCTGTGAGCCCTTGTTCAAGCTATTGAGAAAAGAACAAACGGTCAGGTGGAACGAAGACTATCAGAAGGCTTTTGACAAGATCAAAGAGTACTTGCAAGAACCTCCAATACTTATGCCTCCAGTTGAAGGAAGACCTCTGATCATGTACTTGACAGTATTAGAAGAGTCAATGGGGTGTGTGCTGGGCCAGCATGACGAGTCTGGTCGAAAAGAGTATGCAATATACTACCTAAGCAAAAGGTTTACCGACTGTGAACAACGTTATTCACTGCTCGAGAAAACTTGATGTGCTTTAGCGTGGGCTGCTCGCCGACTAAGGCAGTATATGTTGACCCACACCACTTTATTGATCTCAAAAATGGACCCAGTTAAGTACATATTTGAGAAGCCAGCACTTACCGGACGGGTTGCAAGATGGCAAATGATCCTCACAGAATATGACATCCAATACACATCTCAAAAAGCCATCAAGGGCAGTGTATTGTCTGAATATCTTGCTGAGCAACCCATTGATGATTACCAGCCTATGAGATTTGACTTCCCTGATGAAGACATCATGTTCATAAAAGCAAAAGATCATGAAGAGCCTATTCACACTGAAGGGCCTGACCCGGAAGAAGAATGGACTATGATGTTTGATGGGGCTGTTAACATGAATGGTCGTGGCGTTGGTGCAGTACTCATTACACCTAAAGGAGTTCACATGCCTTTCTCGGCAAAACTCACTTTCAACTGCACTAACAACGAAGCTGAATACGAGGCTTGTATTATGGGTCTTGAGGAAGCCATTGACCTCAGGATCAAGACATTGACCGTATTCGGAGATTCAGCTCTGGTAATCAATCAAACCAACGGCAAATGGTACACACACCAGGATCATCTGATACCTTACAGGGATTACACAAGGAGGTTATTGACTTTCTTCACAACAGTCAAGCTTGAGTATATCCCTCGGGACGAGAATCAGTTTCCAGATGCTCTTGCTACCATTTCATCCATGATCAAAGTTCAAGCTGCTAACTTTGTACCTCAGATTTCAGTGTCCAGACTTGATAGACCAGCATATGTGTTCGCAGCAGATGTTGTTAAAGATGATAAGCCTTGGTTCCATGACATTAGGTGCTTCTTGGAGGATCAAACATACCCACCTGGGGCATCTTCCAATGATAAGAAGACTTTGAGAAGGCTCGCTGGTAGTTTCTTCCTGAACACTGATGGGTCTTTATACAAAAGGAACTTTGATATGGTGCTCCTCAGATGTGTTGACAAGACAGAAGCAGATTTGTTGATGCATGAAGTGCACGAGGGATCCTTTGGTACCCATGCTGGAGGGCATGCCATGGCTAAAAAGTTGCTAAGATCAGGTTATTACTGGATCACGATGGATGCTGACTGTTGTGCCTACGCCAGAAAATGCCATAAGTGCCAGATATATGCAGATAAGGTGCATGTGCCTCCCAATCCTTTGAATGTAATGTCTTCACCCTGGCCCTTTGCTATGTGGGGCATTGACATGATTGGCAAGATTGAACCGACTGCTTCAAATGGCCACAGATTCATCCGGGTTGCTATTGACTATTTCACCAAGTGGGTCAAAGCAGCTTCCTATGCCAATGTTACAAGGCAAGTGGTAGCCAGATTTCTGAAAAGAGATATCATTTGTCGATACGGAGTTCCCGAGCGAATCATTACTGATAATGGTTCCAATCTAAACAACAAAATGATGGCCGAACTGTGTCGGGACTTCAAGATCCAACATCACAATTCTTCTCCTTACAGGCCAAAGATGAATGGCGCTGTTGAGGCAGCAAACAAGAATATCAAGAAGATTGTGCAGAAGATGGTAGTCACTTACAAAGATTGGCATGAAATGCTACCGTTTGCCTTGCATGGGTACCGCACGTCAATCAGAACATCCACTGGGGCAACGCCGTATCAACTTGTGTATGGTATGGAGGCAGTCCTACCTGTTGAAGTGGAATTACCCTCCTTGCGAGTACTGATGGATGTTAAGCTGAACGAAGCAGAGTGGGTCCGATCCCGATTCGAACAACTGAGTCTGATCGAAGAGAAGAGATTGGCTGCAATCTGTCATGGGCAGTTATATCAGAAAAGAATGAAGAGAGCCTTCGATCAGAAAGTCACGCACCGAGAGTACCAAGTAGGAGATCTTGTGCTGAAGAGAATCCTCCCTCCACATACAGACCACAGGGGCAAATGGACTCCAAATTATGAAGGACCGTTCGTGGTAAAGAAAGTTTTCTCTGGTGGAGCACTGATGCTCAGCACCATGGATGGTGAAGATCTCCCGTCCCCTGTGAATTCAGATGCAGTCAAAAAATACTTCGCATAAAATGACCCGCTGGACATAAAAACAGAATGTAAGTCCAGGCAAAAATAGGGCATCCCGGCGAGTCAAAAACAGAATAAAAGACTCGGGCAAAAATAAGGGAAAATAAACAAAAATGTACACCCGCTGAGTTGAAAAGCCGCATTGGACAGCTCAGGCAAAAATGGGTATCCCGATGGATTGAAAACCCGGAAGGGCGATCCATGCAAAATAAGGGAATAAGCGAACAACTGCATTCTGAATTCGTCTGTATCATCTACAACTTGGTAAGCTTCGAAAGGATCAAGCTTCAATCAGAATCAACATTCTTCAAAAAGCAAGATGAGAAGAACGTCAAAAGTCATACGGGTCATAGTGAAGAGGAAGCTCCCTAAAGCGTCATCAACATTGCCAGCATTTTGTTTCTCAATTTATAACAATCTCTTCATTTCATGGGATTTGTTTCTTTGACTGTATCTCGCCAATTCAGGGCATATGAATTAATAAAATCAGATCTTCAGTCATGTCTCGTCTTGTACATTTTTATTTGCAAAAAATGTCTGATGTCTTAAAGAAAAACGATTGCATGAATACAGATGTTTATCTTCAAAAGTAAAAACATGCTTGCAGGAAATATGCTTACTCTCAGAAGTATCCTAACTCCTATGACGGAATCCAGTAAGGGATACCTCGGGATTACCTTGTGCGTTTCTCTATCTTTTTCAGGATTGCAGGTATCCAGAATGCAACTTGGGGCGTGTAAGCTTCATCCCAGCAAGCTGGCAAATCAACACTCAATTTTAGCACCCGAAGTGCTCTCTCCCCAGCTGAGTTGCCTCCCATGACTTCCCCCAGCTGAGTTGCCACTTGTTGCTTATCCCCATCAGAGTTGCCAGGCATCACAGAAGGCACCTATATCCCCGGCTGAGTCAAGGATCCTCTTCAACAGAATCCCTAGGGAGGTCTCTCAATGATCTCTCTTCCTCCCCAGCTGAGTTGCCATCTCGCCCTCAGCCGAGCACAAAAGTCATGGAACCATCCCCCCACAGAGCTCCAGCCTCTATCCAGAAGAGCAACGCACGAAGGAATCACAACAGAGTGAAGAAAGCTTCTATAAATCCCAGCTGGGTCTCTCATTTATAAGGATAGGTCTATCAATGACCTATATCCCCAAGCAGATATCATATCATCAGATCTACCAGTAATCTCATCCCCAGCTGGGATGTTTACTTCAAGCAGATCGGCCAGAGACCTTCGCGGCAACGGGATCCGAATCCCGGTTGGGTATCTTTGCATAATCATAGAATTTGCATCATATTCACCCACAAAGCGTAGCATTCCGTCTAACACGGAGCATTACGGCAAAAATCCAACACATAGCATAATCATAAGCCATGTTTTAAATCAGCACTTGTGAATAATGACAGTTCATTAACGTACAGAGAAATCCCCGCCAAAGTCCCCAGCAAAAGCAGTTGCCTCTCAATCAACAACACCAGTATATACTCATTTTGACGCCCGACCGCATCATACCCCAGCAGAAAGCCAAAGACATCCTCTTTGCACTCACATATACCTATATACATTTTCTCGACACCCGTCCGTGTCATAATCCCCAGCACAGTCATCTACACTTTGTATATCAGATGCTTGTTATTATTATTATACTTTTCTCTCTTGACACTCGACCGTGTCGCTTTCCCCAGCAGATAAACACTCATCTATACAATACTCATACTCACTACTCATATTACAGACTCGGCACTAGTCCTTGTTCTTTGTTAACTCGTTGGTACTCGTCCGTACCATCATCTCAGAACATGCGTCAAGCGTTTGTTTCTACATGATACTCGTCCGTATCATAGTCTTAAGGATGCTCGTCCGCATCTTTAGTCCGTACACTGTGTCAAACACTTTTGTCTTCTTGAATATAGATACTCGCCTGTGTCTACTATTCCCCAGGAGTACCCTCAGATTCAACACTCGTCCGTGTTCTCTGTTAACCAGTTGATACTCGTCCGTATCATCATCTTTGAACACGCGTCAGTATTTGTTTCTATCCGATACTCGTCCGTATCGTAGTCTTAAGGATGCTCGTCCGCATCTTTAATCTATACACAAATACCAAACACTTATACCCTTTGTTTCTTGGATGTAAACACTCGTCCGTGTTTACCTTTTCCCAGTAGATCACAAACAAGCAAACTTTCTTTTTATCTGACACTCGTCCTGTGTTATGATAAACCTCGAGAGCAGCCGTACCCTGCTAGGTGGTCGTCCTCCACCTCTTGATGGTCGTCCTCCATCATGCTCATCCGATGGCCGTCCCCATCGTTGATTTTTAGCAGCCGTCCCCTGCTAGGTGGTCGTCCTCCACCTCTTGATGATCGTCCTTCATCAGTTTTATCCAATGGCTGTCCCCATTGTTGATTTTGGTTATCTGGCATTCGTCCTATGTCATGATAAACCCTGAGAGCAGCCGTCCCCTGCTAGGTGGTCGTCCTCCACCTCTTGATGGTCATCCTCCATCATGCTCATCCGATGGCCGTCCCCATCGTTGATATTTTCGGCAGCCGTACCCTGCCAGGTGGTCATCCTCCACCTTAGATGACCGTCCCTCATCTTACCCCCAACAGAGCAGCCGTCCCCTGCTAGGTGATCGTCCTTCACCTTTGATGACAGTACCTCATCATCTGTTTTTTTTCATTTATTCTTTAACCCGATGGCCGTCCCCGTCGTGGTCCCTTTTCCTTTTTAGCCCGATGGCCGTCCCCATCGTTGTTTACTTTGCTTTATGGACTTGATGGCCGTCCCCGTCATGTTTCATTAATCCCCAGAGAATTTTACAGCTTTATCTTGATGGCAGTCCCCATCATAATTCTTTTATCCCCAGCATGTCGGCCGTCCCTGTCATTGCTTTATTTTCCGCACTTTCCCCAGCTAGTCGGCCGTCCCCGTCTTGGCTTTACCTTTTATCCCCAGCATGTCGGCCGTCCCCGTCATTGCTTTATTTCCCACACTTTATAATATACTTTATTTTTCTTTTACAATCTATATCCCTTTTCTTCTTCATTCTGTGAGTGCAAATTTTGGACTGTCTTTGGTATTCAACCACAAGTTATCTTGTTTGCCTGTTAAGCCATAGCTTACATCCTGCACAGCTAACTCATGTTTGAATAGGGGCAGCTGTAAACACCCCAAATTTGCCCTCACCCATTCACACCATGGCTTGTGATCATTTCATATGCATAAACTCAATCATAGCATCTCATATCACAGTTTTGATTCACTGCATAGATTCAAAGTCATCTGCATCTAGGGTTTGTGATCTGAACAATCCAAGAGCCTGTTGAGCCACTCCAAGGGTCATCAATCACTTCAAGGGGGTCCATGTGTGTTCAAGCATCATATTATATCCTCTCAAAGTCAAGAATGTCAAAGAATCACAAGAACTGGAAATGGTGTGGATGCAGAGCCAGGTTTAACTGCACAGATGACCTAAAATTAGGGTTTTGGTTTCAGAGGCCATAACTCCAAATTTTTTGGTCATTCTTGTTTCTATTGGTCTCTATATGGTATAGGGAGTATGCATATCAATTTTCATGAAGAAATTCCATGGGGAAGTCATCTGATCAAGAGCTGACTTTTCAGACAAGTCAGTGTAAAATCAGGGCATCTAAGGCCCCCAATGACCCAACCAAGGGATGATCTTCATCATTTTGAGTGCATATGATCTTTATTTAATCATGGAAGAAGGTTGAAGTTCACAAAATGCAAAAAATTACAAGTTTCTGCAAAGTTGACCTTTTAGGGCATGGTTGACTTTTGAAGAATATGTCATTTTATGCCACTTTTCAAGCCTTACTTTTTGATCCAAAAATGCTTCAAATGAAAAAAACTTTGGTCATGAAAGTTGTAGAATACATTTTTCCCTTTTCAAAAAGTACAAGAACATGACCTAATTCATTTTGGATCAAAAGTTATGGTGTGTCAAAGTTGGCAAAAATCACTAATTTTCAAAATATGCACCAATTGGAAAATTTGCAAAATCATGAACCAAGGCAAATTGTAACTTCTAGTTCATATCAAACCAAGGAACAAACATCACATGTGACCTAAAAATCAGATTTGGACCAAGATTTCTCATGTTCATGGTTGGCAAGGCAAGGGATTTTCATGAAGTTTCAAAAGTAAACAACTTGCAAAATCATCATCACACTTTCCCCCACTTGTTACATTGGATGCTGAACCATGCTAGCCTCCCTCACACACCATGCTGCACCAGCCCATGTACTTGTGCTAGCCTAGGGTTCAACCCATGCCTTCCTTACAACAAAGTGGACTTTTTGCAAAAGTGAACATCCCAATCACAGCAGGCCAAGTCACATCCTCTGACCATTTGGAATTGTTTATACTATCCATTTGCAAGCTAAACATAACATCAAGCCAGCCTGAAACAAGCCCTAGCAAGACATACACAAACTCACCCCATTTTGCATTTCTCTTCGAATCTGTCTCCATAGCTCACAAACATTCAAACAAATCCCACTGCTCATTTCACCTTGCCTCACTGAGCCAAAACCAACAAGACTCAGGCCTGAACTAAGCAAGGATAGAGTTTCACCATTTTCCATCCTCAAAGCCAGAACCTTCGAATCTCACTTTCCAGCCATCAAACACCCCATTTCTCTTCACCAACAAGTCAGAAACATTCAAAGGAGCAAGAATCCACCATTGGAACAGCCTGAAACCTCACCATTCCTGACTGTGAAACCTACTGCACCAGAACTTTCCTCTTCAAACCAGCCATCCACAAGGACTTTGAAGCTTCTCTTTGAGGTCAAGGGAGTCAAAGAAGTTCATTTGCACGCAAAGGAGGCTCTGGAAGCTCAGTTTCGAAGCTTTCCAGCTCAGGTATGACCACGGATTCTTTCTCCTCAGAGCTTACATTTTAAATTATAAATTGATGGTGTATGATTTGCTGGTCGTGGGGATGGTTTTAGAATTAGAAATGAGTGAGAAATGAGGGTTTACCAGGGCTCTGAAACTTTGCCCGTGAAACTTCATGGCTTCGTTTCCCTTAGTTTAAGCATGAGAAATTCATTTTGGGAGTTGATTCGAGTAAGGTTTGAGTAGAGGAATGTTTCCCTGGCTTTAATTTGAGGAATGGTTGCCTGAATCGTATTTTAGGGTTTTGGGGTCACCGGGGAAGATGACCGGAGCTCCCCTCCGGTCACCTGAGTTTGATTAACCCTAATCCTGTAATTAAATTCCATTTGAATCTTGGGCGTTGGATTGCTTGACTCCGTTGACCTCCCGCGTGCATGAATGGCCCAGATCCTTTTGTTTTGCCCTAATCACCTTTAATTAGTTTAATTAATCTTAATTAAATTAATTTAATCAGAACCAACCACAGCCATTGGATGACGCGCTAGTCAATGTTTCCAAACCCAGTTCAAATCTCCACCATCAGATCAGATTACTTTTTTATTTTCTTTGTTTTATTCATTTATTTCATATTTTAATTTGCACAATTTATTTAAAATAGCAAAAATGTTTTAAAAATTATGAAACTTTTTGTCAAGAGTTTCATTAATTTTTAAAACACAAAAATATTTTTATTTTTATTTTTTTCATTAAAAAAGTATTTTTAAATATTTAAAAGTTTATTTTTAATTGATTAATGAAAATTAATTTATTAAAAATACTTTTAGGTATTTAAAAATCACCAAAAAATTCATGAAATGTTCTAAGACATTTAGAGACATTGTCCAACCTTCAAACCAAATTTATTTTTTGATCTTGATGCATTTTGAGAATTTTACATTGATTTAAAATCATTTTTATGCATTAATTTGATCCAAACTTCCAAAAAATCATTTCTGCCTATCCATGAAGAGTTGGACATTGATTCTTTTTGCATTGCATTGTGTTTAGCATGTAGTTTGTGAGATTAAATGGCCATGATTTGATCCTTCATTTTCCATTTGTTTGATAATTTTCTTGTTTAGGAACCCTAAAACCCTAGAAAACTTGTGAAATTCATAACTTGAACTTGGTTAGGAGTTGAAACCTCTCCTTTGGGCATTGGGTTAATATAGGATTAGGGGTCCTTTGAGTGGCATTTTCAATTTTTTATCTTAGGGTTTGCTTCTGATTTTGATTTTTGTTTGTTGCATTGATCATAAACCCTAATTTGGGTTACCATATGCATCCATCTTGCATTCTCTTGCATAACATGACTTGCCATGACATTCCATGCTTCCATGTGATTCATTTGACATCATAAGACATATTGAAAGCATGTTTGATCATTGCATCATGTATTTGCCATGTTGTATGCCATGTGCACTTCATAACTTTTCATGTATGTCCTTGCTTCTTAACTTGCTTCATTTGCATTCATAAGCTTGTATGATCATTTCCATGTGCTGCTTCATGTTTGTAGCATCTCATAACATCATTAGCATCATGTAAATGCTTCTGGTTTTGTTTCTCACCATGTCATCTCATCCCATTTTGCATTGCATTGCATTTCTTTTCTAACCCTTCAGGTGGTAAGTGATTTTGGGAAGTGAATTTGCCTTCACTTCTCATAACTTTTCTTTTCATCCCTCTTGCATCCATTGCTGCATTTTTATATGTGTTTGAGTTTGAGCTTGCTCATTCCTCTTCTTCTTACTTTCTTTCTTCAAGTGACTTGACTTCTTGAATGAAGCAAGTTGCTTTGCTTCTCTTGATCCTTTCATCTGCTTCCTGGTGGTTCCATTGAAGATCTTCTTTTGCAAACCTCACAAACCTTAGGAACAACCAAGCATGACAATTACTAGGGCTTTGATTAGTCTCCCCCCTTAGTTTTACCTTTGTGTCTCTTTTGAGTCCTCTCTTCTTATCTCATAATCAGGGACTAAACCCTAAAGGCTTTAAGGCTTTGTGATTAAGCTTATGACTGCATCCTTCTCTTAGGATGGAGTGTATAACTTTAATCCTAAGTGTTAAACCCTTAATGTGTTTATATCTCTTAATCAATCCACTTAATAAGTATCAAGACATCACACTTGTAACTTGGGCCTTGCATTAGGGTTCTAATTCTTCCTTAATTGGTTAAGAAGGACTAACCCTAGTGTTAATGGACAAGTCCCCCTCAAGTTGTCTTACAAACCCTAAAAATCACTTCATCATCATATCACCAAATAAAATCCACTTAATCAAAGGCTTGTTTTGTCATGAGTTTAATCCCTAATCATGGATTAAGTTGAGGAGCTTTCCTCAGCTTAAACATTCTCATCTATTATCCTTCTATTAGGATGGTATAATGAGTCTGTTTAATCCTTGATTATGGCTTAACCTCATTACTTAACACCAAACAAAAACACCAAAAACATCTAAATAATCACAAGTAGGTTAATGATCTTAATCCTACACCAAAGGTGATTAAGTGTGAGAATCTGACTTCACACTTAAGGTATTCTCATTACCCCTAATCAGAGGGAAGATGTGATGAGTTTACTAACCCATTGGTTTAGACTTAAGCTCATTAACTTATGACAAACCTTCAAAAGCAATAAAATACTGAAAACATAAAAAACAAACAATAATCGTCTCCTTCGGGATTCTTTTCTCATCATCTTCATTCACAAACGAGAACTTGCTTCTTCCGTCTAATGCAAGACAGTTTGCATCTGTGCCAGACAGATCATACACTTGAGCATAGGCAAGTAAGCAGTTCACCAAGTCAATCCACCTTTCAGTCTCTTTGGGTCGAACTACGGTGTTCTGACTTCCTCATTGCACGAGAGGATACGTAGGCATAACTTAATAGTTATCGAACAAAAGTCTCTGTATATTCCCCCTCTTCTAGCTTCATTCTTTAGCCTCGTCATCATGAGCATTTCATCTTTGTTCTTACACTGACACATCATTTATACACTTCACACTTCTTTTACACTGACACCTGTACATCCTTTTCCAGCTCTTTTATACACAGATTGCACTGACACTACCCCTTTACAACACAAATCTTTCAAGCGTGGATCCCGTCGAGTACGACGGACAATCTAGGTGCTAATACCTTCCCAGGTTGTAACCAACCCCCTTTCTCAGTTTCTCTGGTTCGCAAACTGTCTTATCCATCTTTTCTAGGTTTATGCAGCATTACCTTTCCTCCGGGATAAAAATGCCTAGCTGGCGACTCTATTCATCTCCAGTGAGTTCACGGCTGTGTGTCCTCATTGTCCCTCTCGCCGACCGTTCGCGCTTGTACCGGGATGCAAATCTTTGGGAGCGACAACAGACAACTTTGATTGTACATTCGAAGACTTGATGGATGATCTACCCGTATGGGAATCCTATCAGGGAAATCTGAGAGACCTGCAACGTTATCTCGATGAGTTTGCAAGGATTGCAGAACAAGACTTCCTCAACTTTGCACCACCAGAAGTTAATGCATTACTGAAGATAACTCCATAACTCCCACAGAAACGTGGGACACCTTGGGGCAACCAAGTGGAAAATATGATTATCTCATAAAATACACTGCTCCTGCAAGTTCTCACATCGATATCAAAGACATCTAATCAATTGGATGAGAAGAATCTCCTGAGAGCATCAATGAAGAAATAAATGACAATTTCTCGCACGATCAAGCTGCATGAAAAGAAGACTCTGCAGATCCTCCTTCACCAGAAATTAATGTCATCACAAAAGCTACTCTGGGAAGACAAGTTCCCGAGTTCTGTATCTCCAACGGAGTTTTTTATGATTGGGTCTCTGTTGATGTCCCGAACATCGTTCACATTCCAAAGTAATTACTCAGTTTTATTTTGACCTTTCATCTCGCCCAGATGACAAGGAATGTTTTATAGGGTTTACTTGTTGTAAAGTATTCTCTTCACTTAGCCTAAAGTGACAGAGTTTTGTTTTATAGGGTTGTGTGTAATGCCCCGATTTCGTAATTTAATTATTTAATTAATTATTATGATAATTATGCAATTTTTGGTGCATTTGTTGTGGTGTTGTGGTGATGAGATTATTTTGTTTAATGGTCATATTGAAAAATGCAAACTATATTATTTAAATATTATTAGTTAATTAAAATAAAAAATTAGAAGTATAAGGGGTATAATGGTTTTTTGTGGAGAGTTAGTAAGGGTAGAAGGGGAAAAGCATATTTGGGGTCCTAGGGGTAAGTTTGACAAAAAGGAAGTTGAAGTTGGGAATACGATCAGTTTTACGATCGCTTTTGGGAGAAAGGAGAGAAGAGGTCTGAAAATAGAATAAGAGAAGCCAAGGTTGAAGAAGTTCCTAGGGAGTTTTTGTGAAGACCGTAGAAAAGCTTCACTCTAAGGTATGAGGAGTATTGCATTTCAATGTTCTTGATGTAGAGTTTAAGTATTGGGGATAATTGGGGTTTTTAGGGAAAACATAGGAATTTATGAGTAGAATTGAGGAATCATTGATGATCTGTTATGCATTGTATGTTGTAAATGATGTTTATGTGCACTTATAGGTTCTGTTACTGAATCGGTGAATAAAATGATGAAAAACTGTGTTTTTAGGGTGAAAAGTCGTAGCAGAATTTGCTATCATCGCCGACTGGAAATTCTGAGTTTCGGCTAGCTCGCTTAGCGAGTAACAAAAACTAGTATTTTCCCCCAACCTGAGAGGAGGCCGCTTAGCGAGCGATGAGGTCGCTTAGCGAGCCCTGGAAGTGAAAAAGTAGTGATTTAAATTCAGAAAATTGTATAATGAGGTGTAGATAGGATGTATTGATGTTGTCATGTGTTATGCTTGTTGCCACGATTTCTATTGATGTTTTAGCGGGTATTTATGATAGAAATGAAGATAAGATGTAGGTTAGTATATGATGCTTATTAACATGAATGGTGATGCAAATGTTGAATTATGTTGATAATGTTGAATTAGTGTATCGTTGCATTCATGGCATACTTAAGGCTGAAAGAGATGCTAATAAAAAGCATGTCGATGATGTCAATGAAACTACTTGCCTCATGCTGGCTACCATGAATTCTGAATTGCAAAAGCAACATGAAAACATGGCAGTGTTCGATATGATCGAACATCTAAAGATGTTCTATCAAGAGCAGGCAAGGCATGAGATGTTTGCAGTTTCAAAAGCCCTTTTTCAATCCAAGCTAGCCGAGGGAAACCCTGTAGGTCTCCGTGTACTCAAGATGATTGGGTATGTGGAGAATCTTGAAAGATTGGGGTTTCCCCTCTAAAAGGAGCTTGCAACTGATTTGATCCTGCAATCGTTGTCGGAGAGTTTTGGTAAATTTGTCCTTAATTTCAACATGAATGGTATGGACAAATCTCTTCCTGAATTGCTAAGCATGTTAAGAAATGTTGAGTAAAATTTGAAGTCAAAAGGGAAATCCATTCTGATGGTCAGTAATGGAAAGAAACAAAACAAAAGGGCCACCAAGCAGGGTGGTAAATGGAAAGGCAAGGAAGTTTCCAAACCCAAACATATTGCACCTGTTTTGAAGCCTATTAGAGACATAACAAAGGAAGATACTTGCTTCTATTGCGGTAAGACCAGGAATTGGAAGAGAAACTTCCCAAAGTACCTGGAAGATAAGAAGAATGGAGTGGACACTTCAACATCAAGTATTTTTGTTATATAAATAAATTTATCTACTTCAACATCATAGATATTAGATATTGGATGTGGTTCTCATATTTGTGCCAATGTGCAGGGGCTAAAAGAGGTAGAGATTTGGCAAAAGATGAAGTTGACCTATGAGTTAACAATGGAGCAAAGGTTGTTGCTCTAGCCGTATGAACTTATGTTTTGACTTTACCTAGTGGCTTAATAATTCAGTTAGAGAATTGTTATTATGTACCTGAAATTAGTGGGAATATTATTTCCATTTCTTGTGTTGGACAAGTTTGGTTTTTCATTTATAATAAAGAACAATTGTTGCTTTATTTATTTAAATGATAGATTGTATGTCCTTGATCTTGAAATGCCAATTTATAAAATTAATACTAAAAGGATGAAACCTAATGAGTTAAATCCATGTTACCTTTGGAATTATCGTTTAGGCCATATAAATGAGAGGTGCATCTCCAAACTCCATAAAGATGGACTCTTGGATTCTTTTGATTACGATCCATATGATACATGCAGATCTTGTTTAATTGGAAAGATGACAAAGTTCCCATTCACAGGAGAAGGTGAAAAGGCTAATGATCTTTTGGTCCTCACACATACTGATGTATGTGGACCACTAAACACACCATCCAGAGGAAGTTTTCAATACTCTATCACATTTACTGATGATTTCAGTAGATATGGTTATGTGTATTTAATGAAACACAAATCTGAATCTTTTGAAAAGTTCAAGGATTTCATGAATGAAGTACAAAACCAATTAGGTAAGAATATTAAAACTCTTCGATCAGATCGAGGCGGTGAATATTTAATCCTAGAGTTTGTTGACCATCTAAAAACGTGTGGGATTCTATCCCAACTCACTCCTTCTGGAACACCACAAAGGAATGGTGTATCTGAGAGAAGAAATTAAACCTTGTTAGACATGATCCAATCCATGAGGAGTCACGCTGATCTTCCAAACTCCTTTTGGGGACATGCACTATTGACAACAACTTACACACTTAATTGTGTTCCATCCAAAAAAAGGTAGAAAAGACACCATATGAGATATGGAGTGGTAAGAAACCACATATGTCTTATATGAAGATTTAGGGTTGTGAAGTTTATGTGAAATCACAAATTTCAACTAAGCTTAAGCCTAAATCTGACAAATGCTTATTTGTGGGGTATCCTAAAGAAACAATAGGATATTACTTCTACAATCCTTCTAAGGGCAAAATGTTTGTCGCTCAAACTGGAGTCTTCTTGAAAAGGGACTTTATTTCCAAAGGAATCAATGGGAGGAAAGTAGAGCTTGAAGAAATTCAAGAATCACAAAGCATTGATACACCTATAGAGGAATTAGAGAAGGAATCACAAATAGTTGTGGAAGAGAAACCTGCTCAAGTAGAACAAGACCAGCGTAGGTCGAGCAGGATACGTCACCAACCAGAGAGATAGGGATATCTCATAACTGATCAAGGTGATGTATTACTCATGGATCAAGATGAGCCTGTGACCTACCAAGAGGCCATAACTGGTCCTGAGCCTGGGAAGTGGCTAGAAGCCATGAAATATGAAAGGGATTCCTGTACACAAACCAGGTTTGGACCTTGGTAGAACCTCCTGTAGGAGTTAATCCTATAGGATTCAAGTGGGTCTTCAAAAAGAAGACTGACATGGATGGTAAGGTACATACCTATAAGGCAAAACTGGTTGCTAAAGGTTATAAACAAATTCATGGGGTAGACTATGATGAAACATTTTCACCAATTGTAATGCTTAATTCTGTTCGGATTTTACTTGCTATCATTGCATATCATGATTGTGAAATATGGCAGATGGATGTCAAAACTGCTTTCCTTAATGAGAATCTTCTTTATATTGTGTACATGACACAACCTGAAGAATTTGACATACCTGAAGAAGCTCAAAAGATATGCAAGTTACATCGATAAATCTATGGATTGAAGCAAGCTTCCAGAAGCTGGAATCTTCACTTATGAAACTGTAAAACAATATGAATTCATAAAGAATGAAGATGAGCCTTGTGTCTACAAGAAGGTTAGTGGGAGCATGATCGTTTTCCTGATATTATATGTAGATGACATATTACTCATTGGAAATGATATCCCTACCTTGCAACAAGTAAAACTTGGTTAGGGAAATGCTTTTCTATGAAGGACCTTAGTGAAACAAATTAGGAATCAAGATCTATAGAGATAGACCACAAAAACTGCTTGGCCTAAGTCAGAGTACATACATAGATAGAGTGTTGAGACACTTTAATATGCATGATTCCAAGAAATGATTCATACCTATGCAACATGGCATATGTCTATCAAAAACACAATCCCTTTCAACTAAGGAAGAAAGGGATCGCATGAATAAGATTCCATATGCATCTGCAATAGGATCTATCATGTATGACATGTTAAGTACTCGACCAGATGTCTCATATGCTTTAAGTGCAACTAGTAGGTACCAATCTGATCCCGGTGATACTCATTGGATAGTTGTCAAGAATATCCTTAAGTACTTAAGAAGGACTAATGACTCATTCTTGATATATGGAGGTCAGGAAGAGCTCACAGTAATTGGTTACACCAATGCTAGTTTCCAAACAGATAAGGATGACTTTAGATCACAATCTGGTTATGTGTTCTGCCTATATGGTGGTGGTGTGAGTTGGAAAAGTTCAAAGCAAGAAACAGTTGTTGATTCTACATCTAAGGCCGAGTACATTGTTGCCTAAAATGCAGCAAAGGAAGTTGTTTTGATCAAGAAGTTTATTAGTGAACTTGGCATAGTCCCTAGCATTATGGATCACATTGATCTCTATTGTGATAACAAAGGTGTCATCGTACAAACTAAAGAGCCTAGATCTCACCAATGATCTAAACACATACTTATGAGTTATCATCTCATTCAAGATATAATAGATCGTGGAGATGTGAAGATATGCAGAGTACCTGCACTTGACAATATTGCTGACCCACTAACAAAACCTCTTGCGCAGTAGAAGCATGATGGCCATACTAGATCTATGGGTATTAGGGTTATGCCTAATTGGCTCTAGTGCTAGTGGGATATTGTTGGTGTAAGCCCTAGAGGTCAATACGTTTGGTACTTTTGTCGAATTATTTATTAATAATAAAAGACATTTTTTTATTATGTTTGTTTTTCCAAAATGATAAAGTCCTTAGAATAACTAGTTTGTTTAATGAAATATTAAGTGTGACTTAATCATGAGATTCCATTAAACATAAGGACATTATTCTTAAGTATCCATAGTCGAGCTTTAATGTGAAATTGGATAGTCTTAAAGCATTAAAACTATTATGTAGATAGACTGATGATCACATCTCATGGATCCTGGATAAGGAGTTATCAAGTCTTAACATAGGTATGAATATTAGGAGTAATATCTATACTGGATTGACCCACTATGAGAGTACTACATAGAATGTTATGCAAAGTGTCATAAGTTACTCTCATGGTGATAATAGTGTATACCACCCTTTCGAACTGAAACTACTATGGACCCTAGATGTTTAGTCAAGTACTTTATTGTTGATCAAATATTGTCCGTAACTGGATGATCATAAAGATAATTGATGGGTACTTCACAAAGCATGTTGATGGACATGAGTAACCTAGATAGAATTTGCATATCCTGCATAACAAGATAAATATCTAAGGGCCCAGTATTGAACTAGACAAGGATGACACAATACATGTCTTGTGTTCAATATAGAAATTAGGAAAAAAGGGTAATTGTACACACAAGTAATATCACAAAAGGTTTTGTCAGATCACATAACAATTTTGTGACTTGGTAGCAGTGATTTGTTCCTAAATACCGCTCACTATTTATTATGATAAATACATGATTTAATATAATTACCAACGTTACGAAATCCTACAGGGTCACACACATAAGAAAAGTTATAGAAGAGGTAGAGTAAATAAGGAACACCGTAAGGTACAATGCACTTAAATAAATATGCAACACCGTAAGGTACGGTGCACTTAAGTGGAATACGGAATATGGTAAGATATCATGTGCTTAAGTGATAAATGGTACATCATAAGATATGGTGTACATACACTTAAGTGGATTTTCTTTTTGCTTGTAGCCCACACAAGTAGTTCAATAAATAGAACCCTTGTGCATAAGCAAAAGAGTTGTTGAAAATTGTAGCTGTATTCTATTTTTCTCTCCCTCACTCAAAACCTTCAATCGTAATCAGCTAGCACTATAATTGAAGGAAGTTGTTCGTGTGGACTGAGTAGAGGCGTTGTTCATCGTACAATGCTCGTGATCATTCATCGATTCAGAATCAAAGGTTTCATCGCTACAAGAGGTAACCTTTCTATTATAGATCATGATCTTTTGTAAGGATTGCTAAAGGAAATTTTTTATTTTGAGTTGCGTTTAGATTGCAAATTTCCCTTCATGAAGGTCCTTTGTGCTCCCGTGGTTCGCGGGAGCGATCATCCTTTCTTTTGTCACCTCTCCGACATGATGTCGAGGAGTCTTCATTTTTTTAGGGTTTGGCATCCTCCTGATGCCTCGTGTCGCGGGCAGTATTAGTTGCCTCTTTCTCCTCGTATTGTATATATGTTTGGGCTTTGAGGAGAAAAACATCAAGTGTGGTTGGTGTTTCGATGCCAACGGCCTATGCAAAGTCACTGCGGGGGCGAAGCCCGCATTCGAGGAGGTACTTCTTCATGTCGTCGGTGGTCGAGACTTGAACGACCTCCTTATTGAACCTTTCAATGTAGGCTCACAAGGATTCATCATTGCCCTAGACTATCGCCTCAAGAGAGGCCTCAGTTTTGGGATGTCGACGAGAGGCGCTGAAGTGTCAGGAGAATGTTCTTCTGAGCTGCCTCCAGGAGGTGATGGAATCATAGGGGGGCTCTTGTACCAAGACATTGTTCCCTTTATGAGCGTTGCCGGGAATAGTCGATATTTGATGGCTCCCTAGATGCCTCGATTGTCGAGGAAGGCGTCAATATTCTCTATATGTTCGTCTGGATTAGTAGTTCCATCATAGGACCCCAGAGGAGGAGGCTTATCCAAACCCTTTGGCAACCTTGTGGACATGATCTTTTGGGAGAGGGTCCACGTGGTTCCTCGTCGTCACTATAGTCTTAGGAGATGGAGCGGGAGCGGTTATCTTTTTGTCGTCGCGGGGACGGCGATCTTGAGTGGTTTCTTGCACCCTCTGGGGATGGTCGAGTCCTAGTCTGGAGTGTCCTCCTCGTCTTTCTGGCTTTTGGGGATCGATGTCGTCGAGGATACGATCGAACCTGTTTCTTGATGGATCCAGACTCTTCTCGGCGTTAGCGGTTCTTTCTTCGTTCAGGTGAACGACACGGGACTTGCGGGGTCTTCTTGGCGGGGAGGTGGATCTGGGATGTCGGGCATCCTCCAGGGCTTCTATTCTTTCGCATTTGCGCAAGATCAAAAGGTTCGTTTGATTCATAGTCTCGACCAACTCAGCAAGGGTCAGATTGATTTCCTCAGGGATGGGAATGAGAGAAAGAACAGCAGGAGTGATCTCTGGTTCGAGGATTGGTTCAGGTGTCGAGGAGGTGGTGCGTCCGTCTTATAGAAAACGGTTTGGCTCCCTGAGCGGGGGGTTGGTTCTATCGCTTTCCCGTTGTTTGACGGGGGTGTTGGTAACAATTCGGGCATCAACTGCATCGTCGCGGTTAGCCATATCGAGAATTTAAATTGAAGTGTTTTGGTCTTAACGATTCGAGGATGAAAGACGAGGAAGCAAGTTTCTCACAGACGATGCCACTGATCGTTCATGTAGATCAGAATTTGAAGTGGGTCACGGACATTGATGATGATGCTCGGTCGTCGAGGAGAGAATGAGGTATACATGCAAGACACTCTGATGCCAAAGTAAGACATGGCTGAAGAATGAGCAAGTACGAGAAAGTGAGTTATAAGAGTGAATATTGGATATCTGGCCCTTTCATATGAAAGGGTTTATATGCCCCCCAGCGTTTGGCTATTTGTCCCTATTTTGGACATGGATCGTGGATCCCCTAGAAATAGGTAACTGACAGAAACTAGCCGTTAGGACGAGCAAACCTGCTCGGATGTGATGCCAGTCGGGCAGAAGATGAACCGAGCAGGAGTTATCCTTGGTTGAATCTGGGTAACTTCCCCTAGGTGTCGGGCAGAAGTCTGAAATGAGCAGGGGAGTCCGACCACGGTTAACCTTGATCAACGAGGCCTCCCCGGCTAAGGAGCATAAATCCAATGGGTCCCTTTGATATTGAATTATTGGGTCATCCTGAATATAGGAGTGAATTGGACTATGCCTAATCATTGGACCAGTCCGGAACAATACCTTTATTTCTTAATTCATTTTTTATTGGAATTCTATTCCAAAACACCTTCCAACCAAAAAGTAAAATCCTATTTGGAACCTTCAACCTCCATAATAATTTAAAAACACTAAATTGTTCCTCTTCAAAATACACATCAGAATGATCTAGCAACATCATGTTATAAATCAATTTAACAGAAAAAGCACAGGTCTGCTACTGTCAAGCAACTGAATATTCTCCATTGAGACACCAAAATTACCCCAATCTCAAATACCATTCGCCTAAATTCCCATTTCACTAATCTTTCAAAGAACTTGATTGGTACAATTCCTGAAACAAAACAGCCAAGGGACTAAACTTGGTCCAATTAGCTAGCCAAAATAGTGTATCAACACCAGACTCCTCTAATGCTGGATCAGGATCCTCTCCTTTTTTTTCTCTCCAATATCCACCATTGATATTTCTTCAGTACTTTTTTTTCTTCGTATGATGAAATATCAATACTTTTTCTTCTTCATATGATTAAGCCCCGCAAATCTTACTTACCAGTTTGATTTGATCTTTTAAAGAGGAAAAATCAATTTTAAAAGTATAAAATTGATTTTAAAATTATTAAAAGTGTAAAATTGATCTTAAAAATTATTGAGATGTTTAGTTCTTTTAAAATAGACTTGATTCTACCTCTAAAATTAATTTTATTTGAAACTAAAATTTATAACTTCCAAATTTAAATGATATTTTTACATTGAAATTTATCATTCAAAATTCTCTTACATAAATATATCCAACATAAATCAATTATTACAAACTAAATTATGATAAAATCGATTCTACCAAACTCGTTTCTTTCAAAATCAATTTGTCTACCACAAATCCAAACACACGCATCATCTTATTTAGTTTTTACATACTCTTCCTATCATAAAAAGATTCAGATATATAATCTTATATTTAACCAAGAGAAAATTAATTCTTATATTCACCACCACGAAATCAAAAATATATTACGTAGGAATAATTGAATGTTACGTAGGAATAATTGTTGATTGATAATAAAAAAAAAACTTATGTTAATTAGTAATTATTTTGCAGCTATGATTTTCTCACTAGAGTAGAAGAAAAATTACAATAAAATAATAGAAGAATTTTTTTTTTTTTCAGTAAGATTTTAAAATAATCTAACATTTTGCATATTTAAGGAGTTTTTCATTAACTATAATTATTTTATTTTTTAAAAAGTACATATCCATCTGAGTAATTTCAAACAAGACAAGCCTTTTATAAAGTTTCTATACACCCAAGTGTTATCCATATAAGTAAAATATCATACACGGACCTCTTACTTATGGTCCGGTCCATATTCAAGTTTTTATACCTTTTTAGAGGAAGTTTGATATAAAAATGACTGTTTATAATGAAGTGTTTATACAACTGAAAAACATCTAGCTATAAATGAATATTATGTCAAATATCATGCTGGATTTTTGAACAACAAAAATATATGTTCTGTATTAAGAATGTCTTGTAGGGCAAGTCCTATGCAAGAGCAACAAGCTCTACCGCACAGAACCCTAAATAATAGAGGATCCAAATTTTTTAAAAGATATAATTTTTTTCATTAATATTAATAAATATATAAAAAAAGTATTATATAAAAATTCAATAAAATAAAAAATATTATGAAACTTACATTAACAAAAATGAGATAGATCAAATGTTAATATAATTATAATTAAATTAATTTTAATTAATATATAATTATACTTTTCTATTATTTTTTATTATTTTAATTGATTTAAAAAAAAAATGGGCCTATTTTTAAAAATTAAATGGGGCCTCTGGATTTTTATTGGGCCGACCTGATGTCTTCAAACCAAATATGTCAGTTAACTATGCAATCCAGGTTTCTGGGTGGATTTATAGAGCACCATTGATAACTACTCAACCCAATTATAATAATATGATAAAATTTCATATGATGGGTAGATATATGGTTGCACCATTAAAAATATTACAACAGTCAAAAACGAAACAACAAGTGGCTGCCGAAATCAGATGTGATTCTCAATAACCAACAATGTATCAAATTAAATGAAATGGGTTCACTTATCGAGGAGGAGGAGGCGGTGGTGGAAGGTTTGATTTTGCTAACCCCACCCATGTAACAATGCCAACAGCCAAGATTATCCATCCAAATATGTCATATTTCAGATCACTGTCTTTCTTTTTCTTTTGAGTCTGAAAAAAATAACCATATAAATTAGGTGAAAAATGAGCAAGGTAAAAAATGAAGAACAGAATCTCCATCGCCTTATTAAAAATACAGCGCATATTTATCAGAAAATAACAACAGTTCAAGATCCAATAATAAACCAGACAGAAGAATACAATAATAAAAAAAAAGAGTTAAATGTGTTTATAGTCCCTATAAATATCTCAATTTTGGTTTAGTCCCTATAAAAAAACGTCGAGTTTTAGTCCTATAAAATTATTTTAACATGTAGATTTAGTCCCGGTAGAAGAACTAAAACTGCATGCAATAGTAATTTTATAAAGACTAAAACTCGACGCTACAGGGACTAAAACTGCATGCAATAGTAACTTTATAAAGAACTAAAACTAGACGTTTTTATTATAGGGACTAAAAATAAAAATTGAGATATTTATAAAGACCAAACACATATTTAACCCTAAAAAGAAATGAACATTTGAAAAACATAATATTTAAAGAAAAAAAAAAACAATGAATTCTAGTTAACTCTTTTATTTTATTGCAAAAACACTTTCCGAAAGTGACCGAATTCTAGTTAACTCTTTTATTTCATTGCAAAAACACTTTTCGAAAGTGTTTGCCATCATAGAACATTTCAGTTCCATACATCAAAAGAATATTTTAACTTATATTACTATGTCTCATTGCAAAAACTGTTCATTAACATTGTCTTGCATTGCAAAAAACAGTTCATTAACATTGTCTTGCATTGCAAAAACAGTTCATTAACATTGTCTTGAATTGTATTTACTACAAGAAGAAGAAAAAAAGTAGAAAGAACAGCAAAGTAAAGACAAACAACAGTAACTTTTATGTATTGTTGTTACCTTTGCACCAGAAGAAGAAGAGGGCCCGGCCGACCCTGCTGATTGCTGACCTAATCCATGCTTATGGATTTCTACATGTAGCTCGGGAGCCTTAAAAAAGGTATCAGTAAATGAAAAGGTTCAGTGACTAGTTTAAGACAAATTGATTTCTTTAATGAAAAAGCAAGATTACATAGTAAGCAAGAAAGAATGCACGAGAATGAAAAACTATATACCCTCTCAAAAGACCAAAAAACGGAAAACTGTGAGAAATGTAGAGAGGAACAGCATAGCTTAAAATAATTGCGTCATGACAGAACATACCTTAGCAGTGACTTCCAATGATTTGCGGTAAAGTTCATTTGAAGGGTCCTATATAAAACAAAAATCACTCTTACAGGGTATTTTTACAAGCCAACAAGTAAAATACTTCCAACACTTCAATCATAAATTTATTGATACTGTTACTGATACTGACTGAACTAAAACTGTACCTCATCAACAGCTTGTTGAAAGTACACGGCTGCCCTGTCAAAATGAACTTTAGCTTCCTCCGGGTCTGGGTTTAAAAATGCTTGTGAAGTGAGAGCATTTCCCAGGCACCAAAGAGCATCATGCTTGTTGGGATTCAGAGAAATGGCCTCCTCAAGCTTTGAAATAGCCTCTGCAAATCAAGTTTTTCAAGTGAGAAATCCACAAAACACAAATGAATTTCAAAATCAAAAGTTCAAGAATAACCATCAGATATGCTGGAGTCAAAATATGAGTCAATGTAGTCAGCTAAAACCATTAGATACAAAATCGAACAACTCAAATTTTAGTTTTAGTAAATCAGACTCAGAAGAGAAACTCGAAATATGAACCATCCAATTGTCATCCATCTGTTTCAATTAATGGACAGCAAACAACACGTTTCTGGATTCAAACAGATCCATCCTCTCAGGTCAAAATTGTGAATATTGCATATTTATGTCTCTCTTAGCCATTAAAAAGGTGCAGCTGCATCCTTAAAATTCATAAATACTTACACCCCAAGAGAGCCAATACCCAATTCAAATTTCACATGATATGATCCTATAAAGTTTTAATACGACATTCATTGCCCCACATCATTTTAATAAAAATTCAGCACATCACATCTTCTCCGAGTTTAAAGACTAAAAAATAAAATAAAAACACCCCACTATATCACATGTTCAAACATGACTCAAAACGCTTTAAACAAAAACCTTCATATTTTCTCTCTAAAATAATGTAAGTAAAATCAACTAACATAAACTTAGAGCATAGAGAGTAAGCACCTTGGGTCATCTTCTTTGACTCGGGAAAATTCTGAAACTGAGACAACTCTAACAAAGCTCCACCCCATCTTGTCAAATTCTGCAGATTCAAAAAACAAAAATTATACACAATTTGCAACACCAAGACTCATCCATATGTACCAAAAAATCAACTAAATTTCCAACATCAAGACTCATACATATGTACCAAAAAAATCAACTAAATTTCCAACATTAAGACTCATCCATATGTACCCAAAAAAATCAAATACTAAATTATCTATATGTAACATAAAAATTCCAAAAATATCTCAGAAACTCAATTCAACTATATGTACCAAAAAAAAAATTCCAAAATTTATACTACACAAATTTGCAACACAGGAACTCATCCATAACTACCAAAAATTATACACAATTTCCAATGCAACAATTCACCCATAGCCTGTGCCAAATCAATAACAACAACAACAACAACAACAACAGAAACAGATTTATCTGAACAACCACCAAAACAAATGGATCCATCAAAAGAAAGTTTCTTAATTTCACAATAAAAATGGAAGAAAAAAAAAAGAAATTTATTTAGGAGGAAATAGAGACGAACGTCAACATCGAGAGGGTTGGCAACGTATTCAGCTTCAGCAGTTTTACGAGCGTGCTCGAAGAACAAAAGGCGATCGAATTCGTTGGATTGCAAATCCATGGAATCGCCTTCTTTGATTTTGGGGTTTCTAGGGTTTTGGGTTTTGGGTGTTGTTTGAGGTTAGGGACTATTGAGCAGTGGTGATACTGATATATGGAACTTTACTACTTTAACTTTTTTTTTTTTTTTAAACGGTGTGTTTTAATTATTTCATTTATAATAAATAAAATGTTTAATTATAATTTAGGTCTTCATATTTTATTTTTATTTTTTACTTTTGATACCCTATTTTAAAACCTATTATTTTGGTCTTTATTTTAATTTTTCAGTTTCATTTTAGTTTCCTCTTTATTTTAAGTATTTTCTTAATGGCGTGGTTTGTTTAAATGTGATGTGGCAATTACATGTCATCTAAGTGCAAAGAACTCATCAAATATATTTTCCACATAATATTAATGAAATAATAATTTAATGGAGATTTTATAAAACCCTAAGATTCACGTGCCTCCTTCATTTTCTTCTTTGCAACTCTTCTTCCTCAGTCATCTTCTCAAACCCATAATCATTTCTTCTTCACATAAAATCCTAAGATTCACGTACCATTTCTTATTCACACTCTTCTTCACAAACTGTGGTGTCTCAATTCCAAACATGCTTGAAACGAATTTTTCGTCTTCCTCAACAAACCAATCTGGTATAAGAAGAAGAGGGAAAATAGATGTTGGTGTGAGCTTGAGTCACCATTGATGACGTCATGGACTTATGATAATCCCGGAAGAAGATTTCATGGATGTAGTAATTTTGTGGTGATGTGAAAAAAAGGATGCAATTATTTTTAATGGGTTGATGAAGACATGAGTACCCGTGCAAAAGATGTGATTAGATAATTGAAAGAGAAAAATGAAAAGCTAATGGATGTGATTAAGGACTTCAAGAAAAGTGAAGATTTGTTGAAGATGAAGATTAGGTTTATATCTTATTTTGTGGTTTGTCTGTGATGTTTGTGTTTTTAATTGTGTTTGCATTAGTTGCAACACATTTACACAAATGATGTAATCTGAAAAAAGGATGTAGTTTATGTTTATGCAGTTTCAAATGATGTAATCTGAAATTCTGATGTAGTTGTTTTCTATGTAATTGGATAATGTTATATATGTTGCATCAATTGTGCTTTGTGTTATATATCAGTTGTTAACGTTATATCACTTTAGTGTTATATCAGTTGTTAATATCAATGTTATATCACTTTGTTAATGTTATATCACTTTAGTTGTTAATGTTATATCACTTTGGTTATATATCAGTTGTGTTTTGTTGCATCATGATAATTCAGTTTCTATACCAGTTTGGTTATATATCAGTTGTGTTTTGTTATATCACTTTGGTTATATACCAGCTGTGTTTCAAAAGATGTTATACCAGTTCATGATACTTATGTGTTATGGCCAGTTCTTGTAATAGAAGTTTCAAAAGATATTATATCATTCATGATAATAGAGGTTATACCATTTTTGGTCTTACATGAGATCTTTCAAAACATGGTCATTACATAATAGAAGTTGGTGATTACATAGACTTTTTCAAAACATGCAGCACACATTAAACTAAATGACCTTAAAACTAAATTGTTTGGTCATTTCAAAAAGTAAACATTAAACTAAATTATTTTTGAGTTGGTGGTGGTGCTTGCGACCCTCCATCTATAACAGTTTGTCCTGCTTTGCCCGACTTGTCATTCTTGTTTTTTTCTTTTTTGTTGCCACCTTTAGGAATCGCTCTTTCCGCAACTCGCTTCCCTTTACATGTCAGCTTGTTATGGCCAAAACTCCCACATTTCTTGCACTTGACAGTTTGAAGAGTTCTAGGAAGTGTATTTCTTGTCCTTGGTTCATCATTCACGTTGTTGTGATTCTTCTTTGGACGACTGATAGCTCTCCGCATCATTGGAGGGTTGATTGGGTGAGAAACTGTTGTAGGCCATAGTTGTGGGCCATTGGTTGGCATAATAATATGGATATAAGTTGTCATCACAGTAGATTTTCTACAAAATATAACATACATTAGTATGATGACAGTGGGTAATCATAGCATAGCAGACATTAAGAAGTGATACATATAGTATGATGACACATAATCTTCAAGCTCCTTCTTGTTAAACCATATGCATGCAATAACATGACAACATGGAATTCCACTTAAATCTCACTTCCTACATCCACATTTCTTTTGCAGCAAGTTAACAACATAAGTCTCAACACCATTTGAAACCCCGAATATAGCAAAGTCATCATCTGAATGCCATGTTGCAATCCATCCCTATGCTGCCCTCTTATTTTTTCCAAGATTTGTTGGATGTTAGGACATACCACACCTTTGTACCTACCTAATTTCTCCTTTTGAGTAGAAATTCTCACAGTTATGTAATGTTAGGACATACCATGATTGTTTGATGTTTGCCACATCACCTTTAAACAAGCCACATCATTAAAAAAATACTTAAAATGAAAAGGGGACTAAAATCAAACTGAAAAGTTAAAATAGAGACCAAAATAGTGATTTTAAAATAGGGGGATCAAAAGTAAAAAAAAAAAGATAAAATAGGGAGACCAAAGTTGCAATTAAGCCTAAATAAAATAATAAAATTTTCAATAAATAAATTTATTAATATGATTAGAGCACTTACGGTGAATGAATATTCTTTTTGTCGTATAAAAGTTATAATATTTTCAATTTTTATGTTTCAAAATAATTGTTATTTTATGATATCATGTAGTATTATTTTTTGTTTTGGGGAATAAATTTCCATTATTTCTTAATGGTAAATGGCCTAAAAGCATGGTACAACATCACTATTGAGTTTGGTTAACTAAATGTTATCCTTGTAGTCTCTCACTTTTTTCACAAAAGTATGGTACAACATCACTATTGAGTTTGGTTAACTGAATGTTATCCTTGTAGTCTCTCATTTTTTTCACAAATCCTTAGTTCGTTAGAACCCTAATGTCCTTCAGGTTCAATATGTGCGTCATCGTGAGTGCATGGACAATGGCTTGAGTTTTTGTCGCCATAGGTTTAGGTTAATCATTCATCTGCCACGTTATCTCCATTTTAATGGTACCCGAATGCCTTTTTCCTTCCATTGTCATGTTCGCATCTGTAGTGATGATATATGTATTCCCCTTTGTATTCTTATTTTTTGTCTTTCGAGCTTCTGATTCAATCATGGTAGCTTTAGTAATTTTCCTTTTCATCGCTTGCATGTTGCTTTTGAGTTTCAAATTTGGATCAAAAGCTTGGTTCTTGTTGTTATCGGTTCTCTTTTCTTCATCTTGTTGGAGATGGTTGTTTGAGCATGTACTTTTGATGTTCCTTTTGTTATTGTTCATATCGTTCTCCTTTTACATGTTAATATTATTATTTCCTTTTTCCTAATTTTTTTTCTTCTAATTATCCTTTTGAAAGTCATTGATGGGTTTCTGCATGTTATTATGGGTCGTTGTATGCTCGCTATCAGTTCGTTGCTCTTCTGGATGTTGATAAGTTTTGTTGGTGCATGTGGTTTCGTGCTTCCTTTTGTCTTTATGCAATTTAATTTCCTTTTGTATGTGCGTTGTGTTATTTGTTTTGTTCCTAACCACACTATTTTGTGCCTTTCTCGGGTTATTAACATAATAGTAATGGTGAGTACCCTCTTTTTCTTGTTTGTTTTTGCTTTTTGTATTATTTGTTTTGTACTCTCTTTTTCTAGGATTCATAATTTGATTTGTCTCCTTGTTTGTGTTTACAGGGTAAGCCATAGTGTGTCCCTTTTTCTGATCAATTTTGTTAGTCTCCTGGTTGTTGTAGGTTTTTCCCTTGCCTTTACCTTTGTTATCAATTCTATTTTCCTTGTAATTGTTTCTGATTTTGTCTTTCTTATCATTGTTTTGATCATCATGTTGGTGCTCTTGTATGTCGAGGATGTGAATGAGTTTCTTCTAGTTAACTGCATATGGTATATAATGTTATTTATTGTTCTTGTTGCCAAAATTGAGGTGTTCATTCTCCCTAGTGCTATCATGGTGATTTGAGTTGATATTCTTAGCTGAACAACTCCCTTTAAGTCACAAAAATACAAGTTAAAAATGAAAATTGTCTAAAATAATATATATATATATATATATATATATATATATATATATATATATATATATATATATATATATATTTAAAAAACAAAATATTTCTCCACGTTTGGTTCTCGCAACCGTAAATCCGTAGTGATATATATAGTGTGTTATCCAATTTAATAAAACTCAAAATGATATTGTTGGGTATCAAACCAATGACCTTTAATCTTTACACTACAATTGTTTATTTCAATTGTGGTAATATGTAGGGCACATTCCAGTTTATTACCTCAAAAAATACAATTGCTTACACTCATATTTTATCCTTTCCCAATTTGTTTTTCTTTCTTTTGATTTTTTATTTATGCATTCTACTTTTTTTCTTTTACGACTAACTTTCTCATTTCTTATGGCCTGCCTTTTCAATACCATGTTTTAAAGCTTTTATATTGCAAACTTTCATTACTCTCTCGACTATTTTACTTCTCATTTTGTATGCTTAAACACAATATTTATATTTTTTTAAAATATTAAAATATTTGAGAGGTGATGTTGCTCTTGTCTACTCTTTAATAGATCCCTCATTGCATAAAATAACTAAAAACCAACTTTGTAATCAAAATATAAAATTAAAAAACTCCAAACCAAACCACCAAGAAACAAACAAATTTATTATTATCACTTCCTAGAGAAAAAAATACAATTTATCACCCAAGATTCAAATACTTTGCTATAATATCAAGTATTTTACTAGTATCCTTAACAACATCAACATATTTTTTAAATAAAGCTTAATCACTATCATAATCATAAAAATAATAATAATCTTTATGATCATTTCTACAATGAAGAATATTTTACAATAGTAGAGTAGTAGATGCAGCCATATCTCTATAATAATCTATAATACAGGAAAATTAGTGGTTCTGGAAAACACACAATTAACCCTCTTTAATTATCTTCCATTTCACCATTTGAGGGGTAAGTTAAGTCTAAAACTAACTAATTCCAACCAAATGATCTTTTAATTGAAATCTAACCAACCCATTTACATAACAAATGCATAATTAACCACACAAGTCAGTGGAATGGTGCCAATGTAACTAGAGTAAACTTTTAAAAAAAATAGTTTTTCAAATTTTCATGCGTGGTACATATGCTTTATCAAAAATCTCTATGTCAACCCTAACTCTCTCTCTCTCTCTCTCTCTCTCTCTCTCTTCATCTTCTTCCTTCACTCTCTCTTTCATATTATTCTTTTTTCTTCTTCCTTTTCTTCATTCTCCCACTTCTTCCTCTCTTCCGCCATTTCTTTCTTGTCTGTTTCCTCTCTTTTCTTCTTCTTAATTTCTTCTCTCTTCCTTTTATTCTCTCTTCCTTTATTGTCTGAAATTTTTTGTTGTTGTTGCAGGTTTACCTAAATTAGATTTGCAAGAGGCGGATATCATCTGATAGCTTTTCAATGTTCACTTGGTTAAAAATGCTTCTTTTCTTTCAGATTTTTCACTTTTGTTCATCTTTTCGGATTAAGAAGTTTGATTATTTTTCTATTTTTTACAAGGTAATGTCTTGATCTTCCCCATTGGTTTTTTGTTCTTTCTTTTGATATTCTCCTTTTTGGGATTTTTATCATCTTAAATTCTCATGTTTTGCTGGTGTTGCATGTGTTTATTAGTACCTCTGATCCCTATCAGCGAATTTTGTAAGTGTAAGTGTTTATGGTGAAATTTTGTAAACAAATACAAGTTTCTATTAATACTTAAGGGATCAAACTCGAAATTCTCCTTGACATATTTCTGTGCATTTATGACTTGTGGAAACCATGGTGTTATCGAAGTCAAAGTGAACTTCTTAGAAATGTTTATTGTGACCACTTGAAATAAGAAAGTTCCAGGGTGAAAACGATTTGGAAGTAAAATGCGAGTTAAGAAAAGAAAAGATTCTAAACTCGAAAGGTAAGTGAAGAAAAAACTTAAAATTGAAATGTAAGTAACATAAAATAATAGGAAATATAAAGGGAATCAGACGATACTTTCATGCATAAAAGGACTTTTAAAGTAAAATTGCTGGAATTGTATAAAATGGTGAAACACGTACGTACATCTTTCCTTACTCATTTCTCAAGACGCATGTATTTTGAGTTTGTAGAAATGTGTGTACAATTGTGGACCCTTTACAAAATGAACTTAAGTCCCCTTATAGACTACTCTAAAATAACTATCTGAAAATGGATGACTACTCTGATAGTGACACGTCTCAAATCCATGCAACGGTTTCTTCTAATAGGCTCCCACTTGATTATGAATAACTGTCTATACTAACTAGCTCTCGCCTTGTAATACCATTTGAATATCCTATATGCTTTGCTAGGCACCAAAAACTGACTATCCTCGTTGAGGTCTTCAATATCGACCATGTCCAGGTAACATATTTTATTGTATTGTCCATTGTAATAAAGAACTCCACATGTAGCATCCAAGTCAACATTGTTTCCGTTATAGTAACGAACTTCACATGTAGTGGCTGAGTCAACATTGTTTCCATTACAGTGATTAACTACAACCTTAGCCAACATAACATAGTATTCAATTTCACTAAGTCCCAAGCTCCTCACAATGTCCTTCGACCTCGTCACTTTCGACTGGTATCACACCATGTAACCTCCGATCTTGAGTCATATTAACCTTCATATGGACTCACTCTATTTTGACTTTCCACATGGCATATTTATGGTTATTCTCATTATTGCTTGCCACTTATAGTCAAGTCGAAAAAATCCAATGTAACAAATTGTCCCCCAAAAGGCCATGTTTCGATTTGCACCAAACAAGAGAGACATGGCATTTTTTATCACAATTTTTCGACATCGTTTCACTTCTACTGATGTCATCTTTATCATTACCCTTTTACAAAGCATTGTCATTTTCCAAGAGATTCACTCAAAATCTCATTATCACTCATATTTCCTAGGGAGGTGTGGGTTTTCATGTTTGCATTAACTGCTCTCACTCCCATTAATGTAGTGCTTCAAAAACCCACAAAATGATTAAATCACTCCCATACAGTCATCATGTGTCTGATCTAACACATGAACTGAAAGGTTATAAATACCCTCTCTCATCTCCTTTGTTCCTCTTCTTCATTTCATATTTTTTGTACCCTCCCTCTTTCGCATATAACTTCAAACCTTACTTCATAACTTTTCTGAGAAAACTCTCATCTTCAAACATGTCCACTAGCCAAACATTGCCTTCCAAGCCTGTTACTAGAAACAATCCATTGGACTTCATCATCCCTATAACGAGAGTTAAGAGTTAAGAGACTTCATTCCTGAAACCTAATTCGAAGATGATAAGATTGTCATTTGGGAGAAGCATATGATAATCCCTTACTTCATGGATAATAAATTGTACGCCTTCTCTTGCCCTTATCCCACTAAGAGGTCATAAGCTATAAAGATTGCATGCCTTTTCCCATGCCATTCACTTATTATGCCTTATGCATTTGAGAAACATGCCTTTGACTTATCCTTCATGGTCAAGAACAACTGCATGTTTCGGTCTACTCCACCGACTCCAACCAAATAGTATTTGGTGTGGATTAACAAGGTTCAATCCAATAAGAAGCAAGAATGGGAGAAAGTAGGTATTTATGACATGGTCAATTTATCTAGGACTGCCTATAAATATAATTTGTCCATGTTCCTAGCATCGATATTCTTCTAGGAAGGATCGACTAACACATTTCGGCTTTCTTGCGGCATGTTGATGTCGTCCTTGTTCGACTTGGCCTCTATAACAGGTTTGAATCTTGTAGGTTCGACTTTTTGTCTAACCCTAGAAACCCAACACAGGTACATTATCGAACACTTTACTTACAAAAACTTCATCCTCGACAATAATGATATTGTCAACAAAGAATTCTTTGACCAAGAACACATAGATTTTTGGATTTCTGGCTTTCTTATTATGTTTTGTGTTCAGCTCCCTACAGGTGGCTAAGAAGTTTATTCCTCTAGCCATCTAGCTTCATAAAGGTCGAAAGATCTCCCTCAGCAAACTTCTCTTGGCCAACCTCTATCAGTCACTTGGAAAGAACTCCTACAAATTCAAACACCTTCTTAAAAACACTAAGGGTAAATATTTATTAGTTTCAGATCCTTTTTGGCTCCTTCAACTGTGGCTGAATGCCATTTTCGAACCAAAGTTTTATGTTACTCAGTCTCAGACATTAATGAAGCAAACCAAAAGTAGGGCCACCGAAGGCACTAGGTTGGCCCTGCTCACTCCATAACAAAACCCCATACCAAGGATTCTTATCAAGTACATTAACTTATTCCTCGAGACAACAGTCTTCGATGCATCAATGGTTCCCTTTGTGGATCACCTGGTAAGCCCATCTTGGCTTAAAATCAAATTTCTTGGCTTTTCCCCTTCAACTAATGCCATGCTGAATGCGATTTAGGCCGCCTTTTTAACTCTCACATTTTTATTGTTCATAATCGAAGTTGGTACCCCTGGTTATGGCTTTGTTGATTACCAACCTAACTTGGTGGGCAAACAACTCAGTTTTAGCCAATTTCAACCTTTGTCTATCTGTTTATAAGGAAGATATTTGATGGTCGAAACGTAAGTTTGATCATGAAGATTACAAACCTTGCACCAAGTTCGCTCACAACCAATTCTTTGAGCTCTCTATCTTCCAACTCCACCTGATAAAAAGTCTTCATCATGGTGTTGCGAATAGGCTCAAGAGTAGGAAAAGAAAATTTATTGTTTACAAAACTCCTACTAAGAGCTCAAAGAAGACATTTATTATTGGTCTTGCGAGACCATGAAGCAAGGTTATTGTAGTCTCTAAGAAAAGGAAAGTTGATTCTGACACTGAACAAGATTACAATGTTGAAGATGATATCACTCATAAGAAAAGGTATACTCGAAAGAAGAAGCTTGTTGACGTTCCTGAGGCACCCTTGGACAATGTGTCTTTTCATATCATGGATAATGCTGACAGATGGAAGTATGTTTATCATATGAGGGTGGCTTTGGAAAAAGAACTTGGAAAAAATGCTCTTAAGTGTGAGGTATGTGTGCAACAGTCGTCCTGATATAGGCTTCTCAATCAGATTAGTGAGCAAATACATTAGTGAACCAAGGGTGTCACACATGAAGGCTACAAAAAAATCCTGAGATACTTAGAGGATCAACAAACTATGGAATTATATTTCGACGAGATTCTAAAAGAAAAGAAGTTGTGATTAATTGTTATTCAGACGTTGATTGGTGTGGAGACAAGGAAGATCAATGAATCAAAATTGGTTACTTCTTTCAAGTACTAGGTTCCCCAATCTCATGGTGCTCAGGAAAATAACATGTGGTAACATTATCATCATGCGAGGTTGAATATGTAACAGGATCATATATTGCGTGTCAAGCAGTTTAGATTAAATCTGTGATGAAAGAGATGGAGATCGAAGTGAAGAAACCTTTACTGTCGCAGATTGACAAAAAGTTAGCCATTATTCCTGCAAAGAATCTAGTTCTACATGGGAAAAGTAAGCATAATGAGACTAGGTTTCATTTCCAAAGGGAGAAGGTAAACCAGGGTGAACTTGAAGTGAGGCACTGCTCGAGTGAAGCACAGTTGGCCAACATTATCACCAAAGGACTAAAAATCGAAAAATTTCTAATTTTGAGAAAGAAATAAGGAATACTTCAGATCGACTATGATTATTAGTTTGTGTTTAAAAACTTGAATTATAAAGGGGTATGTTGTGATATAATCCAAGTTGTAACTCAAGCACAAGTTAGGGTTAGAGTTTGTTATGTTAGATACTTAGTATACAAGTAACATAGTTGTATATATACACAATTATTATAATTCAATTTAACAATCACATTCAATAATAACAATCCTTATTCTTCTTCTTTTCTCTCTCTCTCTCTCTCTCTCTCTTGCTCTCTATCTATCTATCTCTATTTTCTCTCCTCACTAAAAGTGTCTCACACACTAACAATATATTAACAAATATTATTATTTGAAGTTATAGGCATTTAGAGACAAGACGTCAAAAGATGTCCCCTATCACATTGTGGATCTTATTTGAAGAATGTATTACACGATGAATGCATTGCACAATATTTTTGTAAGTTGATTTATTTTTTATTTGATGTAATAATGTCTAGATTATATATAGTTTTTATGTCATTTTGATTTTGATGTAATATACTTTTTGGTTCTTAATAGTTATCAATTTGTTTTTGTTTCAGAAGTGTAATGTGTTGTTGTCTCTTGTCTATTTTGATTCACAAAAATACAAGTTAAAAATGAAAATTGTCTAAAATTATATATATATATATATATATATATATATATATATATATATATATATATATATATATTAAAAAACAAAATATTTCTCCACGTTTGGTTCTCGCAACCGTAAATCCGTAGTGATATATATATAGTGTGTTATCCAATTTAATAAAACTCAAAATGATATTGTTGGGTATCAAACCAATGACCTTTAATCTTTACACTACAATTGTTTATTTCAATTGTGGTAATATGTAGGGCACATTGTCGTACCCCGAAAAAATACGACCTTACGCGATCCGAATGGAACGGAGTCGCGCGCTGGACGGACTGAAGAGTCGCCACCTAATTCTATTTATTCTCGAAGAGGGAAAGGGAAGATATAGATACAACCCGGGAAGAGAAGGATGAGGACAAAGGTCAACGGAACCATTGCCTGGGTTCGGGAGTCGGTTATGCAGGGGGAAGGTATTAGCACCCCCTACATCCATCGTACTCGATGGGAACCATCTAAGTTAACGCGCGAGAAAGGATGTCTATGCTTAAACGGATTGCTTGCTAGAGGGAAATGAGTTGAATTATAAGTTAGATTGAACCTAGGTGCTCGGCAAGGATTGAGATCCTCGTGCCTACGTACTCCCGCGTGCAATGGGAAAGTCAGAGCCTCGTAGTTCGGCCTACTAAGGGTAATGGATGTTTGATTTTATTACCTTTCTTCGACAAAAGGGTTTAGGAGTTGAAATGCACTAAAGACTATGGATAGTTTATCTCGCCCAACAAGACGAGTGTCCTGCGTCGAAATAATCGGAGCGAGTAACGAAAGCTCGTTATCCCCCTTTCTACCGCTTAAGGCTCGTGGCGTACAAATCTTCTCGTATTATTAAAGTGTTTTATTTCCTAAAGCCGCTTGACGTTGGATCAAGGGTTTGGATCTAATCGAAAATGTTTTGGTTTATTGAGGTTAGAGGGTAAATGCAAATGGAGTTTATTTTTGTGGTTTTGTTAGCGAGGCACGAATCGCTCGGCTCGCAAAGGTGGAGTGAATCCTAAACGAAAAAGATAACTGAAAAATAAAGTGCAAGTGTGCAAAGTGCAATCGCTTGGCGTTGGACCAAGGATTCGAAATTAAATAAGATGCGGAAAATAAAATGCGTACAAAGTAAGGGGAGAGGGATACAAAATAAATACAGGGGATTGCGAAAAATAAATGGTCTCGTTGTAATTAGCCCAAGAGAAAGCGTGTGTGCAGTGTGTTTGAACTATTCGAAGGCGTTCAGCCTGTTTATTCGGGACGCAACTATTCGGAGGCGTTGGACCTTTTTCGAGCGCAACTATTCGGAGGCGTTGGACCTTTTTGGGACGCGACGAAATTTGGTTCGTTTACTGCCTTAGAGCCGATTTAATGAAATCGTTCTATGAGGAGTCGAATCATAATTTTTTTAAATGCGAAAATAAATGAATAAATTGAATTTGCTAGACTTAAAAAATAAAATAATGAATAATGAATTAAATAATTAAATGAAATAAATAATTTAAGAATACGAAATAAATGTATTTATCGAAATAATGAAATAATGAAAAATTAATTACAAGGAGGGCCTCATATTGACCGCTCATCACCGATTAAATGTAATCGGGCGAAAAACGGCCTTTTATAATATCATCGACCCGAAATAAGAGAGATTAAAATCAAACGATTCACCAATATTTATTTTTTTAAGACATTTTTCTAAATTAGAAAAAGAACTAACCAAGCAAATTACAATAAAAGAAATAGACTATTGATAATAAAATAGAAACTAATTTCTAACAATACTAAATTATAATAAAAATTATAAAAAAAAAAAAACCAAAAAAAATAGGGGGTTGTACGCTGGTATCCGTGAGTATCTAGTGAGAAAATAGCCAAGATGGGCTTCCAAAGCACATCACCTCATTAGTTATAAAATAAAATAAATGAAACCTCATTTTCACAAAACAAACTATAATATAATAAATAAATAAATAAATAAAATAAATAAATAAAATAAAAAAAAGATAGCCATTTAAAGATTGAAAATAGTGTTAATGTGATTTTAAAGAAAATTGAAGTAAAAAATAAATAAACCAAACCTAAATCAGTATTTCATAACAGTAGAGAAAGAATCAATAAAATAAGTATTAAATGATTTTGGTAAAAAACAAACCCACAATTATAGTCAATTTTTTTTTAAATAATAAAAAAAAAAATCAAAACAATAAATAAGGATTAAATATATATATATATATATATATATATATATATATATATATATATATATATATATATATATATATATATATATATATATATATATATATAAAACACACAACAGTTTTTATTTTATTTTAAAAAAGCTATTAACAGGGTAAAGAAAATCATAACACGAAGAACAAACTCACTACCTCACGTTGTCTCCCTCACAGTTTCTCCGACGATTTCACGTTCTCACCCTCGAATCTCGTTTTCGTGTTGGTTTGATTTGGATTTATGTTTTCACGGTATTCACACGGTGGTTTCCTTGTGTTTTCTGTTTTTTTTTTCTTTTTGGATTTGGGATTATGTTGGTGTTTTTGAGTTTCAACGGTTATGGTTTTATGGTGATATGGTTTATGAAGAAGATGAAGATTGGAGAGTTGTTATTGCGGGTTGAGGTTTATTGAAGTAGAGGGTGTTTGTGAAGATTTGAGGTTCTGAGATTTGTTTACTTACTTTGCAGGTTTATTGGATTTGAAGAGGTTATTTTTTGAGTTTATTGAAAGTTTTTTTGTTTTGAAGCTTGAATTTGTATTGGTTTTGACAGAGGAATATTAGTATTTTTCAAGCTTAGAGATGAGAGTGAGAGTGAGGTCTTATTTATAGAGATGAATCAAGGGGTAAAAGAGGTGTCTTGGTGACAAAGATTGGAGATAAGGATGCTAAATTTTGTGAGCTGGTATTTGAAAAAATTTGTTAGGATTTATTTGTGTTGAGTGGAACAAAATCGAAAGTTGTTGTATGGAGGATGTGAAAAATTTGTTTGTTGTTGTATACAGCTGGCGAGTATGAAGAGAAGGTGCATTTGGGAGTGTATTAGTGGTGTAGTGGGTACAAGTTATTTTGCTGCTAATGCTATGTATGACATAAACAATGATACTATAAAAAAAATGATGTCTATAGAAAAAAGATATTTTGTGTGGCAGATATTTGTTTTATGGATTGTGAAAGACAAACTGAGTCTTGAATAATAATAAGTAAATAATAGTGATAACAGTAATAATAATAACAACTATAATAAAAAATAATGATAATAATAATAAAAACCATAATAATAAAATAATAATAGTAATAATAAAATGAAAATAGAAATAGCAAATAACTATAATAATAATAATAATAGTAATAAATGATAAAACTAATAATAATGGTAATGATAATGGAAGTAATAATAATAAAAGTGGAAATAATGAAAATTACAAAAACTAATAATAATAATAATAATAATAATAATAATAGTAATAATAATAATAAAAATAATAGATAAAGTAATAATAAAAGGAAAATAAGAAATAATAATAATAAAAATGATTTTTTTTGTAATGGGCTAATGGGTTTATGGAAAATGGTTTTTAATAGAAATAAAAATAGATTTTTTTATTTTTGGATAATGAACTAAGTAATAAAAATAGAATAAAAGGACTTGTGATAAAACAGAGAACTTTGAATTTTTTAGATAAATGCATTTTTGGATTTTTTTAATAAAGGTGAAAACGAAAATAAAACAATATGACAAAATTGAGGTATAATAACATGTGTTACGATGGCAGAAAATTAAAGAAAGTGATAAAAAAAATAACTATATGAAATTAATAATAATAATAATAAATGAGATATTTACAAATGGGGTCTTATAAAATAATGTAACAAGTGAAATTTTTGTGATGGTTGTATTGGTTAGGTAGTGGTGTTGAAAAAATAAAAAACTTATGGAGGTGGGGTCTTGGTTGTAGAAAGTGTGAGTTGTGCAATTGAAAATGATAGTATTATTTATAAAAAGTTGATAGAAATCTAATAATAATAAATAATAATAATAATAATAATAATAATAATAATAATAATAATAATAATAATAATAATAATAATAATAAATGTATTAATAATAGAAAAAATGATTTTTTTTGTAGTTTTGTATGAGTAAGGGACTTTTAGGAATGAAAATGGGCCTATGATTTTGATAGAAATAAAAAGAGATTTTTTTTGTACACTTTTTGGATAATGACTAAATAAAACCCATAATAATATAAAAAGAACGTAATCAAATTTTAGAAAATAATGAACGCACTTTTTTAGGATTTTTGGAATATATTGGTAGACAGAAAAATAGTACATATTTTTGAATTTCTGAAAAATGATGATACAATAAAATAAAAAGATGCAAGTAGGACAAATTTGGGGTATGACACACATTCCAGTTTATTACCTCAAAAAATACAATTGCTTACACTCATATTTTATCCTTTCCCAATTTGTTTTTCTTTCTTTTGATTTTTTATTTATGCATTCTACTTTTTTTCTTTTACGACTAACTTTCTCATTTCTTATGGCCTGCCTTTTCAATACCATGTTTTAAAGCTTTTATATTACAAACTTTCATTACTCTCTTGATTATTTTACTTCTCATTTTGTATGCTTAAACAATGTATTTCCTCACGGACAAAAATACATTGTTTATTCAAATATTTTTATAGGGTAAAATATACAGTGTTGATTAATATTTTTCGTTATGCTTTTTCTCCTTTTCAAATAGGATGTTTTATATTTACTTTATCAAAACTTAATTTTCAACAATCATCTTACTGGATTATAAGTTCTTAATGCAATTAATTTTTCTGTAATGTTTTATAATATTTAACTAAATATATATCTAAAAAAAAGTTCTTTTTCACGCAATGTTTTTAAATAATTAACTAATTATTATTCAATTTTATTTTTTTTCTTTTTATTTTATTTTATGACACTCTTTTTATTTTTTATTTTATTTTTTTAAAATGAATTAAATCTATTTTTAAACAAATGCGCGTAACCGATCGAGACCCGTGCGAAAGCACATGTATCCCACTAGTCTCTTCTTTTAAAAGAAACTAGTAGAAGACTTGTGTGTCCGCACGAGAATTTATTTATGTCTTAAATCATTATTTGAAATGTCATTAGAAATAATGATAAGTTTAGATTATTAAGGATTAAAAAAAATATTACATTAAAATAAGAAAATGTTGGAAGAAGTCATTGCTCACTTTCCACTTATGAAGATAAAGATATGAAACAAAAAATATTTAATAAAATGTAATAAAAAACACTATAATTGGAAATTTTAAATTTAGTATTGTTGTATGATATGGATTTTTCTGATCATAAGCTATATCAATCTAACATTATAGCATTAACCATATAACAATCCCCAATATAACAGCAAATAAAAATCTCAAATAAAACATGAATCAATGATGTAATATGATAGCAACTAAACAACATGTATGATGACCATTCATATGCTTTTCATGATCTCAGTTTTAAATAGTATTGTCACTAACCTTCATAGACCCGAAGTAAGAAAAGGACAAAATATTAGCAACCACTTTTGAATGACATGGTTTCAGCAATGTATAATTTTAAATATGGGGAAATTATTTAGAAGGTGAAAATCATTTCCAAAAATATTCATATATACTTATATTTGAATTAGAACACATTTAGTTCCAATAGAGCTCTAGGTGTTTGAATTTGAACACGATATTGTTATGATTCCACAAATATTCATATATACAATAGAGGAAAACCATTTACAAAAA
Organism: Lathyrus aphaca; assembly: GCA_963966055.1. Classification (NCBI taxonomy): domain Eukaryota; kingdom Viridiplantae; phylum Streptophyta; class Magnoliopsida; order Fabales; family Fabaceae; genus Lathyrus; species Lathyrus aphaca. The sequence continues at coordinate 433,907,881 of OZ014519.1, forward strand.
CATTTATGAATAAGAAAAAACAATGATTATGAACTATTGAACTACTTACTAACACAAATAGAGAACCAAATAGCTTGTGCGTCATATAAGACAAAAAAAATAAAAGTAGCATATGGAATTCACTTTCTATCATACTTATATTTTAGAAACCATTTGAGTTTTAGCACTGCATAATAATAACTTGAAAGGAATATTGGAAATTTTGTCAAAGAAATGTAGTTTTTAAAACTGCAAAATTGTTAGAAGAAACTGTCATGTGCATATATATGGAAATGAAGTGGGACATTGGAAAATAAATTTGTAAAGACATGAGCAATTATAAAATTTGCATAGACATTTCTCTTGTGCCATGGCTATTTAGTTATCCAACACAAAATTGACAAAAATGAATACAACTTGAGCAATTATAAAATTTGCATAGACATTTCTCTTATGACATGGCTATTTAGTTATCAACACAAAATTGACAAAAATGAATACAACTTAATTCTAACAGACATGGACATGCATATTGAAATCTGAGATAATTGTTAACATATTTCTTAATGTATTTCTCCTACAACTATGGAACTGGATATAATTGATTGAAAAATTGCAATCATTTTAAGAACCTCTTTAGAAATAAATTCATGATAGTTATCCTGAAGCAACAAAAGTTCCTGATTAGTATCATGTATAAGCTTTTTCTTAACAAATCCAAGAGAAATTATAAGATCATTGATTTGAAAAATGCAGAAATAAGTGCACTAAATTCATGAATATGTACCAAAAATGTATATAAGTTAGTAGTAATGTTGAAGAATCTTCTTTATAGACATAATTTCAACTGTCTCCGAGCAATTTGCATGCGTGGTAAATGAAAAAGAATACAATCATTTTACACTCAACCGTGTAAATAATGGTCTACAATCATAAAATTGTCGTAAACATAAACAACACATAAATGACCATGTCAATATGAACACATGATCCACTAATCCACCCAACTAATGAAATAACATAAATGAACTTGCTTTGGCTGACCATTTTTACCACCAATGGTAGTATCAATTATATGTCCTACTTTAGTACTACTTTCTTCTACAACCTTATAAGTCAATGCAACAACCTGTTATTTTCATCACATGTAGTGAAGGTTTCAAATAACCTTTATATTTAAGAACATAGAAATAATTAAGATGAAATATTGCTCTTTCAAAAAATCAAAGAAACTAATAAAGTCTAACTTATTTAGTATTAGATGCAACATAGATTAAAACAAAGTCATCATTTTATATTAGATCAAACATATATAACATCATTGTATATTAGATTAAACATATATAACTATATTAGCAATAACACCTTGTGTCTCAAATCCCCAATAATTCCTATGCGGCCAAATCCAGTTTGCACTTCATCTGCAATGTAGACACTACCGACCTTGCGTACAATTTCATAGACACCTGCAAAGGCTGAAACTGTTGTCATGTTTGAGAAACTTAGAGGTGATACAATAATAATTTCATCATGTATATGAAGCCATATTTTTCAATATATGCTCAAAATAAATAGTCTAACCATTTACTTGCACAAGCTTACACATAGGATGCGCCACTTGCTCCAAATAAAGATGTGAATTTGCATAAAGTTGATTATATATTTTGCAACCACTTAAGAGAACATGAACATAAAAAAACATTTAGAATATAATACTTGATGATTATTGTCATCAACATGGATGTCAAATACATTGCAACTCAGTTTCTAATAAACTAAGTTATAAGCATAACAACTAATGAACATTGAGAGAGAGAGAGAGAGAGGTGAAGCAAAGAGAGAAGTACAAAATTGAGAACAATATTTTCTCAATATTGAAATTTCAACATTAAAAAACTAAGTAAACATGATGTCGAATAAATTTAGCAGCAATGAACCATGAAATTTCAATATGGAAAGTTGAAATTTTAAGTGGATAAAAGTGAAAAAAAAACATGAACAACAAATAATGGTAAATCAACCGAAAGTGACAAAGCAACATAAAGTTAGTAAAATAGAAAAAATAGAAAGAAAAAAAACATAAAGCACTGACAATGGCTATGGTAGTCACCAAGAAAAATCAATCCATAGTATAATAGATATGCAGAAGTTTCACAATCCCTCCTTATAAAGAGTGAACCAGAGAATCACGACGACCCGACTATTCAAACATAAAAAGTATAGAACATAAGATGCGGAACAACCTAAATGGAAAATCAAAAAGTGAATGTTCCAACAAAGGAGTGAATAATTAATCACTTTCTTTAATAAAATAGGAAATGTCAACCTTCCATACAGAAATGTTGCTCCCTTGTTTGCATAGCCATCCTCAAAGCTTGATTTCCAGAAGAATGAATCATCCATGCATCATCCTCTTATACTCTTGCGAAGTATCCAAGAAAGCAACATAAGTACCATCATCAGTTATCCATGAAAATACATCAAAAGGACAAGAATAAATCAAGTTCAAATAAACAGCAACACGACATTAAAGGCTAGATCCAACTTCAAAATTACAAATAAATTCAACTACAATTTCAGGCCATGCAAAATTAATCTCAAAACCAACATAAAATTCAAAATAGAATTGTGTAGATATATCGTTAAGCAAGAACCAGAGTTAACCAAAAGACATATCTCATGTGAAAAACAGAGACACATCAATGGTAAGTGAGATCTAACCAAAACCATACAGATTCATTACCAGTAATTTTCATTCTTCTGAAACCCTGACCCATTCTTCATGTTCTTCCAAATTTTCGAGAAAGAAGGGGATGAATCCTCTTCTAATGGATTGAAGAAGAATGATGGAAATAATTATAGAAGTAAAAATTATGAGAAAAAAATGTAGAAGAATGATGAAAATAATTATAGAAGTAAAAATTATGAGAAAAAAATGTAGAGGACAAAGAGGGAGGAAGTGATAAAAAGGAAAAGAGAAGAAAATGAATGATGAAGAAGACTCAGAGAAAGAGGGAGACGAGAAAAGAGAGAAAGTGAGAGAAAATAGAGTGAAAAAAGATATACATACCAAATTGAAATTTGAATAATGTGAAAAGAGAGGGAAAATAATATTATCATTGGGACCAATACTATAGTGACATGTGGATGAAAGAAATGTTCTTAGCAAGTGTAAGAAAGATGAATATGTTAAATTACATAATTGTCCCTGAGTTGAGTATAAAATAATTTTGGGTAAAGGACATTTTAGTAAGAATGGTGACATTGAATTATAATGATATCTACGATCTGATTCTCAATTCTAGAGTGTTCCAAGTTCATCTTCCATTCTGCTACCTGCTCTCGGAGATAATGGAACCTCATTTCGATGTGGCTGCTTCGATCATGCGTTATCGGATTCTTCGCCAGATTGATAGTTGACATGTTGTCGATCTTCATGGTAATTGCTCCATGATTCTTCTCTGTAATCTCTTCAACCAGATTCACCATCCATGTTTCTTGACATGCACAAAGAGAAGCAGTTGTGTACTCTGTTTCGCATGACGACAATGCTAATACTAGTTCCTTTATCGAACTTCTAGCAACTAGTGCACCACCTAACATAAACACATATCCAGCTGTGGATTTTCGATCCTCATCATCACTACACTAGAATCAGTGTATCCCACCAACTTGCATTCTTTTCCTTCATTGGCAGTTGGAAACAAAATGCCATAGTCGAGAGTTTCTTTCAGATACCTTAGTATCCTCTTTGCCACTGCTAGGTGTGATACATATGGCTTCTGCATGAATCTACTCATCATACCAACATTGCATGCTAATTCAGGCCTTGTGTGACAAAGGTATCTCAGTGACCTAATAAGTCTTTGGTATTGGGTTGGGTCGACATCATTCTCATCTGAATCTTTTGACAGTTGCAATCTGGGCTCAGATGGAGTCAAAGTTGGGTTGCAATCTTGCATCTCAAATATCTTTAGTATTTCACCTACATATCTTCTTTGGTGCATCATCAAACCTCTACCACTCTTGTAGAATTTGATGCCAAGAAAATATAAGAGATTTTCCAAGTCTGACATTTCAAACTCCTCACTCAGGTCATGTTTGAAATCTTTGATCCCCTTCTTGCAACTTCCTGTTATCAAAAAATCATTGACATAGAGACATAGTATAAGCAATTCACCATTGATTCTTCTTACATATACTTCATGCTCTGTTGTGCACTTCACAAATTCCTTTTCCCTTAGAAAGACCTATATCTTCTTATTCCAAGTTATCGGAGCTTGCTTAAGTCCATACATGGCTTTATGTAGCATGTAAACCTTTCTTTCTTCACATTGTTTCATAAACCCAGTTGGTTGTGAAACATAAACTTCTTCATCTAATGGGACATTGAGGAATGCACACTTGACATCCATTTGACATGTGTGTCGATTGTTCATATTTTCTAGACCAACAAGCAACCTGATTGTTTTGATCCTAACAATAGGTGCAAATACTTCATCGAAGTCGATTCCTTCCTTCTAAAGAAATCCTTTTGCCATAAGCCTAGCCTTGTGTCGAGTCACTTCCCCTTTGGGATTCAGATTTACCTTGTATAACCATTTCACATCAATTGCCTTCTTGCCTTGAGGCAATTCAACAAGTGACCAAGTGTTTTTGACTTCGATTGATTTCATCTCCTCATTCATTGCTTTCACCCATTTCGAATCTTTCAATGCCTTAACTGCATTAACAGGTTCGACATCTACATAGAAAACATAGTGTACCAACTCACCTTCTTCATCGACCACATCATCTGATGTAATCACACATTCTTACAACCTTACAGACATGTGTCTTGTTCTTTGAAGTCTGCTTGGGCTTGCTTCACCTCTAACATCTTCTCGTTGAACACCTCTTTCGACTTCACTAACTGGTTTTTCACATAATATTCCAACTGAATAATTGTTGGCATTTTCAGTCCAATCCCATTCTTTAAGCTCATCTATGACCATGTCCCTGCTGATCACTACTTTCTCGTTCACTGGGTCAAACAACTTGTAACCTCCAGTCGAATGATATCCTATCAGAATCATTTGACTAGACTTGTCATCAAGTTTCATTCTCAATTGATCTGGCACATGTCTATGTGTTATAGATCCAAATACCTTCAGATGACTCAAGTTAGGCTTGATACCAGACCAACATTCTTCTGTCATAATTCCTTCTAGCTTCTTCATCAGACATCTATTCAAAATATACGTTGCAGTCGACACAACTTCTCCCCATAGTTCTTTAGGTAGATGTTTTGCATTCATCATACTTCTCACCATGTTCATGATGGTTCGATTCTTCCTTTCTACAATTCCATTTTGTTGTGGCGTGTAGGGTGGCACCACCCCATGCACGATCCCTTCTTTTATACATAATGCATCGAAATATTTCGACACATACTCTCCACCACCATTAGTCCTCAAAATCTCGATCTTTCGACTACTTTGTCTTTTGACCATAAATTTAAACTTGGCAAATACCTCGATCACTTCACTTTTCTTCTTGATCAGGTAAGTCCATAATTTTCTACTGAAATCATCTATGTAACTGACAAAGTAACTATTACCTCTAATTGAATCCACCTGGATAGGACCACATACATTAGAGTATATGACTTCAAGAATCCTTCTAACTGCTTCCTGCATCCTTGTTGAAGTTATTTTTGTGTTGTTTCGCCTGGACACATTCTTGACACACTTCGTTTGGGATGTCGATTTATGGCAATCCTCAAACCATATTTCTTTTTTTCAAATCTCTGATGTCTTTAAAATTAAGATGACCAAGTCTATAGTGACACATTCATTCATCTCTGCTAGCTGCAGTTTCAAGACACTTGTGCTTTATCACATTTAGTTCTATCTTGAAGGTTATATTCTGAGACATTGGAGCCTTCAAGATCAACCTTCCACTTGCGTCGATAACTCTCATCATCTCGTCTTTGATCTACACCTTGTAGTTAGTTTTTACCAACGACCCTATACTGAGCAAATTGCTCCTCATGCCTGGTATGTACAACACATTAGAAATTATAGACCTCTTGCCATATTTCCTCATAATCAGAACGTCACTAATACCTTAAGCTACTAGAGTATTGTCATTTGCAGATTTCACCATGTTCTTCGTCGAGGGTTTCATGTTGACAAACCAATCTTTCCTATCAGTCATGTGTGATGAGCATTCTGAGTCCAAGTACCATTGATCTTGGAATATCTCTTCATCTCTTGTTGTGATCATCAACAACATCTATTTTTCTTCATGTTTCGCCATATTTGCATCAGCTTCTTGATTCTTCTGTTTTTCAGGACAATTACTAAAATAGTGACCATACTTCTGACAATTGTAACACTGAATGTGACTTTTGTCTGGCTTTCGACCACCACCTCTTCCTCTACCTGCAACACTGCCTATTTGGTTTCCTTGGTTCTAGGGTTTTGTTTTGTTCGACCAGCCTCCTTCTTACTGATTTCGACCAGTTGAATTGCTGTAGCCACCTCTGCCTTTGTCGTCGAACACCTTTCCTTTTCCTTTCTTATCTCTTACTGATTGAGCCTGCATAGCCACATCACTTTTTGACTTACCTGCTGCTCTTTTAGCCATTCTTTGTTCATGAGATTCAAGTGTTCCTTAAAGCTCTTCCTTCTTCAATACTGACAAGTCTTTCGACTTTTCTATGGCTACTACCACATGGTCAAACTTTGGAGCCAACGATCTCAAAATATTTGAGACAAATGCTTTCATCGTCAGCACTTCTCCACATACTTTAATTTGATTCACAAGTTTTGTAACTCTTGTGAAGAAATATGTAATGCTTTCATTGTCTTCCATATGAAGCAATTCATAAGCCCTTTTGTGAGTTTGTAAACTCACCTCTTTCATCTTCTTTGCATCTCCAAACGACTTCTCTAGAATTTCCCACGCATCCTTTGCTGATTCTGCATTACTAACCTTCTCAATGTTATCTGGATCAACACATTGATGGCTTATAAAGAGAGCTTTATAATATTTTTCTTCAATTCTTTGTGCGCATCCTTTTCTTGATTCATTGCATTCTCTGCAAGCGTTGTTACTCCTTCCTTCATAAGATCCCATAAATCTTGATAACAAAAAACAACATTTATCTGCTTGCACCAATTCTCATAATTATATTTCTTGAGAATTAGAAGGTTTGCTGGAAAATACTCGTTTGAATGATTCATCGCCGTCACAATTCCTGCCCTTGAATCGCTCAAACCAGAGATGTGATACCATATATTGGAACTAACCCAAAATCTATGGGAATTACGAACTTTTCTTGATGAGCAAAAAGGGTTCTTGTGCAATAATATTAACAAAGAAGAAATTTTGAAAGAGGAAATTTTGGAGAGATAAAGTTTGTTACCCACAACTGTGGGAGTTTTCTTTATATTATTATTCACTCTGCAACTGCAGATCCGTGAGTGTAATAATGTTGTCATGATATTTGATTACATGAGGGATACTCACTATTTATAGAATTAGGTTTGCTTGCACCACAAGCCAAAAGCCCAAAAACTATAAAAGCCCAAAATATCTATTTTGGAACTAAATCAAATCTAGATCTAAAACCAAATCTAAATCTAATATAAATCAAATATGACATAATGAATTACACTTTCGACAATAGTTGGTGTAGTGATGGGTCTAAAGGAGATAAGGTATGCATTTTTTGTGATATATAGAAATCATTACTACTATCTCATCTTAGGAAAATATTAGATCCACACTTGCAAATGTGTTCCTTTAATACTTCATCAAAAGCTTATGTTCTAAGTGGGTAGTGGAGATGAAACATTGGAAGCTGACAACAACCCTTTCTTAGTTGAGGTTAATATGTTTTACGATATTTTATACTTGTCTCGCCTAATTATTATCATGGACTCCAAGGTGTATGAAGAGGGGCATTGTAAGCTTGCAACCTCACTAAAGAAGGTTTTAAGCTGGAAGTATAGGACGACCTAAGATCATTTGTTGAAGCTCTCAATGACTAGTTCACCCCTAGAACTATTGGGCTTATTGGATCTAACATAAACATTAAGAGTCAATTCTAGACAACATGTTTTATGGTAGAGGAAATAAATGTGAGAATTTCTTATTGCACCCCAAAGGTTTCTTAGGCACCACACAAATTTCTTTTTTTGCCCCCAGTTTTCGGATATGCACATTCGGACGCACCTTGTTTTTGAAAAAAATTTATGTGTTCCGGATGTGCACATCCGAAAAGCTTCCTCGGATCTGCACACCCGGAAAAGCTTCCCCGGATCTACACATACCAGAACTTTTCTTTTATAAAAAAATCAGTTTTCTTTGTTGGTCGCAAATGTTAATTTATCGTCGCAACTTAATATACATTCGAAAACATCCATATATAAAATAAAATGATATATATACATAATGATACTAGCGTCAAAATACATTACATAAATGTAATAAAAATATAATACATCAAACAAAGACTATTGTTTATGCCTAAGGACTCTTCTGGCTCCCCTACTCCTATGTGTCGCTCCCTGGATTTCCATCTTGGTACAAACGCGAAAGTGGCACGAAAAAGGGTAAAGTCGCTAGCCAGAAATTTTTATCCCGAAGGAACGGGAAATGTAAGGCTGTACAAACCAAAGAAAAGGAAGGAAGAACAAAGGTCCTGCGAACCAAAGAACTGGGTTCGGGAGTCGGTTACGACCTGGGAAGGTATTAGCACCCCAGATCATCTGCCGTACCCGACAGGATCCATACTTGCAAAGAAAACTGTTTCAAAGGGTGAAGAAATGAAAGTTTCCGGAAAATAAAGACTGAAATTGGATAAGAAAGAAAAGAAATGGGGGAAAATGTAGGTAAAATAAAAGAGTGCTTGAACGGGCCCTACCCCGCTGCCTACGTACCTCATCTGGACATGAGGATCAGAGTCGCCGTAGTTCCCCTAACTAGGGAGGAAAATGGCTCGTGTTTTATAACCTTGAACTGCTTATGTCAATGCTCAGGTGTTGCAAGCTCGTCTGGAACGAGTGCGTTACCGTCTTGCAAAGAGACAAGTAGGAGCAAGTTCTTACATTATGAGTGAAGGTGATGAGAAAAGAAGTCCTGAAGGAAAGACGTTTATTCTTTGTTCAGTGGCTTTTAAAAGCTTTTATTTGTGTTGGGCACAAGAAAGTGAATTCAAGTCCTTTTCCATGGAATGTGTACCTGTTACTACATTCTAAGATAAAATGAGAAATAAGCACACCAAGTAAGGAGAAGACCCCCCAAAACTTATTTCTAGAGATTAGGGCCTAAGCTCACTGACTCATTGAATTTATTAAGTGTTTTTGCAGTTTGAAATGAAGAAGTGTTTTTTATGATTTTCTTTGTGAAAGTGGTCTCATGATTATACTTGTACATCACGCTAGACAATCTTGTACTATCCTAAGATGGTATGAATACAAGTTCCCCATGGAATAAGTCCATATACACAATATTACCCCAACCATTATTAAGTATTGTTTAGGTTTTTGTTTGAAGATGAGAAAAAGAGAGAGCACCAAAAGGATCTCAAAGGTAAAAACAACTAGGGGGGACTAACAAATCCTAAATGTTATCATGCATAGAATTCTTAAGTTAATGTGGTTTGAAGTCCATCCTAGTGAAGAAGAAGGAAAGACGAAAAGAAAGAAAGAAGAAGAAGAAGAAGAGAGAAAATCAAAAAGGATTCAACTTACTTCTTAGAAGAAGTTAAGTTGATCCTAAAGGGGAATGAGGAAGAAGTTAAACATTGATGGCCTAAGCACGTCACAAACACAAGTTGAGAAAACATAAAAGAAGTGGAAGAAGAAGTTTGAGATGTGGAGGCACATCCACACCTCTACACTCACCATAGCCCCTGAAATGGTTAGAAATATTCACACAAGCAAAAGAAGTTCAAAAAAGTTCAAGTTAGGAAGAATAAAGATCTAAGCATCACAAACCATCAAATTCAGAACCTAATGGTCAAATAGGACCTCTAATGTTAGTCATGCAAACTCACACCAAAAATAAAGTGAGAAGTTCTCTAAACCACAAGCAAAGCACTAAGGAAGAAATAAGATGAAAGTAAGTGATTAAGTGAAACACACAAGTAAAAATTCAACAAGTAAGGCCAAAGTCAGAACCTATACATATTAATCATGTGCCTAAGGAAAAGATTCAATCACCAAAGAGAGCACACAGACACATGTTTAAGCAAAGGAAGATGATAAGAAGAAGTGTGAAGTGAAGTGAAACATGATTCATGATTGTGGAAAGATGTGACTTGGTGCACAAGGTAAGCATATGACAAGAAAAGATGAGGTTCATACATCACAACCAGAGATCATACAAAATGTTATCAAACCTCAAACAAGATCTTATATGATGGAACAAGTGCCTTCCTAAGCAAGCAAGCAAACATGTCTCAAAACATCTTCACATTAGGTCATTCATAGTTCAAACCTCAAACAAATAGTAAACATGATTCAAAAATTGTGGAATTAAGCATCAAGGGTCCTCAAACATGTATAAACATCAAGGAAAAACCAAAAGTCAAGAATCAGAAGCAGAGTTAATCAAACAATTGGACAAAGTGAGGCTAGGGTTGCACTAACTTAATCATGAAGAAACAAACCAAAAGTCATCCAAACAAATCCTAAAAATTATCCTAAAAATACCTAAAACACCTTAACATGTTATGGACACAGAGCAAAAAGAACTAGGGTCAGAACCATTTTAGAACTCAAGTTAGAAAATAAAGAAGCCAGGGTATTCATGGTATAAAGCAACACAAAAGAAAATAAAGGGAAAAATCAATTCAGGACATTAAAATAAAATGAAAATGGAAAATAAAAAATTAGAAAATGTCAATAATAATTCATGATATTTTGGGTATTTTTTATAGTAAGGAAACTAATTTAGAAAATTAAAAAAAAAGAAATGAAAGAAATAAAAGAAAATTAAATTGGAAATAAAAAGGGAGGGGTGTAATCAGTAACCCAAATGCGTTTAAAATGGAACTGGGCCCAAATAGGGATTGTGGAAAGAAATAGAAGGCCCAACACATAAATAATTCAGTCAATGAGGGGGTCAAAGTCCACAAGATCAATGGTTCACAATTAGTCTCACAAAGTCAGCGCATCTGAAGGTCAATACACAAGTCAACCAAGGCAAAAGTATAAGCATCTGTTGCACCCCAAAATTTTCCCTCCACAAGACAATACATTGTGTACTGAGAGGTTCACAATTGGTTTACAAGTTTGACAATTCCCTCAGACAATGCATCCTCATAAGCAATGCATCCTAAACTAGGGTTTTGACTTTCATCAGGCTAAATGGACTTCCAAGGCTTCAAGTGAGCTTCATAACATCTTATATGTGATCAATAATCCCCATGTCAAGTTTCAGAACTTTCCCAAAAAATTTGCTCAGTCAGATGATCAGATAGGCTAAAATCAGTCAAAGCAGTTAAAAAGTCAAACTAAGGTCAACTGTGGTCAAACCAAAGTCAAACTTCGTGATTTTTGGCCAACATCAAGTATATGAAGTAAAATTCATCATTTGATCAAGGTTTGATCATGATTCATAAAGGAGATTTCAGATCATCAAGAATCAGGAGTTTTTAATTAGGGTTTTCACAGGAAAAGTCAACTGAACTTTGACCAGCCATAACTTTCACATGCTTCATCAAAAATTTCCATCCAAAGCTCATTTTTAAGGAAATTGAATTCTCTACAACTTTTTGTCTCACAAGCCAAGCCCAAAAATGCTTCATTTGGAAGGTATGAGCTAAGACATTATAGGTCCTTTTAAAAGTCAACAAAAAGTCAACATCTTCCAAAGAGCATAACTTGAGAATGGTAAAAGATATGGACATGAGACCAAAGAGGTTGGTTATAGGACTCTTTAAGCTTTCCAAAATGTCCAAGAACACTTTCATAGCATTAAAATTGAAGGATTTGTGCCCTTGCAAAGTTGGGAAATTTTTGAGAGGTTTATGAAGTAAATGGGGTCTTAAAACCATAATTCTTCAAATGGGCTGACTTTTTTGTGATCCAATTGGTTCCATGACATCATGCACGAAATTAACTTAATATTTTCATAATTTTATTCATTTTATTTTTATTTATTATGATTTTTTATATTAAAAATCATTTTAAATTCAAATAAAATATAAAATGGTGAAGATTTAAAATGATTTGTCTTCTAGAATGTCATAAAGTTTATTTGGATCTAATTTATACAAGAGTTATGAAGATTATCATAAAATAGCAAGCTTATATCAAGAATATTCAAAATTTAAAGGCTAATCTTTTTCAATCTCAAACTATCAAAATATCCAAAGTTTTGGGCAATGTTTTTGACCTAATTCATTCACCCATATATATAGAACATTTAGCAACCTAGAGAGCACAAATTCACAGCCTCCAAGACCAGTTTCAAACTTCACAAAATTCATCAAAATATCAAATTCGGATTCTTGGTTAGAGGCACTCTCAAGGCAATTTAAAGGTTGCTACATGTTCCTTGGACTTTACTGAGTCGAAACCAACTCTCAAACACATCCAATTCAAGCTCATATGCATAAACTGATTCATTATGTTCATGTTCTTGTTGATTTTCGATTCTGAATATTTATTGGTTTTCAATAAATTTTGACTTAAGTTTCTTGTTTATAATGAGTTATAGATTGATTCTGGACAGGTTTCATAAAGCTTCATCACCTAATACAGATTTCACCATTGCTAGGGTTTTTCGGCCAATTTAGGGTTTCACGATTTAATGAATAGAAATAAATTCTAAGACCATGGATCAATCTTAATTGACCTCTGGATTGTGTTTGTGTATTTAATTTGACAAAATTTTGCTTGAATGATGATGTTTGAGTTTCGTAGGATTTGATGCCATTTGAAAATCGCAGGAAAATGCCTAGGAATTTTCGCAGCAAATTCCATAGGTCTGGAGGAAGAAGAAGGAGATTGGCGCGCAGCTGGAAATTCAAAATTGTTTTTATATTATATAATTTTGTTTGTGTTATAATTTACAAATGATGTTGATGGTGTAGTGGTAAGTGTAAACACCCCAAATTTGCCCTCACCCATTCACACCATGGCTTGTGATCATTTCATATGCATAAGTTTAATCATGGCATCTCATATTGCATCTTTGATTCAATGCATTGCTTCTAAGTCATCTGCATCTAGGGTTTGTGATCTGAGCTATCCAAGAGCCATTTGAGCCACTCCAAAGGTATTCAATCACTTCAAAGGGGTCCATGTATGTTCAAGCATCATATTATATCCTCACAAGATCAAAGAAGTCAAAGAATCACAAGAACTGAGAAAGGCATAGGAGCAGAGCCAGGTTTGACTGCACAGATGACCTAGAATTAGGGTTTTGGTTTCAAAGGCCATAACTCCAATTTTTTTGGTCATTCTTGTTTCTATTGGTCTCTATATGGTATAGGGATCATGCATATCAATTTTCATGAAGAAATTCCATGGGGAAGTCATCTGATCAAGAGTTGACTTCTTGAGCAAGTCAGTGCAAAATCAGGGCATCTGAGGCCCGCAATGACCCAACAAAAGGATGTTCTTCATCATTTTGAATGTGTATGGTCTTTATTTGATCATAGAAGATGTTATAAGTTCACAAATTTGAAGGATTTCAAGCCATTTGCAAAGTTGACTTTTTGGGAAAATGACTTGTAATGGAAACTTGCCATTTTGGGAAACTTTTTCAACCCTTGCTTTTTGATTCAAAAATGCTTCAAATGGGAAAACTTTGGTCATGAAAGTTGTAGAATGGATCATTCCCTTTTCAAAAAGTACAAGAACTTGTCCTAATTCATTTTGGATCAAAAGTTATGGCTTGTCAAAGTTGGGAAAAATCACATAAATTCAAGTTTTGTACCAAAGAGGCATTTTGCAAAATGGTATGATTAGGGGTGTTCATGGGTACGGGCCAACCCGCGAACCCACTCACCCAACCCAACCCAACCCTTATTTTTACCCAACCCAATCATGCACGGGTTCAACCCGAACTAACCCATTCAAACCCATTGGTGTTTGGTTCGGGTAACGGGTTTGAAGTTTTAAATCCAAGAACCCGCGGACCCAACCCATTAATATATATCACTATTTTTATTTAATTTTATTTATAAATTATCTAGCATAATTCTTAGAATGCATATATTTTTTAATATAATTATAGTTTTTATTAATTGTAAAAACATAAGTCTAAATCAAATTTGAGAGATCAATTTTATCTATTCAAAGAGAGATATATCTTACTTTTTATATTATACTTTACACCATTTGTATATTTTTCTAATTTTTTATTAACCAATAAATTTTATTCAAATTGAATACTAAAAGTTTATGATTTTTTTAATTTCTTTTGTAATATAAATAAGTTAATTAAATGATATATTTTATTTAGAATTTGAAAATTATGTTAAGTGGATGACCCACGAACCCAACCCAACCCAACCCATTGATAAGCGGGTTGGATTGGTTCGGGTATAATCTTGAAATTACGGGTTGAACACTCAACCCAACCCAAAGAATATTGATCGGGTCGGGTATTGAATTTAATCAAATTAGACCCAACCCAACCCGCGAACACCCCTAGGTATGATCAAGCATTCTAAAGACTTAAAATATGCACAAACTCTTCACAATATGATCATGTGACTTCTAAAAGTCAGAATTGGCCCAAGAATATTGCATTTTGGTGCCTTGAACTTCATGAATTTCCAAAGGGGGCAAACATGTACCAACTTGCAAAAACTCATGAAGCCATGCCTCTACTTGTTACAGCTCATAGAATCTGATCCATATGAACTCCATGATCCCTGCTGAACTCAACCATGCCCCTATCACAACCTCACACTTGCCCATACCTCAAGTACACCTAGACTTGACTTTTTGCAAAAACCCCATACCAATCCCACAGTGACACAACAACTATTCTGACCAACCAAGACTTTACAAACACACCAAAAGCAAGCCATTTCATATGATCTTGGAGCCTGAATACACACACAAGCCATAGTTCAAGAAACTCACCCCTTATACATTTTGCTTCGAATCACACAGCACAAGCATCAAACACAAAAACAAACTTCACAAAACATCTCAGCATGTCTCACTGATCATTTCCATGCCCTCACTCATCCCTGAAACCTCACATAAACCAAATACGATTTCTTCCCCTCTTTGAACAGAACTCAAGCAATCTCTCAAACTAGCCCAAATAAACTCCAGATAAGCTTTGCAAACACTTGAGGGAGGTCAGTGGAGTTGATTGGAAGCAAGAAACTGGTCCAGAAGCTCTTGGGTTGAAAGCTTCGATTCAGGTAGCCATGGAAATTCATTTTTCCAGAACTCTTATTTCTTGTTTCTAAAATGATCTACATGCTTCCCTGAATGCAATGAGCTTTGAATTTTTGAAAATGATGCAGAAATGAGGATGTATTGTTTGTCTGAAACTTTGCCCGTAAATTTGATTTCTGTTTGTTCTTCATGATTCATGAAAAAGAAATGAATTTTGTTGCTGGATTGTTGTTTAGGATGTTTAGTTGAGTTGATCTGGAGGTTTTGGCATGATTTAGTGAGGTTTTGAGAGAGTTAGGTTGGAGGTCTCGCCGGAGAAGACGACCGGAAGTCTTCTCCGGCCACCTGAATTTCATTAACGCTAATCTGTGTCATTAATGAACTTTGAATTCTGGCCGTGGATGCGTTTGACTTTGTTTGACCCGCGCGTGTTTGGATGGCCAGGATCTCATCATTTAGCCCTAATCTTCAATTAACTTAATTAATCCAGTTTAATTAATTTTAAAACCAGAATTAGCCAGGTTTGAACTTGGGCCATTGGATGTGGCGCCAAGTCAACCTTTCCCAGCCCAGAATCAATCTGGTTCGTCCATTGTGCATACTTCCCATTATTTTAATTTTAATTTTCATTTTATTTGATTTATTTTGCACATTTAATTTAAAATAGCAAAAAATGTTTAAAAATTATGAAAATTTTTGTCAAGGTTTTCATTATTTTTCAGAACACAAAAATATTTTTATTTTCATTTTTTGCATTAAAAATTATTTTTAAATCATTTAAAAGATTATTTTTAAATAGTTAATGAGAATTAATTAATTAAAAATACTTTTAGGTATTTAAAAATCACAAAAAAATTCATGTAACATTTAAAAACATTTAGAAACATTGTCCAACTCTCAAACCAAATTTCTTTTTTGTTCTTGATGCCTTTTGATCATTTTCAATGGAATTAAATTCATTTTTAGGCATTATTTTGTTTCAAACTTCAAAAATTCATTTCTGCCTAACCATTAAGAGTTGGATGATGATTCTTTTGGCATTGTAACTTGTATAGCATTTAGTTTATAGGTTAAAATTGGTTTGAATTGATCTTGCATTTTCAATTTTTTTTGCATTTTTCTTGATGAGGTACCTTAAAACCCTAGCAATCTTAGGAAATTCACAACTTTCAATAGGTTAAGAGTTAGATCCCCTCCTTTGGGCAGTGAGTTTGTATAGGTTTAGGTTTCCTTTGATTGCATTTTCAAATTTTTATCATGTCATTTGCTTCTGGTTTTGGATTTTGCTTTGTGTGTTGATCATAAACCCTAATTTATGCCTTCCTTTGCATCCATCTTCCATTTGCTTGCATACCATGACTTGCCATGACATTTTGTGCATTCATTTGATTCATAAGACATCTTAGGACATATTAGAATCATGTTTGATCATTGCATCTTTCATTTGCCATGTTGTATGTCATTTGCATTCCATAACTTTTCATGTATGTCCATGGTTCAAAACATGCTTCTCTTGCATCCATATGTTTGTATGATCATCCTCCTGCCTTGCCTCATGTTTGTATCATCTCTTAGCATCATTAACATCATGTATTTGCTTCCGACTTTGTCTTGCATCATGCCATTTCATCTCATTTGCATTGCATTTCATTTCTTTCACTAACTTTTCAGGTGGTAAGTTACTTTGAGAAGTGAATTTGCCTTCACTTCTCATGTTCTCTTTTCATCTCTTTCATACTTCCCTTGCTGAATTTTGTATGTGTTTGGGTTTGAGCTTGCTCATTCTTGTTCATCTTACCTTCTTTCTTCAAGCAACTTGACTTCTTAAGTGAAGCAAGTTGTTTTTCTTCTCTTTGTTTCTTGCTCCCTTCATCTTGTTCCTCCTTGGTGGCCTCTGAAGATCTCTTTCTTTCTTAAGCCCCACAAACCCTAGGAATGACCAAGCATGATAACAATTAGGGTTTGATTAGTTCCTCACTTAGCTTTTACCTTTGTGTCTCTTTGAGTCTTCTCTTCTCACCTCATAATCAGGGACTAAACCCTAAAGGCTTTAAGGCTTTGTGATTAAGCTTATGTCTGCATCCTTCTATTAGGATGGAGTGTATAACTTTAATCCTAAGTGTTAAACCCTTAATGTGTTTAAATCCCTTAATCAATTCATCTAATAATCATCAAGACATCAAGCTTGTAACTTGGGCCTTGCATTAGGGTTCTAATTCTTCCTTAACTGGTTAAGAAGGACTAACCCTAGTGTTAATGGACAAGTCCCCCTCAAGTTGTCTTACAAACCCTAAAAATCATTTCTTCATCTTATCATCAACTAAAATCCACTTAATAAAGGTTTTGTTTTGTCATGAGGTTAATCCCTAATCATGGATTAAGTTGAGGAATCTTTCTCAGCTTAAATGTTCTCATCTATTATCCTTCTATTAGGATGGTGTAATGGGTCCATTAAATCCTTGATTATGGCTTAAACTCATTACTTAACACTAAACGAAAACAACAAAAAACATCTAACTAATCACAAGTAGGTTAATGATCTTAATCCTACATCAGGGCGATTAAGTGTGAGATGCTGACTTCACACTTAAGGTATTCTCATTACCCCTAATCAGAGGGAGGATGTGATGAGTTTACTAACCCATTGGTTCAGGCCTAAGATCATTAACTTATGACAAACTTCCAAAAGCAATAAAAGACTGAAAACACAAAAAACAAACAATAATCGTCTCCTCCGGGATTCTTTTCTCATCATACTCACTCACAAACGAGAACTTGCTTCTTCCGTCTAATGCAAGACAGTTTGCACCTGAGCCAGACAGGTCATACACTTGAGCATAGGCAAGTAAGCAGTTCACAAGTCAATTCACCTTTCAGTCTCTTTGGGTCGAACTACGGTGTTCTGACTTCCTCATTTTACGAGAGGATACGTAGGCATAACTTAACAGTTATCGAACAAAAGTCTCTGTATATTCCCCCCTTTTCCAGCATTATTCTTTAAGCCTCATAGTCTTGAGCATTTCATTCTGGTTCTTACACTGACACTTCTTCACATCACTTCACATTTCTTTTACACTGACACTTGCATTCTTTTCCAGCTTTGACACACAAATTGCACTGACACTACCCCTTTAAAACACAAATATTTCAAGCGTGGATCCCGTCGAGTACGACGGACAATCTGGGTGCTAATACCTTCCCAGGTTGTAACCAACCCCCTTTCTCAGTCTCTCTGGTTCGCGACCGTCTTATCCATCTTTTTCTAGGTCTATGCAGCATTACCTTTCCTCCGGGATAAAAATGCCTAGCTGGCGACTCTTGTCTTTTGAGTTCACCCCTGTGTGTACTCTCTCCTTTCGCCGACCGTTCGCGTCTGTACCCCTTCTGACGAGGTGTCATTTTGGTGGGAGCGACAGCTTGGCGACTCTGCCGGGGAAACATACTGTAACCAGGGCTTCTGGTTCTTTTTGTGGGTTCCTCCTAGAGCTTGTTTGATTTGTGTTTACTAGGGTGTTATGTGCTATATGTGTTTATGTATTTATTTTACTGCTTTATGTACAGTTATTTATTGCTTTCTTTACAGCTTTATATACATCATACTGTCATACTGTTATCTGGCTGGATCTGGTTTTATTGCCTTGGTGGGTGGGGTTCTATTGAGAGTTTAAGGTCCTATACCTGGGACCTGAGTGACACCTAGGCTAGAGTGGTTCATGTTCTTTCCCATTCCATTTCGGTCTGGTGCGGGAATATGAAACACGGTTCAAATTTGGGTTTCTTCTTGAGAACTCTGTGCTACAGATTTCCTGTAGTGCTAGGGCTATCTGGGAAGCCTGCTAAGTCTGGATGACCTTTGCTATGACCTTCAGAAACTGAGGTGAATAAGAGGAGGATCTTTTATGGTTATTGTAAACACTGTACCTCCGGGTTAGAAGTGTTTACACTTCTCATAACTGATCCAAGTCTGAGGATCCTTGTTTTAGAACACCACCTGCGAGGGGGGTTAGGCTGTTTACAGGTTTGCAGGTACCCTTGACCACAGCATACCCTGATACTTTGTTTTGATTAAGAGTACCTCATTTTGGGACAGTTCTTGTGATTTGAACCCTGAACATGTGGCTCTTTATTTGAGTCCCCCACCTTGGTTACTGGACTTCTGAACCTCCATCTGGACTTCTTGAACCTACATGGATTTCATACCAAGGCAGTAGTCAGATCCAGCTTGATCACAAACCCTTGCATATCATTTGCATACATCATCATTGCATCATTTAACATTTGCTTATTTGTTTTTCAGGGTATCCACATTATATCTGGCTTGGTTTTGACCCCTTCATCTGCATAGACCTCTGTTTCAGCTATCTTCATCAGTTGCCTGCTTCAGCTACCTCCATTATCATCCTCATCCTATCAGTGGCTCATCTCCAGTATCAGTCTTCATCATCAGCATTTGTTTTCAGCTCTTCATCAGCAGTCATGGCACCCAAGAAGAGCAACATTTCATACCATTTCTTTGAGCCTGTGCTGGCTGGCATCAGGCAGGTCCAGGCACTTATCACTCCAGACCACATCCCATTATTCAGAGAGCATTATGGAGGCATCCTTGATATGGTTATGGACCTAGACCCTTCTCAGAGGAGTTTGATCCACACCTGCCTACAGTTCTATGACCCTCCTTTGAGATGTTTCACTTTCCAGAACTTTCAGCTAGGACCTCTGCTGGAGGAGTTCTCATCTTTGATTGGAGTACCTGTCAGGGGTGGTGTCCCCTTCAACCCTGAGATGACTTCTCCCAGCAATGGAGAAGTAGCAAAAGCATTGTACCTGGAACCTATTTTGATTGAGCAGAACATGACAACAAAGGATGGGATCCCTGGTTTACACTTGGACTTTCTGACTTCTCAGGCCATCCTGAAGGCCTCTTTGGGAGAATGGAGGGCAGTTTGTGCATTGTTAGCCCTCAGTATATATGGGGTTATACTATTTGCAGATGAGCCCAAGTTTATCAGCAAGAATGCCATTCATCTTTTCCTTCTGAGGAACCCAGTACCCACCTTGCTGGGAGATTTCTATTATTCTGTTCACCAAAGATATGAGAAGAAAAGAGGGAGGTTGGTGAGATGCTGTGCTCCCCTATTCCATACCTGACTGCTTAAACACTTACCCAAGACTGATGCCTTCCTGAATCCTCACCAACAGAAGAATTGGGCTAGAAGACTTATTGCTTTGACTTCAGATGACATCAGATGGTGCATCCAGAGCACCAAAGGCAGGGACATAATTACTAGCTGTGAACAGTTCTCCAATGTACCTCTGATAGGAGTGAAGGGTTGTATCAACTACAATCCTTTGCTGTTTAAGAGAGAGTTGGGCTATGCTTTGGTTCACCCTCCTAGAGTGCAAGACTTGGCTGAAACCCTGTATTGTGAGATAAAACCTAATCTAGCTGTTGTCAGGCAAGCATCCTGGGCTTGGGACAACATCCAGACCAAAGGGATGGCCATTCTGGGGAGATGCAATAATGTGGCTTCAGCTCAGTATTATGAATGGTCTCATGCTAGGGCTCAGATCTCTGGAATGCCTTTCACCATTAAGGATACACCTGGACCATCCACAGTACCACCTCCAGCCACTGTCAGCCTGGAAGAATTTGAGAAACTGAAGGAGAGGAATGAGAATCTGTCTCAAGCTCTAAAGAGAACCCTCTGGGAGAGGAGTGATGGTCGTCTGGACATTGAGAGGTTGGAGAAGCTTAGGGTGGAGCATCTGGCCAAGATTGAGAAACAGAGGACTACATCAAGAAATCAAGAGCTGGGGAGAAAATTTTGAAGAATGCCTGTAAAGAGGCCCAGTTTCAGAAGGCTAGGACTGATCTCTATCTGAAAGAAAGTCAAGCTAGGTGGGTCAGAATCACCGAAGCTCGCACTCAAGAAGATAAGAGAACTCAGGACATGATTGAGCAGTTGGAGGCCAATGAAAAGAAACAACAGGAGGCTCTGCTAGCAGCCCAGAAGGAGATTTCAGAGTTGAAGCTTAGGGCCGGTGTGAAGAGGTCAAAGGACCAAGGCAGGCACAAGAAGCTGACCACTGCCATTGCCACCAGAAACCTTCTTATCAGAAACATTACAGAGCATCCGGCTGGTCCTGTAACTGAAGCACTTTTGAAGGAGGTTAAGGAGGATGAATTTGGCTTAGATGTCTAACTACTTTGCTTGTTGTTATTTCCATTTCATGTACTTTTCTTTTATGTTGTATTTCTGATCCTTCAGGGGCATATGTTGTAAAAGCAGACTATGTATGATCCACCTTTTGTAATATATTTGTTAGTTTGTTCCACTGAGTTCTTTTTCTCTCAAGCAACATCAAAGCATCTTCCTCAGGGTCTGGAAAGGTCAAAACCAAATGCCAAGCCGGATACCTTGGAAACAAATAAGCATACTGCATTGCATACTAACTTTTGTTTTGTTTTGTAGGTTTTTGTTTTGTTTGTTACTAACTCTGTTGTGGTTCAGGAATTATTGCTCGCCGTCGGGTGTTCCCTCTCAACCGTCCGCACAGATATCCTACTCGCAACAATCTTCCTGGTATCCAGATGGACCAAGTACAACAAGATCTGACAGAAGTCAGGACTCAGATGGCCAATGAAAGGCTGGAGATGAGAAACCAAATGACCCACTTCATGGAAGTAATGAATGGTTTGGCCCAAAGTCAAGAAAGATTGAGGGCATTGGTAGAAAGACAGACCCCGGAAGAGCCCCATCTGGGAACTGGAGGAACAAGTAACAATGAAAGAGGTCAGCCTCATGTTAACCCACCAATATATGGGCCTCATCTACATCCGGAAGTCAATATCCCGGGTAATGTGCAAGGAAATACTACTGCAGGCAGAATCTTACAAGAAGACCCCTAGGAGGAGCAGTTCACTGTAATGGGAGCTGGGGATGAAGTTTATGATAGGAGGTTTGATGAAATTGCTGAGAAGTTGAGATCTCTGGAGTCTCAAAATTCCCTAGGTTTTAATGTCATGGATATGGGGTTAATGGATGGGGTAAGGATTCCCCACAAGTTTAAACCCCCGTGCTTCGAGAAGTACAACGGAACTTCCTGTCCACGAACTCACTTACAGTCCTTTCTGGGAAGACTTAAAGCATATACAATGGATGAGAAGCTGTGGATGTTTTACTTTGAAGACAGTTTGACTGGGGCTTCAAGGGAGTGGTATTCACACTTAACCAGAGCTACTATCAGGTGCTGGAAGGACCTAGCTGAAGCCTTCATCAGACAATACCAATACAATCTGGACATGGCTCCTAACAAGACCCTTTTGATGGGAATGTCTCAGTCCTCCAGAGAAAGCTTCAGGGAATATGCCCAGAGGTGGAGACAACTTACTGCTGCTGTCCAGCCACCCATGTCGGAAAGAGAAATGGCTGACATGTTCATGAATACTCTGCAAGGAACATATATTGATAGGCTAGCTGCTTTTTCTTCCACCAGCTTCGCTGACGTAGTTATAGTTGGAGAAAGAATTGAAAGCCTTCTGAAGATGGGTAAGATTTCTGATAATGGTGCAAGTTCGTCTAGTAACCCCAGGAAGCCTTTTGTGGGACCTAGAAGAACTGGTGAGACAAATGCCATTCATGCTAGCAGGGCCAGACCTCAGTATGTCCACAGATCAGTAGCAGCTGTCACCATTCCAGCTCCGATTCCTCAGCAACCAGCATATCAACCACAACAACAACCACACTATCAACAACAAGTTCAGTATCCGCCACAAAGGACCTACAACAACAATAACAACAATCAACAGCAAAGACCCT
The DNA here is from genome assembly GCA_963966055.1 of Lathyrus aphaca. Lineage (NCBI taxonomy): Eukaryota > Viridiplantae > Streptophyta > Magnoliopsida > Fabales > Fabaceae > Lathyrus > Lathyrus aphaca. The sequence continues at coordinate 433,931,045 of OZ014519.1, forward strand.
TTCAACAAAGACCATCACAGGCAAATAGGGTGATTGACCCTATCCCCATGCCTTATGCCGCTTTATTGCCACAACTCCTGAAACTCAACTTGGTTGAATTAAGGACATTAGCACCACCAAATCCCTCCAATCTTCCAAGAAATTATGATGTCAACGCCAGATGTGCTTTCCATTCCAACGCACCTGGCCACAATATGGAGAAATGCAGGGCTTTACAAATGAAGGTACAAGACCTGGTGGATTCTAAAGCCCTCAACTTTGCACCCCCTCCAAGTGTCACCAAGAATCCCATGCCCAATCATGGAGGGCCAAGAATTAATGCCATTGAGGAAGATAAGCCATCTTTCTTAATCACCAGTGTTGGACAGATTCGGACACCTCTGGTCGAAATTAAAGCTCAGCTTCTAGAGTGCCAGATGTTCCCCGGGTGTGAGCTCGGTTGTGGGTATGGCAACATTTCAGTCAACGAGTGTGATAACTTGAGAAGCGGCATAGATGGTCTTATCAAAAGTGGTATACTTCAGATCACAACAACGACGCCTACAAATCCAGCAAACCCTTTGACAACAATTCCTGACTCTTCTACAACTGCAACAACAATCATTCCGACCAATTCATCAATTTCATCAACAATGGCTTCCTCTATCACTTCAACAACTCAGATGTCAATAACCATTTCTTCTACAACATCAGCATCCATTTATTCAGCAGGATCTTCTACAACACCAACAGACATTAATGAAGATATCTCAGCAGTCACTATCTACTATGATCCATCAGATGTTCCTCCAAACAACAACTTCCAGCAACAAACAGTGGCACTTCCTGCCAGGTCACCAGTCACCATCTACTACGATCCGCACACTATCTCTGTACCCTCCTCTGCAGCAGTCAGTCCAGTTACCATCACGGTGCCTGGACCAGTTCCATATGAAAGCAGTAATGCCATACCTTGGCATTATGGCTCTGACCTCTACTGCAACGGGGAGAAAATCACTTTGGACTCTTCAATCTCTTCTCCACAGATTGATAATGTTGGGGGAGGCGGAGGCGTCACCAGAAGCGGACGCCTTTTTGCCTCACAATTGCAAAGACCTAACGCCGAAACAGAAGTTGCTGCCAAAGCAAAAGGAAAGAGTGTGGTAGTTGAAGAGACGGCTGTCAAAGAAACTCAGAAGACATCTTTTGAACAAGATGTAGACGAGTTTATGAGGATTATAAAGAGAAGTGATTACAAGGTGGTGGATCAGCTTCACCAAACTCCCTCAAAGATCTCCATATTATCCCTGTTGATGTGTTCCGAAGCTCACAGGAATGCATTATTGAAAGTCCTGCACGCAGCATACGTGCCAGAGGAGATCACTGTTAATCAGCTAGAAACTGTGGTGGGAAATGTCAACACCAGTCATGGACTGGGCTTTACCAATGCTGACTTAACAACTGAGGGACGTAACCACAACAAGGCTTTACACATCACTCTAGAGTGCAAGGGTGCTGTTTTATCTCATGTATTGGTGGACACTGGGTCGTCGCTCAATGTTCTACCAAAGAAAGCCTTAGTGAAGCTAGAGTATGATGGCTTGGTACTGCGTCCGAGTAATTTGGTGGTAAGAGCATTTGATGGCTCTAAAAGATCAGTGCTAGGAGAGATTGATCTGCCTGTGATGATTGGCCCGCAGACTTTTAAAATTACCTTCTATGTAATGGACATTCAGCCGGCCTACAGCTGTTTGTTGGGTAGACCCTGGATCCATGCCGCTGGCGCTGTTACGTCTACCCTTCACCAGAAGCTGAAATTCGAGTGGGAAGGCCAGATCATCACCATCTGTGGTGAAGAGGACATCTTTGTTAGCCATCTGGCTACGTACAAGTACATTGAGATGGATGGAGAAATCCATGAAACTATGAGCCAGGGGTTTGAAGCCCTGAACATTAATGAAGCATCTGCTGTACTTGGAACCTCCATGACATCTTATCAGCAAGCTAGGAAGGTTGTTGAAGAGGGTACTGCCCAAGGCTGGGGCAAGCTGCTGCCTGTGGAGAAGAAGGAGGACAGATTTGGGTTGGGTTACAAACCAACTCAACAAGATCAATCAGAGGCTGCCAAGAAGCCCAGTTTTGTCAGCGGGGGAATGCTCACCCCGGATGCAGTGAACAACTTGGAAGACGAGGATGAAAGCGACCGCAACTTGGAGAGCTGGATACGTCCAAGGATCCCGGGGAGCCAAGTCCTTAACTGGTCTTCCCAGGAAATTATAAGGGTTACTCCTGCAGAGTAATTATTATTTCCTGTATTTTTAAGCATGCATCAAGTCTTGCATCTTGCCCAAGATGTCAAGACTCATTTTGTAATCGGGCCATCTTGTAATTTTGTGCAAACAGATCAATCAATGAATATCGGACATCTTTTGCAAATGAGTCTTTTTCCTTTTTTCGCTCACTGTTTTTCATTTTTTCTTTTTGTACAAAAATAAAATGGCAATGTTTTCCAAAATGATAAACTTCATTTCACTTTTTCCTAAACAAGATTAAAATCAATCACTAAAATGAACAGTCTAAACCCTTGCAGAGAGTGCCTTTCAGATTGCACCGACAACAACACAACTATGGCTTCGTATGACTTTGACAATCCAATCAATCAAGCTGATGAAGGGGTTGAAGAAGATTTTGAGCTTCCTGAAGAGCTAGCCAGGTTGTTAAGGCAAGAGGAGAAAGTTATCACTCCTCATCAGGAGGAAGTCGAAACGGTTAATCTTGGTACAAAGGAAGATGTGAAAGAAGTTAAGATCGGGGCCTGCTTACAAGATTCAGTGAAAGAGCAACTGATTGATATGCTTCGGGAGTATGTGGATGTCTTTGCTTGGTCTTATCAGGATATGCCAGGGTTGGATACCGATATTGTCATGCACAAGCTGCCTTTGAAAGAAGACTGCCCGCCGGTAAAACAGAAGTTGCGCCGTACTCGCCCAGATATGGCAATGAAGATAAAAGAAGAGGTGCAAAAGCAGTGGGACGCCGGTTTCCTTGCTGTAACTAGCTATCCGCCGTGGGTTGCTAATATTGTACCTGTACCTAAGAAAGACGGCAAGGTAAGAATGTGTGTGTATTATCGGGATCTGAACAGAGCCAGCCCGAAAGATGACTTCCCATTACCTCTCATTGATGTATTGGTTGATAATACGGCTCAGTTCTCGGTGTTCTCCTTCATGGACGGATTTTCAGGATACAATCAGATCAAGATGTCACCTGAAGACATGGAGAAGACAACTTTCATCACACCCTGGGGCACGTTCTGTTATAAGGTGATGCCATTCGGACTGAAGAATGCTGGTGCAACCTATCAACGGGCTATGGTAACATTATTCCACGACATGATCCATAAAGAAATCGAATGTTATGTGGATGACATGATTGCCAAGTCCCTCACAGAAGAAGACCACCTGGTAAATCTGTTGAAGTTATTCAAGCGTCTCAGGAAGTACCAACTGAAGTTAAACCCCAACAAGTGCACATTCGGGGTGCGATCCGGTAAGCTGCTGGGATTTATTGTAAGCGAGAAAGGGATTGAAGTTGACCCTGATAAAGTCAAAGCCATTCAAGAAATGCCTGCACCGAAGTCAGAAAAAGAAGTTCGGGGGTTTCTAGGTAGATTGAACTACATCTCAAGGTTCATATCTCACCTTACTGCAACCTGTGAACCCTTGTTCAAGCTGTTAAGAAAAGAACAGACGGTCAGGTGGAACAAAGACTGCCAGAGGGCTTTTGACAAAATCAAGGAATACTTACAAGAGCCTCCAATCCTTATGCCTCCAGTTGAAGGAAGACCTCTGATAATGTACTTGACAGTATTAGAAGAGTCAATGGGGTGTGTGCTGGGCCAGCATGATGAGTCTGGTCGAAAAGAGTATGCAATATACTACCTAAGCAAAACGTTTACCGACTGTGAACAACGTTATTCACTGCTCGAGAAAACTTGCTGTGCTTTAGCGTGGGCTGCTCGCCGACTGAGGCAGTATATGTTGACCCACACTACTTTATTGATCTCAAAGATGGACCCAGTTAAGTACATTTTCGAGAAGCCAGCACTTACCGGACGGGTTGCAAGATGGCAAATGATCCTCACAGAATACGACATCCAGTACACATCTCAGAAAGCCATCAAGGGCAGTGTACTGTCTAATTATCTTGCCGAGCAGCCCATTGATGATTACCAGCCTATGAGATTTGACTTCCCTGATGAAGACATCATGTTCATAAAAGCAAAAGATCATGAAGAGCCAATTCACACTGAAGGGCCTGACCCGGAAGAAGAATGGACTATGATGTTTGATGGGGCTGTTAATATGAATGGTCGTGGTGTTGGTGCAGTACTCATTACACCTAAGGGGGTTCACATGCCTTTCTCGGCAAAACTCACCTTTAACTGCACTAACAACGAAGCTGAATACGAAGCTTGTATTATGGGTCTTGAGGAAGCCATTGACCTCAGGATCAAGACTTTGACTGTATTCGAAGATTCAGCTTTGGTAATTAATCAAACCAACGGCAAATGGTACACCCACCAAGATCATCTGATACCTTACAGGGATTATACAAGGAGGATATTGACTTTCTTCACGACAGTCAAGCTTGAGTATATCCCTCGAGACGAGAATCAGTTTGCAGATGCTCTGGCTACCATTTCATCCATGATCAAAGTTCAAGCTGCCAACTTTGTGCCTCGGATTTCAGTGTCCAGACTTGACAGACCAGCATATGTATTTGCAGCAGACATTGTAAAAGATGATAAGCCTTGGTTCCATGACATTAAGTGCTTCTTGAAGGATCAAACATACCCACCTGGGGCATCTTCCAATGATAAGAAGACTTTAAGGAGGCTTGCTGGTAGTTTCTTCCTGAATACTGATGGTTCCCTGTACAAGAGAAACTTTGATATGGTACTCCTCAGATGCGTTGATAGAACAGAAGCAGACTTGTTGATGCACGAAGTGCACGAAGGATCCTTTGGTACCCATGCTGGAGGACATGCAATGGCTAAAACGTTTCTAAGATCAGGCTATTACTAGATCACAATGGATGCCGACTGTTGTGCCTATGCCAGAAAATGCCATAAATGCCAGATTTATGCAGATAAAGTGCATGTGCCTCCGAATCCCCTGAATGTGATGTCTTCACCCTGGCCCTTTGCCATGTGGGGCATTGATATGATTGGCAAGATTGAGCCGACTGCTTCAAATGGCCACAGATTCATCCTGGTAGCCATTGACTATTTTACCAAGTGGGTTGAAGCAGCTTCCTATGCAAACGTTACAAGGCAAGTGGTAGCCCGATTTCTGAAGAGAGATATCATCTTTCGGTATGGAGTGCCCGAGCGAATCATTACTGATAATGGTTCCAACTTGAACAATAAAATGATGGCAGAGCTATGCCGGGACTTCAAGATCCAACACCACAATTCTTCTCCTTACAGGCCAAAGATGAATGGCGTTGTTGAGGCAGCTAACAAGAATATTAAGAAGATTGTGCAGAAGATGGTAGTTACCTACAAAGACTGGCATGAAATGCTACCGTTTGCCTTGCATGGGTACCGTACATCAATCAGAGCGTCCACTGGGGCAACACCGTATCAACTTGTGTATGGTATGGAGGCAGTCCTACCTGTTGAAGTTGAATTACCTTCCTTGCGGGTATTGATGGATGTTAAATTGAATGAAGCAGAATGGGTCCGATCCCGGTACGAACAACTGAGTCTGATCGAAGAGAAGAGATTGGCTGCAATCTGTCATGGGCAGTTATATCAGAAAATAATGAAGAAAGCCTTCGATCTTGTGCTGAAAAGACTCCTCCCTCCTCATACAGACCACAGGGGCAAGTGGACTCCGAACTATGAAGGACCATTCGTAGTAAAGAAAGTTTTCTCAGGTGGAGCACTAATTCTCAGCACTATGGATGGCGAAGACTTCCCGTCCCCTGTGAATTCAGATGCAGTTAAAAAATACTTCGCATAAAATGACCCGCTGGACATAAAAACAGAATGAAAGTCCAGGAAAAAATAGGGCATCCCGGCGAGTCAAAAACAAAATAAAAGACTCGGGCAAAAATAAGGGAAAATAAATAAAAAATGTACACCCGCTGAGTTGAAAAGCCGCATTGGACAACTCAGGCAAAAATGGGTATCCCGATGGATTGAAAACCCGAAAGGGCGATCCATGCAAAAATAAGGGAATGAGCGAACAACTGCATTCTGAATTCATCTGTATCACTTACAACTTGGAAAGCTTCGAAAGGATCAAGATTCTTTCAGAATCAGCCTTCTTCAGAAAGCAAGACGAGAAGAACGTCAAAAGTCATACGAGTCATAGCGAAGGGGAAGCTCATTGAAGCGTCATCAACATTGCCAAACGTCTTTTGTTTCTCAATTTGTAACGATCTCCTCATTTTAGGGGACTTGTTTCTTTGACTGTATCTTGCCAATTCAGGGCGCATGAATTAATAAAATCGGATTCTCAGTCATGTTTCGTCTCGTACATTTTATTTTTGTTTGCAAAAATGTCTGATATCCCTAAGATACTGATTGCATAAATACAGATGCTCTTTCTACTAAGAATACGTGCTTGCAGGAAATATACTTACTCCCGAGAGTGTCTAAACTCCTATGATGGAATCCGGTAAGGGATACCTCGGGATTACTTGTATGTTTCTCTGTCTTTTCAGGATTGCAGGTGTTCAAAGCACAACATGGGACATGAAGGCTTCATCCCAGCGGTCTGGCAAATCACCATCTACTCAATCTTAGCACCGGAGGTGCCCTTTCCCCAGCTGTGTTGCCATTTGTTATTTCCTCCTCAGCCAAGTACAAAAGCCAGGGAACCATCTCCCCGCAGAATGTCAACCTCTACCCGGAAGAGCAACGCGTGAAGAAATCACAACAGAGTGAAGAAGGCTTCTACAAACCCCAGCTGGGCCCCTCACTAATGAGATGGGTTTATCAGTGACCTATTCCCCCAAGCAGAGTCATACATAGCAGACCTACCAGTGATCTCATCCCCAGCAGGGATGTCCACTTCAAGCAGATTAGCCAGAGATCTTCGCAGCAACGGGATCCGAATCCCGGATCGGTATCTTTGCATAATCATAGCATTCACATCATATTCTCCCCGCAGAGCGTATCATTCCGTCTAATACGGAGCATTACGACAAAAATCAAACATATTGCATAATCATAAGCCACGATCTGAATCAAACATTTGTGAAAACTGACAATCCATCAACGGTATACAGAAAAACTCCCCAAAATTCCCCCGGCAGAGAGCCCAGACATTTCTCTTACAAATACAGATACTTCCTGACACCCGTCCGTGTCATATCCCCAGTAGAAAGCCAAAGCGTCCCCTTTGCACTCACAGATTCATACATATATACAATTCCTTGACACCCGTCCGTGTCACCTCCCCAGCATAGTCACCCAAACACTTTGGAAACTGTACACTTGTTTATAATACACTTTGTCCGACACTCGTCCGTGTTACTCATCCTCTTTTTACTCATATAGATGCTCGTCCGTATTTTGTATGTACCACTCAAATCCACTCAGATTCGACACTTGTCCGTGTTCTTTATTAACCAGTTGGTACTCGTCCGTATCATCATCTCAGAACATGTGTCAAGCGTTTGTTTCTACCCGATACTCGTCTGTATCGTAGTCTTAAGGATGCTCGTTCGCATCTTTAATCTATACACCGTGTCAAACACTTATGTCTTCTTGAATTTAGACACTCGTCTGTGTCTACTTTTCCCCAGAAGAGTCCCCACAGAATCAACACTCGTCTGTGTTCTATGTTAACCAGTTGATACTCGTCCGTATCATCATCTCTGAACATGTGTCCGTGTTTGCTTCTACTTGATACTCGTCCGTATCTCGGTCTTAAGGATGCTCGTCCGCATCTTTAATCCATACACAGTGCCAAAACACTTATACCTTTCATTTCATTGGATATAGACACTCGTCCGTGTTTACTTCTCCCCAGCAAAATCCCCAACAAAACTTGTCAAACTATTTCCTTTCTATCTGACATTCATCCTATGTCATGATACCTCTGCGGCAGCCGTACCCTGCCAGGTGATCGTCCTTCACCTTTGGATGACCGTCCCTCATCCTTTCCCCAGCGGAATCTCTATTATTGGAACCCTTTTCTATCCGACATTCGTCCTATGTCGTGATATTTTCAGCAGCCATCCCTTGCTAGGTGATCGTCCTTCACCTCTTGATGATCGTCCTTCATCACTTTATCCGATGGCCGTCCCCATCGTTGATCTTGTTATCTGACATTCGTCCTATGTCATGATAAACCCTGAGAGCAGCCGTACCCTGCTAGGTGATCGTCCTTCACCTCTTGATGATCGTCCTTCATCATGCTTATCCGATGGCCGTCCCCATCGTCGACCTTTTTATCCGACATTCGTCCTATGTCGTGATGCTTTCGGCAGCCGTACCCTGCCCGGTGATCGTCCTTCACCTTAGATGAATATCCCTCATCTTATCCCCAACAGAGCAGCCGTCCCCTGCTAGGTGATCGTCCTTCACCTTCTGATGACCGTACCTCATCATTTATTTCATAATCCCCAGAAAGTCTTATAGCTTTGCTTGATGGTCGTCCCCATCGTAATCTTATATCCCCAGCTTGTCGGCCGTCCCCGTCATTGCTTCATTTCCCGCATTTCCCCAGCATGTCGGTCGTCCCCGTCATTGCTTCTCCCCAGCAGTCGTCCTCTGCTCGGCGGTCGTCCTCCGTCGCCCGCACTTTATAATACACTTTATTTTCTTTTACAATCTATATCCCTTTTCTTCTTCATTCTGTGAGTGCAAATTTTGGACTGTCTTTGGTATTCAACCACAAGTTATCTTGTTTGCCTGTTAAGCCGTTGCTTACATCCTGCACAGCTAACTCATGTTTGAATAGAGGCAGCTGTAAACACCCCAAATTTTCCCTCACCCATTCACACCATGGCTTGTGATCATTTCATATGCATAAGTTCAATCATGGCATCTCATATTGCATCTTTGATTTACTGCATTGCTTCTAAGTCATCTGCATCTAGGGTTTGTGATCTGAGCTATCCAAGAGCCATTTGAGACACTCCAAAGGTCTTCAATCACTTCAAAGGGGTCCATGTATGTTCAAGCATCATATTATATCCTCATAAGATCAAAGAAGTCAAAGAATCACAAGAACTGAGAAAGGCATAGGAGCAGAGCCAGGTTTGACTGCACAGATGACCTAGAATTAGGGTTTTGGTTTCAAAGGCCATAACTCCAATTTTGTTGGTCATTCTTGTTTCTATTGGTCTCTATATGGTATAGGGATCATGCATATCAATTTTCATGAATAAATTCCATGGGGAAGTCATCTGATCAAGAGTTGACTTCTTGAGCAAGTCAGTGCAAAATCAGGGCATCTGAGGCCCCCAATGACCCAACCAAAGGGTGTTCTTCATCATTTTGAATGTGTATGGTCTTTATTTGATCATAGAAGATGATAGAAGTTCACAAATTTGAAGTATTTCAAGCCATTTGCAAAGTTGACTTTTTGGGAAAATGACTTGTAATGGAAACTTGCCATTTTGGGAAACTTTTTCAACCCTTGCTTTTTGATTCAAAAATGATTCAAATGGGAAAACTTTGGTCATGAAAGTTGTAGAATGGATCATTCCCTTTTCAAAAAGTACAAGAACTTGTCCTAATTCATTTTGGATCAAAAGTTATGGCTTGTCAAAGTTGGGAAAAATCACATAAATTCAAGTTTTGTACCAAAGAGGCATTTTGCAAAATGGTATGATCAAGCATTCTAAAGACTTCAAATATGCACAAAATCTTCACAATATGATCATGTGACTTCTAAAAGTCAGAATTGGCCCAAGAATATTGCATTTTGGTGCCTTGAACTTCATGAATTTCCAAAGGGGGCAAACATGTACCAACTTGCAAAAACTCATGAAGCCATGCCTCTACTTGTTACAGCTCATAGAATCTGATCCATATGAACTCCATGATCCCTGCTGAACTCAACCATGCCCCTATCACAACCTCACACTTGCCCATACCTCAAGTACACCTAGACTTGACTTTTTGCAAAAACCCCATACCAATCCCACAGTGACACAACAACTATTCTGACCAACCAAGACTTTACAAACACACCAAAAGCAAGCCATTTCATATGATCTTGGAGCCTGAATACACACACAAGCCATAGTTCAAGAAACTCACCCCTTATGCATTTTGCTTCGAATCACACAGCACAAGCATCAAACACAAAAACAAACTTCACAAAACATCTCAGCATGTCTCACTGATCATTTCCCTGCCCTCACTCATCCCTGAAACCTCACATAAACCAAATACGATTTCTTCCCCTCTTTGAACAGAACTCAAGCAATCTCTCAAACTAGCCCAAATAAACTCCAGATAAGCTTTGCAAACACTTGAGGGAGGTCAGTGGAGTTGATTGGAAGCAAGAAACTGGTCCAGAAGCTCTTGGGTTGAAAGCTTCGATTCAGGTAGCCATGGAAATTCATTTTTCCAGAACTCTTATTTCTTGTTTCTAAAATGATCTACATGCTTCCCTGAATGCAATGAGCTTTGAATTTTTGAAAATGATGCAGAAATGAGGATGTATTGTTTGTCTGAAACTTTGCCCGTAAATTTGATTTCTGTTTGTTCTTCATGATTCATGAAAAAGAAATGAATTTTGTTGCTGGATTGTTGTTTAGGATGTTTAGTTGAGTTGATCTGGAGGTTTTGGCATGATTTAGTGAGGTTTTGAGAGAGTTAGGTTGGAGGTCTCGCCGGAGAAGACGACCGGAAGTCTTCTCCGGCCACCTGAATTTCATTAACGCTAATCTGTGTCATTAATGAACTTTGAATTCTGGCCGTGGATGCGTTTGACTTTGTTTGACCCGCGCGTGTTTGGATGGCCAGGATCTCATCATTTAGCCCTAATCTTCAATTAACTTAATTAATCCAGTTTAATTAATTTTAAAACCAGAATTAGCCAGGTTTGAACTTGGGCCATTGGATGTGGCGCCAAGTCAACCTTTCCCAGCCCAGAATCAATCTGGTTCGTCCATTGTGCATACTTCCCATTATTTTAGTTTTTATTTTCATTTTATTTGATTTATTTTGCACATTTAATTTAAAATAGCAAAAAATGTTTAAAAATTATGAAAATTTTTGTCAAGGTTTTCATTATTTTTCAGAACACAAAAATATTTTTATTTTCATTTTTTGCATTAAAAATTATTTTTAAATCATTTAAAAGATTATTTTTAATTAGTTAATGAGAATTAATTAATTAAAAATACTTTTAGGGATTTAAAAATCACAAAAAAATTCATGTAACATTTAAAAACATTTAGAAACATTGTCCAACTCTCAAACCAAATTTCTTTTTTGTTCTTGATGCCTTTTGATCATTTTCAATGGAATTAAATTCATTTTTAGGCATTATTTTGTTTCAAACTTCAAAAATTCATTTCTACCTAACCATTAAGAGTTGGATGATGGCATTGTATCTTGCATAGCATGTAGTTTATAGGTTAAAATTGGTTTGAATTGATCTTGCATTTTCAATTTGTTTTGCATTTTTCTTGATGAGGTACCTTAAAACCCTAGCAATCTTAGGAAATTCACAACTTTCAATAGGTTAAGAGTTAGATACCCTCCTTTGGGCAATGATTTTGTATAGGTTTAGGTTTCCTTTGATTGCATTTTCAAATTTTTATCATGTCATTTGCTTCTGGTTTTGGATTTTGCTTTGTGTGTTGATCATAAACCCTAATTTATGCCTTCCTTTGCATCCATCTTCCATTTGCTTGCATACCATGACTTGCCATGACATTTTGTGCATTCATTTGATTCATAAGACATCTTAGGAAATATTAGAATCATGTTTGATCATTTCATCTTTCATTTGCCATGTTGTATGTCATTTGCATTCCATAACTTTTCATGTATGTCCATGGTTCAAAACATGCTTCTCTTGCATCCATATGTTTGTATGATCATCCTCCTGCCTTGCCTCATGTTTGTATCATCTCTTAGCATCATTAACATCATGTATTTGCTTCCGACTTTGTCTTGCATCATGCCATTTCATCTCATTTGCATTGCATTTCATTTCTTTCACTAACTTTTCAGGTGGTAAGTTACTTTGAGAAGTGAATTTGCCTTCACTTCTCATGTTCTCTTTTCATCTCTTTCATACTTCCCTTGCTGCATTTTGTATGTGTTTGGGTTTGAGCTTGCTCATTCTTGTTCATCTTACCTTCTTTCTTCAAGCAACTTGACTTCTTAAGTGAAGCAAGTTGTTTTGCTTCTCTTTGTTTCTTGCTCCCTTCATCTTGTTCCTCCTTGGTGGCCTCTGAAGATCTCTTTCTTTCTTAAGCCCCACAAACCCTATGAATGACCAAGCATGATAACAATTAGGGTTTGATTAGTTCCTCACTTAGCTTTTACCTTTGTGTCTCTTTGAGTCTTCTCTTCTCACCTCATAATCAGGGACTAAACCCTAAAGGCTTTAAGGCTTTGTGATTAAGCTTATGTCTGCATCCTTCTATTAGGATGGAGTGTATAACTTTAATCCTAAGTGTTAAACCCTTAATGTGTTTAAATCCCTTAATCAATTCATCTAATAATCATCAAGACATCAAGCTTGTAACTTGGGCCTTGCATTAGGGTTCTAATTCTTCCTTAACTGGTTAAGAAGGACTAACCCTAGTGTTAATGGACAAGTCCCCCTCAAGTTGTCTTACAAACCCTAAAAATCATTTCTTCATCTTATCATCAACTAAAATCCACTTAATAAAGGTTTTGTTTTGTCATGAGGTTAATCCCTAATCATGGATTAAGTTGAGGAATCTTTCTCAGCTTAAATGTTCTCATCTATTATCCTTCTATTAGGATGGTGTAATGGGTCCATTAAATCCTTGATTATGGCTTAAACTCATTACTTAATACTAAACAAAAACAACCAAAAACATCTAACTAATCACAAGTAGGTTAATGATCTTAATCCTACATCAGGGCGATTAAGTGTGAGATGCTGACTTCACACTTAAGGTATTCTCATTACCCCTAATCAGAGGGAGGATGTGATGAGTTTACTAACCCATTGGTTCAGGCCTAAGATCATTAACTTATGACAAACTTCCAAAAGCAATAAAAGACTGAAAACAAAAAAAACAAACAATAATCGTCTCCTCCGGGATTCTTTTCTCATCATACTCACTCACAAACGAGAACTTGCTTCTTCCGTCTAATGTAAGACAGTTTGCACCTGAGCCAGACAGGTCATACACTTGAGCATAGGCAAGTAAGCAGTTCACAAGTCAATTCACCTTTCAGTCTCTTTGGGTCGAACTACGGTGTTCTGACTTCCTCATTGCACGAGAGGATACGTAGGCATAACTTAACAGTTATCGAACAAAAGTCTCTGTATATTCCCCCCTTTTCCAGCATTATTCTTTAAGCCTCATAGTCTTGAGCATTTCATTCTGGTTCTTACACTGACACTTCTTCACATCACTTCACATTTCTTTTACACTGACACTTGCATTCTTTTCCAGCTTTGACACACAAATTGCACTGACACTACCCCTTTAAAACACAAATCTTTCAAGCGTGGATCCCGTCGAGTACGACGGACAATCTGGGTGCTAATACCTTCCCAGGTTGTAACCAACCCCCTTTCTCAGTCTCTCTGGTTCGCGACCGTCTTATCCATTTTTTTCTAGGTCTATGCAGCATTACCTTTCCTCCGGGATAAAAATGCCTAGCTGGCGACTCTTGTCTTTTGAGTTCACCCCTGTGTGTACTCTCTCCTTTCGCCGACCGTTCGCGTCTGTACCCCTTCTGACGAGGTGTCATTTTGGTGGGAGCGACAGTAAGGACGAGCTCATGTGAGGGTCATGACCAGGGTTCGATTCCTTGGTCATTCTTTTTTGTTTAAAAGCTCATTTGTAACAGGTTTATTATATTATCCTTACGAATCATTCAATAGACACGCTGCATGCGCAACCCAGTTGGTTGAAGGCTGGTGGTGGATGCTGGGAGACCTGGGTTCGACCCCAGGCTCCAGCAGGTGAGTTTTATTCATTTTTTTAAACCTAATTGTTTTCTATTTTCTTTTCTTTAATTTTAATTAAATATTATATAATGAATTAATAATAATAATATAATATTGTTTTCATAAAAATAAACTGTATATGTTTAAAATCAATATTTTGTTTTATAATTTATTTGTATGTCCATATTATTATTGTATATAATTTATTTTGTAAATAATTGAATTAACATTGTATATTAAATTAAAAAACCCTAATATTTTATATATAAAAACCCTAATTATTTTTAAACCCTAATTTATTTTTTAAATCCTAATTTTCTTTTACAACTTTAATTTCTCATCTTTAATTATTCTTAATAAATGTTTCTAACATATATATAATTAAATTATTAAATTATTAATCATGTTTATTTTTGTAAATAAATTAGTATATAATAATAATTATTATTTTTATTCTCATCTCAAAATTCTTTAAAAATGTTTATTTAAATCTAAAAATATTTAATTGATATTTATATTGTATATTATTGTGCTAACCTCTTTTCTCTTATATTTATTTTTATTACTAATCTTTTTATTATTTATTTATATGCTTATTATTTAAATTGTTCTTATTATAATGTAATTGTACAATCTATGTAATAGTCGTAGTATTTTTATTGTTTATTTATTTATATATTGCTATGGTTAGTAAAATAGGAAGTGAAAACATGTTTGTACTTTAAAATTAATTTAGATCACTAATTTTAAGATAAATATATGAACTTGTACATGCACACACGTAAGTCGATCTTTGATCGTCATCTCACTTCTTAAGGATACCTCTCATGTTGCCTAAACCAAAAGGTCAAGTAAGGTGTATAAAGCAATGTCCCTTCTTCTAAAAATATCATCAAGTCCCTTTACGATTATAAGATCAAGTCCCTTCGAATGTTGCCTTCGTGAATGATCTTGTTCCTTTCGAATAAAAGATGATAAGTCCCTTCGAATTGCTAAGACACCTTACAGTTGCCTAATTACAGATGACCCTTCACATGTCCCTTACAACATCCAAGGTAATGACTACCTATTCCTTAATAATAGGGATAGTCTTACCATTGAAAGAACATTCAAGAACAGTAAAGATTTAAACATAGGGTAGGTTCCTCTTAAGTACTTGCTCACTTTTCATCAAATTACTTCATAACACTTCACATTTTTAAACAATTTTCAAAACAAAGTCTTTATATATATATCCGTACAAGGATCATTATAAAGTACTTAAGCAAATTTTTAATCACACACTACACTTCTCAAAACATTTTAAAGTGAGCTAAGTAACTAAAAGCCCATGGATAACCATGGATGTAAAGGGTGCTAACACCTTCCCTTTACATAACCTACCCCCCGAACTCAAAATCTTTTTAAGGTCTTTCCTGTTCTTTTATGCCTTTTCCTTTTGGATAAAATAAAAGTCGGTGGCGACTCTTGCTATCCGCAACATTTAACTAAAGTCAGTTCTCCCACCGTGTTACAGAACTGGCGACTCTGCTGGGGATTAATAAAAGAGGGGTACCCTTAGGAATTAGATCACTTTAAAATTGTTTGCCTTGTTTGCTTTATACTTATCTGTTAGGTGCTCTTATGTGTGAAATATCCTAACCCAGATCTAGTGTACCTTAGGTAAATGGCAATAGACCAAGGAAACTGTACCGCGTATACCGATATGGTTGATCTGGTGGCCATAGTTAGTGTGACTTCTTGGTTGGTGCTTATGTTCCTTAAGTCAAGTTGAGGATAATATGAGGCTGCCATATGTTGTCAATGCACTAACTAACTTTTAGAACCCTAGTTATCCCATCTTGGCCTTTATAAAAGTAGTGAGATAACCGGCTTTGGTGCAGACTGAAGTTGGTTGATACTCGATGCTACGCTCATTGAGATCCTAAACTTGGAGGGTTTTGGTTGGCAAGTAAGTTGCCTACTGAACAACCACCCTTGTGAAGGATCAATGATATTGAGATCCCTTAGAACCTGGTTACTTTTGTAGGACAGGATGAACCATCTAAACTTCAGGGGAGGGTAATTACCTTTAAACTTCATGCAAGCCTTCAAACCTAGGGCTATTGCGTGACTTGTTTGTGTGTGCCACATGTTTGTGATTAAGCATAACATCATAGCATCATCATGCATCATAAGCATAGCATTTTCACTAACCATTTCAAGGACCAAAGGATTTATCTTTGTTCTTTGTTGCAGGTCATGGCTTCTGCTCGTAGAAACACTATCCAGATCAACTTTGTAGGAATACCTTCTAAGCTTAAGGAGTTGGTTTCTCAAGTGTCTGAAAACTCCTAGTTCATCAAGAGACATGGTCACCTATTGGATTCAGTTACTTCAGGGTTCAATGAAGACATGATGAGTGTTTTGTTTCGGTTTTTTGATCCTAAGCACCATTGCTTTACATTCCCCGATTATCAACTAGTTCCTACAATGGAAGAGTTCTCTAAACTTCTGGGTATACCTGTTCTTGATCAAAGACCCTTCACAGGCTTGGAGAAGGAGCTTAAACCAGAGGTTATTGCTGCAGCCCTACATCTGAAGAGGTCTGACATTGTTCTAGAAACGAGAAGTGGAGTTAAGGGCATTCTTGCCAAGGTATTGATGGAGAAGGCTCAAGTGTTCTTGAAGGCTATGAGCTATGATGCTTTTGAGGAGATCTTAGCCTTGTTGATTTATGGCTTAGTGTTGTTCCCCAATCCAGATCAGTTCATAGACGTTCACGCCATCAACATATTTTTGAGTCACAATCAAGTGCCTACATTACTTGGAGACATTCTGCATTCTCTTCATACTCATACTACGAAGGCACGAGGAACTCTGATGTGCTGCATACCTTTGCTATCTAGGTGGTTTATTTCTCACCTTCCTCAATCAGTGATGAAGAATGAACAAGGGTTCAGGTGGTCCAAGAGGATTATGTCACTCTCTCATTCAGATATTCATTGGTGCTCTAGATCTATGGAGAATGTTACTATCATTGACCGTTGTGGGGAGTTTCCTAATGTGACACTTCTAGGCATAAGAGGAGGCATTACTTACAACCCTTCCTTAACTTTACGACAGTTTGGTTACGCTCGGAGTGATGGTCCTCATGACATGTTGATTCAGGGTATTGTGTTTGACTACGACAACGATCTTCAAGGTTACCATCAAAGGTTCATACGAGCATGGGGTAAAGTGAACAAGGTTGACAGCAAGACTCTGGAGCTTAAGTACACTATTCCTATGGAAGCTTATCTCAGATGGGTGCGATCTCGTGCTCAGACTCTTATGATGCCATATCCTGCCATCCTGCCAGTTACTATGGAGCCTGTTGCTGAAGGAAATACTTCTTATACCATCCTTCATCCAGACATGCCCACTGACATGGAAGACTTACAGAGGTCCTGGATCTAGTTGAAGGAGCAAAGGAATACTTTTGAGGCTCACTACAAAGCAAGTCAAGAAAGAATCCTGGAACTAACAAAGCAACTTCACGAGGAGCGGAATCTCAACTCATACCTCAACACAAAGAGGAAACGTCCATGGGAGACTTAAAACCCCATCTTTTTTATTTATTTCATTTTTATTGTAAGCCCAAGGGGAAAACAAATTTATTACTAATAAAAGTTTACTTTTTGGTTATTTAAACAAATTTAAATCCCGCGGTCCTTGAAAACATTGCATACGCATTTATACACCATATCATTGCATCACAGGTTTCTTATGTACAGGTATCTTATATTCTCGCTGTTTATTTCAGCAGAAATGGCTCTTGAACAAATAGTCAAAGATCTCCAGGCACAGAATGCCCAGTTCCAAGAGCTGATCCTGAACTTGTCCAAGGGGCAAGATGAATTGAAGACACTACTGGTAAGAAGACTAAGAAGACTAGAAGGTCAGGAGGCCTTATCGACATGGGAAGAAGGTTCAGAGGTCCTGTCAAGACCAAGGAACAGGTTGAAGATTATGAGTCTGAAGAGTCTGAGAAAGAGGGAGGCAGTCTCCACAATACAATGGGGGATTCTGATTCAGAAGCAAATTACTATCATGATCCTAATGAAGATAAGTTCAAGATGCTAGTGGATATAATGGATGCTATGGAATTGCAAAAGTCTTCTGGGCTGGATTTTGAAGATCTGAGTCTGATATCTGGAGTCGTTATACCCATTGGTTTCAAGGTCCCTACTTTTGTAGTATATGATGGTGTCTCTTGTCCCAAGCTGCATCTGAGGTCCTATGTCCAGAGGATCCAACCCCATACTGCTGATAAGAAGTTGTGGATCCATTTCTTCCAAGAGAGCTTGTCTGGAGCTCAATTGGAATGGTACTATCAGTTGGAGAGTGTCAACATCCGTGATTGGAATGATCTTGCTGAGGCCTTCTATAGGCAATATCAATACAATGCTGATCTAACCCCTACTCGCATGCAACTACAAAGCATGTCTATGGGTGCTAAGGAGAATTTCAAAGAGTATGCCCAGAAGTGGAGAGACTTGGCTGGTAGAGTACAACCTCCTCTAACTGACAGGGAGTTAGTGGATATGTTTATGAGTACGCTGAATGGTCCTTTTTATAGTCATCTCATTGGAAGCTCATCATCTGGCTTCACTGAGTTGATAATGACAGGAGAGCGTGTAGAAAGTGGCATAAGGAGTGGCAAGATACAAGTGGGTGCTTCTTCATCAAGTACTAGAAAGAAGCCCCCTAGTGGGAAGAAAGAGTCAAATGCTGTTTATGGCCAACCTGGTCGTAATAGGAGTCACCAATCTGTGAGTGCAGTTCACATCTCCAATCCTACTCCTGCAACACCAGAGCCACCACAGGGCAATAAGTAGAGGCCTAAAATACAGTTCACCAAGCTCAACATGTCACTGGCCCAAACCTTGCAACACTTGTTGAAGGGTGAACTCATTACTTTGAAGGACCCTCCTCAGAATCCTAATGTTACCTCTCCCAGGTATAATCCTAATGCACGGTGTACATATCATTCTAATTGTCAGGGACATGATACCAATAATTGCTGGATATTGAAGAATAAGATTCAGGATATGATTGATGCTAGAGAGATTGAGTTTGACCCTCCAGGTACTCCAAATGTGATTACTGCTCCCATGCCAAATCATGAAAAGACTGTTAATGCCATTGATGAAGTTTCACATATTTCCTCAGTTGCAGATGTGACCACACCATTGTCTGTTATTAAGAAGAAATTGGTACAATCTGGGTTCTTTCCAGGTTGTAGTGAAGATTGTTTTTATTGTGCTTATAAACCGGATAGTTGCTGGAAGTTGAAGGACAATATTCAATGCCTCATGGACAATTACACCATATTGTTTGAGAGGACACCTTTTGTGGAGAGCATGGTTGAGCATATAACTCAAGGTGCGAAGGTTGAAGAGGTGGATATGGTTGATAAAGTGCCAGTGAGGATTACTTCCAAGGGCCCTGTCAAAATCACTCATAAGGGTCTAATTAAGATTACTGCTGAAGGCCCTGTGAGAACTGTTGCTGAAGCTAAAGTGGATCCTATGATTATTACCACTCCTGGTCCTATTCCGTATACTTCTGATAAAGCCATACCTTGGCATTACTGTTCTGATGTTTATATCCACGGTGTTAAGCAGGAACCCTTAGCTGATACACCTGTTGCTGATGAAAACCTTGACGTTGATAATATTGCTGGATCTAGTAAGATCACGAGAAGTGGAAGAATTTTCTCTCCTCCAGTTACTTCCAAGAATACAGTTACTCCAACTACTACCTCCACTGCTGATGCTCGGGGCAAAGGTCCTATTATTGAACCTATACAAACTGATGTACCAACTGTTGATGATATTTCTAAGCAGATGGAAGAAGTACTGAAGATCATTCGCAAGAGTGATTATGATGTTATTGATCAATTGGGGCATACTCCCTCCAAGATTTCCATGTTGTCTTTATTGTTGTGTTCTGAGGCTCATGCTAAAGCCTTGATTAAATTTTTGAAGACTGCTCACGTGCCAAATGAGATTTCTGTAGATCAGTTTGAAAATTGTGTTGCACACTTGACCTATGATAATGGGTTAGATTTCTCCGATGTTGATTTGACTCCTGCCAAGAGGGATCATAACAGGGCTTTACATATCTCTATTGAATGTAGGGGCACTACCCTGTCACATGTGTTAATAGACAATGGTTCGTCACTGAATGTACTGCCCAAGGAGGTGTTGAACAAGCTTAGTCCTGAAGATGTTGTGTTGAGACCAAGTAATATAGTGGTGAAGGATTTTGATGGTTCGAGGAGAGTGGTGCATGAAGAAATAGATCTCCCAATCAAAGTAGGTTCTCAGATCTTCAATTTAACTTTCTATGTAATGGATATTCGTCCTTCGTACTCTTGTTTGCTTGGGCGCCCCTGGATCCATGGGGCAGGTGTTGTGACCTCCACTTTACATAAGAAATTGAGATATCCAGTAAAGGGAAAGGTTGTTACTGTTTACGGAGAGGAAGAATATATAATCAGTCATGTGAATACATTTAAGTATCTTGAAGTAGAAGGTGAATATGTTGAAACTCCATGCCAGACATTTGAAGTAGTTCCTTGGGTTATTCCTAATATTGAAGCTCCTCCTGTTGTCAAGAAAGTTCCTGTGGTCACCAGAGTACCTCCTACAATGGCCTCCCTCAAGGATGCTAAAGCTGTGGTGGATGAAGGTGGTTGTACTATTTGGGGTCAGCTTCCTGACATTCCTTACAAGTCTGACAAGTTTGGTTTGGGTTTCACTGCAGAGTCCCAGAAGGCTGTTCATCGTGCTCGTGCTGTTTGTATCACCAATCAAGGGATTATGAAAGATCAGATCAATGATGTGGGTGACTATGATGAAGACTACAACTTGGATGCTTGGATTTTTCCTACTGTGGGTGATGGGCTCAATAATTGGAAAGCTGAAGATGTTATTCCTATCTCCTTTAGTCAGGAGTAAATACTATTACTGTGTTGTTACTTTTAAGTTTGTAATTCTTGAACAATTAAACTCTTAAGCCTTGTGCCTTACCCGGGGCACAATGGTATGCTTGTTTCGGGATGTCATTTCATTTGCATACTTCATTCAATATAAATCAATGGACGTTTCGTTTTCGTAAATATTGTGTTCCTTGTCTTTCTTTTATTTTATTTTTGTTCTATCAGCTATGTGTTCTTACACACACCCACGTCACTAAATGCATATCCTCATCCACTACGGATCCTGTTGATAACAGTTCTACTATTGCCAATTATAATTTCGAGAATCCGATCTATCAAGCTGAAGATGGAAATGAGGACGATTGTGAAGTACCTGTAGAGCTTGCTAGGTTGTTACAACAAGAAGAGAAAGCTATACAGCCACATGAAGAGCCAATCGAAGTTGTGAATCTGGGAACTGAAGAGAACAAGAAAGAGGTCAAGATAGGGGCCGAATTAGAGGATGGTGTTAAGAGCAAATTGATTCAGATGTTACATGATTATGTGGAGATCTTTGCTTGGTCCTATGAAGATATGCCAGGGTTGGATACAGACATTGTGGTTCACCGTTTACCATTAAAAGAAGATTGTCGTCCAAAGAAGCAGAAGGTTCGTCGCATGCGTCCTGAAATGTCAGAGAAGATTAAGGCAGAGATAGTGAAACAGTTTGATGCAGGGTTCTTAGCCGTGACTTCTTATCCTCAATGGGTTGCAAATGTGGTACCGGTACCTAAGAAAGATGGTAAGGTACGTATGTGTGTAGACTACAGGGATTTAAACAAGGCCAGCCCCAAAGATGACTTTCCACTTCCTCATATTGATGTTCTAGTAGACAACACTGCTCAGCATAAGGTATTCTCTTTTATATATGGTTTCTCTGGTTACAATCAGATCAAGATGGCACCTGAAGATATGGAGAAAACAACATTTGTTACACAGTGGGGCACCTTTTGCTATAAAGTGATGCCATTTGGTTTAAAGAATGCAGGGGCAACATATCAGCATGCTATGGTGGCTTTGTTTCATGATATGATTCATCATGAGATAGAGGTATATGTGGATGATATGACAGCCAGGTCCCAGAATGAAGAGCAACATCTTGATCATCTGCATAAGTTGTTTGAGAGATTGAAGAAATACAAGTTGAGATTGAATCCAAATAAATGTACTTTTGGAGTAATGTCTGGTAAACTCCTGGGTTTCATTGTCAGTGGAAAAGGTATTGAAGTGGATCCTGCGAAAGTGAAAGCTATACAAGAGATACCAGCTCCCCGTACTGAGAAGGAAGTTAGAGGTTTCTTGGGACGATTGAATTACATTGCGAGATTTATTTCCCAATTAACTGCTACCTGTGAACAAATCTTCAAGTTGTTGAAGAAAGATCAGGTAATGGAGTGGAATGATGAGTGCCAGACTGCCTTTGATGAAATCAAGAAATATCTATTGGAACCACCAATTTTGATGCCACCAGTTGATGGAAGACCCTTGATTATGTACTTAACAGTGTTAGACAACTCAATGGGGTGTGTATTGGGGCAACATGACGAGTCTGGTCGAAAAGAGCAGGCAATATACTACCCTAGCAAAAAGTTTACCGACTGTGAAACAAGATACTCACTGCTCGAGAAAACTTGATGCGCTTTGGCATGGGCTGCTCGCCGACTAAGACAGTATATGTTGACTCATACTACCTTATTGATTTCAAAGATGGATCCAATCAAGTACATATTCGAGAAACCTGCTCTCTCCGGATGAATAGCAAGATGGCAAATGATCTTAACAGAATATGATATACAATATACTACTCAGAAGGCCATTAAAGGAAGTGTTGTAGCTGATCATTTGGCCCATCAAGCAGTGGATGATTATCAGTCAATGAGTTTTGAGTTCCCTGATGAAGACATTATGATTATTACCAAAGAACCTGGACAATATGACGGACCTGAACAAGGATCCCGATGGACTATGGTTTTTGATGGAGCTTCTAATGCACTTGGTAATGGTGTTGGTGTTGTGATCAGTTCCCCTGAAGGTTGTCATACCCCGATTACTGCAAGACTTTGTTTCTATTGTACCAATAACATGGCTGAGTATGAGGCATGTATCATGGGTATCAAAGTTGTCATTGATATGAAGATTCAGTTCCTGGATAATCTCATTCCTTACAGAATGTATGTGTTGTCTTTGATCCCATATTTTGAAGAGATTACCTTTGGACATATTCCACGAAGAGAGAATCAGTTGGCAGATGCACTAGCCACCATGGCATCCATGTTTGAGATTAGCTGGGATGATGAAGCTACCAAGATTACTATTGATAAATTTGAGAAGCATGCATACTGCAATGAGATTGACACTGAAGAAGCAGAGGGGAAGCCTTGGTTCTATGAAGTGAAAAGATATCTTGAAGCTCAGGAGTTCCTTGAAGGGGCATCTGTCAAAGATAAGAAGTTTCTGAGGAGGTTTTCTGCTAAGTTCTTCTTGAGTAATGGAATTTTGTACAAGCGCAATCATGATTCAACTTTGCTTCGTTGTGTGGATAAGAAGGAAGCAACTGAGATTATGGAAGATATGCATGATGGCATTTTTGGCACTCATTCTAGTGGTCATACCATGGCAAAGAAGATATTGAGAGCAGGGTACTATTGGTCTACCATGGAAGCTGATTGTTATCAACATTCCAGAACATGTCACAAGTGTCAAATTTATGCTGATAAAGTACACATACTTCCATCACCATTGAATGTGTTGACTGCTCCTTGGCCTTTTGCCATGTGGGGCATTGATATGATTGGTGAGATCAAGCCTACTGCTTCTAATGGACATTGTTTCATCCTGGTTGCTATTGATTACTTTACAAAGTGGGTGGAGGCAGCTTCATTTGCGTCTGTTACCAAGAATGTGGTGGCTCAACTCATTAAGAATAATCTCATATGTAAGTATGGCATCCCTGAAAGGATTATTACTGACAATGGCACTAATCTGAACAACACTATGATTATTGATCTCTGCACACAGTTCAAGATTAAGCATCACAACTCTTCTCCGTATCGTCCAAAGATGAATGGGACAGTAGAAGCTGCTAAGAAGAACATCAAGAAGATTCTACAGAAGATGACTATTACTTATAAGGATTGGCACGAGATGTTACCATTTGCTCTTCATGGTTATCGTACTACAATATGTACTTCAACAGGGGCAACCCCATTCTCCTTAGTCTATGGTATGGAAGCAGTTCTGCCCATTGAAGTTCAAATACCCTCCTTAAGAATCATGAAGGATGCAGGCTTGAATGAAGATGAGTGGATTCAGACTCGACTTGACCAGATAAATTTGATTGATGAGAAGAGGTTAGCAACTGTTTGTCATGGCCAGATGTACCAGAAACGGATGATCAAAGCTTTTAATAAGAAGGTTAAGCCAAAGGTATATCAGGTTGGTGACTTGGTAATCAAGCGTATCATATTACCACAGGGTGATCCTAGGGGCAAATGGACTCCTACATATGAAGGACCATTTGTAGTCAAAACAGTATTCTCAGGGGGTGCCATGATGCTTACTACTATGGATGGTGAAGACTTCCCACAGCCTGTAAACGCAGACATAGTTAAAAAATACTACGCATAAAAAGAGACCCGCTAGGTTGACTGGCCTAGGCAAAAATAAGGGCATCCCGGCGAACCAAAAGGGTTCGGGCAAAAATTAGGGATATATAAAAAAAAATGTGCACCCGGCAAGTCGAAAACCTGAAAAGGCGGCTTGGGCAAAAAATGGTATCCCGGTGGATTGAAAACCTGAAAAGGCAATCCAGGCAAAAGTTAGGGATTAAAGCGTATGACTATGTCTCGTTGGGTCACCCATGTAACTCTAACCAGTTGTGCTACTTAACTCAAGTTCGAACAGATAAAGCTCAATCCAATCATTTCCGTCTCAACAGCAGAAGATGAGATACTTGAAGATAATGACAATAGTAGAATTGAAACTCAATAGGATTATTTCCCACATAGCTGATTTTCTTTGTTTTGTAAAAAATTTATGACAAATTCCTCTTACTAGGATTTCTGTCTCCTTGTACAAACTTGCCTATGTATAGGTCGCTTTGTGATATAAATAAAATTTCATCTTTGAATCCAGATTTACTTTTACCCTATTTACATAAGCGAAACGTCCATTAGTTGTGTTTGAATGTATGTATGCTTTTGAATATGATTGATGTTTACCAGAAATGCATAAAATGCTTAATATGATTGATGTTTACCATAAATGCATGAAAATGCAGTAATAGTATTTACTAAGGACGAACGAGGGAAGGAATTCAACGAAGCTTCGCCGGTTCATCCCCACAAGACAACTACAAATCCCCAGTAGGGCAAATCTATCATCAGAGATACTTCAAGTTACGTCTCCCCTTTGAATTTATGTCCATCTCTTTTATCCTCAGTCGGGATACGCAGGAACTTATTCCTTCAATAGAAGTACGACGAACGAAGACGGGAGGTTATGAATACTATACTATCAAACGAGACGGGAACGAGTTCCTCATATTCTTCAGCAACGAGTCGGGATTTATTTTCCCTAGCCAGCAATTGTTATACGAAGATATCCAGACGCTTCAGATCGCATGATTCATACATACATCATTTACATCATACCATAACATACATATCCATAAATACATAATACATTTACTTAGGTGCATCATACTATACATGCATACATATTGCATAAACTAACTTTTTCCTTGCAGGATAGTTTTATGCAGATAAATCAATGTCAACAGTTCACAACAGGTCATAAATGATCCATACATTACTCAAGATGTCCTCGGAGAGTAGGCAAACGATATGTAATAAGATCTATTCCCTAATCCAGGATATTTCCAGAAGATTTCATCTATCTGGTCTTGAATAGCAGGCAAACGGTCTGTACAAAGATCCATTCCCTGGTTCAAGATATTTTCAGAAGATTTAATCTATTGGCCCTTGAATAGCAGGCAAACGGTCTGTAAAAAGATCCATTCCCTGGTTCAAGATAGTTTGCAAAAGAACTAATCCTGACGTTCTTTTAGCCCTTGAATAGCAGGCAAACGGTCTGTAAAAATATCCATTCCCTGGTTCAAGATATTTTTCAGAAGAACAAATCCTGACGTTCTTTTGACCCTTGAATAGCAGGCAAACGGTCTGTAAAAAGATCCATTCCCTGGTTCAAGATATTTTTCAAAAGAACTAATCCTGACGTTCTTTTGGCCCTTGAATAGCAGGCAAACGGTCTGTAAAAAGATCCATTCCCTGGTTCAAGATATTTTTCAGAAGAACTAATCCTGACGTTCTTTTGGCCCTTGAATAGCAGGCAAACGGTCTGTAAAAAGATCCATTCCCTGGTTGAAGATATTTTTCAAAAGAACTAATCCTGACGTTCTTTTGGCCCTTGAATAGCAGGCAAACCGTCTGTAAAAAGATCCATTCCCTGGTTCAAAATATTTTTTAGAAGAACTAATCCTGACGTTCTTTTGGCCCTTGAATAGCAGGCAAATGGTCTGTAAAAAGATCCATTCCCTGGTTCAAGATATTTTTTCAGAAGAACTAATCCTAACGTTCTTTTGACCTTGGAGAGTAGGCAAACAGTTTTTACAAAGATCCATTCCCTAATCCAAGATACTTCCAGAAGAGATAATCGGCACAAAGATTTATTTCTACTGGTCTATTCAACAATTCAAATCATGTTGCATAAATGATTCAGAGACGACCTATACGAAGACCTAGTACTGATATCCAGTATCAACATAAAGACATCACATCCTGATACTTTAGATGGCATCTCCAAGCCCATCTCCAGATGGCATATCTAAGCCCATCTCCAATTCTTCCAAGTGGCATCTTTAAGCCCACTCAGGCATATACAACTAATCATCAGTGTTACTCTACGCACTGGTGAGTGCAAATTTTTGGGCTTTTGTGTTCAATCCCCTTCAACCTTCCAGGTCACGAATGGCACATATACCAATCTAACCCCTCAGGTTTTAGAAAATTGAACAGGGGCAGCTGTTGCACCCCAAAATTTTCCCTCCACAAGACAAGACATTATGTACTAAGAGGTTCACAATTGGTTGACAAGTTTGACAATTCCCTCAGACAATGCATCCTCCTAAGCAATGCATCCTAAACTAGGGTTTTGACTTTCATCAGGCTAAATGGACTTCCAAGGCTTCAAGTGAGCTTCATAACATCTTATATGTGATCAAGAATCCCCATGTCAAGTTTCAGAACTTTCCCAAAAGATTTGCTCAGTCAGATGATCAGATAGGCTAAAATTAGTCAAAGCACTTAAAAAGTCAAACTAAGGTCAACTGTGGTCAAACCAAAGTCAAACTTCATGATTTTTGGCCAAAATCAAGTATATGAAGTAAAATTCATCATTTGATCAAGGTTTGATCATGATTCATCAAGGAGATTTCAGATCATCAAGAATCAGGAGTTTCTAAATTAGGGTTTTCACAGGAAAAGTCAACTGAACTTTGACCAGCCATAACTTTCACATGCTTCATCAAATATTTTCCATCCAAATCTCATTTTGAAGGAAATTGAATTCTCTACAACTTTGTGTCTCACAAGCCAAGCCCAAAAATGCTTCATTTGGAAGGTATGAGCTAAGACATTATAGGTCCTTTTAAAAGTCAACAAAAAGTCAACATCTTCCAAAGAGCATAACTTGAGAATGGTAAAATATATGGACATGAGACCAAAGAGATTGGTTAGAGGACTCTTTAAGCTTTCCAAAATGTCCAAGAACACTTTTATAGCATTAAAATTGAAGGATTTATTCCCTTGCAAAGTTGGGAAATTTTTGAGAGGTTTATGAAGTAAATGGGGTCTTAAAACCATAATTCTTCAAATGGGCTGACTTTTTTGTGATCCAATTGGTTCCATGACATCATGCATGAAATTAACTTAATATTTTCATAATTTTATTCATTTTATTTTTATTTATTATGATTTTTTATATTAAAAATCATTTTAAATTCAAATAAAATATAAAATGGTGAAGATTTAAAATGATTTGTCTTCTAGAATGTCATAAAGTTTATTTGGATCTAATTGATACAAGAGTTATGAAGATTATCCTAAAATAGCAAGCTTATATCAAGAATATTCAAAATTTAAAGGCTAATCTTTTTCTATCTCAAACTATCAAAATATCCAAAGTCTTGGGCAATGTTTTTGACCTAATTCATTCACCCATATATATAGAACATTTAGCAACCTAGAGAGCACGAATTCACAGCCTCCAAGACCAGTTTCAAACTTCACAAAATTCATCAAAATATCAAATTCGGATTCTTGGTTAGAGGCACTCTCAAGGCAATTTAAAGGTTGCTACATGTTCCTTGGACTTCACTGAGTCGAAACCAACTCTCAAACACATCCAATTCAAGCTCATATGTATAAACTGATTCATTATGTTCATGTTCTTGTTGATTTTCGATTCTGAATATTTATTGGTTTTCAATGAATTTTGACTTAAGTTTCTTGTTTATAATGAGTTATAGATTGATTCTGGATAGGTTTCATAAAGCTTCATCACCTAATACGAATTTCACCATTGCTAGGGTTTTTCGGCCAATTTAGGGTTTCACGATTTAATGAATAGAAATAAATTCTAAGACCATGGATCAATCTTAATTGACCTCTGGATTGTGTTTGTGTATTTAATTTGACAAAATTTTGCTTGAATGATGATGTTTGAGTTTCGTAGGATTTGCTGCCATTTGAAAATCGCAGGAAAATGCCTAGGAATTTTCGCAGCAAATTCCATAGGTCTGGAGGAAGAAGAAGGAGATTGGCGCGCAGCTGGAAATTCAAAATTGTTTTTATATTATATAATTTTGTTTGTGTTATAATTTACAAATGATGCTGATGGTGTAGTGGTAAGGACGCGCTCATGTGAGGGTCAGGACCAGGGTTCGATTCCTTGGTCATTCTTTTTTGTTTAAAAGCTCATTTGTAACAGGTTTATTATATTATCCTTATGAATCATTCAATAGACACGCTGCATGCACATCCCAGTTGGTTGAAGGCTGGTGGTGGATGCTGGGAGACCTGGGTTCGACCCCAGGCTCCAGCAGGTGAGTTTTATTCATTTTGTTTAACCTAATTGTTTTCTATTTTCTTTTCTTTAATTTTAATTAAATATTATATAATGAATTAATAATAATAATATAATATTGTTTTCATAAAAATAAATTGTATATGTTTAAAATCAATATTTTGTTTTATAATTTATTTGTATGTCCATATTATTATTATATATAATTTATTTTGTAAATAATTGAATTAACATTGTATATTAAATTAAAAAACCCTAATATTTTAATATATAAAAACCCTAATTATTTTTAAACCCTAATTTATTTTTTAAATCCTAATTTTCTTTTACAACTTTAATTTCTCATCTTTAATTATTCTTAATAAATGTTTCTAACATATATATAATTAAATTATTAAATTATTAATCATGTTTATTTTTGTAAATAAATTAGTATATAATAATAATAATTATTTTTATTCTCATCTCAAAATTCTTTAAAAATCGTTTATTTAAATCTAAAAATATTTAATTGATTTTTATATTGTATATTATTGTGCTAACCTCTTTTCTCTTATATTTATTTTTATTACTAATCTTTTTATTATTTATTTATATGCTTATTATTTAAATTGTTCTTATTATAATGTAACTGTACAAGCTATGTAATAGTCATAGTATTTTTATTGTTTATTTATTTATATATTGCTATGGTTAGTAAAATAGGGAGTGAAAACATGTTTGTACTTTAAAATTAATTTAGATCACTAATTTTAAGATAAATATATGAACTTGTACATACACACACGTAAGTCGATCTTTGATCGCCATCTCACTTCTTAAGGATACCTCTCATGTTGCCTAAACCAAAAGGTCAAGTAAGATGTATAAAGCAATGTCCCTTCTTCTAAAAATATCATCAAGTCCCTTTACGATTATAAGATCAAGTCCCTTCGAATGTTGCCTTCATGAATGATCTTGTCCCTTTCGAATAAAAGATGATAAGTCCCTTCGAATTGCTA
Source organism: Lathyrus aphaca (assembly GCA_963966055.1). Classification (NCBI taxonomy): domain Eukaryota; kingdom Viridiplantae; phylum Streptophyta; class Magnoliopsida; order Fabales; family Fabaceae; genus Lathyrus; species Lathyrus aphaca. Next base: position 433,961,278 of record OZ014519.1, read on the forward strand.
AGACACCTTACAGTTGCCTAATTACAGATGACCATTCACATGTCCCTTACAACATCCAAGGTAATGACTACCTATTCCTTAATAATAGGGATAGTCTTACCATTGAAAGAACATTCAAGAACAATAAAGATTTAAACATATGGTAGGTTCCTCTTAAGTACTTGCTCACTTTTCATCAAATTACTTCATAACACTTCACATTTTTAAACAATTTTCAAAACAAAGTCTTTATATATATCCGTACAAGGATCATTATAAAGTACTTAAGAAAATTTTTAATCACACACTACACTTCTCAAAACATTTTAAAGTGAGCTAAGTAACTAAGAGCCCATGGATAACCATGGATGTAAAGGGTGCTAACACCTTCCCTTTACATAACCTACCCCCCGAACTCAAAATCTTTTTAAGGTCTTTCCTGTTCTTTTATGCCCTTTCCTTTTGGATAAAATAAAAGTCGGTGGCGACTCTTGCTATCCGCAACATTTAACTAAAGTCAGTTCTCCCACCGTGTTACAACATCCAACGTACACAAGGGAGTCAGCCCAAAAAAGTAGGATAATCCAAGGATCCATAATGGTCAGCAAAAAAGTAATACCAATCAACGCAAGATAATGAAAGTCAAACAATCCAGTCACACAAATGAACGCCCCAAATCACAAGACACACACACCTAACCTAAGCTGGCAAACACAACTCATTATTATGAAATTAAAACGCACAAGTGAGGCATATGCTTTTTTTATTTGCTTGCAAAATTATACGCGTTAGATCAACAAAACCAAGGGCTAAGATTTCATCCCCAACCTCTAGCCACCCTTCCCACTGTAAATGGTTCGATGACGGAGCCCTAGCTCCGATCACTGGAAAACTCATCACTATGAAAAATCATGCATAGAAATGCATCAAAACCTCCAGAATCACTCTATTTGCTACACTGAACACTAATTCATGCTCAAAAACAACATATAACCAACATACATCATGAATCAAAGCAAGCAAGTATGGATCTACAAAACTGAAACTCAATAAATCATGCATAATACACGTCCATTTCACACACCTAATAGCTCAGATTAACCAGCACAACAAGAGGAACCTAAAGCACACATTTAAAACAAGATCTATGATGAAGAATTCAGTAGCTTACCTGAGATGGAAGCTTGCCAAAAACACCAAGAAAACCTCTGAAAAAGTGCATATCCACTCCCTTTGAGCTTTATTTGCAAAATAAATGCAAATAGAGGCTTGAAATAGGCTAGATCTTGAGTTCCAAGTAAGAGCTCCTCAAATTCGAATCCTCTGATTTCTTGCACCAGAGCTTGAAATGATGGGTGATTTGTGATCCTTACACTTCACTGATCATGATTGTGCAAAGAAATGAAGCAATGCATGGAGGAGAAGAGGGATTCGAAGCAAAATGCAAAAATGGCAAAAACTTTGGATTGGTGAGTATGGAGTGCATGAGGTTCTGAAAACCTAGTGTTTATCTTTTATATGATGTGCTATTGAGATGGATTAGGGTTTTAGAGAAGGGAGGACTCAAAAGCAAGAGATTTGGGCGAAAATGAAAATTTTCAAATTTGTGTACACTTCCTCATTTGCTTGTGTATCCACTATCCCATGTGCATGATTATGCTTCATCTAATCCACTAAGTACCATTGGATCAATCTCATGGCCTGAAATGCTTTGGATTACAAGTTTTGAATACACGTGCAATTTTGCATAATGGATGATTCATGGTGAATAATGCACGAAAATGGGAGTTTCCCTGGGCAAAAATCCTTGTTATGGATTTCATTTTGGTATTGTGATGAGAAATGAACCATTAGAACTCATTAGAAGTCATTTTGAACCTTCTTGCAAATGGTACCAAACTTGAATACTTGAAAAATCCTAAAAATAATCTAAATTCCATCAATCATATCTTTTGATCCACAAATGATATGAGGGAGTTCTAGTACTTTTTGGAAATGGAAGAACAGGCCTTACAAGTTTCATGTTTATGGAAAATTCATTTGAAGCCTTCTTGATCATGAAAGAATTGATTGAAATTAGGTCAAAAATTGCCAAAAATGGAAAGTTTCTTTATAGGTCACTTTCCAAATTTAGTAACTTTTCTTCAAACTTTTGATTCTTGACTTTTAAGATCATTCATTCCATTTCTTGCCTAAATCAAGGTCCATAGACTTGAAAATCATGATTGGAACCCTAAAAATCCCATGGTTGACTTTTCTTCTACATAATTGACCTCTTTCTTCAAATACAAGTAATTGAACCAATGCCTGACTTCCTTGATGAATTTTTGCACCAATGCTTGACTTCCTTGATGAATTTTTCCCTGTGTAGGAGGATGTTGCACTGTTGAACTTCTAATGAACCATACCCCTTCTAGGGATTTGAATATGAGCTTGAGCTTGTATAAGATATAAGGATACTTTGTAGGCTTATTGCAAGACCACTTGGATCTCAACTTGACTTTGAAGAATCATAACTTGACAAATGACTAATCACATGCCCTATGCTTCTAACCATGGATGTTATGCCTCATCTTTCTATGCAAAGATGCTGATATATTTATATTATATGCTATGCTATATGATATGAAAATGAGAGGGAAAATTTTGGGGTGTTACAGCTGCCCCTATTTAAGCAAATATTAATCTGAAAAGGACGAAAGTGTCGGTTGTCGGCTGTTCGAGATGAACTGTGATTGAATACCAAAATAACCAGAAAATTTGCACTCCACCGGAGAAGAGAAGGGATATGAACCCAACCAAAGAAAATGCTGCTTGAAAACCTTGGTGTAGTAAAAAGTAACTCGTAACAATGAATAAATGTCTTTTATAATGAACCAGATGAATACTGGCCTACCATGAATGTGGGCCTTGAGGAAGTGTTGATAACCAACTGAAATGCACAAAGAAATGGTATCAGAGGATCCATATTCTGGGACATGAGTTCATAATATCATAGGATTTATGACTCAAACAAGTGTCTTTTATAATGAACCAGATGACGACTGGCTTGCCACATATGTGGGCCTTGAAACTGTATTGCAATATCTTAGGATCTGCAAACCAACCATGAGAATGTAATATCATAGGATTTATGACTCGGGAAACTGTCTTTTATAATGAACCAGATGACTACAGGCCTGGCACGGATGTGGGCCTTAGCAACAAATTCTGTAAAACAAACAAGTGTTGATCTGGATGCATTATGAAATCCTCTTATTGAAAAGTGAAATCTATCTATCATAAAAATGTTCCTCTCAAGGTCTAATCCAAACATAACTGGATACTGACCTTTATAATGAACCAGGGGACCACTGGCCTGCAACAGAGATGTGGGCCTTGAAGAAGTTTTTTGTATGAACCGGTACTAAATGGTCTGCCACAGGCATGTGGGCCTTGAAGAAGTATTTGATATGAACCAGGACTAACTGGTCTGCCACAGGGATGTATGCCTTGAAGAAGTATTTTGATATGAACCAGGACTAACTGGTCTGCCACAGGGATGTGGGCCTTGACAATGTTGTCTTTTGTAATAAGCCAGGAGACTACTAGCCTGCCACAGATGCGGACCTTGAAAATAACGTTGTAATATCATAGGATTTACAAACCACACGTAAGGTAATCATGATATGGTATCGTAGGATCCATAACTAGGAAGATGAAAGCATAAGATTATAGGATCTATAACTTAGAACTTTGTCTTTTATGATGAACCAGGAGACTATTGGCCTGCCACATATATGGGCCTTGAAAAGTTGAAAAGATAAAGTCCTTTAGGGAGCTGCTTCTGCAGAGGGAGAATACCATTTGTAACTCCGTCGAGGAATGAGAATGTTCTGACTAACATTCTGCTGAGGGAATGACATCAAGATATTCTGACAATACTTGATCTGGCCGAGAAATGTGAGCAACTGTCTATATTCACTTATTACATTGGCCAAAAATAAATTGGCGACCTTTCTGGGGAATACTTCAATGATGAGTGAATCCCAATCATGAAACTCTTTGAGGAATGACCATCTTCCGACTTGGCTAGGAATATTCTTAGTCAAACTCTTGTTGATGAGAGAATTCTGATAATTCTAACTTCGTGGGGAAGTCAAGCTTTCAACTGCTTACTAGGAAAACTTCACTATGATAACTCCGCTCGGGAACAAGAATTGTTCAAACTAATCTTGAAGTTCTGCTGGGTATCTACCATCCTGCTCTGACTCAGCTGGGGAAGGTTTCTTCTTACACTCTAGTGGGGATGCTGGGAATCACCCTCTGCTGGAGATAAGAGTTGTAAGGCATTTCTCGCTAGGGAGAAGACTCTGCTTGGGGAATGTCATCTGGTGACATTTTTCTCTTCTTGCCTGCAAAACCTGCAATAACAAAGGTTGTACATGTATGCCCCGAGGGAGTTATGTGGTACGAGTCAACCATCTGGTGCTACCTAAGATTCAAAGTGATTTTAAATGTTTTCCCCTTTTGCATGTTATTCATAAAGCCACGTCGTTTAGATGTAATGTTCTTTTATAAAAAATTCAGGACATTTTTGCAAACAAAACATGTAAGAATAAAACAAGGAGAATGATACATCAGGAAATAACCACCTAGAAAGAGGAGATCACTACAAATTGAGAAAAGAAACTATCCTAATGGCAATGTGAATGTCATTCCACTAAGTTTCAATTCTGCTATGACCGATATGTCTTCAAGATTTCTCCATTCCTGATCTTTCTTTCTGAAGAGGGTGATTGGACTGATTCTTATCCCTTAGAGATTGCCAGGTTGAATGAGACGACGATGTAGTACAGATAACTCAGATCACAGTCATTCACTTACTCCCTCTTTTGCATGGACCGCCCTTTTGGGTTTTCAATCCACCGGGATACCCTTTTTTTCCTGAGCTGTCCAATGTAGATTTTCAACTCACCGGGTGTACAATTTTATTTATATCCCTAACTTTTGCCCGAGCCTTTTATTCTATTTTTGGCTCGCCGGGATGCCTTTTTTTGCTTGGACTTTTATTCATTTTTTTGTCTTACGGGTCTCTTTATGCGAAGTATTTCTTAATTGCGTCTGAGTTGATAGGGAATTGGAAGTCTTCACCATCCATGATTGTAAGCATTAGAGCTCCACCTGAGAAAACTTTCTTAACCACGAATGGACCTTCATAGTTTGTAGTCCACTTGCCCATGTGATCTGAACCTGGAGGAACGATTCTCTTGAGTACAAGTTCACCAACTCGGTACTCCTGAGGACGTACTCTCTGATCAAATGCCTTCTTCATTCGCCTCTAGTATAACTGACCATGGCAGACAGCTGCAAGCCTCATCTCTTCGATCAAACACAACTGATTGTACCGGGAATGTACCCATTCAGCCTCATCAAGCTTGACGTCCATCATTACCCTCAAGGAAGGGATCTCAACTTCAACAGGTAGGACAACTTCCATACCATACACAAGTGAGAATGGTGTTGCCCCAGTAGACGTCCTGACTGATGTTCGGTACCCATTCAAGGAAAATGGTAACATCTAATGCCAATTGTTATAGGTGACGACCATTTTCTGCACAATCTTCTTGATATTCTTGTTAGCTGCCTCGACCGTGCCATTCATCTTTGGCCGGTAAAGAGAAGAATTGTGATATTTTATTTTGAAGTCCCAACACAACTCGACCATCATCCTATTGTTTAGATTAGAACCATTGTCAGTAATGATTATTTCAAGTACTCCATATCTGTAAATAATATCTCTTTTCAGAAATTTGGCCACCACTTGCTTGGTAACATTGGCATAAGATGTTGCTTCAACCCATTTGGTGAAGTAATCAATTGCAACCAATATGAAACGATGGTCGTTTGAAACAGTAGGCTCGATCTTCCTGATCATATCAATGCCCCACATAGAAAAGGGCCAGGGAAATGACATGATGTTCAGCGGGCTTGGAGGTACATGCAGTTTATCTTCATAAATCTGGAACTTGTGACACTTCCGAGCTTAGGCATAATAATTTGCATCCATTGTTAACCAGTAATACCCTGATCTCAACAATTTCTTGGCTATTGCATATCCTCCGGCATGGGTACCAAATGATCCCTCGTGGACTTCCTGCATTAACATGTCTTTTTCGTGTCTATCCATGCATCTGAGCAAGACCGTGTCGAAGTTCCTCTTATACAACACACCGTCTGCATTTAAGAAGAAACTTGCAATAAGTCGCCTCAAAGTCTTCTTGTCGTTGGAATATGCCCCAACTGGGTATTCCTTGAACTTCAGGAAACATTTGATGTCATGATACCATGGCTTATCATCAGATACTGCATCGGCAACAAACACATATGCTGGTATATCAAGCCTTGATATGTCAATCTTGGGGACATAATTCCAACACAACACTTTGATAGTTGAAGAGAGTGTGGCCAACGCATCGGCAAACTGATTCTCGTCTCGTGGTACATATTGGAGCTTTACTATCGTGAAGAATGTCAACAGCCTTCTCACATAATCTCGGTATGGAATTAAGTGAGGTTGGTGTGTAAACCACTCACCGGTAATCTGGTTAATTACGAGAGCTGAATGTCTGAATATATCGAGGGACTTAATCCTGAGATTAATAGCCTCCTCTATTACCATGATGCAAGCTTCATATTCCTCTTCATTGTTGGTGCAGCCGAAAGTTATTATGGAAGCGAAGGGAAAATGGACACATTCAGGAGTAATAAGTACAACACTAACTCCATACCCATTCATATTGACGACCCCATCAAACATCATAATCCATTTGGATTCAGGGTTTGGCCCCTCCTCTAGGAGTGATTCCTCGCAGTCTTTATCTTTGAGGTACATGATGTCCTCGTCAGGGAAATCAAAATGCATGGGTTGATAATCCTCAAGAGGTTGTTGTGCAAGATAGTCTAATAAGACACTTCCTTTGATGGCTTTTTGTGAAGTGTATTGAATGTCGTACTCGGTTAGTACCATCTGCCAATGTGCAACCCTTTCGGTCAATGCTGGTTTCTCAAAGATATACTTGACAAGATCCATCTTAGAAATGAGCAGGGTTGTGTGGGTCAACAAATACTATCTTAGCCAGCGAGCAGCCCATGCCAAAGCGTAACAAGTTTTCTCGAGCAGTGAGTATCTTGTCTCACAGTCGGTAAACTTTTTGCTAAGGTAGTATATTGCATACTCTTTTCGACCAAATTCGTCATGTTGGCCTAGAACACACCCATAGATCCTTCAAGCACTGTTAGGTACATGATGAGCGGCCTCCCTGGAACCGAAGGCATTAAGATAGGAGGTTCCTGCTAATATTCTTTAATTTTCTCGTAAGCCCTATGTCAATCCTCATTCCACCTGACCGCTTGTTCCTTTCTTAGCAACTTGAAAATTGGTTCACAGGTGGCTGTAAGGTGAGATATGAACTGTGCAATATGGTTTAATCTACCCAGGAAGCCACATACTTCTTTTTCTATTCGCGGTGCAGGCATCTCTTGTATAGCTTTTACCTTAGCATGGTCGACCTCTATTCCTCTTTGACTCATTATGAAACCCAACAGTTTCCCAGAACGCACTCCGAAAGTGCACTTATTCGGATTTAACCTCAGACGAAACTTCCTCAGTCTCTCAAACAACTTTTTGAGGTTAACCAGATGCTCTTCCTCAGTTCGGGACTTGGCAATCATGTCATCCACGTAACACTCTATCTCCTTGTGAATCATATCATGGAATAATGTCACCATAGCCTGTTAATACGTTGCCCCGATGTTCTTCAATCCAAAGGGCATCACTTTGTAGCAAAACGTACCCCATGGGGTAATGAATGTTGTTTTCTCCATGTCTTCTAGTGGCATCTTTATCTGATTATACCCGAAGAAGCCATCCATGAAAGAAAATACTGAAAACTGAGCCGTGTTGTCAACCAATATGTCAATGTGAGGTAATGGGAAATCATCGCTCTGTTAAAGTCTCGGTATTCAACACACGTCCGGACCTTGTATTCCTTCTTAGGCACGGGTACAATGTTAGCTACCTAGGGTGGGTAACTAGTTACGACAAGGAACCCTGCGTCCCACTGCTTCTGAACTTCCTCTTTGATTTTCATTGCCATGTCAGGACGAGTTCTTCAAAGCTTCTGGTTGATTGGAGGTCAATCCTCTCTCAATGGTAGACTATGCATCACAATGTCTGTATCCAAACTTGGCATATCCTGATATGTCCAAGAAAATATGTCCACATATTCTCGCAACATACCAATCAGTCCTTCCTTTACACTGGCTTGCAGCCCAGACCCAATCTTGACTCTTTTTTCATGTCCTCGGACCCCAGGTTGATAACTTCAATTTCCTCCTGATGAGGCTGAATAACCTTTTCCTCTTGTCTCAATAACCTGGTCAATTCTTCAGGGAGTTCACAGTTTTCTTCAGCCCCTTTATCAACTTGGTAGATAGGATTATCGAAATCATACTTAGTCATATCTAAATTGTTATCAAAGGAATCCGGGTGATTAATTATGCACAAGTGATGTGCTTATTTCAGAGTTCAATTTTATGAAAAAAGAGAAAAACAAATAAAAAACATTGCCATTTTATTTTTTTGTGAAAAGAGTTTAAAAAGAAAGAAAGTGAACACAATTTTGAATGAAAAATGTCCTTTATTCATGGTAAAATAACATTGCAAACAATGAAATGGAGACCCTACAAATGGATCCGTGCACCTTGGGCAGAGTGCAGGACTTGACATGCATATGATATGGAAAAACAAATAAAATTACTTTGGTTGGGAAGTAACTTGGATAATGTCTTCCACGAACCAGTTCTTCAGCTCTTCACCCAGGACACATGGGTGCACCCAGTTATCCAGGTCACAGTCGTTGTTGGCGTCTTGTTCGGTGGCATCACATATTTGATTCGGATCAATAACACCCCCACTTGAGAAGATGGTCAATCCTTTGCTCTTCAATACCTCTGGTTGGCCCGATAGATAACCTATTCCAAACTTATCTTCCTTCCTGTCGACTTCAACAATCTTGTCCCAGCCCTGAGCATTTCCAGCTTGTACCACTTCCAAAGCTTGTCTGTATGAAGCTGTTGATGTACCAACTTGTTGCTCTTGCTCTTTGGGCTAGCAGCAACTTCATGAATATTGATAGTCTCGAACGCCTGACACATGGTCTCATGTATCTCCCCGTCCATCTCAGCATATTTTAAGGTTGATAAGTGGCTTACGAAGATGTCTTCTTCCCTGCACACGGTAACAACCTGTCCATCAACGACATACTTCAGCTTCTGATGAAACGTGGATGTCACAACGTCAGCTGCATGAATCCAAGGCCTCCCGAGAAGATAGTTGTAAGCAGGTTGTATGTCTATGCCATAAAAAGTACTTTTGAAGACCTGGGACCCAATCTTTACGGGAAGATCAACCTTTCCGAATACTAACCTCTTAGAGCCATCAAATGCTGTCACCACTAAGTCACTTGGTCGCAAAACAATCCCGTCCATATCAAGTTTCATCAGAGCCTTCTTAGGAAACACATTCAAGGAAGATTCAGTGTCCACCAACAATCACCCTTACATTCCATGGTGATATGTAAGGCTTTGTTGTGGTCCCATCCTTTGGAGGTCAAATCTCTGTCAGTGAAACCTAGCCCATGACTAGCGTTCACATTAGAAACCAGAACCTCCAATTGGTTGAGAGTAATCTCTTGAGGTACATAAGCCATTTGCAGGACTTTCAGAAGAGCCTCCCTATGTGCCTTGGAGCACATCAGCAAGGATAAGATCGAGATCTTTGAAGGCGTCTGGTTTAACTGCTCTACCACCTTATAGTCACTTTTCTTTATAATCTGCATGAACTCTTCCACTTCCTTCTAAAAAATTCTCTGCTCTGTAGCGAGAGTCACTACCTCCTCGGTCGCCACCTACTTAGCCTTTTCTAGGGCTGCAACTTCAGCCTCAGTATTAGTTCTCAAAGTCTGGGGTGCAAATAGCCGCACGCTTCTTGTAAATCCACAAATACCTCCTACATTATCAATACTAGACCCCACCCCCATCTGTGATTTCTCCTCAACCTTCTGACCTTGTACGTATACGTCTGCACCGTAGTGCCAATGAACAAATTTCTCAGTCTCGTAAGGAACAGGGCCAAGTACAGTGATCGTTACCGGACTCACCTCTTGAGGAATATAAATAGTGATAGTTTTCGGTCTAGGAGGCACTGGAATGTCAGCTGGAGTGAAATAATTGGCGACCGTAGAAACAATGTTTCTTTTGTCATTTACCATGTCAAACTGTAAGGATCTTTCGTCAATCAAACTTTGAATGCCTGCCTTCAATCTGTTGCAACCATTATCACAACTTGAACAATCTTTGCAATCATCATCATAGCCCGGGAACACCTGTTCCTTCAGTAAACGGTTCTTCACAACCTTTAACGGCGTATGGACTTCATTCACGTCTGTTACCAAATTCAGTTCTCTTTTATCCTCTAATGCATTCACCCTTAAACCCCCAGTGTGGTTCGACATCGAGTTGTTAGTAACATTAGGAGGTGGTAAGAAGTTGATAACTTTAGAATCAATCAGATCTTGCAATTTCATATGTAGAGCTCTACACTTTTCTGTTGAGTGTCCCGGTGCACCTGAGTGGAACGCGCAACGAGCGTTAGCATCATATCCTGGAGGAGGGTTTCCAACTGGTGGCGCCAATGTTTTGAGCTGTACCATATTCAGTTCCAACAATATCTATAGTAAAGCAGTGTAAGTCATAGGGATGGCTTCAATTACACGGTCAGAATGTCTAGGCTGACGTTGTTGGAAAGGTCTTTGCTGATTATTATGCTGAGTACGTTGTTGTTGTTGCTGAGGAGCAGGCTCTATTGGTATGGTAACAGCTGATACCTGAGCGTAATGATTTGGGCAGCCACAACCTCTACCTCTTTCGTACACAACGTTTGTCTCCCTCTCTCTTCTCCTTTGGGGACCTGCAAATGGCTTTCTAGCTCCAGACGAGCTACTTGCACCAACGTCCTGAATCTTTCCCAGCTTTAACAAATTTTCCACTCTCTCCCTGACAATCACCAAGTCTGTGAACTTGGTAGCGGAATAGGAGGTCAAACGATCAATAAAGACACCTTGAAGCATTCCCATGAACATGTCAGCCATCTTGTGGTCCAATAATGGTGGTTGGACCCTAGCAGCAAGTTGGCGCCAATGATGGGCGTACTCTTTAAAAATCTCCTTTGACATCTGGGACATGCTCTACAGTTGAGTGCGGTTTGGAGCCATGTCTATGTTGTATTGATATTGTTTGACAAATGCCTCAGCCAACTCCTTCCAATTTCTAGACGCACGACTAAGATTCATGTACCATTCCTGAGATGCCCCAATAAGGTTGTCTTGGAAATAATACATCCACAACTTTTCATTGTTCGTATAAGCTGCAATTCTTCCTACATAGGCTTGAAGATGAGTCTTTGGGCAGCTTGAAGATGAGTCTTTGGGTAGGAAGAGCCATTATACTTGTCGAAAGTGGGAGGTTTAAACTTGTGAGGGATTCTAACCCCAAGAACAAGGTCCAAATCAGATATGTCGAACCCCAAAGTATTCTGAGACTGTATTGAACAGATATGTTTTGCCATTTCCTTGAAACGACGATTCGCTTTAGCACCTTGAACTTCCACCTCTTCTAGCACAGTAAACTGGTCTTCTTGACCATCCATAAGAACAGTGCGAGCATGTTCCAGACCACCACCATTATTAACATTAAGGCCAGGTTGAGGTTGTGGACCACCATTATCACCGTGAGCACCTGTACCATCACCCTGTCTGTTTCCTTCTTCAACCATCTCTCTCACTCGTTCCTGATTCTGATTGACGCCAGTCATGAGAACTATGAACTGATCCATTCGTGTTTTTAACTCAGCCATATCTGCTTGCATCTGGTACATAGCTATTTCCCTATTTTCTTTGGTCGGATACCGGTGGATCCTCTTTGCAGCTATAATGCCTGAAAAGATGAGACGTTAGAAATCTGGGAACTGTACCTGCAAAATAAATAATTGGGGTGATGTAACGCCAATATAATATATATCTAGAATAATATCTTACAAGTGTTATTTTGGTACTGACACCATCATAAGTGCCTAATAGCACAATTCTCATTCTTGACCAATTTTAAAAACAACACAAACTATGGTTCAAGACATGGAAATTATACTAAAACAAAACTATGCTAAGATCAATACAATATCCATTAATGTACAAGACAAATACACAATGGAAAAATTAAGACTATGCTTATCTTGAAACATCCCGAGCATAACTCCACTTGTAAATCAACCTGCAAAAGAAACCTGAAAAGCAACAAATATAGTGAGGTGAGCTATAAACATCTCAGTGGGTTCCCTATCTTAGAGTTCTCTCGGCTCTAAGGGTTCAAACTAAACACTACTCAAGTCGGGGGAAAATCTAGACTTCGAGTTCACAATACAACTAGAGACCTAAGGTGAAATAAAAACGGAGCACACAACGTGCTTTAAGGCATCTTTCCCCGGCCAACCACAAAGGGCAATACGACGCGGTTCACTCGATCCTTAACGTATAGTTAACTTTCCCCGCCCAGCCACACAGTGGCACACAAGCACGAGTCACTCGTTATCTACCAAAGGTACTTTCCCCGCCCAGCCACACAAGGGCACTTCAGCATGGGTCATGGTACCTAACCATAAAGTAACTTTCCCCAGCCATCCCACACACGGAGATCTCGACACGGGTCACTCATTACTTATCCTAATGGATACTTTCCCCGCCCAGCCACACCAGGGAACTTCAACACGGATCACGATCATCCATTAATGGATTAGAATCCATGGATTAATTATGTCTCCCCAGCCGTCCCGCATCATGGGACCTCGACACGAGCTAAACATAATTAAATTAGGATTTTAACGCGATAGGAACTCATCTCCATCCGTTCACAACTACTTAGCATGAGGATACTATTCGAGTATCGGTGTTTAAGCATTGTTATGTCTCTAAAACAGTTTTGTATCAAACTAGGGTAATCCTAACTACCTCACAAGTTATACCTTTTTATTTTCAATAGCTCACAAATAACTAAACAATTCAATTTACGGTTTACCAAAAAAGTCGGCTCAAAATAATATTTCTCGGTCTCAAAAGATAGAACATATTACTAGCTTCAAGTCAATATAAAGAATGCATAAATCAGATAAAGGATGAATAAGTTATGAATTTTTAAAAGAAGTTCAAATTAATATTTTTCTGCTCATAATAGTGGTAACCGGTTACTTACCAGACGGTAACTGGTTACATGCGTAAGAATTGCTCTTCGTATTTTGATTTTTCAACAGGTAACCGGTTACTTACCACACGGTAATCAGTTACTCGCAGTCAACAATAAAAAATACTACGTTTTACAAATGCTGAATTTTTCATTTTCATCCCAAAACAACTTCAAACCCCAAAATGATTTCAAACAGATGTTTCTAAACATACTAGCAACATACCCAAGCATTTTAATCGATTTTCAACCATTCAAACTCTCGATTTAATTGATTTTACTACCAAACCCTAAAACTCATAAACTCATAACCCAACCAAAACATAATGGATCATCCAAGCAATCATAGTAGGTCTAACATACATATAACCCGACTATTCTACCCAATTATTTCAACATTTTAACCGTTAGAAACTTCAATTTATCATTTTCTCACAACTTAACCTAACTCTTAAAAAATAAAGAATTCTAAAAGAAAAGGTTTTTAACTAGAACCCACCTCTAACCATGAAGAGGAGTTTGATAAAGAGGAGATGATTGATGATGAATGGTGATGATCCAAGCTCTTTTCCTCTTCTAGGGTTTTCTTCTTCTCCCTTCTCTTCTTTCTTTCTTTCCTTTTTCTTCTTCTCTTACTAACTTTCTCTTCATTTCCCTTTTTTATAACAAACCCCTGTTTTCATTTTCTTTTTAACCAAACAAACAATAGTTATACTGATATAACTATTAGTTAGTAATCCAACAGGTCCGAATTGAGTGTAACCAAAAATGTCTCTGAGTCAAATATTTAATAAAACCTCTGAGTCAGATAATATTTAATTAATTAATTTAAGCTCGTCAGTTGCTCTAATTATTTTAATTGAAAACTCTTAGAGCACACCAGAACCTTATTAAATTCAATTAATATTATCCAGAGCATTTAATTAAATACAAGGTATTACATCCTCCCCTCCTTAAATTGAAATTCATCCTCGAATTTCCTTCACTCATCAACAACGACAGTTTACAACACGATCTTAGATCCATACTTCTGATGCATACCCTGACATACTCAAATTTATTCTTGACTTCGCAACTCAAAGTCCTTGCTTCATAATAAATCAAACTTCATACCTTTACTCATATGCTTGTTCCAACATTGGTTTAACTCCCAATTTACTATTTCCGCAAATTCATCAGCTGTGTCATACTGAATCACTTAGTCTCATTTCTCCTTCAGAGAAACATACCACTCTAATTCCTTCTATTGAGTCACAACACCAAGGCATAACACTCCAACTTGATTTTGGAAAAACAAACACTTGACAAAACTCTACAAGGTATCTTAATGAAATCTTATCTACTCACAATTTCCAACGAAAGCTCTTATTAAAATCCTTTAACCATTGAAACCATCTCAAAGTTTGTCAAACGACCTCTGTACCAATTCCACTTGGTTTGATGCTATACGCTATATCCATTTTACATCCGACGCTCCATCCTTTCAGTGTCTTACATAAGGACAACGCACTTAGAACAAAATTCTCTTACCTCAGCACTTATAAATAATTCTCTTCTGATTCTTAATAATCTGACCGAACTCTTTCGTCTGTCTCCTTCTACTACGCTTTCAAAGTCTAACAATGGAGATACCACGAAATCTCAAGAAACACTAGGTAGTTGATAGTCTATGGAGAACACACTTACCCATTGGAGTTCTCGCCAACCAACGAAACGAAACTTGCAGACATCCAGGGATATAACAACTTGCTTGCCAAACACACGATAATAACATCGGTCCAAACTCTTCAACAACAGAGATACATGGGTTGTACTATTGCAATCATAACTTATACCATTCCGATCCCATTCTAAACTCGAAAAAATTCATCCAATTAAGCTTGACGAATCTGACCATGGTTATTGCATTCCCTGTTAATATTCTTCACATGATTCTATTCACTCAAGGCTTCTACTGACACAAGGTCCCCCTTAATAACAACATAGTAACGTCACAGAGCTTACAATCGTTAGTGAGTCACCCATACTAAACTTAAATCAGTCTTATTATACTTGTTGATTTCCATAACACTTGCATATTGCGTACAATAATCCACATACTCACCTTCGAAGACCACACAAAACTTCTCGTTCAAAGCCAATTCTCTCAAAGGTCTCGTTCCTCAAGTGATCCAATTTACATGTTAACTTTGGAACATTCACCTCTCACTCTTACCTAGAAGGGTATCTTAAAATTCCATATCCCTGAGTACGACTCAACTGCACACATCTGGTATTACTCTTACGGAGTCCAAAACTTGATTTTAAGAATTAAAGATACAAGAAATGACCAATTGTTCATCTCTTATCCTCACTATAATTCAAATGCCAAAATATTTCATGAAAGATCAACACTTCATGAGCCTCGTATAACTTCATAATTTAGTTCCTCAGTAGTCGCAACGACGGTACACCAAAACTTCAGATCATTTACCGTCTACCAAAACATGCTCAAAGAAAAGTGCAACACTTTATTCTCTGATACTTCAAACGAAATCCAAAACGAACTTATAGTTCAGAAAGTACGATTCTCTAAAGTCCTCCAAAAAAGTCATGTGTCAATCGATTACCTATCCAAGGCTAAAAGGTCGAACACAACTAAACTTGTTCCTCTTGTTAACAAACAATCAAACTCAAAATTACCAATCCGGTCCACACCAACTTGCAAGATGATTCTCATCCGTGGTTTCTAACCATGTGTATAATCGCCCACTGTTCACAACTCAAGATGACACAGAACTAGAGCGGTATGCAGTTTACATACTCCAACAAGCGATGAAGTAGAACTACCATTCTGTTACAGTCACATCACGAATACTCAACGAATAGTTAGATTCCACTCATACAACGAAGTTAGTAGGAAAACGATAATGACGACAACAAAAAGGTTTTTAGCTACACGTTCACACTTGGTTCGTCCATAAGAAAAATCTAACACACAATCCTTATCGGGAAGAAAACAAAACAATGGACATATCATGCCTAGTATACCACTTTGTCCTCTTCCTTTAATTCATTGGCGAGAAATAAAAATAACAACATTCTTAATCCCACTAGAGATAAATTCCAATATAATTCGGTCATTTACAAATCACAAAAGCTTTCCCTTAAACTTGAAAACTGAGGTAATGCACTCCTCGGAAGAACCTTGCTATCTCTACTTACGTATTAACATGGGTTCCTTTACCCTTTACTAATCATCGTGTAAAGAGTCTCCACAACTTCCTATCAGTACCAAAAACACTTTAATCAGGCACTCTAGTCAAAATGTAAGAACCTTAGAAAAATAAAATTTCCAAAACTTAACAATGATAACCGGTTACTACCAGGAGGGTAACCGATTACTCAGTGCAAATCTGAACTTCCAGTAGCTAAAAGAGATTTAGGAACACAATTCTGCAACCGGGTACTACCCAGAGAGTAATCCGATTACTTCAAACACAGAAGCACAATTCTAGTTTTCATTGCTACCTAAACCTCCCAACTCATTCCAATCACGTCCAAAAGTTACAACCATACCAACAGACGATTCTACACATATAATAATCATACTACCAGAGTCCTAATGGGCGAACCATTATTTCTTACACTTCCTTAACTTTAGTTTCAATAACAACTTAACAACTCCATAATACATTCGTCCAAAAATACCTTTCGTTATCAATTTCTCATATTACGCTGCTAATATCGTTCCATACAGTGTTCACTTCACGCTCTGCAGCAATCCTTTCATACCCAACACAATTCACCTTACTAGAATTCTCCCGAATCCAAGGTGCTTACTTTAACACATAACACAACTTCATTTGTTTCATTCCAAACAAACCTAAAGTTACAAAATAAGGTTTATTCTTCCTTCGGTATTATACCTCACAACATTCCTTGGGTAATTCAACACTTTCTGAATTGGTCCCTTACTAAATACAACATCCTGATGCATTACTCTAAACCTTGTCTCCTCGGTCATAACCGAGTACACAACCACAATATTCTACTCTTTGTTCGGGGTATACTTGTCTCACTTGAAACGTGTAATCACATCCCCGTGTTTCTCCTCACGCTTGACCACGACTTTAGGTTCTCAAAAGAAAATGAACATTCTTAACTTGTAGCTTCTATCCATCTGTGATGTATTATCTGAATACATTTCTTGAAGTACTCTCGTTCATCTACGATGCCACCACGATCTTAGGACTGAAACACTAACAATTAACTCACTCCCGAACCTTAAGTCACACGTTCCACAAAGCATCTTCTCTTTTCGTGGAATGAGATTCCTCAAAACTCTTGTCCATACTAGTGGCCAATATTGCCCTACCAGTGACTTTACGTATTCCTTGACACCTTAACCACTCACCTAATAGAGATCTTTACCTTTCAAACTCTATTTGTTCCAAAGGATTTCTCGAACAACACACTACTCTTTAACTCCACATTACAGGAAGTAAAACTCTTAAGAAGACTCCAACCGAGCTGACCAAAGCTCTCCTCTGCTAACTCTTGGCTTGAGCCTACTCTCACAACACAAGTTGCGACAACACTTCATATTCCTCATGGTCGCACAACCATGATTCTACCTATCATATACATAACACTAGGTTGATCAGGCCCAATACTACATAATATGATATTAAGAACCATGCCGGCAAGACAACTTAAGAGGCGGGAAATATTTACTTATGATGTTTCAAGGCTAGGTCGAGGATACGACCTGCTCTGATACCAACAGTAACGCCCATATAATATATATCTAGAATAATATCATACAAGAGTTATTTTGGTACTGACACCATCATAAGTGCATAATATCACAATTCTTATTCTTGACCAATTCTAAAAACAACACAAACTATGGTGCAAGACATGGAAATTATACTAAAACAAAAGTATGCTAAGATCAATACAATATCCATTATTGTACAAGACAAATACACAACGGAAAAACTAAGACTATACTTCTCTTGAAACATCCCGAGCATAGCTCCACTTATAAATAAACATGCAAAAGAAACCTGAAAAACAACAAATATAGTGGGGTGAGATATCAACATCTCAGTGGATTCCCTATCTTAGAGTTCTCTTGGCTCTAAGGGTTCAAACTAAACACTACTCAAGTCGGGGGAAAACCTAGACTTCAAGTTCACAATACAACTAGAGACATAAGGTGAAATAAAAACGAAGCACACAACGTGCTATGAGGCATTTTCCCCCGGCCAACCACAAAGGGAAATACGACACGAGTCCCTCGATCCTTAACATATAAATAACTTTCCCATCCCATCCACACAGTGGCAATCAAGCACGGGTCACTAATTATCTACCAAAGGTACTTTCCCCACCCAGCCACACAAGGGCACTTCATCACGGGTCACGGTACCTTACCACAAAGTAACTTTCCCCGGCCATCCCACACACGGAGATCTTGACATAGGTCACTCATTACGTATCCTAATGGATACTTTCCCCGCCCAGCCACACCAGAGCACTTCGACACGGGTCACGGTCATCCATTAAGGGATTCGAATCCATGGATTAATTATGTCTCCCCGGTCGTCCCGCCTCATGGAACCTCGACACGAGCTAAACATAATTAAATTAGGATTTTAACGCGATGGGAACACATCCTCCATCTGTTCACAACTACTTAGCACGAGGATACTATTCGAGTATCGGTGTCTAAGCATTGTTATATCTCTAAAACAGTTTTGTATCAACCTAGGGTAATCCTAACTACCTCACAAGTTATACCTTTTTATTTCCAATAGCTCACAATTAACTAAACAATTCAATTTACGGTTTACCAGAAAAGTCGACTCAAAATAATATTTCTCGGTCTCAAAAGATAGAACATATTACTACCTTCGAATCGATATAAAGAATGCATAAATCAGATAAAGGATGAAGAAGTTATGATTTTTTAAAAGAATTTTAAATTTATATTTTTCTGCTCATAACAGCTGTAACCGGTTACTTACCAGACGGTAACCGGTTACATGTGTAAGATTTCTCTCTGTATTCTAATTTTTCAACAGGTAACCGGTTACTTACTAGACGATAACCGGTTACTTGCAGTCAGCAGTAAAAAATATAGCATTTTACAGATGCAGAATTTTCCATTTTCATCCCAAAACAACTTCAAACCCCAAAATGATTTCAAACAGCTGTTTCTATACATACTAGCAACATACACAAGCATTTTAATTGATTTTCAACCGTTCAAACTCTCGATTTAATCGATTTTACTACCAAACCCTAAAACTCATAAACTCATAACCCAACCAAAACATAATGGATCATCCAAGCAATCATAGTAGGTCTAACATACAAATAACCTGACTATTCTACCCGATTATTTCAACATTTTAACCATTAGAAACTTCAATTTATCATTTTCTTACAACTTTACCTAACTCTTAAAAAATCAAGAATTCTAAAAGAAAAGGTTTCTAACTAGAACCCACCTCTAACCATGAAGAGGAGTTTGATGAAGATGGAGATGATTGATGAAGAATGGTGATGATCCAAGCTCTTTTCCTCTTCTAGATTCTTCTTCTTCTCCCTTATCTCCTTTCTCTTCTTTCTTTCTTTCCTTTTTCTTCTTCTCTTACTAACTTTCTCTTCTTTTCCCCTTTTTATAACAAACCCTTGTTTTCATTTTCTTTTTAACCAAACAAAAAATAGTTATACTGATATAACTATTAGTTAGTAATCCAACGAGTCCAAATTGAGTGTATCCTAAAATGTCTCTAAGTCAAATATTTAATAAAACCTCTGAGTCAAATAATATTTAATTAATTAATTTAAGCTCGTCAGTTACTCTAATTATTTTAATTGAAAACTCTTAGAGCACACCAGAACCTTATTAAATTCAATTAATATTATCCAGAGCATTTAATTAAATACGGGATATTACATGTGACATGAATTCTATGCAAATGCTTTGTGTTTCATTCTCTAGGCCTTTTATTCCCCCAGTTCCGTTATTCAATAAAGAAAATCCAGATGGCTTGGGACCCCTACTTAGAAGAAACCTCGTCACGGATCTCAGGTACAACCAGTCATACGATGAAACAAAAAGCTGAAAGGGATTACATTAACATAAAAGAGTCTGCAAGGAAAAAATAAACATAGCATTCCCCGAAGGGTTACAGGTCTTACAAAGTACGAGAGAAATAACAAAGAAAATAAGCAGGGATTCCTACAACAAGTCTGTAGGTAATCCAAATACAATAGAAAGAAACTAAGGCCTAGGAAACTGGACATCCTTCAGATGCCAACTAAGGTGCCGAACCACTTCGAACAGTCTGGCTACGTCTAGGTGCATATGGTCTTCAATCAGTTTCTTGATTAACAAATCCCTGTGCTCGAAGGACGCATGTAAGTCACTGATTTGTTGAATGAAAACATCTGAGATCCCCTCACTTGGCCCTGGTTCAGACTTAGCCTTCTTCGTTTCAACCAACATCTTGAGACTTGCTATTTTATCTTGGGATTCCTCCAATTCTTTCAAACTTTTCTCTAGCTGTTGAGTCCTCTCTCTACGACTCTTATGGGCCAGCTCTAGTTCTTCTTTCTGAGAATCAATCTGGAATTACAGGGCCTCTTCTGTTTCTTCATGTTTTTTCTGAGCTTTATCCCACTTATCTTGCCAAAGGGTAATAGTCTGGTTAGCTTCTCTTAAAGACTTTCTAGTCTTCTTGCGTTCAACTTCTCTTCTTATCTCTATAGAACCCATTCTCCTGAAGTAAGCCTCTCTATCAGAAAATTCTTTCTCTTTGACTTCTATTTCCTATTGCATCTTCTGTACCTTCTCTTCCAAGACCCCATTAGCTTGTACCATCTGATGATATAACCTTCTGTGCTCTGAGCTCTCCAATCTAACCGCTTGAAGTTGAGCTTCCAGTTTTTTATATTCCTCCAAAGAAACAATGGTCTGTGGTATAACTTCCTTTGTGTAGAAGGGAAGTTCCAATGAGAATGGAAGGTGAATGACCTCTACATGATTCTTCAGCCACACAGTATAAGGATCATACATTTTGGGGTCTACTCTTCCAAGTTCTTTCTTTCCCTTCTTCATCTTTGATGCCCAAGCCTGAGACACTTAGATAGTCCGCTCCTCATTCCCTCCCACTGGAAAATACAAAGATTCAACGACTTCTTTAGTAGATGGAAAGTCCTTCAGGGGATACCCAAACTTTCTTCTTGCTAGCATGGGATTATAGTTGATCACTCCTTTTCTACCCAGCAAAGGTACATTAGGAAAGTCACCACAACTAACAAGCATCTCTTTTCCCATCACATCCCTATTACAGCCCATGCTATATCATCAGCAGTCAATCCCATCAATCTCCTAGACCATTTCCACTCTCCTTTTATATCTTTGAAAGGCTCCAACTTCGGAAGTTGTTTAGTAAACCAATCAGCGAACAAAGGGGCATAACAGTTTACATACCCCCTCGTTTCTTGTCATTCCTGTAATGGACACCATAGTAAAAGTCACCCAACAAAGTGGGTACATGATTCCTCTTAGAAAAAATAGATATTGCCTTCATACTCATAAGCCCTTTATCTCCGGGAAATAAGCTAGTTCCATACATCATCAAGGCCAGCAAGACACTGAAATATACCCACTTGCTTTCTTGAGCATAAGCCAGAGCTTCTGTAATGATAAAATCCCATTGGAGGCCCTTACCTTTACTGATATACAAACCAAACTTGACCCTAGCCACTAAAAGATGACAAAACCTGGCTATCTTTTCCTCCTGAAGAACTCTCCCTGAAGCATAATAAGGCAGACTGTCTCTGATAGGGACCTTCAAGATTCTAGAAATATCCTCTAGAGTGGGTGCCAAAACATAATCAAAGAACACGAAACATGTAACAGAGGGTCATAAAACTGTAACAAAGTGTGAAGATTGTCTCTCTGATCCTCAGTGGGCTTATCCATATAGCATAAAATATGTCCATACTTTTTCTTAAAATCCTCTAAGACCTTGTCATTCATCAAATCCCTCAGCTTTTGAAGACTTTTGACTTCTGGTTGCGGGAAAGTATAATGCACATTGCTCTTTCTGGGAATCTCTCTATCTTCTGCCATCTGGATAAGAACAAAGCTGAAAAATACCAGAACGGGGTGCAGACACAGATGAAGACCTGAGAAAATGAAAACACAAAATGTCAATGATGATGTGGTATGATGCAATGCAATGCAGAATATGTGATTAGTCTGGAACTGTCTAGATACTAGACAATCGAACCAAGAACCAAGTGATCTGAAACCCCACAATCCTCTGAATAATAACCATAGATAGTAGTCTAGAACCAAAGATCAAGAACTCTAGGATCATATTAACCGGATCATAACATAAGATCACACTGATAATAAAGGGTATGATGAGGTCAAGGGTTCCTGCAAACCTGTAAACCCTTCCCAGTCTCACAGGTGTGCTCCGGGTCAAACATCACGGACTCTCAAAGCCGAATATCAATAATACATTCACCATCTCCGAGAAATGGCTCATGACCATATTAGGGAATCGGTTAAGCATTATATACTACTCAGGGAGGTCTCAACATGAGTTCGGGAAAAACAAGTATCCCTTATAAGTCCCCAGCTTCAAGCGCTGAAATCGAGAAACAATAGTACATCCAGCCCGTGGGATACAATACTATCGTCATACGGCCATATGCTTTGACTGAGTTCCTATAAGAGAACCAGTCCATCTTATGCGAGATCCCAGTGGGCCCTCAGGTACAAATGGGGTTTCCACATAATGTGGTATACCACTGTCACCACTACAGAGGGATGTTTCCATAAAGATCCTCAATGATCGGTCCCCAGCTGCATATAACTATCGAGGTCGTGTAATGAAGTAGGGAAGACCCCTATATCAAGACATTTCCAAGACGGTCGCAAATCTGGGTGTGGAATGCACTACTACCCGCATGACAAGATATCATGAAGCCAAAGTGATTGTCCATGCTACAAAACCTAGGGTTCACTCGAGCCTTTATATTGGGCTCATCTCATAGTAACAATAACCCTCAACCCACCAAAAGAAAACCAGTACAATCCAGACAGTCCAATATATACATATGATGCATGAAAATAAATACTAAAAGAGATAAATAAAGTTGTAAATGAAATTGTAAATAAAACAGTAAAATAAACAGTAAAATAAACACATAACAACAAACATAAATCACCCAATGAAACAGAAACACACAAGCGCTAAAAGAGACTCTCAAAGGGAAAACCAGAGATTCTGGGTTCGGTCCCCAGCAGAGTCGCCAAGATGTCGCTCCCTAGATTTCCATCCTGGTGCAAACGCAAAATTCACGCGGAAAAGGGTAGAGTCGCCAGCCAGGCATTTTTATCCCGAAGGAACGGGAAAGGTAATGTTGCACAAACCGAAGAAAAGGAAGGAAGGACAAAGGTATTGCGAGCCAAAGAACTGGGTTCGGGAATCGGTTACTGTAACACCCTATTTCTACCTGACTTTAATTAATAAATCAAAGTTATAAAATTTCATCAACAAACCTGGGATATCACATTTTACAACTTTGAAACCAAATAACAACTTCATTAATATAATAATTTTGAAAAGCAACGCAGCGGGTCAACATGTTTCGATTTTCTAAACGACTTCAAATAAATCAACATAAAAATACTTCAACTTGATTCTTCAACATAAAACTACTTAAAACTAGTTCATAAACTTAAACAAAATTACAAAGACAAAACATGCGTTCATCCCCCCTAAGTGCTACGTATCAGAGCGACAAACACCAACTCGAATCTACTAAGTACTGGACTCTTTGTTACCTACACGTTACCAACAGAGGGCAACATTCAAACAGAAGGGGTGAGATATCGAATAACATAAACAAGATACAATAATTAACATGTAAAAGAGATAACCATATAATCACACCACTTCATACAACAACGCCATCAACATATAACTTACATCCAATCAAACAACATAGTTACTATGCAACTCGATGCGACTCAACTTATATGAATGTGGTACCATTTCGAGTAAACACCCAACTTAAAACATTGCCAGGTTATCAAGGTATTATCAACTTATTTGCCAATCCAGGCCAGCTTTAATTGAGCATACGCTCCAACTTGAAATATGCACATGTATGCAACTATGAATGCCATACAACAACAATGACATAATCATCAACTTAACAACATAACAACTTTAACAACTCAGCAACGTGAATCAACATTAGTCATAGGACCTACAACATATTAATCTTCCCAAAAATCGGGACAACACAACTTTTAACAACTTCAACGCGAAAACGACAAAATTTACGGCTAAATCAACTAGATTACTAATTTAATTATTTTAAACTCTCAAATCTACTATAAACAACTTATTTTATCTTTACTTTAAGTCTAAAATTGATCCAACTGAAATGGATGTGAAAACCGGTCGAATCGCCAAAAACCTCATTTTTCCGCACTTGCCCTGCCCATACACGTATAGCCTCCTTAGTACGCGTAATGGCCCTGAGTGATACGTTTATGGCCTACATAATAGGGATTGTTACGCGTATGGCCTTGTCAGTTATGCGTAACACCAGATCTGTTACGCAAATGACCAGAATGCCTCAAATTCTAACTATGCTACGATTTCTCACACTTTCTTCATTCTGTTCAATCCTAGTTGGGTTACTACATTGATTTTACTCTCAAAAAATCATGTATCTATTCGTCTATCAAATTTTATGATCAATTTTACGAACCCTAACTCCTTATACACGAATTCTGCAACATAAACCAGTTCAACAACAACACAAACAGTCCCACAACACAGAAACAACGATAATTATCACATCATGAACAAAAAAATTCATCATGAAATATCAACACGAAATCGACCACAAGATTCATACAAATCACAACAACAAAATTATACAAAAATCCCAACCTACATACGATCATCTATTCCCGATTATGGAATTCGAACCCTACCCTTACCTTGGATTGAAGGCAGCTCGAATTCACCGCAAAAATTCCCACGAAAATCTTCAACTTAGCCTCTTCTTGATCTCCCTATAAGACTTGTTCTTCCTCCTATTATAATTTCTGATTATTCTATCTAATTATGTTTCTTTTGTCTAATCCTACTAATTTACACTAATCAACCTAATTACTAACGGGCCTAAAATAGCACCCCCAACTTACTACTCTTACACCACAAAACTAAATCCACTTAATATTACCTCATTTAACTCTTATTTTATTCAATCGACTTAATTTAATTAATTAAACCACCCAAACGCAGCTTAACCAGCAACATGTAAATCAACTTAACAACTTAAACAACTTAACGACACGAACGACAAAACAACACTCAACAACCAATAAATCGGGAAAATATGCAATAATATTTAATTAAATTAATTAATTAAATACAGGTGTTACAACTCTCCCCCACTTAGGACATTTTCGTCCTCGAAAATCTTACCTCGCTCAAACAACTCAGGGTATGATTCTTGCATCTTGCTTTCCAACTCCTAAGTTATACTTTCTCCAGCAGCTCCCTACCAAACAACTTTCACTAAAGCAATCTCTTTGCCTCTTATAGTCTTCATTTCACGACCCTCAATTCGTACCGGCATAGTCTCCACCGTGAGATTTTCCCGTACTTGCACATCATCCATACTAATCACATGAGAAGGATCTGAAATGTACTTCCGGAGTTGCAACACATGGAACATGTCATGCAAATTCGAAAAGTTTGGCGGTAAGGCCACTCTATAAGCAACATTTCCAACTCTTTCTGAAATATGATACGGACCGGTAAAACCAGGAGTGAGCTTCTTAGATTTCAACGCTCTCCCAACACTTGTCATAGGCGTAACTCTTAAAAATACATGATCACCAACTTGAAATTCTAAATCTTTCCTTCACTTATCATGATAACTTTACTGCCGACTTTGAGAAGCCTTCATCTTCTCTCGAATCAACTTCACCTTCTCGGTAGTCTCTCGAACTATCTCTGGTTCAAGCACTACACTTTCTCCAGATTCATACCAACACATCAAAGTCTTACATCTCCGACCATACAATGCCTCAAAAGGTGCCATTCCGATACTATAATGATAACTGTTATTATACGTGAACTCAATCAATGGAAGATAAGTATCCCACGAACCTCCTTTCTCAAATACACAAGCTCTCAACAAATTCTCTAACGATTGAATCGTCCTTTCTGTTTGACCATCTGTTTAAGGATGATACGCTGAACTTAGTCTCAACTTAGAACCCAAAGCTTCTTGCAAACTCTTCCAAAATTCCGACGTAAACCTCAGATCCCTATCTGACACAATACACAAAGGAACACCATGCAACTTTACAATCACTCTAACATAGATCTCAGCCAACTTCGATATTGGAAAACTGATGTTAATAGGAATAAAATGAGCCGACTTAGTAAGCCTATCAACAATCACCAAAATCGAATCATGCCCTCTTAAAGTATTAGGTAATCCTGTTACAAAGTCCATAGAAATTCTATCCCACTTCCATTCTGGAATTTCCAATGGTTGCATCAAACCAGCATGTTTCTGATGTTTAACTTTCGACTTCTGACAACCCAAACAACAATACACAAAACGTGCCACATCATTCTTCATCCCAGGCCACCAAAACATTTTCTTCAAATCCTGATACATCTTAGTCGCTCCTGGATGAATACTCAACTTACTTTTATGACTTTCCTCAAGAATCATTATTTTAATGTCTTCATCATCAGGAATACAGATCCGATCATGAAACTTCAAAACACCATGCACATCCAACTTAAAACCATTCTTTTCCAATTCACCACAATCATCTATGATATCCACTAGTTTCACATCCAATTTTTGAGCTTCTCTAATATTGTCTAGAAAATCATTATTAATCTTCAGCATACCCAACATAACACTCTTCGGCGTCACTTCACAAACTAAACTCATATCTCGAAATTGCTCAATCAACTCTAACTCCTTAACCATCATTGCTGACATATGCAACATCTTCCGACTTAAAGCATCAACTACCATATTAGCTTTACCCGGATGGTAATTCAAACCAAAATCTTAGTCCTTCAACAATTCCAACCATCTTCGTTGCCTCATATTCAACTCTTTTTGATCAAACATATACTTTAAACTCTTATGGTCACTAAACACATCAAATTTAGAACCATAAGGATAATGCCTCCAGATCTTCAATACAAACACAACTGCATCAAGTTCCAAATCATGCGTATGATAATTCTTTTCATGAACCCTCAACTATCTCGACGCATAGGCAATTACTTTACCCTTCTTCATAAGGACACCTCCCCAAAACCATCAATGAAGCATCACAATATACAACAAACGGTTCTTCTAAATTCGGTAAAGTCGACACTGGAGCCGACATCAATCTCTTCTTCAACTCTGCAAAACTTTCTTCGCATTGGACATCCCACACGAACGCTTTACTCTTACAAGTCAACCGAGTCAACGAAAGTGCTAACTTAGAAAATCCTTCAATGAACCTTCGGTAATAACCGGCTAATGCCAAGAAACTTCTGATCTCAGTAGTCGACTTTGGAGTTTCCCATTGCAACAAAACATCTATCTTAGAAGGATCTATAACAATACCACTACCTGAAATCACATGACCAAGAAAACTGACCTCCTTCAACCAAAATTCACACTTAGACAACTTCACATACAACTTCTTATCCTTCAAAACTTTCAATATTGTTCTCAAATGTTCTGCATGTTCTTCTCTTGTCTTAGAATAAACCAAAATATCATCTATAAACATAACCACAAAACGATCCAGATAAGTATGAAAAATACGATTCATGTACTCCATGAATACTCCCGGCGCATTAGTCACACCGAAAGGGATCACCGAATACTCGTAATGTCCATACCATGTTCTGGATGCTATTTTCTGAATATCCTCATCTTTCACTTTAATCTAATGATAGCCCGATCTTAAATCGATCTTGCTAAACACACGAGCACCTACAAACTGATCCATCAAATCATCTATCATGGGTAACAAATACTTGTTCTTAATTGTCACCTTATTCAATTGTCTATAATCCACACAAAGCCTCATACTTCCATATTTCTTCTTTACTAGAAACACTAGAGCTCCCTACGGCGATACACTTAGTCTCACAAACTTTTTCTCAAGCAGCTATTCCAACTTCTTCTTTAATTCAGCCAACTCAGATGCAGACATCATGTACGGTGCCACAGAAACAGGTCTAGTACCAGGTACAAGATCAATCACAAACTCAACTTCTCTTTCAGGTGGCATATCAGTAATTTCATCAGGAAACACCTCAGGAAATTCACTCACTACTTGCAACTCTTCAATCTTAGATTTACTCTCTACTGACAATGACACCATCAACGTAAACATCTGAGCTTTTTCTTTCATTAACTTCTGCAACTCTCTAAATGATAACAACCCAACTCCTTCCTCTTTTGGAGTAGAAAACCCACCGACTTACGAAACAATTTATATGAACATAGTTATGCTCTAACCAGTTCATACCTAGGATTACATCCATCCCAGTCAACGACAAACACACCAAATCAACATAAAAGTCTCTATCAAAGATAGACAACGGACAAATAAAAAAACTAGATAAGTAGTCACCAATCCCTTAGCCGGAATCTCTACGACCATTTCTCCTTTCATCTCAGACAACTTAAGACCCAACTTCTTAACACAATCAACAACAATAAAACAATGGGTAGCACCCATGCCAATAATAGTAATTAAAGGAATACTATTAATGAAATACATACCTCTGACGAGCTTGTCCTCATTAGTTGTCTGATTCCCAACTAAAGCGAACACTTTCCCTCCAGACTTTGATTTCTTCGGCTTCTGGAACTGGCTACCAATATGCCCTTCTTCGCCACAGTTAAAACATATCATCTCTTTGTGCGGGAAATCAGATATCGCATGCCCAAATTTTCCACATCAGACACAATGCTTCACCTTAGCATTGCACACATTACTCTTGAGTCCCGATTACCCACACTTAAAACAAACAATACCAGCAGGAGCATCTCCCCCACTAGTTCTCTGACCCGGAGCAACTTTCTACTTACCCTTACCAACTGGAGCATCAGAAGGCTTATTGCGGTTTTGCTGATTCTCACCTCTCTGATCAGTAACAATCTTGTAATAAGCATTGTTATATTCCTCGAATATTCTGGAACTATCCACCAGATCATCAAAAACACGAATCTTATGATTCCCCACAACCTTCTTAATCTCGGAGCGTAACCCGTTTTCAAACTTGATGCACTTCGAAAACTCAGCAGTCACTGAATCATGGTGAGTATAAAACTTTGACAACTCCATGAACTTCACAGCATAATCCGTTACCGACATATTTCCCTGCTTCAGCGTAAGAAATTCAATCTCTTTCTTACCACGTACATCTTCAGGAAAATACTTCCTCATAAACTCCCTATGGAAAACAACCCAAGTGATCTCTTCACCTGCATCTTCCAATCTTTCTCTGGTCTCCAACCACCAGTCATCAGCTTCAACTGCTAACATATGAGTTCCATAATGAACCTTCTGTGCTAGAGTGGAATCCATCACACAGAAAATCCTCTCAATTTCTTTCAACCAAACAAATGCAGCATCAGGGTCATACTTGCCCTTGAAGGTAGGCGGCTTCTCCCTCTGAAAAGTCACAAAGGTACGTGACTAATCATTCCCGCCAGGATTCAGAGTGTTCTGCACAGCCTGAGCCATTGCTTGTATTGCAACAGTGTCGCTCCCCTGAAAAGACACTAAGGTCTCAAGGTGCAGACGCAAATGGTCGGCGAAAAGAGAAAATAAAGTGAATTGAATAGAGTCTCCAGCTAGGCATTTTTATCCCGAAGGAAAGGTAATGCTGCATAAACCTAGGAAAAGATGGATAAGACGGTTGCAAACCAGAGAAATTGAGAAATGGGATTAGTTACAACCTGGGAAGGTATTAGCACCTAGATTGTCCGTCGTACTCGACGGGATCCACGCTTACAAGATTGTGTTTAAAGGGGTAGGTGTATGTGTTGTCTGTGTGCAAAAGCTAAGAATGAATATACAGGTGTCAGTGCAAAAGAAAGCGAAATGCTCAGGAACCGAGGCTTAGAAAAGAATGCTGAAAGAGAGGGAGAAAGACACAGAGACTTTTGTTTGATAGCTGTTAAGTTATGCCTATGTATCCTCTCGTGCAATGAGGAAGTCAGAATACCGTAGTTCGACTCAAAGAGACTAAAAATAGATTGACTGTGAACTGCTTGCTTGTCTATGCTCAAGTGTATGACTCGTCTGGCTCGAGTGCTAACTGTCTTGCATTCGACGGAAGAAGCAAGTTCTCGTTTATGAATGAGTGTGATGAGAAAAGAATCCCGAAGGAGACGATTATTGTTTGTTTTTGTGTTTTCAGTTTTGTTATTGTTTTTGGTGTTTTGCATAAGTTTATGAGCTTAAGCCTAAATCAAGGGCTTGTAAACTCATTATATCCTCCCTGATTAAGGATAATGAGCCTACTTAAGTATGAGATAAGCATCTCAACTTAATTACCATGATGATATAGGATTAAGATCATTAACCTACTTGTGATTATTTAGATGTTTTTGGGTTTTTCTTTAGTGTTAAGTAATGAGTTTAATTTCTAATCACAGATTAGTGAACTCATTACACCATCCTAATAGAAGGATAATAGATGAGAACACTTAAGCTGAGGAAGATACCTCAACTTAATCCATGGTTAGGGATTAAATTCATTATATAAAAACCTTTATTAAATGGATTTTAATTAAAGGGTGAGATTAAGAAGTGGATTTTAAGTTTGTAAGACAACTTGAGGGGGACTTGTCCATTAAACACTAGGGTTAGTCCCTCTTAACCATAAGGAAGAGATAGAACCCTAATGTAAGGCCCAAGTTACAAGATAAAGTCTTGGTGATTATTAATTTGTTTTGATTAAGAGGTTTAAACAAATTAAAGGTTTAACACTTAGGATTAAATTTATACACTCCATCCTAAGAGAAGGATGCAGGCATAACCCTAATTCCAAAGTCCTAAAACTTTAAAAGTTTAGTCTCTGATTATTGAGATGAGAAGAGAGACTCAAGGAGACTCAAAGGTAAAAAGCTAGGGGGAACTATACACAACCCTAAAAGTTATCATGCTTGGATATCCTATGGTTTGTTAGGTTTAAGAGAAAGAATCTTCAAGTCCACGAATGGAAGAAGCAGATGAAAAGAGAAGGAGAAAGAAGAACAATTTACTTACTTCCTGAAGAAGATAAGTAACTTGGAAGAAAGAAAGTGAGAAAGATGGAACACAAGTGAGCAAGTTCACTTCAAAGACATGTAAGAATTCATATGAATTAGATAAGAAGAGGTGGGAAGTGAAGGCAAATCCACTTCCCAAATAACTTACCAAAAGATCCTGAAAAGGTTAGAATGGATGCATAAGACATAAAGCATAAAGAAATGAAATGAAATGAGATGCAAAGCATAGCAAATGAATGAAGAAATGATCAAGCAAAGTTCAAGCATGTCTTAAGATGTCTAAGATGTCATACAAATGCTTGAAATGTCATGGCAAGTTCACATGATGATGATATGCAAAGATGGATGCAAATGACCATGAGAAATTAGGGTTTTATGAACATATGAGATGCCAATGACCAAAACAGAAGCATGCAACATGATAAAAAAATTGAAATCAAGCTCAATCAAACCCTAAACCCATATAAGATCACACCCCAAAGGAGAAGGTCAGAAGCTAATCCTATTGAAAGTTATGAATTTTCTAAGTTTGCTAGGGTTTTTGGATGATTCTTAATGGAAAATGCAAATCAAACTGAAAATGCAAGATAAATTCATGAGAAAAATAACCTAGAAACTACATGCAATATATGAAACAATGCAAAAAGAATCAAGTTCAAACTCTTCATGGTTAGACAGAAATGAATTTTTCAAATTAGGGTTAGAAAATGTGATTTTTAAGAACCCTAATTCAAAGAAAATTGTGAAATTATGATCAAACCTAAAAAGAAATTTGTATGAAGAGTTTGAAAATGTTTCTAAATGCATTGAAATGATTCATGATATTTTTGGTGATTTTTAGAAACCTAAATGTATTTTTAATTAATTAAAATCCATTAATTAATTAAAAATAACATTTAAATATTTTAAAAATACTTTTTAAATGAAAAAAATAAAATAAAAATCATTTTTTGGTTGAGAAAAATATTTGGATCAGAAATGCAAAAGATCAAATTTTTGTGATGTTTTTAACTATTTTAAATTAAATATGCAAAAGAAATGAATAAAAATGAATTAAAAATGGAATTAAATGGAAGTCAAAGCATCTGAGGGTCAGGGTTTAAATCTAGGTTGACTGGCGCGCAGATGGAGGGCCAGGATCTAATCTGCCTAATTAATTGTAATTTATTTAATTAATCCAGAATTAAAATTAATGAACTGATCTGAACCACACACGCGCGCGCGAAAGACAAGATCCAAGGGCCTAAATTTAAACCTGACTAAACCATAATTAACTAACCCTAATTACTCTCAGGTGACCGGAGCAAGCTCCAGTCATCTTCTCCGACCAAACCCCTCCCTTGAATCTCTCAAATGGCCATGAAACTTCACCAAAATCTCCAGAATCAAACCTTAAACAACCCTAAACACGAATCAACTCTGAAAAATCATTTATCACTCAAGAACATCATGAATCGAAGCAAACGAATTTTAGGTCAGAAAGTTTCAGAGCAAGCATACATGGTCATTTCTCACTCATTTTCGAAACAAAACATATCAGTGTGATCAGGGGAACAAGACATATTCTTGTACTTTTTGAAAAGGGAAAGACCTAATCTAAAACTTTCATGTCCAAGAATTTTTCATTTGAAGCATTTTTGGTTATGAAAGAGGAGGTTGAAAATCTTTCCAAAATGGAAAGTTTCCATTACAAGTCATTTCCAAAAATAGCAAGTTTGCATTTGGCTCAAAATTCTTCAACTTTGTGAACTTCCAACCACTTCTAAGATCAAATAAATACCATAGAACTTCAATTTGATGAAAATGATCCTTTGGTACCCTTGTTGGGGGCCTTAGATGCCCTGATTTTGACTTAACTTGCTCAAGAAGTTACCCAATGATCAGATGACTTCCACAATGAATTTCTCCATAAAACTTGGTACACATGATCCTTATAACATATTAAGAATATTAGAAACAAAAATGACCAAAAAATTTGGAGTTAAGGCCTCTGAAACCAAAACCCTAATTTTGGTCATCTGTGTAGGAAAACCCTAGCTCTGCTTCCATGCCTTTGTCATTCTTTGTGATTTCTTGACTTTCATGAACTTTGGGGAGCATAATATGATTATATAACACACATGGACCCCCTTGAAAGCTTCAAGACCATTGGGATGGCTCAGATTGATTCTTAGATTGCTCAGATCACAAACCCTAGATGCAGATGAAAATGGAACTATGCAGTGAAATATGAGGTGGTATGCTTATGCTAATGCAAAAATGAAAGATCACAAGCCATTGTGTGAGAAAAAAGTGAGAGAAAATTTGGGGTGTTTACAAGCAGCCATCACAAAATCGTTTCTTCCAGCCATCTCAACTTAACACTACAACACAACAAAAGTTATAACCACATAACAATACTCGATTATTAGACAACTATGACTCGACAACTTGGTCAGACAGACCGACCGACCTGCTCTGATACCACTAATGTAACACACCATTTCTACCAGACTTTAATTTATAAATCAAAGTTATAAAATTTCACCAACAAACCTGGGATATCACATTTTCCAACTTTGAAACCAAATAACAACTTCATTAATATAATAACTTTGAAAAATAACGCATTGGGTCAACATGTTTCAATTTTCTAAACAACTTCAAATAAATCAACATAAAAGTACTTCAACTTGATTCTTCAACATAAAACAACTTAAAACTAGTTCATAAACTTAAACAAAATCACAAAGACAAAACATGCGTTCATCCCCCCTAAGTGCTACGTATCAGAGCGACAAACATCAACTCGAAGCTACTAAGTACTGGACTCTTCGTTACCTGCATGTTACCAACAGAGGGTAACATTCAAATAAAAGGGGTGAGATATCTAATAACATAAACATGATACAATAATTAATATGTAAAAGAGATGACCATATAATCACACCACTTCATACAACAACGTCATCAACATATAACTTACATCCAATCAAACAACATAGTTATTATGCAACTCGATGTGACTCAACTTATATGAATGTGGTACCATTTCGAGTAAACTCCCAACTTAAAACATTGCCAGGTTATCAAGGCATTATCAACTTATTTGCCAATCCAGGCCAGCTTGAATCGAGCATACGCTCCAACTTGAAATATGCACATGTATGCAACTATGAATGCCATACAACAACAACGACATAATCATCAACTTAACAACATAACAACTTTAACAACTCAGCAACATGAATCAACATTGGTTATAGGACCTACAACATATTAATCTTCCCAAAAATCGGGACAACACAACTTTTAACAACTTCAACGTGAAAACGACAAAATTTATGGCTAAATACACTAGATTACTAATTTAATTATTTTAAACTCTCAAATCTACTAGAAACAACATATTTTATCTTTACTTTAAGTCTAAGATCGATCCAACTTAAAACGGATGTGAAAACATGTCGAATCACCAAAAACCGTATTTTTGCGCACTTGGCCTGCCCATACGCGTATAGCCTCCTTGGTAGGGCTGTTCAAAAAAAACTATGAACCGAACTGAACCGCTAAACCGAACCGAACTGAAGTTAAAATAACCAAACCATTATGTTTGGTTAGTGAACCGAACCATTTATTTATTAACGGTTCTAGAACCGAACCAAACTAAAATTAACCAAACATAACCAATAGTGAACCATTAACTTATTAGAAAATTTTAAATAATATTCACTACTTTTGAAAAGTCAAGCTAATTGTTTTCAAAAATATCAAAAAAACCGGTTTTGTTTTTGAAAATGTCAAAAAACCGATTTTTTATAGAAAATAAAAAAAAAAAAAGATTTTTTTCGAAAATATAAAAAAAAAACAATTTTTTTTCGAAAATTTCAAAAAATCGATTTTTTCGAAAATATCAAAAAAACAATTTTTTTTCGAAAATATCAAAAAATGACTTTTTTTTTGAAAATATCAAAAAACTGACTTTGTTTCTAAAAATATAAAAAAAAATGACTTTTTTATTTGAAAATATCAAAAAACCAATTTGTTTAGAAAATGTAAAAAAATCGATTTTTTCCTGAAAATTAAAAAAACCGATTTTTTTCGAAAATATCGAAAAAACCGACTTTTTTCGAAAATTTCAAAAAAACGATTTTTTTCCGAAAATATAAAAAAAAAAACGATTTTTTTCGAAAATTTCAAAAAACCATTTTTTTTCGAAAATATCAAAAAACCGATTTTTTTAGAAAATATAAAAAACAGAATTTTTTCGAAAATATAAAAAAACCGATTTTTTTTTCAAAAATATAAAAAAACTGGTTTTTTTCAAAACTTAAAAAATCGATTTTTTCGTAAATATCGTATTGATTTTTTTTCAAAAATATAAAAAAGCAGATTTCTTTTCGAAAAAAAAAGATTTTTTTCTAAAATATAAAAAAAAAAACGATTTTGTTTATGAAAATATAAAAAAAAAACGATTTTTTTTCAAAAATATCAAAAAATCGATTTTTTTCGAAAATATAAAAAAAAATGACTTTTTTTTCGAAAATACAAAAAATCAATTTTGTTTTTGAAAATATAAAAAAACGACTTTTGTTTCAAAAATATTAAAAAACCGATTTTTTTTCCGAAAATATAAAAAAAAATCGATTTTTTTCGAAAATGTAAAATAATCGATTTTTTTCCTGAAAATACAAAAAAACGACTTTTTTTACGAAAATATAAAAAAGTCGATTTCTTTTCGATAATAAAAAAAATGATTTTTTTCTAAAATATAAAAAAAAAACCTATTTTGGTTTTGAAAATATAAAAAAAAAAAACGACTTTTTTCGAAAATATAAACAAACTGATTTTATTCGAAAATATAAAAAAACGACTTTTTTTCGAAAATATCAAATCCGATTTTGTTTTTGAAAATATAAAAAAAAACGACTTTTTTTCAAAAATATTAAAAAACCGATTTTTTTTCGAAAATATAATAAAAACAATTTTTTTCGAAAATATAAAATAATCGATTTTTTTCCTGAAAATAAAAATAATCGACTTTTTTTCGAAAATATAAAAAAAAACGGATTTTTTTGAAAATAAAAAAAACTGATTTTTTTTCAAAAATATAAAAAAAAAACGACTTTTTTTTCGAAAACATAAGAAAATCCAATTTATTTCCGAAAATATAAAAAAAACGAGTTTTTTTCGAAAATATAAAAAAAACGATTTTTAAAAACAAATAACAAACATATAAAAAAAGAAAGTTTAATAGTTTGGTTCTTAAACATATGGTTTGGTTTGGAAAAATTTGTCTTCTAATGGCTTAGTACAGTTCGGAGTTCCGAACCGTTATACCAAACCAAAAGTTTTGGTTCAGTTCAGTTCTGAAAAAAATGGAAACGGTCTGGTTCGGTTCGAATGACTTATATAATGGTTCGGTTCGGTTCGGATGACTTATATAATGGTTCGGTTCAGTTTTCTCATAGAACCATACCATGAACAACCCTAATTTTGACACATGCATGGTGCAAGCCAAATAAGGGTTTTTTCTTGTGCCATTATCATTTTACGTGTTTATCATGTCAAATACCTTATGCTATTTTGGTTTCACATTGTTTTAATATATTTAGTACTACAAACATATACACAGTATCTGGCTTACCAAGTCTATCTAATGCATGGAACAGATAAAAGCTGTACATTAATTTGGAACATCCTCAGGTTGAAGAGTTCAAGTCCAGGTAATGTCCTAAACCGTAAAAAATATCATTTCTAATTATATAAACCAATGGCTGTAAACATCCAATGGCTGCACCTTCTATGTCTGTCTCTTTAACTTCTGATTCATCCATCCAAGGAACCAACAAAATGTGGACCATCCTAGGTGAGGTCAAGAGTATCCGTGAAATATATGAATTAGGAAACGTATGTATTTTTCAGAATTACAACATCATTTGTAGTTGTCGGTGAATTTATGCTTATGGCTACGAACTTGACATGTTTTATTTGTTAACAGTAGGATTATTTCGCAACCACTATTGGCACTACAAAACGTTTCAAGGCTTCAAAGTTTGGATGGTATTTTGAAACATGCCCTACCGGAATGACTAGTAACAAGTCAATTGGTGCAAAATTTGTTTGTTCCTGTGGACTCACTGATGTTGAACTTGTGACTAAGTAAGTATTTTATGTTGGATCATGCATAGCTAACCAATTATTAATTGCATATACGTAAAGGTGTTGCATCAGATTTTTCTGACATCTTAATTGTTTCTTAACATTACCCAAGATTCAAACTTGAAGTTGAGGTGGAATACGATAACCACAAAGGAACCTATGTCTTTTGGGATAAAGATTTTATTCCTTACACTAAGAAGTCTGCCAAGGAACTAAGACAGATAATGAAGGATGTCAGTATACACAAACCTATCATTTTATACATTCTGTTTTTCTTATTTGTATAGCCCTTCTTTACATTGTTCATTTCTTAGGCTGGAGAGAAAAATCCAAAAATTTGGCCTGCTCACCTTGATGTTCTATTGAATTGAGAGTTGGTTTTCCATATCAAGTATCAATCCTTTTACGAACAATTCTCGATAGTTACAATTCTTAACAAGGATAATTTGTACGCCACGTTTGACAACTACCTAACCCCAAATGAGGTACAACATTTCACGTTAGAATTTTCATTATACATTTCTTGAATGCATACTTTAAAACATGTTTTGTTTTATTATTTCCAACATTCTTCTAATGTTGCTGCTAATGAAGCCAACTTAGCATCTCCATCTGATGTACCAAAACAAGTTATTTTAAGCAATATTATTTAAAACGCCAAAGACACGTTTTGTTTTTTGAATTTTTATTCTCCATAATCGATTTTATTATCACTATGTCAAACGTAGGTCACACATTCCTCGGAACAATCACACTCAGCTCAACTGTCATCCGCTACAAATCATCCTTGGAGTCCTTCTGCAAGTTCTGCCAGTACACCTACCAAGAGCGTTGCTATATCAAGCTTACCAATAGATGTGTTCAATGCATAAGACCTTACTCCAAACAATCAGCCACCAAGACCAAACCTGGAAAGAAAGTCAAGAATATAAAGAGGGAGTAACATGGTCGGCGTACTTCTGGAGTCTTGACTCTTTTGATACTTAAACCGTTGACACAATTTTGAATGGAGAGAATGAAAGATATAAGTTTTTCATCTCCTTTATTGTGTCATTAACCATGTACTATGCATTACGAGTCAAGCAAAAACTTCTTATCCGTTTATTTTAGAATTCTGTAATGATTCCAAACTTTATGGTTTAAAAGAATCTTTGTTTTGCCGTTTTGTCATGGATTGAAAATATATGTTTTCATGTTTGTGTACATGTTTTTCTCATTCTACATGCATATGTATAGTCAATACATATTATAGATGTTTAGAATTGGCAGAATTTTTGACCAACAAGAAATATTGAATTCAGTTCAGAATGTCCTATCAGATGTTGGGACATTATCAAACAGAGTATAAGAACTTATTTCAGGATGTCACACCAGATGTTGGGACATTGTGTAAATGATTTAAGTTCAGTTTTTCAGGATGTCCCAACAGATGTTGAGACATCTCAAACCTGCTACCAGAATTAATTAAAGACTAACTGATCTGAGATATTTAAGGAGAGTTATCTGGAATTAATTATGGATGGACAAAAACAGATTAAGGCGCATCTGTAGGGAGTTTTGTTATGAGGCTTCAACATAATCAGAAGAACTAAATCACCTAGAATCTAGGAAGTAACAAACCCTAATTCAAGGTGGAAGCTGCATGCGTTTTAGGGCTGGATTAACCTACAGAAAGCCCAAATTACAGACACCTATTTAAACAACAAAATACCTCAGAATTGAGTACGAATTCCAGAAGACTAAATTGGGTGTTTATTGTTTTAATAGCAGGTTGTTTTTAATTGTACCACTTTATGAGCTTTTAAGCATAAGTGCATTTGTGACTTGATTGAAACTGTGAAGTAAGATCAAGCTGTTTTGTTTGAAGTATGACTTCAATTTTATTAAACTTGTAAACAAGATCACTATGTGATTGATGGGGAGTGAGTTGGTACTCATATCTAAGTAGTGACTTAGGTAGAAATTGCATTGGGTAGATATTAAGTGAAAGATTAAACTGGGTTGTTTAAGTCTAGAATTAATATTACTTATAGTGGATTTCCTCCTGGCTTGGTAGCCTCCAGATGTAAGTGTGGTTATACACTGAACTGGGTTAACAAA
This sequence comes from Lathyrus aphaca, assembly GCA_963966055.1. Taxonomy (NCBI): domain Eukaryota; kingdom Viridiplantae; phylum Streptophyta; class Magnoliopsida; order Fabales; family Fabaceae; genus Lathyrus; species Lathyrus aphaca. The sequence goes on from OZ014519.1 coordinate 434,001,199, forward strand.
CTACTGTGTTGTTTAATTTTCTTGCACTTTAAGTTTTGGTTAAATCTGTCAAGTGTTGGAACATCTCATAGGACATCTCATATCTGATCACAGAATTTCAATTGGCATCAGAGCAGGCACCCTTCCTGTTTATACTGGGTGAGATCTAGGGAATACAAATTCTGGAAACATGGACAGAGATATAGGATCAGTAAATAGACCACCTATACTGGATGGATCTAATTATGACTACTGGAAACCAAGAATGATTGCATTCTTAAGATAACTTGACAACAGGGCCTGGAGAGCAGTCAACATTGGATGGGAACATCCTATCCAAGACACCAAAGATGGATCAAAAGTGTTGAAACCTGAAGAAGAATGGAGTAAGGAGGAAGAAGATTCAACACTAGGCAACTCCAAGGCCTTAAATGCTTTATTCAATGGCATTGATAGGAACATCTTTAGACTTGTGCATCACTGTGAGCTGGCCAAAGATGTGTGGGATACTCTCAAAACAACTCATGAAGGAACATCAAAGGTAAAGATGTCAAGACTTCAACTTCTCACCACCAAGTTTGAAAACTTGAGAATGAAGGAAGATGAGACAGTTCATGAATTCTACATGAACATCTTAGAAGTAGCCAATACTTCTGGAGCCTTGGGAGAAAAGATGACTGATGAAAAGCTTGTAAGAAAGATCCTCAGATCTTTGCCAAAAAGATTTGACATGAAAGTCACAGCAATAGAAGAAGCTCAAGACATATGCACTATGAAAGTTGAAGAGCTCATTGGTTCCCTTCAAACATTTGAGATGAGAATGAATGACACAAATGTTAAGAAGAACAAAAGCATAGCCTTGGTGACAAATACTGATGAAGAAGAAGATGATGAATCAGAAACTGGTAAAAGCTTATCAGACAACATTGCTATGCTTGGAAGACAATTCAAAAAGATTCTCAGAGGGATGGAAGGCAAATCCAAACCCAGTGGAAGATACACAAACTCTTCTGAGAACAAAAGACCTTATGATGCTAACAGAAGGTCAAATTATGATGAAAAGACCAGTCAAGAAAAAGGAATCAAATGCCATGGATGTGAAGGATATGGACACATCAGGAATGAATGTCCTACCTACTTAAAAAGGAAAAAGAAAGGACTCTCTGTAACCTGGTCTGATGAAGACTCAGGAGGTGATTCAGAAGAAGAATCAGCTAAGCATATCACTGCTCTAGCTGGATTATATGAATCTGAAAGTGAATCCAGTGATGGGGAGCTTACTTTTGAAGAACTTGAGCAAGCATACAAAGATCTATACAAAAGAAGCACTGAAATATGCAGTGAAGTTATAAAGCTAAAGAAGCAGAATGAGGAACTAAAAGATGAAAAAGCAAGTGATCAAGAGATCATTGACACCTTGAAAAGTGAAGTAAGTCTTCTCAACTCCAAATTGGAACACATGTCCAAATATGTTAGAATGTTGAACAGTAGCTCAAGTACACTGGATGTTATTCTCAACAACAATAAGCATTTAGGGGATAAAAGTGGTCTGGGATTTAACAGAGTTCATAAGGATGAAGCTAGCTCTAGCAAAACTACTTCAAAGTCCATACAGTCAAACAAGATGTCCCAAAAGATGCTTCAACATCAGGAAAAGAACACAAAGTCAAACATAATGTTCCAACAGATGTCTCAACATTATGAAAAGAACATAATGAAGAAGAAGTATCAAAGATGGAGATGTCATCATTGTGGAAGATTTGGACATATCAAACCTCATTGCTATAAGTTGCATGGATATCCAAATCAAATGTATCAGCAACCATCTAAGCAGAAAATAGAAGTTACCAAGAAAGTGCTGCATAGACATCAAAGAAATCAGCAACCTCCTAAGCAGAAGACAGAGGTCATCAAGAAGGTATGGAGACCAAAAGCTAGCATTCAGGCTGATCAAAGCTACATACCCAAGAACAAGATCAATAATCAATCTTGGAGATATACTGATGAACAATACACAGGGCAGAAGCATCAAAAGAAATCTCAACTCAAATGGTCAAAGAAAAGTGTTGCATATATAGCACATACATCACTAAGAGTATCAGCTAAAGAAGACTGGTACTTTGACAGTGGATGTTCAAGACACATGACTGGATTGAAGAATCTGCTAGTAGACTTAAAGTCACATTCATCCAGATATGTAACCTTTGGAGATGGAGCTAAAGGAGAAATCAAGGGAGTTGGGACCTGTGACTGTCAAGATGTTCCAAGACTAGATGATGTGCTGCTAGTTAAAGGTTTAACTGCTAACCTGATCAGCATAAGTCAATTATGTGATCAAGGGTACAGTGTAAACTTTACCAAAACTGAATGCATAGTGACTAACAAAGAACAAGAGGTTGTCATGAGAGGAGCCAGATCTAAAGACAACTGTTACATGTGGGAATCTCAAGACTTCAGTCTCACTTCAACTTGCTCTTTAGCTAAAGAAGAAGAAGTGAAACTATGACACCAAAGACTAGGTCATCTTCATTTCAGAGGCATAAAGAAGATAATATCTATGGATGCTGTAAGAGGTATTCCTAAACTGAAGATTGATGATGGCAAAATATTTGGTGAATGTCAAATAGGCAAGCAAACCAAGATGTCCCATCCAAAGCTACAACATCTGACAACTTCCAAAGTTTTGGAACTATTGCATATGGATCTTATGGGACCTATGCAGGTTGAAAGCCTTGGTGGCAAGAGGTATGCCTATGTGGTGGTTGATGACTTTTCAAGGTATACATGGATAAATTTCATCAAAGAAAAGTCTGATGTATTTGATGTATTCAAAGACTTATGCCAAAGAATACAAAGGGAAAAAGCCAGCTGTGTGATCAGAATAAGAAGTGATCATGGAAAAGAATTTGAGAACCAAATATTCTTAGATTTCTGTTCTTCAGAAGGAATCAATCATGAATATTCTTCACCAATCACTCCTCAACATAATGGGATTGTTGAGAGGATGAATAGAACTATTCAAGAATCAGCAAGAGCTATGATCCATGCTAAAAAGTTACCTTTGTACTTCTGGGCTGAAGCAATGAACACAGCTTGTTACATTCATAACAGAGTAACTCTCAGGAAAGGAACTTTGTCCACAATCTATGAAGTCTGGAAGGGCAGAAAACCCACAGTTAAGTACTTCCATGTGTTTGGAAGTAACTGTTATATTCTGGCAGATAGGGAGCAAAGAAGAAAAATGGATCCTAAAAGTGATGAAGGAATTTTTCTTGGATACTCTATAAACAGCAGAGCATATAGAGTATTTAATTCTAGAACCAAGGTTATCATGGAATCCATAAATGTGATAATTGATGATGCTCCTACAGATGTCCCAGAAGATGTTGGAACATCTGCTGATATCAAGACTGAAGCTGAAGAAAAGAGTGATCAGTATGACTTCACTCAAACTGATGCAAGGACAGAACAATCCAGCAAACCTCCCTCCATCAGAATACAGAAGGATCATCCCAAAGATATGATAATTGGTGATCCCAACAGAGGTGTAAGAACTAGATCAAGAGAAGTGATTTCAGGTTCCTGTTTTGTTTCTAAAATAGAACCTAAAAACATCAAGGAAGCTCTTACTGATGAATACTGGATTTGTGCTATGCAAGAGGAATTAGGTCAATTCACAAGGAATGAAGTGTGGAATCTTGTTCCTAGACCTGATGACATAAATGTGATTGGAACAAAATGGGTGTATAAGAACAAGTCAAATGAACAAGGAGTTGTTACAAAGAACAAAGCTAGACTTGTAGCTCAAGGATACACACAAATTGAAGGAGTAGACTTTGATGAAACCTTTGCACCAGTAGCAAGGCTTGAATCAATCAGACTACTTTTGGGAATTGCTTGTATCTTAAAGTTCAAGCTATTTCAAATGGATGTGAAAAGTGCCTTTTTAAATGGTTATCTTAATGAAGAGGTATATGTAGAACAGCCTAAAGGATTTGTTGATCCAAGCTGTCCAAATCATGTATACAAACTAAAGAAGGCTCTTTATGGTCTGAAGCAAGCTCCAAGGGCATGGTATGAAAGACTGACTACTTTTCTTATCAAGCAAGGATACAGGAAAGGTGGAATTGACAAAACCTTGTTTGTTAAAGATGAAGAAGGAAATGTCATGATTGCTCAAATATATGTAGATGACATTGTCTTTGGTGGGATGTCTGATAGGATGGTCAAACATTTTGTCAACCAGATGGAATCTGAATTTGAAATGAGCCTAGTAGGAGAATTAACCTACTTTCTTGGACTGCAAATAAAGCAAATGGAAGACTCCATGTTCATTTCCCAAAGCAAGTATGCTAAGAACATAGTCAAGAAATTTGGGATGGACAATGCTACTCATAAGAGAACTCTTGCCCCCACACATTTAAAGCTGACTAAAGATGAAAAGGGTGAGAATGTAGATCAAAGCATGTACAGAAGCATGATTGGGAGTTTATTATATCTAACTGCTAGCAGACCAGACATAGCATTTGCAGTAGGTGTATGTGCAAGATATCAAGCTGATCCAAAAGTCAGTCATCTTAATCAAGTCAAGAGAATTCTGAAATATGTCAATGGTACTTGTGACTATGGCATAATGTATTTTCATGGATGCAAACCAATTCTCACTGGCTTCTGTGATGCTGATTGGGCTGGAAGTGCTGATGACAGAAAAAGCACTTCAGGAGGATGCTTCTTTCTAGGAAACAATTTGATTTCTTGGTTCAGTAAGAAACAAAATTGTGTATCCTTATCTACAGCTGAAGCTGAATATATAGCAGCTGGAAGCAGTTGTTCTCAGTTGGTTTGGATGAAGCAAATGCTCACTGAGTACAATGTCCCACAAGATGTCATGACATTGTACTGTGACAACTTAAGTGCAATTAACATATCAAAGAATCCTATCCAACATAGCAGGAACAAGTATATTGATATCAGACATCATTTCATCAGAGATCTTGTAGAAGAAAAAGTGATTTCATTGGAACATGTAGCTACAAATCTGCAGTTGGCTGATATCTTTACCAAAGCATTGGATGCTACACAATTTGAGAATTTAAGGGGCAAATTGGGAATCTGCTTATGTGAGATTTAGCAGTTATGGAGATGTGCCAACATGTCATATGACATTGTGTGGCATAAGAACCAGATGGCAACACCAGTCTGGTCAAGGACCTTGAGTATTCCTCTCCTAAAAAGTCTCAAAGTAACGGCTACTTTTATTATATCAGCTTGCTTCCAGCTATCCATATTCTCATCATACTCTCAAAAACGACTTACATTCTCTTCAGAAATCATAAACCCTAACACTCTTCATCCATCTTCTTTGAAAATGTCTCAAAACCCTAACATTCCTGAAGAAATTCTCAACAAAGAAGATGTGGTTCATGCAACCCCCATTTTTGTGGTACCCATGGAGTCAACCCCAATGGACGAAATCAGAGGAAGTGCTCCTCATGCTAAAAAGCCAAGAACTCCAAAAAGAACAAAAGATCAAGTTTGCAGCAAATCCAAAGGCATTCCTTCACCAGCAAACATACCTCAAAAATCATCTGAATATGTGGATGCTTCCATAAAGGAGTTGGTAACCAAGATTCTTTCTGAGCAAAGAGTGGTAAGTGGCATTTCTATTCCTCTGAACACCATGCCAGCTCCACAAGAAGATCAACAACCTCAGGCTGCAAAGGACACTCCTGCTCAACAGGATGTCCCAATAGATGTTGAAACATCTGAGGATCAACAAAAGATCTCATCTGATGCTGCTGTTGAAACATCTGAGGACCATAAAAAGGCCTCAAATGATAGTGATGAAGAAGAATATGAGGATCAGACCAAGGCCTCAACTGAAGAGCATATCTCTGCTGATCAACCAGCTGAAGAGGAGACTGCTCAATCTCCTCCTGTTGTGAACCTAGAGCAAGATTCTGATACAGAAATCATTGCCTCTGTAAGACCTAGCATAGCCAAAAGGCTCAGGACTAGGAAAGAAAAGATGCAAGCAAGACATGCAATTCCTGAGAAGAAGCAAGCTACCCCAAAGAAGGACAAAGCTAAAGTTGTCTTTGGTCCTACCAAACAATGGAGCAAGGTGCAAACACAAAAGAGGAAAGCTGTCATTCCTCCAGACTCAGATGTTGAAGCAGATGTCCCAACATCTCCTCCAAAGAAGAAACCAGCACTCTCAAGGGCATCAACTGCTGTTCCTGAAGCTCCCTTGGACAACATATCCTTTCATCATGTTTCAAGTGTGAACAGATGGAAGTTTGTCTATCAAAGAATGGTAGCACTTGAAAGAGAGCTGAGCAGTAATGCACTTGAGTGCACTGAGTTAATTGATCTCATATCTGCTGCTGGTCTCTTCAAAACAGTCTCCAACCTCTCTCCCGGCTATGAGTTACTTGTCAAAGAATTCATAGTCAATCTTCAGGAAGATTGTGCCAATGGTAAGTCTGCTGAATTCAGAAAAGTATTTGTTAGAGGCATGTGTGTAGAGTTCTCTCCTCAGATCATCAACCAATTCCTTGGAAGAGAATCTGATGGTCCAAATGAGCTAGGGAAGACTGATAACCAGGTCTGCAAGGTTATCACTGCTAACCAGGTCAAAGCTTGGCCAGTTAAAGGAAAGCTCTCAGTGAGCATGCTGACAAGGAAATATGCCATGCTGAACAGGATTGGTACAGCAAACTGGGTGCCTACCAATCACACATCTTCAATATCCACTGGCTTGGGCAGGTTTATTTATGCTGTGGGCACTCAAACTAAGCTGGATTATGGAGCCTACATCTTTGATCAGACTTTGAAGCATGCTAGCTCATCTGCAACAAAGCTGCCAATAGCTTTCCCTTCCTTGATGTGTGGAATAGTGCTGAGTCAGTACCCTGGGATCCTCACTGAGAAGGACACAGTCTGCAAAAGAGAAAGCCCTCTAGCCTTTCACTACAAGCTGTTCCTGAGTCATCATGCAGCAGATGTTGAAGCACCCTCTGGGACATCTGCAGGTCCTTCAAATGCAAAGTCTCCAATATCCAAGGCTGCATTGATTGCTGAACTAAAGAGCACTTGCAAAGAACTTGAAGCAAGGAAGCAGAAGCTTGAGGAGATTATCCAAAGGCTGGAGAGTGAAAGTGATCAGAAAGCTGCTTCTTCTGATGAGGAAACTGAGGATAATGAAGAAACTGACTGTGAGGAATCTGAGTGAAAATTGTATGTGAGGATTTTGTAATGATAACACTGCATTGTATTTCTGAATTAGTGTCTTTGGCCCCAAAATTTATGTCTAACAAGGGGGAGAACAACAACAACAACAATATGTAATGCTGTTTGATTATGAATGAAAAATATCTGTTTGTGTCTGAACTAAATCTGTAAAATATTTCTGTTGCAACAAGACTGGATACATGTATGTTTGAGGGGGAGTAATCTCAAATATGATTCAACAGAAAAGTAATGCTATACTCTGATAAAAGAACTTCTGCTGCACTCTGAAAATCAGAAAAGAATGTTAGCCAAAAATTAGCCAAAGGGAGAGTTTGTAGATGTTTAGAATTGGCAGAATTTTTGACCAACAAGAAATATTGAATTCAGTTCAGAATGTCCTATCAGATGTTGGGACATTATCAAACAGAGTATAAGAACTTATTTCAGGATGTCACACCAGATGTTGGGACATTGTGTAAATGATTTAAGTTCAGTTTTTCAGGATGTCCCAACAGATGTTGAGACATCTCAAACCTGCTACCAGAATTAATTAAAGACTAACTGATCTGAGATATTTAAGGAGAGTTATCTGGAATTAATTATGGATGGACAAAAACAGATTAAGGCGCATCTGTAGGGAGTTTTGTTATGAGGCTTCAGCGTAATCAGAAGAACTAAATCACCTAGAATCTAGGAAGTAACAAACCATAATTCAAGGTGGAAGCTGCATGCGTTTTAGGGCTGGATTAACCTACAGAAAGCCCAAATTACAGACACCTATTTAAACAACAAAATACCTCAGAATTGAGTACGAATTCTAGAAGACTAAATTGGGTGTTTATTGTTTTAATAGCAGGTTGTTTTTAATTGTACCACTTTATGAGCTTTTAAGCATAAGTGCATTTGTGACTTGATTGAAACTGTGAAGTAAGATCAAGCTGTTTTGTTTGAAGTATGACTTCAATTTTATTAAACTTGTAAACAAGATCACTGTGTGATTGAGGGGGAGTGAGTTGGTACTCATATCTAAGTAGTGACTTAGGTAGAAATTGCATTGGGTAGATATTAAGTGAAAGATTAAACTGGGTTGTTTAAGTCTAGAATTAATATTACTTATAGTGGATTTCCTCCTGCCTTGGTAGCCTCCAGATGTAAGTGTGGTTATACACTGGACTGGGTTAACAAACTACTGTGTTGTTTAATTTTCTTGCACTTTAAGTTTTGGTTAAATCTGTCAAGTGTTGGAACATCTCATAGGACATCTCATACCTGATCACAGAATTTCACATATGACATTACTCATTCTTCCTGCATATGTATCGTGAATACATTTAAAATATAAAGACCTTGTGCACTCTTGAATCAAATTCTGGAAAAACAAGATCCAACACTTTATACAAATTCATTTAACCTTACAACATTAAAAATGCACCTTATAACTAAATTCTTGCAATGGTGACTTACTTATTTGAATTGTTTCCCATTACAAAGCACTGACATTGAAAGCATATCAAAGTAATAATAGGACCCCGCCGCTCTTACCATGTTCGCATATAATTCTGATGAAATTATTGTTTCAATGCTTTTTAATACGTTTATCCTGCTGCTCAAAGTAATCAAACCTATATGCAATGAGCAGTATTCAATGAATAAACTTGTCTATTGTCATGTCTCCATTTAATGTTTCCTGCAAACCAGTCTACAAAGAAATACAGTTGACACTTTATTCAATGCCACAAATGCTGGAAATGGACAGACTCAAATTCTTTACTCATCTTGCACGGAAAAAAAGACCTGGTGAATCAGTTTGATTTAAAAGCATTCTTTTTGGCAGTACTTTCTACAAAAAAGAATGTCCTTTTTAAAAGCAATACCCTATATAATGCTTTTGTTAAGTAGGTGTCCTTTTCATAGTATGACCATTGCATTGTTTATATTATATTATCACATCTCCATTTAATGCATCAGTAAACCATTTGATAATAACTCATGCTCAACCTACTTTTTACAAGTACAATACTTAGCCTTTAGGACTATCATTTACATCGAATAAACAAAAGCTAAATAAATTGCCATTACTAAATACAACTTTTGTTAGTTGAATCAAACTAAGTAAATCAAAATTGTTTCCAAGTTATACTTAATGGTCCTAACCATAATAACCTCTTGAGGATTTAAGTATTTCATTTTAACATTATTGCTAATCAGTACTCTTATTATCCTAAAATTATTGAAGGCTACCACTTATTGAAAAACTTGGACTTTGGTAATGAAAAAATACAACCATGACCACTAACAAATAACCAACAGGGATTACAGGTGAACCAAACATATAATGTTTCCAACCAAGTTCAGAACTACAACTTGGTGAGTATACCATGCATTTTATGGACTAAACCATTCTTTACTCATACTTACTTTGTTAACATGTAGATACTCTTTGAAGATGGATATGAAAATTTATTTTTAAGTCTAATGTCAAAGTATGCAACTGCTTATCTTATACTGATAGTGTTTCCTCAAAACCACTCATAATATTGTGTTTCCTCATTACATTTGATCCTTTCAATGCATCACTCATGCTTACTTGCCAATGCCTATCAGAGAATGCTTTCCCTACAAAGTGATAAGTTATTCACAAATCATGGCCTTTTATTTGTATTTTTTGGATGTAGTATGTTGGTACTACTCATAAATGAAACAACACCTACCACATTTACTCTCTATGGAACATGTTTTCATTATATTAAACAATGAGCATATTATATTCTGTTGTTTAGTTGCAACTTCCATTTAATGTGGGTTCAAGAGTACATATATTGTGATCAATGATTGGTGTCTTTAATAAGTGTGAGAAAATACTTCTATATTTTAGTAAGTTACCAAGTCATTATAATATTTCTTAACTGAAAATTAATGTTTGCTGTCAAAACGTTAATAATATGAGTTTTTTTACACTAAATCTTACTAAACAGTGTGTACTTCCTTGGTCCATTATCTTTTCTGATTTTCTGTAGATCATAAATAATTTATCCACATGGAGCATTTAGTCAATAAATTGACCTGCAAGAAAGCAAGAGCAAGAAGAACACTGATAATGAAAGAAAATCGTTCAAAAAGACATAAACTTAATGCTCAACATAACCTTGGTGGGGAGCGTTATCAGGCATCTAAAGTAGTTTGCAACATGAGACAACCATTGGCTGAATTGACCCCGTCTTTTAGAAATACGAAATCAACCCCACTGACACATGAGGACGGATGTTTGCTAACTTCACGTTTACCCGGTTCAGAACCAAGCCTATTGAGACATGGTTTTAAGTTGGTGAGACGTCAGTTTCTAATAATGGTCTCCTTTGCAATGACTATTAACAAATCTCAAGGTCAAAGTCTTGACAATGTAGGTTTCTACTAGCCAAAAGAAGTTTTTAGTCATGGCCAATTATATGTTGCAATCTCTAAAGTTAAATCCAAAAAATGCATCAAAATCCTTATTCATGACAAAGATAAAGATGCATTGAAAAATACCACCAATGTTGTTTTCAAAGAAGTGTTTGAAAATTTATGAGAGGTATGCCTTAATGTCATTAATATTCCATTCCATACTAACATAATTATATATTTGTTTGTATCACTTCAAAAACTTTACTAACAAATGTTTATCCATTTACAGGTGAGAGCATTGACCACATTTTGTAGAACTATGTTACAATCTATGGAAATTTATTTTAGAAGCACATTTTGGCACGACTTATAAGTTGTTTTACAATGTATGGTTGTTATGACATTTTCACTACTGAATTTGATTATTTTTTTATCATATGATTATACATTGAATATTATCACTTCTGTATAACAATATTATAGGGGAAATATTATCACTAACATTACTAAATATTAGGAATTCTTCATTAAGTCTTACAACCAACACTCTAATACAAAATACAGTAATATACTACGAGAAGTACGAAATCAATACACATAGTAGTACAAAAATACAATTTCATCCATGATAACATTCCTCTCCGATTACTTCCCATCCATTACAACAACATCCTTCTTCACTTCTCCCTGGTTCATAATCTTCACATAAATCGTCGAAGCCGGAGGATTCTGAATCATGAAGGCAATTTGATCACCACTTTGAAGTCTTCTATTTTTGGCAAATTCAAACCAACTGTGTGCCAGAAACATTTCCGTGTTGTGCTTCCTTTGAGAGGTATGCATCTCACACTAATATATGACTTTCTCATTCCCATCCATCAATTCCATTTCACTTTGACCAGGCTGCAAACATTCCTTAATAGTTCTCTGCGGTATTTGCTACAAACAAAATTCATTTCATAGTCAAAGAACTTATTATTTTTGAAAATTCTATTTAACAAATAATTCAATAAACGTAAAAAGTTTTATACTAAAACATTTTTTGCAGCCGTTTTCCCGCAACTGATCGTCCTAAACAATATATAGTACTTCAACCGTTTTCCTAACACTTTGGCAGATGCATCTTCATCATAACTAAGATTTATGAAATAATATCATGTCAATGAGTAAGTTGAAACTATATCAAGAAAAACAAATCAATTCTAAAATCTGAAAATAATAACTTTAATACCTCTCCCTTCCAACTGAATATCCATTTACAGATTTTGTTTCTTTCCTCTTGAATCCAACGTCCACCTCAGCAATAACCATCTTTCTCTTTTTCCCATTATATTCAATGCTAATTGTATTACCATGGAGATCTTTCTCAAGAACATTGACCGCAGTACAAAACGATGTAGTCTTCTTAACAACACCATCTTGTTCTTCTTTAGTAAATAGAACGTCCAGGCCAACTTCCCTGCATAAATTGTTCAAAAAATAAAACATCACTGTATATTTCATTGTATGTAAGGAAGAACATAAACAAGATATGACATACTTTTTTTTTTGTTTTTGTATTCTGTGTTTCTAACTTTTGTGACAAGCATTAACTTTGTATTACTATAACATCTAAATCAAACCAAAGATCAAAGTATTTACATAAACAAATGCATACATGGAAATTTTGTTGTGTTTTTTCATCCAAAATATCTTATAAAAAAGGATGAAAAATTCCTAATAGAATGATTAGAAGGATGTATCAAATACCTAAACCTAAACATGATTACGAAATCGCGAACATGCAGAATCTTAGCAAACAATGTCGCAAATTAGGAAAAACATAAACATACCAAATCAATCGAGACGAATAATGACCAAAACCTAACATGCATATCATTTCATAACATTGTATTTCTATAACATTCAAATTGTATAAAATATCAACTTTTTCATATAACCCTAAATTTAAATGAAAAATCTAGACAACACGCATTCATCATCATGCATATTATGCATTCCTTTATACTTCCCACAATAGACAGAAATAACAAAACAAATACATTCAAGTACATGAAATTTTTGCTTTGTGTTTTTTCATCCAAAATATCTTATAAACAAGGATGAAAAATTCCTGATAGAATGATTAGAGGGATGTATCAAATACCTAAACCTAAACATGATTACGAAATCAAGAACATGCAGAATCTTAGCAAACCATGTCGCAAATTAGGAAAAACATAAACATACCAAATCAATCGAGACGATGTATGACCAAAACCTAACATGCATACCGTTTCATAGATGATGAACCTTCAATGTTAGCCATTATGCTGCTTCGATGGAAAAGACACTAATTCTTCGCTTCAGAATTTGGGGGAGATATGATACGACTAATGAAAGAATGAAGATGTACATTAACATTCCTAATTTCATAGGAAATTATTTGGGCCTAATATATCGGTTATGGCCCATATTTTACCAATAACTTATTGATTTTACCAATTTATTTAATGTGAAGGCTTTACCCTATACCCCAACATCTATACTTTTACCCCTACAAAATTTTCAAAATGCATATTATAACCCTTATTATATTTTATTATTTTATTATTTTATTAATTTATTTTTTTACCATTTATGTCAGACCGTCAGATTCTAGAAAAAGTGATCCAAAAAAACACGTTCCGGAAGACTTAAAGAATGAGTTCTGGCACGTGAATTATCATACCGAAAGACTTTGGGAAAGTCTTCCGGTTTTGTTATTTTTGTTCACCGGAAGACTTAATAGAAGTGTTCCGGTACGGAACACTTTTATTAAGTCTTCCGGTAGCCCTGTGTATGTGTACCGGAACACTTTATGTAAGTGTTCCGGTTTGTATCGTGTACAATACCGGAAGACTTACATAAAGTCTTCCGGTGTGTAAAATTTTTTTTTTTTATTAAAAAATATTTTTATTGTGTAGGTGCAGTACCTATATACGAAAAAGAACCGATATGTGTGAATACGTCAGATGTATTTACAATGTCAGAGAGATTTGGTACACGAGATGAGGTGATAAGATGGGTTAAAAACACCAGATTACGAAATAAAGTGACGATCATCATCACTCGTTCAGATACACAAACAGGCAAGAGAGGAAGAAGTAACAAAATAATATTTGGTTGTGATAAAGGTGGGAAATACAAGGATATTCGTAGTGGAATCGAAAGTGCGACGAAAAAATGTGGATGTCCATTTAAGATCAGGTCTACTCCGACAAAAGATGGATCTGGATGGAAGATTGATGTAAAATGTGACGTTCATAACCAAGATTTACCTGATAGATTAGAAGGTCACTCATTTGTTGGTAGGTTGACAGCGGATCAGAAGCAACATGTTGCTGATTTAACAAAGAGAAAGGTTGCACCTAGAAATATATTGCATTCTTTGCACGAGCGAGATCTAGATTGTGTCACTCGGATCACGCAAATAAACAAGCAGAAGAGTATGATGGAAAAAAGATAAGAGGTCCTAGAAGTGAGATACAACATTTGATTAAGCTTATCGAGGCTGCAGGTTATGTTTATTGGAGTAGAAAAAGAGACGACTCTGAAGTTATTAAAGATATATTTTGGGCACATCCAGATTCAGTTAAGTTGTTGAATATTGTTCCTATTGTGTTAGTTATGAATAGAACTTATAAGATAAACAAATACAGGCAACCTTTGTTTGAAATTGTTGGCATGACACCAACCGAGTTGACTTTTGCTGTCGCATTTGCGTATATTGAGTCTGAGCGGACTGAGACTTTTTGTTGGGTGTTAGATAAGCTTAAACAACTATTTGTGAAGAAAGATTTATTTCCACAAGTGATGATGACAGATAGAGATCTTGCTTTGATGAAAGTCGTTGAGACTGTGTTTCCAAGGACAAATAATTTGCTATGTCAGTTTCACATTAACAAAACTGTTGGTGCAAAAAGGAAACTATTAGTGGCTCCTGATATGCAAGAGTCAATTGGCAAATTATGGACAGATATTGTATGGGCTAGTGATGAGGTTGAGTATGCTCAACATTTAAAAGAACTTGAGCAAGAGTGTGTTGATTGTCCTAAATTTTTTGAGTACGTGAACGACACATGGTTGACACCACATAGACAGAGGTTTGTTTGCGCATGGATTAATCGAGTCCTACATATGGGAACACGACGACTAATCAATATGTTTTGATTTAGATCCCAAAATATAATTTTTGTGAATTTTGTATTTTTCTTACTTAGTTTAAATATGTATTATTATAGGGTTGAGTCTGGTCATTGGAAGTTAAAGCAGATGTTGGGTAACAGTATAGGTGACATGGTCAAATGTTGGGAGGCCATGAATGACAACTTAAAGATACAAATTAGCAACATTCAAGCTTCTTTTCAAAAGAGTGAGTATGAAGTTGCACATGTCTATTCAAGT
The DNA here is from genome assembly GCA_963966055.1 of Lathyrus aphaca. Taxonomy (NCBI): domain Eukaryota; kingdom Viridiplantae; phylum Streptophyta; class Magnoliopsida; order Fabales; family Fabaceae; genus Lathyrus; species Lathyrus aphaca. The sequence continues at coordinate 434,016,220 of OZ014519.1, forward strand.
CCATTTTACACATATTACGTTGCTGAAGAGTTAACTAGAATTGATTATATTGGAACTAACAAGGACAAATGTCGATGTACTCTTAGAACAACCTATGGATTACCTTGCGCGTGTGAGTTGGCAGGGTATAGAATTTGTGGTATTCTGATACCAATTGACGCTGTGCATGTACATTGGAGAAAACTAAGTATGGAAATTAAGTTGGAAGAAGACTTAGATGAGGAATCAGAGGTGGGTATGAAATCTGCAATGGATAAGTTATGGAGAAGGTATAGGTCACAAGATGTTGTTGGAAGAAGGGAATTACATAGTAGGGTTTATGAACTTGCATTTCCCACAACGACTTCTTTGTTAGCACCACCTAAAAAAATAAAAACAAAAGGTGGAGTCAAGAAAAAAGACAAAAAACCTGTAGGGTATGATGTTTACATGGATCCTTCGTATCATGAGTATGTTGATCAAGCATCTCAATCTTCAAAACGACAATCTCAACCATCACAAAATTCAAAAAATAAATCTCAACCATCACAACCTGTAAAAAGAAGTTGAAATTATCACAAACTGCACAATCATCTAAACAGTTTATCTTTCAATTTCCTTATCATATTAGGTCATTTATTGATGACGTAGTCAACGTATTGTCATATGGTAATTGTGGATTTAGAGTGATTGCTTCATTGTGGGGTTATGCTGAAGATGGTTGGCCAATGGTTCGTCGAGACTTAGAGTTGGAAATTATACATAATGAAAGATCAGCTTTATATGCCAATTTATTTGCTGATCGGTTAACTGAAGTGAGAGATTCTTTGAAGATATAGGGAAGTGGTTCTCAACCACTAAATAAATGGTTGACTCTACCAGACATGGGTTACGTGATTGCAAATCGGTATAATGTGGTACTTGTCTGTTTAGGAGTCGAATGTTTGCCTTTCTTCCCTATGACAACTACATTCTCACCGAATGTCTCATTTTATTGCATTGGATTTGTAAACTCAAATCATTGGATTCAGGTAAACATTGTTATAATTTGATATTATTAGTAAATGTTTTGAGTAATGTTAAATAATGTTTTGTATACAGGTTAACATGAAAGAAGGATTTCCATTGCCACCAGTGACAACAGATTGGAAGAACTTTCGTTATCCAGCAGCAACATCGTGGATGGTAGGATTTGCAGCACGTCTACAACATTGGCAACAACTTACGTCTATATTACAAACACATTATGAATTATAAACTATGTTATTCATTTGTATTCATGAATTATATGTTTGCTACACTTTATGAATTATAATCTATGGAATTAAATTTTAATTTCAATTTTTAAGTCTAAAAACTATCAATAACATATAACATAAATAAGATCGTACATAGAAGTTAAATTGTCAAGATATTCAGAAACCAAGTCTAAAAAATATCAATAACATATAACATAAACATAACTATAGATCACTGTGAACGAGCAATACGTAAAGCTGCAAACAGATCAGCAAAATGTGGATCATCCTCTTCAGCTGCATTCTACTGAAGGTAGCGATGAATCAATATAGACTCACAAACCCATGCAAGATCAGATGGTCCCGCATCATACTGAGGAATAAATGCAACTCTCGGCTCATCATGGCTAGGCGGTACCAATCGAGGATGCGAAACACGATAATACCACTCAAGATATCCATCCTCTACCTCAAATGGGATAATCGCCAGTGCAGTCGAACGAATCACCTGCCCAACACTCTGGATGTAACTAATCCACTCAATATCAATATCACCAGCCATCCTAAGATCAATAGGTGCAGGTGGAATATACTGATGGTATCCAAACTGTTGAAGACACCTGTCAGACATGTATGGAACAATAGTATCGCCCCACCTCAAACAACCCCTATATAGAGAAATCTCATCAAAAAGACGATAAACTCTATGATCATCGAATGGCCACCATATGACATCGGTCGGTGTCAACTCATCCATAATAGGTTGCAACTCATCCACCTTTAACGCGCCTTGTTTGTATGTCCACCTCATCGCTCGCAGGAGACCACAATTCTCAGCTGGTATCCAATTCTCTCCTTTTTTCCCAAGTGTAGGAAAATATTCATGAATTCAGCACTGTTAAAAAAAATAACATAATAATTAAATATAACATAATGAACATAATAAAATTAACATTAGACTTAAAAAAAATCAATAAATTGAATTTAAATATATACATGTAAGAGAGTCGGATAACCACCGAGCTGTTTACAACTGAACATGGACGCATCTCCAAGATACTTATACAAGGTCACCAATGCAGCTGTTGTCCAACTATAGTTCAACAACCCATCCAAGTCCCTAAATAATGTCAGGTATTGTGCCTCCACGAGTGTAAACGACTTATCCGCAAGATCATGCAACCCACTAACAACATCAAATAACATCTCGTCGCATATGCCCACGATGAAGCAGCTCGATGCTCTACGAATCGATCATGTAACAACTTAATCGTGTAGTACGAACCTTTGTACTCACGGACCTGGTATAGTGTCACTCTCGCTGACACTCCAAGGTAGTCAACGGCCCACTCAACAGCTAGGTCTTCACTGATGGGTTGAGGGTTCCAGAATACCCCCTGATAGGCAAGTGAAGCAAACATGCCACATCATCCAGAGTAATCGTCATTTCACCGAACGACATGTGAAATGAAGATGTCTCTAGATGCCACCTCTCAACAAATGCAGAAACCAAGTTTGCATCGACCTTCTTCAAACTGGATCTCTGTAGGGAAACTAAACCGGACCTAGATATGAAAGCCTCAATCTCCGGTGGAAGCTGCTGTGGAACCATTTGGGTCAACTTCAATCCATGTCCTGTCACCTTCAACTCCTTCTTTGCACCTCTCTCCTGAAATCAAATAAAATTAAACAAATTATACAATAGCTACTTATAATTTCAGTTTTTATTCAATACTAAATAATTATAATTTCAATTTTTTTTCAATAGAACAAATTATAATTTTCTTACCTCACCAAACCATATCCGTCTGGCCACATGATGCTCGTACGAAACCAAAACACTGGTATCGTACGAACCTCCAGGATATCCAACGGGATCTGCTGCAGCTGTAGATGTACCAACATCATCTACGTGTGTCCTACTAGACGTGTATCGTCCCGTCCCATAGATCAAATCGGTATCCTCCCATCTCTGCATCGTGAACGCACAACTAAAGAAAAAAAACAATAAAAAAACATTTAATAATAAAAAAAATAATAATAAATTTTCGGAAGACTTCCGGTACACATGTTTGTGGAAAATCATACCAGAAGACTTTTTAAAAGTCATCCGGAAGACTTTTCACTCACGTATCATTCCGGAAGACTTCATCAACGTCTTCCGGAAATCTTTTTTAAAAACCACATTAAACCGAAAGACTTTCACAAAGTCTTCCGTTACCGGAAGACTTGGAAAAACTCTTCCGGAACGCAAAAAATCAAACCGGAAGACTTACTTTAAGTCTTCTGGTAAACTCGTCTGGATGTGAAATTTTTTTTCTTGCGCTGTAACTTTGGATGAAAGGTAAAAATGGAAAGAAAATCTGATTTTTTAACTATTTATACAAGGGCATTTTAGTCAATTAGGTGTAGGGATATAAAATTAATTGTGGGGGTGTAGGATAAAGCCTTCATTTAATGTTTTAGTTGTTACCTATTTTAATTGTTATCCATTTTAATGCAATAAAATTTTAAACATATTTCTATACAACACAAACCAATTTTCATTATGTTTGCGTTATTAACTTATTTCTATAAAATAAAGACTTATTTTTAATTTGATTTTTGCATTTTATTTAATTATAATATTATTCAACAAATTTATATAATTATTATAATTATTCTAAACCACTTTATAACCGTTAAATTATTAGAATACATTAATATTATTATTTCTCTTTTCTTATTAGATTAAAATATATTTAATTTATAATACATTATTTTCATCGAGTTACATAAAAAAAAATTATAATTGGTATTTTTCATAATTTCTAATAGGTATACAATTTATTTTCCCTAATTTTTTTTTTAAATAACACACATACATGTTATTATTATACCTACTACAACATTATTCTCATGTCTATTACAAAAAAAAAATCACCCATGCGTGTATTTTACTAGTTATAACTACAATAATATAAATGATTTTATTTCGTTTACAAAATAAAATAAAATTAATTTTAAAAAGAAATTTTTTATTTAAATTAATTTAAATATTATACAATTACTATTTATACATATATTATATTATAAAGCATTTTATTTCCTTTAAATAATACAACTATACTAATATAAATCATTTTCTTTCCTTTTTAAAACAAAACCAATTTCATTTGAAATAAACAATTTTCATTTAATTTCCTATAAATAATATACAACTACTATTAATTTATAGTTTATATTATAAAGTATTTTATTTCCTTTTAAATAATACAACTACTATAATATAAAGCAATTTATTTCCTTCAAATAATAAAATCTATTTCAATTTAAAATAAAATCCTTTTAATTTCCTTTAACTAATATACAACTACTATTTATGCTTACTTCACATTCATTTCCTTTAATTCCTTTAAATAACACAACTACTGTGTTAAATGTGTTTGATATTTAAAAGAAAAAGATATTCTTATGAAGTATAAAATCAATTTAGAAGGTTTTACCATATACCCCTACACCTATATCTTTACCCCTACAATTTTTTCAAAATGCCCATTTAAACCTTATTATATTTTATTATATTATTATTATTTATTTTTTTTTACCATTTGTGTCAGACCGTCAGATTATAGTAAAAATTGGTCCCAAAATACACGTTCCGGAAGACTTTTTAGATGAGTTCCGGTACGTTAATTAACATACCGGAAGACTTTGTGTAAGTCTTCCGGTATTGTAATGTTTGCTCACCGGAAGACTTTATAAAAGTGTTCCGGAACGGAAGACTTTTATTAAGTCTTCCGGTATCTATGAATATGTGTACCGGAAGACTTTATGTAAGTGTTCCGGTATTGTAAGAGTACAATACCGAAAGACTTGCATAAAGTCTTCCGGTTTGTAATTTTTTTTTATTTTTTTTATTTTTTTAATCATTTTTTTAAAAAAATATTTTTATTTTGTAGGTGCAGTACCTTTATACGAAAAAGAACCGATATGTGTGAATACATAAGATGTATTTACAACGTCAGAGAGATTTGGTACACGGGATGAGGTGATAAGATGGGTTAAAGACACCGGATTACGAAATAAAGTGACGGTCATCATCACTCGTTCAGATACACAAACAGGCAAGAGAGGAAGAAGTAACAAAATAATATTTGGTTGCGATAAAGGTGGGAAATACAAGGATATTCGTAGTGGAATAGAAAGTGAGACCAAAAAATGCAGATGTCCATTTAAGATCAGGTCAACTCCGACAAAAGATGGATCTGGATGGAAGATTGATGTAAAATGTGGCGTTCATAACCATGATTTACCTGATAGATTAGTAGGTCACTCATTTGTTGGTAGGTTGACAGCGGATCAGAAGCAACATGTTGCTGATTTAACAAAGAGAAAGGTTGCACCTAGAAATATATTGCATTCCTTGTACGAGCGAGATCCAGATTGTGTCACTCGGATCACACAAATATACAAGCAAAAGAGTATGATGGAAAAAGAGATAAGAGGTCCTAGAAGTGAGATACAACATTTGTTTAAGCTTATCGAGGTTGCAGGTTATGTTTATTGGAGTAGAAAAAGAGATTACTCTGAAGTTATTAAAGATATATTTTGGGCACATCCAGATTCAGTTAAGTTGTTGAATATGTTTCCTATTGTGTTAGTTATGGATAGCACTTATAAGACAAACAAATACAGACAACCTTTGTTTGAAATTGTTGGCATGACATCAACCGAGTTGACTTTTGTTGTCGCATTTGCGTATATTGAGTCTGAGCAGACTGAGACTTTTTGTTGGGTGTTAGATAAGCTTAAACAATTGTTTGTGAAGAAAGATTTATTTCCACAAGTTATGATGACAGATAGAGATCTTGCTTTGATGAAAGCCATTGAGACTGTGTTTCCACAGACAAATAATTTGCTATGTCAGTTTCACATTAACAAAAATGTTGGTGCAAAAAGGAAACTATTAGTGGCTCCTGATATGCAGGAGTCAATTGGAAAATTATGGACGGATGTTGTATGGGCTAGTGATGAGATTGAGTATGCTCAACATTTAAAAGAACTTGAGCATGTGAACGACACATGGTTGACACCACATAGACAAAGGTTTGTTTGCGCATGGATTAATCGAGTCCTACATATGGGTAACATGACGACTAATCGGTATGTTTTGATTTAGATCCCAAAATATACTTTTTGTGAATTTTGTATTTTTCTTACTTAGTTTAAATATGTATTATTATAGGGTTGAGTCTGCTCATTGGAAGTTAAAGCAGGTGTTGGGAAACAGTATAGGTGACATGGTCAAATGTTGGGAGGCCATGAATGACAACTTAAAGATACAAATTAGCAACATTCGAGCTTCTTTTCAAAAGAGTGTGTATGAAGTTGCACATGTCTATTCAAGTCCATTTTACACATATTTACGTACTTCAGTGTCGCGAGCTGCATTGAGGCGCATTGCTGAAGAGTTAACTAGAGTTGATTATATTGGAACTAACAAGGACAGATGTCAATGTACTCTTAGAACAACCTATGGATTACCTTGAGCGTGTGAGTTGGCAGGGTATAGAATTAGTGGTATTCCGATACCAATTGAGGTTGTGCATGTACATTGGAGGAAACTAAGTATGGAAATTAAGTTGGAAGAAGACTTAGATGAGGAATCAGATGTGGGTATGAAATCTGCAATGGATGAGTTATGGAAAAGGTATAGGTCACAAGATGTTGTTGGAAGAAGGGCATTACATAGTAGGGTTTATGAACTTGCATTTCCCACAACGACTTCTTTGTTAGCACCACCTGAAAAAATAAAGACAAAAGGTAGAGTCAAGAAAAAAGACAAAAAACCTGAAGGGTATGATGTTTACAGGGATCCTTCGTATCATGAATATGTTGATCAAGCATCACAATCTTCACAACGACAATCTCAACCATCACAAAATTCAAAAAAGAAATCTTAACCATCTCAACCATCACAACCTGTGAAAAAGAAGTTAAAATTAGCACAAACTTCACAATCATCTAAACAGTTCATCCTTGAATTTCCTTATCATATTAGGTCATTTATTGATGATGTTGTCAACATATTGTCAGATGGTAATTGTGGATTTAGAGTGATTGCTTCATTGCGGGGTTATGCTGAAGATGGTTGGCCAATGGTTCGTCGGGACTTAGAATTGGAAATTATACATAATGAAAGATCAGCTTTATATGCCAATTTATTTGCTGATCGGTTAGCTGAAGTGAGAGATTCTTTGAAGATAGAGGGAAGTGGTTCTCAACCAATAAATAAATGGTTGACTCTACCAGATATGGGTTACGTGATTGCGAATCGGTATAACGTGGTACTTGTCTGTTTAGGAGTCGAATGTTTGACTTTCTTCCCTATGACAACTACATTCTCACCGAATGTCTCATTTTATTGCATTGAATTTGTAAACTCAAATCATTGGATTCAGGTAAACATTGTTATAATTTGATATTATTAGTAAATGATTTGAGTAATGTTAAATAATGTATTGTTTAATTTTGAATATAGGTTAACATGAAAGAAGGATTTCCATTGCCACCAGTGACAACAGATTGGAAGAACTTTCGTTATCCAGTAGCAACATCATGAATGGTAGAATTTGCTGCACGTCTACAACATTGGCAACAACTTATGCCTATTTACAAACACATTATGAATTATAAACTATGTTATTCATTTTTATTCATGAATTATATTATATGTTTTAATTTCACTATGTTATTCATTTTTAATTTCACATTCATGAATTAAATTTTAATTTCAATTTTTTTGTCGAAAAACTATAAATAACATATAACATAAATATGATCGTACATATAAGTTCAAATGTCAATATATTAAGAAACAAGGTCTAAAAAATAATATGACATAAACATAACTATACATCACTGTGAACGAGCAATACGTAAAGCTGCAAACAAATCAGCAAAATGTGGATCATCCTCTTCAACTGCATTCTGCTGAAGGTAGCGATGAATCAAGGTAGACACAGAACCCCATGCAGGATCAGATGGTCCCGCATCGTAATCAGAAATAGATGCAACTAGCGGCTCATCATGGGTAGGAGGTACCAATCGAGGATGCGAAACACGATAATACCACTCAAGATATCCATCCTCTACCTCAAATGGGGGGTAGTCACCAGTGCAGCAGAACGAATCACTTGGCCAACGCTATGGGTGTAACTAATCCACTCAATATCAATATCACCAGCCATCCTAGGATCAATAGGTGCAGGTGGAATGTACTGACGGTATCCAAACTGTCGAAGACACCTGTCAGGCATGTATGGAACAATAGTATCTCCCCACCTCAAACAACCCCTAAATAGAGAAATCTCATCAAAACGACGATGAACTCTATGATCCATAATAGGTCGCAACTCATCCACCTTTAACGCCCCCTGTTTGTACGTCCACCTCATCGCTCGCGGGAGACCACAGTTCTGAGCAGGTATCCAATTCTCTCCTTTTTTCTCAAGTGTAGGAAAATACTCATGAATCCAGCACTGTTAAAAAAACAATAACATAATAATTAAATATAACATAATGAACATAATAAAATTAAAATTAGACTTAAAAGAAAATCAATAAACTGAATTTAAATATATAACTTTAACATAATAAAATTAACATTAAACTAAAAAAATATCAATAAACTGAATTTAAATATATACCTGTAAAAGAGTCGGATAACCACCAAGTTGTTTGCAACTAAACATAGACGCATCTCCAAGAAACCTATACAATGTCACCAATGCAGCTGTTGCCCAACTATAGTTGGACAACTCATTCAGGTCCCTAAATAATGCCAAGTATCGCGCCTCAACGAGTGTAAACGACTTATCCGCAAAGATCGTGCAACCCACTAACATCATCAAATAACATCTGGTCGCAAATGCCCATGATGAAGCTGCTCGATGCTCTATGAATCGATCATATAACCACTCTATCTTGAAGTACGAACGTCTGCACTTACGAACCTGGAATAGTGTCTCTCGATAACACTCCAAGATAGTCAACCGCCCACTCAATGGCTAGCTCCTCACTGATGGGTTGAGGGTTCCAGAATACCCCTAATAGGCAAATGAAGCAGACATGCCACATCATCTAGAGTAATCGTCATTTCACCGAACGGCAGGTGAAATGAAGATGTCTCTATATGTCACCTCTCCACAAATGCAAAAATCAAGTTTGCATCGATCTTCTTCAAACTTGATCTCGGTAAGGAAGCTAAATCGGACCTAGATATGATACCATCAATCTCCGGTGGAAGCTGCTGTGGAACCATTTGGGTCAACTTCAACCCATATCCTGCCACCTTCAATTCCTTCTTTGCCCATCTCTCCTGAAATCAAATAAAATTAAACAAATTATATAATAGCTACTAATAATTTCGGTTTTTATTCAAAACTAAATAATTATAATTTCCTTACCTCACCAAACCATACACGTCTAGCCACATGTTGCTCGTACGAAACCAAAATACTGGTATCGTACGGACCTCCAGGATACCCCACAGGGTCTGCTGCAGCTGCAGATGTACCAACATCATCTGCGCGTGTCCTACTCGTATCGCCCCATCTCATCAATCGAACTGGTATCCTTTCATCTCTGCCTCGTGAACGCACCACTAAAAAAACAATTATTCAATTTAAAAAAAAAAATTAAAAAAAAAAATTTCTGGAAGACTTTCTTCAAGTCTTCCGGTACACACTTTTTTTAAAAAACCATTCCGGAAGACTTCATCAAGATCTTTTCGGTAGTCATTTTAAAACGCATCATTTCGGAAGACTTTGATAAAGTCTTTCGGTAGTCATTTTAAAATCAACCCATCATACCGGAAGACTTTCATAAAGTCTTCCGGTACCGGAAGACTTTCACAAACTCTTCCGGTAAACAAATTTTCAAACCGGAAGACTTACTTATAGTCTTCCGGTAAACACGTTTGAAAATCGAAATTTTTTTTCGTGTAAGGTAAAACCTTCACCAATTTATGGCATGCAATTGTAAAACGGTGTCCAAAAATATCAATTAAATCATATTTAAACTTTTTTATAAAAAACATTAATATTTTTTTGTGCAAAACATTAACATTTTAGATTCATTATAAATTTGAACAAAACTCATTTAAAAATGGACTAACCTGGTTTATCAAGGAAATCATAGTTGTTGAAATTAAAACACCAACGTTCTTTTTTTCCTTTTCCTGCTGTTCCACACTTCACCTTGTTGATTCATTTACCCAATACTCCTGCAACACTAAACATCAGTCTTACACAATTTCATTTTCATTAAACATTGTATTACTGCTTATAAAAATTAGAGAGGAAGAATACTAAAATAATATACAAAAATCAACATAAAACAAGTATTTTCATATAAAAAATTAATAAACTGTACAAAAATTAATATTTCTATAATAAATAGAAAACTCGCCCCAAATCTTTTTATAGAAGAGTCACAATTTAAAACATCAAATAACTTCAGCTGGGATCACAAATCAACCGAATTTTTTTTTTTAACAGAGTTTTTTTTATGATAAATCTGTACAAAATAAACATAGATCTGTAAAAAAGCATAGCTTTATAAAGAAAAAACATAGATCTGTACACATATTGTGAATTTGTCTTAAATAAAATAAAAGTACTGCTGAAAGAAAATTTTAAAGAAATTAATTTCTTTTAAAATTATTTAAAAGCTTTTAAAAAACAAAGATTTATACACACACAAAAAAACATAAATATGTAGACATATTGTTATTTTGCTTAAGTAAAAAAAAAAAATTACGGATTAAACAAATATCAGATTTTTTCAACTAAATCAGGAATCTAAACGTTTTTTTAACTAAAATCACAAGAAAAGAAGAAAAAGTGCAAAAAATCAAGGACTTACCAATAATAGGGAAGACGATGGAATTAAAATCGCTTATTTATGCAAGATTCAAGAGTTGAATTGGTTGATATGATAATAATGTGGATGGAGGAAGTTACGATATATTTGTTTTTGGTAATAAAAGTGGAGAAGTTACAATATCAGATATTTACTGAACGGTTGGGTAATAAAAGTGGAGAAGTTACAAATACGAAGCAGGTGAGAAAAGGCTAATATGCAGCATGGGGAGTAGGGTCCACTGATAGATAGACATGTAACTCAATGAGGTTATAGGTGGAATCAGAATAAAAGCTAATGTTGGGGAATGTGAAAAAATAAAAGTAGTGGAAGGGAACTCTAGGTTTAGGGCTGGACAACGGGCCGGGTTGGGCGGTTTCGGGTGCAAAAGCCTCGTCCATCCTAACCCGCGGTTGAGTCATATGAGCCCATTTCCGCCCATTTTTGTAATCGGTTTGGACGGGTTGGGTTACAACGGGTTGCGGGTTAATGCAATCGGTTTAATCGGTTTATTTGATTGATATTATTTTGAGCCCAATAATACATTTTAATAATATTTTGAGCTATAAATTACAACTTAAATTCAAAATAAATACAAATTATCAAGAACTTCAATCCAAAATAACAATCACTGTTGGTATATTACTTCCACGCAGAACATAAAAAGTAATGAATACATTACAATTAGAGAGAACGGGAGAACTGTGCTCTGATGATTTGTATTACCTTAAAGAATGACTTTTCTCAATAATCATTCGGGCGGGTCTGGGTACCTGCGGTCCAACATTTTCTACCCGGCCCGCCCATTTGAAACCATATGAAACCGCAAACTTCACCCATTGAACCCGTTAATCCATTTGAACCCGCCCATTTTCAATTTATTTTTCGGTTTACTATGGGTTGGGCCGGTTACTCGGTTTTTGTCCACCCCTATCTAGGTTAATTGACGGTGGCTGAATAAGGCTAAAGGGTCGAATGGATGTCACTTCCAATGAATTGGGAAAAGTAATGGGCAATGTATGGTAATTTTGTCGGCCCTTTAGTCCAAAACTAGTTGGATCTACCCAATCCCATATTTGTTTACTTGGACAGTCTATTGATGCCTAAAATGAAAAAATAACTAAATTACTCTAAGAAGAGAATTCTACTTGTAGAAAAAACATTATTTGTCCATTATAAATTTATGTAAATATGTAACTTTCGGATAAATATCGGAAATTTAGTTAAAATTATCGTGGATAAACATGCACAATAAGGAGACAATTATGATTTTAAAATTCCAGATAATTTATATCAGAATTGTTAAAATTTCTGGTATTTATTATATCGAATATATTATATTTCTATAAATTAGAGAATAATATCGGAAATTTAAAATTTTCTAGTATATCAGAAATTTTATAATCGCTGAAATATTTTGTATATGTTCAGAACTTAAAAAAACGCATAATTTCAATATTTTGCCCACATCGTCATGCATAAATGGTTTATAAGTTCAATATTTTGCCCACATCGTCATGCATAAATACATATTATCCAAAAGATTACATAGAAAATTAAAAATACTTTATAAGTTCTTTTTCTTAGAGCCTAATTCATTATGTATATGTTGATTCTCATGTTTTTGCTTATTCGGTGTAATTTTGTCTCCAAGGGTCAGTGACGGGAGGTAATAGAATATCAGATTTTAATTTTACATGAACATGATGATTGTTGTTGACAAAACCAACACCAATGATTTTATGTCTGCTCGTATACATAAATAGAGCTATGGTAAGAGGGGAAATGTAATGTTAAGTCTATATGATAAGGAGACAAAGAGAACATTGTACCTACTCACAATAGGGTAACCCATATCAGGAATCAACATATATTTATCTCTACCCTGCACACCCAAATGTTCTACTATTAAGGAATTCCTAACTTCGACAATAGTGTCATAAATCAATTTGGAAAACAATTTTTGGTGTTGATGAATTTAAGTATCCAACTGAGTTCGGATCAACGATCATGTCTCTTCGCATCATCCAAATAAAGTTGCAATATCCCTAAAATCACAATTTTCATCGTCACTCACATCAATGATATCATCAATGTATGGATATAATAAACCAAAAAAACTAAGACAAGTAAAGATGCCTAGAAGATACATTTGACAGTTGACTTTGACCCGACATACTTGAAGGTTGACTTCATGTTGGGTTTGTGCTTGATTTCTTTATAGGCTGACTCCCTTGCGAGCCCTCACCATACTCCCATTGCGAGGGATCACAATGAACATCCCTCTCTTCACCCTTTTTGCTCTTCTTAACTCCCGTTTTTGGCTTGTACTTTACCGGTGGTGGACGCAGAAGTTGTGGTTGGATGTGTTAGTTCCCGAACTTTTTTCTTCAACGGCCTCTGACCTACAATATCCAAATGATTGAAATATCTCTTAAACTCTTCACATTCTACCCCTAAATCCATCTTTGTGCCATTATCCTCATGATCGTTAGCATGCTCTTGAATGTGTAATTTCTTCTAAAAAATGTGAACTGGTTCTAAAGGAATATGAAAACCTTGTATTTGGAAACCAACAAGTTGGCACGTACAAGGTAACCCATGTGTAGATATAATTAAGAAACCACAAATATCAAGTGTATGAGATACTCACTTTCTCTACTCACTTTCTCCTTACATTTCATGCTAACAATTTTGGAAATATGGAACAAACATAACAGATGTGTTGATTTTGGAAACACAACTTGAATTGCATTCATTAATGCAAGTTCTCGGTCCGTCATAACAACATTGGGTAGCCATTTCTCAGAAGTAAACAACTTTTTGAGCTTCTCCAATGCCCATGTGAAGTTCTCCTCCCTTTCATGTTTCAAACAGGAAATCCCTATAGAAAACGTCAACTTTGTTGACATAACGCCAACAATCTCAAGCAATGGTAATCGGTACTTATTGGTCTTGTATGTACAGAAAAATTAAAACCAAGTGAAACAGATTCAACAACTTCACTAAATCAGGATGTATCCAGAAGATATCAGCAACAACATTTGAGTTTTCTGTATTTCTTGTCCAACACATGTACTTTTCTTTATGAATAAGACCCAGCAACATTTTCATTCCCATCAATGAACCTCTCTTGCTTGCATTGTACGTAGATCTATCCTTCTACACTTCGCTAACATTTGTGAGGTTTTTTGAATCTTTGTCTTTCAAGGCAGAAACTATGTACCCTTGAGGCATATTGTACTTTGTCATTTCATTCACAAATTGTCTCTCATGATCTTTTAGATGACCCAATATGTCATGGCCATCTAAAAATCCTCAAATAGTTTATGATTGTGAAACTCACACCTAACATCCACCCTCCAACCAATACCACTTGGCGCGGATATTGGCCTAAAAGGACATTTCACTTTCATACTATAAAGGTCTTCCTTGTCTGAAGATTGACTACTTTCAAATGTGTTTTTTATTTTATAATTTCCTCCTTTTTCACAACCTATAATCAATTTATCCTTCCTACCTCACTGGCCATTTGCAGTATCAAAACGAATAGTCACAACTATAATATCATGTTGCATGCCAATATGTTATGCTCAAGTTAATACTTCAACCCAACTCTGAAATATTTCTCGTTTACATAACATAAAAAGTATGTTATCAATATCATATAACACAATGAAAATGTTTAATTTGAACTTGTTATGTAGAAAATATATTTTGTCTGTGGTGAAGAACTGTGTGCAATCGCTACACGAATCTGTAGATGACCCTGCCGGTTCCGGGCCACACAAAGCAATAATTTTTGAACTAACAACTATCTTACTGGAAATTTCAAGTACATACGAAATTTCTGGTATACCAGAAATTTTAAATTTTTTTTTTAGTTTTTGCTACGTACTGAAAATTTTCTAATTCTCCGGTATTGATATCAAAGTCGTTATGCTATTAACTGAATATTTTGAAATTTTTGGAATAAAATACCGAATATTTATAATTTTCAGGTAAAAAATACCGGAAATTTTGAAATTTCCAGTACAAACATGGGAATTTCAAAAATTTGCAGGAAAATGCATACTGGAAATTTTGAAATCTTAGGTTGAAAAAAGTGAATTTTTTTGGCAAATATGGTAAATTTTTTAGGTAAACAGTAACATGGGTATTTTTGGAATATTAAAAATACGGGGGGTGTCAGTTATGAACTGGGGGTGGTAGGTAGAATTCTTCTCAAGGAAATGTGTGACAAGATCAGAATTCTGTTTTCACCATCGTATTTTACAGTTCTCATTCATTCTGAGAAAAATATTTTTAATGCACAAATTGTCCTCGTTGTTAGTACTTTTAATGTGTTGGATTCTATTGAGTACCTTGAAGCATAAGATTCTAATTCCAAATATCTTGGTGGCTTCATTCTATGTTGTAAGTCTATTAGGGATGGAGACGTCAACCAAGGTAATTTACGAATTAGGAAATCCCTTGAGGATGTCCCTTCTAAGGTGTGGAATTTGATAAAGGAGATGTGAATTGAAGGAGAAGAAGATGACGGCGTTTTCAAAGGCATTATCAAACAATTCGAAGTAAAAGATGTGAATATATTTGGAGGAAAGATGGGGTTGAGATTATAGTACCATGAATCTAGTTTCCTATAGTGTTAGAGGGCGCTGTTTTTCTATAAATAAGAAAAGGATTTGGCATACGATATCAAAAGGAAAATCAGATGTTTGTTTTATCCAAGAAACAAATCTACAGAATGTTGATAATGAGTTGATTCTATGAATTTGGGGGAAAGATGACTTCGAGTGGTCAAGGGCTCTTGCAAGAGGAAAGTCTAGTGGAATCTTGTCGATTTGGTGTAAGGGTGTTTTCACATCTAGCTTTAGCTTCAGAGGGAATGGTTTTTAGGAATCAATTGCACGTGGAAGGGAACTAATTGTTATCTTATTAATGTTTATTCATCTTGTATTCTGCTAGAGAAAAGGAAATTATGGTATGATCTGATTGCGGCTAAAGCCAAATTTCCTGCAAGTAATGGCTTATTGGTGGTGATTTTAATGTGATTAAATCTATGGAAGAAAGGAAAGGAAATGGAAAGGCTTGTAAGGCGGAAATGGGGGATTTTGTAAGTTTTATAGATTTGATGGAACTTGTAGATCTTATGGTTTTTGGAAATATATATACATGGTTTAAATCAAACGAGAGTTATAGAAATATATTGGATAGGTTTCTTGTTTCTAAATTTCTGATATAAGGAGTGGGATTTGAAGGTGCAACATGTGGCTAATCGAGACATATCAGACCACAAACCGATTTGGTTGAAAGCTAACAAGACTAATTGGGGACTAAAACCTTTTTAAGTATTTAGATGTTGGTTTGATCACCCGTCTTTTATGGATTTTGTAAATGAGGTTGGGAATGCGGAGTTCAGCCTAAAAAACTATAGTCAAATTCTTGTCAAGAAACTCAAATTCCTAAGGGAGATGTTGAGATGGTGGAACATTAATATAATTAGTTAGGTGGACTTAAAAATAAAGGAAAGGATTGATAAACTGAACGACATTGAGGCTTCCATGGCTTATGGTAGCTGTAGCGGTAAAATCGTGAGTGTAAGCTATTGATTAACTTAACTCGATTAACACAGAGTCGCCACCGCGCTTTTCTTTATTTCCGAATGGAAAAAGGTAAAAGAACGAATAAAAACCTAGGATTCTAAAAGCAACAGCTAAAAGAAATAAACAGAGATTGGGTAAGGGGATTGGTTATGAACCGGGAAGGTTTTAGGCACCCGACTCATCCGTGGTACTCCACGGGAGCCCTTTGAAATACTTATTGCTTTTTGGTCTGAAATTGGTTTGTTTGAAATGATTGAAGAGATGAGAAGAAGAATATTTTTTTTAATAATTTTGTGTTTGATAAGGTTTTAAAGCCTTATGCCTACGTACCCACAAAGTGCAATGCGAGATCAAAACCTCGTAGTTCGTGGTACAAAGTTTGAAAAGAATAAGTGGGTTGAATTAATTTTAAGATGTAGAGATAAGTCGTCATCCCTTAGCGAATAATTCCGCTAAAAGGGATGAATCATATCTAAACATGTGGAAAAGAAGAAAGGTGCACAAGGCACAAAAACAATTGAATGGATTTGTATTTTTTAAAGTATGTACAAAAATGGTTTTAATATATTTACATGACTTAATATTTGATTAAGAAAATAAACGAAAAAGATTAAAAATCGCTTGACCTAAGTCAAGGTTTGTTTATGAAATTGTTTGAAGTTTAGAAAACAAGAAGGTTTTGAAATAGGAAGAAGTTTTGAAAATTAAAGAATGGGGAGGAGATGAAGAGACTAGTCCTAATGCTTGAATTAAAAGCTAAGGAAAGAAGTTACCAAGACCAATATGTACAAATCTTCAAAGTTCGGACTTCTATCTTCAAAAGTTAATGACATCATTTGAGGCCAAGATTCTTAACCACTCCAACTTGAGCAAAGGGAATCCTAGAAGGTCTAAGTCCAATCTCCAAAAGTTCGGGATAGTAACCATAAGTCCAAGTTAGAAGTCACAAGTTTTTTAAGAGTTTAATCCTTTATTAAGTATTTTGATGTCCAAATGGACAAAGTAAAAACAAGCACAATATGAATATCAACAAACACAATATGAATATAACCAATGATATATGATATAATATGGCAAAATATAATAAGGAGATAAGGGAGCGAGAGATTAAAATAAAAGGATAAGGTGCGAGAGATTAAATTTAAACAATTATATTCACATTATAATATTATTTGCAATATAAGGTGGTATGATGAACTTAATCAAGCACAACCACAACAAGGAAAATAAAACCAAGGCAAACGGATCCAAGTGGATCTTTAATCGAATCGGGACAACTTTAGGTCTATGTTAAGCAATCGCCGAGTAATTTACGAAGTAATTACCCTACAAATGAGGCCGGCCACCACTAATTAAAGTGGAAAATATTCGTGTTAATACATGTTAGAGAAACGATATAATGGATCGTTCTCCGAAAACATGCCACACTAAAAGAAGAAGGAAGGTCTAATCTTAATCGAGATTATCGTTGAATTTCTCGATTAGCAACCTATCACGATCTCAAAGTATGGAGAATGATCCAAATGATCATTCATCCATAGATTTGAAATAATGAAGATTAAGCTTAATCGGAAATCAACAATCCCGAATCAGAAGATTGTCATCGACCAAAATTAAAAAGAGATGAAGAATAATGAATCCAAAATAGATCCAATAAAAGAAATCAAAACATTTTTAAAATCATTTTCTAAACTCTTTCTAAAAATCTTTTTCTAAAAATTCTTTTCCAAATATCCTTTTTAAGAAGACTTGTCTAAAAATATAAATTCTAAAACATTTTCTAAATCAAATAATTTCTAAAATAATTTCTATTGCTATATCAAAAATAAATTATAAAATAAATAATATAAAAAATGAAGAAAATCAAATAAATAGAAAATAATACCACACAAAAAAAAAATAGAAGGGGAGGGGGAAATATGGAGCCCGCGGGTTGTGGATATGGAGAACGGATCATCAAAGATCCATCAAGCCCAAACACTAATTCACAATTCTTTTATTTTTCAAGCATAATAAACAAATATATGAAAAATAAATAAAATAAAAAAAACAGAAGCAAGTGCTTCTTCTTCCTAGCGCGGCTCAGACACAAGAACAGGGGAGATCAACAAAATCCTCTCCTCACCTCAAAAATCAACACAATCGGAAACAACTCTCACTTCTCAAACGCGATTTCGTTTCCTTCTTTTTCAACTCTCACAGAATCTCACTTCTTGCTTCTCAATCGATCCGATTCAATCTCTCGTCTTCTCTCTCTCAGGTTGGTTTTCGATTTCTATTGATGGATGATTGGTTGAGGAAATGATATTGGAATTTGAAAAAGAGTTTTCGGATTTGAAGATGAAAAAATAGGATTAGGGATTTTGAGAGTTTGGGAGTGATTCGGCAGAGTTTGTGTATGCTCTCGAAGCTTAAGATTGAAAGTGAGAGGGAGCTTTATTTATAGAAGGAAGGGAGGGGTTTTGTGCTGCCGTTTCGAAGATTTGGAGGCGTTTTGAGGTGCTCACGGATTTCTCGTGTGTGCTTTTGTTTTAATTCGCGTTTGCTGCGTTTTGTTTGTTGATTGTTGTGCGTTTTGCTTTCATTGATTTTCAGGTGCTTGTTGCTCGTGCGAGAAGCGTGACGCGAAAAGTGTGCGTGTTGTTTCGAGGGCCTAGGCTTCAGCTGCAGTATGTTGTTGTTAGAGCTAACTGTGAGCTGGTGACTTACGGTTTTGGGCTGGATGCGTGTGGGAACGGCTTTAAGTTGAAGCTGAGGCTTTGAGACTTGGGCGTAAGGATGCAGCTTGTAATTGTTTGGCGAAGGCAGCTGGTAATTACTTGCGGCTTCGTGAAATTTGTGGCTAGTGATGTTGTGGAGTGCGTGTGGGATCAACTTCATTGGCTGCGGCTTTGTTTGTTCATGTTATGGCTTACGGTTTGTTAACTTTTCGTGTGCAGGCCGTTGATGTTGTTTTTGCTGGTACGGAAGATGGGCGTGACTTGAAGCTAGCTGCAGCTTGATGGAATTGTGTTAGGCTTGGCCTGTAGTTTTGGAGTGTGAGCCAGGGCGTGCAAGTTGCTTGGGTTGGCTTGTGTTTTTTGAGGCAGCGCGTGATGATGGGCAAGATGCGGATGGCTAGTGGATGAGCTAGCTGAAGTTACTTTGGCTAGAGACTTTGTTGATGTAAGGCATGTGGGGCCTTGGAAGCTGATGGATGTGAGTGATGCAGCAAGGCTTGTGTATCTCTTTTTCTTTTGGTTGTAAACCTTTTTTAATCAAATGATAATATAAAAAAATTGGATTAAAATGGATAGTAGATTAAATGGATTAAAAAAAATGATTAATAACTTTGCACCAAACAAAATTAATATGAATAAATGGATAATGAAATAATAATGGTTGATGGGTATAAATGGAATTTTTGGTAAATGGAGAAAAATGAAATGAATAAAAAAATGAATTCTTGAATTTAATTGGATGAAATTGAATAAAAGAAAAAAAACAAAAAATGGATAGAAAAAATAATGGAAATCGAGAAATATAAAAATGGGATGAAATAACTGGAATTAAAATGGATTGAATTTGAGATCATGGAAATGGTTTAAAAAGGGTTTAGAAAATGGTTTATTGATAAATGGATAATAGATGATGAACTGATTTTTTAAGCCCGCAACCGACTCCTGATCTTTTTACAAGCCAACTGATGAAATGGACACAGCCAACCAAAGAACCACTGAACAGTTGAATAAATTGCAACTCAAGCCACAACTGTCATCTGAAAATTGTCTGATTATGCTCTGATAATTCGAAACCACACTGAGGAAAATAAATCTTCAGATGAACCACTGATGAACTGATAAACCGATGAACCGATAACCACTTGAAACTTCAAACCACACTTTGCACAAAAACACAGCCTGACAACTGATGAACAAATCAAATTTCACACAAGAAACACTGTCACACAAACCAAATTTGTACTTTGAAAACGCATTGCCTGATGAATGAATTACTGGCACACACAACTGGCAGTCAACACAATCTTTTAATAGTTTGACCAGATTAGGTCAAACATCCACTTGAAATCGAATTGTGACTGAACAAACGCATCTGAATGAAATTACTGTCTCATCTTCGCAAACCTGCAACACAGAGAAGAAGAAGAACACTGCAACATATTTTTTGTATTTTGGTTAGAAGTCAGTAAATATAAACAAATATAAAACAGTAAAAAATAATGGTGATCCCCTGCGAAGCAATAGACCCGATCTGAGGAGAAAACTCGAAAACCAATGTGATCTTGTTTGTATGTAAAATGCAGATGATATGCGAAACAATCTTAGGGCAAAAATTAGGGTGTTACAGCTGCCCCTATTTAAGTTTCTTCAATCCGGAGATATGAAGATTGACATCTTCGTCTCTACAAGATGGGAGAGACTTAAATACAGAATACCCAATTTTTTTCCTAAGAGAACAAATGATATGACATGATTATGATATGCAAACCCAAGATCTCCGTGGGGAAAATAATGACCACCAGAGAAAAGCACAACTTGG
The DNA here is from genome assembly GCA_963966055.1 of Lathyrus aphaca. Lineage (NCBI taxonomy): Eukaryota > Viridiplantae > Streptophyta > Magnoliopsida > Fabales > Fabaceae > Lathyrus > Lathyrus aphaca. Next base: position 434,037,488 of record OZ014519.1, read on the forward strand.
GGACACAGAAGAAAATCCCGCTGGGGAAACAACAGACAGACAACAAAATAGTTACCAGGAAAATAAATCACTGGATAACAGACTCCACTTGGGAAAAGATATGAAATAATCAGGGAACAAAATTCAACCAGGGAAAGATAAACACCTTGCCAGAAATATCAATCAAACACCGCATTTGAATCCAAGAAATGGAGAAAAACTGTGTTGGAAGAAAAAATCCTCTACTACCTGATTTACTGGGTAGGAAATATAACAGACTCGACTGTCAATTTACTTGATAGGAGCAGAATACGGAGGGATAACCTCAATTACCTTTTACTGAGCAGTAAAACTTTCAACTACCTGATTTACTGGGTAAAAAAAAAAAAACTCAACTATCGATTTACTGGATAGGAGTATGATCCACTACCTGATTTACTGGGTAGGAACTCAATCAAATTACCTTTTTACTGGGTAAGAGAAAAAATATCTGATTTTATCACCTTTTTACTGGGTAAGAGGAAAATAACTTGACTACCGGATTGACTGGGTAGAACAAATCACGACTACCTGATTTACTGGGTAGGAAATATAAAGGACTCGACTATCGATTTACTGGATAGGAGCAAAATACGGAGGAATGACCTCAATTACCTTTTTACTGGGTAAGAAAACTTCTCGACTACCTGATTTACTGGATAGGAGATATGAAAGGACTCGACTATCAATTTACTGGATAGGAGTATGGTCAAACTACCTGATTTACTGGGTAGGAAGAAAAATATTGGCTACCGGATTTACTGGGTAGAAACTCAATCAGATTACCTTTTTACTGGGTAAGAAAAATTTTCAACTACCTGATTTACTGGGTAGAGAATATAAATGACTCGACTATCGATTTACTGGATAGGAGTATGGTCAACTACCTGATTTACTGGGTAGAAAATATAAAGGACTCGACTATCGATTTACTGGATAGGAGTATGGTCAACTACCTGATTTACTGGGTAGGAACTCAATCAAAGTGAAACAGCTTCTATTACCTTTTTACTGGGTAAGAAGAAGAAATATCGGCTACCGGATTTACTAGGTAGGAGCACAAGTAAAAGAAACTTGATCAAATTGGTAATATTACCCACTATCGATTTACTGATAGCTAAATTCCAACATAATAATACTCAAGCTGGAGAAAATATTGCCCACTATCAAATAATGACAGCTTAATTCCAAAGCAAATATATCCACAAAAGGGGGACCAAAGTTCAATCCAAGAACAAATTGGAGAGAAACGGTCAAACAAGACTCATCCCAAGGAGGAAATATCTCAACTGGGGAAAATCCATCCAGATAATAAACTGGGAAGGAAACTGAATCAATATCTTCCACGAGAAATAAACTTAGTGGGGAATTAGAAAGGATTAACTCTTTCTGCTTAATGGTCGACACTCTAAACTTGAGAGGAATTCGACACACACACTCTGTGGGGAAAATCCACACCCAAGAGCAGATAACAATGATAAACGCAAGAATGCAAGCAAACAATGCTATGCTTATGCGTATGAATATGCTTATGAATATGCTGACAAAACAGACATAAAGATAAATAAAAAACAGGTGACATGAACACCACAACAACCAGATACTCGGCTAATCCCAAGGCAACAATGCAGGGAAACATGCTGGAGATTCAACTTGAAATCTGTAGGGGAATATCATAAGCCATTAAAGGAATACAATCCTACTACAAGGCTCAAATCATGATAATACAGCATCTGCTAGAAATATCATCCTGCTGAGGAAAAGGTAATAATCTGCTGAGGATGGAAATATCTTGATAAAAATCAGAACTTCACGAGGAATAACTGTCATACAACTCCTGCTCCACCTGGGGATAGAGTGCAAGACTTGCTAAAAATCATATAGGAACCTGCTGGAACACAACATATGCAGACCTACTGGGGATCCATATGGGGATATCAGAAGTTAACATCATAGCCAAAGTACAGTTACGAGGGATTTTAAATCAGTACCCAACATAGGGTAAAAGAAAACCTCTAACCTGACTGCTATATCAATACTTCTATATTCAAGGATGCAAACAAATCGAGCTAAGGAACAAGAGCTCAGCTGGGGATTCCCAATACTTCTTGGTTTAAAGACAACATGCTGAGGAAAAGATCAACACTTAGCTAGGGATTCTGAACATCCCTTCCAACAACTCTTCTGAGGAATACCTACAATCTCTGTTCAACATCATGGTTAGGGAACAAAACATCATTAACATCAATCTGATCAAGATTATCCAGGAACTTCGCGTGGACACAACTGAATCAAACCCTGCTTTGGGAGAGACAAGTTACACACATCCAGACTTTACCATTCTTGGAATCACTATCAGCATCCTTTATTTGTTCAGATATCAAAAGAAAAATGTTTTTTTAAAATCTTCAAAGATTAAATTTATTAAATTTGTTTCAAAAATCATCATCAACAATAAATTGAAATTTTGTAAACAGAAACAATATAAAGAATTGCAAACAATTGGATAAAAGCTCAAATTCATTGATAGAATGGTAGTCAGCAAATGGCATGACTCCATGGATCATTACAAGTTTGAAAAATGGTAAATACATGGAAAAGGGCTACATTGAGATACAATGATCACTATTCTCCCTATCAACTTTGAACTCCACTGTGTCCGAAACTTCAGTCAAGGATGAGTGAATAAGAATCTTTGATGAATAATTCTTCTGAAGAACAAGAATCTGAAATCCTCGGTCACTACAAGCGATTCAGTCTGTCGACGCAGTTACTTGCCATGATCCCTAACTTTTGCCTAGATTGCCCTTTCGGGTTTTCAATCTACCGGGATAATTATTTCTGTTTTTGTCTCTAATTTTTGCCTGGACCGCCCTTTCGGGTTTTCAATCCACCGAGACGCTCATTTTTGCCTAAGCCGCCCTTTCGGGTTTTCAACTTAGCGAGCTGTTCTTTTATTTTTTTTAGGCGAAGTATTTCTTGACTGCATCCGCATTCACAGGACGAGTAATCTCCTCACCATCCATAGTTGCAAGAATTAATGAACCGCCAGAGAAGGCTTTCTTAATAACATATGGTCCATCATAGTTCGGAGTCCACTTGCCCCGAGAATCTTTAAGGAAAGACTGAATCTTTTTGAGCACGAGGTCGCCTTCTCTGAATACACGAGGTTTGACCTTCTTATCAAAAGCTTTCTTCATTCTTTGCTGGTACAACCGACCATGACATAAAGCTTTAATTCTCTTTTCTTCAATCAAATTCAACTGGTCAAATCTACTTTGACACCATTCAGCCTCAGTCAACTTGGCTTCCATCAGAACTCTCATTGATGGGATCTCAACTTCGACGGGGAGCACTGCTTCCATACCATAAACAAGTGAGAAAGGGGTTGCCCCTGTTAAAGTGCGGACAGATGTACGATACCCATGCAAAGCAAAAGGGAGCATCTCATGCCAGTCCTTGTACGTCACAACCATCTTCTGAATGATCTTCTTAATGTTCTTATTTGCAGCTTCAACAGCCCCATTCATCTTCGGTCTATAAGGAGAGGAATTATGGTGTTGAATCTTGAAATCTTCACAAAGCTCTTTCATCATCTTATTGTTCAAGTTCGAACCATTATCAGTAATGATTCTATTCGGAACACCATATCTGCAGATAAGATTATTCTTGATAAACCGAACCACAACTTGCTTGGTCACATTAGCATACGATGCCGCTTCAACCCACTTGGTGAAGTAGTCGATTGCCACAAGAATGAAACGATGTCCATTCGAAGCCTTAGGTTCAATCATGCCAATCATATCAATTCCCCACATAGAGAAAGGCCATGGGGAAGAAATCACATTGAGATAAGCTGGTGGCACATGAATCTTATCAGCATACACCTGACACTTATGGCACTTTTTCACATATTTGCAACAATCAGATTCCATTGTCAGCCAATAGTAACCTGCTCTCAACATCTTTTTAGCCATTGCATGCCCATTGGCATGAGTGCCAAAAGATCCTTCATGAATTTCTTTCATCAACATGTCTGCTTCGTGTCTATCCACGCATCTGAGCAAGACCATGTCAAAATTTCTCTTGTAAAGCACATTTCCATTCAAGAAGAAATTGCCTGCCAATCTCCTCAAAGTCCTTTTATCTTTACCAGATGCCCCAAGCGGGTATTCTTGACTCTGGAGAAAACATTTAATATCGTGATACCAAGGCTTGTCATCATGGACTTCCTCAACTGCAAACACATGAGCTGGTCTTTCAAGTCGATTCACACTGATCATGGGAACATCATTCCACTGGTGCACTTTTATCATGGAAGCTATAGTTGCCAAGGCATCTGCCATCTGATTCTCATCACGAGGAATATAATGGAACTCAACTTCAGTGAAGAAAGTTGATATCTTCCTGGCATAATCTCTATAGGGGATCAAATGAGGTTGATGAGTTACCCATGTGCCCTGAATCTGATTAATCACCAAGGCAGAATCTCCATATACATCAAGATGTTTAATCCTTAAATCAACAGCTTCTTCAAGACCCATAATGCAGGCTTCATACTCAGCTTTATTGTTGGTACAAGGAAAAGTCAATCTTGCGGCAAAAGGAATATGTGAACCGTCGGGAGTAATGATCATTGCCCCAATTCCTCTTCCACGTGCATTCACAGCACCATCAAAAACTAAACCCCATCGAGATCCAGGCTCCGGCCCTTCCTCAATCAAAGGTTCATCATTATCTTTCACTTTCAAAAACATCACATCTTCATCTGGAAAGTCAAACTTGACAGGTTGGTAATCATCAATCGGTTGATGTGCCAAATAGTCAGCTAAGATACTACTTTTTATAGCTTTTTGAGTTCGGTACTCGATATCATATTCTGATAACAACATTTGCCAACGAGCAATCCTCCCAGTTAAAGCAGGCTTTTCAAAAATATACTTGATTGGATCCATTTTAGAGATCAACCAAGTCGTATGATTCAGCATATACTGGCGAAGACGCTTTGCAGCCCAAGCTAAGGCACAACAAGTTTTTTCAAGCATAGAATACCGAGACTCACAATCAGTGAATTTCTTACTCAAGTAGTAAATTTCATGTTCTTTTCTTCCAGTTTCATCTTGCTGACCAAGAACACAACCCATGGAATCTTCCAACACAGTCAAGTACATGATCATCGGTCTACCTTCCACCGGAGGAGACAAAATAGGAGGTTCAAGCAGATATTCTTTAATGCTTTCAAACGCCTTCTGGCAATCATCTGTCCAGACACAACCTTTATCTTTTCGAAGCAACTTGAAAATCGGAGCACACGTGGCAGTCATGTGAGAGATAAACCTCGAGATATAATTCAATCGGCCCAAGAATCCTCTGACTTGCTTTTCGGTTCTTGGAGCAGGCATTTCCTGAATAGCTTTCACTTTATCAGGATCAACTTCAATACCTCTTTGGCTGACAATGAAACCTAGCAACTTTCCAGAACGTACACCAAAAGTGCATTTGTTCGGATTCAAACGAAGCTTATACTTTCTCAATCTTTGAAACAACTTCAGCAAATGCTCAACATGATCCTCTTCAGTCTTCGACTTGGCGATCATATCATCAACATATACTTCGATTTCCTTATGCATCATATCATGGAAAAGTGTAGTCATAGCTCTTTGATACGTCGCACCAGCATTCCTCAATCCAAAAGGCATCACTCTGTAACAGAATGTTCCCCATGGTGTAATAAATGTGGTCTTTTCCATATCCTCAGGTGCCATCTTTATTTGATTGTAACCGGAAAATCCGTCCATAAAAGAGAACACATCAAACTTAGCCGTATTATCTACCAACATATCAATATGTGGCAATGGAAAATCATCTTTCGGACTAGCTTTGTTCAAGTCTCTGTAATCTACGCACATTCGGACTTTTCCGTCTTTCTTTGGAACAGGAACAATATTGGCCACCCATTCGGGATAAATTGACGTCACAAGGAAACCAGCATCAATCTGCTTTTGAACCTCCTCTTTGATTTTTAATGCCATGTCTGGATGAGTTCTTCTGAGCTTCTGCTTTACAGGTGGACATTCAGGCTTCAGCGGCAATCTATGCTCCACAATATTAGTATCAAGACCTGGCATGTCTTGATAGGACCAAGCAAATACATCAACATATTCTCTGAGAAGCTCTATAATCCTCCTTTTAACATCAGGATCCAGCAATGCTCCAACTTTGACCTCTTTCTTTTCATCTTCAGAACCCAAGTTGACCATCTCTATAGGCTCTCCATGAGGCTGAATAATCTTCTCCTCGTGCTCAAGCAACCGAGAAATTTCATCTGGAATCTCTTCATCATCCTCTTCCTCAGCTTCAAACACAGGAAATTCAAAGTTGGGAGAGGGCATAGGATCATTGTTTTCAATGGGTTTATCAATCAATCTGCACAATGATTTTATTTTTATTTTAGCAGATGAGCAAAAGTGCAAACAATATGCAGATACACAATTATTATATTTTTGGGTTTTTTATGTTACCATTTTTCAGAATAAAGCAAAAAATGAAAAACACATATGGAAATAACAAAATAACATTTTATTGATGATGATCAAATTTGAAACAAAGCCCGACAAACATCACTTTCACCTTGGGCAGAGTGAAAGGATTTTTGAAAGAAAATAAAAACAAATTACTTTGAAGAATGAACGATAAAAGGAACATCAACAGCGATCCAGTTCTGGCAAATCTTTCCATGCGTCACAAAGTCTAGCATTTCTTCGCCTTCATCATCATCATCAATAATGGCAGCAGCGGAATGATCGTTGATAAATCCAGCACTTCTGAAGCCTTCTTGAATAGTCTTTGGATCTTTGATAACTGCACCAGGTGCAAAGCCGATACCAAAACCTTCCTTGTTGTCAACAGCATCAATAATTCGCCCCCAACCATCAGATTGACCAGCTTCAATCACTCTCAAAGCATCTTTGAAAGAGGACATGGGCATGGCATTCTTCTTAACAACACTATTCACAACAGAAAGAGCTTGAAACGACGTTCCCACCTCGTCCTCAGCATCAATATAAGAGAAAGAAGACAGATTGCTCACAAGCATCGCCCTCTCACCTTCAATGGTCACTAATTTACCTTCTCTCACAAACTTCAACTTCTGATGAAGAGTGGATGTTACAGCTCCAGCTTCGTGGATCCATGGTCTTCCGAGGAGACAACTATATGCGGGACGTATATCCATTACTTGAAAAGTAATCTTGAATATAAACGGTCCAATAAGAATGGGAAGATCCACCTCTCCAATCACTGTCTTCTTCGACCCATCAAATGCTTTCACTATAATCCCACTATGCCTCATGGGAGCACCCTGAAATGCGAGCTTTGACAAAGTCGATTTTGGCATAACATTCAGAGACGAGCCGGTATCAACTAACACTTTAGATAAAGCATCTTCTTGACAATTCACCGAGATGTGCAGAGCCAGGTTATGATTTCTTCCTTCTTCAGGCAAGTCCTCATCACAGAAGCTCAAATTGTTGCATGAAGTGATATTCACCACGATACTATCAAATTGATCAACCGTCACATCATGGTCCACATAGGCTTGATCCAGAATCTTCTGCAATGACTGCCTATGAGCCTCAGAACTCATCAACAGAGACAACACTGATATCTTTGGGGGAGTCTGCAATAACTACTCAGAAATGTTATACTCACTCTTCTTTATCAACTTTAGCACTTCATCGTCATTATTACCAGATTGGCTCGATTGGACCACAACATCCATAATCTGCTTGCTCGCACTGGTATCTTCAACTCTCTTCGGAGGGTCTGAAGCATACAATCTACCACTTCGGGTAATTTTCGTCACATCAGCAATGCTAACCACTGACTTTGGAGTAGGAAGAGGAACTTCCCTACCATTTTCTATCATCGTAGCATTATACCTGTACGGAACAACTTTGTCAGACTCATATGGCATTGGACCGGGTACATTGATTACCAATGGAGTAACAGCAGTCTGGCGACTATCAAAAGAAAACACCACTCTCTCAGGAGCAACCCTTTCAGGAAGATTGAACTGAGGCATAATGACATTTACTTCATTCTCATATTCGTCTCTCTTCGCTGTTACTTCGATCAGCTTATCGTCCATCATCTTCTGGATATCTCTTTTCACAATCACGCAACCTCGAGGATTCACCGAGCATATACAACAACCAGCATAGTCGTGATCAATGTCATGATATTCACTCAGGAAAGCATGCATTTCCACCAAAGATCTTCGGATATGACTGACTTCATAAATTTTGAACAACCCAGGACAACCAGCAACCATATTCACAGACACATTACCATGCTTCGGCAACGGATCCTTCTGTACATTTGGGTTAACATCATTAAAATACAGAACATTGTTCCTCATCAATTTTTGTACTTCAAACTTCAAAGGATAATAGTTCTCAACATCGTGCCCCGGGGCACCTTGATGAAAAGCACATCGAGCTTCTGGCTTATACCACCATGGAATAGTCTCTGGAACTGGAGGTGGAGGACGAGTTTGCACAAGATTCTTTGCAATCAAAGACGGAAGCAAGTCCGCATACGGCACAGGAATAGGATCAAAACTGGGCTTGGTCCGAGCTAGTTGATTACCACCTTGTTGCACAGAAGGTTGCTGATAACGAGGTTGGAACTTTGGAACAACTGGCACAGTTGGAGCCATATTAATCATCGGTGTTACTGAAGCCACATGCTGTGAATGGTGATTCACACGACTGTGAGGTCTTCTATAACTTTCTCGAGATACCGCATTGGTCTCATTTTCCTTCTTTTTCCCGAAATTAAACCTTCTAGAGCTTGAAACATTGCCATTCTCTTGAGTCAACCGTCCCTCACGGACACCTTCTTCTAAACGCATGCCCATGCTCACCATCTCAGTGAAGTCAGAAGGGGAGCTTGCTATCATTCTCTCGTAATAAAAAGAACCCAACGTCTTCAAGAAGATCTTCGTCATTTCCTTTTCTTCTAACGGAGGAACAATCTGGGCTGCCAGCTCTCTCCATCTTTGTGCATATTCTTTAAAAGTTTCTTTGTCCTTCTGGGACATAGCTCGGAGTTGGTCTCTATCAGGAGCCATATCAACATTGTACTTGTATTGCTTCACAAAAGCTTCTCCCAAATCATTGAAGGTCTTGATTTGGCTATTATCCAGACTCATATACCACCTCATGGGTGCCCCGGTTAAACTGTCTTGGAAATAGTGAATCAGCAGCTTATCATTATCAGTCTGAGTCGACATCTTTCTTGCATACATCGTCAGATGGCTCAATGGACAAGTATTGCCTTTGTACTTCTCAAACTCAGGCAGCTTGAATTTGTAAGGAAATTTAACATTCGGGACCAGACAAAGGTCATAAGCATCTTTTCCGAACAAATCTTTGTTCTTCAAAGCTCTCATCTCCCTCTGGATCTCGACAAAGCGTCCCTGGAAGTCATCAAGTCTTTCAGCAACTCCAGCGCCTTCACTGGGCTCAGCATGGTAAATCATTTCATCATGATGTGGAACATTGCGCACCCCAGACGGTGCAGTAGTCACAATTGGAGGAAGAGTAGTCCACACTGGCTGTGGGATAGCATTAAATGCAGCAGTCTCCGGACGATGAGGAGGACGGTAACCAGCAGGAAAAAAGTCAACAGGCATGCCCCAGGGCGTGCTAGCAGGTATACAATGGTGAGGAGAAATAACAGTCTCAATAGGAATGGATGCGGTAACAACCTCTGAGATGACAGTATTCTGAGCAGGAGGACTAGGAGGTGGTTGATTCTGAGCAGCCATCAAATTTTCCATCATAGCAGTCACTCTTTCCAAGCTTTCCCTCAAATAAGTAACCTCTTTGCGCAGCTCGCGATTCTCTTGTTGCAAAGTATCCATCACTCTTTTCCGATTAGCTCGAGTATCAAAGCGATGAGTCAGCTTGACAGGATCACTGAATGAAGACCAAGAAACAACAATAAGATCCCTGGAGAACACTCAAAAGCAAGACAAAATGCAAATATGATGCATGCTATGTATATGCAAATGCAAAGATTTCAAAGGATTATAAGTTAACTTGCAATATTCATAAAGAAACATTTTTGAAATACTGAAAAACTCATTCTCATTAATATCAAAGTAAGGATTACAAATGAAGTACAAAACATCAATAATCCTAATACATAAGAGAAAGAGTAAACTAGGTCTAAGGAATCATATCCGAAGAAGTCCCGAATCCTGGCTGATACTTCATACGAATCCTCTTGATCTCATTCTTGTACCGCTCTTCCATATCTTCCTTATCCTTCACCAACTTGTCGACAATGTCCTTCCAAGCACCGGAAGTAGGAGGAATAGTAGATGGAGTGCTAGAGGAAAATAAATCCTCTCTAGGTCTCTTCGTGACGCGCCGCTCAAGTAACTCAATAAGGTCATCCTTCTCCTTAAGCTGCTCCTGCATAGTAGTCCTCTCAAGTAACCATTCTTCCTTTTCTTTCTTCATCTTCTCTAACTCTTCTTGAAGAACCAACTTCTCATCAACGGGAGGTAGAAAAGCAGACAAAGGCAATATGGGAAACATAGGCTCCTCAGGTGGATAAGGCATCTTGAGCTTGGAAGCTCTAGATTGAACCCACTGAATATAACAATCGGAAGGAGGAAGATGTTGTCTACCCAATTGACCTCTCTCTTTCCTATGAACAACATGCCAAGAATGAGCAATCCTTTTCTTCATCTCTATATGATCATCACCATTAAGAAAGAAGAAACGGGATAAGGCGAGATTGTTTGGAACATCCTTCAAGCAATAACCGAACTGTCGTCTAGCCAAAATGGGGTTGTAGCTAATTCCCCCACGTGTACCAAGAAGAGGTACATTAGGAAATTCTCCACAACTATCAATGAGAACTCCGGTGTCATAATAAGAGCTATACCACGTCATGTCCTTATGAGAAAGCGACATCAACCTCTGAGACCATCTTCGATTCTCTCTGTTATCCTTGAAAACATCTGACTTCGGTAGGTGCGAAATAAACCACCTATAAAGAAGAGGAGCACAACAAACAATCTCTCCGTCGCCTTTAGAAGTCCTATAGTGAAAGGCATGGTACATATCTCCAAGCAAAGTAGGAATCGGGTTCTTCTTCAAGAAGATTTGAATGGCATTCTCATCCACAATACCATCCAAATTTGGAAACAAGACAATGCCGTAAATGAGCAAAACAAGGATGGCCTCAAATGCATCTCTATGACCCAAGGTAAGCGAAGTGGAAGCCTTTCCCATCAAAAACTTGGCATTAATACCACGGACACTCCCCTTTGGGAGAAACTTCCCATTAAGCTCGGATTCCTTAAGAAACAATGCTTTAGCAATAATCTTGACAGTAAGCTCCTTCTTTAAACCAGTGAAAAGAAACTCCTTGTCCAGAATGGGCAAGCCTAACCAATGAGAATATTCCTCCAAAGTAGGTACAAGCTGATAATCCGGAAAGGTAAAACAATGGTGCAACGGGTCATAAAACTGAGCCAAAGTAGGGAGAATCCCCTCAGGTACATCAAGATCCAACATATGCAACAGCTTTCCATGACATTTTCGGAACTCTTGGGTATCAGCAACCAAAGCTCCTAGCTTTCTCAACTCTACAATATTAGGACTCTTGAAAGTATACTTCTTTTTGTTCCTCCTTTCGAAAGTCATAACCATGGACATCTGAAATTTGCAAAAGTTTCTTATAAGTCCTTTGAAATCTTACGGATAATGCTCATGAATGTTATGATGGCATGTATGCAACAACCACAAACAAGATCACACAAGGCACACGGGCTTAGGTTCCGAGTCACGAGCGTGAAGTCAAGGTAACAGAACACCAACCCAAACAGGTAAGTACTAAGGTTTTGTCTTCATTGTACCTGCAAGAAACCAAAAAGGTGCTAACAGAGGTGCCCGGAGTTATCAGCCATCTTTAGAATTTTATCGGTACGTTGGATTACTCCCCAACCGATAACATTCTTAAAATAGACCTCGTCCGAGTGTAGTATCGCGTGACAACCGCCTTAGATTTACATCCAGACGACTTTCGCACTACGTTCCTAAATTGGCTTAGATGGGTTAAGGGTTCTAAGGTCCTCAGTATGATCAGCTCAAGGTCGGAAAATAATGCCACGTACGATTACTCGTCATGACATTGATAGTCCCAGAGAGCCTAACCGAGTGGAGATTATCAAATTGATATTGCTTTGGACTACTCCATCGCATATCGCTTCGAATATCGCCGTCCTATCATAAGTGTCACTCAGATCCGGGTTAGAATCTATCTCACACAGAGGATCACCAAAAACCAAAACGGAACAAACAAATAACAAACAAGTCAAACCAAAGCAATAAATAAATCAAAGTAGGCTAAATCCGCTTAGAGATTACTCCCCAGCAGAGTCGCCACTTTTCTGTAGCGGTAAAATCGTGAGTGTAAGCTATTGATTAACTTAACTCGATTAACACAGAGTCGCCACCGCGCTTTTCTTTATTTCCGAATGGAAAAAGGTAAAAGAACGAATAAAAACCTAGGATTCTAAAAGCAACAGCTAAAAGAAATAAACAGAGATTGGGTAAGGGGATTGGTTATGAACCGGGAAGGTTTTAGGCACCCGACTCATCCGTGGTACTCCACGGGAGCCCTTTGAAATACTTATTGCTTTTTGGTCTGAAATTGGTTTGTTTGAAATGATTGAAGAGATGAGAAGAAGAATATTTTTTTTAATAATTTTGTGTTTGATAAGGTTTTAAAGCCTTATGCCTACGTACCCACAAAGTGCAATGCGAGATCAAAACCTCGTAGTTCGTGGTACAAAGTTTGAAAAGAATAAGTGGGTTGAATTAATTTTAAGATGTAGAGATAAGTCGTCATCCCTTAGCGAATAATTCCGCTAAAAGGGATGAATCATATCTAAACATGTGGAAAAGAAGAAAGGTGCACAAGGCACAAAAACAATTGAATGGATTTGTATTTTTTAAAGTATGTACAAAAATGGTTTTAATATATTTACATGACTTAATATTTGATTAAGAAAATAAACGAAAAAGATTAAAAATCGCTTGACCTAAGTCAAGGTTTGTTTATGAAATTGTTTGAAGTTTAGAAAACAAGAAGGTTTTGAAATAGGAAGAAGTTTTGAAAATTAAAGAATGGGGAGGAGATGAAGAGACTAGTCCTAATGCTTGAATTAAAAGCTAAGGAAAGAAGTTACCAAGACCAATATGTACAAATCTTCAAAGTTCGGACTTCTATCTTCAAAAGTTAATGACATCATTTGAGGCCAAGATTCTTAACCACTCCAACTTGAGCAAAGGGAATCCTAGAAGGTCTAAGTCCAATCTCCAAAAGTTCGGGATAGTAACCATAAGTCCAAGTTAGAAGTCACAAGTTTTTTAAGAGTTTAATCCTTTATTAAGTATTTTGATGTCCAAATGGACAAAGTAAAAACAAGCACAATATGAATATCAACAAACACAATATGAATATAACCAATGATATATGATATAATATGGCAAAATATAATAAGGAGATAAGGGAGCGAGAGATTAAAATAAAAGGATAAGGTGCGAGAGATTAAATTTAAACAATTATATTCACATTATAATATTATTTGCAATATAAGGTGGTATGATGAACTTAATCAAGCACAATCACAACAAGGAAAATAAAACCAAGGCAAACGGATCCAAGTGGATCTTTAATCGAATCGGGACAACTTTAGGTCTATGTTAAGCAATCGCCGAGTAATTTACGAAGTAATTACCCTACAAATGAGGCCGGCCACCACTAATTAAAGTGGAAAATATTCGTGTTAATACATGTTAGAGAAACGATATAATGGATCGTTCTCCGAAAACATGCCACACTAAAAGAAGAAGGAAGGTCTAATCTTAATCGAGATTATCGTTGAATTTCTCGATTAGCAACCTATCACGATCTCAAAGTATGGAGAATGATCCAAATGATCATTCATCCATAGATTTGAAATAATGAAGATTAAGCTTAATCGGAAATCAACAATCCCGAATCAGAAGATTGTCATCGACCAAAATTAAAAAGAGATGAAGAATAATGAATCCAAAATAGATCCAATAAAAGAAATCAAAACATTTTTAAAATCATTTTCTAAACTCTTTCTAAAAATCTTTTTCTAAAAATTCTTTTCCAAATATCCTTTTTAAGAAGACTTGTCTAAAAATATAAATTCTAAAACATTTTCTAAATCAAATAATTTCTAAAATAATTTCTATTGCTATATCAAAAATAAATTATAAAATAAATAATATAAAAAATGAAGAAAATCAAATAAATAGAAAATAATACCACACAAAAAAAAAAATAGAAGGGGAGGGGGAAATATGGAGCCCGCGGGTTGTGGATATGGAGAACGGATCATCAAAGATCCATCAAGCCCAAACACTAATTCACAATTCTTTTATTTTTCAAGCATAATAAACAAATATATGAAAAATAAATAAAATAAAAAAAACAGAAGCAAGTGCTTCTTCTTCCTAGCGCGGCTCAGACACAAGAACAGGGGAGATCAACAAAATCCTCTCCTCACCTCAAAAATCAACACAATCGGAAACAACTCTCACTTCTCAAACGCGATTTCGTTTCCTTCTTTTTCAACTCTCACAGAATCTCACTTCTTGCTTCTCAATCGATCCGATTCAATCTCTCGTCTTCTCTCTCTCAGGTTGGTTTTCGATTTCTATTGATGGATGATTGGTTGAGGAAATGATATTGGAATTTGAAAAAGAGTTTTCGGATTTGAAGATGAAAAAATAGGATTAGGGATTTTGAGAGTTTGGGAGTGATTCGGCAGAGTTTGTGTATGCTCTCGAAGCTTAAGATTGAAAGTGAGAGGGAGCTTTATTTATAGAAGGGAGGGAGGGGTTTTGTGCTGCCGTTTCGAAGATTTGGAGGCGTTTTGAGGTGCTCACGGATTTCTCGTGTGTGCTTTTGTTTTAATTCGCGTTTGCTGCGTTTTGTTTGTTGATTGTTGTGCGTTTTGCTTTCATTGATTTTCAGGTGCTTGTTGCTCGTGCGAGAAGCGTGACGCGAAAAGTGTGCGTGTTGTTTCGAGGGCCTAGGCTTCAGCTGCAGTATGTTGTTGTTAGAGCTAACTGTGAGCTGGTGACTTACGGTTTTGGGCTGGATGCGTGTGGGAACGGCTTTAAGTTGAAGCTGAGGCTTTTGAGACTTGGGCGTACGGATGCAGCTTGTAATTGTTTGGCGAAGGCAGCTGGTAATTACTTGCGGCTTCGTGAAATTTGTGGCTAGTGATGTTGTGGAGTGCGTGTGGGATCAACTTCATTGGCTGCGGCTTTGTTTGTTCATGTTATGGCTTACGGTTTGTTAACTTTTCGTGTGCAGGCCGTTGATGTTGTTTTTGCTGGTACGGAAGATGGGCGTGACTTGAAGCTAGCTGCAGCTTGATGGAATTGTGTTAGGCTTGGCCTGTAGTTTTGGAGTGTGAGCCAGGGCGTGCAAGTTGCTTGGGTTGGCTTGTGTTTTTTGAGGCAGCGCGTGATGATGGGCAAGATGCGGATGGCTAGTGGATGAGCTAGCTGAAGTTACTTTGGCTAGAGACTTTGTTGATGTAAGGCATGTGGGGCCTTGGAAGCTGATGGATGTGAGTGATGCAGCAAGGCTTGTGTATCTCTTTTTCTTTTGGTTGTAAACCTTTTTTAATCAAATGATAATATATAAAAAAATTGGATTAAAATGGATAGTAGATTAAATGGATTAAAAAAAATGATTAATAACTTTGCACCAAACAAAATTAATATGAATAAATGGATAATGAAATAATAATGGTTGATGGGTATAAATGGAATTTTTGGTAAATGGAGAAAAATGAAATGAATAAAAAAAATGAATTCTTGAATTTAATTGGATGAAATTGAATAAAAGAAAAAAAACAAAAAATGGATAGAAAAAATAATGGAAATCGAGAAATATAAAAATGGGATGAAATAACTGGAATTAAAATGGATTGAATTTGAGATCATGGAAATGGTTTAAAAAGGGTTTAGAAAATGGTTTATTGATAAATGGATAATAGATGATGAACTGATTTTTTAAGCCCGCAACCGACTCCTGATCTTTTTACAAGCCAACTGATGAAATGGACACAGCCAACCAAAGAACCACTGAACAGTTGAATAAATTGCAACTCAAGCCACAACTGTCATCTGAAAATTGTCTGATTATGCTCTGATAATTCGAAACCACACTGAGGAAAATAAATCTTCAGATGAACCACTGATGAACTGATAAACCGATGAACCGATAACCACTTGAAACTTCAAACCACACTTTGCACAAAAACACAGCCTGACAACTGATGAACAAATCAAATTTCACACAAGAAACACTGTCACACAAACCAAATTTGTACTTTGAAAACGCATTGCCTGATGAATGAATTACTGGCACACACAACTGGCAGTCAACACAATCTTTTAATAGTTTGACCAGATTAGGTCAAACATCCACTTGAAATCGAATTGTGACTGAACAAACGCATCTGAATGAAATTACTATCTCATCTTCGCAAACCTGCAACACAGAGAAGAAGAAGAACACTGCAACATATTTTTTGTATTTTGGTTAGAAGTCAGTAAATATAAACAAATATAAAACAGTAAAAAATAATGGTGATCCCCTGCGAAGCAATAGACCCGATCTGAGGAGAAAACTCGAAAACCAATGTGATCTTGTTTGTATGTAAAATGCAGATGATATGCGAAACAATCTTAGTGCAAAAATTAGGGTGTTACAGTAGCGATGCAATTTTGGTGGAGCAATCATGTGATAGACAAGAGCCCCAAGATTCAATTTGGAAGCAGCTTTTCCGAAAGGAATGTATGATTGTGCATAATGTTAGGTTGAGTTAGGTGAGGGGTGGAGATACTAATTCTAGTTATTTCTATTAAATCTTGAAGTGTAGATCTAGAGGTGATTATATCTCTTTTGTTAGAGTTGGCAGGGATACAATAGAAGACATGTTTACTGTTAAGAAGTGCATCAAGAACTATTTTGCAGATAGATTTCTAAAGAAGGACAATGGAAGCCAAGGATGAATATTTCGGATTTTCCTAAACTAATAGAGGACAATAATTTTACACTGGAAGTGCCTATTGTCGCAATTAGAATTTTTGAATCAGCTAACGCTTGCGATGATAATTGAAACCCAGGTCAAGACGAATTTAATCTTGAGTTTTTGAAACATTGTTGGAACATTGTGGGGAGGAAATTATCAATTGCATTCAAGAGTTTCATAGGAAAATAGCCTTACCCAAAGAAATGGTATCTGAAATTATGGGACATAGATACCAGATATCGAGACAAATGTCACAACAATGGGATCAAGACATTTGATCACACAAGAAAATATGCAATAAACTTAAATAGCAGAATGATAAATAAGTAGTTGTTAACCCAATTTGGTTCAACTCACCTATATCTAGGGGCTACCAAGCAAAGAATAAAATCCATTATAATAGTATTAGTTCAAAGCTAAACTCCCCCCTTTAGAACTTATCATTTAATCATTACCCTTGCTAACTTCTGCCTAGGAACTCCTAGATATGAGAAACCCTTCTCACTTCCTACCAGTCACAAACTAGTGACAATACCACAAGAACAAAATAGAAGAACACTCTTCCAAGTATAATGCTTAGTTTTGCTTAAAAAATTTAAACTAAGAACAATACATTGTTGCTTAAAAGTTTAAGAGTGAATAATTAACAATGAACAATCAGTTAACTCAATGTATCAAAACTGATACAAGAGTGACATACAAACAAAACACACTAAACCCTAAACAACCACCAAGACATGAGTAATCCTTATTCTACCAAATCTTAAAATGTCCAAGTTGTAATAGGTTTAGGTATTCTCTATTAATAGCTTTCAGGCCTTGTGGGCTTGGTCTCTTGAAGTCCATATCATCTGGAAACAATTGTGAATTACAAGCATAATCTCTTGACCAAAATAAGAAAAAAAACAAAGTTTACTAAAAAGGTTCAAATATCCTTTTTACAAAATACAACAAAAGTTGTCAAGACAAAAGTTCCCAAAATATCATTCCTTGGATATCAACAACTTGTGAATTAAAACACACTCAAAACTCACACTAAAATACCAAAACAAACCTTCCCTAGACTTCTGGTATAACATATATTGGAACATGTCACAATATCATGCTGAACATGATGTCTGACTGTCATGACAGAACATTTGGCTTAACATCGTATTGTCAACATGTTTTACAAAAATGACAGCTAATCCAAAAGCCACAGAACTTAAAATCTCCCCATTTGGAAAAAATTTCCTAAGATATCCTTAGCACACATCAGAGGTACACACGGTAGAATCAAAATAGAAACACCACACAACAAGAATCACAACCACAAGACAACATTGTCAAGGCTATATAGCACACCAGATAACACAATGTTAAGACATCTATTCTGACATCACAAAGCAACTAGAACATCACAAGCTACATGAGAACATGTAAGTTTTTCACAAACTGAAACTTTGCAGCTACAAAGCTGATAAGCTCAATGCTTCCTCTGTCATACATAACCAATACTCCCCCTCAATGGAAAACTGAAATCACCAGAAAACCAAACATGAACTTATATGTGTTACACATAAGAACCACAATGCAACGACACTAAACACAACCTCACCCCATGAAGATCACAAACTACTACAGAGAAGGCTAAATCTTCCCAGACACATCAAATGGAATGATGTCATAACACATAGAATGTCATCCTAGCTCTTGCACACCACAACATACACTAGCAATAATGGATGCTTCCATTCAGCACTAACATGACAGACTATCATGCTCTCCCTAAATGGTTGCATACAACAAGCAACAATAATAAACAACAATGAAAACTACTCTTTCTGAGCAATAGTATAAACATGACATGAAGTCATGACACCTGATCCAACATCAGGATTACAAACATACTAACACTTTACTTCCCCTTTTTAGCCAAAAATTGTCACACAAAAAAGAGTGAATGTACAAGCAAAAATGGAAACACCAAAAATGCATAAAAAACACAAATGGAAACACATAATTAGATTATCTTCAGGTGATATTACACATCTTTCCTCTGTCAAAGATCC
The DNA here is from genome assembly GCA_963966055.1 of Lathyrus aphaca. Classification (NCBI taxonomy): domain Eukaryota; kingdom Viridiplantae; phylum Streptophyta; class Magnoliopsida; order Fabales; family Fabaceae; genus Lathyrus; species Lathyrus aphaca. The sequence continues at coordinate 434,056,730 of OZ014519.1, forward strand.
TTCTGTAATCATTGTTACTACCACATGTTTCAAAAGGAGTGACATTGAATCCCTTAGCCACAACCTTAGAACTCGTCTTCTTCACACCAGCCTTCTCACCTTGCACAAATATTTTGTTCCATAATTTAACACTAGTAACTTACCTAGGTTTACAAGCATCATAATTTAGAGGAAATATGTAGTATATGTTGCATTTCTCCAGATCTGTAATTGCTACAACTCCTCAATAGTGTCAATTCTTATCTCACTGCTTATGTTCTCAAGTATATTTGCGTATAAGGCTTCAGTAAACTTAACATTCAGTTGCTCCTTAGTGTCCACAACCTTTCCTTCAGCAAGATTCCCGACTAGTTGATTATACATGCCAGGGTTCTTTTTCTAGCCATATTGAATGAAATATCTGATAACATTCAAATCCTCACAATGTAATGTCATAACATTCGGCTTGTCATTATGTTTCTTCAACATCTGTCTTATCCATACAAGTTGATGGTAAACTCCTATTGTTTCACCTCCTTCAACTACAATAGTACACCAAAAAACACATACTTTCTTCTTATTGATCCATGTAATCTGATTGTTTATTAGAGATAAACAATAATACATATCACTAACCCATTCTACCTTGCATAGTTCTTTCAACATAACATTTGTGTTGTAAGAGTAATGCATACCATAATCCTTTGTTCCAATGATGCAATTCAAGATCTTCTTCTCTTGAATAATATGACTCATCCTTAATTCAGGTTTGGAGACAAGACATGAGTTTGATATTACCTTTATAGATTAAGTGATGTCCGCTTCATTATGGTATCTTCCAATGGTTTCCTTGGATTTTTCTATATAAACTTTAATATAGAGACCCATAGTAACTTGAGAGTTATCCGACATAACGCCAGTGAAATTATAGCTTTCCTTTTTTCTTGCCTCATTAGTCTGCACAGAAGATGTTCCAACATTGTATTCAACATCCATCATGTGTTCAGTAATTGAATCATTAATTACCATACTGATAGATTCCATTGTCATTCAAGTTTTAGAGTTAAATATTCTATAAGCTCTACAGCTTGACGGGTAACCCAGAAATATCCCTTTATCTCTTATGGGATCCATCTTACCTTTTTTTATCTTTGTTAGTAAGAACATATCATCTACTTACAAAGATATAGAAGTATTTCAATGTAGGTTCCCTTCCTTTCCATAGCTCATAGAGATTGACTGAAGTTTCATCTTACAAAGTGACCCTGTTATGAATATAGCAAGTAGTATTTATAGCCTCAGCACAAAAGTGATATGGGAAATCCTTATCATGAAGCATGATTCTAGCTGACTCTTGTATATCCCTGGTCTTTTGCTCAATAATTCCATCTTACTGAGAGGAAAATTCATAACTGATATCTTCAGAAGCACAAAGTTCAAAGAATCTAACATTCTCAAAATCCTTGTCATGATAGCTTTTAATCTTGAAAATCTTACTCTTTTTCTCATTTTGAACACTTTGACATAAATCTTTAAATACTTCAAAGGTGTCTAATTTTCCCTTAAGAAAATTTACCCATGTAAACCCTGAAAAATCATCTATAACCATATAGACATACCTATTTCCACCCAGGATTTCTTCGCATTAACTCCACATGCAAAAGTTCAAGAACATTGTAAGTGGTCTAATTTTGTGACTCGGTATGTGACATTTTTGTTTCCCTCCCAATTTGGCACTTATCTTAAGCTTTGCTCTCTTCAATCTTAATTTTTAGAAATCCTCTAATAGCTTGTTTAAATATGATTTCCTTCAATATGATGGGATGGAAACGTCCAAGTTTATGGTATCATAACTTCACTTCATCCTCATTTGTTACTGAACATGCGAAAGAGAAGGCGATTATTTGAGGTTCCCACAAATAACAGTTGTCTTTAGACCTTATGTCTTTCATCAGAACAAAATCTTTATCAGTTTTGACTAGGCATTCTGTCTTGGAGAAATTAACTAAAAATCCATGGTCACACAATTGAATAATGTTGATGAGATTAATAGTTAGTCATTTCACAAGGAGAACATCTTCCAAACTAGGTGATCCATCACACATCTATTTTCCAACTCCTTCAATTTCACCTTTAAAACCATCACTAAATCTGACAAAACTTGTGGGATGAGATTTGATATCTACTAGAGACTTCTGAACCCATGTCATATGTCTAGAACATCCATTACCAAAGTATCATTCTTCTTTAGTTGAAGCCCTTAAGGAAGTGTTAGCTATAAGGTTCACATCCTTGTTGTTAGACCTTCTCGTTATGCTCACTTGATTGGCCTTAGGATGAGCTGAAGATTGTTAATCTCCATACAATTTATAACAAAAAAAAGGCTTTATATGACCATACTTACCATAATAATGACATCTCCAAGTAGCTTGGGATTTATTTGGAGGCTCATCATGTCTGCCAGGATGTTGTAACATGTGGTTGGATGTTGTGACCATTTTCTTCCTTTCATCAGGAAAAAACTTCTCTGCCTACACTCTTCTTTATTTATTATCAGATTGATAATGAATTTTTGTATCTCAAGCCTTCTTCATCCTTCTCAAGGAATCTGTCATGTTATTCAGCTTGGAATTTAAGAGAGTTACCTCATTTTGTAGATGAGAAACAATACCTAAGAGTTCCTTATTCTCATTTTCCAATTCAGCTATGGCTTTTTTCTGTTTTTCCTATGTCTTAAGACTTTCTTCACACCTGTCAAAAGTTTCCATGTAGGATAATCTAGATCCTTATAGAGGACATTTTCATCACAAACTTCTACTTCATCTTCCCATCTACCAGAGAAAGCAGTCACATGTTTTACTTTCTTAGTGTTAGATTCATCTTTTGATTCATCGTCATCAGACAAAGATACATACAAGCTCATTTTTTGTTTATTGATATAGGTGGGACATTTTGGCTTAATGTGACCAAAACCTTCACACTCATAGCATTATATGTGTCGTACCTCGAAAAATACGATCCTCGCGATGGACGCGGAAAAAATAAACAACAAAGTCACCACCTAATTCTATTTATTCTAACTAAAGAAAAGGGAGATATAGATAACACCTAATAAGGAAAAAACTTGGTCGTCGAAACCAAATTCTAGGTTCAGGAGTCGGTTACGCAAGAGGAATGTATTAGTACCTCTTACGTCCGTTGTACTCAAAGGAAACCTCTTAGTCTAGTTTGCAATCAAGTGTTAGCTTATACTATTGTCTTCTTAAGGGTAAACGACTCGTTATGGAGAATGGGTGGTTTTGGTCCTAGGGTGCTCTGCAAGAATCACAATTCTTGTGCCTACATATTCCCTCGTGCAATGGGAAAGTCAGAGCCTCGTAGTTTGTGGTACTATAGTTGGTTAGTTCGTTTTAGAGGCGTCAATTGATCACATGCATGACAGATGCCTCACACGTGAACAATTGAAGAAAGGCACTAGAGATTCAATACCATTCTTTTACATCATTGAAAAACAGTGTTTGAAAGTCGTTAAGTGTCTTAAATTTGAACTATGTGGATAAAAGAAAATATGGTGAGAAAATGTTTGATGGAAGTTATGAAGAAAGAAGACTCTACTGAGGATAAGATAAAGAAGAACAACTGCAGACGAACTCTCGGGGAAATGAATGCTGACCTCGATCAACAAACTCAAAATGGTCTACCATCCTTGAATGATAGCCAAAACAAATAAGACCAACCTTGGAAGGACTTGAAAAGAGAATGTCATCCTCGAATGACAACTCAAAATAAACGAAACTGACCTTATACAGAAAATAAACGAAATATCGACCTTGGTCGATAACCAAAAGATACATAAACTGACCTCGACCAAACTTTGAACGAAGAAAAATTGACCTTCATCAATAAAATCAAAATGGTCTAACATCCTCGAATGATAGCTAAAACAATAAGACCAACCTTAGAAGGACTTGAAAAGAGAATGCCATCCTCGAATGACAACCCAAAATAAATGAAACAGACCTCAAACAGAATCAAAATGGTATATCGGCTTCGGTCGATAACTCAAAGATACAAAGATTTACCACACTTGGGTGATAGCTAAAGAAAACAAGACCCACTGTGAGTGAACTCGAAAGAGAATATCATACTTGGATGATAACTCGAAGAAACAAAACCGGACTTGGACGAAATTGAAAGCATTTACCACACTTGGGTGATAAGGAAAAACAAGACCCACTGTGAGTGGACTCGGAAGAGAATATCATACTTGGATGATAACTCGAAGAAAACGAAAATTTTCCACAGGGAACCAAGCAAGATGACTCGACTGGGGAAAGAAATGGTACACCATAAAGATCCACGAATCTTCACACCTGAGTATTGATTGAAAAGAAATTGTTGAGGAATGGAGTGCATAAACTCTTGGGGATGCAACTGTCTTATTGAACAATTATTCAAACTTCTGGTGTATAGAACCAAAACTGACTTATGCTTCGCATGCATGTTTGAATTTTTATGGCGTAATGCTCCATATCAAATGGAAATACCACACATTTGAGGATGCGATCTAATGATGATTAATATATGCACAATGCACATAGAAACTCATGATGGGGAAGATAACAAGAAACTCTGGTGGGAAAGAATCATCAATTTGATCTTCCGAATCTCTGTGGGGAATAACACCCCTTCTTGGGAGAATGTTAATAACACATGGGCTCTGAACTGCCAAAAGAATGACGACCTTGCTGGGGAGGCCTCATCTGAATCAACTCTGGTTGAGGAATACCAATAACCATATAACTCCGTTGGGGAAATGACAATCTTTTAATTTGACTGAGGAAATAATTTGTCAATGCTCCGCTGAGGAAAGAACTATGTTGGAGAATTAGAGATCAAAAGTGAGCCTCCTGCTAGGGAAGACCTCTGAATCTCACACATGTCGGTCAAATCGAATTATACCCCAAGTATAGCATGAAAATTGTGTTGGAAAGATATTCCAATGAAGATTGGACTTTGAGTGTCGAAAATAATTAGCTCATCATGAAGAAACCTTATTGGCTGGAGAAAGATTCTCTGCTCGGGGAAGAACAAAACTTCCAATACCGTGTTGGGAAATAAATACCAGAAATTCAAACTGAGAATTGTCTTGGTGCTTCAAGCTTCTGAGATTAAAAATTTCATACTAATTATCATGAGTGAACTACCATTCCTTTACTCCTCAAATTGTGCCCCAAACTGCGTTGTTTACAAAAGGTCGCCTCAAGAGGATTTTATAGGAAACATGGCATCCAAAGTGCCCTAGTGTCTTCAAACTCTTGGAGAGATTCATAGGATCTCGGGATAACTTCCCCAGATTATGTCTTGTAATGATTTTCCCCACGTATAATAGAAATATTATGCATTAAAGATGCAATGCAAACGATGCAAGATGTCGATGTATGCTCAGGCTGTCGAGGATATGAAGATATTAGAGCCATGGGGGATGATTGAACCAAGTATGATTGGGCGTTAGGGCCATGTTGATAGTGATTGATTTTTTTTCTTGTTGATTTCCAAATAATTGGATTTTGAAGGTGAATTACCATACGAGAACCGATATATTGAACATAGACTACCAAATGAGAACTGGTGGACAAAGAATAAGTCGTCAGACGATAATTGACTCCTTTTTTGGTTCATTGTCAGATGAGAACTGACTGTGAAAAAGAATGACTACCAGACGAGAACTGGAGTTCAATAGGCTAAATGAAAAGGTGACCATATGATAACTAGTTAAAAGGTTCACTTACCAGAGAGAACTGGTATTTGAAGTTGGTTGACCAGACGAGAACTGGACTTTGACTTGGTTTGCCACACGAGAACTGGACTTTGAACTAGTTTGCCAGATGAGAACTGGACTTTGAATTGTAAAGTGAAGTGGGATTATAAGGCCCTTTGTTCTAAGATTCATGTTGAAGGGTAATTCCCAATGAATGATATGATGCAGATGGCTCTATAGCTGAGCAAAGCGACATGAATAATGTGTGAGAATGATGTATGCAATGATTATGAAAGTTTCCAAAAATGCCCCTAAGATGGGTAAGAAGGTCTTTTGTGACAAGGTTTCTTTTCGAGGAGTGTGACATTGCGAGGGTTGGTTGCATGATATCCCGATACTCGTCTAGAACCCGATGATTGCCCCTGTGTAACATATTTTTCCTAGTTTGGAGGACCTTTGAAGAAGTGCCTTACCCCTGTATGAGCATGGAAGCGACCTAATTAATTCTGATTGAGTGTTAGAGGGATCCACCCCTAGTCAATAGAACCTTTGGATGTTCTCCAATCCTATGTTCAGCTAATTCGGACTAAGTACTCATCTCTCGAAAGGGTTTGTGATGGTTAAGGAACCAATGACGCTAGCGGTTTAAGCACCCATGAGGTTTTTGGAGTAACAGTCATCCCTTTTGACTTTGTATCTGGTCACACGAATTTGCTCTTCACATTTCACTTTTCATTCTTCTCTTTTTACTCCCCTTTTTTATCTTTTGATTTTTTTTTTCAAATTTTCTCCCAAATCGTGTGACATTGGCTGTCTTGACTTGCTTGAACTGTCTTATTCCTTGCTTAGTGAGTGATAACCATTGTAGTTTCACGTCTCTTGACCTCTTTAGTTGTAATGAATATAAGTTAATGAATCTTCGGATGCACACTACTTTGAAAATTTGAACGCTCGGTCAAATTAACTGATGACTACCCTTCCCCATGTTAAATGTGAGTTTAGAAAAGAAACCCATACTACAAGGCTCAAAGGGGTTAATGAGGGTTTATCTCCCTTATATCTCTGGTGTTTGGGGATTTAAGCAATGCTTGTATATCATCAGTAGGTTCTAATCCGAAAGCATACCTTCAATATTTATGGGTATTTAGTTTACATCATCCTCCTTCAAGTCTCTGCTAAACAATAGTGAAATAAATGGGAGGTATATGGATGCATTTTTTATGATGCAAGTGAAGAAAATGAACGAATGCGACATAATCGATTCAAAAAGTGCACGATCACTTCATTAACATTACCATTCAAAACAACAAAGTTTAAAAACAAGTTGCAATTAACAGAAAAGAAACTACAATGCAAATGATAAGAAGGATACAATGATCTCCAGCTCTGATGAGATCTTCTTGTCTGAACCACTGAAATCAAGAAATGTTTCCTCGAAGTCCTCAGACTCAATCGGGAGAGAGATTGATGTGCACTACCAAGCTTCCTTCTGGAAAGGATATGTACCCCTTGTGATTAATTTTTGTACTTTTCCTTGAAAAGCTTTTCAATCTTCACTTGAATGCCCCATCGATCCACCATGATATCCACATTGCTCATTGTCGCTCCCAAAGATTTGCATCCCGGTACAAGCGCGAACGGTCGGCGAAAGGAGGAATGAGAACACACAGGAGTGAACTCAAAAAGACAAGAAAAGAGTCGCCAGCTAGGCATTTTTATCCCGAAGGAAAGGTAATGCTGCATAGACCTGGGAAAATATGGATAAGACGGTTGCGAACCAGAGAGACTGAGAAAGGGGGTTGGTTACAACCTGGGAAGGTATTAGCACCCAGATTGTCCGCCGTACTCGACGGGATCCACGCTTGAAAGATTTGTGTTTTAAAGGGGTAGTGTCAGTGCAATTTGTGTACAAAAGAGTTAGAAAAGGATGTACAGGTGTCAGTGTAAGAGAAGTGAAGTGTATAAGTGAAGTGTCAGTGTAGGGATAAGAATGAAATGCTCAAGACTATGAGGCTAAAAGAATAAAGCTGGAAAGAGGGGGGAAATACAGAGACTTTTGTTAGATAACTGTTAAGTTATGCCTACGTATCCTCTCGTGCAATGAGGAAGTCAGAACACCGTAATTCGACTCAAAGAGACTGAAAGATAAATTGACTTGTGAACTACTTGCTTGTCTATGCTCAAGTGTATGACCTGTCTGGCTCAGGTGCAAACTGTCTTGCATTAGACGGAAGAAGCAAGTTCTCGTTTATGAGTGAATGAGATGAGAAAAGAATCCCGAAGGAGACGATTATTGTTTGTTTTTTGTATTTTCAGTCTTTTATTGCTTTTGAAAGTTTGGCATAAATTAATGAGCTTAAGCCTGAACCAATGGGTTAGTAAACTCATCACATCTTCCCTCTGATTAGGGGTAATGAGAATACCTTAAGTGTGAAGTCAGCATCTCACACTTAATCACCTTTGATGTAGGATTAAGATCATTAACCTACTTGTGATTATTTAGATGTTTTTTTTGTTTTTGTTTAGTGTTAAGTAATGAGATTAAGCCATAATCAGGGATTAAACAGACTCATTACACCATCCTAATAGAAGGATAATAGATGAGAATGTTTAAGCTGAGGAAAACTCCTCAACTTAATCCATGATTAGGGATTAAACCCATGACAAAACAAAGCCTTTATTAGATGGATTTTAGTTAATGATATGATGAAGAAGTGATTTTTTTATGATTTGTAAGACAACTTGAGGGGGACTTGTCCATTAACACTAGGGTTAGTCCTTCTTAACCAATTAAGGAAGAATTAGAACCCTAATGCAAGGCCCAAGTTACAAGCTTGATGTCTTGATGATTATTAGATGGATTGATTAAAGGATTTAAACACATTAAGGGTTTAACACTTAGGATTAAAGTTATACACTCCATCCTAATAGAAGGATGCAGGCATAAGCTTAATCACAAAACCTTAAAGCCTTTAGGGTTTAGTCCCTGATTATGAGATGAGGAGAGAAGACTCAAGGAGACACAAAGGTAAAACTAAGTGGGGGACTAATCAAACCCTAATTATTGTCATGCTTGGTGGTTCCTAGGGTTTGTGAGGTTTAAGAAAGAAATCTTCAAAGGCCACCAAGGAGGAGCAAGATGAAAGGAGCAAAGAGAAGCAAAACAACTTGCTTCACTTAAGAAATCAAGTTGCTTGAAGAAAGAAAGTAAGATGAACAAGAATGAGCAAGCTCAATCCAAAGCACAAGATAAAATGCAGCAATGATATATGAAAGAGATGAAAGGAAATTGTGAGAAGTGAAGGCAAATCCACCTCTCAAAGTAACTTATCACCTGAAAAGTTAGTAATGAAATGAGATGCAATGCAAATGAGATGAAATATGGTGATGCAAACCAAAAACAGGAGCATGAGTATGATGTTAATGATGCTAAGAGATGATGCAAACATGAAACCAGTCATGAGGATGATCATACAAATATATGGATGCAAATGAAGCATTCTTAGAACCATGAACATACATGAAAAGTTATGAAATGAAAATGACATACAACATGGAAAATGAAAGATGCAATGATCAAACATGATTCTAATATGTCTTAAGATGTATCATGAATCAAATGAATGCATAAAATGTCATGGCAAGTCATGGTATGCAAGCAAGTGTAAGATGAATGCAAAAGGAAGCCCAAATTAGGGTTTATGAACAATGCACAAAACAAAATTCAAAACCAGAAGCAATCATCATGATAAAAAAATTGAAAATGCACTCAAAGGAACCCTAAACCTATACAAACTCACTGCCCAAAGGAGAGGATCCAATTCTTAACCTAGTGAGGATTATGAAATTCTTAAGATTGCTAGGGTTTTAAGGTACCTCATCAAGAAAAATGTCAAGCAAATTGAAAATGCAAGATCAATTCATGCCAATTTAATCCTATAAACTACATGATATGCAAGATGCAATGCAAAAAGAATCATTGACCAACTCTCAATGGTTAGGCAGAAATGAATTTTCAAAGTTTGGATCAAAATAATGCCTTGAAATGAAATTAATTCCATGGAAAATTGTCAAAAGTCATCAAGATCAAAAAATAAATTTGGTTTGAAGGCTGGACAATGTTTCTAAATGATTTTAAATGTCTCATGAATTATTTTGTGATTTTTAAATACCTAAAAGTATTTTTAATTAATTAATTCTCATTAATCAATTAAAAATAAACTTTTAAATGATTTAAAAATATTTTTTAATGCAAAAAATAAAAATAAAAATGTTTTTGGTTTCTGAAAATTAATTGAACCTTTGACAAAAAATTTCAGAATTTTTGAAAATGTTTTACTATTTTTAATAAAATGTAGAAAACAAATGAAATTAAATGAAAATAAAATGAAATTAAACTGTAAAATGAGAAAGTCAACAGAATCAAGGGCTGAGGTTCAAACTGGCACGCGCGCGAATTGACTTGGCGCTCATCTGGACGGCCAGCATTCAAAATCTCCTAATTATGATTAAACCCTAATTAAATGCCCTAATCACTTTCAGATGACCGGAACAGTGTTCCGGTCATCTTCTCCGGCAAGCCAAAACTTCTATCTCTCTGAATACGCATCAAATCCTCACCAAACTCTCCAGAATCAATCTATGAACAACCCTAAGCATAAACCCTAACTCAAACAACATTTATTTTCACTGAATCAAAGGAAACAAGCAAGAACAAATTTACGGGCAAACTTTCAGATCAAGCATACAACCTCAAAACTCAATTATTTTCAAAAATAAAAGGTTCAATGTACTCAGGGAAACATGTAGATCATTTTAAAAACAAGAAATGAGAGTTCTGGAAAAATGAATTTCCATGGCTACCTGAATCGAAGCTTTGATTTCTGGAACTTTCTGGCTGGTTTCTGGCTTCCAATCAACTCCAATGGACCTCCTGAGAAGCTTTCAATGCTTGTTTGAAGTTTATAATGGTTGGTTTGGAAGATTGCTGAAGTTCTGCTCAAAGAGGGGCAGAAATCGTATTTTGCTTTCAGTGAGTTTCAGGCTATGGTGATGGGTGGTTTGTGATCAGTAAGTCATGTGGAGATTGTTTGTGAAATTTGTTTGTGTGTTTGAGGCTTGTGGAGTCAGTTTCGAAAGGTTTTGCATATGGGGTGAAAAATGGGAATGCTGTGTTCTTGGAGCTTTCAGGCTTGTGTCTTGTATGAAATGGCTTGCTTTTGATTTGTATAAACAAATGGGATTGGCTCAGAAAGTGGTTGTGGCATAGTGTGATTGGTATGGGTCTTTGGCCAAAATGTCAACTTGACTTGTACTTGAGGTATGGGCAATGGTATAGCTAGCCTTTTTGCTTGTCTTGGTTCAGCTGAGTTTAAGGAGAGCCATGGAATTGTTTATGAGATGAATCAGCAAGTTGATCAAGGTTTGTGTAGTGTTTTGCAAATTTCACAAAGCTTGGCCCCTTTTGAAATTCTTGAGATTCAAGTCATCAAAATGTAAAGTTCTTTGGCCCATTCTGAATTTTAGAGGTCATGTGATCATGTTGTGAAGAATTTGTACACATTTGAGGCCTTTAGAACACTTGATCATACCATTTTGCAAAATGCCTCTTTGGTAGAAAACTTCAAATTTTGTGATTTTGGCCAACTTTGACAAGCCATAACTTTTGATCCAAAATGAATTAGGTCATGTTTTTGTACTTTTTGAAAAGGGAATGATCCATTCTACAACTTTCATGACCAAAGTTTTTCCATTTGAAGCATTTTTGAATCAAAAAGCAAGGGTTGAAAAAGTTTCCCAAAATGGCAATTTTCATTATAAGTCAACTTTCCCAAAAAGTCAACTTTGCAAATGGCTTGAAATTCTTCAAATTTGTGAACTTCTAACATCTTCTATGATCAAATAAAGACCATACATAATCAAAATGATGATGAACACCCTTTGGTTGGGTCATTGGGGGCCTCAGATGCCCTAATTTTGCACTGACTTGCTCAAAAAGTCAACTCTTGATCAGATGACTTCCCCATTGAATTTCTTCATGAAAATTGATATGCATGATCCCTATACCATATAGAGATCAATGGAAACAAGAATGACCAAAAAATTTGGAGTTATGGCCTCTGAAACCAAAACCCTAATTCTAGGTCATCTGTGCAGTTAAACTTGGCTCTGCTTCCATGCCATTCTCAGTTCTTGTGATTTTTTGACATTCTTGACTTTGAGAGGATATAATATGATGCTTGAACATACATGGACCCCTTTGAAGTGATTGATGACCTTTGGAGTGGCTCAAGTGGCTCTTGGATTGTTCAGATCACAAACCCTAGATGCAGATGACTTAGGAGCAATGCAGTGACTCAAAAATGCAATATGAGATGCTATGATTGAGTTTATGCATATGAAATGATCACAAGCCATGGTGTGAATGGGTGAGGGGAAATTTGGGGTGTTTACAGCTGCCCCTATTCAAACATGAGTTAGTTGTGCAGGATGTAAGCAACGGCTTAACAGGCAAACAAGATAACTTGTGGTTGAATACCAAAGACAGTCCAAAATTTGCACTCACAGACTGAAGAAGAAAAGGGATATAGATTGTAAAAGAAAATAAAGTATATTGTAAAGTGTGGGCGACGGAGGACGACCGTCGAGCAGGGGACGACTGCTGGGGAAAGGGCAATGACGGGGACGATCGACATGCTGGGGATAAAGGGGTTATGATGGGGACGGCCATCAGGTAAAGCTATAAGATTCTCTGGGAATTAGTAAAAATGATGGGGATGGCCATCAGGTTCATAGAGTAATGCAAACAACGATGGGGACGACCATCGGGCTAAAACTGATGAAGGACGATCACCAGGAAAAGGAAAAGGGACCACGACGGGGACGACCATCGGGTTAAAGAATAAATGAAATAATGATGAGGGACGATCATCAAAGGTGAAGGACGATCACCTAGCAGGGGACGGCTGCTCTGTTGGGGATAAGATGAGGGACGGTCGTCTAAGGTGAAGGACGATCACCTGGCCGGGTACGGCTGCCGAAAGTATCGCGACATAGGACGAATGCCGGATAAAAGGTCAACGATGGGGACGGCCATCGGACAAGCATGATGAAGGACGATCATCAAGAGGTGAAGGACGATCACCTAGCAGGGGACGGTTGCTCTCAAGGTTCATCATGACATAGGACGAATGTCAGATAACAAGATCAACGATGGGGACGGCCATCGGATAAAATGATGAAGGACGATCATCAAAAGGTGAAGGAAGATCACCTAGCAGGGTACGGCTGCTAAAAAATCACGACATAGGACGAATGTCGGATAAAAGGTCAACGATGGGGACGGCCATCGGAAGAGCATGATGAAGGACGATCATCAAGAGGTGAAGGACTATCACCTAGCAGGGGACGGCTGCTCTAAAGGTTTATCATGACATAGGACGAATGTCAGATAGAAAAAGGTAGCTTTGCGGGCGACCTACTGGGGAATAGTAAACACGGACGAGTGTTTACATCCAAGAAATAAAAGGTATAAGTGTTTTGACGTTTGTGTATAGATTAAATATGCGGACGAGCATCCCTAAGACCGTGATACGGACGAGTATCAGTAGAAACAAATGCTTGACACATGTTCAGAGATGATGATACGGACGAGTATCAACTGGTTGACAAAGAACACAGACGAGTGTTGATTATGAGGGGACTCTTCCGGGGAATAATAGACACATACGTGTGTCTATATTCAAGAAGACATGAGTGTTTGACACGTGTATGGATTAAAGATGCGGACGAACACCCTTAAGACTACGATACGGACGAGTATCGGGTAGAAACAAACGCTTGACGCATGTTCTGAGATGATGATACAGACGAGTATCAACTGGTTAACAAAGAACACGGACGAGTGTTGAATCTGAGGATGTATAAGTGGTGTATGCAAGATACGGACGAGTATCTGTACGAGTAAAACAAGAGCAACAAGTATGAATGGTGTTCAGGATTGTTCGACTTGCTGGGGAGAGTGACACGGACGAGTGTCAGAAGAGGAAAGTGTAATATAAACAAGTATATGCTTTACAAAGATGTCAGGTATTTATGTTGAGGACGGCGACACGGACGGGTGTCAGGGAATTTGTATAAAGATGTATCTATGAGTACAAAGGGGACGCTTTGGCTTTCTGCTGGGGATATGACACAGACGGGTGTCAAAAGGAGTGTGTGTTTGTGTTTGCGAGTGTAAATCCGATGTTTTAGCTTCCTGGTGGGGATATGACACGGACGGGTGCCAGGAAGCATCTGTATCCTTAGGGAAGATGCCTTGGCTCTCTGGTGGGGAGTTTCAGGGAGTTTGCTGTATACTGTTGATGGATTGTCAATATTCACATGGCTTATGATTATGCAATATGTTTGATTTTTGCCGTAATGCTCCGTATTAGACGGAATGCTACGCTTTGCGGGAGAGAATATGATGTGAATGCTATGATTATGCAACGATACCGATCCGGGATTCGGATCCCGATGCTACGAAGATCTCTGGTTGATCTTCTTGAAATGGACATCCCAGCTGGGGATGAGATCGTTGGTAGATCTGTCTTCGGACTCTGCTTGGTGATATAGGCTACTGATAAACCTATCCTTGATGATGAGGGACCCAGCTGGGGTTTGTAGAAGCTTTCCTTCACTCTGTTGTGAGTTCTTCAGGCATTGCTCTTCTGGGTGGAGGCTGAAGTTCTGTGGGGAGGTGGTTCCCTGTCTTTGTACTTGGCTGAGGAGGAAGTAAACGGCAACTCGACTGGGGGGAAATAATGAATGGCAACTCGGCTGGGGAGAAATAATGAATGGCAACTCGGCTGGGGAGAAAGCACCTACGGTGCTAAGACTGAGTGGATAATGATTTGTCAGCTTGCTGGGATGAAGCTTTTATGCCCCATGTCGTGCTTTGAATACCTGCAATCCCGAAAAGACAAAGAAATGCACAAGTAATCCCGAGGTATCCCCTACCGGATTCTTCCATAGGAGTTTAGACACTCCCGGGGGTAAGTATATTTCCTGCAAGCACGCATTTTTCAGAAGAGAAACATCTGCATATATGCAATCAGTATCTTAGAGACATCGGACACCCTTTGCAAATAAAAATGTACGAGACGAAACATGACTGAAAAATCTGATTTTATTGATTTATATGCCCTGATTCGGCAAGATACAGTCAAAGAAACAAATCCCTAAAATGAGGAGATTGTTACAAATTGAGAAATAAAAAGTATTGGCAATGTTGATGACGCTTTAAGGAGCTTCCTTGGCTATGACTCGTATGACATTTGACGCTCTTCTCGTTTTGCTTTCTGAAGAAGGCCGATTCTGACCGGCGCTCGAACCTTTCCAAGTTTACCAAGTTGTAAGTGATACAGAAGAATTCAGAATGCAGTTGTTCGCTTATTCCCTTATTTTGCATGGATCTCCCTTTCGGGTTTTCAATCCATCGGGATACCCATTTTTGCCTGAGTTTTCCAATGCGGCTTTTCAACTCAGCGGGTGTACATTTTTTTGTTTATTTTCCCTTATTTTTGCCCGAGTCTTTTATTCTGTTTTTGACTCGCCGGGATGCCCTATTTTTGCCTGGACTTACATTCTGTTTTTGTGTCCAGCGGGTCATTTTATGCGAAGTATTTTTTAACTGCATCTGAATTCACAGGGGACGGGAAGTCTTCACCATCCATAGTACTGAGCATGAGCGCTCCCCCGGAGAAAACTTTCTTTACTACGAATGGTCCTTCATAGTTCGGAGTCCACTTGCCCCTGTGGTCTGTATGAGGAGGGAGGAGTCTTTTCAACACAAGATCTCCTACTTGGTACTCTCGGAGCCTGACTTTCTGATCGAAGGCTTTCTTCATTCTTTTCTGATACAGCTGCCCGTGGCAGATTGCAGCTAATCTTTTCTCTTCAATCAGACTCAGTTGTTCGTATCAGGATCGGACCCATTCTGCTTCGTTCAGCTTAACATCCATCAGTACCCGTAGGGAGGGTAATTCAACTTCAACAGGTAGGACTGCTTCCCTACCATACACTGTCGCTCCCAAAAGATGAGACCGGGCTCAAAATGAGGTACAGGCGCGAACGGTCGGCGAAAGGAGATGCGAGAACACACAGGAGTGAACTCACAGGGAATGAAAAGAGTCGCCAGCTAGGCATTTTTATCCCGGAGGAAAGGCAATGCTACATAGACCTAGAAAGATATGGATAAGACGGTTGCGAACCAGAGAGACTGAGAAAGGGGGTTGGTTACAACCTGGGAAGGTATTAGCACCCAGATTGTCCGCCGTACTCGACGGGATCCACGCTTAAAAGATTTGTGTTTTAAAGGGGTAGTGTCAGTGCTATATGTGTATAAAAGAGCTGGAAAAAGATGTACAAGTGTCAGTGTAAGAGAAAAGTGAAGTGTATAAGTGAAGTGTCAGTGTAGGAACAGGAATAAGATGCTCAAGATACTGAGGCTAAGAAAATAATACTGAAAGAGGGGGAATATACAGAGACTTTTGTTCGATAACTGTTAAGTTATGCCTACGTATCCTCTCGTGCAATGAGGAAGTCAGAACACCGTAGTTAGACCCAAAGAGACTGAAAATGAATTGACTGGTGAACTGCTTACTGGTCTATGCTCAAGTGTATGACCTGTCTGGCTCAGGTGCAAATTGTCTTGCATTAGACGGGAGAAGCAAGTTCTCGTTTGTGAGTGAATGAGATGAGAAAAGAATCCCGGAGGAGACGATTATTGTTTGTTTTTGAGTTTTCAGTCTTTTATTGCTTTTGAAAGTTTGTCATAAGTTAATGAGCTTAAGCCTAAACCAATGGGTTAGTAAACTCATCACATCCTCCCTCTGATTAGGGGTAATGAGAATACCTTAAGTGTGAAGTCAGCATCTCACACTTAATCACCTTTGATGTAGGATTAAGATCATTAACCTACTTGTTATTACTTAGATGTTTTTGGTGTTTTTGTTTAGTGTTGAGTAATGAGATTAAGCCATAATCAGGGATTAAACAGACCCATTACACCATCCTAATAGAAGGATAATAGAAGAGAATGTTTAAGCTGAGGAAAGCTCCTCAACTTAATCCATGATTAGGGATTAACTTCATGACAAAACAAAGCCTTTATTAAATGGATTTTAATTAATGATAAGATGATGAAGTGAGTTTTAGGGTTTGTAAGACAACTTGAGGGGGACTTGTCCATTAACACTAGGGTTAGTCCTTCTTAACCAATTAAGGAAGAATTAGAACCCTGATGCAAGGCCCAAGTTACAAGCTTGATGTCTTGAGGATTATTAAGTGGATTGATTAAAGGGTTTAAACATAATAAGGGTTTAACACTTAGTATTAAAGTTATACACTCCATCCTAATAGAAGGATGCAGGCATAAGCTTAATCACAAAGCCTTAAAGCCTTTATGGTTTAGTCCCTGATTATGAGGTGAGAAGAGAAGACTCAATGAGACACAAAGGTAAAAACTAAGTGGGGGGACTTATCAAAACCCTAATTATTGTCATGCTTGGTTGTTCCTAAGGTTTGTGAGGTTTACAAGAAAGATCTTCAGAGGAACCACCAGGAAGCAGATGAAAGGAGCAAAGAGAAGCAAAGTAACTTGCTTCATTTAAGAAGACAAGTCACTTGAAGAAAGAAAGTAAGAAGAGCAAGAATGAGAAAGATCAATCTCAAACACAAAACAAAATGCAGCAAGGATGCATAAGAGATATGAAAAGAAGTTGTGAGAAGTGAAGGCAAATTCACTTCTCAAAGTGACTTACCACCTGAAAAGTTAGTGAAAGGAATGAAATGCAATGCAAAATGAGGTGAAATGGCATGATGCAAACCAAAACCAGAATCATATGTGTGATGATAATGATGTTATGAGATGATGCAAACATGAATCAAGGCATGAGGATGATCATATGAACATATGGATGCAAGAGAAGCATGCTTAGAACCATGATCATACATGAAAAGTTACGAAATGCAAATGACATACAACATGGCAAATGAAAGATGCAATGGTCAAACATGTTTATAATATGTCTTAAGATGTCTAATGAATCAAATGGATGCACAAGATGCTATGGCAAGTCATGGTATGCAAACAAGTGCAAGATGGATGCAAAAGGAAACCCAAATTAGGGTTTATGATCAATGCACCAAACAAAAACCAAAACCAGAAGCAAACATCAAGATAAAAAATTGAAAATGCATTCAAGGGAACCCTAAACCTATACAAACTCACTGCCCAAAGGAGAGGTTCTAACTCTTAACCTAATGAAAGTTATGAATTTCCTAAGATTTCTAGGGTTTTAAGGTGCCTTGACAAGAAAAATGTCAAACAATTTGAAAATGCAAGATCAAATCATGCCCATTTAATCCTACAAACTACATGATATGCAAGACACAATGCAAAAAGAATCAAAGTCCAACTCTCAAAAACTAGGCAGAAATGAATTTTCAAAGATTGGATCAAAATAATGCCTTGAGAAAGAATTAATTCCATGGAAAATTGTCAAAATGCATTAAGATCAAAAAAGAAATTTGGTTTGAGGGTTGGAAAATGTTTCTAAATGATTTTAAAGGTTTCATGAATTTTTTGGTGATTTTTAAATACCTAAAAGTATTTTTAATTAATTAATTCTCATTAATTAATTAAAAATAAATTTTAAATGATTTAAAAATATTTTTTAATGCAAAAAATAAAAATAAAAATGATTTTGGTTTCTGAAAATTAATAAAAGCTTGTATAAAAATTTTCAGAATTTTTATAATTGTTTTGCTATTTTAAATTAAATGAAGAAAACAAATGAAATTAAATGAAATAAAAATGAAATAAAACCGAAAAATAGAAAAGTCAGCAAGATCAATGGCTGGAATTCAAACATACACGCGCGCGAATTGACTTGGCGCCATATCCAAGGGCTGACATTCAAAATCCCCTAATTATGATTAAACCCTAATTACATGCCCTAATGACTTTCAGGCGACCGGAACACTGTTCCGGTCGTCTTCTCCGGCCAGCCCAAAACTCTAACTCTCTCTACACGCAATGAAAATGAAATCTAACTGCCCAGAACTCAACCCCATTCAACACTGAATTAAAACCCCCTAACAAACATCATTTTTCATTCATCAATCAGCCAAATCGAAGCAAAACTCATTTAGGGCAAAAAGTTTCAGACAATTCATACATCCTGGTTTCTCAACCATTTTCAAAAATAATCACATCCCCATGATCAGGGGAGTGCATAGAAGCATTTAAGAACTTAAAATGGAGTTTCTGGAAAAAAAGTTTGAGATGGCTACCTGAACTGAAGCTTTGGTTTCTGGCACTTTCTGGCTGGTTTCTTGCTTGCAATCAACTCTACTGGACCCCCTGAGAAGCTTTCAATGCTTGTTTGAAGTTTATAATGGATGGTTTGAGAGATGGCAGAAGTTCTGTTCAAGGTGGGATGGAAATCGTGTTTGTGTTTCAGGGAGTTTTAGGCTATGGTGATGGGTGCTTTGTGATCAGGAAAGTGTGTTGAGTATGTTTGTGAAGTTGGTTTGTATGTTTGTAGCTTGTACTGAGTGTTTCGAAGGCTCTTGCAAATGGGAGAGATTTTGATAACTATGGCTATGGGCAAGATCAGAATGTGTTGTTATGTTCTTTGGCTTGCTTTTTGTTTGCATAAACTATTGTGATAGGTCAGATGAGTTGATGTGTGCTTTAGTGATTGGTATGGCTCAAGTTGCCAAAATGTCAAAGTTTGTGTAAGAGAGGCATGGGCTACTTGCTAGCCAAGGACAGATGGGGTGTCCTGCGCAGCAAGATGTGTGGAGAGCCCTTGGATTGTTTGTGGAGTCAGCAAGCAAGTGGATTCACACTTGAGTGAGTTTTTGCAACTTGCCTCACTTTTGCTTCCTTTGAGAAATCTTGCTCCATAAGCTATGAAAGTGAGTGATCTCTTGGTGCAATCTGACTTTTAGGTCTTGGTACATGCTTGTATGAAGGTTATAAGTGTATTTGATAACTCAATTTGCCTTGGCAAGTGAATTTGCAACTTTGCCTCTTTGGTAGAAAACTTCAAATTTTGTGATTTTTGCCAACTTTGACAAGCCATAACTTTTGATCCAAAATGAATTAGGTCAAGTTCTTGTATTTTTTGAAAAGGGAATGATCCATTCTATAACTTTCATGACCAAAGTTTTTTCATTTGAAGCATTTTTGAATCAAAAAGCAAGGGTTGAAAAAGTTTCCGTTTCATTAAAAGTCAAACTTTCCCAAAAAGTCAACTTTGCAAAAGACTTGAAATTCTTTAATTTTGTGAACTTCCAACTTCTTCTATGATCAAATAAAGATCATATACAATCAAAATGATGATGAACACCCTTTGGTTGGGTCATTGGGGGGCCTCAGATGCCCTTGTTTTGCACTGACTTGCTCAAGAAGTCAACTCTTGATCAGATGCCTTCCCCATGGAATTTCTTCATGAAAATTGATATGCATGATCCTCATGTCATATAGATACCAATAGAAACAAGAATGTCCAAAAAAATTGGAGTTATGGCCTTTGAAACCAAAACCCTAATTTTAGGTCATCTGTGCAGTTAAACCTGGCTCTACTTCCATGCCTTTCTCAGTTCTTGTGATTCTTTGATTTTCTTGATCTTTAGAGGATATGATATGATGTTTGAACATACATGGACCCCTTTGAAGTGATTGAAGACCTTTGGAGTGGCTCAAATGGCTCAGGGATGGCTCAGATCACAAAACCTAGGTGCAGATGACTTTGAACCAATGAAATGAATCAAAAATGTGATATGAGATGCTATGATTGAGATTATGCATATGAGGAGATCACAAGCCATGGTGTGAATGGGTGAGGGCAAATTTAGGGTGTTTACAGCTGCCCCTATTCAAACATGTGTTAGCTGTGCAGGATGTAAGCAACGGCTTAACAGGCAAACAAGATAACTTGTGGTTGAATACCAAAGACAGTCCAAAATTTGCACTCACATAATGAAGAAGAAAAGGGATATAGATTGTAAAAGAAAATAAAGTATATTATAAAGTGTGGGCGACGGAGGACGACCGTCGAGCAGAGGACGACTGCTGGGTAAAGAGCAATGACGGGGACAGCCGACATGCTGGGAAAAGTGCGGGAAACAAAGCAATGACGGGGAAGGCCGACATGCTGGGGATAAAAGGGATTATGATGGGGACGACCATCAAGTAAAGCTTATAAGATTCTCTGGGGATCAATGAAAAATGATGGGGGCGGCCATCAAGTTCATAAAGTAATGTAAACAACGATGGGGACGGCCATCGGGCTAAACTGATGAAGGACGATCATCAGAATAAGGAAAAGGGACCACGACGGGGACGACCATCGGGTTAAAGAATAAATGAAATAATGATGAGGGACGGTCATCAAAGGTGAAGGACGATCACCTAGCAGGGGACGGCTGCTCTGAAAGGGGTAAGATGAGGGATGGTCATCTAAGGTGAAGGACGATCACCTGGCAGGGGACGGCTGCCGAAAATATCGCGACATAGGACGAATGACGGATAAAAGGTCAACGATGGGGACGGCCATCGGATGAGCATGATGAAGGACAATCATCAAGAGGTGAAGGATGATCACCTAGCAGGGGACGGCTGCTCTCAAGGTTTATCATGACATAGGACGAATGTCAGATAACAAGATCAACGATGGGGACGACCATCGGATAAAATGATGAAGGACGATCATCAAAAAGGTGAAAGACGATCACCTAGCAGGGGACGACTGCTAAAAATATCACGACATAGGACGAATGTCGGATAGAAAAGATCAACGATGGGGACGGCCATCGGATGAGCATGATGAAGGACGATCATCAAGAGGTGAAGGACGATCACCTAGCAGGGTACGTCTGCTCTCAGGGTTTATCATGACATAGGACTAATGTCAGATAGAAAAGAAATTTTGCTTTGCTGGCGATCTACTGGGAAATAGTAAACACGGACGAGTGTTTATATCCAAGAAGAAAAGGGTATAAGTGTTTTGACACTATGTATAGATTAAAGATGCGGACGAGCATCCTTAAGACTACGATACGAACGAGTATCGGGTAGAAACAAATACTGACACGTGTTCAGAGATGATGATACGGACGAGCATCAACTAGTTAACAGAGAACACGGACGAGTGTTGAATCTGAAGGGACTCTTCTGGGGAATAGTAGACACAGACGAGTGTCTAAATTCAATAAGACGTAAGTGTTTGACACGGTGTATGGATTAAAGATGCGGACGAGCATCCTTAAGACTATGATACGGACGAGTATCAGGTAGAAACAAACGCTTGACGCATGTTCTGAGATGATGGTACGGACGAGTACCAACTGGTTAACAAAGAACACGGACTAGTGTTGAATCTGCGGGGATATAAATGGTGCATACAAGATACGGACGAGTATCTGTATAAGTAAATTAAGTATGAGTGGTGTATAGATGAGTGTTTATCTTGCTGGAGAGAGTGACACGGACGAGTGTCAAAAGGAGAAGAGTATAGTATAAACAAGTATCTGATATACAAAGTGTTTAAGTAATTACGTTGGGGAAGGTGACACGGACGGGTGTCAAGGAATTGTGTATGTATGTATTTGTGAGTGCAAAGAGGACGCTTTGGCTTTTTGCTGGGGGCATGACACGGACGAGTGCCACAAGGAGTATATACTGGTGTTTGTGAATGTGAGGCAACTGTTTTAGCTTTAGCTCCCCGCTGGGGATCTGGTGAGCATTCTGTATATTGTTGATGGATTGTCACTATTCACAAGTGTTTGATTCAAAACATGGCTCATGATTATGCAATATGTTTGATTTTTTCCGTAATGTTCCGTTTTAGACGGAATGCTACGCTTTGTGGGGTGAGTATGATGCGAATGCCATGATTACGCAAAGATACCCATCCGGGATTCGGATCCCGTTGCTATGAAGATCTCTGGTTGATCTGGTTTGAAATGGACATCCCAGCTGGGGATGAGATCATTGGTAAATCTGACCAAATGTATCTGCTTGGGGAAATAGGTCACTGATAGACCCAACCTGGTAATAAGGGACCCAGCTGGGGTTTGTAGAAGCTTTCATCACTCTGTTGTGATCCCTTCATGCGTTGCTCTTCTGAATAGAGGCTGAAACTTTGTGGGGAAGTGGTTCCCTGGCTTTTGTACTTGGCTGAGGAAGAATGATTGGCACCTCGGCTGGGGAGAAACAACAAGTGGCAACTTAGCTGGGGAGAAAACACTTTTGAGTGCTAAGACTGGGTGTTGATTTGCCAGCTTGCCGGGATGAGGCTTACATGCCCCATTTTGTGCCTTGAGTACCTGCAATCCTGAAAAGACAGAGAAACGCACAAGTGATCCCGAGGTATCCCTTACCGGATTCCGTCATAGGAGTTAGACACTCCCGAGAGTAAGTATATTCCCTGCAAGCATGTATTTTTAGAAGAAAAGCATCTGTATTTATGCAATCAGTATTTTAAGGACACCAGACATTTTTGCAAATGAAAATGAAGTGTACGGGGCGAAACATGACTGAAAATCTGATTTTATTAATTCATGTGCCCTGAATTGGCAAGATACAGTCAAAGAAACATATCCCCTGAAATGAGGAGATTGTTACAAATTGAGAAACAAAATGCTGGCAATGTTGTCGACGCTTAAAGGAGCTTCCCTTCTGCTATGACTCGTATGACATTTGACGTTCTTCTCGTCTTGCTTTCTGAAGAAGGCTGATTCTGACAGAAGCTTGATCCTTTCGAGGCTTACCAAGTTGTAGGTGATACAGACGAATTCAGAATGCAGTTGTTCGCTTATTCCCTTATTTTGCATGGATCGCCCTTTCGGGTTTTCAATCCATCAGGATACCCATTTTTGCCTGAGTTGTCCAATATGGCTTTTCAACTCAGCGGGTGTACATTTTTGTTTATTTTCCCTTATTTTTGCCCGAGTCTTTTATTCTGTTTTTGACTCGCCGGGATGCCCTATTCTTACCTGGACTTACATTCTGTTTTTGTGTCCAGCGGGTCTTTTTATGCGAAGTATTTTTTAACTGCATCTGAATTCACAGGGGACAGGAAATCTTCACCATCCATAGTGCTGAGAATCAGTGCTCCACCAAAGAAAACTTTCTTTACTACGAATGGTCCTTCATAGTTCGGGGTCCACTTGCCCCTGTGGTCTGTATGAGGAGGGAGGATTCTTTTCAGCACAAGATCTCCTACTTGGTACTCTCGGTGCCTGACTTTCTGATCGAAGGATTTCTTCATTCTTTTCTGATACAACTGCCCATGACAGATTGCAGCCAATCTCTTCTCTTCAATCAGACTCAGTTGTTCGTATCGGGATCGGACCCATTCTGCTTCATTCAGCTTAACATCCATCAGTACTCGTAGGGAGGGTAGTTCAACCTCAACTGGTAGGACTGCCTCCATACCGTACACAAGCTGATACGGTGTTGCCCCAGTGGATGTTCTGATTGACGTGCGGTACCCATGCAAGGCGAATGGTAGCATTTCATGCCAGTCTTTGTAAGTGACTACCATCTTCTGCACAATCTTCTTGATATTCTTATTAGCTGCCTCAACAGCGCCATTCATCTTTGGCCTGTAAGGAGAAGAATTGTGGTGTTGGATCTTGAAGTCCCGACATAGTTCTGCCATCATTTTGTTATTTAAGTTGGAACCATTATCAGTAATGATTCGCTCGGGAACTCCATATCGGCAGATGATATCTCTCTTTAGAAATCTGGCTACCACTTGCCTTGTAACGTTTGCATAGGAAGCTGCTTCGACCCATTTGGTGAAATAGTCAATGGCAACCAAGATGAACCTGTGGCCATTTGAAGCAGTTGGCTCAATCTTGCCAATCATGTCAATGCCCCACATAGCAAAGGGCCAGGGTGAAGACATCACATTCAAAGGATTGGGAGGTACATGCACCTTATCCGCATAAATCTGGCATTTATGGCATTTTCTGGCATAAGCACAACAGTCGGCATCCATCGTGATCCAGTAATAACCCGATCTTAGCAATTTCTTGGCCATTGCATGTCCTCTGGCATGGGTACCAAAGGATCCTTCGTGCACCTCGTGCATTAACAAGTCTGCTTCTGTTCTATCAACGCATCATAGGAGTATCATATCAAAGTTTCTTTTGTACAGGGAACCGTCAGTGTTCAGGAAGAAACTACCAGCAAGCCTTCTTAAAGTCTTCTTATCATTGGAAGATGCCCCAGGTGGGTATGTTTGATCCTCCAAGAAGCACTTAATGTCATGGAACCAAGGCTTATCATCTTTAACAACATCTGCTGCGAACATATATGCTGGTCTGTCAAGTCTGGACACTGAAATTTGAGGTACAAAGTTGGCAGCTTGAACTTTGATCATGGATGAAATGGTAGCCAGAGCATCTGCAAACTGATTCTCGTCCCGAGGGATATACTCAAGCTTGACTGTTGTAAAGAAAGTCAGTAACCTCCTTGTATAATCCCTGTAAGGTATCAGATGATCCTGGTGTGTGTACCATTTGTCGTTGGTTTGATTTACTACCAGAGCTGAATCCCCGAATACAGTCAATGTCTTGATTCTGAGGTCAATGGCTTCCTCAAGACCCATAATGCAAGCTTCGTATTCAGCTTCGTTGTTAGTGCAGTTAAAGGTGAGATTTGCCGAGAAAGGCATGTGAACTCCTTTAGGTGTAATGAGTACCACACCAACACCACGACCATTCATATTAACAGCCCCATCAAACATCATAGTCCATTCTTCTTCCGGGTCAGGACCTTCAGTGTGAACAGGCTCTTCATGATCTTTCGCTTTGATGAACATGATGTCTTCATCAGGGAAGTCAAATCTCATAGGCTGGTAATCATCAATAGGTTGCTCAGCAAGATAATCAGACAATACACTGCCCTTGATGGCTTTTTGAGATGTGTATTGAATGTCATATTCTGTGAGGATCATTTGCCATCTTGCAACCCGTCCGGTAAGCGCTGGCTTCTCAAAAATATACTTAACTGGGTCCATTTTTGAGATCAATAAGGTAGTGTGGGTCAACATATACTGTCTCAGTCGGCGAGCAGCCCACGCTAAAGCATAGCAAGTTTTCTCGAGCAGTGAATAACGTTGTTCACAGTCGGTAAACTTTTTGCTTAGGTAGTATATTGCATACTCTTTTCGACCAGACTCGTCATGCTGGCCCAGCACACACCCCATTGACTCTTCTAATACTGTCAAGTACATGATTAGAGGTCTTCCTTCAACTGGAGGCATAAGGATTGGAGGCTCTTGTAAGTATTCCTTGATCTTGTCAAAAGCCTTCTGGCAATCTTCGTTCCACCTGACCGTTTGTTCTTTTCTTAACAATTTGAACAAGGGTTTGCAGGTTGCTGTAAGGTGAGATATGAACCGTGAAATGTAGTTGAATCGTCCTAAGAACCCTCGAACTTCTTTTTCTGACTTTGGTGCAGGCATTTCTTGAATAACTTTGACTTTATAAGGGTCAACTTCAATCCCTTTCTCGCTTACAATAAATCCCAGCAGCTTACCAGATCGCACCCCGAATGTGCATTTGTTGGGGTTCAACTTCAGTTGGTACTTCCTCAGACGCGTGAATAGCTTCAGCAGATTTACCAGGTGATCTTCTTCAGTGAGGGACTTGGCAATCAAGTCATCCACATAACATTCTATTTCTTTATGGATCATATCGTGGAATAATGTTACCATAGCCCGTTGATACGTCGCACCAGCATTCTTCAGTCCAAATGGCATCACCTTGTAACAGAACGTGCCCCAAGGTGTGATGAAGGTTGTCTTCTCCATGTCTTCAGGGGACATTTTAATCTGATTGTATCCTAAAAATCCGTCCATGAAGGAGAATACCGAGAACTGAGCCGTGTTATCCACCAATACATCAATGTGAGGTAATGGGAAGTCATCTTTTGGGCTAGCTCTGTTCAGATCCCGGTAGTCAACACACATTCTCACTTTGCCGTCTTTCTTAGGCACAGGTACTATATTAGCAACCCACGGCGGGTAGCTAGTTACAGCAAGGAACCCGACGTCCCACTGCTTTTGTACCTCTTCTTTGATTTTCATTGCCATGTCAGGGCGAGTACGACGCAGTTTCTGTTTAACCGGCGGGCAATCTTCTCTTAAAGGCAGCTTGTGCATAACAATGTCGGTGTCCAACCCTGGCATATCTTGATAAGACCAAGCAAACACATCCACATATTCCCGAAGCAGGTCAATCAGTTGTCTCTTCACTGAGTCTTGTAAGCAGGCCCCGATTTTAACCTCTTTCACGTCTTCATTTGTACCAAGATTAATCGTTTCGACCTCCTCCTGATGAGGAGTGATAACCCTTTCCTCTTGTCTCAACAACCTGGCTAGCTCTTCAGGAAGCTCATACTCTTCTTCAACCCCTTCATCAGCTTGATTGATTGGATTGTCAAAGTCATACGAAGTCATAGCCGTGCTGTTGTCGGTGCGGTCTGGAAGACACTCTCTGCAAGGGTTCAGTTTGTTCATTTTAGTGATTGATTTTAATATTGTTTTAGAAAAGTGAAATAAAGTCGTCATTTTGAAAACATTTCCATTTATTTTTTGTACAAAAAGAAAAATTGGAAAAACAATGAGCGGAAAAGAAAAAAAGACTCATTTGCAAAAGATGTCTGATATTTCATTGATTAATCTTGTTGCACAAAATTACAGATGGCCCGATTACAAAATGAGTCTTGTCATCTTGGGCAAGATGCAAGACTTGATGCATGCTTAAAAATACAGGAAATAATAATTACTCTGCAGGAGTAACTCTTATAATTTCCTGGGAAGACCAGTTTGAGATACTGCTCCCCGGGATCTTTGGACGGATCCAACTCTCCAGGTTGCGGTCGCTTTCATCCTCGTCTTCCAAGTTGTTCACGGCATCGGGGGTGAGCATCCCCCCACTGACAAAATTGGGCTTCTTAACAGCCTCTGCTTGATCTTGTTGAGTTGGTTTGTAACCCAACCCAAATCTATCCTCCTTCTTCTCTACCGGTAGCAACTTTCCCCAGCCTTGGGCAGTCCCCTCTTCAACAACCTTCCGGGCTTGTTGATAAGATGTCATTGAGGTTCCAGGTACAGCGGATGCTTCATTTATGTTCAAGGCCTCAAACCCTTGACTCATAGTTTCGTGGATCTCCCCATCCATCTCAATGTATTTGTATGTAGCCAGATGGCTAATGAAAATATCTTCCTCTCCACAAATAGTAACGACTTGGCCCTCCCACTCGAATTTTAAATTCTGGTGAAGGGTAGACGTAACTGCGCCAGCGGCATGAATCCAAGGTCTACCCAACAAACAGCTGTAGGCCGGCTGAATGTCCATCACGTAGAAGGTCGTTTTGAAAGTTTGTGGGCCAATCGTTATAGGAAACTCAATTTCTCCCAGAACTGATCTCTTAGAACCGTCAAAGGCTCTCACTACCAAGTTGCTGGGACGTAATGCCAATCCTTCATACTCCAGCTTCACAAGGGCTTTTTTAGGTAAGACATTGAGGGATGACCCTGTGTCTACCAGTACATGGGAAAGAACTGCACCCTTACATTCCATGGTAATGTGCAAAGCCTTGTTGTGATTGCGACCTTCCGTAGTCAAATCAGTGTTGGTAAATCCTAGTCCATTACTAGCATTAACATTTCCAACCACAACCTCTAACTGATTGACGGTAATCTCCTCTGGCACATAAGCTGCGTGTAAGACTTTTAATAATGCGTTCCGGTGAGCCTCGGAGCACATTAGCAATGATAAAATGGAGATCTTGGAAGGTGTCTGGTGAAACTGGTCCACTATCTTGTAATCACTTTTCTTGATGATTCTCATGAATTCATCAACCTCTTGATCAAAAGGGGTCTTTAAAGCTTCTTTGGCAACTTGTTCTTCTTGCACCAGGCTCTTCCCTTTTGCTTTGGCAGCAGCTTCTGCTTCAGCAATGGGTCTTTGAATTTGCGGGGCAAAGAGACGTCCGTTTCGAGTGAAGCCTCCGCCTCCCCCCACATTGTCTATTTGTGGTGAAGAAGTTGATGATTCCAAAGTGATTTTCTGTCCTTCGCAGTATAGATCGGAGCCGTAATGCCAAGGGATGGCATTACTGCTTTCATAAGGTACTGGTCCAGGCACTGTGATAGTGACTGGACTGATAGCAGCTGCAGAAGGGACCATGATAGTATGTGGATCATAGTATATTGTAACTGGTGCTCTGATAGGAGTGGAATTTTGTGAGTTGTAAGCAGAATCATTTGCAGGATCATAATAAATTATAACCGCTGAGACATTTTCATTGTTTGCTGTTGATGTTGTAGGAGACACTATTGACTGGATGAGTGTTGCTGTTGTAGGGGATTCTGAATGAAGGGGTGCTGAAGTTGTAGAAGAGATGTTTGTTGATATTTGGTCCGTTGAAGTAACAGATGAAGCATTTGTTGATGAGATTGAAGAGTTGTTTGGAACAATTGTTGTTGCAGTTGTAGAAGGCTCGGGAATTGTTGTTAAGGAGATTGCCGGATTTGTAGGTATTGATGTTGTGATTTGAAGCAGGCCACTCTGGATGAGACCATTTATGCCATTTCTCAAGTTATCGCACCCATTTACTTAAATGTTGCAATAAGCACATCCTAGCTCACATCCGGGGAACATTTTACATTCAAGGAGTTGAGCTTTAATCTCTACCAAGGGTGTTCGGATCTGCCCCACACTGGTTATCAAGTAAGAGGGCCCATCTTCCTCAATAGCATTGATTATGGGTCC
This sequence comes from Lathyrus aphaca, assembly GCA_963966055.1. Taxonomy (NCBI): domain Eukaryota; kingdom Viridiplantae; phylum Streptophyta; class Magnoliopsida; order Fabales; family Fabaceae; genus Lathyrus; species Lathyrus aphaca. The sequence goes on from OZ014519.1 coordinate 434,086,317, forward strand.
TCCGTGGTTGGGCATAGGATTTTTACTGACATTTGGTGGAGGTGCAAAGTTTAGAGCTTTGGAATCCACTAGATCCTGTACTTTCATGTGCAAAGCTCTACACTTCTCTGTACTGTGGCCAAGTGCATTTGAATGAAAAGCACATCTGGCGCTGGCGTCATAATTTCTGGGTAGACTGGCAGGATCTGGAGGTGCCAATGTCCTTAGCTCAACCAGGTTGAGTTTCAGGAGTTGTGGCAATAATGCGACATAAGGCATAGGGATCAGATCAATCACCCTATTGGCCTGAGATGGTCTCTGTTGAAACGGTCTTTGCTGATTGTTGTTGCTGGTGTTGTTGTTGTTATAATTTCTCTGAGGTGGATACTGAGCTTGTTGCTGGTAGTGGGATTGTTGCTGTGGTTGGTATGCTGGTAGTGGATGAATTGGAGCGGGAATGGTGACAGCTTCCACAGACCTATGAACATATTGGGGTCTGCCCCTGCTGGTATGGATAGCATTAGTCTCGCCAGTTCTTCTTGGGCCCACAAAAGGCTTTCTTGGGTTACTGGACGAGCTTGCACCGTTGTCAGAAATTTTGCCCATCTTTAATAGGCTATCAATTCTTTCACCAGCTATAACTACATCCGCAAAGCTGGTGGAAGAAAAGGCAGCTAGCCTATCAATGTATGTTCCTTGGAGGGTGTTCATAAACATGTCGGCCATCTCCCTCTCCGACATGGGTGGCTGGACAGCAGCAGCAAGCTGTCTCCACCTATGGGCGTACTCCCGGAAGCTTTCTCTGGATGATTGTGACATTCCCATCAGGAGGGTCCTGTTGGGAGCCATATCCAAGTTATATTGGTATTGTCTAATGAAGGCCTCAGCCAAGTCCTTCCAACATCTGATGGTTGCTCTGGTCAAATGAGAGTACCATTCTCTTGAAGCTCCTGTTAAGCTATCTTCGAAATAAAACATCCATAGCTTTTCATCCATGGTGTATGCCTTCAGCCTCCCTAGAAAAGATTGCAAGTGGGTTCGCGGACAGGAGGTTCCGTTGTACTTCTCAAAACACGGAGGTTTAAACTTGTGGGGAATCCTGACCCCGTCCACTAAGCCCATGTCCATAACATTAAAACCCAAGGAGTTTTGAGACTCTAGGGACCTTAATTTCTCAGCAATTTCGTCTAGCCTTCTGTCATAGGCCTCATCCCCAGCATCCATCACTGTGAACTGATCTTCCTGGGGGTCTTCTTGGAGTACTCTGCCTGTAGTAGCATTCCCTTGTACATTAGCAGGGATATTGATCTCTGGATGAAGGTGAGGTCCAAATACAGGTGGGTTGATATGAGGCTGAACCCTCTCATTGTTGCTTGTCCCACCAGTCCCTAGATGGGGGTCTTCCTGAGTCTGCCTCTCTACTAAAGCCCTTAATCTCTCTTGGCTCTGAGCTAAGCCATTCATTACCTCCATAAATTGTGTCATCTGATTCCTCATTTCCAGTCTCTCATTGGCCATTTGAGCCCTGACCTCTGTAAGGTCCTGTTGTACCTGGTCCATCTGTATACCTGGAAGGTTGTTGCGGGTAGGATATCTGTGCGGACGGTTGAGTGGGAACACCCGTCGGCGAGCAATAGTTCCTGAACTGAACAGAGTTAGTAACAAACAAACAAAAACCTACAAAATAAAACAAAAGGTTAGTATGCAATGCAGTTATGCTTATTTGATTCCAAGGTATCCGGCTTGGCACTTGGTTTTGACCTTTCCAGACCCCTGAGGAAGATGCTTTTGATGTTGCTTGAAGAACTCAGATAAACAAACCAACACATATATTACAAAAAGTAAATGATACATAGTTTGTTTCTTTTTACAATACATGCCCTCTGAGGGGTCGAAATACAACACAAAAAAAGGAAAAGTACAATGAAGTGAAAGCAACAACAAGCAAAAGGTCAGACACCAAGACCAAACTCATCCTCCCGAACTTCCTTTAGAAGTGCTTCAGTTACCGGATCAGCTGGATGCTCTGTGAGGTTCCTGATGAGAAGATTCCTGGTGGAAATAGCAGCAGTTAGCTTTTTGTGTCGACTCTGGTCCTTTGACCTCTTCACACCAGCTCTAATCTTCAACTCTGAGATCTCTCTCTGGGCTGCTAGTAGGGTTTCCTGTTGCTCCTTTGCATTAGCCTCCAACTGCTCAATCTTGTCCTGAGTCCTTTTATCTTCCTGAGTACGAGCTTCGGTGATCCTGACCCACCTAGCTTGACTCTCTTTCAGATACAAATCAGTCCTGGCCTTTTGGAACTGAGCCTCCTTACAGGCATTCTTCAAAATCTGCTCTCCAGCCCTTGACTTCTTGATGTAATCCTCTGACTTCTCAATCCTGGCTAGATGCTCCACCTTTAGCTTTTCTAACCTTTCAATGTCCAAACGACCATCACTCCTCTCCCAGAGGGTCTTCTGTAGAGCCTGAGTCAGATTCTCATTCCTCTCTTTCAATTTCTCAAACTCTTCCAGGCTGACAGTGGCAGGAGGTGGTGTTGTGGAGGGTCCAGGTGTATCCTCAATGGTGAAGGGAATCCCAGAAATTTGAGCCCTGGCATGAGACCACTCATAGTACTGAGCTGAGGCCACATTGTTGCATCTCCCTAGAATAGCCATTCCCTTGGTCTGGACATTGTCCCAAGCCCAGGATGCTTGCCTGACAATGGCCAGATTAGGCTTAATCTCACAATAAAGGGTTTCAGCCAAATCTTGTGCTCTAGGAGTGTGGACCAATGCATAGCCCAATTGTCTTTTGAATAGCAGAGGGTTGTAGTTGATGCAACCCTTTACTCCTACTAGGGGTACATTGGGGAACTGCCCACAACTAGTAATGATGTCCCTGCCCTTGGTGCTCTGAGTGCACCACCTGATGTCAGCTGAGGTCAAAGCAATGAGTCTTCTAGCCCAATTCTTTGGCTGGTGAGGATTCGAGAATGCATCAGTCTTGGGCAAGTGTTTGAGCAGCCAGGTATGGAACAGGGGAGCACAACATCTCACCAATCTTCCTCTTTGCTTTTCATTCCTTTGGTGAACAGATTAGCAGAAATCTCCCAGTAAGGTGGGCATTGGGTTCCTCAGAATGAAAAGGTGAATGGCACTCTTGCTAACAAACCTAGGCTCATCTGCAAAAAGTATAACCCCATATATGCTGAGGGCTAACAAAGCACAGACTGCCTTCCACTCTCCCAAGGAGGCCTTCAGGATGGCCTGAGAAGTCAAGAAATCCAAGTGTAGACCAGAGATTCCAGCCTTCGTAGTCATGTTCTGTCCAATCAGAGAGGGTTCCAGATACAATGCTCTTGCCAACTCTTCATTACTAGGAAAAGCCATCTCGGGGTTGAAGGGGACTCCACCCCTGACAGGTACACCAACCAATGATGAATACTCCTCTAATAAAGGCCCCAACTGAAAATCCTGAAAGGTGAAGCACCTCAGAGGGGGGTCATAGAACTGCAGGCAAGTATGAATCAAGCTCCTATGGGAAGGGTCCAAATCCATAACCACATCAAGGATGCCTCCATAATGTTCTCTGAATAGTGGTATATGGTCTGGAGTAATCAGGGCCTGGATCTTCCTGATGCCAGCTAACTCAGGCTCAAAGAAATGGTAGGAGATATTGCTCTTCTTGGGTGCCATGTTGCTGAAGAAAAGCTGAGACAAATGCTGATGATGGAGAATAATACTGAAGATGGGCCACTGACAGGCAGATGCTGGTGATAACAGTAGCTGAAGCAGGTAGGTCTATGCAGATGAAGGGGTCAAAACCAAGCCAAAATATAGTATGGATACCCTGAAAAACAAATAAGCAAATGTTAAATGATGCAATGATGATGTATGCAAATGATATGCAAGGGTTTGTGATCAAGCTGGATCTGATTAACTGCCTTGATATAAGTCCATGTATGTTCAAGAAATCTAGATGGAGGTTCAAAAGTCCAGTAACCAAGGTGGGGGACTCAAATAAAGAGTCACATGTCCAGGGTTAAAAATCACAAGAACTGTCCCAAAGTGGAGTACTCTTAATCAAAACAAAGTAACAGGGTGTGCTGAGGTCAAGGGTACCTGCAAACCTGTAAACAGCCCAACCCCCTCACAGGTAGTGTTCTAAAACAAGGATCCTCAGACTTGGATCAGTTATGAGAAGTGTAAACACTTCTAACCCGGAGGTACAGTGTTTACAATAACCATAAAAGATCCTCCTCTAATTCTCCTCAGTTTCTGAAGGTCAATACTAAAGGTCATCCAGACTTAGCAGGCTTCCCAGATAGCCCTAGCACTACAGGAAATCTGTAGCACAGAGTTCTCAAGAAGAAACCCATATCTGAATCGTGTTTCATATTCCCGCACCAGACCGAAATGGAATGGGAAAGAACATGAACTACTCTAGCCTAGGTGTCACTCAGGTCCCAGGTATAGGACCTTAACTCTCAATAGAAACCCACCCACCAAAGCAACAAACCAGATCCAGCCAGAACAGTATGACAGTATGATGTATGTAAAGCTGTAAAGAAAGCAGTAAGCAACTGTACATAAAGCAAAAAACAAAATAAATAAACAAGCACAAATAGCACATAACACCCCAGTAAACACCAATCAAACAAGCGCTAGGAGGAACCCACAAAAAGAACCAGAAGCCCTGGTTACAGTATAAGGGTCCCCAGCAGAGTCGCCAAGCTGTCGCTCCCAAAAGATGAGACCGGGCTCAAAATGAGGTACATGCGCGAACGATCGGCGAAAGGAGATGCGAGAACACACAGGAGTGAACTCACAGGGAATGAAAAGAGTCGCCAGCTAGGCATTTTTATCCCGGAGGAAAGGCAATGCTGCATAGACCTAGAAAGATATGGATAAGACGGTTGCGAACCAGAGACTGAGAAAGGGGGTTGGTTACAACCTGAGAAGGTATTAGCACCCAGATTGTCCTCCGTACTCGACGGGATCCACGCTTAAAAGATTTGTGTTTTAAAGGGGTAGTGTCAGTGCTATATGTGTATAAAAGAGCTGGAAAAAGATGTACAAGTGTTAGTGTAAGAGAAAAGTGAAGTGTATAAGTGAAGTGTCAGTGTAGGAACAGGAATAAGATGCTCAAGATACTGAGGCTAAGAAAATAATACTGAAAGAGGGGGAATATACAGAGACTTTTGTTCGATAACTGTTAAGTTATGCCTACGTATCCTCTCGTGCAATGAGGAAGTCAGAACACCGTAGTTCGACCCAAAGAGACTGAAAATGAATTGACTGGTGAACTGCTTACTGGTCTATGCTCAAGTGTATGACCTGTCTGGCTCAGGTGCAAACTGTCTTGCATTAGACGGGAGAAGCAAGTTCTCGTTTGTGAGTGAATGAGATGAGAAAAGAATCCCGGAGGAGACGATTATTGTTTGTTTTTGAGTTTTCAGTCTTTTATTGCTTTTGAAAGTTTGTCATAAGTTAATGAGCTTAAGCCTAAACCAATGGGTTAGTAAACTCATCACATCCTCCCTCTGATTAGGGGTAATGAGAATACCTTAAGTGTGAAGTCAGCATCTCACACTTAATCACCTTTGATGTAGGATTAAGATCATTAACCTACTTGTTATTACTTAGATGTTTTTGGTGTTTTTGTTTAGTGTTGAGTAATGAGATTAAGCCATAATCAGGGATTAAACAGACCCATTACACCATCCTAATAGAAGGATAATAGATGAGAATGTTTAAGCTGAGGAAAGCTCCTCAACTTAATCCATGATTAGGGATTAACTTCATGACAAAAAAAAGCCTTTATTAAATGGATTTTAATTAATGATAAGATGATGAAGTGAGTTTTAGGGTTTGTAAGACAACTTGAGGCGGACTTGTCCATTAACACTAGGGTTAGTCCTTCTTAACCAATTCAGGAAGAATTAGAACCCTGATGCAAGGCCCAAGTTACAAGCTTGATGTCTTGAGGATTATTAAGTGGATTGATTAAAGGGTTTAAACACATTAAGGGTTTAACACTTAGGATTAAAGTTATACACTCCATCCTAATAGAAGGATGCAGGCATAAGCTTAATCACAAAGCCTTAAAGCCTTTATGGTTTAGTCCCTGATTATGAGGTGAGAAGAGAAGACTCAATGAGACACAAAGGTAAAAACTAAGTGGGGGGACTAATCAAAACCCTAATTATTGTCATGCTTGGTTGTTCCTAAGGTTTGTGAGGTTTACAAGAAAGATCTTCAGAGGAACCACCAGGAAGCAGATGAAAGGAGCAAAGAGAAGCAAAGTAACTTGCTTCATTTAAGAAGACAAGTCACTTGAAGAAAGAAAGTAAGAAGAGCAAGAATGAGAAAGCTCAATCTCAAACACAAAACAAAATGCAGCAAGGATGCATAAGAGAGATGAAAAGAAGTTGTGAGAAGTGAAGGCAAATTCACTTCTCAAAGTGACTTACCACCTGAAAAGTTAGTGAAAGGAATGCAATGCAATGCAAAATGAGGTGAAATGGCATGATGAAAACCAAAACCAGAAGCATATGTGTGATGATAATGATGTTATGAGATGATGCAAACATGAATCAAGGCATGAGGATGATCATATGAACATATGGATGCAAGAGAAGCATGCTTAGAACCATGATCATACATGAAAAGTTATGAAATGCAAATAACATACAACATGGAAAATGAAAGATGCAATGGTCAAACATGCTTCTAATATGTCTTAAGATGTCTAATGAATCAAATGGATGCACAAGATGCTATGGCAAGTCATGGTATGCAAACAAGTGCAAGATGGATGCAAAAGGAAACCCAAATTAGGGTTTATGATCAATGCACCAAACAAAAACCAAAACCATAAGCAAACATCAAGATAAAAAATTGAAAATGCATTCAAGGGAACCCTAAACCTATACAAACTCACTGCCCAAAGGAAAGGTTCTAACTCTTAACCTAATGAAAGTTATGAATTTCCTAATATTTCTAGGGTTTTAAGGTGCCTTGACAAGAAAAATGTCAAACAATTTGAAAATGCAAGATCAAATCATGCCCATTTAATCCTACAAACTACATGATATGCAAGACACAATGCAAAAAGAATCAAAGTCCAACTCTCAAAAACTAGGCAGAAATGAATTTTCAAAGATTGGATCAAAATAATGCCTTGAGAAAGAATTAATTCCATGGAAAATTGTCAAAATGCATTAAGATCAAAAAAGAAATTTGGTTTGAGGGTTGGACAATGTTTCTAAATGATTTTAAAGGTTTCATGAATTTTTTGGTGATTTTTAAATACCTAAAAGTATTTTTAATTAATTAATTCTCATTAATTAATTAAAAATAAACTTTTAAATGATTTAAAAATATTTTTTAATGCAAAAAATAAAAATAAAAATGATTTTGGTTTCTGAAAATTAATAAAAGCTTGTATAAAAATTTTCAGAATTTTTATAATTGTTTTGCTATTTTAAATTAAATGAAGAAAACAAATGAAATTAAATGAAATAAAAATGAAATAAAACCGAAAAATAGAAAAGTCAGCAAGATCAATGGCTGGAATTCAAACATACACGCGCGCGAATTGACTTGGCGCCATATCCAAGGGCTGACATTCAAAATCCCCTAATTATGATTAAACCCTAATTACATGCCCTAATTGTCATACCCCAAATTTGTCCTACATGTACTATTTTATTTTACTGTCTAACCATCATTTCAAAAAAAAATCCAAAAAATATGTATTATTTTATTTTTCTGTCTAACGAATATTCCAAAATCAAAAAATGCATTTATTTATTTTCAAAATTAAGAAATTTGAATTTTATTCTTTTTTAGTCTTTTATTTCTATCTTTATTATTTAGTTTGTATTTTTAGCAAAAATATATAATACAAAAAAAGTCTATTGTTATTATTATTAGAAATATTTCTTCGTAATTCCATTTTCCATCTAAAAAATATACATTCTTTATTTTCAAAAAAAAAGAAGTTAATTTCTCATATCGTAGATTTCACTTTTTGTTATTATCAAAAAAATATATAAAAAAAATCTCCTCTTTTCTTATTAGAAACTATTAGTTTTTAATTATTATTATTATTCTTTTTTTTTATTATTATTATTTTTCTTATTGTTATTATTTCATATTGTTATTTGTTATTAGTTTAGTTTCATTCTTGTTATTATTATCATTATCATAAAATTTAACCAAAAAAAATAGAGAAAGAAAAGAGAAAGGTTGGAAATTGCCAAGGATACGGAGTATATATTTGTTAGTGCAATTTAACTAACGGATGTATACCCGCCCCAGCGGATGGATTTGTGTTTGTGTTACTATAAGGACTGGGGTTTGATTCCTCCCCCCATCCTTTTTCAAAAAAAGGTTTATTATTTTCAGTTTTTTCTATTTTTATTATTAGCAGTCATTATTATTATTATTATTCTAATTCCATTATTATTCTAATTCTTTTCTTTTTTTTTTCTTTCCATTATCAGTATTATTATCATTACTTTTATTTTTATGTTACCACTTTTTATTAATATGTTATATTATTATTATTATTATTATTACATTTTCTTACCAATTTGTATTTTTATCATTACAAACAAACAACGTGTCTCTCTCTCTCTCTCTTTCATCCAACCATCACAATTTTCTGCCACATGATTTCACAGCACCACTTCTAACAAACTCTCAATTTCCAATTCCACTCACCAAATTAACAACTCATTATCCTTATCCAGCTTGCACATTCCTCCCCAAACTACCCTGCATTTTTTCTATATAATTAGATTTCATTCACCTCATTAAGGGGAACCTTATTAGAAGTCTGCAAAAAAAAATCATTTAATCCAAATTTCAAAACAACACAAAAAAAAAGAGAAAATTATTTCACAAAAAAAAACTACAATAAACACATGACTTCACCCTCTGTATCACTACTCATCCACTCTTTACCTTTATATTCATCACCTAAAATAGATCTTCACTTTTCTTAATAACCATTTTTATCCAAACAACACTCATCTTCATCAATTCTGCAAATACACCATAAACTAACCTCAAAATATTCCAAAAAAAAACGAAATCACCAACTCACAGTAAAACCCGCCGGAAACCACAATCTGTTCCTCTCACAACCGTCAGCCGCGCCGGAAACCACCGCCCAAACTCCACATCCAATCCGCTAAAAAATCACCGCCATGAAACATCAAGCGAAACAGATCTGAACGAAACCAAATCGTGAGCAACACCGCTAAATCGCACCGAAGCCGTGAGCCGTAAGCACCGTCGAAAAAACCGATTCACCGCCGAGAAACTGCCATTTCGGAGAGAGATCGTCATTGAGGGTGGGTTATATTTTTTTCCCCAAGGGAAACGCGTTATTTGCTGCAGTTTATATTTATTTTTGTTATGGTTGTTTCTTTTAAAGACTATTGTTTATTGTTTATTTTCTTTTAATTTTTATAATGGATCTAGGGATTGTGGGTATTATTGAAAAGATTTGAACCCATATAATTTAATACAGCATCCTAATGCACAACATTATCTGCCACCTAATTTCTTTTGTTAGTTTTTTTTATGTTATTAATTTCATTTTTATAATATTGGTATGGAGCTATTGGATTCGATCTGTTTATCATCAACACGCCAGATCCATGAATTGCACACCTTGTTTGCTTTTCTCTTTTACTTTGAGTATTTCATAGTTACTATGTTATTATTATTGTTGTTTTGTGTTATCTAGAAAATATCTAAAAAATTTAATTAATTAATTGCAAGCATTTGTTTTTTTACTCTGATTATATTGTGAGGGGCCAATGATATTAAAATTAAATTAAATTATTTCCAATACCTTTAATTGGAAATGTTAATTATTATGAGGCCTTTTATTTTTTATTCAATTTCGATTTCAATAAATTTAACTTAACTTTCATTTTATCATATTATTTTAATTACTTTAGTATCCTATTAAAATTCAATTTAATTTGATTATTCTTACACATTTATTTTGATTGTTACAATTTAATTTATCTCTTTTTCTATTATCATTATATAATTCAATTTCAACAAAATAAATTTAATTCAATTTTTATTTTATTATATTATTTCAATTATTTAGCACTTTATTAAATTCATTCAATTTATTTATATTATTTCATTCCGATTTATTTGTCGCAAATTAATTTTATTTCCTTTTTTTATCACTTCAATCGGTTCGCGAACCATGTAAGCCGAGCATCGTGCCTCGCCACCAAATATTTCTAAACGCAAATCATTCGAATATTTTTATAATTAAAATAACGGATAAACTGAATTCTGGAGTCTCGCATTCCTCGAATTCTTGAATGAACACTCCCGAGGCTCGCCCCGTGGGACGTCGTTCATTCGACTTTCCGTAATTAAAATTTTTTTAATCCACATATTAACTAATGAAAGAATTGAATTCTGGAGTCTCGCATTCCTCGAATTCTCGAATAAATTCTCCTGAGGCCCGCCCCTCAGGACGCAGTTTATTTACCCTTTCATTCTTAAAAACATCAATCGAATCAAACGTTTTTTAAGCGAACTTTATTTAAATCCTTTCTATCTCAAACAAGCTAGCGCTTCAGCCTCCTATCGCGAGCAGACAAGCCAACGCTTAACAGTAGAATGCGATTTAAATAACTGTTCATTAAAACAAACCGATCAACCTTAGTACCACGAACTACGAAGCTCTGACTTTCCCATTGCACAAGGGAATACGTAGGCACACGGATCTTACTCCATGCCGAGCACCCTAGGAACAAAATAACCCATTTCTCCTATTAACCTTATATTAGAATCTTTCGCATTTATTTTATTATTCGAAGAAAACAGAAAGCATAAGTCAGCATTAGATCGCAAGTTAAACTAAGAGGTTCCCGTTGAGTACAACGGTCGTAAGGGGTGCTAATACCTTCCCCTTACGGAATCGACTCCCGAACCTAAAATCTGGTTTCAAAGACCTTGTTCTATCCATTTTAAAAAAAAAGGGTTTCTCGATATTTTCCCTTTCCTTAATTGGAATAAAATAAGTTCGGTGGCGACTCTGTTGTTTTAATTTTTATCCGCGGTATATTTTTATCGCGAGGTCGTATTTTTCGAGGTGCGACAGATGGCGACTCTGCTGGGGAGAGTCAGAGAGTCAAGCCTAACTTAGTTTACTTTGCGATCAATATTTACTTTGCTTATCTGTTTTCTTCACGCTTTTTTTATTTATGCTTGTTTATTTTCTCTCTTTATTATGATCATTATGATGCCTGCTTGTTGGATCCTGGGTTTGCACCTGAGTTTTCGAAAAAGAAGCGGGAACACCTAGTTTAGAATTGGAAGTTATTAGTGTTAGTCTCCAAGGACTCGCTCCTTGCAAGCCTAGCATGAAAGCTCCCCCTAGAGAGTAGACTTATTCGTAGATCTCGTCATAACACAGCTAGCCTGTCGCATGATTTGATTCATGAAAGGGTTGTGACTCTGGGACCACTTTTAGAACCAGTTTCAATGTTGGCAGTTGCGTAGTGTTAGTCTTTGAGGACCCGCTCCTCATACGGCTAACATGAGAACTCCACTCAAGGTAGATCTTATCGTTATTATCGTCATAATACAGCTAGCCTGTGGCAGGACGTTAGTACGATTAGCATCCGTAACCTTGAGTATCTTATCCATAACCGTAGAAACTATCCTGTGAGTGGTTATATGGGTAAAGAACTTAGAACAATCCTATAAGATTCTACTTGTTAAGGTTACTTTTATCAAGAGATACCGGTTATTTACTCGTTACTGTGGTTCACCTCAGAGCAGATTATACTCATGATCCTGGATCTTACATTGCATCCATGCGCATGTTCATTTCATTTGCATTATTTGTTCATCTTGCATTTCATTCCAAAGCCATAAACTCATTGCATGTTCCTTCATCTTCAGTAAATCAAGCTGGTTTCCCGACGCTCGTATCGTGCTAGACGCCCGTATCTAACTCGAGCCAACACTAGAAGACTGATGGACGTGATTCAAGAAGAGCAAGCTGCTATGAGGGAAGAGATTGACTCGGTCAAGAGCAAGATTGACCAGATTTATGAGACTTTGCAATCTTTGGCAAGAATGGAAGAACGTCGCGAAGCTGCTGCCACAATGAACAATGTTCAAGTGCAAGGATCTACCTCACGAGCAATGCCTTCAATTCAAGTTCCAAATCCTTTGGTCTACGGTTTGCCTCCAGGCTTCACTCCTGCTGTTGAAGAGGTCACTTCCCAACCAATACCTGCTTCTGGTGTCACTGTTGGTGCAATTCCTCAAGCTCAACCTATTCCAATTCAAGTCCAGTTTCCTCAAACTGAAGAGAATCATCAAGTTGAGTATGAGATGCATACTGCTGTTCCAATCACCAATTCTCATGTTGTTCAAGAATCTGAAGCTATGAAGATGTGTCGCGAGTTAGCTGAAAAACTCCGAATTATGGAAGGACACAACTCAACCTCTCTGAGTGCTTCAGACATGTGCTTAGTTCTAGATGTTGTGATCCCTGCTAAGTTCAAACTGCCAGAATTCGAGAAATACAAAGGCCTCAGCTGCCCTGAGCTCCATTTGAGGATGTACTGCAGAAAAATGGCCGCTCATGCCAAAGACGATAAGCTCATGATCCATTGCTTCCAAGACAGTCTGTCTGGAGCGTCTCTAGAATGGTACATGCAACTTGAACGCAACAATGTTCGTACTTGGCTCGATCTATCTGATGCATTCAAAAAGCAATACAAGTACAACACTGACCTTGCTCCTAACCGTACTCAACTCCAGAGTATGTCTCAAAAGGAGAGCGAATCCTTTAAGGAGTACGCCCAATGCTGGAGGGAGTTAGCTTCCAGAGTGCATCCACCTTTGGTTGACCGTGAATTGATCGATATCTTCATGGGTACCCTACAAGGGCAATACTACGAGAAGCTGATCGGCAGTGTATCTTCTGGATTTTCAGACATGGTGATGGTCGGAGAAAGAATTGAAGAAGGCTTGAAAAGTGGAAAGATTCAAGGAGGTTCCAGCAGCCAAAACAATGCCAAGAAACCTTTCAACGGATACAAGAAGGGTGATACAAATGCTATTTCTGCTGCAAGTGGGAATTTTCAACAGAGTGCACCTGCACCAGTTCCCTACTATCAGTACCCCTATGTTGCTGCTGCACAATATGCTCCTATGCCATATCAGCCAGTTCCTCCAATGCCTTATCAGCAAGCCTTTCAAGCTTTATTTCCGCCTCAGACGGCTCATCAACCACGTCCAATGGTTGCGGCTACGCAATATGCACCTGGACCATACCAGCAACCGGCTTATCCACCACGGCCTGGTCAACAGCAACAACGCACTCCTCAACAGCGTCCACCATATCAACCAAGAGGATATGATAGGCATATTGATCCCCTGCCTATGTCATACACCGAAATCTTTAAACAGCTAACGGCAAAAGGACCTCTCACTTTGAGAGATATGCCACCTCAGACTGGCAATGCCCGAAACTATGATGCCAATGCTCGCTGTGAGTATCACAAAGGCGCTCCAGGCCACACCATCGAGAACTGTCATGCCTTCAAACATTTGATTCAGGACATGATCAACTCTAAGGACCTCACTCTCACTCCGAGAAATGCAAATGTCCAGAATGATCCAATGCCTCCGCACGGTGCCAACAAGTGAAGACATGTGAAGGGGTTGTTGAAGACCAAGCTGAGTAGTCTCCAACTTTGAAGCATTCAATCAAGAGAAGTTCATTCCTCAAATCAAGGCAGCCAGTGCCATTTATTTCTGCATTCCTGTTGCTTTGTAATGTTTGTTTAAGTACTATTTGCTCTGAACATTGTTATCGTTTGTACTTGGTTGTGTTAATGTTATGTTTATGCATGTTTTGAATCAATCTATTTGCATTCGCTCATCATTTATCACAAAATCACAAAATCACAAAAAATATTTCCTCACTTCACTTTAGCAAATATTTGAGGGAGGATGATGAAAACGAAATACCCATAACTGTTGCAGTATGATTGCAGATAAAACCTCGTCAATGATGTACAGGCATTTCTTTCAAATCCCCAAACACTGGAGATACAAGGAGTTAATCCCTAGTCAACCACTTCGAGCCTAGAAGTAGGAGTTTCTTTCGGATACAACCCTTACATTTAACCCGGGGCAGGGTAGTTGTTCAGTTAACATGACTACACTTCAAATCACAAGATGAGACATCCCGTCAGAGGACCATCAACAAATGACATGGCAGTCACAACATTCAAACAAAAAGAAAAGGAAAAAAAGAAAAACCACTAAGTTGAGCACCCGAAGGGAGACTTAGTCGAAAATGAATCAAAAAGAGGAGTCCAAATCCTCAGCAAGAAAAAAAACAAATATCAGTGACCACCAAATCAAGAATCAAAGGGTCACCAGCAAAATAAGATGACTGCCATCTTCAAGCAAACTTTGAAGCTTCATCTTCACTCTTGCAAAGTCGAAAACAAAACAAATGTAGAGTTAACTGGACATAGGACTGGAGAACATTACGAAGAAGGGTGGGTACAAATCAAATTTTGAGCCTTATACCTTTGTTTCTCAAAACCATTAACCAGACCACATTACAACCCTCAAAAGTCCTAATTGAGGCGCGGTTTATTCTGAAAGCATGCTACCAACAAGGTTGCGTAAATTGACTCCCATATATTTGCTAATCTTCAATCTCGATTGCACATTATTCTTTATGCATCTTTTACGCACTTTCTAAATCAGCACCTCGTGTGGACTAACAGTCCATTCGTCACATTATCACAATCATTCAAATAAATTGACTTTTTCAAAACTTACATGAACGTTGCATTAACACTACCATTTGTGTATGAACAATTTAATCGCAAATCAGTGCTTGACATCAGTGCAATCCCAACAAGGAGCAATCAAAAGAGGAATTTAAATCAATACTTCTTCAAAATCAGCTCAATCAGGAACAAAAGTACTCTCAGCAGTCCAATCAGGGGCAATTTTATTTCAATGGCCCAATCAGGGGCAAAATCATCTTCAGCAGCCCAATCAGGGGCAAATTATCTTCAAAGGCTCAATCAGGGGTAGAAATCTACCTAATCCAAACACTGGGGCAGATTGTGCCATGGCCATTGTCAAAGCTTCCCCATCAGATTTATTTCAAATACCCTACAAGCTGGGGCAACCAAACAAGGAGCAAATCTTCCTATCTATTTTTCCCAACTGAACAAGCAAACCTTGCTAGACGTTGGCAATCATTCAAAGCGAAATCAGTCTTCATGTGTCAATTAAATCACTTCGCTCATCAGCAGATAACCAAACTCGGAGCTTTCAGATCCATCTTTGGACCATACATCGTCGAAGATCGAGTGTCGGGGAATCAAACCCTCCACCCACCCAAAGTCCAATCATTATTGGCAACTACCAGACCAAAAGTCCACCAAGCTGACACCTTTCAATCGCTCATATGTATCATTATTCATCATCAACGCCATAAGCATCCTTTACATCAATCATTTACAGCATATGCATTATTTGCATGCCTAGACAAATCAACCTTTTATTTTCCCCAACTTTTTCAACTTATATCTCAGTGCATAAACATTTGCATCGTATTTCAATCTTTATGGAATACCATACCAATAAAGCATACATGTATAGTTCAGGATCCAGGATCAACACAAGTTTCCAGTCCTTTCCCCAGCGGAAGTCAGGATCGTATCAATCGAAGATTCCAGGCATCTCCTCGGCGGATTCAATGGCCGTATTTAAAATTCATTTCGCCTTATCATCCTCTGTTGATAAGTGAGTTGATTTTCAGTTATTCGCCTTATCATTCTCTGTTGATAAGTGAATTTATTTTTCAGTTATTCGCCTTATCATCCTCTGTTGATAAGTGAATTTATTTTCAGTTATTCGCCTTATCATCCTCTGGTGATAAGTGATTTTATTTTCTGTCTTTCGCCTATCATCCTCTGTTGATAGTGATCCTTTATTTTTCTGTCTTTCGCCTATCATCCTCTGTTGATAGTGATTCTTTATTTTCTGTCTTTCGCCTATCATCCTCTGTTGATAGTGATCTTTTATTTTCGGTCATTCTCCTTATCATCCTCTGTTGATAAGTAAGATTATTTTCAGTTATTCGCCTTATCATCCTCTGTTGATAAGTGAGTTTATTTTCAATTATTCACCTTATCATCCTCTGTTGATAAGTGAGTTTATTTTCAGTTATTCGCCTTATCATCCTCTGGTGATAAGTGATTTTATTTTCAGTTTGTTGCCTTATCATCCTCTGGTGATAAGTGATTTTATTTTCAGTTTGTTGCCTTATCATCCTCTGGTGATAAGTGATTTTATTTCCAGTCAGTTGCCTTATCATCCTCTGGTGATAAGTGATTTTTATTTTCAGTTATTCGCCTTATCATCCTCTGGTGATAAGTGATTTTTATTTTTCTGTCGTTCGCCTATCATCCTCTGTTGATAGTGATCCTTTATTTTTTCTGTCTTTCGCCTATCATCCTCTGTTGATATTGATCCTTTATTTTTCTGTCTTTCGCCTTATCATCCTCTGGTGATAAGTGATTTATTTTGTCAATTGTTTCTTGCTGTGTCACTCATCATTTCCAGTTTATCTCGTTTGCTATTTTCACAAATTCCTTTCTTTGTCGGACAAATTTGAAGTCTGTTAATATCTAATTATCTTATACCTTGAAAGATGGAACGCAAGCCAGCTCCTCTTACTCGGTCTAAGTCAATTAGATAGGGGCAACTGTCATACCCCAAATTTGTCCTACATGTACTATTTTATTTTACTGTCTAACCATCATTTCAAAAAAAAATCCAAAAAATATGTATTATTTTATTTTTCTGTCTAACGAATATTCCAAAATAAAAAAATGCATTTATTTATTTTCAAAATTAAGAAATTTGAATTTTATTCTTTTTTAGTCTTTTATTTCTATCTTTATTATTTAGTTTGTATTTTTAGCAAAAATATATAATACAAAAAAAGTCTATTGTTATTATTATTAGAAATATTTCTTCGTAATTCCATTTTCCATCTAAAAAATACACATTCTTTATTTTAAAAAAAAAAGAAGTTAATTTCTCACATAGTAGATTTCACCTTTTGTTATTATCAAAAAAATATATAAAAAAAATCTCCTCTTTTCTTATTAGAAACTATTAGTTTTTAATTATTATTATTATTATTCTTTTTTATTATTATTATTATTTTTCTTATTGTTATTATTTCATATTGTTATTTGTTATTAATTTAGTTTCATTCTTGTTATTATTATCATTATCATAAAATTTATCCAAAAAAAATAGAGAAAGAAAAGAGAAAGGTTGGAAATTGCCAAGGATACGGAGTATATATTTGTTAGTGCAATTTAACTAACGGATGTATACCCGCCCCAGCGGATGGATTTGTGTTTGTGTTACTATAAGGACTGGGGTTCGATTCCTCCCCCCATCCTTTTTCAAAAAAAGGTTTATTATTTTCAGTTTTTTCTATTTTTATTATTAGCAGTCATTATTATTATTATTATTATTATTATTCTAATTCCATTATTATTCTAATTCTTTTCTTTTTTTTTTCTTTCCATTATCAGTATTATTATCATTACTTTTATTTTTATGTTACCACTTTTTATTAATATGTTATATTATTATTATTATTTTTATTATTACATTTTCTTACCAATTTGTATTTTTATCATTACAAACAAACAACCTCTCTCTCTCTCTCTCTCTCTCTCTCTCTCTCTCTCTCTCTCTTTCATCCAACCATCACAATTTTCTGCCACATGATTTCACAGCACCACTTCTAACAAACTCTCAATTTCCAATTCCACTCACCAAATTAACAACTCATTATCCTTATCCAGCTTGCACATTCCTCCCCAAACTACCCTGCATTTTTTCTATATAATTAGATTTCATTCACCTCATTAAGGGGAACCTTATTAGAAGTCTGCAAAAAAAAAATCATTTAATCCAAATTTCAAAACAACACAAAAAAAAAGAGAAAATTATTTCACAAAAAAAACTACAATAAACACATGACTTCACCCTCTGTATCACTACTCATCCACTCTTTACCTTTATATTCATCACCTAAAATAGATCTTCACTTTTCTTAATAACCATTTTTATCCAAACAACACTCATCTTCATCAATTCTGCAAATACACCATAAACTAACCTCAAAATATTCCAAAAAAAAACGAAATCACCAACTCACAGTAAAACCCGCCGGAAACCACAATCTGTTCCTCTCACAACCGTCAGCCGCGCCGGAAACCACCGCCCAAACTCCACATCCAATCCGCTAAAAAATCACCGCCATGAAACATCAAGCGAAACAGATCTGAACGAAACCAAATCGTGAGCAACACCGCTAAATCGCACCGAAGCCGTGAGCCGTAAGCACCGTCGAAAAAACCGATTCACCGCCGAGAAACTGCCATTTCGGAGAGAGATCGTCATTGAGGGTGGGTTATATTTTTTTTCCCAAGGGAAACGCGTTATTTGCTGCAGTTTATATTTATTTTTGTTATGGTTGTTTCTTTTAAAGACTATTGTTTATTGTTTATTTTCTTTTAATTTTTATAATGGATCTAGGGATTGTGGGTATTATTGAAAAGATTTGAACCCATATAATTTAATACAGCATCCTAATGCACAACATTATCTGCCACCTAATTTCTTTTGTTAGTTTTTTTTTATGTTATTAATTTCATTTTTATAATATTGGTATGGAGCTATTGGATTCGATCTGTTTATCATCAACACGCCAGATCCATGAATTGCACACCTTGTTTGCTTTTCTCTTTTACTTTGAGTATTTCATAGTTACTATGTTATTATTATTGTTGTTTTGTGTTATCTAGAAAATATCTAAAAAATTTAATTAATTAATTGCAAGCATTTGTTTTTTTACTCTGATTATATTGTGAGGGGCCAATGATATTAAAATTAAATTAAATTATTTCCAATACCTTTAATTGGAAAAGTTAATTATTATGAGGCCTTTTATTTTTTATTCAATTTCGATTTCAATAAATTTAACTTAACTTTCATTTTATCATATTATTTTAATTACTTTAGTATCCTATTAAAATTCAATTTAATTTGATTATTCTTACACATTTATTTTGATTGTTACAATTTAATTTATCTCTTTTTCTATTATCATTATATAATTCAATTTCAACAAAATAAATTTAATTCAATTTTTATTTTATTATATTATTTCAATTGTTTAGCACTTTATTAAATTCATTCAATTTATTTATATTATTTCATTCCGATTTATTTGTCGCAAATTAATTTTATTTCCTTTTTTTTATCACTTCAATCGGTTCGCGAACCATGTAAGCCGAGCATCGTGCCTCGCCACCAAATATTTCTAAACGCAAATCATTCGAATATTTTTATAATTAAAATAACGGATAAACTGAATTCTGGAGTCTCGCATTCCTCGAATTCTTGAATGAACACTCCCGAGGCTCGCCCCGCAGGACGTCGTTCATTCGACTTTCCGTAATTAAAATTTTTTTAATCCACATATTAACTAATGAAAGAATTGAATTCTGGAGTCTCGCATTCCTCGAATTCTCGAATAAATTCTCCTGAGGCCTGCCCCTCAGGACGCAGTTTATTTACCCTTTCATTCTTAAAAACATCAATCGAATCAAACGTTTTTTAAGCGAACTTTATTTAAATCCTTTCTATCTCAAACAAGCTAGCGCTTCAGCCTCCTATCGCGAGCAGACAAGCCAACGCTTAACAGTAGAATGCGATTTAAATAACTGTTCATTAAAACAAACCGATCAACCTTAGTACCACGAACTACGAAGCTCTGACTTTCCCATTGCACAAGGGAATACGTAGGCACACGGATCTTACTCCTTGCCGAGCACCCTAGGAACAAAATAACCCATTTCTCCTATTAACCTTATATTAGAATCTTTCGCATTTATTTTATTATTCGAAGAAAACAGAAAGCATAAGTCAGCATTAGATCGCAAGTTAAACTAAGAGGTTCCCGTTGAGTACAACGGTCGTAAGGGGTGCTAATACCTTCCCCTTACGGAATCGACTCCCGAACCTAAAATCTGGTTTCAAAGACCTTGTTCTATCCATTTTAAAAAAAAAAGGGTTTCTCGATATTTTCCCTTTCCTTAATTGGAATAAAATAAGTTCGGTGGCGACTCTGTTGTTTTAATTTTTATCCGCGGTATATTTTTATCGCGAGGTCGTATTTTTCGAGGTGCGACACTAATGACTTTCAGGCGACCGGAACACTGTTCCGGTCGTCTTCTCCGGCCAGCCCAAAACTCTAACTCTCTCTACACGCAATGAAAATGAAATCTAACTGCCCAGAACTCAACCCCATTCAACACTGAATTAAAACCCCCTAACAAACATCATTTTTCATTCATCAATCAGCCAAATCGAAGCAAAACTCATTTAGGGCAAAAAGTTTCAGACAGTTCATACATCCTGGTTTCTCAACCATTTTCAAAAATAATCACATCCCCATGATCAGGGGAGTGCATAGAAGCATTTAAGAACTTAAAATGGAGTTTCTGGAAAAAAAGTTTGAGATGGCTACCTGAACTGAAGCTTTGGTTTCTGGCACTTTCTGGCTGGTTTCTTGCTTGCAATCAACTCTACTGGACCCCCTGAGAAGCTTTCAATGCATGTTTGAAGTTTATAATGGATGGTTTGAGAGATGGCAAAAGTTCTGTTCAAGGTGGGATGGAAATCGTGTTTGTGTTTCAGGGAGTTTTAGGCTATGGTGATGGGTGCTTTGTGATCAGGAAAGTGTGTTGAGTATGTTTGTGAAGTTGGTTTGTATGTTTGTAGCTTGTACTGAGTGTTTCGAAGGCTCTTGCAAATGGGAGAGATTTTGATAACTATGGCTATGGGCAAGATCAGAATGTGTTGTTATGTGCTTTGGATTGCTTTTTGTTTGCATAAACTATTGTGATAGGTCAGATGAGTTGATGTGTGCTTTAGTGATTGGTATGGCTCAAGTTGCCAAAATGTCAAAGTTTGTGTAAGAGAGGCATGGGCTACTTGCTAGCCAAGGACAGATGGGGTGTCCTGCGCAGCAAGATGTGTGGAGAGCCCTTGGATTGTTTGTGGAGTCAGCAAGCAAGTGGATTCACACTTGAGTGAGTTTTTGCAACTTGCCTCACTTTTGCTTCCTTTGAGAAATCTTGCTCCATAAGCTATGAAAGTGAGTGATCTCTTGGTGCAATCTGACTTTTAGGTCTTGGTACATGCTTGTATGAAGGTTAGAAGTGTATTTGATAACTCAATTTGCCTTGGCAAGTGAATTTGCAACTTTGCCTCTTTGGTAGAAAACTTCAAATTTTGTGATTTTTGCCAACTTTGACAAGCCATAACTTTTGATCCAAAATGAATTAGGTCAAGTTCTTGTATTTTTTGAAAAGGGAATGATCCATTCTATAACTTTCATGACCAAAGTTTTTTCATTTGAAGCATTTTTGAATCAAAAAGCAAGGGTTGAAAAAGTTTCCCAAAATGGCAATTTCATTAAAAGTCAAACTTTCCCAAAAAGTCAACTTTGCAAAAGACTTGAAATTCTTCAATTTTGTGAACTTCCAACTTCTTCTATGATCAAATAAAGATCATATACAATCAAAATGATGATGAACACCCTTTGGTTGGGTCATTGGGGGGCCTCAGATGCCCTTGTTTTGCACTGACTTGCTCAAGAAGTCAACTCTTGATCAGATGCCTTCCCCATGGAATTTCTTCATGAAAATTGATATGCATGATCCTCATGTCATATAGATACCAATAGAAACAAGAATGACCAAAAAAATTGGAGTTATGGCCTTTGAAACCAAAACCCTAATTTTAGGTCATCTGTGCAGTTAAACCTGGCTCTGCTTCCATGCCTTTCTCAGTTCTTGTGATTCTTTGATTTTCTTGATCTTTAGAGGATATGATATGATGTTTGAACATACATGGACCCCTTTGAAGTGATTGAAGACCTTTGGAGTGGCTCAAATGGCTCAGGGATGGCTCAGATCACAAAACCTAGGTGCAGATGACTTTGAACCAATGAAATGAATCAAAAATGTGATATGAGATGCTATGATTGAGATTATGCATATGAGGAGATCACAAGCCATGGTGTGAATGGGTGAGGGCAAATTTGGGGTGTTTACATACACAAGCTGATACGGTGTTGCCCCAGTGGATGTCTTGATTGACGTGCGGTACCCATGCAAGGCAAACGGTAGCATCTCATGCCAGTCTTTGTACGTGACCACCATCTTCTGTACAATCTTCTTGATATTCTTGTTAGCTGCCTCTACATCGCCATTCATCTTTGGCCTGTAAGGAGAAGAATTATGGTGTTGGATCTTGAAGTCCCGACACAGTTCTTCCATCATTTTGTTGTTCAAATTGGAACCATTATCAGTAATGATTCGCTCGGGAACTCCATACCGACAGATGATGTCTCTTTTCAGAAATCGGGCTACCACTTGCCTTGTAACATTTGCATAGGAAGCTGCTTCAACCCACTTGGTAAAGTAGTCAATAGCAACCAGGATGAATCTGTGGCCATTTGAAGCAGTCGGTTCAATCTTGCCGATCATATCAATGCCCCACATGGCGAAGGGCCAGGGTGAAGACATCACATTCAAAGGATTTGGAGGCACATGCACCTTATCTGCGTAAATATGGCATTTATGACACTTTCTGGCATAGGCACAACAGTCTGCATCCATGGTGATCCAGTAATAGCCTGACCTTAGCAACTTCTTTGCCATTGCACGCCCTCCTACATGGGTACCAAAGGATCCTTCGTGCACCTCGTGCATCAACAAGTCTGCTTCTGTTCTATCAACGCATTTGAGGAGTACCATATCAAAGTTTCTCTTATACAGGGAACCATCAGTATTCAGGAAGAAACTACCAGCAAGCCTTCTTAATGTCTTCTTATCATTGGAAGATGCCCCAGGTGGGTATGTCTGATCCTCCAAGAAGCACTTAATGTCATGGAACCAAGGCTTGGTATCTTTAACAATATCTGCTGCAAATACATACGCTGGTCTGTCAAGTCTGGACACTGAAATCCGAGGTACAAAGTTGGCAGCTTGAACTTTGATCATGGATGAAATGGTGGCAAGAGCATCTGCAAACTGATTCTCGTCCCGAGGGATATACTCAAGCTTGACTGTTGTAAAGAAAGTTAATAACCTCCTTGTATAATCCCTGTAAGGTATCAGATGATCCTGATGTGTGTACCATTTGTCATTGGTTTGATTGATTACCAGAGCTGAATCCCCGAACACAGTCAAAGTCTTGATCCTGAGGTCAATGGCTTCCTCAAGACCTATAATGCAAGCTTCGTATTCAGCTTCTTTGTTAGTGCAGTTAAAGGTGAGCTTTGCTGAGAAAGGCATGTGAACCCCTTTAGGTGTAATGAGTACTGCACCAACACCACGACCATTCATATTAACAGCCCCATCAAACATCATAGTCCATTCTTCTTCCGGGTCAGGCCCTTCAGTGTGAACAAGCTCTTCATGATCTTTTGCTTTAATGAACATGATTTCTTCATCAGGGAAGTCAAATCTCATAGGCTGGTAATCATCGATGGGTTGCTCGGCAAGATAATCAGACAGTACACTGCCCTTGATGGCTTTCTGAGATGTGTACTGAATGTCATATTCTGTGAGGATCATTTGCCATCTTGCAACCCGTCCGGTAAGTGCTGGCTTCTCAAAAATGTACTTAACTGGATCCATCTTTGAGATCAATAGAGTATTGTGAGTCAACATATACTGCCTTAGTCGACGAGCAGCACACGCTAAAGCACAGCAAGTTTTCTCGAGCAGTGAATAACGTTGTTCACAGTCGGTAAACTTTTTGCTTAGGTAGTAAATTGCATACTCTTTTCGACTAGACTCGTCATGCTGGCCCAGCACACACCCCATTGACTCTTCTAATACTGTCAAGTACATTATTAGAGGTCTTCCTTCAACTGGAGGCATAAGGATTGGAGGCTCTTGTAAGTAATCCTTGATCTTGTCAAAAGCCTTTTGGCAGTCTTCGTTCCACCTGACCGTTTGTTCTTTTCTTAACATCTTGAACAGAGGTTCACAGGTTGCTGTAAGGTGAGATATGAACCGTGAAATGTAGTTCAATCGACCTAAGAACCCTCGAACTTCTTTTTCTGACTTCGGTGCAGGCATTTCTTGAATGGCTTTGACTTTATCAGGGTCAACTTCAATCCCTTTCTCACTCACAATAAATCCCAGCAGCTTACCGGATCTCACCCCGAACGTGCACTTGTTGGGGTTCAACTTCAGTTGGTACTTCCTCAGACGCTTGAATAGCTTCAGCAGATTTACCAGGTGGTCTTCTTCGGTGAGGGACTTGGCAATCATGTCATCCACATAACATTCGATTTCTTTATGGATCATATCGTGGAATAATGTTACCATAGCCCGTTGATACGTTGCACCGGCATTCTTCAGTCCGAATGGCATCACCTTGTAACAGAACGTGCCCCAGGGTGTGATGAAAGTTGTCTTCTCCATGTCTTCAGGTGACATTTTGATCTGATTGTATCCTGAAAATCCGTCCATGAAGGAAAACACCGAAAACTGAGCCGTATTATCCACCAATACATCAATGTGAGGTAAAGGGAAGTCATCTTTCGGGCTGGCTCTGTTCAGATCCCGGTAATCAACACACATTCTTACTTTGCCGTCTTTCTTAGGCACAGGAACTATATTAGCAACCCACGGTGGATAGCTAGTCACAGCAAGGAACCCGGCGTCCCACTGCTTTTGTACCTCTTCTTTGATCTTCATTGCCATGTCTGGGCGAGTACGGCACAGTTTCTGTTTAACCGGCGGGCAATCTTCTCTTAAAGGCAGCTTGTGCATAACAATGTCGGTGTCCAACCTTGGCATATCCTGATAAGACCAAGCAAACACATCCACATATTCCCGAAGCAGGTCAATCAGTTGTCTCTTCACTGAGTCTTGTAAGCAGGCCCCGATTTTAACTTCTTTCACATCTTCATCTGTACCAAGATTAATCATTTCGACCTCCTCCTGATGAGGAGTGATAATCTCCTCCTCTTGCCTTAACAACCTGGCTAGCTCTTCAGGAAGCTCATAATCTTCTTCAACCCCTTCATAAGCTTGATTGATTGGATTGTCAAAGTCATACGAAGTCATAGCTGTGCTGTTGTCGGTGCAGTCTGAAAGGCACTCTTTGCAAGGGTTTAGATTGTTTATTTTAGTGATTGATTTTAATCTTGTTTAGAAAGAGTGAAATGAAGTTATCATTTTGAAAACATTGCCATTTTATTTTTGTACAAAAAGAAAAAATGAAAAACAGTGAGCGGAAAAGGAAAAAGACTCATTTGCAAAAGATGTCCGATATTCATTGATTGATCTATTTGCACAAAATTATAGATGGCCCGATTACAAAATGAGTCTTGTCATCTTGGGCAAGATGCAAGACTTGATGCATGCTTAAAAATACAGGAAATAATAATTACTCTGCAGGAGTAACCCTTATAATTTCCTGGGAAGACCAGTTAAGGACTTGGCTCCCCGGGATCCTTGGATGTATCCAGCTCTCCAGGTTGCGGTCGCTTTCATCCTCGTCTTCCAAGTTGTTCACTGCATCCGGGGTGAGCATCCCCCCACTGACAAAATTGGGCTTCTTAGCAGCCTCTGCTTGATCTTGTTGAGTTGGTTTGTAACCCAACCCAAATCTGTCCTCCTTCTTCTCCATAGGCAGCAGCTTGCCCCAGCCTTGGGCAATTCCCTCTTCAACAACCTTCCTGGCTTGCTGATAAGATGTCATGGAGGTTCCAAGTACAGCATATGCTTCATTTATGTTCAAGGCCTCAAACCCCTGGCTCATGGTTTCATGGATTTCTCCATCCATCTCAATGTATTTGTATGTAGCCAGATGGCTAACAAAGATATCTTCTTCACCACAGATAGTGATGATCTGGCCTTCCCACTCGAATTTCAGCTTCTGGTGAAGGGTAGACGTGACTGCACCAGCGACATGGATCCAAGGTCTACCCAACAAACAGTTGTAGGCCGGCTGAATGTCCATCACATAGAAGGTAATTTTGAAGGTCTGCGGGCCAATCATCACAGGCAGATCAATCTCCCCTAGCACTGATCTTTTAGAGCCATCAAAAGCTCTCACCACCAAATTACTTGGGCGCAATGCCAAGCCATCATACTCCAGCTTCACTAAGGCTTTCTTCGGTAGAACATTGAGTGAAGACCCAGTGTCTACTAGTACATGTGATAGAACAACACCCTTGCATTCTAGGGTGATGTGTAAAGCCTTGTTGTGGTTACGTCCCTCAGCTGTTAAATCAACATTGGTAAAACCCAGTCCATGACTGGTGTTGACATTCGCCACCACAGTTTCCAGCTGATTAACGGTGATCTCTTCTGGCACATATGCTGCGTGCAAGACTTTCAGTAATGCATTCCGGTGAGCTTCAGAACACATTAGCAGGGATAATATGGAGATCTTTGAGGGAGTTTGGTGAAGCTGATCCACCACCTTGTAATCACTTCTTTTTATAATCCTCATAAACTCGTCTACATCTTGCTCAAAAGACGTCTTCTGAGTTTCTTTGATAGCTGGTTCTTCAACTACCACACTCTTTCCTTTTGCTTTGGCAGCAGCTTCTGCTTCGGCATTAGGTTTTTGCAATTGTGGGGCAAAAAGGCGTCCGCTTCTGGTGAAGCCTCCGCCTCCCCCAACATTATCAATTTGTGGAGAAGAGGTTGAAGAATCCAAAGTGATTTTCTCCCCATTGCAGTAGAGGTCAGAGCCATAATGCCAAGGGATGGCATTACTGCTTTCGTAAGGAACCGGCTCAGGCACTGTGATAGTGACTGGACTGATAGTAGCTGCAGAAGGGACCACGATAGTGTGTGGATCATAGTATATGGTTACTGGTGCTCTGATAGGAGTAGCATTTTGTGAATTGTTGGCAGGAACATTTGCAGGGTCATAGTATATTGTAACTGTTGAGACACTTTCATTAATTGCTGTTGATGTTGTATGAGGCACTGTTGACTGGATGGGTGCTGAAGTTGTAGAAGAGATGGTTGTTGATATTTTGTTTGTTGAAGTGATAGATGAAGCATTTGTTGATGAGATTGAAGAATTGTTTGGAATAATTGTTGTTGCAGTTGTAGAAGACTCATGAATTGTTGTTAAGGAGATTGCTGGATTTGTAGGTGTTGATGTTGTGATTTGAAGTAAGCCACTCTGGATAAGACCATCTATGCCGCTTCTCAAGTCATCACACCCATTTACCGAAATGTTGCAATAAGCACAACCGAGCTCACACCCGGGGAACATCTGGCATTCTAGGAGCTGAGCTTTAATTTCTGCCAGAGGTGTCCGAATTTGCCCAACACTGGTTATTAAGAAAGACGGCTTATCTTCCTCAATAGCATTAATTCTTGGTCCTCCGTGGTTGGGCATGGGATTCTTGTTGACATTCGGCGGGGGTGCAAAGTTTAGAGCTTTGGAATCCACTAGATCCTGCACTTTCATGTGCAAAGCTCTGCATTTCTCTGTACTGTGGCCAGGTGCGTTGGAGTGAAAAGCACATCTGGTGCTGGCGTCATAATTTCTTGGCAGACTGGCAGGATTTGGAGGTGCCAATGTCCTTAGCTCAACCAAGTTGAGTTTCAGGAGTTGTGGCAATAGAGCGGCGTAAGGCATAGGGATTGGATCAATCACCCTATTGGCCTGAGATGGTCTCTGTTGAAAAGGTCTTTGCTGATTGTTGTTGCTGGTGTTGTTGTTGTTATAGTTTCTCTGAGGTGGATACTGAACTTGTTGCTGGTAGTGGGGTTGTTGCTGTGGTTGATACGCTGGTTGCTGAGGAATTGGAGCGGGAATAGTGACAGCTGCCACTGACCTATGAACATATTGAGGTCTGCCCCGGCCGGCGTGGATAGCATTAGTTTCACTGGTTCTTCTAGGCCCCACAAAAGGCTTTCTGGGGTTGCTGGACGAGCTCGCTCCATTATCGGAAATCTTACCCATCTTTAGAAGGCTCTCAATTCTTTCTCCAGCTATGACTACGTCAGCGAAGCTGGTGGAAGAAAAGGCAGCTAGCCTATCAATGTATGTCCCTTGAAGGGTGTTCATAAACATGTCGGCCATTTCCCTTTCCGACATGGGTGGTTGGACAGCAGCAGCAAGCTGTCTCCACCTCTGGGCGTATTCTCGGAAGCTTTCTCTGGATGACTGGGACATTCCCATCAGGAGGGTCCTGTTAGGAGCCATGTCCAGGTTATACTGGTACTGTCTGATGAAGGCCTCAGCTAGGTCCTTCCAGCATCTGATGGTTGCTCTGGTCAAGTGAGAGTACCATTCCCTTGAAGCCCCTGTCAAACTGTCTTCAAAGTAAAACATCCACAGTTTTTCATCCATGGTGTATGCCTTCAGCCTCCCCAGAAAAGATTGTAAGTGGGTTCGCGGACAGGAAGTTCCGTTGTACTTTTCGAAGCACGGGGGTTTAAACTTGTGAGGTATTCTTATCCCGTCCACTAAGCCCATGTCCATGACATATAAACCCAAGGAGTTTTGAGACTCCAGGGATCTTAATTTCTCAGCAATTTCATCTAGCCTTCTGTCATAGGCTTCATCCCCAACTCCCATTACAGTGAATTGATCCTCTTGGGGGTCTTCTTGAAATACTCTACCTGCAGTAGCATTCCCTTGCACATTAACATGGATGTTGATCTCTGGGTGAAGATGGGGCCCATACACTGGTGGGTTAACATGAGGCTGAACCCTCTCATTGTTGCTCGTTCCTCCAGTCCCCAGATGGGGTTCTTCTTGGGTATGCCTCTCTACCAATGCTCTTAATCTTTCTTGGCTTTGAGCCAAACCATTCATCACTTCCATGAACTGAGTCATCTTGTTTCTCATCTCCAACCTCTCATTGGCCATTTGAGTCCTGACCTCTGTAAGATCCTGTTGTACTTGGTCCATCTGTATACCCGGAAGGTTGTTGCGAGTAGGATATCTGTGTGGACGGTTGAGTGGGAACACCCGACGGCGAGCAATAGTTCCTGAATCACAACAGAGTTAGTTACAGACAAAACAAAACCTACAAGACAAAACAAAGGTTAGTATGCAATGCAGTATGCTTATTTGTTTCCAAGGTATCCGGCTTGGCACTTGGTTTTGACCTTTCCAGACCCCGAGGAAGATGCTTTGATGTTGCTCGAAAGAGAGAGACTTAAATGAAACAAACTGACAAATATATTACAAACAAGGAATAATACATAGTTTGTTTTTTACAATACATGCCCCTGAGGGGTCAAAATACAACATAAAAAAGAAAAGTACAATGAAATGAAAGCAACAACAAGTAAAAGTCAGACACCAAGACCAAACTCATCCTCCTTAACTTCCTTCAGAAGTGCTTCAGTTACCGGATCAGCTGGATGCTCTGTGAGGTTCCTGATAAGAAGATTCCTGGTGGTGATAGCAGTGGTCAACCTCTTGTGCCTGTCTTGGTCCTTTGACCTCTTCACACCAGCCCTAAGCTTCAATTCTGAGATCTCCTTCTGGGCTGCTAGCAGAGCCTCCTGTTGCTTCTTTTCATTAGCCTCCAACTGCTCAATCTTGTCCTGAGTTCTCTTATCTTCCTGAGTGCGAGCTTCAGTGATCCTGACCCACCTAGCTTGACTTTCTTTCAGATAGAGATCAGTCCTAGCCTTCTGAAACTGGGCCTCTTTACAGGCATTCTTCAAAATTTGCTCTCCTGCTCTTGATTTCTTGATGTAGTCCTCTGATTTTTCAATCCTGGCTAGATGCTCCACCTTTAGCTTTTCCAACCTCTCAATGTCTAGACGACCATCACTCCTCT
Organism: Lathyrus aphaca; assembly: GCA_963966055.1. NCBI lineage: Eukaryota > Viridiplantae > Streptophyta > Magnoliopsida > Fabales > Fabaceae > Lathyrus > Lathyrus aphaca. The sequence continues at coordinate 434,116,278 of OZ014519.1, forward strand.
CCCAGAGGGTTTTCTGCAGAGCTTGAGTCAAATTCTCATTCCTCTCTTTTAGCTTCTCAAATTCCTCTAGGCTGACAGTAGCTGGAAGGGATGCTGTGGATGGTCCAGGTGTATCTTCAATAGTGAAAGGCATCCCAGAAATCTGAGCCCTAGCATGAGACCACTCATAATACTGTGCTGAAGCCACATTGTTGCATCTCCCAAGAATGGCCATCCCTTTGGTCTGGATGTTGTCCCAAGCCCAGGATGCTTGTCTGACAACAGCTAGATTAGGTTTTATCTCACAATACAAAGTTTCAGCCATGTCTTGCTCTTTAGGAGGGTGAACCAGAGCATAGCCCAACTGTCTTTTGAATAGCAAAGGGTTATAATTGATGCAACCCTTCACTCCTATCAGAGGTACATTGGGGAACTGTCCACAACTAGTAATTATGTCTCTGCCCTTGGTGCTCTGGGTACACCACCTGATGTCATCTGAGGTCAAAGCAGTGAGTCTTCTAGCCCAGTTCTTCTGTTGGTGAGGGTTCAAGAAAGTATCAGTCTTGGGTAAGTGTTTGAGCATCCAGGTGTGAAATAGAGGAGCACAACATATTACCAATCTCCCTCTCTGCTTCTCAATCCTTTGGTGAACAGAATAATAGAAATCTCCCAGCAAGGTGGGTACTGGGTTCCTCAAAAGGAAGAGATGGATAGCATTCTTGCTGATAAACTTGGGCTCGTCTGCAAAGAGTATAACCCCATATATACTGAGGGCTAACAATGCACAAAATGCCTTCCATTCTCCCAAGGAGGCCTTCAGGATGGCCTGAGAAGTGAGAAAATCCAAGTGTAGGCCAGGAATTCCAGCCTTTGTAGTCATGTTCTGCTCAACCAGAATAGGTTCCACACACAGTGCCTTTGCCACCTCTTCATTGCTGGGAGAAGGCATCTCTGGGTTGAAGGGGATACCACCCCTGACAGGCATTCTAATCAGTGATGAATACTCCTCCAACAGGGGTCCCAACTGAAAATTCTAGAAGGTGAAGCATCTCAAAGGAGGATCATAGAACTGTAGGCAAGTGTGAATCAAACTCCTCTGAGAAGGGTCCAAGTCCATAACCATATCAAGGATGCTTCCATAATGTTCTCTGAATAAAGGGATATGGTCTGGAGTAATGAGTGCCTGGACCTGCCTGATGCCAGCCAGCACAGGCTCAAAGAAGTGATATGAAATGTTGCTCTTCTTGGGGGCCATGACTGCTGTTGAAGAGCTGAAAATAACTGCTGATGATGAAGACTGATGCTGGTGATGAGCCACTGACAGGATGAGACTGGTGATGACAGTAGCTGAAGCAGACAACTGGTGAGACTAGCTGAAGCAGATAGCTGATGAACAGGGGTCTAATCAGATAAAGGGGTCAAAACCAAGCCAAAATATATGATGTGGATACCCTAAAAAACAAATAAGCAAATGTTAAATGATGCAATGATGATGTATGCAAATGATATGCAAGGGTTTGGGATCAAGCTGGATCTGATTACTGCCTTGATATAAAGGTCCATGTATGTCTAAGAAGTCCAGATGGAGGTTCAAAAGTCCAAGGTGGGGGACTCAAATAAAGAGTCACATGTCCTGGGTTAGATCACAAGAACCGTCCAAAGTGGAGCATTCTTAAACACAATAAGAAACAGGGTATGATGTGGCCAAGGGTTCCTGCAAACCTGTAAACAGCCCAACCCCCTCACAGGTGATGTTCTAAAACAAGGATCCTCAGACTTGGATCAGTTATGAGAAGTGTAAACACTTCTAACTCGGAGGTACAGTGTTTACAATAACCATAAAAGATCCTCCTCTAATTCACCTCAGTTTCTGAAGGTCATAGTAAAGGTCATCCAGACTTAGCAGGCTTCCCAGATAGCCCTAGCACTACAGGAGATCTGTAGCACAAAGTTCTCAAGAAGAAACCCATATCTGAACCGTGTTTCATATTCCCGCACCAGACCGAAATGGAATGGGAAAGAATATGAACCACTCTAGCCTAGGTGTCACTCAGGTCCCAGGTATAGGACCTTAAACTCTCAATAGAACCCCACCCACCAAGACAAAAAAACAGATCCAGCCTGAATAGTATGACAATATGATGTATATAAAGCTATAATGAAAGCAGTAAATAACTGTACATAAAGCAATAAAAGCAACTATATAAACACAATTAGCACATAACACCCCAGTAAACACAAATCAAACAAGCGCTAGGAGGAACCCACAAAAAGAACCAGAAGCCCTGGTTACAGTATAAGGATCCCCAGCAGAGTCGCCAAGCTGTCGCTCCCAAAGATTTGCATCCCGGTACAAGCGCGAACGGTCGACGAAAGGAGGAATGAGAACACACAGGAGTGAACTCAAAAAGACAAGAAAAGAGTCGCCAGCTAGGCATTTTTATCCCGAAGGAAAGGTAATGCTGCATAGACCTAGGAAGATATGGATAAGACGGTTGTGAACCAGAGAGACTGAGAAAGGGGGTTGGTTACAACCTGGGAAGGTATTAGCACCCAGATTGTCCGCCGTACTCGACGGGATCCACGCTTGAAAGATTTGTGTTTTAAAGGGGTAGTGTCAGTGCAATTTGTGTACAAAAGAGTTGGAAAAGGATGTACAGGTGTCAGTGTAAGAGAAGTGAAGTGTATAAGTGAAGTGTCAGTGTAGGGATAAGAATGAAATGCTCAAGACTATGAGGCTAAAAGAATAAAGCTGGAAAGAGGGGGGAAATACAGAGACTTTTGTTCGATAACTGTTAAGTTATGCCTACGTATCATCTCGTGCAATGAGGAAGTCAGAACACCGTAGTTCGAATCAAAGAGACTGAAAGATAAATTGACTTGTGAACTACTTGCTTGTCTATGCTCAAGTGTATGACCTGTCTGGCTCAGGTGCAAACTGTCTTGCATTAGACGGAAGAAGCAATTTCTCGTTTATGAGTGAATGAGATGAGAAAAGAATCCCGAAGGAGACGATTATTGTTTGTTTTTTGTATTTTCAGTCTTTTATTGCTTTTGAAAGTTTGGCATAAATTAATGAGCTTAAGCCTGAACCAATGGGTTAGTAAACTCATCACATCTTCCCTCTGATTAGGGGTAATGAGAATACCTTAAGTGTGAAGTCAGCATCTCACACTTAATCACCTTTGATGTAGGATTAAGATCATTAACCTACTTGTGATTATTTAGATGTTTTTGTTGTTTTTGTTTAGTGTTAAGTAATGAGATTAAGCCATAATCAGGGATTAAACAGACTCATTACACCATCCTAATAGAAGGATAATAGATGAGAATGTTTAAGCTGAGGAAAACTCCTCAACTTAATCCATGATTAGGGATTAAACCCATGACAAAACAAAGCCTTTATTAGATGGATTTTAGTTAATGATATGATGAAGAAGTGATTTTTTTTATGATTTGTAAGACAACTTGAGGGGGACTTGTCCATTAACACTAGGGTTAGTCCTTAACCAATTAAGGAAGAATTAGAACCCTAATGCAAGGCCCAAGTTACAAGCTTGATGTCTTGATGATTATTAGATGGATTGATTAAAGGATTTAAACACATTAAGGGTTTAACACTTAGGATTAAAGTTATACACTCCATCCTAATAGAAGGATGCAGGCATAAGCTTAATCACAAAGCCTTAAAGCCTTTAGGGTTTAGTCCCTGATTATGAGATGAGGAGAGAAGACTCAAGGAGACACAAAGGTAAAACTAAGTGGGGGACTAATCAAACCCTAATTATTGTCATGCTTGGTGGTTCCTAGGGTTTGTAAGGTTTAAGAAAGAAATCTTCAAAGGCCACCAAGGAGGAGCAAGATGAAAGGAGCAAAGAGAAGCAAAACAACTTGCTTCACTTAAGAAGTCAAGTTGCTTGAAGAAAGAAAGTAAGATGAACAAGAATGAGCAAGCTCAATCCAAAGCACAATATAAAATCCAGCAATGATATATGAAAGAGATGAAAGGAAATTGTGAGAAGTGAAGGCAAATCCACCTCTCAAAGTAACTTACCATCTGAAAAGTTAGTAATGAAATGAGATGCAATGCAAATGAGATGAAATGTAGTGATGCAAACCAAAACCAGGAGCATGAGTATGATGTTAATGATTCTAAGAGATGATGCAAACATGAAACCAGTCATGAGGATGATCATACAAATATATGGATGCAAATGAAGCATTCTTAGAACCATGAACATACATGAAAAGTTATGAAATGCAAATGACATACAACATGGAAAATGAAAGATGCAATGATCAAACATGATTCTAATATGTCTTAAGATGTATCATGAATCAAATGAATGCATAAAATGTCATGGCAAGTCATGGTATGCAAGCAAGTGTAAGATGAATGCAAAAGGAAGCCCAAATTAGGGTTTATGAACAATGCACAAAACAAAATTCAAAACCAGAAGCAATCATCATGATAAAAAATTGAAAATGCACTCAAAGGAACCCTAGACCTATACAAACTCACTGCCCAAAGGAGAGGATCCAATTCTTAACCTAGTGAGGATTATGAAATTCTTAAGATTGCTAGGGTTTTAAGGTACCTCATCAAGAAAAATGTCAAGCAAATTGAAAATGCAAGATCAATTCATGCCAATTTAATCTTATAAACTACATGATATGCAAGATGCAATGCAAAAAGAATCATTGTCCAACTCTCAATGGTTAGGCATAAATGAATTTTCAAAGTTTGGATCAAAATAATGCCTTGAAATGAAATTAATTCCATGGAAAATTGTCAAAAGTCATCAAGATCATAAAATAAATTTGGTTTGAAGGTTGGAAAATGTTTCTAAATGATTTTAAATGTCTCATGAATTATTTTGTGATTTTTAAATACCTAAAAGTATTTTTAATTAATTAATTCTCATTAATCAATTAAAAATAAACTTTTAAATGATTTAAAAATATTTTTTAATGCAAAAAATAAAAATAAAAATGTTTTTGGTTTCTGAAAATTAATTGAACCTTTGACAAAAAATTTCAGAATTTTTGAAAATGTTTTACTATTTTTAATAAAATGTAGAAAACAAATGAAATTAAATGAAAATAAAATGAAATTAAACTGAAAAATGAGAAAGTCAACAGAATCAAGGGCTGAGGTTCAAACTGGCACGCGCGCGAATTGACTTGGCGCTCATCTGGACGGCCAGCATTCAAAATCTCCTAATTATGATTAAACCCTAATTAAATGCCCTAATCACTTTCAGATGACCGGAACAGTGTTCCGGTCATCTTCTCCGGCAAGCCAAAACTTCTATCTCTCTGAATACGCATCAAATCCTCACCAAACTCTCCAGAATCAATCTATGAACAACCCTAAGCATAAACCCTAACTCAAACAACATTTATTTTCACTGAATCAAAGGAAACAAGCAAGAACAAATTTACGGGCAAACTTTCAGATCAAGCATACAACCTCAAAACTCAATCATTTTCAAAAATAAAAGGTTCAATGTACTCAGGGAAACATGTAGATCATTTTAAAAACAAGAAATGAGAGTTCTGGAAAAATGAATTTCCATGGCTACCTGAATCGAAGCTTTGATTTCTGGAACTTTTTGGCTGGTTTCTGGCTTCCAATCAACTCCAATGGACCTCCTGAGAAGCTTTCAATGCTTGTTTGAAGTTTATAATGGTTGGTTTGGAAGATTGCTGAAGTTCTGCTCAAAGAGGGGCAGAAATCGTATTTTGCTTTCAGTGAGTTTCAGGCTATGGTGATGGGTGGTTTGTGATCAGTAAGTCATGTGGAGATTGTTTGTGAAATTTGTTTGTGTGTTTGAGGCTTGTGGAGTCAGTTTCGAAAGGTTTTGCATATGGGGTGAAAAATGGGAATGCTGTGTTCTTGGAGCTTTCAGGCTTGTGTCTTGTATGAAATGGCTTGCTTTTGATTTGTATAAACAAATGGGATTGGCTCAGAAAGTGGTTGTGGCATAGTGTGATTGGTATGGGTCTTTGGCCAAAATGTCAACTTGACTTGTACTTGAGGTATGGGCAATGGTATAGCTAGCCTTTTTGCTTGTCTTGGTTCAGCTGAGTTTAAGGAGAGCCATGGAATTGTTTATGAGATGAATCAGCAAGTTGATCAAGGTTTGTGTAGTGTTTTGCAAATTTCACAAAGCTTGGCCCCTTTTGAAATTCTTGAGATTCAAGTCATCAAAATGTAAAGTTCTTTGGCCCATTCTGAATTTTAGAGGTCATGTGATCATGTTGTGAAGAATTTGTACACATTTGAGGCCTTTAGAACACTTGATCATACCATTTTGCAAAATGCCTCTTTGGTAGAAAACTTCAAAATTTGTGATTTTGGCCAACTTTGACAAGCCATAACTTTTGATCCAAAATGAATTAGGTCATGTTTTTGTACTTTTTGAAAAGGGAATGATCCATTCTACAACTTTCATGACCAAAGGTTTTCCATTTGAAGCATTTTTGAATCAAAAAGCAAGGGTTGAAAAAGTTTCCCAAAATGGCAATTTTCATTATAAGTCAACTTTCCCAAAAAGTCAACTTTGCAAATGGCTTGAAATTCCTCAAATTTGTGAACTTCTAACATCTTCTATGATCAAATAAAGACCATAAATAATCAAAATGATGATGAACACCCTTTGGTTGGGTCATTGGGGGCCTCAGATGCCCTAATTTTGCACTGACTTGCTCAAAAAGTCAACTCTTGATCAGATGACTTCCCCATTGAATTTCTTCATGAAAATTGATATGCATGACCCCTATACCATATAGAGATCAATGGAAACAAGAATGACCAAAAAATTTGGAGTTATGGCCTCTGAAACCAAAACCCTAATTCTAGGTCATCTGTGCAGTTAAACCGGGCTCTGCTTCCATGCCATTCTCAGTTCTTGTGATTTTTTGACATTCTTGACTTTGAGAGGATATAATATGATGCTTGAACATACATGGACCCCTTTGAAGTGATTGATGACCTTTGGAGTGGCTCAAGTGGCTCTTGGATTGTTCAGATCACAAACCCTAGATGCAGATGACTTAGGAGCAATGCAGTGACTCAAAAATGCAATATGAGATGCTATGATTGAGTTTATGCATATGAAATGATCACAAGCCATGGTGTGAATGGGTGAGGGCAAATTTGGGGTGTTTACACTCATGAGGATTGTACTCTGGAGGATACGACTCTGGCAACATTTTGAGAGGCTTAGGAACTACCATCGAGCTTTGAATTATATGTGATTAAAGTTAACTGTGTGCCATGAGGACTAGATAAAGAGGAGCATTCCTTCTTCCCAGATTGTTGCGAGGCTTAAGCTGGCTCTGATGTTGATTCTGAAGTCTTCAACCATGAACTTGTAGATTTGGACGAGGAGGAACCAAGGGTTTCTGATATGGTACTCTAAGCATTGTTGGTTGCCCATAAGGATGACAAAGCACTGGAAATGATGACCGCTAAGAAGATGAATAATCATGAGGCTTTGTTGGTACACGATGAGAATACTTGACACCTTCCATAATCGCAGTGATTTATTTATCTTCTTCCTCTTGGGAACTAACAACAGATCCACTTTCACTGGATGATATGTTCAAAGAGTCTTGGATCTTTCCACTATTGACTAGGCTCTCAATGCTCTCTCCAACTATCATCATTCTAGAGAAATTTGATGTCCCAATGCCAATCATTCTTTCCAAGTATGGACCTTGCAAGGTATCAACGAACATATCAACCAATTCTCTCTCCAAAAGTGGCGGTCTCACTTGGGCTGTAATTCTCTCCACCGTTGTGCATATTCCTTGAAAGATTCACTACTCTTCTGAGATAGGTCTTGCAACAGCGTACGACTGGGTGCCATGTCTAAATTGTACTAGTATTGCTCTAGGAAAGCTTTGGATAAATCACTCCATGACTAAATACGACTACTTTCCAAATCCATATACCAGCTTAAGGATACACCACTTAAACTATCCTGAAAACAATGAATCATCAACTCATCGTTCCGGGCATAGGAAGTCATCTTTCTGCGGAACATCACCAAATGAAGCTTCGGGCAACTGACACCAGTGTACTTCTCAAACTTGAGTGGTTTGAATTCTGGAGGATTTACAAGTTCGAGTACCAAACACATGCTCAAAGCATCAAAACCAAAAGCATCATGACTTTCCAAGGCTTTGAGTTTCTCATCCAACACATGATATCTTTCAGCATATTCAATAGCTCGAGGATCCTTGGTTTTCATCACAGGAACTGCCCTTTGGAAGTTCGGCACAGAGAAAGAAAAACTCTGATAGTCTGTAGCATCAGAAGAAGAGAAATGTCCACCTCAGACAACAGATTGTTCAAGTACACCCTGATTCGTAATTGGGATCTGCAGAAGCTGAGCTTAAGTAAGGTTGTTCACTTGTGGAAGATCATCATCTGGAGGAAGATCGTACAAAGGATTGGTCGTCACAGTAAACCAGGTGGAAAATCAATGTTCTGAAGGTTGTTCCTAGACATAGTTACCAATGACTTCCAACTTGCCTTCTTAACTCTTAACACTTCTCAGTCTTGCTTCCAATACTCTGTCGTCTTCCAACAATGATCACTTGTTCAGAATGGGTACTGGGAAATCAACTGGCTGGTCACGAACAAAGGATGAATGAGCTTTCTGGAAAATGAGATGCAATACTCATGAATTCAAATGCAATATGATGGTGCTAAAAATGCAAATACATGGGATCAATGCTTCCATAAATTTTGGATAATTATTGCACTAATAACGGAACAGGCTAAACGGGATCAGAACTTTGCCGCTGTAAAAAGACCAGAAAACCGGGTATGATGGAGGTTATGGTATCCTGTCAAAAGCCATTCCCTCTCATAGGTGTATGCTAGACAAAGATCAAATTTCATCAATATCACAGGCTCTCAGGTCGAGAAGAAATAATATGGTCACCGTTTCCCGTTTGGCATTATCTACTAAAAGAGGAGGCCTCAACTGATTCCCCTTAAACTCCCACACAAAAGGTTCATAGCTTCAGCAACTCAACTTGAAAACATTGACATACGACGAAGATTAATCGTATTCTAATATCTCTAAGAGAATCTACTCTGAGTGATGGTTTTCGCTTCTTTCAACAAGGAAGATTCCCCATAGTCCTCCACTACATAACCATCGATCTCAAGTTTCAAAAACAGGATTCTCAGACATATTCGATCGAGGTTGAAAATATTACTGTCAGGTAGTAATACGTTTAAGGGATCTAGTCTGGTTGTGCTTTTCGCATTAACCCATTAAGTCACAAAGATCTCGTAAGTTAACACTACTAACCACTATGGATTGGTTTGAAGGTTCCCAGAGTCAGCAACTCAACTTGAAAACATTGATATGCGACAAAGATTCATCGCATTCCAATATCTCCAAGAGAATCTACTCCAAGTGATGGTTTTCTCTTCGTCCTACGGGGAAGACTCCCCATAGTCCTCCATTACACAACCATCGATCTAACTTAGGTTTTTTTCTCAAGCTTTGGTAGTGAGTCTCTATCACTCAGTACCAATGATCCAAGAATCCCCATAGTGACAATAATGATATGGATAATAAAAGATAAGCGAATAAATAATAGAAAGCATGCAATAAATACGATAAAGCACACAATCAAACAAGAAGACAAACAAACAAAGGTAACACACAAACGCAAAATATCCTAAGTTTGGCTCGACTCTATTATGCATAAGGCATGTCCTCAGCAGAGTCGCCAACTTTCGTACCTCTAAAAATACGATCCTTGTGATAGACGCGGAAAAAACAAACAACAAAGTCGCCACATAATTCTATTTATTCTAACTAAAGAAAAAGGAGATATAGATAAAACCTAATAAGCAAAGAACTCAATCGTCGGAACCAAATTTTAGGTTCAGGAGTCGGTTACGCAAGAGGAAGGTATTAACACCTCTTACATCTGTTGTACTCAACGGGAACCTCTTAGTCTAATTTGCAATTAAGTGTTAGCTTATATTATTGTATTCTTAAGGGTAAATGATTCGTTATGAAAAATGGGTGGTTTTGGTCCTAGGGTGCTCGGCAAGAATCACGATTCTTGTGCCTACATATTACCTCGTGCAATGGGAAGGTCAGAGCCTCGTATTTCTTGGTACTATGGTTGGTTAGTTCTTTTTAGAGGTGTCAACTGCTCACATGCATAACAGATGCCTCACACGTGAAAAATTGAAGAAAGGCATCAGAGATTCAATACCATTCATTTATATCATTAAAAAATAGTGTTTGAAAGTCGTTAAGTGTCTTAAATTTGAATTAACAAAATAGTTAGTCATTTGTTGATTTGTTTTTAGAGGTGTCAACTTCTCATGTGCGAGACAGATGCCTTATACATAAACATTAAGGAAAGGCATCGGAGATCCGACAACTTTCTTTTACACCTTTGAGAAAAAAGGTGTTTAATAAGAGTTGAGTGTTTTGAAATTTGAAAGGCGTCAACTGCTCACATACGAGACAAATGTCTCATATTCAAACAGTTGAGGAGAAGAATAGAAGATTCCATACTTCTCTTTTACACCTTTAAGAAAATGACTCGACGTTGGATCGAGGTTTGAATTCGCATATGAGAAACTAGAACGAAAATGGAAAACAAAAATGAATGTGTGATAAAAAGAAATAGATTTAAGAGGGCATCACACCTCAGCCTGACGTATCTCGTCGCAACAAGAATTAGAGTCCATGTAGTTCTGAAAAGAACGATATTTGGGTCGTCAAGCATCACGCTTGTGCCTACGTATCTCCTAATGAGAATCAGATTGCCGTAGTTCCTGCTAACTAAGGGTAACCACATTCTTTTTGTGTTTTTTAGAATGACAATGTCAAGTGCGCATTCTAGCAATTAGGTGTTGCCACTCAGATGTTTTATCTTTTTACGGTGGAACAGACTCGACATGTCTCGTATCTGCACCAGAATAAGATGAGAAAAGAATCCTGCGGGAAAGGCGATTGAAGCTTGGTTCAAATCTTTTAAAGAAATCTTTTTTGTTTTTTTTAAGGGATGAGTGAAGAATGCAATACGAAGTAATCATACAATGTGCAAACAGAGCCTACTTTGAGGTAGGACTTCAGATGTACCAGTATGCATCTATCTTGGAATAAAAACCTAGAATGAGGCATGAAAAAGATAAAATCGAATTTTAGTGATACCTAATGGAGAAGGTCCATTTCCTCTTCAATCCATGCACGAAAAGTTCAAGAACACTTATAGAAGCTTCAAATGATCAATTCAATTAGTCCTCAAGTGCTTACCATGGTTAACTCAATCAAAGTTCTTAAGATCAAATAATGAAAGTTACTCTTAATTGTTCATGAACGGTAATTAATAACAATGTATCAAAATCCTAAAAATAAACAAGATTCTAATTAAAATTAATTCACAATAAAACCAAGATCTACTACTAAAAACAAAAACAGGAGTATATGTAATTGTTTATAAAATAAAAACTAAACAATAGTGAAATCAATTAACATGGACAGGGGGCGATAAACATGAACCATGGGTGTGATCAAAAAAATCCAGCATGGGCTTTACAAGCCCACAAGTCATAAAAATGAAAATAAATAAATAAATAAGGAGGGGCCTGTCCGTAGGGATTCATGTGTGATTAGTAAAATCAACATTAGATATGGGCTTAGTAAGCCCACAATAACAACAACAATGAGTTTTTCTTATAAAAAAAATGAACATGGGAGGGGGATATGTGTGACGTGATGTGTGTTGATAGAAAGAGGTAATTTGGGCTCAACAATAACATAACACCCAAAAATAAAAATAAAAATAAAACATAAATACTAAAAAAATAAAAACAAAACCCCAAATCCGAAAAAGAAAAGAACGAACAAAAATCAACCCTTTTTCCTCTCCAATGTCGTCACCGATTCACGACTCTTCCACGAATATCAACACATCCACGTCACTGATCTGGTCCTTATATCGGAAATTTTGGCCTTCATCTCTCAGACTCGTCTCTTGTTCATTTTTTACGACTTTGAATTCACACTCTCTTCACTACGCGGTTCGGTTTTTCATCACATATTCGTCTACTCTTCTTTCTTTCACTTTAAGATTTTGGACCTCAGATGGGTTTGTTTCTAGGCTTGTGTAGGTGGTGGTATGTGGTTTGGAAAGGAGATGGTGGTGTATGGAGGGTGGGAACACCGTTTAAGGTTTGTAGAGTTTATCGAGATCGAAGAAGAATGAAGATTCATGTATAAAGATCGTTGTTGAAGAGATGAAGAAAAATGGTCGGTTTAGTTGAGTTTGTTGCGGTTTGGATGTTGTTTTAGAGGGCTGGGGGTTGAAAGTTGTTATGAGGTTTTTGTTCTTTTGCTTCCGGAAAAAGGTGAGGAGGAGGAAGGCTGAATGTTTAGTTATTGGTCTTCACAAAAGATGATGGAAGAGGCTCACATGGTGGTTGTGGTGATGTTGTAGGTTCGGTTGAAGAGGTTTGTGGAGAAGGATACAGGGGAAGGTGGTTTTTGAAAGGGAGAAATGATGTTGAGTTTTGTTGCAAAGCAGAAAACTTGTGCTTGTGTTATTGTGATGTTGTTTCTCCGTGTGTCCTCATAAGGTTTATATTCCTCCTACTTTAAACCAAAACTATCCTTCTCCATTAAGTTTCATGGTACAAAATTGGTTTGTCCTATTGTTGTTGTAATGTTGTTATTATGGCAGGTCTCGTTGGTTTTTGCTGTTGCAGGAAGTGTCCCTTTTTTACGTAGTGGATAGGTGAAGTCAGGTTGTATTTTCTGGGAAACCTGGGGTGATACGACCACTTGTTGCAAACTTGTGTTTTGTCCATGTTGGTATAAATGTTATGCAAATATGGTTTATGGCATTGGCTTGGAGTAGGTGGTGTATTGTTTGGCTAAATTGGTGTAAAAATGGTGCAGAGTTGTGGCATGGGTGGTACGGTTGGTGCAAGTGGGGTTTATTGATTTTTTGATTATTTTTATAAAAAAAGAAAAGAACTTAAATAGCCCAAAAACTAATTGAATTAAATTTATAAAACTCACTACTAAAACCAACTAATAAAAGTAATTAAAATTAAATTAGAACTTGAATTAAACCATACTAAAAATAAAAGGGGTGAATTAAAACTAAATTAAAATTAAAAATATAAATTAATTAAAATTAACTAATAAAACTAAATAATTAAAAGTAAATTTGATTAATTAAACTAAATGAGAAATAAACTAAATAAAAAAAACAAACTAAACTAAATATAAATTAAAACTAAATTTATACTAAAATCGAATTAAACTAAATTAAAAGTTAAACCAAAACTAATTCTGGATATAATCTAAAACAAATAATTAACTAGAAATTAAAGCGAGCTAAAGATTCTAAATAATTCTAAAATTACGAATAAATGAAAAAAGAGAGAGAACGACAAGGAATGAACGATGTACGATTAATGATTCACTGTTTAATGCTGATGATGGGCCATATGCGCTTGCGAACAATCTTTGCAAGTGAAATCCTTGAAGACCACTGAATTAGGGAAATAAACCCTAATTGGCTATAAGTGCATAAGAAGACGGTTGAATTCCCCGATTACCAAAATAGGGCGTAAAACCCTAATTCTCCAGATAATCTCGATCCCGTGTCTTTGGAGCTTATGCAAATGAATGAATGCAAGGTTAATGACATAGTGGAGATGCGAATGAATGCGAAACTTAAAGTTAGTTAAAGTTAGAAAAATCATAGGGCAAATTTTGGGGTGCAACAGTATGCCTTTGCTTTGATTTGATTTCTCTTTAGTCCTGGTATTCTTTTGAGAGTCATTGTTATTCCTGATGTCAGATGTGATGTTCTTGACACCTGGTCTTCCTTTTCTGTCCATCCTATTCATAATTCTATTGAATTACTTCCCAAGTAATACAATGGTATTTGGCACCCCTTCATCAGTATCCAGTTCAACTTGACCCTTTTTATCTTCAGCATTGGAAATAAAATCTATGCTCTTGTTCTTTTTCTCGTCACTAATAGCCATTTCAAAAGTTTGAAGTGACCCAACAAGTTCATCAACTTTCATGTTGTTGATATCTTGAGCTTCTTCAATGGAAGTTAGCTTTATATCAAACCTCTTTTGGAAAGACACGAGGATCTTCCTAACTAACATTTCTTCTGATATTTTCTCCCTTAGAGCACTAAAGGCATTAACTATTTTAAGAACATTAATGTGAAAGTCATGAATACTTTTATCCTCCATCATCTTCAAATTTTCAAACTTGGTAGTTAGCAGCTGAAGTCTGGACATCTTAACCTTATATGTGCCTTCGTGAGTTATCTTGAGAATTTCTCAAGAATCCTTAGCTATAATTCAGGTGTTGATAACCTAAATATGTTTTTTTTAACTCCATTTAATAGAGCATTCAAGGATTTGGAGTTCCCAAGATAAGTCTCATCTTATTTCTTGGTCTAGTCCTCTTTTGGCTTCAAGATCTCCTTCATATCTTTATCTTTAACCACAAGGTGTTCCTGTTGGAGTACAAATAGATTAGGGTTTTTGTTATCGATCCACAAAGATTGTTTAGTCATATCACAATCGTTCTATAGTCGCTCTAGTTTAATACTTAGAGTAACAGGGGGTTTTGTTTTTTGGTAACAAAAATTTTAGTTTGCATTCAAATTTAAAAGCTACAAGTTAAAAGTATCGGTTGGTAAGAGTTTATAAAAAGCACATGCCAAAGTTAGGGTTCGATAGGCCCATTTGCACGTATAGTTTCGATCAATCGGACGAACTCATTAAAGCGATAAACACAATCACAATATCCTCTCAAGATGTTTATTTCTAACACAAATTGTGAGTTTTACCATTTTAATCCATTGATGATCTCTCACTCAATCTATCAAAAATGGCAACATTAAAGATCAATACAATGTGAACACTAAGTCTCATAACTATCTCTAGCTTATGTTATTTAGTGGATGAAAAACCTAGGTCAATTGTTGAACAAATTTCTCAATCATGAAACAACACAAAATATATTTCATAAACATAAAGTTTTCCACCATATATTTATCATCAAGAGTTCTTACGCAATGATCAAAGACTATACATACAAATTAAAGACCTATCTACCTTCTAACCTTGAAATATTAAAGGTTTAACTATCTATAACCATGGAAACTTACATTACAAGAAAAATATGAAGAAGACAAAGCATTAATGACGATCTCCCAACTATTGATGCGCCGATTCTTTGAAAATGAGTGAAAATCTGAATTCTAGGGTTTTTTCTCTAAGAAATATCAAGACATCCCAAAAAAATGAATTGTGAAACCCTTTTATACATCCTGAAAAATGCAAGTCTCGCTAAGCGAGCATTCATTAATTGATAAATCGCCTTTGCTCGCTAAGTGAGCTAAGGCCCTCGCTTAGCGAGAAACTCCCCGACTCTTTGTTGTAGCTTCTCGCTAGGAGCTCGCTTAGCAAGCTCCAAAACTCAATTTTCTTCAAAAATCTTCAAAAGAGAGTTGCCATGAAATGCTTTCTTCATTCCAATTATGAAACCTACAAATCATAAAACAAAAGTTAAATTAATTGGAAACAATGGGAAAAAGCATTAGAAGTTCAAATAAGCTCTTGAAAAGTGCCAAAAACTATACTAGATATTAACATAACTTGACACTTATCGACTCTCCCCAACTTGCTTCTTTGTTTGTCCTCAAACAAAGGTGAGATCAAAGAGAAACAAGCACAAGATCAAATAAAGATAACACACCCCAAATTGATGGTTCAAACCGAAAGGTTTTGCTTACAAGTAAAGTCCGGCTTCGCAAAGAATCATAACATAAACATGAACTAACTTCTAAATGCAAAGGGCAAGCAAACAAAATAAGCAATGAAATATTAAAATAAGAATCACCTAATCACTTAAATAATCCAATCTCAATATTTACAAGGGACAAATCACTCTCATATGTAATTGTGCTAACATCCGGAATAATTCATGCAAGTATCAAACTCAATCAATAGGAAAAATCAAAGAACCAGAGATCTCATAAGGACTTCTCAATGTTGTAATGGGGAAAAGGTTAACAAGAAAGGGATGTATATAAAGGCCAATGATTCAAAGTGGCTTTCAAAAGTCTTTGATAAATGAAGAACATGCCAAACTAAATCAACCAATAAATTTCACACTTTTCCCTAACTTTTCCTTTCCTCTTTTTCTTCTTTTTATGGTGCCCCCTCTCAAGAATTTTTTTCTTTTCAAATGATCTTTTCATTTTCAAGCAACTCTAACTTATAGTGCAATTCTATTAGAGAATCTCATTTTCATTTTTCTTTTCTTTTCTTTTCTAAGTTCACAAGAGGCACCAATTTCATCCATTATTTTTCACACCAACTACTCTCCCCAACTTTAAATCAAACCATAATAACATGACAATGTTCTTCAAGAAAAAATGTTCAAACAAAAGGGGGTAAAGTGTATAGAAAAATTAAATCAAACTATAATGAATCACAATGGTTATTCTTTTCTTTTTCACAACAAGGATCACCAAAAATATGGTAATTCGACATTTTACCGACTTTTGCTTTTTGATTCATTCTAGTTGTGTGAAGGCTCAAAATTGGCTAGCAAATGCTCACACCACTCAACGGTTAAACTAAAGCCTAAATAAATTGATGGTTTTTCTCAACAAACAAACAATGCCTATATCATTTCAATGTTTCTAAAATTTACCAAAGAATGCAAGATACAAGCATGAATCGCACAAGTTCGTAAGAATTACATAAACACTAACTTTTATGAACAATGGAGGTCACTCACTTTGTGGTTTGTCCTAAATTATTCTCATCTGAACACTTATGCAATATGAACAAAGCTTGAAATTTGCGGAAAGTAAAAAGTTTATACACATGCTATATTCTACAAAGCACAAATGAAGTACCTTTTTCGCGCAAAATTTCAGAATTTTATCATCACCACCAAAGAGAGGTTAAGCACAAATGCATTGATCAAAGAAATAAAACTTGCTTCCTCAAAAATATCACCTTAAAATCAAGAAAAAACACAAAAAATAAATTGTACCAAAAATAATCAAAATAAAAGCATCCGCCCGGATGTTAACTACAATAAGTGTTAAAGGTACAAAATCGCACCATCCGCCCGGATGGTGATAACATATCCAAAATAGTAGTACAAAAACACACCCAAAAGGATGTTAACTAACAATATCCAAATAAACATAAAAATAAACTACATAAACACCCTAATAACATGCTAACAAAAGAAAAACAACACATAAAAATGGACGATCAAACCGTTCGGTAGTCAATCAAAAGAACTAGAATTTCCATCAACATCATCAATATCATCAACACCAGCATCATCATCAGCATCACCAGCAGCACCTGCACCCCCCGAAGAAGATGACATCTCCCCTGGCCATGCTAAATAGGATCTAAAGTCATCCATCGAATGCAGACTGTGGTCCACACGAGTCTCCCAAATCTGCAGCTGCAACTGAAGCATAAACTCATGCATAAAAGTGAGAGAGAGGCAGTGAGACTCATGCATTGCCCAGTTGGCACCTGCATTAACATCCATACCACTCCCTCGACCAAAAGGAAGACCTCAAGGAGGAGGTGTAGAAGCAATATGAGGAGCAAAAACAAGAGGCTCACAAAATCTGAGAGCAAACTCATCATCCAACATGCCTAGCTTTACATTCCCAAGAGATGGAAGTGTGACGCCAGCTGCCTTGTATAAGGCCATAACTAACCCCGGGTGAGTGATTATGTAGGAAGCTCTCGAACCATACACAATACCACTCGTCGCAATCCTGTGGAAATCAACTGAAACAATCTGCGCAAGGTCAACAGTCTTCCCGTCCATGATGCAGTGCAAGAGGGCAGCCACCTCAATGGTGATGTCAGATGCGTGGCTCCGAGGAATCAGGTTATGCAAGACAACCAACATGAGTATCTGAGCATTTCTCTTCAGAGCTCCCTTCTTTAAGACAATACGTGCTCCTGTAGACCCCACCTCATAAGTACGATCCCCCTCACAGATAACCCTCTTGATCTCCTTCATATCCCAGTTCCTCTTGGCTCTCATTCTTCCGAAATCACACAATCCATGGTCATCCAACTCGAAATTACTTTTGAAATAGAGACATATTTTGTCCATAGAGAAATCAATAACCTTACCCCTCACCCAGGTTTTGAATGCAAAAGGTTATTCCTTCGGACCAGTTGGAAGGGCATTCACAAAGAATTCCCTAACAACTTCCAGATGGAACTCAGGGTGAGGCTCACAAAGCACAACAAAGTCGTTATGCTCCAATTGTTCCCTAATAAAGTAGTAATGCCCCGTTGGGCTCAATCTCATAATCCTATCTGGCCATACCGCCCTTTTTTCCAATAACATGTAACGCGGTTGGTGTGCCGGAGTTAGAAATCTTTGTCTATCATAGGATAAACGACCCCTCGAAGAAGTAGGCGCAGCAGATGACGAAATTCTTCCTCTCTTCGACCTACCAGACATCTGAAAAACAAAATCAAAACAATAAATAAAAACACGCAAACAGGTGACATTAGATACCATGAACCAGAAGAAAAAAAATCTTAAAATCCCTATTAAAAGCATATGAAGCACCCCATCCCTTTGAAACAATTAAAAGAAAGGGGGAATTTTTCTGCAACCTACAGGTCTCTCTTAGCGAGCTCTGCGGATTCTGCAGAAAAATTCCCCTGAACCAGGGATACTTCCACAATCAATAACAAACCTATTTCTACTCCACTACACACCAGAACAGAGAAGCTTCAAGAATAATAACATAAATAATACAAAAGTCATGAAATTCCTAAGTTATGCCCTAATGCTTCAAAATTCTAAACTTAAACCACATGCATTCGAATTTTCTACTAAAGTTCAATAATAAGAGAAGGTAGAAGCATTAATGAGGTAAGTTCATAAGGAATTTCATGAAAAAAAAACTTACAAAATCCCCAAAAATGGGTTTTACGAAAAATGAAGAACAAAATAGACAAAACTAAACTTACCTTGAATAAATGGATGAGATGAAGATTGAAAATACGAAAGAGAATATCACAAAGCTGGAAACTTGAAGATATGAGAGCAAGGGAGGTTTTCTTCTTTGAGAGTTTTGTGAAAAAGCTCAAATGAGGCAACCCTAGCCTCTCATAACCTTAGAAGCGCGCTTAGCAAACTGGGTCGGGTCAGCCAAGATAGGCCCAGTTTGCAACTGAAATATTTATTTTTTATTTGGATAAGCTCGCTTAGAGAATAGGATAGCTCGCTTAGCGAGCGTCCCCCTAACTCTTTTCGCTTAGCGAGCTAAGGCTCGCTTAGTGAGCTCTGTAACTTAAAAAGTCCTTCTAGCAGGAAAAAAACACATTTTAAGGTCTAAAAACACATCTACAACACATTTTTAACATAAAAAACAACAAATACTTACAAAATTGGGGTGCCTCCTAACGAGCGCTTGTTTAACATCGGATAAGTTCGACGGTCTACAATGATCAATGATCATTGAGGGAAACAAATTGGTTTTCCCGATCGAAGCTACCTCCTAGGTAGATTTTAAGACGTTGCCTGTTAACCGAACAACTGTCTTTCTTTTCCAAGTCTTCAATCACCACAACTCCATATTCTCTCACTTCTTTTACCCGAAAACATCCAGACCATTTACTTTTCAACTTTCCCGGAAAAAGCTTTAATAGGGAGTTGAAAAGCAAAACAAGTTGTCCTGCTTTGAACTCTTTTAGCTTGATTTTCTTGTCATGGTACTTTTTCACTTTTTCTTTGTACAACTAGCTTGAATGATACGCTGCATTTCTCATTTCCTCAAGCTCACTCAAATTTACTTTCCTCTTTGTCCCGACCAAGGTTGGATTAAAATTTAAAAAATTTAAAGCCCATAAAGCCTTGTGCTCCATTTCAACAGGTAAATGACATGTTTTTCCATAAACCCTTTGGAATGGAGTTAAGCCTATTGGAGCTTTGTACGCGGTGCGATATGCCTACAAAGCTTCATCTAACTTTTGTGACCAATCCTTCCTTGACCCCGAAATAGTTTTTTCCAAAATTTTCTTCACTTCCCTATTAGACACCTTAGCTTGCCCATTTGATTGGGGATGGTAGAGAGTCGCAACCTTATGTGACACACCGTAATGTTTCAAAACACTTACAAGCGGTGCATTACAAAAGTGCAACCTACCATCGCTAATCAACACTCGAGGGGTTCTAAAACGGGCAAAACTATTTTTCTTCAGAAATTTTATCACCGTTTTGCCATCCTATCTCGGTGAAGCAATAACTTCCACCCATTTAGAAACATAATCCACATCAACCAAAATATACTCGTTTGTGAAAGATGGTGGAAACGGGCCAACAAAATCAATGCCCCAACAATCAAAGATTTCAACCTCTTGAATATTCTGGAGGGGCATTTCATCATGCTTGCCTATTCCACCCGATCTCTGGAAAATGTCACAATCCTCGCATGGAGGTTGGCATCCTGTAAAATAGTAGGACAATAAAATCCCGATTGAAGGATTTTTGTGGCCGTCCTAGATCCGTTAAAATGCCCTTCATACGGAGAGTTATGACAATGCCAAAGGATACTATTAGCCTCATCACTAGTAACACACCTTCTCAACAAATTATCCCCACAAATTTTAAAAAGATACGGTTCATCCCACACATGGTATTGAGCATCCACCAAGAACTTCCATTTTTGGTTTCAAGTTAGGTCTTCGGGTATCCAACTCGTTGCCTTGTGATTAGAAAAATCGACAAACCATGGCCTAACTTGGACCATAAACAGTTTTTCATCCGGAAATTCTTCTCGGATCTCAATTTCAGATTTAGTTACGTCTACATTTACCAACCGTGATAAATGATCTGCCACCAAATTTTCCGATCCCTTCTTATCTTTAATTTCCAAATCAAATTCTTGAAGAAGAAGGATTCAATGGATAAGCCTTTGCTTAGAATCTGGTTTGGTGAGCAAATATTTTATCGCAGCATGGTCGGTATAAACAATAACTTTTGAACTGATCAAGTAGGAGCGAAACTTTTCAAGCGCATACATTATCGCTAGCAATTCTTTTTCGATTGTTGCATAATTCACTTGTGCTTCATTGTGTAGTGTATTGCATGAAAAACTTTTTCTTTCATTTGTCCAAGCACTGCTCCAACGGCGTAATAACTAGCGTCACACATAAGTTCAAGGTTTGAATTCCAATTTGGAGCAATGATTATGGGAGCGATGATAAGGTTTTCTTTAAGAGTTTGGAAAGATAAAAGACAAAGTTCATCAAAGAAGAATACCCGATCTTTGTTTAGCAAAATTTCTAAGCGGCCTCCCCACTTTAGTAAAGTCTTTGATGAACCTCTGATAAAATCCCGCATGTCCCAAGAAGCTTCAGATTCCTTTGATGTTGGTTGGATGAGGCAAATTTGCAATTACTTCCACTTTCGCTTGATCCACCTCAAGTCCTCTCGAAGACACCATGTGACCAAGTACAATTCCCTCTTTCACCATGAAATGGTATTTCTCCCAATTTAAGACCAAGTTTGTTTTCACACACCTCTCTAACACCGTTTCCAAGTTCTTCAAACACAAATCAAATGAAGCTCCAAATACCAAAAAATCATCCATAAAAACTTCCATCGTCTTTTCAATAAGATCGGAAAAGATAGCTTGCACACATCGTTGGAAAGTTACTGGTGCATTGCACAACCCAAAGGGTATTTTTTGATACGCAAAAATTCCAAAAGGACATGTGAACGCCGTCTTCTCATGGTCGGCCGGGTCAACCACAATTTGGTTGTACCCCGAATACCCATCCAAAAAACAATAGAATTCTTGCTCGGATAACCTTTTTAGCATTTGATCCATGAACGGTAGTGGGAAATGATATTTTCTAGTAGCCGTGTTCAAACGCCTATAGTCTATACACATACGCCATCCTGTAACAACTTTTGTCGGTATGAGCTCATTTTTCTCATTTCGGATCACGGTAATTCCACCCTTCTTTGGTACCACATGAACGAGACTCACCCAAGGACCATCGAAAATAGGATAAATCATTCCCGCTTCAAGTAGTTTCACTTTCTCCTTTCGAACCATTTCTTTCATAGTTGGATTCAAACGGTATTGTGGTTGTGCTACCGCTTTGAAGTCGTCTTCCATAAGAATCTTGTGCATGCAATAAGATAGGCTTATTCCATTGAGATCGGAAAGAACCCATCCTAAAGCCTCTTTATTTTTCTTGAGCGCTTTAACCAAACAGAACTCTTCATCGGTAGACAATTTATTGCTTATGATCACCAATTTTCTTCCACTATCGTCCAAAATTGAATATTTGAGGTTCGAAGGTAGCACGTTCAATTCCACTTCAAATTTATCATCACTTTTTTCTTTCTTCAATTCTTCCACTTCAACTTCCCATGGTTGTAATTCTTTCCAGACCTCTAACTCTTTCAAACATTCTTCAAGCTCTTTTTATTCTTCACTAGTGAGTTTGTCAATTTCCTCACCTAGTGCTAGCTCAAGAGGAGTTTCCACATGAATATGCTTTGCAACTTCCATAATAGCCATATCGGATGCATCAATGTGGAAACTATCATGTCTTTCTTTTGAATGTTTCATTGCTTCAAACAAATTAAAAGTGACCTCCTCATTTAGCACCCTTACTTTCATGATACCATCATCGACATCTATCATCATTTGAGCCGTCTTCATGAAACGGCGATCAAGATTCAAAGGAGCGTCATCATCTTCTTCCATGCCAATAACAATGAAATCCACCGGAAAGAAGAACTAGTCAACTTTTACCAAAACATCTCTTGCCACTCCAATTGGGTGAGTGGTAGATTTGTCGGCGAGTTGCAAAGTCATTCTTATACCTTTGATATCAATGTTATCAAGTCTTTTCACAATAGAGATATGGATAAGATTTATGCTTGAACCCAAATCAATAAGACCATTATCTACAAACATGTTTCCAATGGTGACCGGCAAAGTAACACGACCCGAATCGGCTTCTGTCTTTGTAAGAGTGCGTTGAATGACAACACTATAATTTGCCGCAAGAATAACCGTCTCCGGTTCCGTATACTTCCGTCTTTTCGAGAGAATATCCTTCAAGAATTTATCATATTTAGGAATTTGCTCAAGAGCCTCGGAAAATGGTAAGTTGATTTGAAGTTGTTTGAAAATATCCATAAATTGAGTGTATTGCCTTTCATTGTCTTCCTTTGATAGTACATGAGGATATGACATGTTTGTTTGAATTTGGTTCATCACTTATTTTCTTTTCCTCACTCTCCTATTAGTTTCTTTTTTCTTCTCATCCTCCACTTTTGTATTTTCAACTACAACCAAATCATCATTTTTATTTTCAATTACTTCATCAATTTTTTTCTTCTTCTCAACCAGCTCCTCATCACTAACTTATTCTACTACACCATCAATCTTTTTTTCCACCACTTTCTTCTCTTTAGGTTGAGACATTTCCTTTCCACTCCTAGTAACAATAGCCTTGCAATTCTCCTTAGGATTAACTTGAGTTTTGGCGGAATAAGAAGGTCCCGATTGGTTCTCGGTAATTTGTTTCGCAAGTTGACCAACTTGATTTTCAAGATTTTTTATCGCTGCATCATTTGACTTTTGATTGTCCATATACATTTAAATGAATCGATTCAAAGTGTCTTCCAATTTAGAAGGTGCAACTGGCGGTGGTGGAGCAACATAAGGATTTTGTCGATTAGATGAACTACCGCCATAAACATGGTTATTTTGGTAATTGCTTATTGGTTGATATCCTTGATGTTGTTGATTTTGGTAATGGTTTTGTTGAGAAGGTTGTTGTTGTTGATAAGGTTGTTGTTGTCTTTGGTACCTGCCGCTCCCCCGAAAAGACACTGGGTCAAATAATGTACAAATGCGAACGGTCGGTGAAAACAGAGAAATGAAGTGAACTAAATAGAGTCGCCAACTAGGCATTTTTATCCGGAAGGAAAGGTAATGATGCATAAACCTAGAAATATATGGATAAGACGGTTGCGAACCAGAGAAACTGAGAAAGGGGGTTGGTTACAACCTGGGAAGGTATTAGCACCCAGATTGTCCATCGTACTCGACGAGATCCACGCTTGAAAGTTTGTGTTTAAAGGGGTAAATATATGTGCTATCTGTGTGCAAGAGCTGGAAAAGAATATACAAGTGTCAGTGCAAAAAGGAAGTGAAATGCTTAGGAATGAGGCTTAAAAGAGAATGCTGAAAGAGGGGGAAGACAAAGAGACTTTTTGTTTGATAACAGTTAAGTTATGCCTACGTATCCTCTCGTGCAATGAGGAAGTCAGAACACCGTAGTTCGACTCAAAGAAACTGAAGATAAATTGACTGTGAACTGCTTACTTGTCTATGCTCAAGTGTATGACTCGTCTGGCTCGAGTGCTAATTGTCTTGCATTAGATGGAAGAAGCAAGTTCCCTTTTATGAATGAGTGTGGTGAGAAAAGAATCCTGAAGGAGACGATAATTGTTTGTTTTTGTGTTTTCAGTTTTGTTATTATTTTTGGTGTTTTTCATAAGGAAATGAGCTTAAGCCTAAATCAAGGGCTTGTAAACTCATTATATCCTCCCTGATTAGGGATAATGAGCCTACTTAAGTATGAGATAAACATCTCAACTTAATTACCATGATGATGTAGGATTAAGATCATTTACCTACTTGTGATTATTTAGATGTTTTTGGGTTTTTGTTTAGTGTTAAGTAATGAGTTTAATCTCTAATCACAGATTAGTGGACTCATTACACCATCTTAATAGAAGGATAATAGATGGGAACACTTAAGCTGAGGAAGATACCTCAACTTAATCCATGGTTAGGGATTAAATTCATTATATAACAAAGCCTTTATTAAGTGGATTTTAATTAAAAGATGAGATTAAAAAGTGGATTTTATGATTTGTAAGACAACTTGAGGGGGACTTGTCCATTAAACACTAGGTTTAGTCCTTCTTAACCATAAGGAAGAATTAGAACCCTAATGTAAGGCCCAAGTTACAAGATAAAGTCTTGATGGTTATTTATATGATTTGATTAAGAGGTTTAAACAAATTAAAGGTTTAACACTTAGGATTAAAGTTATACACTCCATCCTAAGAGAAGGATGCAGGCATAACCCTAATTCAAAAGTCCTAAAACTTTAAGAGTTTAGTCTCTGATTATTGAGGTGAGAAGAGAGACTCAAGGAGACTCAAAGGTAAAAAGCTAAGGGGTACTAATCACAACCCTAATTATTATCATGCTTGGATGTTCCTATGGTTTGTGAGGCTTGAGAAAGATCTTCAAGGAAGCCACCAATGGAAGAAGCAGATGAAAGGAGGAGGAAGCAGAAGAATAAGTTACTTACATCCTAAGAAGATAAGTAACTCAAAGAAAGAAAGTGAGAAGGATGAAACACAAGTGAATTAGATTCACTTCACGTACAAACAAAATGCAAATGAAAGAGATGAGAAGAAGTCAGAAGTAGAGGCAAATCCACCTCCCAAAATAAGTTACCAAACCTGAAAAGTTAGCATAAATGCATAAGTATAAAGCATAAAGAAGTGTTTATGTCATGTAAATGTCATGTAAGATGATGCAAAGTCATACAAGATGCATATGTGTAATCATACAAAGATGAGATGCAAATGGAAGCATGCTTTGAAGTTTGAAAACACATGAAAGTTAATGAAATGAAATGAATGCAAATCATGGCAAATGAATGAAGAAATGATCAAGCAGGGTTCTAACATGTCCTAAGATGTCTAAGATGACATATGAATGCAAGAAATGTCATGGAAAGTTCATGTACTGATGCATATGCAAGGTGAATGCAAATGAACATGAGAAATTAGGGTTATATGGAAGTATGAGATGCAAATGAACAAAATAGAAGCATATGACATGAGGAAAATTTGCAATCAAGCTCAAACAAAACCTAATCCCATATTAGGTCACACCCCATAGGAGAAGGTCAGAAGCCTAACCAATCAAAAGTTATGATTTTCCTAAGTTTTCTAGGGTTTTTGGGTGGTTCAAAAGGAAAAATGCCAATCAATTTGAAAATGCAAGATAAATTCATAAGGGAAACGACCTATAAACTAAATGCAATATGCAAAACAATGCAAAAAGAATCAACTTCAAACTCTTCTTTGTTAGGCATAAATAATTTTTTAAAGTTAGGGTTCAAAAAATGTGATTTATATGACCCTTAATTCAAAGAAAATTGGCAAACTATGATCAAACCTAAAATGAAATTTGTGTGAAGAGTTTGAAAATGTTTCTAAATGCATTGGGATGTTTCATGATTTTTTTGGTGATTTTTAGAAACCTAAATGTATTTTTAATTAATTAAAAGACTTTAATTAATTAAAAATAACATTTAAATATTTTAAAAATACTTTTTTAATGCAAAAAATAAAATAAAAATCATTTTTGGAATGAGAAAAAAATTTAAAGTCAGTATGCAAAAGAAAATATTTTTTTGGATGCCTTTTGATATTTTAAATTAATTATGCAAGAAAATACAAATAAAAATGAATAAAAATGTAATAAAAATGAAAGTATGCAAATCTGATGGTTGAGGTTTGAACTGGGGAATGAGGCATTGACTGCGCGCGTATCTCAATGGTCAGGATTCAATCTGAGTTTTTTAATTTAATTAACCTAATTAAAACTAATTAATTTTAATTAGGGTTAATGAAATCAATCTGGGCCACTCGTTCACGCGCTAAACCACATCCAAGGGTCAGAATTCAAACTGGACAACTAAACCCTAATTAGGGTTCTAATTACTTTCAGGTGACCGGAGCTTGCTCCGGTCATCTTCTCCGGCCACACCAAAACCTCAACTTCTTCCCTAGGCTAAATCAAACCCTCTAACTCTCCAGAATCACTCAACTAACAACCCTAAACACGAATCCAGCAAAAAATTCATTTATGTTTCATTGAAAACAAGATTCGAAGCAAAACGAAAAATTACATAAAACTTTCAGAAGTTCAATACATGCTCATTTCTCAATTATTTTCAAAACAAATCATATCAGGGTGATCAGTGAAGCATGTAGATTCATTTAGAAACTTAAATACCAAGTTCTGGAAAAAACGTTCATGAAGCTACCTGAGTTGAAGCTTTGTGTTCTTGAGCTTTCTGGCCTCCCTCTTGGTTCAAATCCACCCCAATGATCTTCCTGATGATGAAGATGAGCTTAGATCAAGCTTGTGATGGCCATTTTGAAGTGTTTGGTTCTGAGTATGCAGAAATCGTATTTCTGATTGGGGGTGTTTTTGGCTATGGTGAAGGGTGGGAAATGATCCGGAGGTGTTTTTGAGTTGATTGGTGAAGGAAGCTTGAAGTTTTAGTGGATGGTTTTTGAGATTCGAAGAGAGGAAGTTTTTGACAAATTTTGTGAATGCTAAGTTCTTGGAGGTTTTAGGCTCTTGTCTGTTATGAAATGTGTTCCATATTGTTTGATTAAGCCAATGGGATTGCTCAGATAGTTGTTATGGCATAGGCTGATTAGTTTGGGGTGATTTGCAAAAAAGTCAAGATTTATGTACTTGAGGTATGGGCCATGGCAGGTCTGATTTCTCGGGGTGTCTGGCCTCAGCAAGTTTCATGGAGAGCCATAGAATGGTTTTGAGGCAGCTGGCATAAGTGGATGAGAGGATCCAATTTATTTTGCAATTCTTGAAAGTTTTGGCCCTTTTGTGATTTCTTGAAGTTCAAGTCATGAAAATACTTGGTTCAATGCACAATTCTGATGTTTAGTGGCCCAATTGACCTATTGTGAAGTGTTTGTGTATATTTGAAGTCATTAGAATGCTTGAACATGCCAATTTGCAAAATCCCTCTTTGACATGAAACTTGAAATTATAGGATTTTTGCCAACTTTGAAAGGCCATATCTTGAGTTCTATGATGAATCAAGACATGTTCTTGTACTTTTTGAAAAGGGAAAGACCCATTTTACAACTTTCATGACCAAGAATTTTTCATTTGAAGCATTTTTTGTTAAGAAAGAGGAGGTTGAAAAACTTTCCCAAAATGAAAAGTTTGCATTTCAAGTCATTTCCATTTTTGGTAAGTTTGTAATTGGATCAAAATTCTTCAATCTTGTGAACTTCCAACCACTTCTAAGATCAAATAAAGATCATATAACTTCAATTTGATGAAAATACCCCTTTGGTTCCATTGTTGGGGGCCTCAGATGCCCTGATTTTGACTTAACTTGCTCAGGAAGTTACCTAGTGAACAAATGACTTCCACAATGAATTTCTTCATCAAACTTGGTACACATGATCCTTATAACATATTATGAACATTATAAACAAGAATGGCCCAAAAATTTGGAGTTAAGGCCTCTGAAACCAAAACCCTAATTTTGGTCATCTGTGGAGTGAAAACCCTAGCTCTGCTTCCATGCCTTTGCCAGCTCTTGTGATCCCTTGACTTTCATGAACTTTGAGGAGTATAATATGATGATAGAACACACATGGACCCCCTTGGAAAGCTTTGAGGCCTTTGGGATGGCTCAGATGGAATCTTGGATTGCTCAGATCACAAACCCTAGATGCAAATGAACTTGAACTATGCAGTGAAACAAAAATGCAATATGAGGTGTAATGCTTATGTTAATGCAAAAGTGAAAGATCACAAGCCATGTTGTGATAAAGAGTGAGGGAAAATTTGGGGTGTTTACATCTGCCCCTATTCAAACATGAGTTAACTGTGCAGGATGTAAGCGCCTGGCTTATCAAACAAACAAGATAACTTGTGGTTGAATACCAAAGACAGTCCAAAATTTGCACTCGCTGGATAGAAGAAGAAAAGGGATATAAATTGTAAAAGGTAGTATAGTATGATTATAAAATGAAGGTGATGAAGGACGACCATTGAGCAGAGGAAGACTGCTGGGGACAAAGCGGTAAGCTAAGCAAAGACGGGGACGACCGACAAGCTGGGAAAATAAAGAGACCATGACGGGGACAACCATCAGGTAAAGAAACAAGATTCTATGGGGATTAAAGTAAAGGCAATGATGGGGACGGCCATCAGGTTTGCAAAGTAAAGTAAACAACGATGGGGACGACCGTCAGTTTAAAGAATAAATGAAATAAATGATGAGGGACAGTCATCAAAGGTGAAAGACGATCACCTAGCAGGGGAAGGCTGCTCTTTATCATGACATAGGACGAATGTCGGATAGAAAAGGTCGAAGATGGGGACGACCATCGGATAAGCATGATGAAGGACGATCATCAAGAGGCGAAGGACGATCACCTAGCAGGGTACGGCTGCTCTCGGGGTTTATCACGACATAGGACGAATGTCGGATAACAAAATCAACGATGGGGACGGCCATCGGGTAAAATGATGAGGGACGGTCATCAAAAGGTGAAGGATGATCACCTAGCAGGGGACGACTGCTCTTTATCACGACATAGGACGAATGCCTGATAGAAAAAGGTTCCACTAATGGGGACTCCGTTGGGGAAAGGGATGAGGGACGGTCATTCAAAGGTGAAGGACGATCACCTGGCAGGGGACGGCTTCCGAAAGTATCACGACATAGGACGAATGTCGGATAGAAGGAAGTTGTTTTGTTGGTGACTTACTGGGGAATGGTAAACACGGACGAGTGCTTACGCTCAAGAAAAAGGTATAAGTGTTTGACGTTGTGTATGGATTAAAGATGCGGACGAGCATCCTTAGGACCATGATATGGACGAGTATCGGTAGAAACAAACGCTGACGCGTGTTCAGAGATGATGATACGGACGAGTACCAACTGGTTAACAAAGAACACAGACGAGTGTCGGATCTGTTTGAGGAGTGATATAAACAGGATACAGACGAGTATCAGAGACTTCTGTATAGATTTTTTGGTGAAGTACGAGCAAGACACAGACGAGTGTTCGACTTGCTGGGGAATGTATGACGGACGAGCTGTCAGATATGTACTATATAAACAGGCATCTGTTTTGAGATGGTAAAGGATATGTTTTGGCTTTCTGTGGGGGTAGGATGACACGGACAGGTGTCGAAAAGAGTGTGTTATAAACAAGTATCTGTCTGCAGAAGGTGTTCTGGCAACCTTGCTGGGGAAGAATGACATAGACGAGTGTCAAAAAGAGCATATATAGGTGTCTGTATTTGAGAGTGCAAAGGGGACGCTTTGGCTTTTATCTACAGGGGATATATTTTTGTATATTGCTGATGAAATACTGATAGTAATTGCAGGTGACTGGCTCGAACCTGGCTTGTGATCATGCAAATGTTTGATTTTTGCCGTAATGTTCCGTTTTAGACGGAATGCTACGCTTATTTGGTGAATATGATGCAAATGCTATGTTTATGCAAAAGAGAAACCGATCCGGGATTCAGATCCCGATGAAGATCTCCGGCTGATCTGCTTGGAGGAATAACCCTGCTGGGGAAGAGATCATTGGTAGATCTAACAGCAAGGAGAACTCTGCTTGGGGAAATAGATTGTTGGTAGATCTATCTGTGAGGAGAACTCAGTTGGGGAGAAGGAAGCTTCAGCAACTCCGCTGGGAAACTATGTATGTATTGTTCTCCTGGAGAGAGAATAGAAACCCTGTGGGGAGACAGTTCCCCTTAACTTTGTAAAGGATGAGTGGTCTGGCACTCTGGTGGGGAGTAGGGAACTCTTTGCTCCTTTTGCTGTGTAACAGTTGTCAGGTACTGCTCGGGGAGGTGATAACTCCTGGGAAGTAGCATGTTGGGGATTCAATGCCTGACATGCCCCATGTTGTGTATTGAATACCTGCAACCTGTTAAGACACAAGAAACACACAAGTATCCCGAGGTATCCCTTACCGGATTTCGTCATAGGAATTAGATTTTCCTGAAAGTAATACATTTTCTGCAAATATTTATTAAAAATGGCTCATTTGTTTCATGCAAGTATTGTATCATGAATATTGGACATTTTGCAAACGAAACAAAAATGTACAAAACGAGGTGTGACTGAAAATTATGATTTTATTAATTTGGGTGCCCTGAATTGGCAAATACAGTCAAAGAAACAAATCCCCTGAAATGAGGGGGTTGCGATAAATTGAGAAAAATAAAAGTGTTGGCAATGTTGATGACGATGTTCCAGTGTACTTCTTTTGCTATGACCTGTATGACCTTGATGTTCTTCTCATCTTGCTTTCTGAAGAAGGCTGATTCTGACTGATGTTTTATCCTTTCGAAGCTTGCCATGTTATGAGTGATACAGATGAATTTAGAGTTCA
Source organism: Lathyrus aphaca (assembly GCA_963966055.1). Lineage (NCBI taxonomy): Eukaryota > Viridiplantae > Streptophyta > Magnoliopsida > Fabales > Fabaceae > Lathyrus > Lathyrus aphaca. Next base: position 434,147,621 of record OZ014519.1, read on the forward strand.
GTTGTTCGCTTATTCCCTGATTTTGCGTGGATCGCCCTTTCGGGTTTTCAATCCACCGGGATACCCATTTTTGCCTGAGCTGTCCAATGCGACTTTTCAACTCAGTGGGTATACATTTTTTTTAATTTTCCCTTATTTTTGCCCGAGTCTTTTATTTTGTTTTTGACTCGCCGGGATGCCCTATTTTTTCCTGGACTTACATTCTGTTTTTATGTCCAGCGGGTCATTTTATACGATGTATTTTTTGACTGCATCTGAATTCACAGGGGATAAGAAATCTTCACCATCCATAGTAGTGAGCATCAGTATTTCTCCAAAGAAAACCTTCTTTACTATGAATGGACCATCGTAATTTGGAGTCCACTTGCCCCTGTGGTCTGTATGAGAAGGAAGGAGTCTTTTCAGCACAAGATCTCCCACTTGGTATTCCCGGAGCCTGACTTTCTGATCGAAGGATTTCTTCATCCTTTTCTGATATAACTGCCCATGACAAATTACAGTTAATCTCTTTTCGTCGATCATATTCAGTTGATTGTACCGAGACCAAACCCATTCTGCTTTGTCCAGCTTTACATCCATCATTACTCGTAAGGAGGGTAACTCAACTTCAACAGGTAAGACAACTTCCATACCGTACACAAGCTGATAAGGTGTTGCCCCAGTAGACGTTCTGATTGAGGTTCGATACCCATGCAAAGCAAATGGTATCATTTCATGTCAGTCTTTATAAGTAACCACCATCTTCTGCACAATCTTCTTGATGTTTTTGTTAGCTGCCTCAAAGCACCATTCATCTTTGGCCTGTAAGGAGAAGAGTTGTGATGTTGGATTTTGAAGTCCCGGCACAGTTCTACCATCATTTTATTGTTCAAATTGGAACCATTATCAGTAATGATCCGCTCGGGAACTCCATATCGACAGATGATGTCTCTTTTCAGAAATCTGGCTACCACTTGTCTGGTGACGTTTGCATACGAAGCTGCTTCAACCCACTTGGTGAAGTAATCAATGGATACCATGATGAATCTGTGGCCATTTGAAGCAGTCGGTTCGATCTTTCCAATCATGTCAATGCCCCACATGGCAAAGGGCCAAGGTGAAAACATCACGTTCAAAGGATTTGGAGGCACATGCACTTTATCTGCGTAAATTTGGCATTTATGACACTTTCTGGCATAAGCACAACAGTCTGCATCCATTGTGATCCAGTAGTAACCTGATCTTAACAATTTCTTAGCCATTGCATGCCCTCCAGCATGGGTACCGAAATATCCTTCATGCACCTCGTGCATCAGCAAGTCTGCTTCTTTCTTGTCAACACATCTGAGCAGAACCATGTCAAAGTTTCACTTGTATAATGAACCATCAACATTAAGGAAGAAACTACTAGCCAACATTCTTAATGTCTTCTTATCATTGGATGATGCCTCAGGTGGGTATGTCTGATCCTCTAAGAAGCTTTTGATGTCATGGAACCATGGCTTGTCATCTTTAGCGATGTTCACAGAGAAAACATATGTTGGTCAGTCCAGTATGGATACCGAAATCCGAGGCACATAATTTGCAGTTTGAACCTTGATCATGGAGGAAATGATAGCTAAAGCATCTGCGAACTGATTTTCGTCTCGAGGGATGTACTCAAGTTTGACTGTTGTGAAGAAAGTCAATAATCTCCTCGTGTAGTCATGGTATGGAATCATATGCTCTTGGTGAGTGTACCATTTGTCGTTGGTTTGATTGATTACCAAAGCTGAATCTCCGAATACCTTCAATGTCTTGATCCTGAGGTCAATGGCTTCCTCAAGACCCATGATACAGGCTTCGTATTCATCTTCGTTGTTAGTGCAGGCAAAGGTGAGTTTCGCCGAGAAAGGCATATGAACTCCTTTAGGTGTAATGAGTACTGCACCAACCCCACGTCCATTCATATTTACAGCCCCATCAAACATCATAGTCCATTCTTCTTCTGGATCATGCCCTTCAGTGTGAATTGGCTTTTCACATTCTTTTTCTTTTAAGTACATGATGTCTTTATCAGGGAAGTCAAATCTCATGGACTGGTAATCATCAATGGGTTGCTCAGCTAGTTAGTCAGACAGTACACTGCCCTTGATGGCCTTTTGAGATGTGTATTGAATGTCATACTCTGTCAGAATCATTTGCCATCTTGCAACCCTTCTGGTGAGTGCTGGCTTCTCAAATATGTACTTGACGGGGTCCATTTTTGAAATCAATAAGGTTATGTGAGTCAGCATATACTGTCTTAGTCGGCGAGCAGCCCACGCTAAAGCACATCAAGTTTTCTCGAGCAGTGAATAATGTTGTTCACAGTTGGTAAACGTTTTTCTTAGGTAGTATATTGCATACTCTTTTCGACCAGACTCGTCATGCTGGCCCAACACACACCCCATTGATCCTTCTAATACTGTCAGGTACATTATTAGAGGTCTTCCTTCAATTGGAGGCATGCGAATTGGAGGTTCTTGCAGGTACTCCTTGATCTTGTCAAAAGCCTTCTGACAATCTTCGTTCCACCTGACCGTTTGTTCCTTTCTTAACAACTTGAACAAGGGCTCACAGGTTGCAGTAAGGTGAGAAATGAACCTTGATATGTATTTCAATCTACCTAAGAACCCCCGAACTTCTTTTTCGGTCCTTGGTGCAGGCATATCCTGAATGGCTTTGACTTTGTCGGGATCAACTTCAATTCCCTTTCACTTACGATGAATCCCAGCAACTTACCAGAACGTACCCCAAATGTGCATTTGTTGGGGTTTAACTTCAGCTGGTACTTTCTCAGACGCTTGAACAACTTCAGCAGATTTACCAGATGGTCTTGTTCAGTAAGGGACTTGGCAATCATGTCATCCACGTAGCATTCAATTTCTTTGTGGATCATATCGTGGAATAACGTTACCATAGCCCATTGATACGTCGCACCGGCGTTCTTTAGTCCAAATGGCATTACCTTGTAACAAAATGTGCCCCAAGGTGTGATGAAGGTTGTTTTCTCCATGTCTTCGGGTGACATCTTGATCTGATTATACCCAGAAAATCCCTCCATGAAAGAAAATACCGAGAACTGAGCTGTGTTGTCGACCAATACATCAATGTAAGGTAATGGGAAATCATCCTTCGGGCTAGCTCTGTTCAGGTCCCGGTAATCCACACACATACGTACTTTTCCATCCTTCTTAGGCACTGGTACAATGTTAGCAACCCACGGCGGGTAACTAGTTACAACAAGGAAACCGGCGTCCCACTGTTTTTGTACCTCCTCTTTAATCTTCAGGGCCATATCTGGGCGAGTACGGTGCAACTTTTGCTTCACTGGAGGGCAATCTTCTTTTAATGGCAGCTTGTGCATAACAATATCCGTATCTAGACCTGGCATGTCTTGATAGGACCAAGCAAAGATGTTGACATATTCTCGAAGCATGTCAATGAGCTGTTCTTTTACTGAAGCCTGCAGACTGGCCCCAATCTTCACTTCTTTCAAATCCTCTTCGGTACCAAGATTAACTGTTTCAACCTCCTCCTAATGAGGAGTAATCACTTTCTCTTCTTGCCTCAACAACCTGGCTAACTCTTCAGGTAACTCATAGTCTTCTTCAACCCCTTCATCAGCTTGATTAATTGGATTGTCGAAGTCATACAAGGTCATAACAGTGTTGTTGTCGGTGCAATCTGGAGGATAATCTCTGCAAGGGTTGAGATTTGTTCGTTTTAGTGATCCATTTTAATCTTGTTTAGAAAAAGTGTAAAATGAAATTAGTTATTTTGAAAACATTGCCATTTTATTGTTTTATACAAAAGTGAAAAATGAAAAGACAGTGAACGAAAGAGAGAATTGTTTGCAAAAGATGTCTGATATTCATTGATATTCCATTTGCACAAAATTACAATATGGCCCTATTACAAAATGAGTCCTGACACCTTGGGCAAGATGCAGGACTAGATGCATGCTGAAAAAAGCAGGAAATAATAATTACTCTGCAGGAGTAACCCTTATAATTTCTTGGAAAGACCAGTTAAGGACTTGGTGACCCGGGATCCTTGGAGATATCCAGCTCTCCAGGTTGAGGCCGCTTTCCGCCTCGTCTTCCACGTTATTGATAGCATCTGGGGTGAGCATCCCCCCACTGATGAACTTGGGCTCTTTAGCAGCCTCTGCTTGATCTTGTCGGAATGGTTTGTAACCCAAACCGAATCTATCCTCATTCTTCTCCACCGGTAGCAGCTTGCCCCAGCCTTGGGCATTTCCATCTTCAACAACCTTCCAGGATTTCTGATAGGAGACAATTGAAGTACCCATCCTATCCTCTTGGGATGCAGCAAATACTTCAGTCGTCTCCTCATTGACGTTCAGTGCTTCGAACCCTTGGCTCATAGTTTCATGGATTTTGCCATCCATCTCAATCTATTTGTATGTAGCCAGATGTCTAACAAAGATGTCCTCTTCACCACAGATGGTGATAATATGTCCTTCCCACTCATATTTCAATTTCTGGTGAAGGGTCGACGTAACTGCGCCAGCGGCGTGAATCCATGGTCAACCCAACAAACAGCTGTAGGCCGGTTGAATGTCCATCACATAGAAAGTAGTTTGAAAGACCTGCAGACCGATTATCATAGGCAGCTCCACCTCTCCAAGAACAGACCTCTTAGACCCATCAAAAGCTCTGACCACCAGGTTGCTTGGTCGGAGAGCAATTCCATCATATTCGAGCTTGACAAGAGCCTTCTTTGGCAAGACATTGAGTGAAGACCCAGTGTCAACAAGAATATGAGAGAGCACAACCCCTTTACACTCCAAAGTGATGTGTAAAGCTTTGTTGTAGTGACGTCCTTCCGTTGTCAAGTCAGCATTGGTGAAACCTAGCCCATGGCTAGTATTAACATTGGACACTACTGTCTCAAGCTGATTCACTGTGATCTCCTCCGGCATGTAGGCAGCGTGCAAGACTTTAAGTAGTGCATCTCGATGAGCCTCGGAACACAACAACATGGATAAGATGGAGATCTTGGAAGGAGTCTAGTGGAGCTGATCCACAACCTTGTAGTCACTTCTTTTGATTATCCTCATAAATTCATCCACATCCTGATCAAAGGATGATTTATGAGTCTCTTTTGGTGCAGTTTCTTCAGGTGCCACACTTTTACCTTTGGCTTTGGCAGCAGCCTCTGCCTCAGTACTAGTTCTTGGAGCTTGTGACGCGAAGAGGCGTTCGCTTAGGGTGAAGCCTCCGCCTCCCCCGACATTATCCACTTGTGGTGTAAGAACCGAAGAATCAAGAAGGACTCTTTCTCCGTTGCAGTAAAGGTCTGAACCATAGTGCCATGGTACATCATTGTCTTTATCATATGGAATTGGCCCTGGCACCGTGATGGTGACTGGGCTAACTACAACAGAGGTTGGAACCATTATTGTCTGTGGATCATAAAAGATGGTAACAGGACTTCTGGTGGATGTTGGTGGTGATGGACTGAAGCTTGGTTGTTGCTGAAACTGTTGCTGAGATTGTTGTTGATAATTGTTGGAAACAGGGACCGTTGTAGGGTCATAATAGATGTGACTATGTGTAAACACCCCAAATTTTCCCTCACCCATTCACACCATGGCTTGTGATCTCTTCATATGCATAAGTTCAATCATAGTATCACATATTGCATTTTTGTTTCAATGCATTGTTTCTAAGTCATCTGCATCTAGGGTTTGTGATATAAGCTATCTTTGAGCCATTTGAGCCCCTCCAAAGGCCATCAATCACTTCAAAGGAGTCCTTATAGGTTCAAGCATCATATTATATCCTCACAAGGTCAAGAAAGTCAAGAATCACAAGAACTGAGAATGGCATGGAAGCAGAGCCAGGTTTAATTGCACAGATAACCTAGAATTAGGGTTTTGGTTTCAAAGGCCATAACTCCAATTTTTTTGGTCATTCTTGTTTCTATTGGTCTCTATATGTCATAAGGATAATGCATATCAACTTTCATGAAGAAATTACATGGGAAAGGCATCTGATCAAGGGTTGACTTCTTGAGCAAGTCAGTGCAAAATCAGGGCATCTGAGGCCCCCAATGACCCATTTGCAAAGTTGCCTTTTTGGGAAAGTGACTTGTATTGGTTGGGTCAAGCCATTTGCAAAGTTGCCTTTTTGGGAAAGTGACTTGTATTGAAAACTTATCATTTTGGGAAAGTTTTTCAACCCTTTCTTTTTGATTCAAAAATGCTTCAAATGAGGAAACTTTGGTCATGAAAGTTGTAGAATGGATCATTCCCTTTTCAAAAAGTACAAGAACTCATTCTAATTCATTTTGGATCAAAAGTTATGGCTTGTCAAAGTTGGGAAAAATCACATAATTTCAAGCTTTGTACCAAAGAGGCAAAGTTGCAAAACCACTTGCCAAGGCAAAATGAGACCTCAAAGTGACTTCTAATCTTTGCACAAACATAAACCAATGCCTAAAAGTCAGAATGCACCAAAGGTTTGCCCATTTTCATGACTTATGGATCAAGAAATCACAAAAGGGCCAAAATTGGACAAAGTTGAAAAACATCATGCAAACCCTAATCCACTTGCTGCATTGCCTCTAATCCATTTCCATGGTTCTCCCTAAACTCAGCTGAGCCAAACCATGCCCCTATCACAACCCTACACTTGCCCATACCTCAAGTACACCTAACTTGGACTTTTTGCAAAAAGACCCATACCAATCAAGCTAGGCCACACCAACTCCTCTGACCTATCCAAGAGTGATAAGTGGACCAAAAGAGACTAAACACAACACACAACACAAGCTGAAACCTCAGATTGCCAAAGTTATCAAAAATTCTCCAACTTGCAAAACTTTTCGAATCTCTCAGCTCACTCAACCAATCTTCAAACCAACTTCACCATTGATCTCAAAGTGACTCATTGACCACAAACCAACCATTGAAACAGCCAAAAACATCCCATAAACCAAACACGATTTCTGACCAGTTGGCTTGCAAACTCCCAAATCAGCCAAAAGAAATTCCATCCAAGCATCAAAACTTCATCAGGAGTTCAAGGGGAGTGGTTTGCATAAAGAGAGAAGGCCTAAAAGTCCCAAACTGAGAAAGCTCAAGCTCAGGTACCTCCTTGAAACATTTTTCCAGAACTCTTGTTTTTAGTTTCTAAATGATAAAGCATGCTCTCCTGATCATACTGGACTTTGAAATTTTGAAAATAGTGTAGAAATGAGCTTGTATTGATTGACTGAAATTTCTGCCATTTTTGTTCTTCCTTTCGAATCTTGTTAATGGTGAGAAATAAATTGTTTTTGAGGGCAGGGATGAGTTTAGGGAGGTAAGAGGACGTGATCTGGAGCTTTAGAGCTCCAGAAATAACCTAGGGAGTGGTTCTGAAACTTTCAGGGAAGGGTGTCACCGGAGAAGACGACCGGAGCTCTTCTCCGGTGACCTGAAAGTGATTAGGGTTTGGTAATTAGGTTTAGCCAGGTTTAAATGTGGACCTTTGATCTTGTGGACTTTCGTTGACTCCCGCGCGAATGGAGGGCCTGGATCTCTCATTAAACCCTAATCTTCAATTAATTAGTTTAATTAAAATTAATTAGTCAGAAGCAATCTGGACCACCGATTTGCGCGCAAGTCAGCTCCCGCGTGTTTAGTTTGAAACTCAGCCTTAGATCCTGCATACTTTTCATTTAATTTCTTTTTTATTTCATTTTTATTCATTTATCTTTCATATTTATTTTAAAATAGTTAGAAAAATCCTAAAAATATTTCCCTTTGCATTTTTGTTTCAAATATTTTTCTTAATCAGAAAATGATTTTTATTTTATTTTTTGCATTAAAAATTATTTTTAAATCATTTAAATGTTTATTTTTAATTAGTTAATGAAAATTAATTAATTAAAAATACATTTAGGTATTTAAAAATCACAAAAAAATTCACATTGCATTTAGAAACATTTAGAAACATTGTCCAACTCTCAAACCAAATTTCTTTTTTGTTCTTGATGCCTTTTGATCATTTTCATTGGATTTAATTTCATTTTAAGGCAATATTTTTGTGCAAACTTCAAAAATTTCCTTCTGCCTAACCATTGAGAGTTTGGTGATGATTCTTTTGGCATTACATCTTGCATAGCATTTAGTTTATAGGATAAATTTGATTTGAATTGATCTTGCATTTTCAATTTGTTTTGCATTTTTCTTGACAAGGTACCTTAAAACCCTAGCAATCTTAGGAAATTCATAACTTTCAATAGGTTAAGAGTTGGATCCTCTCCTTTGGGAAGTGAGCTTGTATAGGTTTAGGGTATCTTTGATTGCATTTTCAAATTTTTATCATGTCATTTGCTTCTGGTTTTGGATTTTTGCCTTGCATGATGCATATAACCCTAATTTGTGCTTCCCTTTGCATCCATCTCTCATTTGCTTGCATCCATTGACTTGCCATGACATTTTGTGCATCCACATGATTCATGATACATCTTAGGACATATTAGAATCATGTTTGATCATTGCATCTTTCATTTGCCATGTTATATGCCCATTGCATTTCATAACTTTTCATGTACATTCATGGTTCAAAACATGCTTCATCTGCATCCATTGCCTTGTATGATCATCCTCATCTCTTGCCTCATGTTTGTATCATCTCTTAGCATCATTAACATCATGTAAATGCTTATGACTTTGGTTTGCATCATGACATTTCATCTCATTTGCATTGCATTTCATTTCTTTTGGCTAACTTTTCAGGTGGTAAGTTGCTTTGAGAAGTGAATTTGCCTTCACTTCTCACAATCTCTTCTCATCTCTCTTGCATCTTTGCTGCATTTTATCTTGTGTATTGGATTGAGCTTGCTCATTCATGTTCATCTCTTACTTGCTTTCTTCAAGCAACTTGTCTTCTTAAGTGAAGCAAGTTGTCTTGCTTCTCTTTGCTTCTTCCTCCTTTCATCTGCTTCCTTCCTGGTGGTTTCTCTGAAGATCTTCTTGCAAACCTCATTAACCATAGGAACACCCAAGCATGATAACAACTAGGGTTTTGATTAGTCCCCCATTAGTTTTTACCTTTGAGTCTCTTTGAGTCTTCTCTTCTCATCTCATAATCAGGGACTAAACCCTAAAGGCTTTAAGGTTTTGTGATTAAGCTTATGCCTGCATCCTTCTATTAGGATGAAGTGTATAACTTTAATCCTAAGTGTTAAACCCTTAATGTGTTTAACTCCTTTAATCAATCCACTTAATAATCATCAAGACATCAAGCTTGAAACTTGGGCCTTGCATTAGGGTTCTAATTCTTCCTTTATTGGTTAAGAAGGACTAACCCTAGTGTTAATGGACAAGTCCCCCTCAAGTTTGTCTTACAAACCATAAAATCCACCTCTTAATATTATCATTAACTAAAATCCACTTTAATAAAGGCTTTGTTTTGTCATGAGGTTAATCCCTAATCATGGATTAAGTTGAGGAGTCTTTCTCAGCTTAAATGTTCTCATCTATTATCCTTCTATTAGGATGGTGTAATGAGTTCATTAAATCCCTGATTATGGCTTAAACTCATTACTTAACACTAAAGAAAAACAACAAAAACATCTAATTAATCACAAGTAGGTTAATGATCTTAATCCTACACCATGGTGATTAAGTGTGAGGTGCTTACTTCACAGTTAAGGTATCCTCATTACCCCTAATCGAAGGGAGGATGTGATGAGTTTACTAACCCACTGGTTTAGGCTTAAGCTCATTTTCTTATGACAAACTTTCAAAAGCAATAAAAGATTGAAAACTCAAAAAACAAACAAACAATAATCGTCTCCTCCGGGATTCTTTTCTCATCTCATTCACTCTTAACCGAGAACTTGCTTCTTCCGTCCAATGCAAGACAGTTTGCACCTGAGCCAGACAGGTCATACACTTGAGCATAGACAAGTAAGCAGTTCACAAGTCAATTTATCTTTCAGACTCTTTGGGTCGAACTACGGTGTTCTGACTTCCTCATTGCACGAGAGGATACGTAGGCATAACTTAACAGTTATCGAACAAAAGTCTCTGTATATTCCCCCTCCTTCTAGCATTATTCTTTAAGCCTCATAGTCTTGAGCTTCCAATTCTTTCTTACACTGACACTCTCATATTTCACTTCATTTCCTTTTACACTGACACTTGCATTCTTTTCCAGCTTTTTGTACACATAATAGCACAGACACTACCCCTTTAAAACACAAACTTTCAAGCGTGGATCCCGTCGAGTACGGCGGACAATCTGGGTGCTAATACCTTCCCAGGTTGTAACCAACCCCCTTTCTCAGTCTCTCTGGTTCGCAACCGTCTTATCCATTTTTCCTCAGGTTTATGCAGCATTACCTTTCCTTCGGGATAAAAATGCCTAGCTGGCGACTCTATTCATTCCCTCTCCCTTTCGCCGACCGTTCGCGTCTGTACCCCTCTTGGCCCTGTGTCATCAGGTGGGAGCGACAGCTTGGCGACTCTGCTGGGGAACCTTATACTGTAACCAGGGCTTCTGGTTCTTTTTGTGGGTTCCTCCTAGCGCTTGTTTGATTTGTGTTTACTGGGGTGTTATATGCTAATTGTGTTTGTATATTTGCTTTATTTACTGCTTTATGTACAGTTATTTATTGCTTTCTTTACAGCTTTATACATCATACTGTCATATTGTCATCTGGCTGGATCTGGTTTTTGTTTTGATGGGTGGGGTTCTACTGAGAGTTTAAGGTCCTATACCTGGGACCTGAGTGACACCTAGGCTAGAGTGGTTCATGTTCTTTCCCATTCCATTTCGGTCTGGTGCGGGAATATGAAACACGGTTCAGATATGGGTTTCTTCTTGAGAACTCTGTGCTACAGATTTCCTGTAGTGCTAGGGCTATCTGGGAAGCCTGCTAAGTCTGGATGACCTCTATTATGACCTTCAGAAACTGAGGTGAGTTAGAGGAGGATCTTTTATGGTTATTGTAAACACTGTACCTCCGGGTTAGAAGTGTTTACACTTCTCATAACTGATCCAAGTCTGAGGATCCTTGTTATAGAACACCACCTGTGAGGGGGGTTGGGTTGTTTACAGGTTTGCAGGTACCTTTGGCCACATCATACCCTGTTACCTTGTTTTGATTAAAGAGTACCTCATTTTGGACAGTTCTTGTGATTAACCCTGGACATGTGACTCTTTATTTGAGTCCCCCACCTTGGTCATTGGATTTCTGAACCTCCATCTGGACTTCTTGAACATACATGGGCCTATATCAAGACAGATAATCAGATCCAGCTTGATCACAAACCCTTGCATATCATTTGCATAATCATCATTGCATCATTTGACATTTGCTTATTTATTTTTCAGGGTATCCACATTGTATCTGGCTTGGTTTTGACCCCTTCATCTGCATAGACTTCTGTTCATCGGTTATCTGCTTCAGCTATCTTCATCAGTTGCCTGCTTCAGCTACTTTTATCACCAGCCTCAGCCTATCAATGGCTCATCTCCAGTACCAGTCTTTATCATCAGCATTTGTTTTCAGCTCTTCATCAGCAGTCATGGCACCCAAGAAGAGCAACATTTCATACCATTTCTTTGAGCCTGTGCTGACTAGCATCAGACAGGTCCAGGCATTTATCACTCCAGACCACATCCCATTATTCAGAGAGCATTATGGAGGCATCCTTGATATGGTTATGGACTTAGACCCTTCTCAGAGGAGTTTGATCCATACCTGCCTACAGTTTTATGATCCTCCTTTGAGATGCTTCACTTTCCAGAACTTTCAGTTGGGACCTCTGCTGGAGGAGTTCTCATCTTTGATTGGAGTACCTGTCAGGGGTGGTGTCCCCTTCAACCCAGAGATGACTTCTCCCAGCAATGGAGAAGTGGAAAAAGCACTGTACCTAGAGCCTATACTGATTGAGCAGAACATGACAACAAAGGCTGGAATCCCTGGTTTGCACTTAGACTTTCTGACTTCTCAGGCCATCCTGAAGGCCTCCTTGGGGGAATGGAGGGCAGCCTGTGCATTGTTAGCCCTCAGTATATATGGGGTTATACTATTTGCAGATGAGCCCAAGTTTATCAGCAAGAATGCCATTCATCTCTTCCTTTTGAGGAACCCAGTACCCACATTGCTGGGGGATTTCTATTATTCTGTTCACCAAAGAAATGAGAAGTAGAGAGGGAAGTTGGTGAGGTGCTGTGCTCCTCTATTTCACACTTGGCTGCTTAAACACTTACCCAAGACTGATTCCTTCCTGAATCCTCACCAACAGAAGAATTGGGCTAAGAGACTTATTGCTTTGACTTCAGATGACATCAGATGGTGCACCCAGAGCACCAAGGGCAGAGACATAATCACTAGCTGTGGGCAGTACCCCAATGTACCTCTAGTAGGAGTGAAGGGTTTCATCAACTACAATCCTTTGCTGTTTAAGAGACAACTGGGCTATGCTTTGGTTCACCCTCCTAGAATGCAAGATTTAGCTGAGACCCTGTATTGTGAGATAAAGCCTAATCTAGCTGTTGTCAGGCAAGCATCCTGGGCTTGGGACAACATCTAGACCAAAGGGATGGCCATTCTTGGGAGGTGAAATAAAGTGGCTTCAGCTCAGTACTATGATTGGTCCCATGCTAGAGCTCATATTTCTGGGATGCCTTTCACCATTGAGGATGCACCTGGACCAGCCACTGTCAGCCTGGAAGAATTTGAGAAGCTGAAGGAAAGGAATGAGAATCTGTCTCAGGCTCTGAAAAAGACCCTCTGGGAGAGGAGTGATGGTCGTCTAGACATTGAGAGGTTGGAAAAGCTTAAGGTGGAGCATTTAGCCAAGATTGAGAAAGCAGAGGACTACATCAAGAAATCAAGAGCGGGGGAGCAAATATTGAAGAATGCCTGTAAAGAGGCCCAATTTCAAAAGGCTAGGACTGATCTCTATCTGCAAGAAAGTCAAGCTAGGTGGGTCAGGATCACTGAAGTTCACACTCAAGAAGATAAGAGAACTCAAGCTAGGATTGAGCAGTTGGAGGTCAATGAAAAGAAGCAACAGGAAGCTCTGCTGGAAGCCCAGAAGGAGATTTCAGAATTAAAGCTTAGGGCTGGCTTGAAGAGGTCAAAGGACCAGGACAGGCACAAGAAGTTGACCACTGCTATTGCCACCAGAAACCTTCTTATCAGAAACATTACAGAGCATCCGGTTGGTCCTGTAACTGAAGCACTTTTGAAGGAGGTTAAGGAGGATGAGTTTGGATTAGATGTTTGACGTTTTTGCTTGTTGTTATTTCCATTTCACGTACTTTTCTTTTTATGTTGTATTTTGACCCTTCAGGGGCATATGTTGTAAAAACAAACTATGTATGATCCACCATTTGTAATGTATTTGTTAGTTTGTTTCATTGAGTCTATTTCTCTCAAGCAACATCAAAATCATATTCCTCAGGATCTGGAAAGGTCAAAACCGAGAGCCAAGCCGGATACCCTGGAAAGCAAATAAGCATGCTGCATTGCATGCTAACTTTTGTTTTGTTTTGTAGGTTTTTGTTTTTTGTTTGTTTCTAACTCTGTTCTGGTTCAGGAACTATTTCTCACCACCGGGTGTTCCCTCTCAACCGTCTGCACCGGTATCCTACTCGCAACAATCTTCCTGGTATCCAAATGGATCAAGTACAGCAGGATCTAACAGAGGTCAGGACTCAGATGGCTAATGAAAGGCTGGAGATGAGAAACCAAATGACCCAATTCATGGAAGTAATGAATGGCTTGGCCCAAAGTCAAGAAAGGTTGAGGGCATTGGTAGAAAGACAAACCCCGGAAGAACCCCATCTGGGAACTGGAGGAACAAGTAACAATGAAAGGGGTCAGCCTCATGTTAATCCGCCCGTATATGGGCCTCATCTACATCCGGAAGTCAAGAAGTGCAAGGAAATACTACTGGGGGAAGGATCTTACAGGAAGACCCCCAAGAAGAGCAGTTTACTGTAATGGGAGCTGGGGATGAAGTTTATGATAGGAGGTTTGATGAAATTGCTGAGAAGTTGAGATCTCTGGAGTCTCAAAATTCCTTAGGCTTTGATGTAATGGATATGGGGTTAGTGGATGGGGTAAGGATTCCCCACAAGTTTAAACCCCCGTGCTTCGAGAAGTACAATGGAACTTCCTGTCCACGAACTCACTTACAGTCCTTCCTGGGGAGACTTAAAGCATATACCATGGATGAAAAGCTGTGGATGTTCTATTTTGAAGACAGTTTGACTGGGGCTTCAAGAGAGTGGTACTCACACTTGACCAGAGCTACTATCAGATGCTGGAAGGACCTAGCTGAAGCCTTCATCAGACAGTACCAATACAATCTGGACATGGCTCCTAACAGGACCCTTCTGATGGGAATGTCTCAATCCTCTAGGGAAAGCTTTAGGGAATATGCCCAAAGGTGGAGACAGCTTGCTGCTGCTGTCCAACCACCATGTCGGAAAGAGAAATGGCCGACATGTTCATGAATACTCTGCAAGGAACATATATTGATAGGCTAGTTGCCTTTTCTTCCACCAGCTTCGCTGACGTAGTTGTAGCTGGAGAAAGAATTGAAAGCCTTTTGAAAATGGGCAAGATTTCTGATAATGGTGCAAGTTCATCCAGTAATCCCAGGAAGCCTTTTGTGGGACCTAGAAGAACTGGTGAGACAAATGCCATTTATGCCAACAGGGCAGACCTCAGCATGTCCGCAGAGCAGTAGCAACTGTCACTATTCCAGCTCCGATTCCTCAGCAATCAGCATATCAACAACCACAACAACCACATTATCAGCAGCAAGTTCAGTATCCGCCACCGAGGACCTACAACAATAGCAACAGCAATCAACAACAAAGACCTTTTCAGCAAAGACCATCACAGGTAAACAGGGTGATTGACCCTATCCCCATGCCTTATGCTGCCTTGTTGCCACAACTCCTGAAGCTCAACCTGGTTGAGTTAAGGACATTGGCACCACCAGACCCCTCCAATCTGCCAAGAAATTATGATGTCAACGCCAGATGTGCTTTCCACTCCAATGCACCTGGCCACAATACGGAAAAATGAAGGGCTTTGCAAATGAAAGTACAAGACCTGGTGGATTCTAAAGCCCTCAACTTTGCACCCCCTCCAAGTGTCACCAAGAATCCCATGCCCAATCATGGAGGGCCAAGAATTAATGCTGTAAACACCCCAAATTTTCCCTCACCCATTCACACCATGGCTTGTGATCATTTCATATGCATAAACACAATCATAGCATCTCATATCCCATTTTTTGATTCACTGCATATATTCAAAGTCATCTGCATCTAGGGTTTGTGATCTGAGCAATCCAAGAGCCTCTTGAGCCACTCCAAAGGCCATCAATCACTTCAAAGGGGTCCATGTGTGTTCAAGTATCATATTATATCCTCTCAAAGTCAAGAATGTCAAAGAATCACAAGAACTGAGAATGGTATGGAAGCAGAGCCAGGCTTGACTGCACAGATGACCTGAAATTAGGGTTTTGGTTTCAGAGGCCATAACTCCCTTTTTTTGGTCATTCTTGTTTCTATTGGTCTCTATATGGTATAGGGAGTATGCATATCAATTTTCATGAAGAAATTCCATGGGGAAGTCATCTGATCAAGAGTTGACTTTTCAAGCAAGTCAGTGCAAAATCAGGGCATCTGAGGCCCCCAATGACCCAACCAAAGGTTGATCTTCATCATTTTGATTGTGTGTGATCTTTATTTGATCATAGGAGATGTTAGAAGTTCACAAAATTGAAGAATTTCAAGTCTTTTGCAAAGTTGACTTTTTGGGCAAGTTTGACTTTTAATGAAATTGTCATTTTAGGCAACTTTTTCAACCTTTACTTTTTGATTCAAAAAAGCTTCAAATGGAAAAACTTTGGTCATGAAAGTTGTAGAATGGATCATTCCCTTTTCAAAAAGTACAAGAACATGACCTAATTCATTTTGGATCAAAAGTTATGGCTTGTCAAAGTTAGCAAAAATCACAAAATTTCAAGGTTTCCACCAAAGAGGCAAAGTTGCAAATTCACTTCTCAAGGCAAATTAAGTCATCAAATGCATTTCTAAACTTCACCACATGATCACACAAGTCCTAAAAGTCAGATTTCACCTAAAGAATCACATGTTTTATGACTTATGGATCAAGATATTTCACAAAGAACCAAAGGCAAGGCAAGTTGCAAAACTCATCATAGCTTCTCATCCACTTGTTGGCTAGCTTGCTGATCAATCCTAGGCCTTTCCTCACATCATGCTGCGCAAGACATGCCTTTTGTACTCAGCTAGCAAGTAGCCCATGCCCTTCTTACACAACTTTGACATATTGGCAAAAGCACCCATACCAATCAATAAAGCACATGTCACTTCATCTGACCAATGGCAATTGTTTATACTAATCAAATTCAAGCCAAACATAACAAGAGCCAAGCCTGAAGCAACACACAAGACAGCATTCTCATTTTCACCCTCATTTGCAAGAGCCTTCGAAACTCTCAGCACAAGCCACAAACATACAAACAAACTTCATAAACAATCTTAACACACTTCCCTGATCAAAAAGCACTCATCACCATGGCCTGAAACCCACTGAATCAAAAACACGATCACCACACCACCTTGAACAGAACTTCTGCAAACTCTCAAACCAGCCAAAATAAACTTGCTCCAAGCCTTTCAGAAGCACAAGGGAAGTCATAGGAGTGGTTTTGCACAAGAGAGAAGGTCAGAAAGCTCCAAACTGAAAAGCTTCAAACTCAGGTAGCTTCATGAACTTTTTTTCCAGAACGTGTATTTTAAGTTTCTAAATGAATCTACATGCTTCCCTGATCATGAATATGTGCTTACTTTTGAAAATGGTTGAGAAACCAGGATGTATGCATTGTCTGAAACTTTTGTCCTAAAAAATGTTTGATTCGGTTCTCTCTGATTTTGAATGATAAATGTTGTTTGATTGAGGGGTTTGTTTCGTTTTTGAGTGGGGATGATTTCTGTTTAGTTAGATTTTGTTTTGGATGCGTGTGGAGAGAGTTTGAGAATTGGGATGGCCGGAGAAGACGACCGGAACAGTGTTCCGGTCGCCTGAAAGTCATTAGGGCATAATTAATTAGGGCTAATCACAATTATGAGAGTTTGAATGTCAGCCGTTGGATATGGCGCCAGGTCAAACGCGCGCGCAGCCAGTTCAAACTTGGGCCTTTGGATCTGATTACTTTCCCATTTTTCAATTTATTCCATTTTTATTTTTTCATTTAAATGCATTTGTTTTCTCATTTTATTTAAAATAGCAAAACCTTTTCAAAAATTCTGAAAATTTTTATATAAACTTTTATTAATTTTCAGAAACCAAAAACATTTTTATTTTTATTTTTTGCATTAAGAAATATTTTTAAATCATTTAAAAGTTTATTTTTAATTAATTAATGAGAATTAATTAATTAAAAATACTTTTAGGTATTTAAAAATCACCAAAAAAATTCATGAAACCTTCATAATCATTTAGAAACATTGTTCAACCCTCAAACCAAATTTCTTTTTTGATCTTGATGTCTTTTGAGAATTTTTCATGGAATTAAAATCATTTCAAGGCATTATTTTGATCCAAACTTCAAAAAAATCATTTCTGTCTAACCATTGAGAGTTGGACTTTGATTCTTTTTGCATTGCATTGTGTTTAGCATGTAGTTTGTGAGATTAAATTGGCATGATTTGATCTTTCATTTTTAATTTGTTTGGCATTTTTCTTGTTAAGGTCCCCTAGAACCCTAGAAAACTTAGGAAATTCACAACTTACATTAGGTTAAGAGCTAGGACCCCTCCTTTGGGCAGTGAGTTTGTATAGGATTAGGGTTCCTTTGGATGCATTTTCAATTTTTTATCTTGAGGTTTGCTTCTGATTTTGGTTTTTGTTTGATGCATTGATCATAAACCCTAATTTGGGCTTCCTTTTGCATTCATCTTGCATTTGTATTCATACCTTGACTTGCCATGACATTTTATGCATCCATTTGATTCATTGAACATATTAAGACATATTAGAAGCATGCTTTACCATTGCATCTTGCATTTGCCATGTTGTATGTCATTTGCATTTCATAACTTTTCATGTATGATCATGGTTCTAAACTTGCTCCATTTGCATCCATTTGTTCATGTGATCATCCCCATGCCTTGTTTCATGTTTGCATCATCTCATAGCATCATTATCATCTCATATATGCTTCTGGTTTTGTCTTGCATCATGCCATTTCATTCCATTTTGCACTGCATTGCATTTTTCTCACTAACTTTTCAGGTGGTGAGTTACTTGGAGAAGTGAATTTGCCTTCACTTCTCACAATTTCTTTTCATCTCTTTTATGCATCATTGCTGCATATAACTTTGTGTTTGAGATTGAGCTTGCTCATTCTTCTTCTTCTTACTTTCTTTCTTCAAGTGACTTGTCTTCTTAAATGAAGCAAGTTACTTTGCTTCTCTTTGATCCTTTCATCTGCTTCCTGGTGGTTCCTTTGAAGATTTCTCTTGTCAAACCTCACAAACCTTAGGAACAACCAAGCATGACAATGATTAGGGTTTTGATTAGTCTCCCCACTTAGTTTTACCTTTGTGTCTCTTTGAGTCTTCTCTTCTCACCTCATAATCAGGGACTAAACCCTAAAGGCTTTAAGGCTTTGTGATTAAGCTTATGCCTGCATCCTTCTATTAGGATGGAGTGTATAACTTTAATCCTAAGTGTTAAACCCTTAATGTGTTTAAATCCTTTAATCAATCCACTTAATAATCATCAAGACATCAAGCTTGTAACTTGGGCCTTGCATTAGGGTTCTAATTCTTCCTTAATTGGTTAAGAAGGATTAACCCTAGTGTTAATGGAAAGTCCCCCTCAAGTTGTCTTACAAACCCTAAAAATCACTTCATCATCTTATCATTAACTAAAATCCATCTAATAAAGGCTTTGTTTTGTCATGAGGTTAATCCCTAATCATGGATTAAGTTGAGGAGCTTTCCTCAGCTTAAACATTCTCATTTATTATCCTTCTATTAGGATGGTGTAATGGGTCTGTTTAATCCCTGATTATGGCTTAATCTCATTACTTAACACTAAACAAAAACAACAAAAACATCTAACTAATCACAAGTAGGTTAATGATCTTAATCCTACATCAAAGGTGATTATGTGTGAGAAGCTGACTTCACACTTAAGGTATTCTCATTACCCCTAATCAGAGGGAAGATGTGATGAGTTTGCTCACCCATTGGTTTAGGCTTAAGCTCATTAACTTATGACAAACTTTCAAAAGTAATAAAAGATTGAAAACTCAAAAACAAACAATAATCGTCTCCTCCGGGATTCTTTTCTCACCTCATCCACTCACAAACGAGAACTCGCTTCTTCCGTCTAATGCAAGACAGTTTGCACCTGATCCAGACAGGTCACACACTTGAGCATAGGCAAGTAAGCAGTTCACAAATCAATTCACCTTTCAGTCTCTTTGGGTTGAACTACGGTGTTCTGACTTCCTCATTGCACTAGAGGATACGTAGGCATAACTTAACAGTTATCGAACAAAAGTCTCTGTATATTCCCCCTCCTCCAGCTTTATTCTTTTAGCCTCATGATCTTGAGCATTTCATTCCTGTCCTTACACTGACACTGTATATCTTACACTTCACACTTCTTCTACACTGACACCTGTACATTTTCTTTCCCAGCTATTTTATGCACAGATTGCACTGACACTACCCCTTTAAAACACAAATCTTTTAAGCGTGGATCCCGTCGAGTACGACGGACAGTCTAGGTGCTAATACCTTCCCAGGCTGTAACCAACCCCCTTTCTCAGTCTCTCTGGTTCGCAACCGTCTTATCCGTATCTTTCTAGGTCTATGCAGCATTGCCTTTCCTCCGGGATAAAAATGCCTAGCTGGCGACTCTTTTCATTCCCTGTGAGTTCACTCATGTGTGTTCTCACATCCCCCTTTCGCCGACCATTCGCGTCTGTACCCCATTTGACCCGGTGTCATTTGGTGGGAGCGACAGCTTGGCGACTCTGCTGGGGACCCTTATACTGCAACCAGGGCTTCTGGTTCTTTTTGTGGGTTCCTCCTAGCGCTTGATTGATTTGTGTTTACTGGGGTGTTATGTGCTATTTGAGCTTGTATTTGTATTTATTTTTGCTTTATGTACAGTTGCTTTACTGCTTTCTTTATAGCTTTACATATATCATACTGTCATACTGTGCTGGCTGGATCTGTTTTGTTGCTTTGGTGGGTGGGTGTTCTATTGAGAGTTGAGGTCCTATACCTGGGACCTGAGTGACACCTAGGCTAGAGTGGTTCATGTTCTTTCCCATTCCATTTCGGTCTGGTGCGGGAATATGAAACACGGTTCAGATATGGGTTTCTTCTTGAGAACTCTGTGCTGCAGATTTCCTGTAGTACTAGGGCTATCTGGGAAGCCTGCTAAGTCTGGATGACCTTTAGTATTGACCTTCAGAAACTGAGGTGAATTAGAGGAGGATCTTTTATGGTTATTGTAAACACTGTACCTCCGGGTTAGAAGTGTTTACACTTCTCATAACTGATCCAAGTCTGAGGATCCTTGTTTTAGAACACCACTTGTGAGGGGGTTGGGCTGTTTACAGGTTTGCAGGTACCCTTGACCTCAGCATACCCTGTTACTTTGTTTTGATTAAGAGTACTCCATGTTGGGACAGTTCTTGTGATTTTTAACCCTGGACATGTGACTCTTTATTTGAGTCCCCCACCCTGGTTACTGGACTTATGAACCTCCATCTGGATTTCTTGAACATACTTGGACTTATATCAAAGCATTTGATCAGATCCAGCTCAGTCACAAACCCTTGCATATCATTTGCATACATCATCATTGCATCATTTTAACATTTGCTTATTTGTTTTTCAGCGTATCCATACTTTATTTTGGCTTGGTTTTGACCCCATCATCAGCATAGACCTACTCTCATCAGTATCTACTTCAGCTATCAGCTACCTATTTCAGTTACCTGCACCAGCCTGTCAGTGGCCCAACTTCAGTGTTATTCTCCATCATCAGCATCTGTCTCAGCTCTTCTTCAGCAACATGGCACCTAAGAAGAGTAACATCTCCTATCATTTCTTTCAGCCTGAGCTAGCTGACATCAGGAAGATTCAGACCCTGATTACTCCAGACCATATACCACTATTCAGAGAACACTATGGAGGCATACTTGATGTGGTTATGGATTTGGACCCTTCACAGAGGAGCCTGATTCATACTTGCCTGCAGTTCTATGATCCCCCTCTGAGGTGTTTCACTTTTCAGGATTTTCAGTTGGGACCTTTATTAGAGGAGTATTCATCATTGGTTGGTGTACCTATCAGGGGTGGAGTCCCCTTCAACCATGAGATGGATTTCCCAAGTAATGAAGAGATAGCAAAGGCATTATATCTGGAACCAGTTCTGATTGGGCAGAATATGACTACCAAGGCTGGAATCTCTGGTCTACACTTGGATTTCTTGACCTCTCAGGCTATTCTGAAGGCCTCCTTGGGGGAGTGGAAGGCAGTCTGTGCATTAATAGCCCTTAGCATATATGGGGTTATTTTATTTGCATATAAGCCTAAGTTTGTTAGCAAGAATGCAATCCATCTTTTTATCCTGAGGAACCCAGTGCCCACCTTACTGGGAGATTTCTACTACTCTGTCCACCAAAGGAATGAAAAGCAAAGAGGAAGATTGGTGAGGTGCTGTGCTCCCCTGTTCCATACCTGGTTGCTCAAGCACTTGCCCAAGACAGATGCATTCTTGAACCCTCACCAGCAGAGGAACTGGGCTAGAAGACTCACTGCTTTAACCCCAGCTGATATCAGGTGGTGCACTCAAAGCACAAAAGGCAGGGACATCATTACCAATTGTGGGAAATTTCCCAATGTACCCCTGATAGGATTAAAGGGTTGCATCAACTACAACCCTCTGCTATTCAAAAGACAATTGGGCTATGCATTGGTCCACCCTCCTAAAGCACAAGACTTGGATGAGACTCTTTACTGTGAGATTAAGCCTAATCTGGCTATTGTCAGGCAAGCATCTTGGGCTTGGGACAATGTCCAGACTAAAGGAGTAACCATTCTGGGAAGATGCAACAATGTAGCCTCAGCGCAGTACTATGAGTGGTCCCATGCCAGGGCTCAATTTTCTGGGATGCCCTTCACCATGGAAGATATACCTGGACCATCCTCAGCACCACCTCCTGCCACTGTCAGCTTAGAGGAGTTTGAGAATTAGAAAGAGAGAAATGAGAAGTTGACTCAGGCTCTACAGAAGACCCTCTGGGAGAGGAGTGATGGTCGGTTGGACATTGAGAGGTTAGAAAAGCTAAGGTTGGAGCATCTGGCCAGAATTGAAAAGTCAGAGGATTACATCAAGAAGTCTAGGGCGGGAGAACAGATCTTGAAGAATGCCTGCAAGGAAGCTCAGTTCCAGAAGGCCAGGACTGATTTGTATCTGAAAGAGAGCCAAGCTAGGTGGGTCAGGATCACCGAAGCTCGTACTCTGGAAAATAAAAGGATTCAGGACAAGATGGAGCAGTTGGAGGCTAGTGCAAAAGAGCAACAGGAAGCCCTGCTAGCAGCCCAGAGAGAGATCTCAGAGTTGAAGATTAGAGCTGGTGTGAAGAAGTCAAAGGACCAGAGTCAACACAAGAAGCTAACTGCAGCTGTTACTACCAGGAATCTCCTTATCAGGAGTCTCACAGAGCGTCCAGCTGATCCTGTGACTGAAGCACTTCTCAAGGAAGTTCAGGAGGATGAGTTTGGTCTTGGTGTCTGACTTTTGCTTGTTGTTGCTTTCATTTCATGTACTTTTATTTTTTATGTTGTTTTTTTTTTGACCCCTCAGAGGGCATGTTTTGTAAGAAACAAACTATGTATCATTTACTTTTTGTAATATATGTATCAGTTTATTCGATCTGAGTTTCTTTCAAGCAAAGTCACAAGCATCTTCCTCAGGGGACTGGAAAGGTCAAAACCAAGTGCCAAGACGGATACCTTGGAGACAAATAAGCATACTGCATTGCATGCTAACCTTTGTTTGTTTTGTTTTTGTTACTAACTCTGTTGTGGTTCAGGAACTATTGCTCGACGTCGGGTATTCCCACTCAACCGTCCACACAGATATCCAACCCGCAACAACCTTCCGGGTATACAGATGGACCAGGTACAACAGGACCTTACAGAGGTCAGGAACCAAATGGCCAATGAGAGATTGGAAATGAGGAATCAGATGACACAATTTATGGAGGTGATGAATGGATTGGCACAGAGCCAAGAGAGATTGAGGGCTTTAGTAGAGAGGCAGACTCAGGAAGATCCCCATCTAGGGACTGGTGGGACAAGCAACAATGAGAGGGTGCAGCCTCATATCAACCCACCTGTATTTGGACCCCACCTTCATCCAGAGATCAATATCACTGCTAATGTAAAGGGGAATGCTACTACAGGCAGAGTGCTGCAGGAGGACCCCCAGGAAGATCAGTTCACAGTGATGGGAGCTGGGGAAGAAGCCTATGACAGAAGGCTAGATGAAATTGCTGAAAAGTTAAGGTCCTTGGAGTCTCAAAACTCCTTGGGTTTTGATGTTATGGACATGGGCTTAGTAGACGGGGTCAGGATCCCCCATAAATTTAAACCACCGTGCTTTGAAAAGTACAACGGGACTTCCTGCCCCCGGACCCACTTGCAATCCTTTCTGGGGAGGCTGAAGGCATATACCATGGACGAAAAGCTATGGATGTTTTATTTCGAGGATAGCTTAACAGGAGCTTCAAGGGAATGGTACTCTCATCTGACTAGAGCCACCATCAGATGTTGGAAAGACTTGGCGGAGGCCTTTATTAGACAATACCAGTACAATTTGGATATGGCACCCAACAGGACCCTCCTGATGGGAATGTCACAATCATCCAGGGAAAGCTTCCGGGAGTACGCCCAGAGGTGGAGGCAGCTTGCTGCTGCTGTCCAGCCACCCATGTCAGAGAGGGAGATGGCTGATATGTTTATGAACACCCTCCAAGGAACATACATTGATAGGCTAGCTGCCTTTTCTTCTACCAGCTTTACAGATGTCGTTATAGCTGGAGAAAGAATTGAGAGCCTATTAAAAATGGGCAAAATTTCTGACAACGGTGCCAGCTCATCCAGTAACACAAGGAAGCCTTTTGTGGGCCCAAGAAGAACTGGTGAGACCAATGCTATCCATGCTAACAGAGGCAGACCCCAATATGTTCATAGGTCTGTGGCAGCAGTCACCATTCCCGCTCCAATTCATCCACAGCCAGCTTATCAACCACAACAACAAAATTATCAGCAACAAACTCAGTATCCTCCTCAGAGAAATTACAACAACACCAGCAACAACAATCAGCAAAGACCGTTCCAACAGAGACCTTCTCAGGCCAATAGGGTAATTGATCCGATCCCTATGCCCTATGCCACATTATTGCCACAACTCCTAAAACTCAACCTGGTTGAGCTAAGGACGTTGGCACCTCTAGATCCTGCCAGTCTACCCAGAAATTATGACGCCAGCGCCAGATGCGCTTTTCACTCAAATGCACCTGGCCATAGTACAGAGAAGTGCAGAGCTTTGCACATGAAGGTACAGGACTTGGTGGATTCTAAGGCTCTAAATTTTGCACCACCACCAAATGTTAACAAGAACCCTATGCCAAACCATGGTGGCCCCAGAATCAATGCTATTGAGGAAGACAAGCCGTCTTACTTGATAACCAGTGTGGGTCAGATTCGGACACCCTTGGTGGAGATTAAAGCTCAACTCCTTGAATGTCAAAGGTTCCCTGGATGCGAGCTAGGGTGTGCTATTTGCAACATTTCAGTGAATGGTTGTGATAACTTGAGAGATGGCATAGATGGTCTCATCTAGAGTGGCCTGCTTCAAATCACAACATCAATACCTACCAATCCAGCAATCTCCTTAACAACAGTTCCCGAGTCTTCTACAACTGCAACAACCATTGTTCCAAACGACTCTTCAGTTTTATCAACAAATGCTTCATCTGTCATTTCAACGGACCAGATATCAACAAACATCCCTTCTACAACTTCAGCACCCCTTCATTCAGAATCTCCTACAACAGCAACACCCATCCATTCAACAATGTCTCCTACAACATCAACAACAAACAGTGAAAGCGTCTCAACAGTTACAATTTATTATGATCCTGAGAATGATTTTGCCTACAACTCACAAAATGCCACTCCTATTAGAGCACCGGTCACAATATACTATGATCCACAAACTATCATGGTCCCTTCTGCAGCTGCCATCAGTCCAATCACTATTACAGTGCCTGGACCAGTACCTTATGAAAGCAGTAATGCCATCCCTTGGCATTACGGCTCTGATCTATACTGCGAAGGACAGAAAATCACTTGGGAATCATCAACTTCTTCACCACAAATAGACAATGTGGGGGGAGACGGAGGCTTCACTCGAAGTGGACGTCTCTTTGCCCCACAAATTCAAAGACCCACTGCTGAAGCAGAAGCTGCTGCCAAGGCAAAAGGGAAGAAAATGGTGCAAGAAGAGCAAATTGTTAAAGAAGCTTTGAAAACACCTTTTGATCAAGAAGTTGATGAATTCATGAGAATCATCAAGAAAAGTGATTACAAAATAGTGGACCAGCTTCACCAGACACCTTCCAAGATCTCTATTCTATCATTGCTTATGTGCTCCGAGGCTCATCGGAACGCACTACTAAAAGTCTTGCACGCAGCTTATGTGCCAGAAGAGATCACTGTCAATCAGTTGGAAGCTGTGGTTGGGAATGTCAATGCTAGTAATGGACTAGGATTTACCAACACTGATTTGACTACGGAAGGCCGCAATCACAACAAGGCTTTGCACATTACCATGGAGTGTAAGGGTGTAGTTCTTTCCCATGTACTGGTAGACACAGGGTCATCCCTCAATGTCTTACCTAAAAAAGCCCTTGTGAAGCTGGAGTATGAAGGATTGGCATTACATCCCAGCAACCTGGTAGTGAGAGCCTTTGACGGTTCTAAGAGATCTGTTCTGGGGGAAATTGAGCTGCCTATAACGATTGGCCCACAAACTTTCAAAACGACCTTCTACGTGATGGACATTCAGCCTGCCTACAGCTGTTTGTTGGGTAGACCATGGATTCATGCCGCTGGCGCAGTTACGTCTACCCTTCACCAGAAGTTAAAATTCGAGTGGGAGGGCCAGGTCGTTACTATTTGTGGGGAGGAAGATATTTTTGTTAGCCATCTGGCTACATACAAATACATTGAGATGGATGGGGAGATCCATGAAACGATGAGTCAAGGGTTTGAGGCCTTGAACATAAATGAAAAATCTGCTGTACCTGGAACCTCAATGACATCTTATCAACAAGCCCGGAAGGTTGTTGAAGAAGGGACTGCCCAAGGCTGGGGCAAGTTGCTGCCCGTAGAGAAGAAGGAGGATAGATTTGGGTTGGGTTACAAACCAACTCAACAAGATCAAGCAGAGGCTGCTAAGGAGCCCAACTTTGTTAGTGGGGGGATGCTCACCCCTGATGCTGTCAACAATTTGGAAGACGAGGATGAAAGCGACCGCAACCTGGAGAGTTGGATACGTCCAAAGATCCCGGGGAGCAGTATCTCAAACTGGTCTTCCCAGGAAATTATAAGAGTTACTCCTGCAGAGTAATTATTATTTCCTGTATATTTTAAGCATGCATCAAGTCTTGCATCTTGCCCAAGATGACAAGACTCATTTTGTAATCGGGCCATCTGTAATTTTTGTGCAACAAGACTAATCAATGAAATATCAGACATCTTTTGCAAATGAGTCTCTTTTTCTTTTCCGCTCACTGTTTTTCCATTTTTCTTTTTGTACAAAAAAATAAATGGCAATGTTTTCAAAATGACAACTTCGTTTCACTTTTCTAAAACAAGATTAAAATCAATCACTAAAATGAACAAACTGAACCCTTGCAGAGAGTGCCTTCCAGACAGCACCGACAACAGCACGGCTATGACTTCGTATGACTTTGACAATCCAATCAATCAAGCTGATGAAGGGGTTGAAGAAGATTATGAGCTTCCTGAAGAGCTAGACAGATTGTTGAGACAAGAGGAGAAGGTTATCACTCCTCATCAGGAGGAGGTCGAAACGATTAATCTTGGTACAGATAAAGATGTGAAAGAAGTTAAAATCGGGGCCTGCCTATAAGACTCAGTGAAGAGACAACTGATTGACCTGCTTCAAGAATATGTGGATGTGTTTGCTTGGTATTACCAAGATATGCCAGGGTTGGATACCGACATTGTTGTGCACAAGCTGCCTTTTAAAGAAGATTGCCCGCCGGTTAAACAGAAACTGCGCCATACTCGCCCTGACATGGCAATGAAAATCAAAGAAGAGGTACAAAAGCAGTGGGACGCTGGGTTCCTTCCTGTGACTAGCTATCCACCGTGGGTTGCTAATATTGTACCTGTGCCTAAGAAAGACGGCAAAGTAAGAATGTGTGTTGACTACCGGGATCTGAACAGAGCTAGCCCGAAGGATGATTTCCCATTACCTCACATTGACGTATTAGTGGATAACACGGCTCAGTTCTCGGTATTCTCCTTCATGGACGGATTTTCAGGATACAATCAGATCAAAATGTAACCTGAAGACATGGAGAAGACAACCTTCATCACACCCTGGGGCACGTTCTGTTACAAGGTAATGCCATTTGGGCTGAAAAATGCCGGTGCAACATATCAACGGGCTATGGTAACATTATTCCACGATATGATCCATAAAGAAATCGAGTGTTATGTGGAAGACATGATTGCCAAGTCCCTCACTGAATAAGACCACCTGGTAAATCTGCTAAAGCTGTTCAAGCGTCTGAGGAAGTACCAACTGAAATTGAACCCCAACAAGTGAACATTTGGGGTGCGATCGGGTAAGCTGCTGGGTTTTATTGTGAGCGAGAAAGGAATTGAAGTTGACCCTGATAAAGTCAAAGCCATTCAAGAAATGCCTGCACCAAAATCTGAAAAAGAAGTTCGAGGGTTTCTAGGTAGATTGAACTACATCTCAAGGTTCATATCTCACCTTACAGCAACCTGTGAGCCCTTGTTCAAATTGTTGAGAAAAGAACAGACGGTCAGGTGGAACGAAGACTGCCAGAAGGCTTTTGACAAGATCAAGGAATACTTACAAGAGCCTCCAATCCTCATGCCTCCAGTTGAAGGAAGACCTCTGATAATGTACTTGACAGTATTAGAAGAGTCGATGGGGTGTGTGCTGGGCCAGCATGACGAGTCTGGTCGAAAAGAGTATGCAATATACTACCTAAGCAAAAAGTTTACCGACTGTGAACAACGTTATTCACTGCTCGAGAAGACTTGTTGTGCTTTAGCGTGGGCTGCTCGCCGACTGAGACAGTATATGTTGACCCACACCACCTTATTGATCTCAAAGATGGACCCAGTCAAGTATATTTTTGAGAAGCCAACACTTACCAGACGGGTTGCAAGATGGCAAATGATCCTCACAGAATATGACATCCAGTACACCTCTCAGAAAGCCATCAAGGGCAGTGTATTATCTGAATATCTTGCTGAGCAACCTATTGATGATTACCAGCATATGAGATTTGACTTCCCTGATGAAGACATCATGTTCATAAAAGCAAAAGATCATGAAGAGCCTATTCACACTAAAGGGCCCGACCCGGAAGAAGAATGGACTATGATGTTTGATGGGGCTGTTAATATGAATGGTCGTGGTGTTGGTGCATGTCGCTCCCGACAAATGAAAATGGATCAGATGAAGGTACAGACGCGAACGGTCGGCGAAAGGAACAGTGAGAACACACAGCCGTGAACTCACTGGAGATGAATAGAGTCGCCAGCTAGGCATTTTTATCCCGGAGGAAAGTCAATGCTGCATAGACCTGGAAAGAGATGGATAAGACGGTTGCGAACCAGAGAGACTGAGAAAGGGGGTTGGTTACAACCTGGGAAGGTATTAGCACCCAGATTGTCCGTCGTACTCGACGGGATCCACGCTTAAAAGATTTGTGTTTTAAAGGGGTAGTGTCAGTGCAATCTGTGTATAAAATAGCTGGAAAAGAATGTACAGGTGTCAGTGTAAAGAAATGTGATGTGTATAAATGTACAGTGTCAGTGTGAGACCAGGAATGAAATGCTCATGATAATGAGGCTAAGGAATAAAGCTAGAAAGAGGGGGAATATACAGAGACTTTTGTTCGATAACTGTTAAGTTATGCCTACGTATCCTCTCGTGCAATGAGGAAGTCAGAACACCGTAGTTCGACCCAAAGAGACTGAAAGGTGAATTGACTTGTGAACTGCTTACTTGCCTATGCTCAAGTGTATGACCTGTCTGGCCCAGGTGCAAACTGTCTTGCATTAGACGGAAGAAGCAAGTTCTCGGTTGTGAGTGAGTGTGATGAGAACAGAATCCCGGAGGAGACGATTATTGTTTGTTTTTGGTGTTTTCAGTCTTTTATTGCTTTTTGAAGATTTGTCATAAGATAATGAGCTTAAGTCTAAACCAATGGATTTAGTAAACTCATCACATCTTCCCTCTGATTAGGGGTAATGAGAATACCTTAAGTGTGAAGTCAGATTCTCACACTTAATCACCTTCGGTGTAGGATTAAGATCATTAACCTACTTGTGATTATTTAGATGTTTTTGGTGTTTTTTTGTTTAGTGTTGAGTAATGAGGTTAAGCCATAATCAAGGATTAAACAGACTCATTACACCATCCTAAAAGAAGGATAATAGATGAGAATGTTTAAGCTGAGGAAGACTCCTTAACTTAATCCATGATTAGGGATTAAACCCATGACAAAACAAGCCTTTATTAAGTGGATTTTAGTTAATGGTATGATGATGAAGTGAATTTTATGGTTTGTAAGACAACTTGAGGGGGACTTGTCCATTAACACTAGGGTTAGTCCTTCTTAACCACTTAAGGAAGAATTAGAACCCTAATGCAAGGCCCAAGTTACAAGTGTGATGTCTTGATATTTATTAGATGAATTGATTAAGAGATTTAAACACCTTAAGGGTTCAAGACTTAGGATTAAAGTTATACACTCCATCCTAAGAGAAGGATGCAGGCATAAGCTTAATCACAAAGTCTTAAAGCCTTTAGGGTTTAGTCCCTGATTATGAGATGAGAAGAGAAGACTCAAAGAGAGACACAAAGGTAAAACTATGAGGGGATACTAATCAAAACCCTAATTCATTGTCATGCTTGGTTGATCCTAAGGTTTGTGAGGTTTTCAAGAGAAATCTTCAGAGGAGCCACCAGGAAGCAGATGAACAGGATTAAGAGAAGCAAAGTGACTTGCTTCATTCAAGAAGTCAAGTCACTTGAAGAAAGAAAGTGGGAGGAAGAAGAATGAGCAAGCTCAATCTCAAACACAAATAGAAATTCAGCAATGGATGCAAGAGAGATGAAAAGAAAAGTTATGAGAAGTGAAGGCACATTCACTTCCCAAGTTACTTACCACCTGAAATGTTAGAAAGAAATGCAATGCAATGCAAGGTGAGATGAAATGATATGATGCTAAGCAAAACCAGAAGCATGCACATGATGTTAATGATGTTATGAGGTGCTGCAAACATGAGGCAAGACAATGGGGATGATCATACAAGATCATGAATGCAAATGATGCAAGCTAAGGGGGCATGAACAAGCATGAAAAGTTATGAATCATACAAGACAAATGACATGGCAAATATGCAATGCAATGACCAAACATGCTTTCTAAATGTCTTAAGATGTCAAATGAATCATAAGAATGCACAAAATGCAAAGACAAGTCATGTTATGCAAGGAAATGCAAGAGGGATGCAAATGAAAGCCCAAATTAGGGTTTATGGATCAAACATCAAACACAAACCAAAAACAGAAGCAAAACCCTAAAGTAAAAATGGAAAATGGCACTCAAAGAAATCCTAGGCCTATAACAAGCCACTGCCCAAAGGGGAGCTCTCAACTCTCAACCAAACTCAAGATATGAATTTTGCAAGTTATTAGGGTTTTTTAGGGTTCTTAACAAAACAAATGCCAAACAATTTGAAAATGCAAGAACAATTCATGGCCTTTTTACCCTAGAAACTACATGCCAAACACAAGACAAAGCAAAAAGAATCAATGTCTCAACCTTCACCAATAGGCAGAAATGAATTTTTGAACTTATGATCAAAATAATGCACAAAATATGATTTAATTCAATGAAAAATTCTTAAAATGCATCAAGATCAAAAAATAAATTTGGTTTGAAGGTTGGACAATGTTTCTAAATGTCTTAGAACATGTCATGAATTTTTTTGTAATTTTTAAATACCTAAAAGTATTTTTAATTAATTAATTCTCATTAATCAATTAAAAATAATCTTTTAAACATTTAAAAATACTTTTTTAATGATAAAAAATAAAATAAAAATATTTTTGGGTCTTAAAAATTATTAAAACTTTAAGGAAAAAGTTTCATAATTTTTAAGGATTTTTTGCTATTTTAAATTAATTATGCAATTTAAATGAAAGAAAAATGAATAAAATTAAATAAAATAAAAAGTAAACAGAATGGAAGGATGAGATTGATTCTGGGGAAAGGACCATTGACTTGGCGCGCAGATCTAAGGCTCACATTCAAACTTCTAAAACTCAATTAATTAATTTAATTAATCCTGATTATGAATTAATGATGCAATCTGGACCACACACACGCGCGCGGGAAGCCAGATCCAAGGGTCTCAATTCAAACTTTGCCCTAACCCTAAATTAATGACTAATCACTTTCAGGTCACCGGAGACGAGCTCCGGTCGTCTTCTCCGGTGACCTCCTCCCCTGAAAACTTCAAACTTCCTAAAAACGCATCAAAAATGAAAAATAGAAACTGGGAAATGATCCTTACACTCTCACGAATCAAACCCCTCTCTCAAAACAAATTTATATTTCCTAAACAAGCTGAATCGAAGAAAGAATGTTCTAGGTCACGCAAGCTTCAGAAACAAATTAAATGCTCAAATCACAACCATTTTCAAAACCAATGGTACCAGAATGATCAGTGAAGCTAGTAGAACAAGTTTGTAACAAGAAAAGCAACTTCTGGAAAAATAAATTTCAGGCTACCTGAGATTCAAAGCTTTCAGTTTAGGAACTTTCTGGCCACCTCTCCTTGTGCAATCTACTCCTTAGAACCTCTTGATGATGTTTGAATGCTCAAATGGAGTTTAAGTTGGCTTGATGATGAGTTTCGAAAGCTCCTGTTTCAGTTCAGTCAAAAATGGCAATGGAGATTCTGGCACTTTCAGGTCATGGTGAATGAAGGTTTGAGGTCCTGATGATGAATGGAGAAGGTTTGTGGTGTTTGTTTGTGTGTTTGTGAGCTAGGATGAGAGTTTCGAATGAAACTGCAAAATGGAGTGAGAAATGGCTATGGAGTAATCTGGCTGTTTTAGGCTTGTGCTTTGGGTGGTTTGAGGTCTATGGAGCAAGGTGAGATGATTGGTGAAGTTGGCTTGAATGTTTAGTGGCTGTGGAGAGGAATTCGAAGCAAGTTGCAAGATGGTGAGTTTTTGTGTATGTGATGAATGTATGTGTTTCAGCCTTGCTTAGTGATGTCTTTAGCTTGCAAAGGGATAACATAAACAAATCTGATTGGTCAGAGGATGTGACTTGTGCTTTTGTGATTGGTAAGTTTGCTTTTGCCAAAAGTCAAAAATCTTGTAAGAGAAGCATGGGCTTGATACTAGGCAAGTACAAGGGCTAGGGCTGGCGCAGCATGGTGAGTGTGTGAGGCTGGCTTGATTCAAGGACCAATGCAGCAAGTTGGTGAAGTATGATCATGAGTTTTGCAACTTGGTTACTTTATGGATTTTCATGAAAAATGCCTTGTTACATGAACTAAGCACATGTGATCTTGGTTCAAATCTGATTTTGTGGCTTAGAGAAAGTTTGTGTGCTGGTTTGAGATGAATTAGAAGTCACATAATGCATTGGTTCATGACTTTGCAAAATTTCCATTTAGTGCATAACTTGAAAATCAATGATTTTTGCCAACTTTTCAACACCATAACTTTTGATCCAAGAAGAGTTTGGTCATGTTCTTGTACTTTTTGGAAAGGGAAAGATGAGATCTACAACTTTCATGACCAAAGTTTTTCCATTTGAAGCCTTTTTGGACCAAGAATCAAAGCTTGAAAATTGACCTAAAATGATGCATTCTTGAAAAGTCAACTATGCCCAAAAAGTCAACCTTTGCAAAAACCCTAAATTCTTGATTTCTATGAACTTCAACCTTCTTCCATGATCAAATAAAGATCATATACACTCAAAATGATGAAGATCACCCATTGGTTGGGTCATTGGGGGCCTCAGATGCCCTGATTTTGCACTGACTTGTCTGAAAAGTCAACTCTTGATCAGATGACTTCCCCATGGAATTTCTTCATGAAAATTGATATGCATACCCCCTATACCATATGGAGACCAATGGAAACAAGAATGACCAAAAAAATTGGAGTTATGGTCTCTGAAACCAAAACCCTAATTTTCAGTCAACTGTGCAGCTCAACCTGGCTCTGCATCCACTCAAACCCTAGCTCTTATGATTCCTCTGCATTTTTGACTTTGAGGAGATGGAATATGATATAAGAACACACATGGACCACTTTGAATTGATTGGTAGCCTTTGGAATGCCTCAAGAAGCTTTGGGATTGCTCAGATCACAAACCCTATGTGCAGATGCCTTGAAAGCTATGCAGTGAATCAAAAATGAGATGTGAGGTGATATGATTGTGTTTATGCATATGAGAATGATCACAAGCCATGGTGTGAATGAGTGAGGGCAAATTTGGGGTGTTTACAGCTGCCCCTATTCAAACATGAGTTAGCTGTGCAGGGTGTAAGCGACGGCTTAACAGGCAAACAAGATAACTTGTGGTTGAATACCAAAGACAGTCCAAAATTTGCACTCACAGAATGAAGAAGAAAAGGGATATAGATTGTAAAAGCAAAACAAAGTATATTGTAAAGTATGGGCGACGGAGGACGACCGTCGAGCAGAGGACGACTGCTGGGTAAGGAGCAATGACGGGGACGGCCGACATGCTGGGGAAAGTGCAGGAAAATAAAGCACTGACGGGGACGGCCGACATGCTGGGGATAAAAGGTAAAGCTAAGACGGGGACGGCCGACTAGCTGGGGAAAATAAAATCATGATGGGGACGGCCATCACGATAAAACTGTAAAATTTCTGAGGATTAATGAAACATGACGGGGACGGCCATCAAGTTCATAAAGGTAAAGTAACCAACGATGGGGACGGCCATCGGGTTAAAAAAGGAAAAGGGACCACGACGGGGACGACCATCGGGTTAAAGAATGAATGAAATAAACAGATGATGGGGTACGGCCATCAAAGGTGAAGGACGATCACCTAGCAGGGGACGGCTGCTCTGTTGGGTATATAAAAGAAAAATGATGGGGACGACCATCAAAGGTGGAGGACGACCACCTGGCAGGGTACGGCTGCCGAAAATATCAACGATGGGGACGGCCATCGGGTAGAAAAGGTCAACGATGGGGACGGCCATCGGACGAGCAAGATGGAGGACGACCATCAAGAAGTGGAGGACGACCACTCAGCAGGGGACGGCTGCTCTCGAGGTTTGTCATGACATAGGACGAATGTCAGATAACCAAAATCAACAATGGGGACGGCCATTGGATAAAGTTGATGAAGGATGATCATCAAAAGGTGGAGGACGACCACCTAGCAGGGGACGGCTGCTAAAAACAACGATGGGGACGGCCATCGGATGAGCATGATGGAGGACGACCATCAAGAAGTGGAGGACGACCACTTAGCAGGGTACGGCTGCTCTCAAAGGTATCATAACACAGGACGAGTGTTAGATAAAAAGAAAATTGTTTTGTTGGCGATCTACTGGGGAGATAGTAAACACGGACGAGCGTTTACATCCGAGAAGCAAAAGGTATAAGTGTTTGGTATTGTGTATAGATTAAAGATGCGGACGAGCATCCTTAAGACTATGATACGGACGAGTATCATGTAGAAACAAACTGACACATGTTCAGAGATGATGATACGGACGAGTATCAACTGGTTAACAAGGAACACGGACGAGTGTTGATTCTGAAAGGATTCTTCTGGGGAATAATAGACATGGACGAGTATCTATATTCAAGAAGACATAAGTGTTTGACACAGTGTATGGATTAAAGATGCGGACGAGCATCCTTAAGACTATGATACGGACGAGTACCATGTAGAAACAAACACTAGACGCAATGTTCTGAGATGATGGTACGGACGAGTACCAACTGGTTAACAAAGAACAAGGACTACTGTCGAATCTGTGGGGATATGAGTGATGATGTATACAAGATACGGACGAGTATCTGTATAAGCGTACCATGAGTAGTGAGTATTGTATTGTATAGATGAGTGTTTTAACTGCTGGGGAGAGTGACACGGACGAGTGTCAAGAGAGAAAAGTATAATATTAACAAGTATATGCTATACAAAGTCTAGGCGACTGCGCTGGGGATATGACACGGACGGGTGTCAAAAAGGGTGTATATACAAGTACATGTGAGTGCAAAGAGGATGTCTTTGGCTTTCTGCTGGGATATGACACGGACGGGTGTCAGGACGTATCTGTAATGAGGGTGATTTGTTTGTAAAGGGTGTTCAGGCGACTTTACTGGGGAAAGATGACACGGACGGGTGCCAAAAGGTGTATATACTGGTGTTTGTGATTTGAAAGGGCAGCTGCTTTTGCTGGGACTCTGATGGGGATTTTTCTGTATAATGGTGATGAACGGTTTATTATTCACAAGTGTCCAATTCACGACATGACTTATGATTATGCTATGCATTTGATTTTTGCCGTAATGCTCCGTATTAGACGGAATGCTACGCTCTGGGGGATAGTATGATGCAAATGCCATGATTATGCAAAGGGGCACGGATCCGGGATTCGGATCCCATTGCTGCGAAGATCTCTGGATGATCTGCTTGAAATGGACATCCCAGCTGGGTATGAGATCACTGGTAGATCTAATGATGCATCTGCTTGGGGATATATGTCACTGATTGACATATCCTTATAATATGGGACCCAGCTGGGGTTTGTAGAAGCTTCCTGTACTCTGTTGTGATCTCTTCATGCCTTGCTCTTCTGGATAGAGGCTGAAGATTCTGTGGGGATATGATTCCCTGATTTCTGCATTCTGCTGAGGAAGAATGGCAACTCGGCTGGGGAATTGTGAGAGGCAACTCAGCTGGGGAGAGCAATAAGAGGCAACTCAGCTGGGGATAGGGCATTTCAGATGCTGAGATTGAGTGCATGTCGATTTGGCAACTTTGCTGGGGAAGTGGGCACCTTCCAGTGCCACGTGGAAGATAGACCGAGTTGATAATGATTCAGCAACTTGCTAAGACGTAACTTGCATGCCCCAGGTTGCATTCTGGATACCTGCAATCCTGCAAAGGTAAGGAAACGTACAAAAGGTCCCGAGGTATCCCTTACTGGATTCCGTCATAGGAGTTAAGTACTTTCGAGAATAATCAGATTCCCTGTAAGCATGTGTTTTCATTTTTAGAGAAAGGCATCTGTACTTATGCAATTGTATTTTTAGAGATATCAGACGACTCTTTGCAAAACATAAATGTAAAAGACGAAACATGACTGAAAATCTGATTTTATTAATTCATGTGCCCTGAATTGGCAAGATACAGTCAAAGAACATATCTCCTGGAATGAAGAGATTGTTACAAATTGAGAAACAAAATGCTGGCGATGTTGACGACGCTTTCAAGGAGCTTCCTCTTCTGCTATGACTCGTATGACAATGACGTTCTTCTCGTCTCGCTTTCTGGAGAGAGTTGATTCTGATTGAAGCTTGATCCTTTGAAGCTTACCAAGTTGTAGGTGATACAGACGAATTCAGAATGCAGTTGTTCGCTTATTCCCTTGTTTTGCATGGATCGCCCTTTCGGGTTTTCAATCCATCGGGATACCCATTTTTGCCTGAGCTGTCCAATGCGGCTTTTTCAACTCAGCGGGTGTACATTTTTTGTTTATTTTCCCTTATTTTTGCCCGAGTCTTTTATTCTGTTTTTTGACTCGCCGGGATGCCCTATTTTTGCCTGGACTTACATTCTGTTTTTATGTCCAGCGGGTCATTTTATGCGAAGTATTTTTTAACTGCATCTGAATTCACAGGGGACGGGAAATCTTCACCATCCATGGTGCTGAGCATCAGCGCTCCACCAGAGAAAACTTTCTTTACAACGAATGGTCCTTCATAATTTGGAGTCCATTTGCCCCTGTGGTCTGTATGAGGAGGGAGGATTCTTTTCAGCACAAGATCCCCTACTTGGTATTCTCGGTGCCTGACTTTCTGATCGAAGGCTTTCTTCATTCTCTTCTGATATAACTGCCCATGGCAGATTGCAGCCAATCTTTTCTCTTCGATCAGACTCAGTTGTTCGTATCGGGACCGAACCCATTCTGCTTCACTCAGTTTAACATCCATCAATACCCGTAGAGAGGGTAATTCAACTTCAACAGGTAGGACTGCTTCCATACCATATACAAGCTGATACGGTGTTGCCCCAGTGGATGTTCTGATTGATGTGCGGTACCCATGCAAGGCAAATGGTAGCATTTCGTGCCAGTCTTTGTAAGTGACTACCATCTTCTGTACAATCTTCTTAATATTCTTATTTGCTGCCTCAACAGCGCCGTTCATCTTTGGCCTGTAAGGAGAAGAATTGTGATGTTGGATCTTGAAGTCCCGGCACAACTCTGCCATCATTTTGTTGTTTAAATTGGAACCATTATCAGTAATGATTCGCTCGGGCACTCCATACCGACAGATGATATCTCTCTTCAGAAATCTGGCTACCACTTGTCTTGTAACATTTGCATATGAGGCTGCTTCAACCCACTTGGTGAAATAGTCAATGGCGACCAAGATGAATCTGTGGCCATTTGAAGCAGTCGGCTCAATCTTGCCAATCATATCAATACCCCACATAGCAAAGGGCCATGGTGAAGACATGATGTTCAAAGGATTGGGAGGCACATGCACCTTATCTGCATAGATCTGGCATTTATGGCATTTTCTGGCGTAAGCACAACAGTCTGCATCCATTGTGATCCAATAATAGCCTGATCTTAACAACTTCTTAGCCATGGCATGTCCTCCTGCATGGGTACCAAAAGATCCTTCGTGCACTTCATGCATCAACAAATCTGCTTCCGTCTTGTCAACACATCTGAGGAGTACCATATCAAAGTTCCTCTTGTATAAAGACCCATCAGTGTTCAGAAAGAAACTACCAGCAAGCCTTCTCAAAGTCTTCTTATCATTGGAAGATGCCCCAGGTGGGTATGTTTGATCCTCCAAGAAGCACTTAATGTCATGGAACCAAGGCTTATCATCTTTTACAACATCCGCTGCAAATACATATGCTGGTCTGTTGAGTCTGGACACTGAAATCTGAGGTATAAAGTTAGCGGCTTGAACTTTGATCATGGATGAAATGGTAGCAAGAGCATCCGCAAACTGATTCTCGTCCCGAGGGATATACTCAAGCTTGACTGTTGTGAAGAAAGTCAATAACCTCCTTGTATAATCCCTGTAAGGTATCAGATGATCTTGGTGGGTGTACCATTTCCCGTTGGTTTGATTGACTACCAAAGCTGAATCTCCGAATACGGTCAATGTCTTGATCCTGAGGTCAATGGCTTCCTCAAGACCCATAATGCAAGCTTCGTATTCAGCTTCGTTGTTAGTGCAGTTGAAAGTGAGTTTTGCCGAGAAAGGCATGTGAACTCCTTTGGGTGTAATGAGTACTGCACCAACACCACGACCATTCATGTTAACAGCCCCATCAAACATCATAGTCCATTCTTCCTCCGGGTCAGGCCCTTCAGTGTGAATAGGCTCCTCGTGATCTTTTGCTTTAATGAACATGATGTCTTCATCAGGGAAGTCAAATCTCATAGGCTGGTAGTCATCTATAGGTTGCTCAGCAAGATATTCAGATAGTACACTGCCCTTGATGGCTTTCTGAGAGGTGTACTGGATGTCATATTCAGTAAGGATCATTTGCCATCTTGCAACCCGTCCGGTAAGAGCTGGCTTCTCAAATATGTACTTAACTGGGTCCATCTTAGAGATCAACAAAGTAGTGTGGGTCAACATATACTGTCTCAGTCGGCGAGCAGCCCACGCTAAAGCACAGCAAGTTTTCTCGAGCAGTGAATAACGTTGTTCACAGTCGGTAAACTTTTTGCTTAGGTAGTATATTGCATACTCTTTTCGACCGGACTCGTCATGCTGACCTAGTACACACCCCATTGACTCTTCTAATACTGTCAAGTACATGATCAGAGGTCTTCCTTCAACTGGCGGCATAAGGATTGGAGGTTCTTGCAGATATTCCTTGATCTTGTCAAAAGCCTTCTGGCAGTCTTCGTTCCACCTGACCGTTTGTTCCTTCCTTAACAGCTTGAACAAGGGTTCACAGGTTGCTGTGAGGTGAGATATGAACCGGGAAATGTAGTTCAATCGACCTAAGAACCCTCGAACTTCTTTCTCAGTTTTCGGTGCAGGCATTTCTTGTATAGCCTTGACTTTATCAGGGTCAACCTCAATCCCCTTCTCGCTTACAATAAAGCCCAGCAATTTACCGGATCGCACCCCGAATGTGCATTTGTTGGGGTTCAACTTCAGCTGGTACTTCCTCAGGCGCTTGAACAACTTCAGCAGATTCACCAGGTGATCTTCCTCTGTAAGGGACTTGGCGATCATATCATCCACATAACATTCTATTTCTTTGTGGATCATATCGTGGAACAATGTCACCATAGCCCGTTGATATGTTGCACCAGCATTCTTCAGTCCAAATGGCATCACTTTGTAACAGAACGTGCCCCAAGGTGTGATGAATGTTGTCTTCTCCATGTCTTCAGGTGACATCTTGATCTGATTATATCCTGAAAATCCATCCATGAAGGAGAATACCGAGAACTGAGCCGTGTTATCCACCAATACATCAATGTGAGGTAATGGGAAGTCATCTTTCGGGCTGGCTCTGTTCAGATCCCGGTAGTCAACACACATTCTTACTTTGCCATCCTTCTTAGGCACAGGCACAATATTAGCAACCCACGGTGGATAGCTAGTTACAGCAAGGAACCCGGCGTCCCATTGCTTTTGTACCTCTTCCTTGATTTTCATAGCCATGTCTGGGCGAGTTCGGCGCAACTTCTGTTTAACTGGCGGGCATTCTTCCCTCAGAGGCAGCTTGTGCACAACAATGTCGGTATCCAACCCTGGCATATCTTGATACGACCAAGCAAACACATCAACATACTCTTGAAGCAGATCTATCAGTTGTCTCTTCACTGAGTCTTGCAGGCAGGCCCCGATTTTAACCTCTTTCACGTCTTCATCGGTACCAAGATTAATCATTTCAATCTCCTCCTGGTGAGGAGTAATAACCTTTTCCTCCTGTCTCAACAACCTGGCTAGCTCTTCAGGAAGCTCATATTCTTCATCAACCCCTTCATCAGCTTGATTGATCGGATTGTCAAAGTCATACGATGTCATAGCCGTGCTGTTGTCGGTGCAGTCTGGAAGGCACTCTCTGCAAGGGTTAAGTTGGTTCATTTTAGTGATTGATTTTAATCTTGCTTTAGAAAAAAGTGAAATGAAGTTATCATTTTGAAAACACCGCCATTTATTTTTGTACAAAAAGAAAAATGGAAAAACAATGAGCATAAAAGAAAAGGACTCGTTTGCAAAAAGATGTCTGATATTTCATTAATTTAATCTTGTTTGCACAAAAGTACAAATGGCCCTGGTTACAAAATGAGTCTTGTCATCTTGGGCAAGATGCAAGACTTGGATGCATGCTATAAAAAATACAGGAAATAATAATTACTCTGCATGAGTAACTCTTATAATTTCCTGGGAAGACCAGTTCGAGACACTGCTCCCCGGGATCTTCGGACGAATCCAATTCTCCAGATTGCGCTCCTCTTCCAGCTCGTCTTCCAGACAGTTGATAGCATCGGGGGTGAGCATCCCCCCACTGACAAAACCTGGCTCTGCAGTAGCCTTTGCTTGATGTTGAGTTGGTCTGTAACCCAACCCAAACTTGTCCTTCTTCTCCTCCACAGCTAAGACCTTGCCCCAGCCTAGGGCAGTTCCTTCTTCAACAACCTTCCGGGCTTGTTGGTAAGATGACATTGGAGTACCAGATACAGCAGATGCTTCATTGACATTCAAGGCCTCAAAACCTTGGCTCATTGTTTCATGGATCTCTCCATCCATCTCAATGTATTTATAAGTAGCCAGATGGCTAACAAAGATATCCTCTTCCCCACAGATTGTGACAACTTGGCCTTCCCACTCAAATTTTAACTTTTGGTGAAGGGTAGACGTTATTGCGCCGGCGGCGTGAATCCAGGGTCTACCCAACAAACAGCTGTAGGCGGGCTGAATGTCCATCACATAAAAGATAGTTTTAAAAGTCTGTGGGCCAATTGTCACAGGCAGCTCAATCTCTCCCAGAACCGATCTCTTAGAACCATCAAAGGCTCTTACTACCAGGTTGCTGGGTCTCAATGCCAATCCATCATATTCAAGCTTCACCAGAGCCTTCTTTGGTAAGACATTCAGGGAAGAACCTGTGTCCACCAGCACATGAGAAAGGACAGCTCCTTTGCATTCCAGGGTTATGTGCAAGGCTTTGTTGTGATTGCGGCCATCCGCTGTCAAGTCAGAATTGGTAAACCCTAGCCCATTGCTAGCAGTAACATTTCCAACCACGGTTTCCAATTGGTTGACAGTAATCTCCTCAGGCACGTAAGCTGCGTGCAGGACTTTAAGTAGTGCATTCCGATGGGCTTCGGAGCACATAAGCAGTGAGAGGATAGAGATTTTGGATGGCGTCTGGTGAAGCTGATCCACAATTTTATAATCACTCCTTTTGATGATCCGCATAAACTCATCAACTTCCTGGTCAAATGGAGTTTTCAGGGCTTCTTTGGTAGCTGGATCTTCCTGCACCGGGCCTTTTCCTTTTGCCTTGGCAGCAGCTTCTGCTTCGGCAGTAGGTCTTTGAACTTGTGAAGCAAAGAGACGTCCGCTTCGAGTGAAGCCTCCGCCTCCCCCCACATTATCTACTTGTGGTGCAGGTGTTGATGTTTCTAGAGTGATTCTTTTTCCTTCGCAATACACGTCAGAGCCATAGTGCCAAGGGATGGCCCTATTGCTTTCATATGGTACTGGTCCAGGCACCGTGACAGTGACTGGACTGATTGCTGCTGCTGAAGGGACTGTAATTGTGTGTGGATCATAGAAGATTGTAACTGGTGCTCTGGTGGGAGCAGCACCTTCTGAATGGTAGGCGGAATTATTTTCAGGATCATAGAATATGGTAACAGTAGAGACATCTTCATGATTGATTGCTGGTGTTGTAGGAGGTTCTGTTGGAAGGACTGTTGTTGTTGCTGATGGAGAGTCGAAATGGAATGAAGCTGAAGTTGTAGCAGGAGGAACTGTTGAAAACTGATCATTTGGGAGGACAGATGAAGAACTTGTTGATGGTGCTGATGAATTGTTGGGAACAATAGTTGCTGCAGTTGTAGGAGGGTCTGAAACCGTTGTTGATGAAGTTGCTGGATTTGTCGGAAATGATGTAGTGATCTGTAGCAGGCCACTCTGAATAAGGCTGTCAATGCCATTCCTCAGGTCCTCGCACCCATTCCATGAAATATTGCAATAGGGGCACCCTAGTTCACACCCCGGAAATATCTGGTTTTCACGGAGTTGAGCTTTGATTTCCACCAATGGTGTCCTGATCTGATCCACACTAGTTATTAAATAAGACGGTTGGTCTTCTTCAATAGCATTAATTCGGGGACCACCATGGTTTGGCATAGGGTTTTTATTAACATTGGGCGGAGGTGCAAAATTCAGAGCCTTGGAGTCTACCAAGTCTTGTACCTTCATATGCAGAGCCCTGCATTTTTCTGTACTGTGACCAGGTGCGTTGGAATGAAAAGCACACCTAGCATTGGAGTCATAGTTCCTTGGTAGACTGTTGGGATCCGGAGGTGCCAACGTTCTTAGCTCAACCAGGTTGAGTTTCAGAAGTTGTGGCAGCAAGGCAGCATACGGCATTGGGATCGGGTCGATCACTCTGTTAGCTTGAGAGGGCCTCTGTTGGAATGGCCTCTGTTGATTGTTGTTGTTGGAGTTGTTGTTGAAGTTCCTTGGAGGATACTGATTCTGATGATAATGAGGTTGTTGTTGGAAGTTTTGTTGCGGAGGTTGATAGACTGGCTGTGGATGAGCTGGAGCAGGGATGGTGACCGCTGCTATGGACCTCTGAGCATATTGGGGTCTACCCCTGTTGGTGTGAATGGCATTGGTCTCGCCAGTTCTTCTCGGGCCTGCAAAAGGCTTTCTTGTACTACTGGACGAGCTGGCACCATTATCAGAGATCTTACCCATTTTTAACAGGCTTTCAATTCTCTCCCCAGCTATGACAACATCTGCGAAGCTAGTGGAGGAGAAAGCAGCCAACCTGTCAATATACGTTCCCTGGAGAGTGTTCATAAACATGTCTGCCATTTCTCTCTCAGACATTGGTGGTTGAACGGCAGCAGCCAATTGCCTCCATCTCTGGGCATATTCTCGGAAACTCTCCCTCGAAGACTGTGACATTCCCATCAGGAGAGTCCTGTTGGGTGCCATGTCTAGATTATACTGATACTGTCTGATGAAGGCCTCTGCCAGGTCCTTCCAGCATCTAATTGTTGCTCTTGTCAGATGGGAATACCACTCCCTCGAAGCTCCAGTCAAGCTATCTTCAAAATAGAACATCCACAATTTCTCATCCATTGTATAGGCCTTCAGCCTTCCCAGAAATGATTGCAAATGAGTTCGGGGGCATGAAGTCCCATTATACTTTTCGAAACAAGGAGGCTTGAACTTATGGGGGATCCTGACCCCGTCTACCAGCCCCATGTCCATGACGTCGAAACCCAAAGAATTTTGAGATTCTAAGGACCTCAACTTCTCAGCTATCTCTTCCAATCGTCTATCATATGTTTCCTCTCCGGCACCCATTACTGTATACCGGTCTTCCTGAGGATCTTCTTGAAGTACTCTGGCTGCTGTGGCTGTCCCTTGAATGTTGACTGGGATGTTGGCCTCTGGATGGAGATGGGGTCCAAAAACTGGGGGATTGACATGAGGTTGGACCCTCTCGTTGTTACTTGTGCCAGCAGTTCCCACATGGGGCTCCTCTTGATTCCTTCCTTCTACCAAAACTCTGAGCCTCTCCTGGCTTTGAGCTAAATTGTTCATTACTTCCATGAATTGTGTTATCTGAGTTCTCATCTCCAACCTTTCGTTGGCCATCTGGTTTCTGACCTCCGTAAGGTCCTGCTGCATCTGATCCATCTGGATTCCCGGAAGGTTGTTTCTAGTTGGGTACCTGTGAGGCCTGTTGAGAGGAAATACCCGGCGGCGAGCAATACTTCCTGAGATTCACAACAGAGGTTAGCAACAACAAAACAAAAACCTACAAAACAAACAAAAGGGTTAGCATGCAATGCAGTTATGCTTATTTGTTCTCAAGGTATCCGGTTTGGCTTTCAGTTTTGACCCTTCCAGACCCTTGAAGGTGATGCTGTTGAAGTTGCTTTTGATGTGAACCCAGATAGAAACTAACA
This sequence comes from Lathyrus aphaca, assembly GCA_963966055.1. Lineage (NCBI taxonomy): Eukaryota > Viridiplantae > Streptophyta > Magnoliopsida > Fabales > Fabaceae > Lathyrus > Lathyrus aphaca. Next base: position 434,192,511 of record OZ014519.1, read on the forward strand.
CAAATATATTACAAAGGTGAAATGATACAACTTGTTCATTTTACAACACAAGCCCTCAAAGGGGTCAGAATACATCACAAAAAGCAAAAGTACATGGAAAAGGAACAACAACAAGCAAATGATCAAACTCCAAGGCCAAACTCATCCTCACGAACTTCCTTGAGAAGTGCTTCGGTCACAGGATCAGCCGGATGCTCCGTGAGACTTCTGATGAGAAGGTTTCTTGTTGCAACAGCTGCAGTCAACTTCCTGTTCTGACTTTGGTCCTTAGACCTCTTCACTCCTGCTTTGATTTTCAGCTCTGATATTTCCTTCTGGGCTGTTGCCAGGGCTTTTTCCATCTGTTCCATCTTGTCTTGAGCTCTCTTGTCTTCTAGAGTACGGGCCTCAGTGATCCGGACCCACCTGGCCTGACTCTCCCTCAAGTACAAGTCTGTCCTTGCTCTCTGGAACTGGGCTTCTTTACAAGCATTCTTCAGAATCTGCTCACCAGCCTTAGACTTGTTGATATAATCTCCAGACTTCTCAATCTTAGTCAAGTGTTCCACTCTTAACTTCTCCAATCTCTCAATCTCCCTCACACCTTCACTCCTCTCCCGGAGGGTCTTCTGCAAAGCCTGGGTTAGCTTCTCATTTCTTTCCTTCAAGCTTTCAAACTCTTCCAAACTGATAGTGGCAGGGGGTGGTGCTGAAGATGACTCAGGCATGTCTTCTATGGTAAAGGGCAATCCAGAGAATTGGGCCCTGGCATAGGACCACTCATGATATTGGACTGATGCCACATTATTGCACTTCCCCAGAATGGTGATTCCCTTGGTTTGAACATGATCCCAGGCCCAGGCAGCCTGCCTAACAGTTGCCAGACTAATCTTGTTCTCACAGTAGAGGGTCTCAACCAAATCTTGTTCCCTAGGAGTATGAACCAGTGCATAGCCCAATTGTCTCCTGAACAGCAGAGGGTTGTAGTTGATACTTCCCTTAACTCCTATCAAAGGCACATTGGGAAAGTGCCCACAGCTGGTGATCATATCTCTGCCCTTGGTGCTCTGAGTACACCATCTGATATCTGCTGAAGTTAGGACAGTGAGTCTCTTAGCCCAGTTGCTTTGCTGATGAGGATTTAGAAATGCATCTGTCCTGGGTAGATGCCTGAGAAGCCAAGCATGGAATAATGGAGCACAAATCCTCACTAATCTTCCCCTCTGCTTCTCATTTCTCTGATGTACTGAGTAATAGAGATCACCCAGTAAAGTTGGCACTGGGTTCTTCAGGATGAACAAATGGATTGCATTTTTGCTAATGAATCGAGGCTCATCTGCAAACAATACAATTCCATATACACTCAAGGCCAATAGAGCACAAACAGCTTTCCACTCCCCCGAGGAGGCCTTCAGACTAGCTTGAGAAATCAGGAAGTCAAGATGAAAACCAGGGATTCCAGCTTTAGAGGTCATATGCTGTTCAATCAAAACAGGCTCCAGATACAAAGCTTTTGCTACCTCTCCATTGCTAGGAAAGACCATTTCAGGGTTGAATGGGATTTCTCTTTTGATGGGCAGACCAGTCAATGATGAGTATTCTTCCAGAAGAGGCCCCAACTGAAAGTCTTGAAAGGTGAAACATCTCAATGGAGGATCATAAAACTGAATGCAGGTGTGGATCAGGCTCCTCTGAGATGGGTCCAGATCCATAACCATGTCCAGTATATCTCCATAACTCTCCCTGAACAAGGGTATGTGATCTGGAGTGATCAGGGTTTGGATCCTCCTGATGTCTGACAAGTCTGGTTGGAAGAAATGATAGGTGATGTTGCTTTTCTTTGGAGCCATGATGCTGAGGACTGAGTAGGATAAGTGCTGATGAAGATGCTGAGGAGTGGGCCACTGGCTGGCTAGTGCAAGTAACTGAAGTATATGGCTGACAAACTGATGCAAGTGCTGGTGGAGACAGGTCAAAACTGCAGATGGGGTCAAAACCAAAACCAGATGGAGGTGGATACCCTGAAACACAAATAAGCAAATGTTAATATGATGCAATGAGTATGTATGCAAATGAAATGCAAGGGTTTGTGACTGAGCTGGATCTGATTAACTGCCTTGGTATAGATCCATGTGTGTTCAAGAATCCAGGTGGAGGTCTATAAATCCAGTAACCAAGGTGGAGGGACTCAAATAAAGAGCCACAAGTCCAGGGTTTAGAATCACAAGAACTGTCCAACATGGAGCATTCTTAACAAAGTCAAAGTAACAGGGTATTCTGAGGTCAAGGTACCTGCAAACCTGTAAACAGCCCAACCCCCTCACAGGTGATGATCTAAAACAAGGATCCTCAGACTTGGATCAGTTATGAGAAGTGTAAACACTTCTAACCCGGAGGTACAGTGTTTACAATAACCATAAAAGTTCCTCCTCTAATTCACCTCAGTTTCTGAAGGTCAATACTAAAAGGTCATCCAGACTTAGCAGGCTTCCCAGATAGCCCTAGCATTGCAGGAAATCTGCAACACAGAGTTCTCAAGAAGAAACCCATATCTGAACCGTGTTTCATATTCCCGCACCAGACCGAAATGGAATGGGAAAGAATATGATTCACTCTAGCCTAGGTGTCACTCAGGTCCCAGGTATAGGACCTTAACTCTCAATGAATCACCCACCCACCAAGGCAAACAACAGATCCAGCCAACAATAATGACAATATGATATATAAATGCAGTAAAGAAAACAGTAAAGTAACTGTACATAAAGCAAATAAACAAAGATGAATATACAAGCACAGATAAGCACATAACACCCCAGTAAACGCAAATCAAACAAGCGCTAGGAGGAACCCACAAAAAGAACCAGAAGCCCTGGTTGCAGTATAAGGGTCCCCAGCAGAGTCGCCAAGCTGTCGCTCCCGACAAATGAAAATGGATCAGATGAAGGTACAGACGCGAACGGTCGGCGAAAGGAACAGTGAGAACACACAGCCGTGAACTCACTGGAGATGAATAGAGTCGCCAGCTAGGCATTTTTATCCCGGAGGAAAGGCAATGCTGCATAGACCTGGAAAGAGATGGATAAGACGGTTGCGAACCAGAGAGACTGAGAAAGGGGGTTGGTTACAACCTGGGAAGGTATTAGCACCCAGATTGTCCGTCGTACTCGACGGGATCCACGCTTAAAAGATTTGTGTTTTAAAGGGGTAGTGTCAGTGCAATCTGTGTATAAAATAGCTGGAAAAGAATGTACAGGTGTCAGTGTAAAGAAATGTGATGTGTATAAATGTACAGTGTCAGTGTGAGACCAGGAATGAAATGCTCATGATAATGAGGCTAAGGAATAAAGCTAGAAAGAGGGGGAATATACAGAGACTTTTGTTCGATAACTGTTAAGTTATGCCTACGTATCCTCTCGTGCAATGAGGAAGTCAGAACACCGTAGTTCGACCCAAAGAGACTGAAAGGTGAATTGACTTGTGAACTGCTTACTTGCCTATGCTCAAGTGTATGACCTGTCTGGCCCAGGTGCAAACTGTCTTGCATTAGACGGAAGAAGCAAGTTCTCGGTTGTGAGTGAGTGTGATGAGAACAGAATCCCGGAGGAGACGATTATTGTTTGTTTTTGGTGTTTTCAGTCTTTTATTGCTTTTTGAAGATTTGTCATAAGATAATGAGCTTAAGTCTAAACCAATGGATTTAGTAAACTCATCACATCTTCCCTCTGATTAGGGGTAATGAGAATACCTTAAGTGTGAAGTCAGATTCTCACACTTAATCACCTTCGGTGTAGGATTAAGATCATTAACCTACTTGTGATTATTTAGATGTTTTTGGTGTTTTTTTGTTTAGTGTTGAGTAATGAGGTTAAGCCATAATCAAGGATTAAACAGACTCATTACACCATCCTAAAAGAAGGATAATAGATGAGAATGTTTAAGCTGAGGAAGACTCCTTAACTTAATCCATGATTAGGGATTAAACCCATGACAAAACAAGCCTTTATTAAGTGGATTTTAGTTAATGGTATGATGATGAAGTGAATTTTATGGTTTGTAAGACAACTTGAGGGGGACTTGTCCATTAACACTAGGGTTAGTCCTTCTTAACCACTTAAGGAAGAATTAGAACCCTAATGCAAGGCCCAAGTTACTAGTGTGATGTCTTGATATTTATTAGATGAATTGATTAAGAGATTTAAACACCTTAAGGGTTCAAGACTTAGGATTAAAGTTATACACTCCATCCTAAGAGAAGGATGCAGGCATAAGCTTAATCACAAAGTCTTAAAGCCTTTAGGGTTTAGTCCCTGATTATGAGATGAGAAGAGAAGACTCAAAGAGAGACACAAAGGTAAAACTATGAGGGGATACTAATCAAAACCCTAATTCATTGTCATGCTTGGTTGATCCTAAGGTTTGTGAGGTTTTCAAGAGAAATCTTCAGAGGAGCCACCAGGAAGCAGATGAACAGGATTAAGAGAAGCAAAGTGACTTGCTTCATTCAAGAAGTCAAGTCACTTGAAGAAAGAAAGTGGGAGGAAGAAGAATGAGCAAGCTCAATCTCAAACACAAATAGAAATGCAACAATGGATGCAAGAGAGATGAAAAGAAAAGTTATGAGAAGTGAAGGCACATTCACTTCCCAAGTTACTTACCACCTGAAATGTTAGAAAGAAATGCAATGCAATGCAAGGTGAGATGAAATGATATGATGCTAAGCAAAACCAGAAGCATGCACATGATGTTAATGATGTTATGAGGTGCTGCAAACATGAGGCAAGACAATGGGGATGATCATACAAGATCATGAATGCAAATGATGCAAGCTAAGGGGGCATGAACAAGCATGAAAAGTTATGAATCATACAAGACAAATGACATGGCAAATATGCAATGCAATGACCAAACATGCTTTCTAAATGTCTTAAGATGTCAAATGAATCATAAGAATGCACAAAATGCAAAGACAAGTCATGTTATGCAAGGAAATGCAAGAGGGATGCAAATGAAAGCCCAAATTAGGGTTTATGGATCAAACATCAAACACAAACCAAAAACAGAAGCAAAACCCTAAAGTAAAAATGGAAAATGGCACTCAAAGAAACCCTAGGCCTATAACAAGCCACTGCCCAAAGGGGAGCTCTCAACTCTCAACCAAACTCAAGATATGAATTTTGCAAGTTATTAGGGTTTTTTAGGGTTCTTAACAAAACAAATGCCAAACAATTTGAAAATGCAAGAACAATTCATGGCCTTTTTACCCTAGAAACTACATGCCAAACACAAGACAAAGCAAAAAGAATCAATGTCTCAACCTTCACCAATAGGCAGAAATGAATTTTTGAACTTATGAACAAAATAATGCACAAAATATGATTTAATTCAATGAAAAATTCTTAAAATGCATCAAGATCAAAAAAGAAATTTGGTTTGAAGGTTGGACAATGTTTCTAAATGTCTTAGAACATGTCATGAATTTTTTTGTAATTTTTAAATACCTAAAAGTATTTTTAATTAATTAATTCTCATTAATCAATTAAAAATAATCTTTTAAACATTTAAAAATACTTTTTTAATGATAAAAAATAAAATAAAAATATTTTTGGGTCTTAAAAATTATTAAAACTTTAAGGAAAAAGTTTCATAATTTTTAAGGATTTTTTGCTATTTTAAATTAATTATGCAATTTAAATGAAAGAAAAATGAATAAAATTAAATAAAATAAAAAGTAAACAGAATGGAAGGATGAGATTGATTCTGGGGAAAGGACCATTGACTTGGCGCGCAGATCTAAGGCTCACATTCAAACTTCTAAAACTCAATTAATTAATTTAATTAATCCTGATTATGAATTAATGATGCAATCTGGACCACACACACGCGCGCGGGAAGCCAGATCCAAGGGTCTCAATTCAAACTTTGCCCTAACCCTAAATTAATGACTAATCACTTTCAGGTCACCGGAGACGAGCTCCGGTCGTCTTCTCCGGTGACCTCCTCCCCTGAAAACTTCAAACTTCCTAAAAACGCATCAAAAATGAAAAATAGAAACTGGGAAATGATCCTTACACTCTCACGAATCAAACCCCTCTCTCAAAACAAATTTATATTTCCTAAACAAGCTGAATCGAAGAAAGAAAGTTCTAGGTCACGCAAGCTTCAGAAACAAATTAAATGCTCAAATCACAACCATTTTCAAAACCAATGGTACCAGAATGATCAGTGAAGCTAGTAGAACAAGTTTGTAACAAGAAAAGCAACTTCTGGAAAAATAAATTTCAGGCTACCTGAGATTCAAAGCTTTCAGTTTAGGAACTTTCTGGCCACCTCTCCTTGTGCAATCTACTCCTTAGAACCTCTTGATGATGTTTGAATGCTCAAATGGAGTTTAAGTTGGCTTGATGATGAGTTTCGAAAGCTCCTGTTTCAGTTCAGTCAAAAATGGCAATGGAGATTCTGGCACTTTCAGGTCATGGTGAATGAAGGTTTGAGGTCCTGATGATGAATGGAGAAGGTTTGTGGTGTTTGTTTGTGTGTTTGTGAGCTAGGATGAGAGTTTCGAATGAAACTGCAAAATGGAGTGAGAAATGGCTATGGAGTAATCTGGCTGTTTTAGGCTTGTGCTTTGGGTGGTTTGAGGTCTATGGAGCAAGGTGAGATGATTGGTGAAGTTGGCTTGAATGTTTAGTGGCTGTGGAGAGGAATTCGAAGCAAGTTGCAAGATGGTGAGTTTTTGTGTATGTGATGAATGTATGTGTTTCAGCCTTGCTTAGTGATGTCTTTAGCTTGCAAAGGGATAACATAAACAAATCTGATTGGTCAGAGGATGTGACTTGTGCTTTTGTGATTGGTAAGTTTGCTTTTGCCAAAAGTCAAAAATCTTGTAAGAGAAGCATGGGCTTGATACTAGGCAAGTACAAGGGCTAGGGCTGGCGCAGCATGGTGAGTGTGTGAGGCTGGCTTGATTCAAGGACCAATGCAGCAAGTTGGTGAAGCATGATCATGAGTTTTGCAACTTGGTTACTTTATGGATTTTCATGAAAAATGCCTTGTTACATGAACTAAGCACATGTGATCTTGGTTCAAATCTGATTTTGTGGCTTAGAGAAAGTTTGTGTGCTGGTTTGAGATGAATTAGAAGTCACATAATGCATTGGTTCATGACTTTGCAAAATTTCCATTTAGTGCATAACTTGAAAATCAATGATTTTTGCCAACTTTTCAACACCATAACTTTTGATCCAAGAAGAGTTTGGTCATGTTCTTGTACTTTTTGGAAAGGGAAAGATGAGATCTACAACTTTCATGACCAAAGTTTTTCCATTTGAAGCCTTTTTGGACCAAGAATCAAAGCTTGAAAATTGACCTAAAATGATGCATTCTTGAAAAGTCAACTATGCCCAAAAAGTCAACCTTTGCAAAAACCCTAAATTCTTGATTTCTATGAACTTCAACCTTCTTCCATGATCAAATAAAGATCATATACACTCAAAATGATGAAGATCACCCATTGGTTGGGTCATTGGGGGCCTCAGATGCCCTGATTTTGCACTGACTTGTCTGAAAAGTCAACTCTTGATCAGATGACTTCCCCATGGAATTTCTTCATGAAAATTGATATGCATACCCCCTATACCATATGGAGACCAATGGAAACAAGAATGACCAAAAAAATTGGAGTTATGGTCTCTGAAACCAAAACCCTAATTTTCAGTCAACTGTGCAGCTCAACCTGGCTCTGCATCCACTCAAACCCTAGCTCTTATGATTCCTCTGCATTTTTGACTTTGAGGAGATGGAATATGATATAAGAACACACATGGACCACTTTGAATTGATTGGTAGCCTTTGGAATGCCTCAAGAAGCTTTGGGATTGCTCAGATCACAAACCCTATGTGCAGATGCCTTGAAAGCTATGCAGTGAATCAAAAATGAGATGTGAGGTGATATGATTGTGTTTATGCATATGAGAATGATCACAAGCCATGGTGTGAATGAGTGAGGGCAAATTTGGGGTGTTTACAGTGCAGTACTCATTACACCTAAGGGAGTTCACATGCCTTTCTCGGTAAAACTCACCTTCAATTGCACTAACAACGAAGCTGAATACGAAGCTTGTATTATGGGTCTTGAGGAAGCCATTGACCTCAGGATCAAGACTTTGACTGTATTCGGAGATTCAGCTCTGGTAGTTAATCAAACCAACGGCAAATGGTACACCCACCAGGATCATCTGATACCTTACAGGGATTATACAAGGAGGTTATTGACTTTCTTTACAACGGTCAAGCTTGAGTATATCCCTCGGGACGAGAATCAGTTCGCAGATGCTCTGGCTACCATTTCATCTATGATCAAAGTTCAAGCTGCCAACTTTGTACCTCAGATTTCAGTATCCAGACTTGACAGACCAGCATATGTATTTGCAGCAGATATTGTCAAAGATGATAAGCCTTGGTTCCATGACATTAAGTGCTTCTTGGAGGATCAAACATACCCACCTGGGGCACCTTCCAATGATAAGAAGACTTTGAGAAGGCTTGCTGGAAGTTTCTTTCTGAACACTGATGGTTCCCTTTACAAAAGAAACTTTGATATGATACTCCTCAGATGCGTTGATAAGACGGAAGCGGACTTGTTAATGCATGAAGTGCACGAAGGATCCTTTGGTACCCATGCAGGAGGGCATGCCATAGCTAAGAAATTATTAAGATCAGGTTATTACTGGATCACAATGGATGCCGACTGTTGTGCTTACGCCAGAAAATGCCATAAATGCCAGATCTATGTAGATAAAGTACATGTGCCTCCTAATCCTTTGAATATAATGTCTTCACCCTGGCCCTTTGCTATGTGGGGCATTGATATGATTGGTAAGATTGAACCGACTGCTTCAAACGGCCACAGATTCATCCTGGTCGCCATTTACTATTTCACCAAGTGGGTCGAAGCAGCTTCCTATGCCAATGTTACAAGACAAGTGGTAGCCAGATTTCTGAAGAGAGATATCATCTGCCGGTATGGAGTGCCCGAGCGAATCATTACTGATAATGGTTCCAACTTAAACAACAAAATGATGGCAGAGCTGTGCCGGGACTTCAAGATCCAACACCACAATTCTTCTCCTTACAGGCCGAAGATGAACGGCGCTGTTGAGGCAGCTAATAAGAATATCAAGAAGATTGTGCAGAAGATGGTAGTTACTTACAAAGACTGGCATGAGATGCTACCATTTGCCTTGCATGGGTACCGCACGTCAATCAGAACATCCACTGGGGCAACACCGTATCAGCTTGTGTATGGTATGGAAGCAGTCCTACCTGTTGAAGTTGAATTACCCTCCCTACGGGTACTAATGGATGTTAAGCTGAACGAAGCAGAATGGGTCCGGTCCCGATACGAACAACTAAGTCTGATTGAAGAGAAGAGGCTGGCTGCAATCTGTCATGGGCAGTTGTATCAGAAAAGAATGAAGAGAGCCTTCGATCAGAAAGTCAGGCACCGAGAGTACCAAGTAGGAGATCTTGTGCTGAAGAGAATCCTCCCTCCGCATACAGACCACAGGGGCAAGTGGACTCCGAATTATGAAGGACCATTTGTAGTAAAGAAAGTTTTTTCTGGTGGAGCACTGATGCTCAGCACCATGGATGGTGAAAGAATAATTTTAAAAATAATTTTAAAAATAAATGTCATATCAACTACCTACCAATTAATATAATGTGCCACAAAAAATACTAATTAACCCTTTATATATTTTCCAAACATGCCTAAACATAGGATAAAAAAGTAAATCACAAAATGAACATCCCTAAAACTCTAATATCACTTCTTTGTGCCACATGTCAGTATGCAATTCGTCTCATTTGTTTCATTTCCTTTCCCTCCAACACGCAAAATCATGTACACCATTTCCTCACCTTCTCTCTCTTTCTCCCTCATTCTTCGTCTCTCTCTTTCTCGTCTCCCATTTTCCTTTTTTTTCTTCATGAAATCCTAGCGCCGTTGTCGCCACCACCACGTCGTCGTCAACTACCGCCCATTTCTCATCTCTGTCTCCGGCTATTAATTCCTAAATGAAAATACAAAATCCATATTTGTCGTGGTTTTATAGTTTCGTGAGATCAATGGCGTAAGTTCCTCGACGAGACCGAAAGAAGTAGAGTTCCTCGTCGAGCATCATCAACTTGGGAAGATGAGAGTGATATAAAAGCTCTGGAGTATGTTTTCACTAATTACTATGTAAGCATTTTTCTTCATTCGACTGTTAATCCTCAATTTAGTGCTTAAAATATTTTTGAAAACCATTGTTAGAATCATCATCATCTTGCAGATCTGGCGGAAAGCAAAAATGCAATACTTTTGGAAGATTTACTTTGTACTACTGCACCCTAAACTCAGCAAAAATGATGCATTTTTTTTATCAACTCCACAAGTAAGTTGTTAAGTTTTAATTGGAATTGCTTCTAATCGGTTCTCTCTCTTTGATGTATCTGTTTGATTTGTTTTTCGAATTTGAATGGATGCTTGTGCCTCTTGTGTAAATAATGTGTACTTTGTTGTTTCTAATCATTTTAATTTAAAATATGTGCAACTAATGATTGAATTAGAGAGTAGAGATAGAGACAGTAGACATGATATATTTCATTGTTGTATTGGGACTTGAACAGAGTTTGATCTTGTAGAATTATGGAAGAAACGAGTAACACTGCTCACATGGTCAAATACTTTTGTTAAGAACCCTTGTGAGTTATATACATGATTCTTCGGTGTCATAACTAATAGGTGTCTAAGATGTTTTGAAATTCATAATAAACACTTGTGTTTTTTAAAATTTATTTTCAACTACATCTAACATTTGGTATTAATGGAAGCTAGAGCAATGTTAACTCAGACATTAGACATAAGAAGAAAGGAAAATAAAGAACCAGACTTAATCAGCATTCCCTCAAAAGAGGAGGAACAAGAACAACATCTTTCCGTAAATTACAGGCTCAAAATGGAGTTTCCCTCAATATATGATATGATATTTTTGAGTTTCCCTCAATAACGCGGGTTTTTCGTGTTGTCGGCTTCAACTTTATTCTTTCCAATTTTATATCTGAATTCATTTCACTTCGCCTTTGTTATGGATATAACTGAGATTTCAATCTTGCATCATGTTGGGATTGTCATATTTTCTCTCTGGTTGTTATCTTCATTCAATTCTTGTCACACTGTTTTTTATTTTCTCGCTTTGATCTATCTTTATCTGGTGAGGATTCATGCTTTTGCTTTTCAATTTTTTAATTTTATTCGTATATGTTTTTTTTGTTATTGCTTATTGATTGAAACACATACTAGAGAGTACTTATTCTGAGTGTTTGGATTTGAAGTTTTTAGTTTGGATTTTTTTGTCTTATTATAAAAGATAGAGAAAGAAAAGGTGGTGAATATTCTATTTTCTTACTTTGTTGTGTTTCTTTGGAAAGGTTCATGAATGTTATGTTACAAGGCTAAAGAAGAAGTTGTAGTTTGAGGAGAGGAAACAATCTAATCAAAGAAGGGTAATCATTCTGCTGGTTATTTGATTTTGTTAATTTTTTTAGTATAATGGGAATATAACAGGTTTCAAGTAATGAAGATAAAGAAACTGATGTCTAAAAGATTAAATAATTCATTTAACTGTTGATGTGTTTTGAGTGGATCTTGTCAATAAGTTTTTTTTAAAGAATATGAGATATAAAGATTAATCTTCAGCTTTTTTGTTATCTTTGGTGTAAAATAATTTTACACCGTCATCTAATGAGAACTCATGATATTACCACATAAGCCCACTTGTAACCACTATTAAAAAATAACTGCAAAGTGCTTGATTCTCTTTTTGTTATTATCGTCTTAAGAATTATCGGGGGTGTGGTGTTCTAATTGCTGATGATGTTATGTTCATTAACTAATGTCTAATATAACTTGCATGATGATGGTGTTTCTTGTACTTTAGGTGCTTTCTGATTCCAAAACAGTTAGGTGGTTGAACCATGCTGTTGAAAACATATGTCCTGTATGTATGGAACAAATTGTATCTCAGAAGATATTACTCCCTATCATACCTTGGTTCTTAGAAAAGTACAAGCCTTTGACTCTTGTATGATTCTATCTTTCAGTTATTTATCTTTGGTAGTGTAGTGGTAAAATCGTGAGTGTAAGCTATTGATTAACTTAACTCAATGCAGCAAGTTGGTGAAGCATGATCATGAGTTTTGCAACTTGGTTACTTTATGGATTTTCATGAAAAATGCCTTGTTACATGAACTAAGCACATGTGATCTTGGTTCAAATCTGATTTTGTGGCTTAGAGAAAGTTTGTGTGCTGGTTTGAGATGAATTAGAAGTCACATAATGCATTGGTTCATGACTTTGCAAAATTTCCATTTAGTGCATAACTTGAAAATCAATGATTTTTGCCAACTTTTCAACACCATAACTTTTGATCCAAGAAGAGTTTGGTCATGTTCTTGTACTTTTTGGAAAGGGAAAGATGAGATCTACAACTTTCATGACCAAAGTTTTTCCATTTGAAGCCTTTTTGGACCAAGAATCAAAGCTTGAAAATTGACCTAAAATGATGCATTCTTGAAAAGTCAACTATGCCCAAAAAGTCAACCTTTGCAAAAACCCTAAATTCTTGATTTCTATGAACTTCAACCTTCTTCCATGATCAAATAAAGATCATATACACTCAAAATGATGAAGATCACCCATTGGTTGGGTCATTGGGGGCCTCAGATGCCCTGATTTTGCACTGACTTGTCTGAAAAGTCAACTCTTGATCAGATGACTTCCCCATGGAATTTCTTCATGAAAATTGATATGCATACCCCCTATACCATATGGAGACCAATGGAAACAAGAATGACCAAAAAAATTGGAGTTATGGTCTCTGAAACCAAAACCCTAATTTTCAGTCAACTGTGCAGCTCAACCTGGCTCTGCATCCACTCAAACCCTAGCTCTTATGATTCCTCTGCATTTTTGACTTTGAGGAGATGGAATATGATATAAGAACACACATGGACCACTTTGAATTGATTGGTAGCCTTTGGAATGCCTCAAGAAGCTTTGGGATTGCTCAGATCACAAACCCTATGTGCAGATGCCTTGAAAGCTATGCAGTGAATCAAAAATGAGATGTGAGGTGATATGATTGTGTTTATGCATATGAGAATGATCACAAGCCATGGTGTGAATGAGTGAGGGCAAATTTGGGGTGTTTACAGTGCAGTACTCATTACACCTAAGGGAGTTCACATGCCTTTCTCGGTAAAACTCACCTTCAATTGCACTAACAACGAAGCTGAATACGAAGCTTGTATTATGGGTCTTGAGGAAGCCATTGACCTCAGGATCAAGACTTTGACTGTATTCGGAGATTCAGCTCTGGTAGTTAATCAAACCAACGGCAAATGGTACACCCACCAGGATCATCTGATACCTTACAGGGATTATACAAGGAGGTTATTGACTTTCTTTACAACGGTCAAGCTTGAGTATATCCCTCGGGACGAGAATCAGTTCGCAGATGCTCTGGCTACCATTTCATCTATGATCAAAGTTCAAGCTGCCAACTTTGTACCTCAGATTTCAGTATCCAGACTTGACAGACCAGCATATGTATTTGCAGCAGATATTGTCAAAGATGATAAGCCTTGGTTCCATGACATTAAGTGCTTCTTGGAGGATCAAACATACCCACCTGGGGCACCTTCCAATGATAAGAAGACTTTGAGAAGGCTTGCTGGAAGTTTCTTTCTGAACACTGATGGTTCCCTTTACAAAAGAAACTTTGATATGATACTCCTCAGATGCGTTGATAAGACGGAAGCGGACTTGTTAATGCATGAAGTGCACGAAGGATCCTTTGGTACCCATGCAGGAGGGCATGCCATAGCTAAGAAATTATTAAGATCAGGTTATTACTGGATCACAATGGATGCCGACTGTTGTGCTTACGCCAGAAAATGCCATAAATGCCAGATCTATGTAGATAAAGTACATGTGCCTCCTAATCCTTTGAATATAATGTCTTCACCCTGGCCCTTTGCTATGTGGGGCATTGATATGATTGGTAAGATTGAACCGACTGCTTCAAACGGCCACAGATTCATCCTGGTCGCCATTTACTATTTCACCAAGTGGGTCGAAGCAGCTTCCTATGCCAATGTTACAAGACAAGTGGTAGCCAGATTTCTGAAGAGAGATATCATCTGCCGGTATGGAGTGCCCGAGCGAATCATTACTGATAATGGTTCCAACTTAAACAACAAAATGATGGCAGAGCTGTGCCGGGACTTCAAGATCCAACACCACAATTCTTCTCCTTACAGGCCGAAGATGAACGGCGCTGTTGAGGCAGCTAATAAGAATATCAAGAAGATTGTGCAGAAGATGGTAGTTACTTACAAAGACTGGCATGAGATGCTACCATTTGCCTTGCATGGGTACCGCACGTCAATCAGAACATCCACTGGGGCAACACCGTATCAGCTTGTGTATGGTATGGAAGCAGTCCTACCTGTTGAAGTTGAATTACCCTCCCTACGGGTACTAATGGATGTTAAGCTGAACGAAGCAGAATGGGTCCGGTCCCGATACGAACAACTAAGTCTGATTGAAGAGAAGAGGCTGGCTGCAATCTGTCATGGGCAGTTGTATCAGAAAAGAATGAAGAGAGCCTTCGATCAGAAAGTCAGGCACCGAGAGTACCAAGTAGGAGATCTTGTGCTGAAGAGAATCCTCCCTCCGCATACAGACCACAGGGGCAAGTGGACTCCGAATTATGAAGGACCATTTGTAGTAAAGAAAGTTTTTTCTGGTGGAGCACTGATGCTCAGCACCATGGATGGTGAAAGAATAATTTTAAAAATAATTTTAAAAATAAATGTCATATCAACTACCTACCAATTAATATAATGTGCCACAAAAAATACTAATTAACCCTTTATATATTTTCCAAACATGCCTAAACATAGGATAAAAAAGTAAATCACAAAATGAACATCCCTAAAACTCTAATATCACTTCTTTGTGCCACATGTCAGTATGCAATTCGTCTCATTTGTTTCATTTCCTTTCCCTCCAACACGCAAAATCATGTACACCATTTCCTCACCTTCTCTCTCTTTCTCCCTCATTCTTCGTCTCTCTCTTTCTCGTCTCCCATTTTCCTTTTTTTTCTTCATGAAATCCTAGCGCCGTTGTCGCCACCACCACGTCGTCGTCAACTACCGCCCATTTCTCATCTCTGTCTCCGGCTATTAATTCCTAAATGAAAATACAAAATCCATATTTGTCGTGGTTTTATAGTTTCGTGAGATCAATGGCGTAAGTTCCTCGACGAGACCGAAAGAAGTAGAGTTCCTCGTCGAGCATCATCAACTTGGGAAGATGAGAGTGATATAAAAGCTCTGGAGTATGTTTTCACTAATTACTATGTAAGCATTTTTCTTCATTCGACTGTTAATCCTCAATTTAGTGCTTAAAATATTTTTGAAAACCATTGTTAGAATCATCATCATCTTGCAGATCTGGCGGAAAGCAAAAATGCAATACTTTTGGAAGATTTACTTTGTACTACTGCACCCTAAACTCAGCAAAAATGATGCATTTTTTTTATCAACTCCACAAGTAAGTTGTTAAGTTTTAATTGGAATTGCTTCTAATCGGTTCTCTCTCTTTGATGTATCTGTTTGATTTGTTTTTCGAATTTGAATGGATGCTTGTGCCTCTTGTGTAAATAATGTGTACTTTGTTGTTTCTAATCATTTTAATTTAAAATATGTGCAACTAATGATTGAATTAGAGAGTAGAGATAGAGACAGTAGACATGATATATTTCATTGTTGTATTGGGACTTGAACAGAGTTTGATCTTGTAGAATTATGGAAGAAACGAGTAACACTGCTCACATGGTCAAATACTTTTGTTAAGAACCCTTGTGAGTTATATACATGATTCTTCGGTGTCATAACTAATAGGTGTCTAAGATGTTTTGAAATTCATAATAAACACTTGTGTTTTTTAAAATTTATTTTCAACTACATCTAACATTTGGTATTAATGGAAGCTAGAGCAATGTTAACTCAGACATTAGACATAAGAAGAAAGGAAAATAAAGAACCAGACTTAATCAGCATTCCCTCAAAAGAGGAGGAACAAGAACAACATCTTTCCGTAAATTACAGGCTCAAAATGGAGTTTCCCTCAATATATGATATGATATTTTTGAGTTTCCCTCAATAACGCGGGTTTTTCGTGTTGTCGGCTTCAACTTTATTCTTTCCAATTTTATATCTGAATTCATTTCACTTCGCCTTTGTTATGGATATAACTGAGATTTCAATCTTGCATCATGTTGGGATTGTCATATTTTCTCTCTGGTTGTTATCTTCATTCAATTCTTGTCACACTGTTTTTTATTTTCTCGCTTTGATCTATCTTTATCTGGTGAGGATTCATGCTTTTGCTTTTCAATTTTTTAATTTTATTCGTATATGTTTTTTTTGTTATTGCTTATTGATTGAAACACATACTAGAGAGTACTTATTCTGAGTGTTTGGATTTGAAGTTTTTAGTTTGGATTTTTTTGTCTTATTATAAAAGATAGAGAAAGAAAAGGTGGTGAATATTCTATTTTCTTACTTTGTTGTGTTTCTTTGGAAAGGTTCATGAATGTTATGTTACAAGGCTAAAGAAGAAGTTGTAGTTTGAGGAGAGGAAACAATCTAATCAAAGAAGGGTAATCATTCTGCTGGTTATTTGATTTTGTTAATTTTTTTAGTATAATGGGAATATAACAGGTTTCAAGTAATGAAGATAAAGAAACTGATGTCTAAAAGATTAAATAATTCATTTAACTGTTGATGTGTTTTGAGTGGATCTTGTCAATAAGTTTTTTTTAAAGAATATGAGATATAAAGATTAATCTTCAGCTTTTTTGTTATCTTTGGTGTAAAATAATTTTACACCGTCATCTAATGAGAACTCATGATATTACCACATAAGCCCACTTGTAACCACTATTAAAAAATAACTGCAAAGTGCTTGATTCTCTTTTTGTTATTATCGTCTTAAGAATTATCGGGGGTGTGGTGTTCTAATTGCTGATGATGTTATGTTCATTAACTAATGTCTAATATAACTTGCATGATGATGGTGTTTCTTGTACTTTAGGTGCTTTCTGATTCCAAAACAGTTAGGTGGTTGAACCATGCTGTTGAAAACATATGTCCTGTATGTATGGAACAAATTGTATCTCAGAAGATATTACTCCCTATCATACCTTGGTTCTTAGAAAAGTACAAGCCTTTGACTCTTGTATGATTCTATCTTTCAGTTATTTATCTTTGGTAGTGTAGTGGTAAAATCGTGAGTGTAAGCTATTGATTAACTTAACTCGATGTACACAGAGTCGCCACCGCGCTTTTCTTTATTTCCAAAAAAAGGAAAAAGGTAAAAGAACGAACAAAAACCTAAGGATCTAAAAGCAAAAAGCTAAAAGAAACAAACAGAGAATGGGTAAGGGGATTGGTTACGAACTGGGAAGGTTTTAGGCACCCGACTCGTCCGTGGTACTCCACGGGAGCCCTTTGAAATATCTATTGCTTTTTTTTGGTCTGAAATTGGTTTGCTTGAAAATGATTGAAGAGATGAGGAGAAGAATGTTTTTTAATGATTTTGTGTTTGATGAGGTTTTTAATGCCTCATGCCTACGTACCCACAATGTGCAATGCGAGATCAAAACCTCGTAGTTCGTGGTACAAAATTTGAAAAGAAACAATGAGTTAAATTGATTTTAAAATGTAGAGATAAGTCGTCATCCTTTAGCGAATAATTCCGCTAGAAAAGATGAATCATATCTAAACATGTGAAAAAGAAAAAAAAAAGTGCACAAGGCACAAAAACAATTGAGTGAGTTTTGAGTTTTTTTAAAGTATGTAAGAAAATGATTTTGATATATTTACATGAATTAACATTAATTAAGAAAATAAAGTGAAAAGATTAAAAATCGCTTGACCTAAGTCAAGGTTCGTTTATGAAAATGTTTGAAGTTTAGAAAACAAGAAGATTTTTGAAATAGGGAGAAGTTTTGAAAATTTAAGAATGGGAAGGAGATGAAGGGACTAATCCTAATACTTGAATTAAAAGTTAAGAAAAGAGTTTACCAAACCATAATATGCACAATTCTTCAAAGTTCGGAATTCCATCTTCAAAGGCTAATGAAATAACTTGAGGCCGAGGTTTCTAATCCATTCCATCTTGAGCAAGGGGGAAGATCTTAAAGTCTAAGTCCATTCTCCAAAGCAAGGGATAGTAACCATAGTCCGAAATTAGAAATCACAAGTCTTTTAAGTGTTTAATCCTTTATTAGTGTTTTGATATCCAAATGGACAAAATAAAAACCACAAATAACAATATAACTATAAACAAATGATATATGATATAATATGATAAAGCATAATAAAGAGATAAGGAGCAAGAAATTAAAATAAAAGGATAAGGTGCGAGAGATTAAATTTAAACGGATTATATTCACAATATTATAATATTTACAATATAAAGTGGTATGATGAACTTAATCAAGCACAACCACGAAAAGAAAAATAAATTCGAGGCAACCGGATCCAAGTGGATCTTTAATCCGAATCGGGACAACTTTAGGTCTATGTTAAGCAATCGCCGAGTAATTTACGAAGTAATTACCCTACAAATGAGGCCGGCCACCACTAATTAAAGTGGAAAATATTCGTGTTAATACATGTTAGAGAAACGATATTATGGATCGTTCTCCGAAAACATGTCACACTAAAAGAAAAAGGAAGGTCTAATCTTAATCGAGATTTTCGTTGAATTTCATCGAAAAGCAACCTATCACGATCTCAAAGTATGGAGAATGATCCAAATGATCATTCATCCATAGATTTGGAATAATGAAGGTTAAACTTATCGGAAATCAACAATCTACGAATCGGAGATTGTCATCGACCAAAATAAAAGAAAGATGAAGAGAAAAAAAATGGATCTAAAAAAAAGTAGATCCAAAGAAGAAATAGAAATAAAATTTTTTTAAAACTTTTTTTCTAAAATTATTTTTCTAAATACTTTTTCTAAATTGTTTTCCTAAAATATTTTCCTAAATCTCTTTAAAACATTTTTTCTATTTCTTTTTACATTAAAGTAATATTGGAAAACAAATTTTAAGAAAACAAATTTTAAGAAAACAAAGGCTAATAATATAAAAAGATTATAAAAAAATGAACAAAAGAGGGGGAGGGGAATACGACCCGCGGGTGAGGGTATGGATCAGAAACGGGTCTCAGCTGATCCAAAGCCCAAGAAACATACTCACTTTTAACAAAAATGAAACAAATTAAAAACAAAAAAAGCCAAAAACAGAACAAAGCCAGGGTACTCTTCTTCTTCTAAACGCCGAAAACAAACACAGAAGCAAAGCTCTCCTTCTTCATAAGTGACCGGAAAATAGCAAGTGTACTATTTTTACCGATGTAGTAATAGAAAGGATTAACCCAAAATATCGATCACAAGGACTGCGTATTAAAAATAAGTTCTTCGTGATTAATTTCAATTAGACAAAACTCAAGGTTTGAGATTAAATTAAATAAATTGAACAGAATAAAACGTAAAAACAAATAATTTCACTTATATAAAAGTAATGCCAGGTAGGGTGTATGATTCGCAATGCAATGACTCATAGGTTCCTTAATTTTAGAGATGTGCTTTAGAACGCGTCTTTCCTAAGCCTACAATGTTTCTCCAAAATTCCTTTAAAGAAAAACCTTTGGTATTCTTCATAGACCATGATTCCTCAAAGGTCATAGAAGAATATCAAGCAATAATTCTGACATAAAAAGGTTCATATAAAAATATCCCAATTCCTCAGTAATATTTTTTACGATAAAATTATGCAACAAGGTTAGAATGGTTGGTCAGACCAAATCCTAACCACGATCAATTATCTTATTTTCCAATACCGATAAAGCATTAAGGACGTTGCGATAAAATAAAGAAACGAAACTAAAACATAATACCAAATTGAAGAATTCAACAAGTCATTACAAAATGCAAATCAGGGACACCCCCTGGCATTGGGGGGTTTAGCCACTCATGTTCAAACTGGAAATAAAAACAGAGTAAGCAAATTTAGACATTACAATTAACGTTGGATTAGTCGGATCGTCAATTGCTTCCGCTCTTGATCAATCTTTCTTCTCCCGTCTTTGTTCTCTCCAAAAAGCCCCAATTCAAAAAGTGTCTCCTCACAGTCATCATGGGCAAATATAAATCAGTCTTCAAACAGCACCGCGAAATGTCCGGAATACCCTCGAAGCAGCAAAACACAAAATTGTCTCTGGTCTTCACAACACGGGCCGTGTTGTGCAACACGGGTGGCCGTGTTGTGACTCTGGATCACTACCAAAACATACTTTCCCAGCTGCCATGACACGGGCCGTGTTGTGCAACACGGGTGCCCGTGTCACACCCCTGACTTCTTATTTTCTGAACTGAATTTGTGTTTCTTCTGGTCTCTACAACACGGGCCGTGTTGTGCAACACTGGCACCCGTGTTGTGTCTCTGAACTCTCATTTCCCATCAGTTTTTAAAAGCTTGGACCATCTTTCGGACACCTCGAACGACCGATTATATATTTACCTGAAACACCACAAAGAAACAACCACATAACCCATTCCACTGATAAAAACAAAGTAAAAACGATAAACACCGACTTGCACGCAATAATGAGAAAACTAAAACAAAATATGAACGAGACACTACAAACAAAATAAAACTAGACTCAAAAGACGCTGAAAACCGGCTTGAATATTACCACTAAATATCACTGATCAAACTCCCCCAAACTTGAATTCTTGCTTGCCCTCAAGCAAAAATCCTGCATTCACATCTTCAAAACTAGCAATATGAATTATGATACTCATACGTGGATCCTTCATTCCAATTCACCCAATGAGTTCTTTTTGTACTTTTCTCTCAGTATAGATATCACACAAACACTGCACCGTGGAAAACCACGGATCCGAATCTCCCTTTTCGGTAACCTCTCCGACTATGCTTCGTGCTTAGGTCTTATTTTTTTCGATTTTTAACCCTTTTCATTCGGACAATCACTTTTAAGGCTTTTAATGATTTTCACTATGTGTGCAAGATTGATTCCTCTTTTTATCGTTGGCACCGATTTTTCTGTCCCTTCGGGAAACATTCATGTTCAACCGCCGTTAGGTTGAATAACCTTGTGAGAGTTACCCAACTTAGAAGGATCGATCGTTCTAATGTTTTTATTCATTTTTTTTTTTTGGTGCCTTGAAGCTTTTTTTTCTTTTGGATCATCTTTGCACACATAATTATTATAGATAAAGCCAGATATATCAATATAAACTACTTCGGGTTTACTTCTCAAATCAAAGCACCATGGCACGAATCTACATGTCGAACTCGTTCCTAATTCCGAAAACTCAGTGTGCTTATGTAGTACCTATACATCAAAATTTTCCATATTTTCTCATCGGGATTCTTTTTCACTCGCATCCTATATACTTTCTCATAATTCACATGTAACACACAGCAGGTTAACTTAGGGGTGTTTTTACAGATAACATAAAGCTATAATCTTCAAGCCGACACTATGATACTATTAAAATAAACAAAGATTAACATAAAATAAACGAAAACATAAAAACTAAACCCCCCCACACTTGAACTCAACAGTGTCCTCACTGTTTAAGAACCAATGTCGGAGGGGACTCACAATTATCACTGTTCAGGAGGAAATCCATGAAGCTTCATCTGCTGCATCCATGCATGCAGCTCATCGATTAAGTCCCCTTGCCGGGTCTGCTCTCTAATCATTTCATCCCACTGGTCCTTGGAAACATTCCACTGACCAGTTGCTTGGTTAGAAGAACCACCAGCAGTTTGCACCGGGACCTCTTCAGGTTGGTTCCCTGCATCCTCCTCATCTGAAAAATACTCATCAAACTGATCGGAACCACCCAGCATGGGGTCCTCATACAGCCAGTTAGCTCTATTATCTATGGTAATCATGTTAGGTGCAGGCAACGAAATCAAATGCTTGTTACGAGACATCACAGCATAATAATTATGAGCAGTTTTAATCATACCTTGGTTGACCAATGTTTCAAGGTCAATTTTTGTCTTACCTGCCACTGCAGGCACTTCAAGCAACCTCTCATTATACCCCAGATGCTGAGCGATCTGTGTAATCATCCCTCCAACGGAAATCTCACCCGAGGCAGCATTGGCTACCCGCTTCAGGTGGTCTGCTGCGAAGGCCGCAACATTAATCAGCTCATTGTTTGCCATTCCATATAGGAAGTATAACTCCCGCAGAGTTGCGACTCCTGTACTGTCGCCTCGGCAGAAAAGGGTATAAGCTAACCCTTTTTGAGCGTACCGGAATGACGGGTTATGAATGCATGAGGCCTTTGCAGCAGATGCGGCATACTCGGTGTTGCCGGTGATATCCTTCCAGAATGATCCTGCATCGAATGTACTTGGCGGTGCACCAGGCCCATAGACTGGGAGATCTAAAATCTTCCCCAGATCAGCCACCGACATCACATGATCATTGTCATAAAGGCGGAACTTCAGAGTACCGAAATACTCAGTGTCGGATCCGGTCCAGGTATGCTTGAGCTGAAACTGTAAAGAACTCAAAAATTCCAAGGTTATGCGCTCAAAAGTTGGCGCTTCATACTGCATGAAATTTAACATCCCGATACTGTGAAACATTCTATGGACTTCAAATTTGAGCCCTAGATTTTCAAGAGTTTCGTTGCACATGTACCGGGCCGGTATCAACTTACGTCTTACCAACTTTGCATACTTAGCTTGATGCTCCGGGTCCTCGAATAAGATGCCATGAGCATTCGGCATCCGGTGTGCTCTCTTGCGAGGACGAGAAGATTCAGCAACATTTTTACCGGTATCCCTTCTAGGAGGCATTTTTCAGGCCTGCACAAATGAAGCACAAAATTTTTTTTTAAAGATTAGAGGAAACGATCACCGTAGAAGTGACAAGCAAGTGATGGGGAACAAATTTCGTGAATGGAGAAGTAGGTTTCGGTGAGTGGGTGCTTGCGAAAATGGAGGTTTTGAGAGGAATAACAATGGTGTTAGGGTTTTTAGAGAGAAAAGGGATGGAGAAGATGAAAGAAAAGTGATAAATGGTAGATTAATGAGCCTTTAATTTAAAATTATGGAATTAAACACGTGGGGCCCACAGGACAAAATTGGGAAAATTTAAAAAATTTGAATTTTAGGATTCCCGCATGTGCAACACGGGCCGTGTTGCACAACACGGGCACCCGTGTTGCCTCCCTGGATGCTTCAATTTCTCTGGCTCAAAAATTCATGTCAAACAGCACTTGCAACACGGGCCGTGTTGCACAACACGGGCACCCGTGTTGCACCCCTGGTATCTCTTCTCAAAATGGCTGAAATCAAACAATCTCCAGACATTGCAACACGGGTCGTGTTGCACAACACGGGTCGTGTTGCACAACACGGGTGGCCGTGTTGCATCCCTGGAATCCATCAGAACTTCCCAAAAACAACCATCTGTCTGCATCATGCAACACGGGCCGTGTTGCCCAACACGGGCACCCGTGTTGCACCTCTGATTTTCCGTTTTCTGGCTTTATTGATCTTCCTATTATGACTTCAAACCTCATTCATTCCTTCTTAAAATTAGTGATAAACAAAACCTACAAAACAGAAACACACAAAAGTCAGACTGAAAAACTCGTGGGTTGCCTCCCACGAAGCGCTGCGTTTAACGTCGCATGGCTCGACGGTCCGTCGTACTACTGGGTAAGACGAGTGACATGCACATCACCAGTGGGCTGGCCTTTGAAATAATCCTTTAATCTCTGCCCGTTCACTTTGAAAATATCTCCGTTGATCTGATTTTTAATCTCAACAGCTCCGTGAGGAAATACCTTGTGAACAACAAAAGGTCCCGACCATTTTGACCTTAATTTTCCTGGGAATAGCTTCAGCCTTGAATTGTACAGAAGGACCAGTTGTCCTTCCCAAAACTCTTTTCTTTGAATCCTTTTATCATGCCATTTTTTCGTTTGCTCTTTGTATACCTTGGCATTCTCATACGCCCGATTCCTGAATTCTTCTAACTCATGCAGTTGAAGAATCCTTGAACTTCCAGCTTTTGACAAATCCATATTAAGATACTTAGATGCCCAAAAAGCTTTATGCTCAAGTTCCAAAGGTAAGTGACATGCCTTTCCATAAACCAGCTGATATGGTGACATACCGATAGGCGTTTTGAAAGCCGTCCGGTACGCCCATAAAGCGTCATCCAGCTTAAGAGACCAATCCTTCCTGGATGCATTCACTGTCTTTTCCAAGATTTGTTTCAGTTGTCTATTAGACACCTCGACTTGACCGCTCGTTTGGGGGTGGTAAGGAGTAGCTATCCGGTGTTTCACATTGTACTTTTGCAGCAGCTTCTCCATAAGGTGATTCACGAAATGTGTCCCTTCGTCGCTTATCAACGCCCTCGGGACACCGAACCTAGCGAAGATGTTTTATTTTAGGAATCTTACCACTACCTTAGCATCATTGGTGGGTAATGCCACAGCTTCCACCCATTTGGAAACATAATCCACAGCCACCAAAATATAGTTTTTTCCGAACGATGGTGGAAATGGCCCCATAAAGTCTATCCCCCATACATCAAACAATTCAACCTCGAGCATAGAATTTTGGGGCATCTGATTTCTTTTTGATATATTCCCAGTCCTCTGACATCTGTCACACTCTTTCACTACCTCTTGCGCATCCTTAAATAAAGATGGCCAATAAAGTCCTGATTGTAGGACTTTAGCAGCTGTTCGATCACCACTGAAATGTCCCCCATACTCAGAGTCGTGACATGCTTTCAGCACATCTTTTTGTTCTTCTTCAGGTACACATCTTCTCACCAGGCCGTCCACCCCTCTTTTGTAGAGGAACGGATCATCCCATAAATAAAACCTGCAATCATGAACAAACTTTTTTTTCTTGTTAGAATCAAAATCGTCGGGTATAATACCGCCAACGAGATAGTTTGCATAATCTGCAAACCAAGGCACCCCTATAACAGCTAGGATGTGTTCGTCAGCGAACTCATCCTTTATAGGGCGTTGCTCTTCCGTCTCCTCAATTGGTGACATTCGAGAAAGATGATCTGCAACAGTGTTTTCACACCCTTTCTTGTCACGAATCTCCACATCAAATTCCTGAAGGAGTAAAATCCACCTCAACAACCTGGGCTTGGAATCCTGCTTAGCAAAAAGATATTTCAAAGCAGCATGGTCAGTATAAACAATCACTTTTGAACCCAACAGATATTGCCTGAATTTATCGAAGGCATACACAACTGCTAACAACTCCTTCTCGGTAGTTGCATAGTTTATCTGTGCAGGGTTCAGAACATGACTAGCATAGTAAATCACATGAAGCAATTTTCCTCTCCGCTGTCCAAGAACAGCCCCCACCGCAATGTCACTAGCATCGCACATAATCTCAAAGGGTAGGGACCAATCGGGGGCTATAACAATAGGTGCAGACACTAATTCTTTTTTTAGTGTTTCAAAATAAAATTTCAATAACAGTAATATGATATACAGAGAGTAAAGTAAAATTTTAGTCGCAGAGCAACAAAATTCCAATTGATATAACACAAACAACTTAATTCTTTGGCAGTCCCCGGCAACGGCGCCAAAAACTTGACCGGAAAATAGCAAGTGTACTATTTTTACCGATGTAGTAATAGAAAGGATTAACCCAAAATATCGATCACAAGGACTGCGTATTAAAAATAAGTTCTTCGTGATTAATTTCAATTAGACAAAACTCAAGGTTTGAGATTAAATTAAATAAATTGAACAGAATAAAACGTAAAAACAAATAATTTCACTTATATAAAAGTAATGCCAGGTAGGGTGTATGATTCGCAATGCAATGACTCATAGGTTCCTTAATTTTAGAGATGTGCTTTAGAACGCGTCTTTCCTAAGCCTACAATGTTTCTCCAAAATTCCTTTAAAGAAAAACCTTTGGTATTCTTCATAGACCATGATTCCTCAAAGGTCATAGAAGAATATCAAGCAATAATTCTGACATAAAAAGGTTCATATAAAAATATCCCAATTCCTCAGTAATATTTTTTACGATAAAATTATGCAACAAGGTTAGAATGGTTGGTCAGACCAAATCCTAACCACGATCAATTATCTTATTTTCCAATACCGATAAAGCATTAAGGACGTTGCGATAAAATAAAGAAACGAAACTAAAACATAATACCAAATTGAAGAATTCAACAAGTCATTACAAAATGCAAATCAGGGACACCCCCCTGGCATTGGGGGGTTTAGCCACTCATGTTCAAACTGGAAATAAAAACAGAGTAAGCAAATTTAGACATTACAATTAACGTTGGATTAGTTGGATCGTCAATTGCTTCCGCTCTTGATCAATCTTTCTTCTCCCGTCTTTGTTCTCTCCAAAAAGCCCCAATTCAAAAAGTGTCTCCTCACAGTCATCATGGGCAAATATAAATCAGTCTTCAAACAGCACCGCGAAATGTCCGGAATACCCTCGAAGCAGCAAAACACAAAATTGTCTCTGGTCTTCACAACACGGGCCGTGTTGTGCAACACGGGTGGCCGTGTTGTGACTCTGGATCACTACCAAAACATACTTTCCCAGCTGCCATGACACGGGCCGTGTTGTGCAACACGGGTGCCCGTGTCACACCCCTGACTTCTTATTTTCTGAACTGAATTTGTGTTTCTTCTGGTCTCTACAACACGGGCCGTGTTGTGCAACACTGGCACCCGTGTTGTGTCTCTGAACTCTCATTTCCCATCAGTTTTTAAAAGCTTGGACCATCTTTCGGACACCTCGAACGACCGATTATATATTTACCTGAAACACCACAAAGAAACAACCACATAACCCATTCCACTGATAAAAACAAAGTAAAAACGATAAACACCGACTTGCACGCAATAATGAGAAAACTAAAACAAAATATGAACGAGACACTACAAACAAAATAAAACTAGACTCAAAAGACGCTGAAAACCGGCTTGAATATTACCACTAAATATCACTGATCAATAAGCAATGGCGATAACAAACAAAGGACCTCACCTTCAAAAATCAGAACAAGAATCGCAACCTCTTCTCTTTCAATTTCACTTCTCACTCGCGAAATTCAACTCTTCCTCTTCCGATTTGATTTCCTCTTCACTTTTCTCTCGGTTTCCCCCTTTCTCCTTCTTTCGATTTGGTTTCTTAAAGTTGAAGGTGATTTGATATCAAATTGAAGGTTGAAATGAGATTAGGGATTTTGAAGTTGGGAATTCATTTGGGCAGAGATTTTGGAGGCTCTGTAAGCTTGGCATTGAAGAAGAGGAAGCTTGTATTTATAGATAGAAGAAGAGGAAGATGGTTGCCGTTTTGAGTGTGTTTCAAACGCGTTTTGGTAAGTCACGAAACTCCCGTTTGCGTTTTCCTTTTTTTCTTCTGAGTTTTTGCGTTTTATCCCCTTTATTGATGCGTTTTGATTTTTTTCGATTCAAATGCGGGATGCGTGTTTGTTTGTTCAAGTGTGTGTAGGATCAAGCGCTTACCACTGCACTAAAAGCAATTGCTATTAGTGAAGGCGCAACTTTATTTCCTTATAGTATAGAGTCCTTAAGGGGATGCGCCTATTAAGCGCCATGGGTTGGGATGTTAAGCCCATCGAATCCCTAAGGGTGACGCTGAATTAATAAATCCAACAATCTCCCCCCCAGTGTCAGCCGGGGGGATTCGAACCCATGACCTTGCTCTGATACCACTTGTAGGATCAAGCGCTTACCACTGCACTAAAAGCAATTGCTATTAGTGAAGGCGCAACTTTATTTCCTTATAGTATAGAGTCCTCAAGGGGCTGCGCCTATTAAGCGCCATGGGTTGGGATGTTAAGCCCATCGAATCCCTAAGGGTGACGCTGAATTAATAAATCCAACAGTGTGTGTTGGCTGAACTGAAATAAGTTTTGGGCCTTGGCTGACGGCTTGTTTTCGTTTGTAGGTTCGCGGCGTATTGGCTTGGATTGTTGGTTTTGCTGCTGAGTTTGTTTTGTGTGATATTGGCTTCAGCTGGGTATTTTGTTTTTGCAGTTGAATGCACGCATGAGGTTTGGTTGGGCTTGTGTTATTGTTTCGGCATGTACCACATGCGGCTTAGGCCTTGGTGGCTGGAAGTGATGTGAGGAGATTTGGCTTGGATGCACGTGATAGCGTATGGCAAGCTGGTAGGCCAAAGGCTGTTGGCTTCGTGGGCAAGTGTGAGGCTTGGCAGGCAGGGAGTTGTTTGGCTGATGATTCTTGCGCATAGGCTGAGGCTTTGAGGCTTGTGTGCATACGAATTGTTGGTGGGCCAGGCGTGAGGAAATGTTATTGCGTGATGTACTTGCTAGCGGTGGATTTGAAGTGTGGGCGTGAGCTGAGAGTGAGTTAAGGATTGGAGCTTGTGGGCTGATGCAGCTAGCAAAAGGCTTTGAGGGATGATGCAAGTGGCTTTGTACTTTTCACATGGGACTTTTTTAGAAAACAAATAAAAAAACAATTGACTTTATTATTTATTTTCTATTATTTATTACTAAATGAATTATATAAAAAAAATATATGGACTTAAAGAAAAAAACAATTGGGCTTATTATATGAATTAAGAATATGGATTAAAAAAAATTAATTGGGAATGATTAAAAAGAAAATAATAAAAAATGGGTTAAAAGATATATATATATAAAAAATGGAGAATGAAAAAAAAATGGAATAATCGGGAATTGGATTAAAAGGTAATTGGAAATGGTTATTTGCAAAGGGAATCGGAAAAAAAATTAAAAATTGGAATTCTTGTGAATAAAAGAAATGGATAATCGGGTAATTGGACTAAAAAAGGTTATTGAAGATTTGGATAAAATGGTTTAATCGAGAAATGGATAATGGATGGAATTTGGTTTTTTAAGCCCACAACAAATCCTGATTTTTTTCTTGCATAAGCCTCTGATGCAAATGAACACAGCCAACATAGATCCACTGAATATTTCACAACTTAAGCCAATTGTCATCTGAAAATCGTCTGACCCATGCCCTGATGATTCGAAACCAAACTGAGGAAAATAAATCCTCAGATGAATCGTTGATGAACTGATGAACCGATGAACTGATAAATACTGAAGATTTAAACCAAACTTCGCACAAAACACTGCCTGATAACTGGTGACTTTCACACTCAACACCACTTAAACTTTGAAAACGCATCGTCTGAGGAATAAGCTACTGGCACACACAATTGGCAGTCAACACAATCTTTTGATAGTTTGACCAATATTAGGTCAAACATCCATCTGAAATCGAATTGTGACTGAACAAACGCATTTGAATTGAAATCATTACCCTGTCTTTGAAAACCTGCAACACAGAGAAGAAGAAGAATACTGCAACATATTTTTTTGTATTTTGGTTAGAAGTTAGTAAATATAAACAAATATAAAGCAGTAAAAAAAATGGTGTCCCCTGCGAAGCATAGACCCTACATCTGAGAAGAAACTCGAAAGCCAGCGCGATCTTGTTTGTATACAAAATGCAGATGATATGCGAAGAAATCTTAGGGCAAAAATTAGGGTGTTACCGCTGCCCCTATTTAAGTTTCTTCAATCCGGAGATATGATGATTGACATCTTCTTCTCTACAAGATGGGAGAGACTTAAATACAGAAAACCCAATTTTTGTCCTAAGAGAACAATGATATGATATGAATATGATATGCAAACCCCAGATCTCTGTGGGGAAAATATGACCACCAGAGAAAAGCAAAAACTTGGGGACACAGAAGAAAATCCTGCTGGGGAAACAACAGACAACCAAAGAGTTACCAGGAAAATAAATCACTGGATAACAGATTCCACTTGGGAAAAGATATGAAATAATCAAGATACAAAATTCAACCAAGGAAAGATAAACACCCTGCCAGGAAATATTAATCAAACAAAGTATTTGAATCCAAAAATGGAGAAATACTGAGTTGGATAAGAATCATCAACTACCTGTTTACTGGGTAGGAAATACAACAGACTCGACTATCAATTTACTGGATAGGAGCAAAATACAGAGGGATAACTTCAATTACCTTTTTACTGGGCAGGAAATCTCGACTACCTGATTTACTGGGTAGGAGTATGATCAACTACCTGATTTACTGGGTAGGAACTTAATTAAAGAGAAACAGCTTCTATTACCTTTTTACTGGGTAAGAGGAAAATATTTGATTCTATTACCTTTTCACTGGGTAAGAGGAAAATATCTCGACTACCGGATTTACTAGGTAGAACAATTCTCGACTACCTGATTTACTGGGTAGGAGCTTAAGCAAATGAAAACAAACACTATTACCTTTTTACTGGGTAAGAGGCAGAAATCTCGACTACCGAATTTACTAGGTAGGAGTGCAAGTAAAAGAACTTGATCAATTTGGTAATATTACCCACTACCGATTACTGATAGCTTAATTCCAAAGTAATATATCCACAAAAGGGGACCAAAGTTCAATCCAAGAACAAATTGGAGAGAAACGGTCAAACAAGACTCATCCCGAGGAGGAAATATCTCAACTGGGGAAAATCCATCCAGATAATAAACTGGGGAGGAAACTGAATCAACATCATCCACGAGAAACAAACTCAGTGGGGAATTAGAAAGGATTAACTCTTTCTGCTTAATGGTCGACACTTTAAACTTGAGAGGAACACGACACACACACTCTGTGGGGAAAGTCCACACCAAAGAGCAGATAACAATGATAAACGCAAGAATGCAAGCAAACGATGCTATGCTTATGTGTATGAATATGCTTATGAATATGCTGACAAAACAGACATAAAGATAAGAAACAGGTGACATAAACATCACAACAACCGGATACTCGGCTAATCCCAAGGCAACAATGCAGGGAAACATGCTAGAGATTCAATCTTGAAATCTGCAGGGGAATATCATAAGCCATCAAAGGAATAAAATCCTACTACAAGGATTAAATCATGATGAGACAGTGTCTGCTAGGAATATCATCCTGCTGAGGAAAGATAATAATCTGCTAAGGATGGAAATATTCTTGATAAAAATCAAACTTCACGAGGAATAATTGTCATACCACTCCTGTTCCACTTGGGGATAGAGTGCAAGACCTGTTGAAAATCACATAGGAACCTGCTGGAAATCATATGGGGATATCAGAAGTTAACATCATAGCCACAACACAATTACGAGGGATTTTAAATCTATACCCAACATAGGGTAAAAGAAAACCTCTAAACTGACTGCTATATCAATACTTCTATATTCAAGGATGCAAATAAATCAAGCTGAGGAACAAGAGTTCAGCCGGGGATTCCCATTACTTCTTAATTTAAAGATAACTTGCTGAGGGAGAGATCACAACTCAGCTAGGGAGACTTAAAAACTTCCCTTCCAACAACTCTTCTGGGGAATACATACAATCTCCATTCATGCTTATTGTTGGGGAACAAAACATCATTAACATCAACTTGTCAAGACTATTCAGGAACTTCACATGGACACAACCGAATCAAACCCTGCTTTGGGAGAGACGAGTTACACACATCCAGACTTTACTGTCCTTGGAATTACTATCGATATCCTTTCTTTGTTCATATATCAAAAGAAAAATGTTTTTAAAAATCTTCAAAGATTAAATTTATTAAATTTGTTTCAAAAATCATCATCAACAATAAATTGAAATTTTGTAAACATAAACAATATAAAGAATTGCAAACAATTGGATAAAAGCTCAAATTCATTGATAGAATGGTAGTCAGCAAATGGCATGACTCCATGGATCATTACAAGTTTGAAAAATGGTAAATACATGGAAAAGGGCTACATTGAAATACAATGATCACTATTCTCCCTATCAACTTTGAACTCCACTGTGTCCGAAACTTCAGTCAAGGATGAGTGAATAAGAATCTTTGATGGGAAATTCTTCTGAGGGATAGAATCTGAAAATCCTCGGTTGATACAAGTGATTCAGTCTGTCGACGCAGTTACTTGCCATGATCCCTAACTTTTGCCTAGATTGCCCTTTCGGGTTTTCAATCTACCGGGATAATTATTTCTGTTTATGTCTCTAATTTTTGCCTGGACCGCCCTTTCGGGTTTTCAATCCACCGAGACGCTCATTTTTGCCTAAGCCGCCCTTTCGGGTTTTCAACTTAGCGAGTTGTTCTTTTATTTTTTTAGGCGAAGTATTTCTTGACTGCATCCGCATTCACAGGGCGAGTGATCTCCTCACCATCCATAGTTGCAAGAATTAATGAACCGCCAGAGAAGGCTTTCTTAACAACATATGGGCCATCATAGTTCGGAGTCCATTTGCCCCGAGAATCTTTAAGGAAAGACTGAATCTTTTTGAGCACGAGGTCGCCTTCTCTGAATACACGAGGTTTGACCTTCTTGTCAAAAGCTTTCTTCATTCTTTGCTGGTACAACCGACCATGACACAAAGCTGTTATTCTCTTTTCTTCAATCAAATTCAACTGATCAAATCTACTTTGACACCATTCAGCCTCAGTCAACTAGGCTTCCATCAGAACTCTCATTGATGGGATCTCAACTTCGACGGGGAGCACTGCTTCTGTACCATAAACAAGTGAGAAAGGGGTTGCCCCTGTTGAAGTGCGGACAGATGTACGATACCCATGCAAAGCAAACGGGAGCATCTCATGCCAGTCCTTGTATGTCACAACCATCTTCTGAATGATCTTCTTAATGTTCTTATTCGCAGCTTCAACAGCCCCATTCATCTTCGGTCTATAAGGAGAAGAATTATGGTGTTGAATCTTGAAATCTTCACAAAGCTCTTTCATCATCTTATTATTCAAGTTCGAACCATTATCAGTAATGATTCTATTCGGAACACCATATCTGTAGATAATGTTATTCTTGATAAACCGAACCACAACTTGCTTGGTCACATTAACATACGATGCCGCTTCCACCCACTTGGTGAAGTAGTCAATTGCCACAAGAATAAAACGATGTCCATTGGAAGCCTTGGGTTCAATCATCCCAATCATATCAATTCCCCACATGGAGAAAGGCCATGGGGAAGAAATCACATTGAGATAAGCTGGTGGCACATGAATCTTATCAGCATACACCTGACATTTATGGCACTTTTTCACATACTTGCAACAATCAGATTCCATTGTCAGCCAATAGTAACCTGCTCTCAACATCTTTTTAGCCATTGCATGCCCAATGGCATGAGTGCCAAAAGATCCTTCATGAATTTCTTTCATCAACATGTCTGCTTCGTGTCTATCCATGCATCTGAGCAAGACCATGTCAAAATTTCTCTTATAAAGCACATTTCCATTCAGGAAGAAATTTCCTGCCAATCTCCTCAAAGTCCTCTTATCTTTACCAGATGCCCCAAGCGGGTATTCTTGACTCTGGAGGAAACATTTAATATCGTGATACCAAGGCTTGTCATCATGGACCTCTTCAACTGCAAACACATGAGCTGGTCTTTCAAGTCGCATCACACTGATCATGGGAACATCATTCCACTGGTGCACTTTTATCATAGAAGCTATGGTTGCTAAAGCATCTGCCATCTGATTCTCATCACGAGGAACATAATGAAATTCAACTTTGGTGAAGAAAGTTGATATCTTACTGGCATAATCTCTATAAGGGATCAAGTGGGGTTGATGGGTTACCCACGTACCCTGAATCTGATTGATTACCAAGGCAGAATCTCCATACACATCAAGATTCTTAATCCTCAAATCAATAGCTTCTTCAAGATCCATAATGCAGGCTTCATACTCAGCTTCATTGTTGGTACAAGGAAAAGTCAACCTTGCGGCAAAAGGAATATGTGAACCATGGGGAGTAATGATCATTGCCCCAATTCCTCTTCCACGTGCATTCACGGCACCATCAAAAACTAAACCCCATCGAGATCCAAGCTCCGGCCCTTCCTCAATCAAAGGTTCATCACAATCTTTCACTTTCAAGAACATCACATCTTCATCTGGAAAGTCAAACTTGATTGGTTGGTAGTCATCAATCGGTTGATGTGCCAAATAGTCAGCTAAGATACTACTTTTTATAGCTTTTTGAGTTCGGTACTCGATATCA
The DNA here is from genome assembly GCA_963966055.1 of Lathyrus aphaca. Classification (NCBI taxonomy): domain Eukaryota; kingdom Viridiplantae; phylum Streptophyta; class Magnoliopsida; order Fabales; family Fabaceae; genus Lathyrus; species Lathyrus aphaca. Next base: position 434,226,805 of record OZ014519.1, read on the forward strand.
TATTCTGATAACAACATTTGCCAACGAGCAATCCTCCCAGTTAAAGCAGGCTTTTCAAAGATATACTTGATTGGATCCATTTTAGAGATCAACCAAGTTGTATGATTCAGCATATACTGGCGAAGACGCTTTGCAGCCCAAGCTAAGGCACAACAAGTTTTTTCAAGCATGGAATACCGAGACTCACAATCAGTGAATTTCTTACTCAAGTAGTAAATTGCATGTTCTTTTCTTCCAGATTCATCTTGCTGACCAAGCACACAACCCATGGAATCTTCCAACACAGTTAAGTACATGATCATCGGTCTTCCTTCCACCGGAGGAGACAAAATAGGAGGTTCAAGCAGATATTCTTTGATACTTTCAAACGCCTTCTGACAATCATCTGTCCAGACACAACCTTTATCTTTTCGAAGCAGTTTGAAGATCGGAGCACATGTGGCAGTCATGTGAGAGATAAACCTCGAAATATAATTCAAGCGGCCCAAGAATCCTCTTACTTGCTTTTCGGTTCTTGGAGCAGGCATTTCCTGAATAGCTTTCACTTTATCAGGATCAACTTCAATACCTCTTTGGCTGACAATGAAACCTAGCAACTTTCCAGAACGTACACCAAAGGTGCACTTGTTCGGATTCAAACGAAGCTTATACTTCCTCAACCTTTGAAACAACTTCAGCAAATGTTCAACATGATCCTCTTCAGTCTTCGACTTGGCGATCATATCATCAACATATACTTCGATTTCTTTGTGCATCATATCATGGAAAAGTGTAGTCATAGCTCTTTGATACGTCGCACCAGCATTCTTCAATCCAAAGGGCATCACTCTGTAGCAGAATGTTCCCCATGGTGTAATAAATGTGGTCTTTTCCATGTCCTCGGGTGCCATCTTTATTTGATTATAACCGGAAAATCCGTCCATAAAAGAGAACACATCAAACTTAGCCGTATTATCTACCAACATATCAATGTGTGGTAATGGAAAATCATCTTTCGGATTGGCTTTGTTCAGATCTCTATAATCAACGCACATTCGGACTTTTCCGTCTTTCTTCGGAACAGGAACGATATTGGCCACCCATTCAGGATAAGTTGATGTCACAAGAAAACCTGCATCAATCTGCTTTTGAACCTCCTCTTTGATCTTTACTGCCATATCGGGATGAGTTCTTCTCGGCTTCTTCTTTACAGGTGGACATTCAGGCTTCAACGGCAATCTATGCTCCACAATATCAGTATCAAGACCTGGCATGTCTTGATAAGACCAAGCAAATACATCAACATATTTTCTGAGAAGCTCTACAATCCTCTTCTTAACATCAGGACCAAGCAATGCTCCAACTTTGACTTCTTTCTTTTCATCTTCTGAACCCAAGTTGACCATCTCTATAGACTCTCCATGAGGCTGAATAATCTTCTCCTCGTGCTCAAGCAACCGATAAATTTCATCAGGAATCTCTTCAACATCTTCTTCCTCAGCTTCAAACACAGGGAATTCAAAGTTGGGAGAGGGCATAGGATCATTGTTTTCAATGGGTTTATCAATCAATCTGCACAATGATTTTATTTTTATTTTAGCGTATGAACAAAAGTGCAAACATTATGCAGATAAATAATCATTATTATTTTTTTGGGTTTTTTATGTTACCATTTTTCAGAATAAAGCAAAAAAAGGAAAACACATATGGAAATAACAAAATAACATTGTATTGATGATGATAAAATTTGAAACAAAGTCCGACAAACATCACTTTCACCTTGGGCAGAGTGAAAGGATTTTTGAAAGAAAATAAAAACAAATTACTTTGAAGAGTGAACGATAAAAGGAACATCAACAAAAATCCAGTTCTGGCAAATCTTTCCATGCGTAACGAAGTCAAGCATTTCTTCGTCTTCATCATCATCAATGATGGCGGCAGCGGAATGATCGTTGATAAATCAAGCACTTCGGAAGCCTTCTTGAATAGTCTTGGGATCTTTGGGAACTACACCAGGTGTAAAGACGATACCAAAACCTTCCTTGTTGTCGACAGCATCAATAATTCGCCCCCAACCATCAGACTGGCCAGCTTCCAGCACTCACAGAGCATCTTTGAAAGAAGACATGGGCATGGCATTCTTCTTAGCAGCATTATCCACCACAGAAAGAGCTTGAAACGAAGTTCCTACCTCTTCTTCGACATCAATATAGGAAAAAGAAGACAAATTGCTCACAAGCATCGCTCTTTCACCTTCAATGGTCACCAATTTCCCCTCTCTCACAAACTTCAACTTCTGATGAAGAGTGGATGTCACAGCTCCTGCCTCGTGGATCCAAGGTCTTCCGAGGAGACAACTATATACGGGACGTATATCCATTACTTGAAAAGTAATCTTGAATATAAACGGTCCAATAAGAATAGGAAGATCCACCTCTCCAATCACTGTCTTCTTCGACCCATCAAACGCTTTTACAATAATCCCACTGTGTCTCATGGGAGCACCTTGAAATGCAAGCTTTGACAATGTCGAATTTGGCATAACATTCAGAGACGAATCGGTATCAACTAGCACCTTGGACATAGCATCTTCTTGATAATTCACCGAGATATGCAATGCCAAGTTATGATTCTTCCTTCTTCAGGCAGATCGTCATCACAGAAGCTTAAATTGTTGCATGACGTGATATTTGCTACAATACTATCAAATTTATCAACAGTCACATCATGGTCAACATAAGCTTGATCCAGAATCTTCTGCAACGATTGCCTATGAGCCTCAGAACTCATCAAGAGCGATAAAACCGATATCTTCGATGGAGTCTGCAACAACTGCTCAGTGATGTTGTACTCACTCTTCTTTATCAATTTTAGCACCTCATCATCATTATTACCAGATTGGCCTGATTGGGCAACCACATCCATAATCTGCTTACTTGCACTTGTATCTTCAACTCTCTTCGGAGGATCTGAAGCATACACTCTACCACTTCGGGTGACCTTCGTCACATCAGCAATGCTAACCACAGCCTTTGGAGTAGGAAGAGGAACTTCCCTACCATTTTCTATCATCGTAGCATTATACCAGTACGGAACAGCTTTATCAGACTCATATGGCACTGGACCAGGCACATTAATCACCAATGGAGTAACAGCAGTCTTGCGACTATCGAAAGAAATAACCACCCTCTCAGGAGCAAACCTCTCAGGAAGATTGAACTGAGGCATAATAACGTTCACTTCATTCTCATATTCATCTCTCTTTGCTGTTACTTCAATCAACTTATCGTCCATCATTTTTTGAATATCTCTCTTAACAATCACGCAACCACGAGGATTCACCGAGCAGATACAACATCCAGCATAATCGTGATCAATATCGTTATATTCACTTAAGAAAGCATGCATCTCAACCAAAGACCTTCGGATATGACGGACCTCATAGATCTTGAACAAACCAGGACAACCATCAACCATATTCACAGACGCATTACCATGCTTCGGCAACGGATTCTTCTGCACATTTGGATTAACATCATTAAAATACAGAACATTGTTCCTCATCAACTTCTGTACTTCAAACTTCAATGGATAACAATTCTCAACATCATGCCCCGGGGCACCTTGATGAAAAGCACAACGAGCCTCTGGCTTATACCACCATGGAATAGTCTCTGGAACTGGAGGTGGAGAACGAGTTTGCACAAGATTCTTTGCAATCAAAGACGGAAGCAAGTCTGCATACGTCATCGGAATAGGATCAAAACTTGGTGAAATTCTGTGATCAGGTATGAGATGTCCTAAGAGATGTCCCAACACTTGATAGGACACTTGACAGAATTAACCAAAACTTAAATAGCAAGAAAAGTAAACAACACAGAAGTTTGTTAACCCAGTTCAGTGTATAACCACACTTACATCTAGAGGCTACCAAGCCAGGAGGAAATCCACTATAAGTATTATTAATTCTAGACTTAAACCACCCTGTTTAATCTATCACTTAATAACTACCCAATGCAATTTCTACCTAAGACACACCTTAGATAAGAGTACCCTACTCACTCCCCCTCAATCACACAGTGATCAAGTTTACAAGTTTACAAAAATTGAAGACATCCTTCAAACAATACAGCTTGATTTTACTTAACAGTTTCAATCAAGTCACAAATGCACTTTTGCTTAAAAGCTCATAAAGTGGTACAAATAAAACAACCTGCTATTAAAACACTAGACACCCTATTTTGTCTTCTTAAATTCGTACACAATTCTATGAGTTTCTGTTGCTTAAATAGGTATCTGAATTTTGGGCTTACTGTAGAATGATCCAGCCCTAATGTGCAGCAGCTGTCACCTTGAATTTAGGGTTTGTTACCTCCTATATTCTAGGTGCATTAGGTCTTCTGTTTTAAACTGAAACTTCAATATAAAACTCCCTACAGATGCGCCTTGTTCTGTTTTTATCCATAATTAATCAATTCCAGATAATTCTCCTTAAATATCTCTGATCTGTTGATCAATAATTAATTCTGGTAGCAGGTCTGAGATGTCTCAACATCTGTTGGGACATCCTGAAAAACTGAACTGAAGTTATTTACACAATGTCCCAACATCTGATGAGACATCCTGAAATAAGATCACATACTCTGTTTGATAATGTCCCAACATTTGATAGGACATTCTGAACTGAATTCAACATTTCTTGTTGGTCAAAAATTCTGCCAATTCTTAAACATCTACAAACTCCCCCTTTGGCTAATTTTTGGCTAACATCTTTTCTGGTTTTTAGAGTGCAGCAGAAGTTCTTTTTACCAGAGTATAGCATTACTTTTCTGTTGATTCTTATTTGAGATTACTCCCCCTCAAACATATATGTATCCAGTCTTGTTTCAACAGAAATATTCATCAATACACACTTATTCAGTTCAGGCAGAAACAAACAGATTTTTTATTTATAATTAAACAGCAGTACAATTTGTTGTTGTTGTTCTCCCCCTTGTTAGTCACAAAATTTGGGGCCAAAGACACTATTTTCCAGGAATACAGAGCAGTGCTGTCATTACAATTTCCTCACCTACAAATATCAATCAGATTCAATACTCTCAGCTTCTTCCTCATCTTCTGTTTCAGCTTCACTTGCTTCATCACTGTCTTCATCAGAGGCAACTTTCTGGTCTTCTTCACTCTCCAACCTTTGAATGATTTCTTCAAGTTTCAACTTCCTTGCTTCAAGCTCCTTGCATGTGCACTTTAGCTCAGCAATTAACTCTTTCTTGGAGATTGAAGTCTTAGCAGTTGAGGGACCAGCAGATGTCCCAGAAGGTGCTTCAACATCTGCAGCATGGTGACTGAGGAATAATTTGTAGTGAAAAGCCAGGGGGCTTTCTCTCTTGCAGATTGTGTCTTTCTCAGTTAAAATTCCAGGGTATTGACTTATAACAATCCCACACAGCAATGATGGAAAAGCTATTGGTAGCTTTGTTGCAGAAGAAATGGCATGCTTCATAGTCTGATCAAAAATATAAGCTCCATAATCCATCTTGGTTTGAGTTCCCACAGCATAGATGAATCTGGCCAAACTAGTTGAGATGGAAGAAGTGTGATTGGTAGGCACCCAGTTAGCAGTTCCAATCCTGTTCAGCACGACATACTTTCTGGTAAGCATGCTCACTGAGAGCTTTCCCTTCACAGGCCAAGCCTTGACCTGATTTGCAGTGATCACCTTACAGATTTGATTATCTGTCTTGCCTAGCTCATTTGGTCCATCTGTTTCTCTTCCTAGGTATTGATTTATGATTTGAGGAGAGAACTCAACACACTTACCTCTCACAAACACTTTTCTGAACTCAGATGACTTACCATTTGAGCAATCCTCCTGAAGATTTACAATGAACTCTTTGACAAGAAGTTCATAGCAGGGAGAGAACTCTGAGACTGTCTTGAATAGTCCTGCAGCAGAGATGAGGTCAATAAGTTCTGTGCACTCAAGTGCATTGCTGCTCAGTTCTCTTTCCAGGGCAACCCTTCTTTGGTACACATACTTCCATCTGTTAACACTAGAGACAAGATGGAATGATATGTTGTCCAAGGGAGCTTCTGGTACAGCAGTTGAAGCTCTAGATGGTGCTGGTCTCTTCTTGGGAGGAGATGTTGGGACATCTGATTCAACATCTGAATCTGATGGTGTTGCAGCTTTTCTCTTCTGGGATTGAACTTTGCTCCATGGTTTTGTTGGCCCAAAAGTGACTTTAGCTTTCCCTTTCTTTGGAGATGCTTTCTTCTTTTCAGGAATTGCTGTTTCAGCTTGCAGCTTGCCCTTCCTGGACCTGAGTCTTTCGGCAATGCTGGGTTTAACAGATGCTATGATTTCTGCATCAGAGTCCTGCTCCAGGTTGACCACTGGAGGAGATTGAGCAGTTTCCTCTTCAGCTTGTTGATCAGCAGGGGTTTGATCTTCATTTGAGTCTTTAGCCTGTTCCACAGAGACTTCTTTATCACTTTCACTTGAGGCCTTTTTCTGATCCTCAGTCTGTTCAGTATCAGCATTAGATGAATTTTCTTTCTCATCTGCAGATGTTCCAACATTCATTGGGACATCTTGTTCTGTAGGAGTGTCTTCTGCAGTCTGAGCTGGTTCTTCTTGAGGTGCAGGCATGGTATTCAAGGGAACAGAGATTCCACTCACCTTCCTTTGTTCAAACAGAATTTGAGTGACAATTTCCTTGATTGAATCATCCACGTATTGTGAAGATTTAGGGGGCATGTTAGCAGGAGAGGGAGTGCCTTTAGCTTTGCTTCTGATTTGATCTTTACCTCTCTTTGGAGTTCTTGCCTTTTTGGTGTGAGAAACGCTTCCCCTGAGTTCGTCCAATGGGTTTGAATGCATTGGCACAACAGAGATTGGAGTGGCATGAACCACGTCTTCTTTGTTGAGAATTTCTTCAGTTGAGTTAGGGTTTTGAGACATTGTTGAGAAGGATGAAAGAAAAACTTTAGGGTTTATGATTTCTGGAGAATAGCTGGTGAATGTGATTCGCTTGTGATAGTATGATGAGAATCTTGATAGCTGATTATAAACAGTTACTAAGTAAGTAGCCGTTACTGTCCAAATGATGAGAGATGGACTTCCCAAGGATCTTGTCCAGACTGGTTTTGCCATCTGGAACTTATGCCATGCAATGTCATATGACATGTTGGCACATCTCATTAATTGCTAAATCTCACATAAACAGATTCCAAGTTTGCCCCTTAAATTCTCAAATTGAGTAGCATCCAATGCTTTGGTAAAGATATCAGCTAATTGCAAATCTGTAGCTACATGCTCCAATGAAATCACCTTTTCTTCTACAAGATCTCTGATGAAATGATGTCTGATATCAATATGCTTAGTCCTGCTGTGTTGGATAGGATTCTTAGATATGTTGATTGCACTTAAGTTGTCACAGTACAATGTCATGACATCCTGTGGGACATTGTACTCAGTGAGCATTTGCTTCATCCAAACCAACTGAGAACAACTGCTACCTGCTGCTATGTACTCAGCTTCAGCTGTAGATAAGGATACACAATTCTGTTTCTTACTGAACAAAGAAATCAGATTGTTTCCTAGAAAGAAGCATCCTCCTGAAGTGCTTTTTCTGTCATCAGCACTTCATGCCCAATCAGCATCACAGAAGCCAGTGAGAATTGGTTTGCACCCATGAAAGTACATTATGCCATAGTCACAAGTACCATTAACATATTTAAGGATTCTCTTGACTTGATTGAGATGACTGACTTTTGGATCAGCTTGATATCTTGCACAAACTCCTACTGCAAATGCAATGTCTGGTCTGCTAGCAGTCAAGTATAACAAGCTTCCAATCATGCTCCTGTATAAGCTTTGATCTACATTCTCACCCTTTTCATCTTTAGTAAGCTTTAAATGTGTGGGGGCAGGAGTTCTCTTGTGAGCAGCATTTTCCATTCCAAATTTCTTGACTATGTTCTTGGAATACTTGCTTTGTGAGATGAACATTGAGTCTTCCATTTGCTTTACTTGCAGACCAAGAAAGTAGGTTAACTCTCCTACTAGGCTCATTTCAAATTCAGATTCCATCTGCTTGACAAAATGTTTGACCATCCTGTCAGACATTCCACCAAACACAATGTCATCAACATATATTTGTGCAATCATGACATTTCCTTCTTCATCTTTAACAAACAGGGTTTTATCAATCCCACCTTTTCTGTATCCTTGCTTGATAAGAAATGTGGTCAGTCTTTCATACCATGCCCTTGGAGCTTGCTTCAGACCATAAAGTGCTTTCTTTAATTTGTATACATGATTTGGACAGCTTGGATCAACAAATCCTTTAGGCTGTTCTACATATACCTCTTCATTAAGATAACCATTAAGAAAGGCACTTTTCACATCCATTTGAAATAGCTTGAACTTTAAGATACAAGCAATTCCCAACAGTAGTCTTATTGATTCAAGCCTTGCTACTGGTGCAAAGGTTTCATCAAAGTCTACCCCTTCAATTTGAGTGTATCCTTGAGCCACAAGTCTAGCTTTGTTCTTTGTAACAATTCCTTGTTCATTTGACTTGTTTTTATACACCCATTTTGTACCAATCACATTTATGTCATCAGGTCTAGGTACAAGATTCCACACTTCATTCCTTGTGAATTGACCTAATTCCTCTTGCATAGCACAAATCCAGTATTCATCAGTGAGGGCTTCCTTGACATTTTTAGGTTCTATTTTGGAAACAAAACAAGAACCTGAAATCACTTCTCTTGATCTAGTGCTTACACCTCTGTTGGGATCACCAATTATTAAATCTTTGGGATGATCCTTCTGTATTCTGATGGAGGGAGGTTTGCTTGAATCTTCTGACCTTGTATCATTTTGAGTGAAGTTATATTGATCATTCTTTTCTTCAGCTTCAATCTTGATATCAGCAGATGTTTCAACATCTTCTGGGACATCTGTAGGAGCATCATCAATTATCACATTTATGGACTCCATGATAACCTTGGTTCTGGAATTAAATACTCTATATGCTCTGCTGTTTATGGAGTATCCAAGGAAAATCCCTTCATCACTTTTAGGATCCATTTTTCTTCTTTGCTCCCTATCTGCCAGAATATAACAGATACTTCCAAACACATGAAAGTACTTCACAGTGGGTTTTCTGCCCTTCCAGACTTCATATATTGTGGACAAGGTTCCTTTTCTCAAGGTAACTCTGTTATGGATGTAGCAGGCAGTGTTCATAGCTTCAGCCCAGAAATACAGAGGTAACTTTTTAGCATGGATCATAGCTCTTGCTGATTCTTGAATGGTTCTATTCTTCCTTTCAACAATCCCATTCTGTTGAGGAGTGATAGGTGAAGAATACTCATGATTGATTCCTTCTGAAGAACAGAAATCTAAGAACTTTTGATTCTCAAATTCTTTTCCATGATCACTTCTTATTCTGATCACACAGCTGGATTTTTCCCTTTGCAATCTTTGACATAATTCTTTGAATACATCAAATACATCTGACTTTTCTTTGATGAAGTTTATCCATGTATATCTTGAAAAATCATCAACCACAACATAGGCATACCTCTTACCACCAAGACTTTCAACCTGCATAGGTCCCATAAGATCCATATGTAGAAGTTCCAAAACTTTGGAAGTTGTCAGATGTTGGAGCTTTGGATGGGACATCTTGGTTTGCTTTCCTATTTGACATTCACCACATATTTTGCCATCATCAATCTTCAGTTTAGGAATACCTCTTACAACATCCATAGATATGATCTTCTTTATGCCTCTGAAATGAAGATGACCTAGTCTTTGATGCCACAGTTTCACTTTTTCTTCTTTAGCTAGAGAGCAGGTTGAAGTGAAACTGAGATTTTGGGATTCCCACATGTAACAGTTGTCTTTAGATCTGGCTCCTTTCATGACAACCTCTTGTTCTTTGTTAGTCACTATACATTCAGATTTGGTAAAGTTTACACTGTATCCTTGATCACATAGTTGACTTATGCTGATCAGGTTAGCAGTTAAACCTTTAACTAGCAGCACATCATCTAGTCTTGGAACATCTTGACAATCCAAGGTTCCAACTCCCTTGATTTCTCCTTTAGCTCCATCTCCAAAGGTAACATACCTGGATGAATGTGATTTTAAGTTTACTAACAAATTCTTCAATCCAGTCATGTGTCTTGAGCATCCACTGTCAAAGTACCAGTCTTCTTTAGCTGATACTCTCAGAGATGTATGTGCTATGTATGCAGTACTTTTCTTTGACCAGATAAGTTGAGATTTCTTTTGATGCCTCTGCCCTGTGTGTTGTTCAACTGATCTCCAAACTTGATTATTGATCTGGTTCTTGGGTATGTGGCTTTGATCATTCTGAATGTCAGCTTTTGGTCTCCAAACCTTCTTGATGACCTCTGTCTTCTGCTTAGGAGGTTGCTGATTTCTTTGATGTCTATGCAGCACTTTCTTGGTACCTTCTACTTTCTGCTTGGAAGGTTGCTGATACATCTGATTTGGATATCCATGTAGCTTATAACAGTGAGGTTTGATATGCCCAAATCTTCCACAGTGATGGCATCTCCATCTTTGATACTTCTTCTTCATTTTGTTCTTTCCAGAATGTTGAGACATCTGTTGGAATATTATGTTTGTCTTTGTGTTCTGATGTTGAAGCATCTGTTGGGACATCTTGTTTGACTGTGTAGTTTTTGCAGTAGCTTTGCTAGAGCTGGCTTCATCTCTGTTATATCCCAGTCCACTTTTGTCCCCTGAATGTTTATTATTGCTGAGAATAACATCCAGTGTATTTGAGCTGCTGTTCAACATTTTAACAGATTTGGACATATGTTCCAACTTAGAGTTGAGAAGAGTTACTTCACTTTTCAAGGTATCAATGATTACTTGATCACTTGCTTTTTCATCTTCTAATACCTCATTCTGCTTCTTTAGCTTTATAACCTCACTGCATATTTCAGTGCTTCTCTTGTATAGATCTTTGAAAGCTTGCTCAAGATCTGCATAAGTAAGCTCTCCACAACTGGAATCACTATCATATTCACACAGTCCAGCTAAAGCAGTAATATGCTTAACTGATTCTTCTTCTGAATCTCCTCCTGAGTCTTCATCAGACCAGGTTACAGATAGTCCCTTCTTTTGTCTTTTTAAGAAGGTAGGACATTCCTTCTTGATATGTCCATATCCTTCACATTCATGGCATTTGACTCCTTTTTCTTGACTGGTCTTTTCAGCATAATTTGACTTTTTATTATCATCATAATGTCTCCTGTCCTCAGAAGAGATTGTAAATTTTCCACTGGATTTGGATTTGCCATCCATTCCTCTGAGAATCTGTTTGAATTGTCTTCCAAGCATAGCTAGGTTTTCTGATAAGCTTTTACCATTTTCTGATTCATCATCTTCTTCTTCATCAGTATTTGACACCAATGCTATGCTTTTGTTCTTTTTAACATTTGTCTCATTCATTCCCATCTCAAAAGTTTGAAGGGAGCCAATGAGTTCTTCAACTTTCATGGAGCATATGTCTTGAGCTTCTTCTATTGCTGTGACTTTCATGTCAAATCTTTTTGGCAAAGATCTGAGAATCTTTCTTACCAGCTTTTCATCAGTCATCTTTTCTCCCAAAGCTCCAGAAGTATTGGCTATATCCAAGATGTTCATGTAGAACTCATGAATTGATTCATCTTCCTTCATTCTCAAGTTTTCAAACTTGGTGGTGAGAAGTTGAAGTCTTGACATTTTTACTTTTGATGTTCCTTCATGAGTTGTTTTGAGAGTGTCCCAAACATCTTTGGCCAGCTCACAATGATGAACAAGTCTGAAAATGTTCCTATCAATGCCATTGAATAAAGCATTTAAGGCTTTTGAGTTGCCTAGTGCTGAATCTTCTTCCTCCTTACTCCATTCTTCTTCAGGTTTCAGCACTTTTGTTCCATCTTTGGTGTCTTGGACAGGATGATCCCATCCAACATTGACTGCTCTCCATGCCCTGTTGTCAAGTGATTTTAAGAATGCAATCATTCTTGGCTTCCAGTAGTCATAATTAGATCCATCCAGTATAGGTGGTCTATTTACTGACCCTATATCTCTGTCCATGTTACAGAATTTGTTTTCCCTAGATCTCACCCAATATAAACAGGCAGGGTGCCTGCTCTGATGCCAATTGAAATTCTGTGATCAGGTATGAGATGTCCTAAGAGATGTCCCAACACATGATAGGACACTTGACAGAATTAACCAAAACTTAAATAGCAAGAAAAGTAAACAACACAGGAGTTTGTTAACCCAGTTCAGTGTATAACCACACTTACATCTGGAGGCTACCAAGCCAGGAGGAAATCCACTATAAGTATTATTAATTCTAGACTTAAACCACCCTGTTTAATCTATCACTTAATAACTACCCAATGCAATTTCTACCTAAGACACACCTTAGATAAGAGTACCCTACTCACTCCCCCTCAATCACACAGTGATCAAGTTTACAAGTTTACAAAAATTGAAGACATCCTTCAAACAATACAGCTTGATTTTACTTAACAGTTTCAATCAAGTCACAAATGCACTTTTGCTTAAAAGCTCATAAAGTGGTACAAATAAAACAACCTGCTATTAAAACACTAGACACCCTATTTTGTCTTCTTAAATTCGTACACAATTCTATGAGTTTCTGTTGCTTAAATAGGTATCTGAATTTTGGGCTTACTGTAGAATGATCCAGCCCTAATGTGCAGCAGCTGTCACCTTGAATTTAGGGTTTGTTACCTCCTATATTCTAGGTGCATTAGGTCTTCTGTTTTAAACTGAAACTTCAATATAAAACTCCCTACAGATGCGCCTTGTTCTGTTTTTATCCATAATTAATCAATTCCAGATAATTCTCCTTAAATATCTCTGATCTGTTGATCAATAATTAATTCTGGTAGCAGGTCTGAGATGTCTCAACATCTGTTGGGACATCCTGAAAAACTGAACTGAAGTTATTTACACAATGTCCCAACATCTGATGAGACATCCTGAAATAAGATCACATACTCTGTTTGATAATGTCCCAACATTTGATATGACATTCTGAACTGAATTCAACATTTCTTGTTGGTCAAAAATTATGCCAATTCTTAAACATCTACACTTGGCTTAGCCCGAGCTTGTTGATTACCACCTTGTTGCACAGAAGGTTGCTGATAACGGGGTTGATACTTTGGAACAGCTGACACAGTTGGAGCCACATTAATCATCGGTGTAACAGAAGCCACATGCTGCGAATGGTGATTCCCACGACTGTGAGGTCTTCTATAACTTTCACGGGATACTGCATTAGTCTCATTTTCTTTCTTTTTCCCAAATTTGAACCTTCGAGAGCTTGAGCCATTACTATTCTCTTGACTTAACCGTCCCTCACGGACACCTTCTTCTAAACGCATCCCCATGCTCACCATTTCAGCGAAATCGGAAGGAGAGCTTGCTATCATCCTCTCATAATAAAAAGAACCCAACGTCTTCAAGAAGATCTTCATCATTTCTTTTTCTTCCAGCGGAGGAACAATCTATGCTGCCAGCTCTCTCCATCTTTGCGCATATTCTTTAAAAGTCTCCTTGTCCTTCTGGGACATAGCACGAAGTTGATCTCTATCTGGCGCCATATCAACGTTATACTTGTACTGCCTCACAAAAGCTTCTCCCAAATCATTGAAGGTCTTGATTTGGCTATTATCCAGACTCATATACCACCTTATGGGTGCACCGGTCAAACTGTCCTGGAAATAGTGAATCAGCAGCTTATCATTATCAGTCTGAGCAGACATTTTCCTTGCATACATCGTCAGATGGCTCAACGGACAAGTGTTTCCTTTGTACTTCTCAAACTCAGGTAGCTTGAATTTGTAGGGAACTTTAACATTTGGGACCAAACAAAGATCATAGGCATCTTTTCCGAACAAATCCTTATGCTTCAGAGCTCTCATCTCCCTCTGGATCTCAACAAAGCGTCCCTGGAAGTCATCAAGTCTTTCAGCTACTCCAGCACCTTCACTGGGCTCAGCATGGTAAATCATTTCATCATGGTGCGGAGTAGCATGCACCACAGGCGGTACAGTAGTCACAACTGGAGGAAGAGTAGTCCAAACTGGTGGTGGGAGAGTGTTAAATGCAGCAGTCTCGGGATGATGAGGAGGACGATACCCACCAGGAATAAAATCAACTGGCATGCCCCAAGGTGTGCTAGCAGGCATACGATAGCAAGGAGAAATAACAGTCTCAACAGGAATTGATGCGGTAACAACCTCAGAGATGACAGTATTCTGAACAGGAGAAGGAGGTGGCTGATTCTGAGCAGCCACCAAACTTTCCATCATAGCAGACACTTTTTCCAAGCTTTCCCTCAGATAAGTTACCTCTTCGCGCAGCTCGCGATTCTCTTGTTGCAAAGTTTCCATCACTCTTCTCCGATTAGCTCGAGTATCAAATCGATGAGTCAGCTTGACAGGAGAACTGAATGAAGACCAAGAAACAACATAAGATCCCTGGAGAACACTCAAAAAGCAAGACAAATGCAAGTATGATGTATGTTATGCATATGCAAATGCAAAGATTTCAAAGGATTATAAGTTAACTTGCAATATTTATAAAGAAACATTTTTGAAATACTTAAAAGCTCATTCTCATTAATATCAAAGTGAGGATTACAAATGAAGTACAAACATCAATAATCCTAATACATAAGAGCAAAAGTAAACTAGGCCTAGGGAATCATATCCGAAGAAGTCCCGAATCCTGGCTGATACTTCATGCGAATCCTCTTGATCTCATTCTTGTACCGATCTTCCATATCTTCCTTATCTTTCACCAGCTTATCAACAATGGCCTTCCAAGCACCGGAAGTAGGAGGAATAGTAGATGGAGTACTAGAGGAAAATAAATCCTCTCTCGACCTCTTCGTGACACGTCGCTCAAGTAGCTCAATAAGATCATCCTTCTCCTTCAGCTGCTCTTGCATAGTAGCCCTCTCAAGTAGCCAATCTTCCTTCTCTTTCTTCATCTTCTCTAACTCTTCTTGAAGAACCACCTTCTCATCAACGGGAGGTAGGAAAGCAGACAAAGGCAATATGGGAAACATAGGCTCCTCAGGTGGATAAGGCATCTTGAGCTTGGAAGCTCTGGATCGAACCCACTGAATATAACATTCGGAAGGAGGAAGGTGTTGTCTTCCCAACTGACCCTTCTCTTTCCGGTGAACCACATGCCAAGAATGAGCAATCCTTTTCTTCATCTCTATATGATCAGCACCATTAAGAAAGAAGAAACGGGATAAAACAAGATTGTTTGGAACATCCTTCAAACAATAACTGAACTGTCGTCTAGCCAGAATGGGGTTGTAGCAAATTCCCCCACGTGTACCAAGAAGAGGTACATTAAGAAATTCTCCACAACTATCAATAAGAACTCCAGTGTCATAATGAGAACTATACCATGTCATGTCCTTATGAGAAAGCGACATCAACCTCTGAGACCATCTTCGATTCTCTCTATTGTCCTTGAAAACATCCGACTTCGGTAGGTGCGAAATAAACCACCTATAAAGAAGAGGCGCACAACATACAATCTCTCCGTCACCTTTGGAGGTCCTATAGTGAAAAGCATGATACATATCTCCAAGCAAAGTAGTAACCAGGTTCTTCTTCAAGAAGATCTGAATAGCATTCTCATCCACAATACCATCCAAGTTCGGAAACAAGACAATCCCGTAAATAAGCAAAGCCAGAATAGCCTCAAATGCATCCTTATGACCCAAAGTAAGTGAAGTAGAAGCCTTTCCCATCAATAACTTAGCATTAATACCACGAACACTCCCCTTTGGAAGAAACTTCCCATTAAGATCGGATTCCCTAAGAAAAAGTGCTTTGGCGATGACCTTGATAGTAAGCTCCTTCTCTAAACTAGTGAAAAGAAACTCCTTATCCAGAATAGGCAAACCTAACCAATGAGAATACTCCTCCAAAGTCGGCACAAACTGATAATCCGGAAAGGTGAAACAATGATGCAACGGATCATAGAACTGAGCTAAAGTAGGGAGAATCCCCTCAGGTACATCGGTATCCAACATATACAAAAGCTTCCCATGACATCTTCGGAACTCTTGGGTATCAACAACCAAAGCTCCTAGCTTTCTCAACTCTATAACATTAGGATTCTTGAAGGTGTACTTCTTTGTGTTCCTCCTTTCAAAATTCATAGCCATAGACATCTGAAATTTTGCAAAAGTTCCTTATAAGTCCTTTGAAATCTTACGAACAATGCTCATGAATGTATGATGGCATGTATGCAACAAACACAAACAAGATCACACAAGGCACACGGGCTTAGGTTCCGAGTCACGAGCATGAAGTCAAGGTAACAGAACACCAACCCACACAGGTAAGTACTAAGGTTTTGTCTTCATTGTACCTGCAGAAAACCAAAAGGGTGCTAACAGAGGTGCCCGGAGTTAACAGCCATCTTTAGAATATCACTGGTACGTTGGATTACTCCCCAACCGATAACATTCTTAAAATAGACCTCTTCCGAGTGTAGTATCACGTGACAACCACCTTAGGTTTACACCCAGACAGTTTCCGCACTACGTTCCTAAATTGGCTTAGATGGGTTAAGGGTTCTACAGTCCTCAGTATGATCAGCTCAAGGTCGGAAAATAATGCCACGTACGATTACTCGTCATGACATTGATAGTCCAAGAGAGCCTAACCGAGTGGAGATTATCAAATTGATATTGCTTTGGACTACTCCATCGCATATCGCTTCGAATATCGCCGTCCTATCATAAGTTTCAACTCAGATCCGGGTTAGAATCTATCTTACACAGAGGATCACCAAAACTGAAACAGAACAACCAAATAACAAACAAATCAAACCAAAACAATAAATAAATCAAAGTAGGCTGAATCCGCTTAGAGATTACTCCCCAGCAGAGTCGCCACTTTTCTGTAGCGGTAAAATCGTG
This sequence comes from Lathyrus aphaca, assembly GCA_963966055.1. Taxonomy (NCBI): domain Eukaryota; kingdom Viridiplantae; phylum Streptophyta; class Magnoliopsida; order Fabales; family Fabaceae; genus Lathyrus; species Lathyrus aphaca. Next base: position 434,243,817 of record OZ014519.1, read on the forward strand.
AGTGTAAGCCATTGATTAACTTAACTCGATGTACACAGAGTCGCCACCGCGCTTTTCTTTATTTCCAAAAAAGGAAAAAGGTAAAAGAACGAACAAAAACCTAAGGATCTAAAAGCAAAAAGCTAAAAGAAACAAACAGAGAATGGGTAAGGGGATTGGTTACGAACCGGGAAGGTTTTAGACACCCGACTCGTCCGTGGTACTCCACGGGAGCCCTTTGAAATATCTATTGCTTTTTTTTGGTCTGAAATTGGTTTGCTTGAAAATGATTGAAGAGATGAGGAGAAGAATGTTTTTTAATGATTTTGTGTTTGATGAGGTTTTTAATGCCTCATGCCTACGTACCCACAAAGTGCAATGCGAGATCAAAACCTCGTAGTTCGTGGTACAAAATTTGAAAAGAAACAATGAGTTAAATTTATTTTAAAATGTAGAGATAAGTCGTCATCCTTTAGCGAATAATTCCGCTAGAAAAGATGAATCATATCTAAACATGTGAAAAAGAAAAAAAAAAGTGCACAAGGCACAAAAACAATTGAGTGAGTTTTGAGTTTTTTTAAAGTATGTAAGAAAATGATTTTGATATATTTACATGAATTAACATTAATTAAGAAAATAAAGTGAAAAGATTAAAAATCGCTTGACCTAAGTCAAGGTTCGTTTATGAAAATGTTTGAAGTTTAGAAAACAAGAAGATTTTTGAAATAGGGAGAAGTTTTGAAAATTTAAGAATGGGAAGGAGATGAAGGGACTAATCCTAATACTTGAATTAAAAGTTAAGAAAAGAGTTTACCAAACCATAATATGCACAATTCTTCAAAGTTCGGAATTCCATCTTCAAAGGCTAATGAAATAACTTGAGACCGAGGTTTCTAATCCATTCCATCTTGAGCAAGGGGGAAGATCTTAAAGTCTAAGTCCATTCTCCAAAGCAAGGGATAGTAACCATAGTCCGAAATTAGAAATCACAAGTCTTTTAAGTGTTTAATCCTTTATTAGTGTTTTGATATCCAAATGGACAAAATAAAAACCACAAATAACAATATAACTATAAACAAATGATATATGATATAATATGATAAAGCATAATAAAGAGATAAGGAGCAAGAAATTAAAATAAAAGGATAAGGTGCGAGAGATTAAATTTAAACAGATTATATTCACAATATTATAATATTTACAATATAAAGTGGTATGATGAACTTAATCAAGCACAACCACGAAAAGAAAAATAAATTCGAGGCAACCGGATCCAAGTGGATCTTTAATCCGAATCGGGACAACTTTAGGTCTATGTTAAGCAATCACCGAGTAATTTACGAAGTAATTACCCTACAAATGAGTCCGGCCACCACTAATTAAAGTGGAAAATATTTGTGTTAATACATGTTAGAGAAATGATATTATGGATCGTTCTCCGAAAACATGCCACACTAAAAGAAAAAGGAAGGTCTAATCTTAATCGAGATTTTTGTTGAATTTCATCGAAAAGCAACCTATCACGATCTCAAAGTATGGAGAATGATCCAAATGATCATTCATCCATAGATTTGGAATAATGAAGGTTAAACTTATCGGAAATCAACAATCTACGAATCGGAGATTGTCATCGACCAAAATAAAAGAAAGATGAAGAGAAAAAAAAATGGATCTAAAAAAAAGTAGATCCAAAGAAGAAATAGAAATAAAATTTTTTTAAAACTTTTTTTCTAAAATTCTTTTTCTAAATACTTTTTCTAAATTGTTTTCCTAAAATATTTTCCTAAATCTCTTTAAAACATTTTTTCTATTTCTTTTTACATTAAAGTAATATTGGAAAACAAATTTTAAGAAAACAAAGGCTAATAATATAAAAAGATTAAAAAAAAAGAACAAAAGAGGGGGAGGGGAATACGACCCGCGGGTGAGGGTATGTATCAGAAACGGGTCTCAGCTGATCCAAAGCCCAAGCAACATACTCACTTTTAACAAAAATGAAACAAATTAAAAACAAAAAAAAAGCCAAAAACAGAACAATGCCAGGGTACTCTTCTTCTTCTAAACGCCGAAAACAAACACAGAAGCAAAGCTTTCCTTCTTCATAAGCAATGGCGGTAACAAACAAAGGACCTCACCTTCAAAAATCAGAACAAGAATCACAACCTCTTCTCTTTCAATTTCACTTCTCACTTGCGAAATTCAACTCTTCCTCTTCCGATTTGATTTCCTCTTCACTTTTCTCTCGGTTTCCCCCTTTCTCCTTCTTTCGATTTTGTTTCTTAAAGTTGAAGGTGATTTGATATCAAATTGAAGGTTGAAATGAGATTAGGGATTTTGAAGTTGGGAATTCATTTGGGCAGAGATTTTGGAGGCTCTGTAAGCTTGACATTGAAGAAGAGGAAGCTTGTATTTATAGATAGAAGAAGAGGAAGATGGTTTCCGTTTTGAGTGTGTTTCAAACGCGTTTTGGTAAGTCACGAAACTCCCATTTGCGTTTGCCTTTTTTTCTTCTGAGTTTTTGCGTTTTATCCCCTTTATTGATGCGTTTTGATTTTTTTCGATTCAAATGCGGGATGCGTGTTTGTTTGTTCAAGTGTGTGTTGGCTGAACTGAAATAAGTTTTGGGCCTTGGCTGACGGCTTGTTTTCGTTTGTAGGTTCGCGGCGTATTGGCTTGGATTGTTGGTTTTGCTGCTGAGTTTGTTTTGTGTGATATTGGCTTCAGCTGGGTATTTTGTTTTTGTAGTTAAATGCGCGCATGAGGTTTCGTTGGGCTTGTGTTATTGTTTCGGCATGTACCACATGCGGCTTAGGCCTTGGTGGCTGGAAGTGATGTGAGGAGATTTGGCTTGGATGCACGTGATAGCGTACGACAAGCTGGTAGGCCAAAAGCTGTTGGCTTCGTGGGCAAGTGTGAGGCTTGGCAGGCAGGGAGTTGTTTGGCTGATGATTCTTGCGCATAGGCTGAGGCTTTGAGGCTTGTGTGCATACGGATTGTTGGTGGGCCAGGCGTGAGGAAATGTTATCACGTGATGTACTTGCTGGCTGTGGATTTGAAGTGTGGGCGTGAGCTGAGAGTGAGGTAAGGATTGGAGCTTGTGGGCTGATGCAGCTAGCAAAAGGCTTTGAGGGATGATGCAAGTGGCTTTGTACTTTTCACATGGGACTTTTTTAGAAAACAAATAAAAAAAACAATTGACTTTATTATTTATTTTCTATTATTTATTACTAAATGAATTATATAAAAAAATATATGGTCTTAAAGAAAAAAAAATTGGGCTTATTATATGAATTAAGAATATGGATTAAAAAAAAATTAATTGGGAATGATTAAAAAGAAAATAATAAAAAATGGGTTAAAAGATATATATATATATATATATATATATATATATATATATATATATATATATATATATATATATATATATATATATATATATATATATATATATATATATATATATATATAAAATGGAGAATGAAAAAATAAAAAAAATGGAATAATCGGGAATTGGATTAAAAGGTAATTGGAAATGGTTATTTGCAAAGGGAATCGAAAAAAAATTAAAAAATTGGAATTCTTGTGAATAAAAGAAATGGATAATCGGGTAATTGGACTAAAAAAGGTTATTGAAGATTTGGATAAAATGGTTTAATCGAGAAATGGATAATGGATGGAATTTGGTTTTTTAAGCCCACAACAAATCCTGATTTTTTTCTTGCACAAGCCTCTGATGCAAATGAACACAGCCAACACAGATCCACTGAATATTTCACAACTTAAGCCAACTGTCATCTGAAAATCGTCTGACCCATGCCCTGATGATTCGAAACCAAACTGAGGAAAATAAATCCTCAGATGAATCGCTGATGAACTGATGAACCGATGAACTGATAAATACTGAAGATTCAAACCAAACTTCGCACAAAACACTGCCTGATAACTGGTGACTTTCACACTCAACACCACTTGAACTTTGAAAACGCATCGTCTGAGGAATAAGCTACTGGCACACACAATTGGCAGTCAACAAAATCTTTTGATAGTTTGACCAATATTAGGTCAAACATCCATCTGAAATCGAATTGTGACTGAACAAACGCATTTGAATTGAAATCATTACCCTGTCTTTGAAAACCTGCAACACAGAGAAGAAGAAGAATACTGCAACATATTTTTTTGTATTTTGGTTTGAAGTCAGTAAATATAAACAAATATAAAGCAGTAAAAAAAATGGTGATCCCCTGCGAAGCATAGACCCTACATCTGAGAAGAAACTCGAAAGCCAGCGCGATCTTGTTTGTATGCAAAATGCAGATGATATGCGAAGAAATCTTAGGGCAAAAATTAGGGTGTTACAGGTAGTGCTTGATATTTATGTTTAAATGTTGTTCCTTTTTCTTTTTGTTCTTTTATATTTTGGTCTTTTAATGTCCGTCTCTTTAGTGTAAAACAATTCCTCTGGTCGTGTATGATAAGATATTAATGTCAATATATTATATTTGCAGAAAGAAGTTGTTTTTCAACACCTATATATGGGAAGAAACCCTCATTTGATTACTGATATACGGGTACTTCGCCAGAGTGATTATGACCACTTGGTATGGGATATTATAAATCAGCATACAAGGACAATGTATCAATGTTCTGCATCAGTAAAGAAAGCAATGATTAAAATATAGGATTTCACAACACTGAAGTGTAAAGTCATGCAATGCAGAAGATGATTAGAGCAATTACCTTTTAAAACTTGTGTATGATCCTTATTTGTGTTTTCATTTCCTCATATGAATCTTATATTGCTTTCAGTTGACATTTATTTCTCTTGAAGCATTGAGTGCAGCAGTTAGCGAAATTGAAGAGGTGGTTCATTTGAATGATGAAATACTAGTGATGGTTGATGAATAAGGACTACCAATCTTCATAACTCCCAAAGGTGAGGTCTCGCCACTAAAGTGTTTAATTTGCATTTGATATTGATGCATGTTCATTAGCAAGATTGTGACTCACAATGATTTGTTCTCATAGGATGGAAAACTCCTCGCAACTTTGTTTCAACCACCTATAATACTCCTAGCCTGCGGCTAAAATACTGGCTTAATAGTGGTCCTTGAGGAGATATATGCTACTATATTTCTATTTACATTATATGATCCTGTTTTGGCATAAATGTCTAATTAGTATATATATATATATATATATATATATATATATATATATATATATATATATATATATATATATATATATATATATATATATATATATATATATATATATATATATATATTTTTCTCAATTCAAAAGTCATTTGTGACAGGATAGAAAAAGTTTCTTGACATAATGAATTCTTTAGAATGTATATCTCATTTATGTCTATGTACATTATATGATCCTGTTTTGGCATAAATGTCTAATTAGTATATATATATATATATATATATATATATATATATATATATATATATATATATATATATATATATATATATATATATATATATATATATATATATATATATATATAAAGTTTCATGACATAATGAATTCTTTAGAATGTATATCTCATTTATGTCTATGTACATTATATGATCCTGTTTTGGCATAAATGTCTAATTAGTGTATATATATATATATATATATATATATATATATATATATATATATATATATATATATATATATATATATATATATATATATATATATATATATTTCTATATATTTCTATATTTTTCTCAATTCAAAAGTCATTTGTGACATGATAGAAAAAGTTTCATGACATAATGAATTCTTTAGAATGTATATCTCATTTATGTCTATGTAATATGCACATCAAATTTGTGTCTATCATACCGATCAAATTTGACATTAAACATTAACAATTTCTATCTGTTCATATACATAAAATTAATATTGGGATTTGTATTACAATGTTTATCCATTATTTATAGTTTGTTCAAATCTATTTGTTTCTGGAGTTTCAGTTTATCCAAGTTTTTGATGCTGGAATCTAGGTACATTTCATAAATTCTTGTGATGAACATCATAGAAGAATAAAGTCATTGTCCAAGTTTTTCATGAACTTGGTTGAATATTTCATGAATAATTAAGCCATGTCCAGGAGAATGATCACAGAGGGAACATTGAGATGGATTTAAGGAGGATTATGGTACCGTGTTTTACGAAGTACATCATGGGTTTAAATTTTGTGATTGAATTTCAAAATCTGAGCTTATTTAGAATGAATAGCCTATTGTCGGAGTAATAGAAACATTTGTTAATTTCAATGTGTGTGTTTAGTCTTGCAAATCAATTTTTCTGCTATATCGACTTGTCTTTTGTTTGAGATTAAATAAATAATGTATCAGTAACTTTGGTGTTTATTCTAGCATGTCTCATGCTGAATTTTATTAATAGATTAAGTATTTCTTTTTTCCAAAGAAGAATCATTACATAATTTAACTTATTTAGTCAAATATGGTTATATATTAATTTATTTTCAAAGAGTCTTTGCTGTAATCATATATTGGTTATATATTGACTCTGAATAGAGTAAAAGTTATTATAACTGCTGCTTGGTTTTGTATAGTGTTGTTGTCTGAAGCACTGATTCAGAATGAGAAGCTAGAAGTTTTTTCTTTCTTACGCCTAGAACTCCATCAAAACAATATCCCACATCGCAGCAACACAGCAATCGCTCGTAGCAGTAACTTTGTATTGCAAAGCACCATAGTATATTTTTTTCTACCTACTATTTGTTTCTTTTTGTCAATTTCTCTTTTGTCTATTTTGTTTACATTTTCTACCTATTTCATAAATTGACATCGAATACATCCAGTTAGATTCAAAACAAAAAAATAACATCCATAAATAAATAAGGGAATACTAGAAGTATTCATAGCCAACCAACCAATACAACTCGACAAAGTCGACCAAAAATATACAACCCTATGCCAACTGCGATCAACTTACACAAATCACAAGAATTTTTAAACAAGTCATAATAATTACACTTTATTCTACCACCAGAGCTAATCGTTAACCACCACCTCGAAGAAAAATTAATTCTTTGTACTGTATCTTCATGGCATCTGAAACCGTCATTAAAAACTATATGGTTTCTTCACCACCATATACACCAAGTAGTACAAAAACTAGATCAAACTAGTGAATTTCTTAGAAGTTGTTCCAAATAATATTAAGAACCATTCCAACAAGTGTGCGCAACAATTATCCGATTCACACCATAATACCCCCAACCCAATAAAAAATAGCCTTCCATACTAACTTAATTTTCGGACAAGATAAAAATACATGCTTAGTAGATTCAATAGAATGGAAGCAAAAAACACAAACCAAATCGTGAGGATCAGAAATTATTCCCTTGGCAACCAGATTCAACCGTGTCGAAAATCTATCATATTTAAATCTCCATCCAATGATCTCCGCCTTCGTTGGGATCGTTGATTGCCAAAAAAATATCTAAAGCAGTCTTGGGAATAATTTTTAAAAATATTTGAACCACTAGCCTACTGAATAAAACGATACCAAGATTTTACCGTAAAGAAATTGTTTTGAAATGAAGTCCATGTGAAAGAATCACTCGTCGTTACCCTCAACCTGACCTCGGACAGTAGCATCAAGATATCATCATGTTGCTCCTTCAAATCACCCTCCAAAAAATATTTGTGAACACTCAGTTTCCATTGTCATGCACCTGTCTCCCAACCTCCCATCTCGATAACAGAAAAAGATTTGAATGTTGAGGCTTCAAATAACAAGGGAAACCACCTCTACAAAGAAACTAAATCCAACCAGCAAGCATACAAAAATGATATTAGAGAACATTCATCCAATCTACAAGACAATTGTAGCATGAAGCCATCGCCGACCTTAGAATCTGCCAGCCGTAAGACATATTTTCACCATAAAGACGAAAACCTGCAAAAACCAGAATTTTTATTGACAAGAATTATGTGAGCATAAATCTCATAATTGTACTCAAGCAATGGATTCCAAATCACAAGTTGTTAGTTAATAAGTCTCCACGACCATTTTGATAGCATGGCCTTACTAAACATATTAATGTCTTTAATTCTTAAGCCTCCGCACTTCTTGGGAAGGCAAATCGACAACCACCAAACCCAAGCCATATTGACATAATTATCCGACCCAGACCAAAGGAAATTCCTATGGATAGATACCAACTTGTTAACAACTTTTGTTGGAGCTTTGAAGAATGATAGATGGTGGATAGGAAGATTTGTGAGCACCAAATTAATGAGCATAACTCTACTGCCAATATATAGAAGATTTTACCCCGCAACCCCCATCTATACCTGTACCCCCACATTTTTTTAAAAATGCCCATTTTAACCTTAGATTATTTTATTGTATTATTATTTTATTATTTTTTTTTTTTTACCATTTGTGTCAGACCGTCAGATAAAAGTAAAAATTTGTCAAAAATTACACGTTCCGGAAGACTTTTGGAATGAGTTCCGGTACGTAAATTTACATACCGGAAGACTTTATGTAAGTCTTCCGGTATTATGATGATTGTACACCGGAAGACTTAATAAAAGTGTTCCGGTACGGAAGACTTTTATTAACTCTTCCGGTAGGAATGAATATGTGTACCGGAAGACTTTATGTAAGTGTTCCGGTATTGTAAGAGTACAATACCGGAAGACTTGCATAAAGTCTTCCGGTTTGAATTTTTTTTTATATTATTTAATTTTTTTTAATTCATTTTTTTAAAAAATATTTTTATTTTGTAGGTGCAGTACCTTTACACGAAAAAGAACCGATATGTGTGAATACATCAGATGTATTTACAACGACAGAGATATTTGGTACACGAGAAGAGGTGATAAGATGGGTCAAAGACACCAGATTACGAAATAAAGTGACGGTCGTCATCACTCGTTCAGATACACAAACAGGCAAGAGAGGAAGAAAGAACAAAATAATATTTGGTTGCGATAAAGGTGGGAAATACAAGGATATTCGTAGTGGAATAGAAAGTGCGACGAAAAAATGTGGATGTCCATTTAAGATCAGGTCGATTCCGACAAAAGATGGATCTGGATGGAAGATTGATGTAAAATGCGGCGTTCATAACCATGATTTACCCGATAGATTAGAAGGTCACTCATTTGTTGGTAGGTTGACAGCGGATCAGAAGCAACATGTTGCTGATTTAACAAAGAGAAAGGTTGCACCCAGAAATATATTGCATTCCTTGTACGAGATTGATCCAGATTGTGTCACTCGTATCACACAAATATACAAGCAAAAGAGTATGATGGAAAAAGAGATAAGAGGTCCTAGAAGTGAGATACAACATTTGTTTAAGCTTATCGAGGCTGCAGGTTATGTTTTTTGGAGTAGAAAAAGAGATGACTCTGAAGTTATTAAAGATATATTTTGGGCACATCCAGATTCAGTTAAGTTGTTGAATATGTTTCCTATTGTGTTAGTTATGGATAGCACTTATAAGACAAACAAATACAGACAACCTTTGTTTGAAATTGTTGGAATGACATCTACCGAGTTGACTTTTGCTGTCGCATTTGCGTATATTGAGTCTGAGCAGACTGAGACTTTTTGTTGGGTGTTAGATAAGCTTAAAAAATTGTTTGTGAAAAAAGATTTATTTCCACAAGTTATGATGACAGATAGAGATCTTGCTTTGATGAAAGCCATTGAAACTGTGTTTCCGAAGACAAATAATTTGCTATGTCAGTTTCACATTAACAAAAATGTTGGTGCAAAAAGGAAACTATTAGTGGATCCTGATAAGCAGGAGTCAATTGGCAAATTATGGACGGATGTTGTATGGGCTAGTGATGAGGTTGAGTATGCACAACATTTAAAAGAACTTGAGCAAGAGTGTGTTGATTGTCCTAAATTTTTTGAGTACGTGAACGACACATGGTTGACACCACATAGACAAAGGTTTGTTTGCGCATGGATTAATCGAGTCCTACATATGGGTAACACGACGACTAATCGGTATGTTTTGTTTTAGATCCCAAAATATACTTTTTGTGAATTTTTTATTTTTCTTACTTAGTTTAAATATGTATTATTATAGGGTTGAGTCTGCTCATTGGAAGTTAAAGCAGATGTTGGGTAACAGTATTGGTGACATGGTAAAATGTTGGGAGGCCATGAATGACAACTTAAAGATACAAATTAGCAACATTCGAGCTTCTTTTCAAAAGAGTGTGTATGAAGTTGCACATGTCCATTCAAGTCCATTTTACACATATTTACGTACTTCAGTGTCGCGAGCTGCATTGAGGCGCGTTGCTGAAGAGTTAAAGAGAGTTGATTATATTGGAACTAACAAAGACAGATGCCGATGTACTCTTAGATCCACCTATGGATTACCTTGCGCGTGTGAGTTGGCAGGGTATAGAATTAGTGGTATTCCGATACCAATTGAGGCTGTGCATGTACATTGGAGGAAACTAAGTATGGAAATTAAGTTGGAAGAAGACTTAGATGAGGAATCAGAAGTGGGTATGAAATCTGCAATGGATGAGTTATGGAAAAGGTATAGGTCACAAGATGTTGTTGGAAGAAGGGCATTACATAGTAGGGTTTATGAACTTGCATTTCCCACAACGACTTCTTTGTTAGCACCACCTGAAAAAATAAAGACAAAAGGTGGAGTCAAGAAAAAAGGCAAAAAACCTGAAGGGTATGATGTTTACAGGGATCCTTCGTATCATGAATATGTTGATCAAGCATCACAATCTTCACAACGACAATCTCAACCATCACAAAATTCAAAAAAGAAATCTCAACCATCTCAACCATCACAACCTGTGAAAAAGAAGTTAAAATTAACACAAACTTCACAGTCATCTAAACGGTTCATCCTTCAATTTCCTTATCATATTAGGTCATTCATTGATGACGTTGTCAACGTAATGTCAGATGGTAATTGTGGATTTAGAGTGATTGCTTCATTGCGGGGTTATGCCGAAGATGGTTGGCCAATGGTTCGTCGGGAATTAGAATTGGAAATTATACATAATGAAAGATCAGCTTTATATGCCAATTTATTTGCTGATCGGTTAGCTGAAGTGAGAGATTCTTTGAAGATAGAGGGAAGTGGTTCTCAACCAATAGAGAAATGGTTGACTCTACCAGATATGGGTTACGTGATTGCTAAACATAGATGCATCTCCAAGAAACCTATACAGTGTCACCAATGCAGCTGTTGCCCAACTATAGGTGGACAACGCATCCAGGTCCCTAAATAATGCCAAGTATCGCGCCTCCACGAGTGTAAATGACTTATCCGCAAAGATGGTGCAGCCCACTATCACCATCAAATAACATCGGGTCGCAAATGCCCAACGTGAAGCTGCTCGATGCTCTACGAATCGATCATATAACCACTCTATCTTGAAGTACGATCCTCTGCACTCACGAACCTGGAAAAGTGCCGCTCTCGATGTCACTCCAAGATAGTCAACAGCCCACTCAATGGCTAACTCCTCACTGATGGGTTGAGGGTTCCAGAATACCCCCCTAATAGGCAAATGAAGCAGACATGCCACATCATCGAGAGTAATCGTCATTTCACCGAACGGCAGGTGAAATGAAGATGTCTCTATATGCCATCTCTCCACAAATGCAGAAACCAAGTTTGCATCAATCTTCTTCAAACTCGATCTCTGTAAGGAAGCTAAACCGGATCTAAATATGATACCCTCAATCTCCGGTGGAAGCTGCTGTGGAACCATCTGGGTCAACTTCAAACCATGTCCAGCCACCTTCAGTTCCTTCTTCGCCCCCCTCTCCTGAAATCAAATAAAATTAAACAAATTAGATAAACAAATTATATAATTTCGGTTATTATTCAAAACTAAATAATTATAATTTCATTACCTCGCCAAACCATACACGGCTCGCCACGTGATGCTCGTACGAAACCAAAAGCCTGGTATCGTACGGACCACCAGGATACCCCACAGGGTCAGCTGCAGCTGCAGATGTACCAGCATCATCTGCGCGTGATCTACTCGTCTCGCCCCGTCCCATCGATCGCACTGGAATCCTCCCATCTCTGCCGCGTGATCGAACCACTGAAAAAAAACAGAAAAACAATTATTTAATAAAAAAAAAATAATAAATAAATTTCCGGAAGACTTTCTTCAAGTCTTCCGGTACACACGAAAGCATTCCGGATGACTTCAACAAAGTCTTTCGGTAGGCATTTTTTTAAAAAACTTTCCGGAAGACTTTGATGAAGTGTTCCGGTAGTCATCCAAACCATACCGGAAGACTTTCATAAAGTCTTCCGGTACCGGAAGACTTTCACAAACTCTTCCGGTACATTATTTTTCATTCCGGAAGACTTACTTGTAGTCTTCCGGTAAACACGTGCGAAAATCAAAAAATTTTTTCTCTCTGTAACTTTTGGACGGACGGTAAAAATGGAAAGTGAATTTGAATTAGTAACTATTTATATGAGGGCATTTTGGTCAAAAAAAATATTTTGGGGGGGTACAGGTATAATTGGGGGGGTGCGGGGTAAACTCTTCCAATATATAACATCTTTCCTTTCCAAGTTGAGAGCCTTGCTTTAAAACAATCAACCATCAGTTTCCAAAAATTGATGCGTCAATGGTTCCCACCAACATAAAGACATGAGAATTTGAAAGGTAATTTACTAGTGTTGCATACCAAGAAATGAGCAGTCGCTGACAAGAACAATTTGTCCACCCCAGCCCCATAGAGACAAAATTTCCAAAAATTTATTCTCAAGCCTGATACCAACTCAAACCCTCCCAAGATAGATTTGATACCCTAAATATTTTTCTAATTTTCATCACACACCAATATTGTATCACGCGCAAAGTGAATCAAACTAATTGAATCGGATCCATTCAACCGAAAAGCATTAAATATATTTCAAGTTGTAGCCCTTATCAGTAAAACGGTGTAGCCCTCCGCCACTAAAGCAAATAAGAATGAAGACAAGGGGTCTCCTTGTCTCAATCCCCTAGTACAACTGAAATGCTCTATCATACTCCAGTTTACCAATACAGAAAGGAAGTTGTTGCACACACACATTATAATCCAACACTACTAATTCCCTCCGAAATTCATAGCCAACAAAACCATTTCCAAAACCCCATAAGCTTGCGTGAAATCTACTTTGAATAAGAGGAACTTTCTATTCTTCCTTTTCGTAAAGTCGGTAAGCTCATTAGCTACCAAAACCCCATCTAACATTAGCCTATTCGGAATAAGAGTGATTTAGGTTAAAGAAACCAACAATCATATTACCTTGTTAAGGCTTGAGTGTCTTTTGGATTATAAGTTCTAGGAAAAGACTGTTTTGGTATTTTAGTGTGAGTTTTAAGTGTCTTTTAATTCAAATATTGTTGCTATCTAAGGAGGGATATTTTAGGAACTTTTATCTTGATAGATTTTGTTGTATTTCGTAAAAAGGACATTTGAACCTTTTTAGTGTCACTCCCGGGATTTTCATCCTAGTACAAACGCGAAAGTGGCGCGGAAAAGGTAGAGTCGCCAGCCAGGCATTTTTATCCTGAAGGAATGGGAAAGGTTATGCTGCACAAAACTGAGGAAGAAGGAAAGGACAAGGTCATGCGAACCAAAGATCTGGGTTTGGGAGTCGGTTACGACCTGGGAAGGTATTAGCACCCCAGATCGTCCGTCGTACCCGACGGGATCCACGTTTGTTTGTTTGTTTCAAAGGGTAAGAAAATAAAGCTGCTGAACAAATGAACTGCTAACTGGAATGTGAATGGAAATGAGAAAGGGAATTGGAAAAGAAAACAAAGAGAAAGAATGGGGAAAATGTAGGGAAAATAAAGAATGTGCTCGAACGGGCCCTACCCCGCTGCCTACGTACCTCATCGGGAAAATGAGGATCAGAGTCGACGTAGTTCGCCTAACCAGGCGGGAACTTTGTTTGTGTTTTTTATAGTTGGAACTGCGTATGTCTATGCTCATGTGTTGCAGGCTCGTCTGGTACGAGTGCGTTTACCGTCTTGCATGCGAGACAAGTCATCGCGAGTTCGCGTTTAGAATGAATGAGATGAGAGAGAGAAGTTCCCGCAGGATAGTCGCTTATTGTGTGTTTTTGTCTTTTATGAAAAGTGTTTTGAATTTTTTTGTGAACATTCTCATACTAAGACCTATCCATCGTGGTAAATACTTACACCTCTCCCCGAAACAGGATGCGTATAAGTACTCCGCAACAAAGTCTCATGGCGTATAAGAACGTTCGATTTTTATTAAGTATTTTTATTATTTTCTTTATGAGGAGAGAAAGAATGACTCAAGTTGCAAAAGGCAAAAACTAAGGGAACTAAGACTCAACCCTAATTTAGTTATTATATTCAAAAGTGGTCCTAATGGTTTGTGAAGTTTTCTAATCCTAAGGAAGAAAAGGGACTAAAAAACTACTAGAACTCAACTTACTTCCTAAGGAAGTTAAGTTGGTTCTAAGAAACATGGGGAAGCCTATACAAGTGGAAAATACAAATATTAAGGCAAAAGCATTAAAATAGGAAGAAGAAATTAATTCCAAAAATGCATATTAAAGCAAAAAAAAAACTAAAAATAAGGCTAAACCTTATGTAAGCACACTTAATGGGAATTCTAAATCTAAGTCCTAAAACTAAGGAAATTTACTTAATATAATCATTCTAAAATCAGTAGCTAAACTATACTAAGTCATTCTAAAATCCTAAGATTAAATCTACTTAGCCTAATTCTTAATGAACCATAGGATCCTAAGCTAAACTAGGTTGATTTACAATGTAAAACTTAACTAAAATCAATGTACTAAAAAATAGAAAAATTCTTGGAAAAAATATGAAATTAATTCTCTAAGGTCCTTAACCTGACTATAATATTGTATTAAAAAATATCCTAAAAATTCAGAGCCTAACTATGCCAAATAGTCACTTAAATCTACCTAAGATCTATTCACAATTTTACATGAACTAAGCTACCAAAACAGTGGATAACATGGCCTAAAAATATAACAAAAAATATTCTAGGTCCTATTACCAGTCCTCTAACCATAGCAAAAAGAATGAGCCAAAAATCCTACAGGAGATGAGAGAAAGAATATGCACAAAATAAAGTGTAACTAAAAGAATTCAATATAAAGCTAATTAAATGGAAAATCGAAATTAAATTGAAAAATGCCAAAATTCAGAAAGTAAAAATGTAACAAATTTCTAAAATGAATTATAAACCTACTGAAATTTTTATAGAATTTTATTATGTGTTTTGATAATTTTTATGGATTAAATCGAAAGCTATCTAAACAAAAAAAATTAAAAAGGAGGAAATAACAGGAGGGGTGCATTTAGCATTTTTTTTGGAGTTAAAAGGGATATGGGCTTGAAACCAGAGGTGCGAATAGCGAATTCCTAGGCCCACTTGCGCAGGCTCTATGAGGGAGTATCCTATGGGCTTTCAGTCAAGATCTTTGACTAAATGGTGATCGCATGATTCAGTCTTTTTTAAAGGTAATCTAATCAAACGGATCACAATGCAGGCTTATGGAATACTATGGTGTACTGACACACACACGAACCACCACTGACACAACCTACCGGGCGGTGACAAGTGTCACCGCCGGTGTGGCTAGGAGAGTTGCAATCTTATCTCATTGGGAACTTATTTGGAAATGTAACGGTGGTTTAATCCCTTTTTACTGCCATTAATCCTATTAACTTTCATTAACTTCCTAATAAAACTCTTGATCTTTCCAATAATTCTCCCTTAATCTAGATTAACTCAACAACAAACTTATAACAAACCAAAAAGAAAAAAAAGGAAATGGGAAACACAGTGAGAGCTTGAAGGTCCAAACCAAACCCTAGCCCCTTCTCTCTCTCTCGCCGCCACCT
The DNA here is from genome assembly GCA_963966055.1 of Lathyrus aphaca. NCBI lineage: Eukaryota > Viridiplantae > Streptophyta > Magnoliopsida > Fabales > Fabaceae > Lathyrus > Lathyrus aphaca. The sequence continues at coordinate 434,259,725 of OZ014519.1, forward strand.
TCATCACCTCTCCCTCTTAGCTCATGCCGCCACCTTCATCACCTCTCCCTCTTAGCTCACGCCGCCACCGCCTACCTCTATAAACCTTCCTCTTGCTCTTCGCAACACCGCCTCCTCCATAAACCTTCAACCTAACCTTCATCGCACACCACACCTTCATCACCCCCTCCGTCCTCTTCTCCTTTTTCAAACTCATTCTGCCATCACCTCCGTAACATAACTTCTGTCTCAAACTCCCTCCACCATCACCTCCGTAACATAATTTCCGGCCCCTTTCTATGACCTGAACCTAGAATCCCTCCTTCTTACGAAACCAAGAACTATTTATCCTAAGAAACTCTCACTATCTCGCCTCAACACATTCATACCTCATCGAAACCGAATCAACCTCATCGAAACCGAATCAACCAAGTCATCGTAAGAATCATTCAAATGCAAGCGAACCAACGGTCTCACATTGGAACCTAGGTCCAAAGGCCACAGCTACGAGGGAGATCAAGAAATTTGTACCTTGACGAAGAACAGTGGTCGTCGATCTCGTTGGAGCTAAGCGATCGAGAATTTCCCTTATTGATGAAGCAATCTTGATGATGAATCTAGCTCGAAAGTGGATGAAGATTCGCAATATTCCAGCTTCGATCGATGAAGATGATGGAGATACGGATTCATTACAATCAGGTCGATGACGAATTCAATCCAAATATTGATGAAGATTCGCAATGAGATGATGAAGTCTATAAGGATGATGGCGACTGAATCACGACGTTCTAGAGATTGATGGAAATCCTTGAAACTGAAGCACAACAATTCAGGAGCCTTGGAGCTTTTTTTAGAGAATATGCAGATTGGTAAGAGTTATAGAAAGATTGATGAAGGTTCCAGAGTGAGGTTGAAACCATTAAATAGAGGGAGAAGAAGCAGAAAAATGGTGAAGAAAGTGGTTGAAGAAGAAGAGGGATTGATTGGAGGAGAGAAAAATTGAGAGAAGAAGAAGAAGAATGATTTATAGAAAATAAGTCAAGCCTTGTGAAGAGTTTTCAGGTGAATCTTCTAGATGCAATCGGTTATTTTTCAGTTATTAGTTTTGGATTTTTTGCTTCAATTCTGTTATGAGTTTCTGTTTTTGATTGTGAAGTTTGTTGGAGTTTGTTAGACGCTGTGGCTAGTGATCTAGAGGGGGGTGCATGGATCACCTCCTGGTTTACAAGGATTTAAAAGATTTGTCAATGTTTCTAAAGATTAGCGGAAAACACGGTCCCTAATAAACTTGCGTCTATTCTGGACCAGCCACTAGAAGACCAGACATGTGATAAATTGTTGGATTTGCAATTGAGATGTTAAAGATTTAAACACACAAGCTGTAAAAGTATTGAATGCACCTATCACAAAAACTATTTCCAATGAATCAAAACCGATTAAAAACGTAAATAGTGATGGAGAAGGAATACAATACACAGAGATTTGGTAAGGAAGTTCCCCACATTCGTCCTCGCGTGTGGGTACGTCTCCCTCTCAATTTCAAACTGAAATTGAGAACTTTTATATCAATATTGTTGAAATCGTCGTTTACAAGGTTGCTATACAAACACCAGAAATCTATACACCTAGATCTTCCTATTGTATCAACCTTCACTTGATCTGAGCCAAATCAAGATTCCCTGCAAGTAATACAAACAATTCACCGGTTCCACGATCTATTTGCGAAATCTCCCAATTTCCAAACCTTACGTTGCGGCTGAATCTATTTTGTAAACGTTACTGACAAACCCTCAAGAACACGCCCGTTCTTGAAGGAAAACCCAGATGGTTTTTCCTTGAAACCTTCTTTCACTCTTCAACTCAGCTGGATCACCGATCGTACCACTGAACGTTATCTCATAAACCTCTAATTCACAGAACAGCACTGATTCATTGTTGATGTTCTTGAATCAAGGTATTTGAGAAGATGATGAAGATGAATTTGCTTCTTAGGTTTCAATCCTGCTCAACATTGAATTGCACACACGAAAACTACTTTTCTTGATGTGTTCTTCAATAATCCTGACTTGAAAATTCGCTGCCAATATCTGTCTCATTACACTACACTAACAGCAAAAACCAAACATATACTTGACAGACTCTGTTAGAAATAAAACAGAAAAATGAATCGATACAAGATGCGAATGAATCGATGCATGATGGTTTTTATACTGTTATGTATCAATGCATAATGTAATGAATCGATTCATACTGATCCAATGAAGAAAAACAGAGAAATGAAAATACAATGAATCGATGCATGTTGCGTATGTATCGATTCATAGCATAAATTCCAGAATCATTTCTACAGCATAAATCGATGCATGTTGCGAATGTATCGATTCATAGCAGAAATTCCAGAATCATTTCTACAGCATGAATCGATGCATGATGTGAATGAATCGATTCATTTTACGGATTTCAGAATTTCAAGGACATTATTTGTTTAAAATGAGACATGTGTTAAAGGCTAGCAATGCATACAAAGTGTATCAATATAAAGCATATGATAAAAGCACAAACGCGTAAAATTTATTATCATGCAAAACTAAAGAGTTGCTCACAAACTCCCCCTTTTTGATGATGGCAAATTTTTGGAGAAGTGTGAGAACCACTCCCCCTGAGTTTGTGCATGCCTGTCATTTTTCACACTCTAGCCTTTCTCCCCCTTTGTCAACATCAAAAAGGAATGTATAGGTGAAGTAAAATTCAGCAATACCAAGATATAGAAGCTAATCACTCACAAATAATGAAACATAAAGGGCAAACCAATTAATCGAAAACAACAAACAAGCATAGGCATTGAAATTGTCTATTAGAGTTGAGAATTACAAAAGCAAACCAAACGCATACAATGTTTAAACATAAAATGCAAAGAAACTTAAGCAAAAACAATGATGTAATGCAAATATGAAATGCAGCCTTAGTGAGGAAAGTAGCCACCACAAGACTCTGCATCATCTCTATCGGGATCTCGGAAACTTGGAGGAGGAGGTGGAGGAGGCATCTCATCAGGATTCTGCCCCCATGAAGTTGTAATGCCTGAACCGATTCTGAACCTCTTTGCTTCTGAATCTTTCCATAAAACCCGGATGCACACGACAATCATCCATGAAACCAGACATCTCATTATAGAAAACTTGATGCCACTTGACCAAGTTTGTATGCCATAAGTGTTGGTTATGATACATCCTAGTGTGTTCATCATGCCATTCTCGGTGCTCTTTGTGCCACTCCGTTTGTTGTACATGCCACGCACGGGCTTCTTCATGTAGGGCATTATTTGCAATTTCCATTTGCTCAAACATTTGAGTAAGATATGCAGGAGCAGTAGTAGAGGATGTCGGTGGAACAGATGGAGGAACTGGTTCATAGTTAGTAGGAGACCACCTTTGTGGCACCCACTCACCCCAAGCAGTGTTAACATTTGCTTCAGGAGGATTTTCTTCATTTACATCCTCTATATCTTCATCTCTTTGTTCTTCAGCAACAAAAATCTGTTCAGAAGGTGTATCAAAGTTGTAAATTCTGGTTCTACTGCTGCGTTCAAAGAAGTAATAGCAGCGACGCTCGGTGTCCCACCTATATCCCATATGAGAGAGTGTAGCACTGTTGAATTCTTGAACACTAGAAGAAGATAAGAGAGGAACAGGAGGTAAAACCACCTTCCAGAACTTAAGGATCCTCATAATATGTGCGGCATAGGCAAGAGTGATGTTCTTTGAACTATTTCTTGTAAGAAAGATACGCTTTACAAAGTAATTGGGCCAATTCAACGGAATCTTCTTCTGCAGAATGTACAAGAGATGTATGTCTGGCTTATCCAATCTAGAATGCCCACCGGACCTCGGACGTAAAATATGCGAGAGAATCCAATGCAGAATTCTGGGGACACTCTTAATCATTCCAGAAGTCAAATGATCATCATCGCCTAGAGGCCTTTCCAGTTTTGAGATAGATGCACAACATTCCTTCAGATTAAACTGTGTTTCAAAGTTCTGATCATGCCACATCTGCAACTCAGGCGACAGGGATGGCAGTTTGAACACTTTGGGCCAATCATCAGCCTCAAAACGGTAAGTTCTGGTTCTAATAGAGCACTTGAACATGTAACCTTTACCAGATTTCACACCCGCATAAAAAGCACGAATAAAGTCCTCATGATAGTCATCATTTACAGTTAAAAAGGACCCAAGTTTTTGTGCGTCAATCAAATCAGCAACTTCTTCTAAACAAAGAGCACGCACATCTTGAGTATTGAAAACATGAGGTTTCATGACTAACCTTGTCTTGAAGGAAACCTCAAACTCTTCAGCAATGGCAGGATGGAGAATGGATGCCCCAGAGGGAGGAATGTCTGGAATAGGAGGAGCTTGATGTGAAGCCTCAATAGGTTCTTTCCCTTTACCCTTACCTTTTGCTCTAGGAAGCATGGCTCTTGGAGGCATAATGATGAAGTTAGGGTTTTGAGAGAAAAGGGGTTTTGTGGTGTTAGGGTTAGGAAACCTTAAATGATGCAAATGGAAAGAAGAAGGAGATAGAATAGAGTTTATAACTGATGTACATGTCATAACAGATGCTGATGTGTCGATACATAAAAAAGAAACTGATTTTAAAACAGTATGCATCGATACATGACCTTATGAATCGATTCATGTGACAAAAGTTTTGTAAATTCAGGTTGCTATGTATCGATACAAACCACGAATGTATCCATACATACTGTAACAATTTTGACAGATTTAAAAGAAAATGAACATGAATCGATTCAAGATGGATGTGATCGATACATGTTGCAAAATTTTTGAATTTTCAAGTGGCTATGTATCGATACAAACCACGAATGTATCAATATATACTGTAACAATTTTTACAGATATAAAAGAAAGTGACCTTGAATTGACACAAGATAGTTGGGATCGATACATACTGTAATAATTTTTACAGTGATAAAATGAATTTAGCATGAATTGACACAAAATGGATATGCAAAACAAAAAATTATGCAGAATGCAGAATGAATCATAACATTGTAATGGTGCTTAAGAATACTTTACAAACAAATTATTAACGCTCAAACATTCATATGTAAAGAAGTACATGTAAGCGAGAAATAATTGCTCAAACATACATTTATCACACAATATCAACAAGGTGTAGAGAGGAACAATATTACCTCCGTCGTAGTAATCTCACGAGGTACGAGTGAAGTCTACATTCAGATCTTAGTAAACACGATGAAATAATTATAAACTAAATCAAACAAACTTAAGACACCAATGCAGAGAGATCAAGAATCCCTAATTCACGACGAATGTTGAAGAATGGTTCAGTTGCCAATGGTTTAGTGAAAATGTCAGCAAATTGATTTTTAGCATCAACATGCTCAAAAACAATATCTCCTTTTTCAACATGATCACGAAGAAAGTGATGTCTAATCTCTATATGTTTGGTACGTGAGTGTAAAACAGGATTCTTAGTGAGATTAATGTCACTAGTGTTGTCACACTTTATTGGAATGCGTTTAAGTTCAATATCAAAATCTTGTAGTTGTTGTCTTAGCCACAAAATTTGAGCGCAACAGCTATCGGCTGCAACATACTCAGCCTCTACAGTAGACAAAGCTACGGATACTTGCTTTTTGCTATGCCAACATATTAAAGAATTTGAAAATAGATGACATGTACCACTAGTGCTTTTCCTATCTGATTTGCAGCCAGCAAAATGAGAATCAGAGTAACCTACTAAGCTGCAATCGCTCCCTTTGGAATACCAAAGCCAGTATTTAGGTGTTCCATGAAGATACCTAAATATACGCTTGACTGATTTTAAGTGAGATTCCTTAGGGTTTGATTGATATTGTGCACACATACAAACACTAAACATGATGTCCGGTCTAGAAGCTGTAAGATACAAGAGAGACCCAATCATACCTCTATACCTTTTGACATCAACACACTTACCATGTTCATCTTTGTCCAAGTTTCCGTTGGTAGGCATGGGAGTGTCAATTGATTTTGAATTATTCATTCCAAAACGCTTGAGCAGCTTTCTGCAGTATTTTGTTTGACATACTGTTGTACCTTCATCGAGTTGCTTTATTTGGAGGCCTAAGAAGTAGTTCAACTCCCCCATGAGACTCATCTCAAACTCACCCTACATAACATTAGAAAACTCTTCGACCAAGTGTATGTTAGTTGAACCAAAAATTATATCGTCTACATAAACTTGAACTAAAAGAATGTGCTTTCCTTTATGTCTAATGAAGAGTGTATTATCCATTTTACCTCTAGAATATCCATGATCAATTAGAAATTTACTAAGTCTTTCGTACCACACACGAGGTGCTTGCTTAAGACCATATAAAGCACGCTTTAATTTGTAAACATGATCTAGATATTCAGAATTTTCAAAACCGGGAGGTTGTGAAACATATACTTCTTCATTTATGACACCATTTAAAAACGCACTCTTTATGTCCATTTGGTAAAGCTTGAAATTCATAGAACACGCATAAGCAAGCAAAAGACGTATAGCTTCAAGGAGAGCCACTGGAGCATAAGTCTCCTCATAATCTATGCCCTCCTCTTGGTTATACCCTTGTGCTACCAAGCGTGCCTTGTTCCTAGTTATCACTCCGCTTTCATCAAGTTTATTCCTAAACACCCATTTAGTACCTATGATATGATGATCTCGCGGACGAGGGACAAGTTCCCAAACGTCATTTCTTTTAAATTGATTAAGCTCTTCTTGCATGGCCATTAGCCAAAATTCATCAATCAAGGCCTCTTTAGCATTTTTAGGTTCCACTTGTGATACAAAAGCGAAGTGAGAACAAAAGTTACTTATCTTAGAACGAGTCAACACTCCCTTTGAAATATCTCCCAATATATTGTCTATAGGGTGGTCTTTAGAGGATTTCCAAGCTGGTGGAAGTTCCTTCACTTCAGATGTTCCTTCCTCTTTATCTTTTTCATGACTAGTATCTTCCTCCTTCTCATTTTCAGCAGTTTCAGATTGATCAATTTCCGAAACAACTTCTTTGAGTATGTCTTCTGTAGATACACATGCATCATCAAAAGAGATACCTTTTCCGACAATTTTTGGGTAAGACTCATCAAAAGAAACATGGACAGATTCTTCAACAAAAAGTAGACGCCTATTATACACTCTATATGCTTTGCTTGATTGAGAGTATCCAAGAAAAATACCTTCATCAGCTTTGGCATCAAACTTCCCAAGATTTTCCTTACCGTTATTTAAAACAAAACACTTACAACCGAACACATGAAGATGAGACAAGTTTGGCTTTCTACCTTTTAAAATTTCATAAGGGGTTTTATTTAAAATAGGACAAATTAAAATCATGTTCAGAACATAACAAGTTGTGCTAATTGCATCAGCCCAAAAATATTTTGGTAATCCACCCTCATTGAGCATTGTTCTTGCCAATTCCTCTAAAACTCGATTTTTGCGCTCCACAACACCATTTTGTTGTGGAGTTCGAGGAGCTGAAAAGTTGTGCTCAATGCCATACTTGTCACAATACTTATCAAAGAGATGGTTTTGAAATTCACCTCCATGATCGCTTCGGATTGTAACTATTTTAGAATTCATTTTGTTTTGGGACAGCTTTGCAAAACTTTTAAAAGCAGAAAAAGTTTCATCTTTGCTATGAAGGAATATAGTCCAAGTGAATCTAGAGTAGTCATCTACTATTACGAAACCATAATAGTTTCCACCTAAGCTCTTTGTCCTAGATGGTCCAAAGAGGTCCATATGGAGAAGCTCAAGGGGTCTTGAAGTTGAAATTATGTTTTTAGATTTAAAGGATACCCTTGTTTGTTTCCCCATTTGGCAAGCATCACATAGGTGGTCTTTTGAAAATTTTATTTTTGGAAAACCTATTATTAGATCCTTAGATACAACCTTATTAAGCAAATTGAAATTAACATGCGCTAAGCGTCTATGCCACAGCCATGAATCATCATTTAGGGCTACTAGACATTTAGTGCTTGTTAAAGATACACTCAAAAGATCAAGCATATATATGTTGTTTACTCTTACACCCTTAAACACAACATTATGTTCGGTATGTTCAATTTTGCAACAAGTTTTTGTGAAAGAAACTTTATAACCTTTGTCACATAATTGACTTATACTCAACAAATTGTGTTTAAGTCCCTCTACAAGATGGACATCAGAAATAGTAGTGGTAGAGGGATTACCTACACTACCTTTACCAAGTATAGCTCCTTTGTTATTGTCTCCATAGGTAACATACCCCTTCTTCTTTGCTTTGAAGTCAATAAAAAGTGATATGTCACCCGTCATGTGCCTTGAACACCCGCTGTCCAGAAACCATCTTCTTTCCACGGAATTAAGACACTCATCCTACAATATCAAAAGAGAGAGGTAGGTACCCAATTTTTATTGGGTCCAAGTGGGTAAGTGGTAACATGGTTATCTTTAGGCTTCCATTGATAAATACCTTTAGGCACTAGAAATCTTCTAAATTTGCATTTTTCAATGGTATGGCCAGCATGACAACAATAATGACATACACTATGACAATGTGGTTGTTTATGTTTGGTCCTTAAATCCTTTGGAATAAAAGAGTATCTTGCATATGGAGGATTTAATGACTTTTTAAACAACCTAGTATCAATAGCATAAGTAATCTTAGGTTGTAAAGTTTTTTCCAATTTGACCTTAAGAGAAATAACCTCTTGTTGCCAAATGTGACAAGCTTCACAATGCCTTATTTTACTACAACCATCAATATCAGTAGCTTTTGAATTTTCTGCAATGCTAGCTTTCAAGTACTCTAAATCTTTTTCAGCATGTTGTACTTTACCTTCCAAGTATGAAAAAATTTGTTTATCGGAAGATAATCTTTTAAATGCTTCTATAGCTTCATTATGCAGTTTTTCAAAAGCTATTTTCAATTCAGAAAAGGACATAGAAGAGAAATTGTTATAGTAAGCTCGTTTTACCTTTTTATCATCACTTTTCTTCTTGTGGTGGGACTGATTTTTGGTGTGATCCATAAGACACAAATTTGCAGTTTCATCGCTATCACTTGAGCATTGTGTACTTGATGAATCACTATCACTTTCCCAAGCAATGTAAGCTCTTCTTTGCTTACTATACCTTTTTGGTGGAACTTTTCCTTTATCCTTTTTCTTTAAAGGACAATCTGTCTTATAATGTCCGGACTTACCACAATTAAAGCAAGACCCTCTTTCTCTATTCTTCTTAATCTCTTCCTGTTTTTGTCGCTCCCGATAAATGGGACCGGGCCCAGACAAAGGTACAGACGCGAACGGTCGGCGAGAGGGATAGTGAGAACACACAGCCGTGAACTCACTGGAGAATGAATAGAGTCTCCAGCTAGGCATTTTTATCCCGGAGGAAAGGTAATGCTGCATAAACCTAGAAAGGGATGGATAAGACGGTTGCGAACCAGAGAGACTGAGAAAGGGGGTTGGTTACAACCTGGGAAGGTATTAGCACCCAGATTGTCCGCCGTACTCGACGGGATCCACGCTTAAAAGATTTGTGTTTTAAAGGGGTAGTGTCAGTGTAAGGACAGGAGTGAAATGCTCAAGAGTATGAGGCTAAAAGAATGAGGCTAGAAAGAGGGGGGATATACAGAGACTTTTGTTCGATAACTGTTAAGTTATGCCTACGTATCCTCTCGTGCAATGAGGAAGTCAGAACACCGTAGTTCGACCCAAAGAGACTGAAAGATGAATTGACTTGCGAACTGCTTACTTGCCTATGCTCAAGTGTATGATCTGTCTGGCACAAATGCAAACTGTCTTGCATTAGACGGAAGAAGCGAGCTCTCGTTTGTGAGTGAATGAGATGAGAAAAGAATCCCGGAGGAGACGATTATTGTTTGTTTTTGTGTTTTCAGTCTTTTATTGTTTTTGGATTTTGTCATAAGTTAATGAGCTTAAGTCTAAACCAATGGATTTAGTAAACTCATCACATCTTCCCTCTGATTAGGGGTAATGAGAATACCTTAAGTGTGAAGTCAGCTTCTCACACTTAAACACCTTTGGTGTAGGATTAAGATCATTAACCTACTTGTGATTAATTATATGTTTTTGTTGTTTTTGTTTAGTGTTAAGTAATGAGATTAAGCCATAATCAGGGATTAAACAGACTCATTACACCATCCTAATAGAAGGATAATAGATGAGAATGTTTAAGCTGAGGAAAACTCCTCAACTTAATCCATGATTAGGGATTAAACTCATGACAAAACAAAGCCTTTATTGAGTGGATTTTATTTAATGATATGATGAAGAAATGATTTTTAGGGTTTGTAAGACAACTTGAGGGGGACTTGTCCATTAACATTAGGGTTAGTCCTTCTTAACCAATTAAGGAAGAATTAGAACCCTAATGCAAGGCCCAAGTTACAAGTGTGATGTCTTGATGATTATTAAATGGATTGATTAAGAGATTTAAACACATTAAGGGTTTAACACTTAGGATTAAAGTTATACACTCCATCCTAAGAGAAGGATGCAGGCATAAGCTTAATCACAAAGCCTTAAAGCCTTTAGGGTTTAGTCCCTGATTATGAGATGAGAAGAGAAGACACAAAGAGACACAAAGGTGAAAACTAAGAGGGGAGACTAATCAAAACCCTAATCATTGTCATGCTTGGTTGTTCCTAAGGTTTGTGAGGTTTTCAAAAGAAGTCTTCAATGGAACCACCAGGAAGCAGATGAAAGGATCAAGAGAAGCAAAGCAACTTGCTTCATTCAAGAAGTCAAGTCACTTGAAGAAAGAAAGTGAGAAGAAGAAGAATGAGCAAGCTCAATCTCAAACACATATCAAAATGCAGCATGGATGCAAGAGAGATGAAAAGAAAAGTTATGAGAAGTGAAGGCAAATTCACTTCTCAAAATCACTTACCACCTGAAAAGTTAGAAAAGAAAATGCAATGCAATGCAAAATGGGATGAAATGGTATGATGCAAAACCAAACCAGAAGCATATTCATGATGTTAATGATGCTATGAGATGCTACAAACCAGAAACAACACATGTGGATGATCATACAAGCTTATGAATGCAAATGAAGCAAGTTAAGAACCAAGAACATACATGAAAAGTTATGGAATGCATATTGCATACAACATGACAAATGCAAGGTGCAATGATCAAACATGCTTTCAATATGTCTTATGATGTTAAATGAATCAAATGGAGGAATGGAATGTCATGGCAAGTCATGTTATGCAAGAAGATGCAAGATGGATGACTATGGAAGCCCAAATTAGGGTTTATGATCAAAGCATCAAACACAAACCAAAATCAGAAGCAAACAACATTATAAAAAATTGAAAATGCACTCAAAGGACCCCTAATCCTATACTAACCCAATGCCCAAAGGAGAGGTCTCAACTCCTAACCTAACTCAAGATATGATTTTCCTAAGTTTCCTAGGATTTTAGGGTTCCTTAACAAGAAAATTACCAAACAAATGGAAAATGAAAGATCAAATCATGGCCATTTAATCTCATAAACTACATGCTAAACACAATGCAATGCAAAAAGAATCAATGTCCAACTCTTTAGGGTTAGGCAGAAATGATTTTTGGAAGTTTGGATCAAAATAATGCATAAAAATGATTTTAATTCAATGAAAAATTCTCAAAATGCATCAAGATCAAAAAAGAAATTTGGTTTGAAGGTTGGACAATGTTTCTAAATGTCTTAGAACATTTCATGAATTTTTTGGTGATTTTTAAATACCTAAAAGTATTTTTAATAAATTAATTTTCATCAATCAATTAAAAATAAACTTTTAAATATTTAAAAATACTTTTTTAATGCTAAAAATGAGAATAAAAATATTTTTGGGTTTTAAAAATTAATGAAACTCTTGACAAAAAGTTTCATAATTTTTAAAACATTTTTACTATTTTTAATAAATATGAGAAATAAAATATAAAGAAAATGAAATAAAAATACAATAAAGGAGAAGTATGCACAATGGAGGGCTAGGATTGAGTCTGGCCAGGGAAGGGTTGACTGCGCGCGCAGATCAAAGGCCCATATTCAAACTTGGTTTAAACTGGATTAAATAATTAATTAATTATGGTTAGGGTTTAATGACGAATCTCAGCCACACACACGCGCGGCAAGTCAACAAAGTCCACTGATCCAACGCTCCAGATTCAAATGCCCATTAATGATCTGATTAAACCCTAATGATTTTCAGGTGGCCGGAGAAGACCTCCGGTCGTCTTCTCCGGTGGGAACCCCACCTGAAAATCCCTAAAATCCACAAAACGTAACCAAAATGAAATCTAAACACACAGACATGATTCCCACCCTTCACTGAATCAAAACCCCAAACTAAAATTCATTTATATTTTCTCAAACTCATGAATCGAACAAAATATTTTTCTAGGTCAGGGAGTTTCAGAACACGATTACATCCTTATTTTTCCACCATTTTCAAAACTAAGGACATGTTTATGATCAGTGAAGCATGAATAACAACTTAAGAACTTGAAAAATGATTTTTGGAAAAAAAGTTCTTGAGCTACCTGAGTTTCGAAGCTTCCAATCTTGCAACTTTCTGACCCCTTTCTTTGAAGCAAACCACTCCTTGTGACCCCTTGATGATGTTTGAATGCTTGGAAGAATTTTATGCTGGCTGGTTGGGGAGTTTGAACAAGTTCTGTTCAAGCTCAGGTGAGAGTGGTGTTCTTGATTCAGGCAGTTCCAGGCAAAGGTGAAGGGTTCTTTGTGACCAGGATGATGATTTGAGAAGGTTTGTGAAGTTTGTTCAAGTGTTTGTGGCCTGAGGAATGAGATTCGAAAGTTCTGGCTTTGAGAGTGAAAAATGGGGAAGCTCAGTTCTTGCTTGGTTTAGGCTTGTGTCTTGCTGGTTTTGGCTCAGTGAAGCAAGGTGAATTGATTAGTGGAGTTGGTTTTTGTGTTTTTGAGCAGTGTAGAGGGATTCGAAGAGAAATGCAAGTTGGAGTGAGTTTGTGTGTGCTGAGTTGTGGTGAGATTCAGCCTTGCTTGTTGTTGTGTTTAGCTAGCATTTGATCCACATAAAAAACTCTCATTGGTCAGATGATGTGACCTGCCCTTTATTGATTGGGATGACCCCTTTTGCAAAATGTCAACTTTGGTGTAAGGAGGGCATGGGCTACATTGCTAGCTTGGTACAAAAGGCTTGACTTGCGCAGCATGGTGAGGGGAGAGGGCTAGGGTGGTTCAGCAGCCAAGGCAACAAGTGGGTGAAGTGTGATGATGGTTTTTGCAAGTTGATCACCTTTGGTTCATATGGAAATGCCTTGCTTCACAAACAATGAAAAATGAGAAATACTTAGTCCATTCTGAACTTTAGGTCACATGTGATGTTTATGTGATGGTTAGACATGAATTAGAGGTCACAAATGCCTTGGTACAAAGTTTTTGCAAGTTTCTCACTTGGTGCATATCTTGAAAATTAGTGATTTTTGCCAACTTTGACACACCATAACTTTGATCCAAAATGAATTAGGTCATGTTCTTGTACTTTTTGAAAAGGGAAAGATCTAATCTACAACTTTCATGACCAAAGTTTTTCCATTTGAAGCATTTTTGGATCAAAAAGTAAGGGTTGAAAAAGTTGCATAAAATGACATTTCATTAAAAGTCAACCATGCCCTAAAAAGTCAACTTTGCAAAAACTTCAAATTCTTGAATTTTGTGAACTTCAACCTTATTATATGATTAAATAGAGGTCAAATACACTCAAAATGATGAAGATCATCCCTTGGTTGGGTCATTGGGGGCCTCAGATGCCCTGATTTTGCACTGACTTGTCTGAAAAGTCAACCCTTGATCAGATGACTTCCCCATGGAATTTCTTCATGAAAATTGATATGCATACTCCCTATACCATATAGAGACCAATAGAAACAAGAATGACCAAAAAATTTGGAGTTATGGCCTCTGAAACCAAAACCCTAATTTTAGGTCAACTGTGTAGTCAAACCTGGCTCTGCATCCATACCAATCCCAGTTCTTGTGATTCTTTGACATTATTGACTTTGAGAGGATATAATATGATTGTTGATCTTTGGAGTGGCTCAAGAAGCTCTTGGATTGCTCAGATCACAAACCCTAGATCCAGATGACTTAGAATCTATGCAGTGACTCAAAATTGAGATATGAGATGTTATGATTGTGTTTGTGCATATGAAATGATCACAAGCCATGGTGTGAATGGGTGAGGGCAAATTTGGGGTGTTTATAGCTGCCCCTATTCAAACATGAGTTAGCTGTGCAGGATGTAAGCGACGGCTTAACAGGCAAACAAGATAACTTGTGGTTGAATACCAAAGACAGTCCAAAATTTGCACTCACAGGATGAAAAAGAAAAGGGATATAGATTGTAAAAGAAAATAAAGTATATTGTAAAGTGTGGGCGACGGAGGACGACCGTCGAGCAGAGGGCGACTGCTGGGTAAAGAGCAATGACGGGGACGGCCGACATGCTGGGAAGTGCGGAAGATAAAGCGATGACGGGGACGGCCGACATACTGGGGATAAAAGAATTATGATGGGGACGACCATCAAGATAGAGCTGTAAAATTCTCTGGGGGTTAATGAAACACGACGGGGACGGCCATCAAGTTCACAAAGCAAAGTAACCAACGATGAGGACGGCCATCGGGCTAGAAAGAAAAGGGACCACGACGGGGACGGCCATCGGGTTAAAGAATAAATGAAATAAACAGATGATGAGGTACGGTCATCAAAGGTGAAGGACGATCACCTAGCAGGGGACGGCTGCTCTGTTGGGTATAAGATGAGGGACGGTCATCTAAGGTGGAGGACGACCACCTAGCAGGGTACGTCCGCCGAAAATATCGCGACATAGGACGAATGCCGGATAAAAGGGTCAACGATGGGGACGGCCATCGGATGAGCATGATGGAGGACGACCATCAAGAGGTGGAGGACGACCACCTAGCAGGGGACGGCTGCTCTCAAGGTTTGTCATGACATAGGACGAATGCCAGATAACCAAAATCAACAATGGGGACGGCCATTGGATAAAATGATGAAGGACGATCATCAAAAGGTGGAGGACGACCACCTAGCAGGGGACGGCTGCTAAAATCAACGATGGGGACGGCCATCGGATAAGCATGATGGAGGACGACCATCAAGAGGTGGAGGACGACCACCTAGCAGGGTACGGCTGCTCTCAAGGTTTATCGTGACACAGTGTCAAAAAATTTGTTTGTTGGCGATCTACTGGGGAGAAGTAAACACGGACGAGTGTTTATATCCAAGAAACAAAAGGTATAAGTGTTTGGTGTTGTATATAGATTAAAGATGCGGACGAGCATCCTTAAGACTACGATACAGACGAGTATCGGGTAGAAACAAATACTGACGCGTGTTCAAGGATGATGATATGGACGAGTATCAACTGGTTAACAGAGAACACGGACGAGTGTTGAATCTAAGAGGATTCTTCTGGGGAATAGTAGACACAGGCGAGTATCTATATTCAAGAAGACAAAAGTGTTTGACACAGTGTATGGATCAAAGATGCGGACGAGCATCCTTAAGACTATGATACGGACGAGTATCATGTAGAAACAAACGCTTGACGCATGCTCTGAGATGATGATACGGACGAGTACCATCTGGTTAAAAAAGAACACAGACTAGTGTTGACTCTGAGGGGGATTTGAGTGGTGTATACAAAATACGGACGAGTATCTGTATGAGAGTGATTGGTATATAGATGAGTATTTAACTGCTGGGGAGAATGACACGGACGAGTGCCAAAAGGAGAAGAGTGTAATATGGACAAGTATCTGGTATACAAGGTGTAGGTGACTGCGCTGGGGATATGATACGGACGGATGTCAAAGGATTGTTATATGCAAGTGTATGTGAGTGCAAAGAGGACGTCTTTGGCTTTCTGCTGAGGTTATGACACGGATGGGTGTCAAAAAGTATCTGTAATGCGAGTGGTACTGTTGGCACGGAGTGTTTAGGTGACCTTACTGGGGAGTGATGACACGGACGGGTGTCAAAGGAGTATATACTGGTGTTTGTGAATGCGAGGCAACTGATTTTGCTGGGGAATCTCCGCTGGGGATTCGGGGGGGAATATTCTGTATATTGTTGAAATGTCATTACAAATGTTGATTCGAAACACGGCTTATGATTATGCTATATGTTTGATTTTTTCCGTAATGCTCCGTGTTAAACGGAATGCTACGCTTTGTGGGTGATTATGATGTAAATGCCATGATTATGCTAAAATACCAAACCGGGATCCGGATCCCACTGCTGCGAAGATCTCTGGTCGATCTGCTTGAAGTGGGCATCCCAGCTGAGGGTGAGATCATTGGTAGATCTGATGAGATGTTTCTTCTTGGGGAAATGGGTCAATGATAGACTTATTCCAATAAATGAGAGACCCAGCTGGGGTTTGTAGAAGCTTTCGTCACTCTGTTGTGATTTCTTCGTGCGTTGCTCTTCTGGATAGAGGCTGAAACTCTGTGGGGAGATGGTTCCCTGGCTTTGGTACTCGGATGAGGATGAAATGGCAACTCGGCTGGGGAATAGTAACAAGTGGAAGCTCAGCTGGGGGAGTTATGAGAGGCAACTTAGCTGGGGAGAGAGCACTTCGGGTGCTAAAATTGAGTGTTGATTTGTCAGCTTGCCGGGGTGAAGCTTTCATGCCCCAAGTTGCGTTCTGGATACCTGAAATCCTGCAAAGATAGGGAAACGCACAAGTAATCCCGAGGTATCCTTTACTGGATTCCGTCATAGGAGTTAGGCACTTCCGAGAGTAAGTATATTTCCTGTAAGCACGCTTTTATTTGAAGATAAACATCTGTATTCTACGCAATCATTGTTTCTTTAAGACATCAGACATTTTTTGCAAACAAATAAAAATGCACAAGACGAGACATGACTGAAAATCTGATTTTATTAATTCATATGCCCTGAATTGGCGAGATACAGTCAAAGAAACAAATCCCCTGAAATGAGGAGATCGTTACAAATTGAGAAACAAAATGCTGGCAATGTTGATGACGCTTTGAGGAGCTTCCTCTTCACTATGACTCGTATGACTTTTGGCGTTCTTCTCATCTTGCTCTCTGAAGAAGGCTGATTCTGATTGAAGCTTGATCCCTTCGAAGCTTACCAAGTTGTGAGCGATACAGACGAATTCAGAGTGCAGTTGTTCGCTTATTCCCTTATTTTGCATGGATCGCCCTTTCGGGTTTTCAATCCATCGGGATACCCATTTTTGCCTGAGTTGTCCGATGTGGCTTTTCAACTCAGCGGGTGTACATTTTTTACTTATTTTCCCTTATTTTTGCCCGAGTCTTTTATTCTGTTTTTGACTCGCCGGGATGCCCTATTTTTGCCTGGACTTACATTCTGTTTTTTATGTCCAGCGGGTCATTTTTATGCGAAGTATTTTTTAACTGCATCTGAATTCACAGGGGACGGGAAGTCTTCACCATCCATGGTGCTGAGCATCAGTGCTCCGCCAGAGAAAACTTTCTTTACCACGAACGGTCCTTCGTAGTTTGGAGTCCATTTGCCCCTGTGGTCTGTATGAGGAGGGAGGATTCTTTTCAACACAAGATCTCCTACTTGGTACTTTCGGTGCCTGACTTTCTGATCGAAGGCTTTCTTCATTCTCTTCTGATATAACTGCCCATGACAGATTGCAGCCAATCTTTTCTCTTCGATCAGACTCAGTTGTTCGTATCGGGCCCGAACCCATTCTGCTTCACTCAGTTTAACATCCATCAATACCCGTAGGGAGGGTAATTCAACTTCAACCGGTAGGACTGCTTCCATACCATAGACAAGTTGATACGGCGTTGTCCCAGTAGATGTTCTGATTGACGTGCGGTACCCATGCAAGGCAAATGGTAGCATTTCATGCCAGTCTTTGTAGGTGATTACCATCTTCTGCACAATCTTCTTGATGTTCTTATTAGCTGCCTCAACTGCGCCATTCATCTTTGGCCTGTAAGGAGAAGAATTGTGGTGTTGAATTTTGAAGTCCCGGCACAGTTCTGCCATCATTTTGTTGTTTAGATTGGAACCATTATCAGTAATGATTCGCTCGGGCACTCCATATCGACAGATGATATCTCTTTTCAGAAATCTGGCTACCACTTGCCTTGTGACATTTGCATATGATGCTGCTTCAACCCACTTGGTGAAATAGTCAATGGCGACCAGGATGAATCTGTGACCATTCGAGGCAGTTGGCTCAATCTTGCCAATCATGTCAATGCCCCACATAGCAAAGGGTCAGGGTGAAGACATTATGTTCAAAGGATTTGGAGGCACATGCACCTTATCTGCATAAATCTGACATTTGTGGCATTTTCTGGCATAGGCACAACAGTCGGCATCCATTGTGATCCAATAATACCCTGATCTTAGCAATTTCTTGGCCATGGCATGTCCTCCAGCATGGGTACCAAAGGATCCTTCGTGCACTTCATGCATTAACAAATCTGCTTCTGTCTTGTCAACGCATCTGAGGAGTACCATATCAAAGTTCCTTTTGTATAGAGAACCATCAGTGTTCAAGAAGAAACTACCAGCAAGCCTTCTCAAAGTCTTCTTATCATTGGAAGATGCCCCACGCGGGTATGTCTGATCCTCCAAGAAGCACTTAATGTCGTGGAACCAAGGCTTATCATCTTTGACAACATCTGCTGCGAACACATATGCTGGTCTGTCAAGTCTGGACACCGAGATTTGAGGTACAAAGTTGACGGTTTGAACTTTGATCATGGACGAAATGGTAGCCAGAGCATCTGCGAATTGATTCTCGTCCCGAGGGATATACTCAAGCTTGACTGTTGTAAAGAAAGTCAATAACCTCCTTGTATAATCCCTATAAGGTATCAGATGATCCTGGTGGGTGTACCATTTGCCGTTGGTTTGATTGATTACCAGAGCTGAATCTCCGAATACGATCAATGTCTTGATCCTGAGGTCAATGGCTTCCTCAAGACCCATAATGCAAGCTTCGTATTCAGCTTCGTTGTTAGTGCAGTTGAAAGTGAGTTTTGCCGACAAAGGCATGTGAACTCCCTTGGGTGTAATGAGTACTGCACCAACACTACGACCATTCATGTTAACAGCCCCATCAAACATCATAGTCCATTCTTCTTCCGGGTCAGGCCCTTCAGTGTGAATAGGCTCTTCATGATCTTTTGCTTTTATGAACATGATGTCTTCATCAGGGAAGTCAAATCTCATAGGCTGGTAATCATCAATGGGTTGCTCAGCAAGATATTCAGACAATACACTGCCCTTGATGGCTTTCTGAGATGTGTATTGGATGTCATACTCTGTGAGGATCATTTGCCATCTTGCAACCCGTCCGGTAAGAGCTGGCTTCTCTAATATGTACTTAACCGGGTCCATCTTTGAGATCAACAAAGTAGTGTGGGTCAACATATACTGTCTCAGTCGGCGAGTAGCCCACGCTAAAGCACAGCAAGTTTTCTCGAGCAGTGAATAACGTTGTTCACAGTCGGTAAACTTTTTGCTTAGGTAGTATATTGCATACTCTTTTCGACCAGACTCGTCATGCTGGCCCAGCACACACCCCATTGACTCTTCTAATACTGTCAAGTACATTATCAGAGGTCTTCCTTCAACTGGAGGCATAAGGATTGGAGGTTCTTGTAAGTATTCTTTGATCTTGTCAAAAGCCCTCTGGCAGTCTTCATTCCACCTGACCGTTTGCTCTTTCCTCAACAATTTGAACAAGGGCTCACAGGTTGCTGTAAGGTGAGATATGAACCTTGAGATGTAGTTCAATCTACCTAGGAACCCTCGAACTTATTTTTCTGTCTTCGGTGCAGGCATTTCTTGAATGGCTTTGACTTTATCAGGGTCAACTTCAATCCCTTTCTCGCTTACAATAAAACCCAGCAGCTTACCAGATCTCACCCCGAATGTGCATTTGTTGGGGTTTAACTTCAATTGGTACTTCCTCAGACGTTTGAACAACTTGAGCAGATTTACCAGATGGTCCTCTTCAGTGAGGGACTTGGCAATCATGTCATCCACATAGCATTCGATTTCCTTATGGATCATATCGTGGAATAATGTTACCATAGCCCGTTGATATGTCGCACCGGCATTCTTGAGCCCAAATGGCATTACCTTGTAGCAGAACGTGCCCCAGGGTGTGATGAAGGTTGTCTTCTCCATGTCTTCAGGTGACATTTTAATCTGATTGTATCCTGAAAATCCGTCCATGAAGGAGAATACCGAGAACTGAGCCGTATTATCCACCAATACATCGATGTGAGGTAGAGGGAAATCATCTTTCGGGCTAGCTCTGTTCAGATCCCGGTAGTCAACACACATTCTTACTTTGCCGTCTTTCTTAGGCACAGGTACTATGTTAGCAACCCACGGTGGATAGCTAGTCACAGCAAGGAACCCGGCGTCCCATTGCTTTTGTACCTCTTCCTTGATTTTCATTGCCATGTCTGGACGAGTACGGCGTAGTTTCTGTTTAACCGGCGGGCATTCTTCCCTCAAAGGAAGCTTGTGCACAACAATGTCGGTATCCAACCCTGGCATATCTTGATAAGACCAAGCGAACACGTCCACATACTCTTGAAGCAGGTTAATCAGTTGTCTCTTCACTGAGTCTTGTAAGCAGGCCCCGATTTTAACTTCTTTCACATCTTCATCTGTACCAAGATTGATCGTTTCAACCTCCTCCTGGTGAGGAGTAATAACCTTTTCCTCTTGTCTCAACAACCTGGCTAGCTCTTCAGGGAGCTCATATTCTTCTTCAACCCCTTCATCAGCTTGATTGATTGGATTGTCAAAGTCATACGAAGTCATAGCCGTGTTGTTGTCGGTGCTGTCTGGAAGGCACATTCTGCAAGGGTTCAGTTTGTTCATTTTAGTGATTTGATTTTAATCTTGTTTAGAAAAGTGAAATAAAGTTGTCATTTTGAAAACACTGCCATTTATTTTTTGTACAAAAAGAAAAATGTAAAAACAGTGAGCGGAAAAGAAAAAGACTCGTTTGCAAAAAGATGTCTGATATTTCATTGATTAATCTTGTTGCACAAAAAGTACAGATGGCCCGATTACAAAATGAGTCTTGTCATCTTGGGCAAGATGCAAGACTTTGATGCATGCTATAAAAATACAGGAAATAATAATTACTCTGCATGAGTAACTCTTATAATTTCCTGGGAAGACCAGTTCGAGATACTGCTCCCCGGGATCTTTGGACGAATCCAGCTTTCCAGGTTGCGTTCTTCTTCTAGCTCGTCTTCCACATTGTTGACAGCATCAGGGGTGAGCATCCCCCCACTCACAAAGTTGGGCTCCTTTGCATCCTCTATTTGATCTTGTTGAGTTGGTTTGTAACCCAACCCAAATCTATCCTCTTTCTTTTCCACCGGTAGCAATTTTCCCCAGCCTTGGGCACCTCCTTCCTCAACAACCTTTCGGGCTTGTTGGTATGATGTCATTGAAGTTCCAGGTACAGCAGATGTTTCATTCACATTCAAAGCCTCGAACCCCTGACTCATTGTTTCATGGATCTCCCTATCCATCTCAATGTATTTATAAGTAGCCAGGTGGCTAACAAAAATATCCTCCTCTCCACAGATTGTAACGATTTGACCCTCCCACTCGTATTTTAACTTCTGGTGAAGGGTTGAGGTCACGGCGCCAGCGGCGTGAATCCATGGCCTACCCAATAGACAGCTGTAGGCGGGCTGTATATCCATCACGTAGAAGGTCGTTTTGAAAGTTTACGGGCCAATCGTTATGGGCAACTCAATCTCCCCCAGAACCGATCTCTTAGAACCATCAAAGGCTCTCACCACCAGGTTGCTGGGTCTTAACGCCAATCCGTCATACTCTAGCTTAACAAGGGCCTTTTTAGGTAAGACATTCAGGGATGACCCCGTGTCTACCAGCACATGGGAAAGGACAACACCTTTACATTCCATGGTTATGTGCAATGCCTTGTTATGGTTGCGGCCTTCCGTGGTCAAATCAGTGTTGGTGAACCCTAGTCCATGACTAGCGTTAACATTTCCAACTACAGCTTCTAACTGATTGACGGTGATCTCTTCAGGCACATAAGCTGCGTGCAAGACTTTGAGTAGTGCATTCCGATGGGCTTCGGAGCACATAAGCAATGATAGGATTGAGATCCTGGAAGGCGTCTGATGAAGCTGATCCACTATTTTGTAATCACTTTTCTTGATGATTCGCATGAACTCATCAACCTCTTGATCAAAGGGTGTTTTCAAAGCTTCTTTAACAGTCTGCTCTTCCTGCACCAAGCTTTTTCCTTTTGCCTTGGCAGCAGCTTCTGCTTCGGCAGTGGGTCTTTGAGTTTGTGGAGCGAAGAGACGTCCGCTTCGAGTGAAGCCTCCGCCTCCTCCCACATTGTCTATTTGTGGTGCAGGGGTTGATGATTCAAAAGTGATTTTTTGTCCTTTGCAGTACAGGTCAGAGTCGTAATGCCATGGGATGGCATTACTGCTTTCATAAGGTACTGGTCCAGGCACTGTGATAGTGACTGGACTGATTGCAGCTGCGGAAGGAATTGTGATAGTCTGTGGATCGTAATATATCGTGACTGGTGCTCTGATGGGAGCAGCACTTTGTGAGTTGTAAGCAGAGTTATTTTCTGGATCATAAAAGATTGTAACGGTTGAGACATCTTCAGTGTTTGTTGTTGATGTTGTAGGAGACATTGTTGGAAGGATGGGTGTGGTTGTTGTAGGAGATTCAAAGTGGAGTGGTGCTGGAGTTGTAGAAGGAACATTTGTTGATATCTGATTAGTTGAAACGACAGATGAAATACTTGTTGATGAAGCCGAAGAATTGTCGGGAACAGTGGTTGTTGCAGTTGTAGGAGATACTGGAATTGTTGCCGGTGAGATTGCTGGGTTTGTTGGAAACGATGTTGTAATCTGAAGTTGGCCACTCTGAATGAGACCATCTATGCCATTCCTCAAGTTATCACACCCATTTACTGAAATATTGCAGTAAGCACACCCTAACTCACACCCCGGGAACATTTGACATTCGAGGAGTTGAGCCTTTATTTCTACCAACGGTGTCCGGATCTGACCCACACTGGTTATTAAATAAGACGGCTTGTCTTCTTCAATAGCATTAATTCTGGGACCACCGTGGTTTGGCATGGGGTTCTTATTAACATTGGGTGGTGGTGCGAAATTCAGGGCCTTAGAGTCTACCAGGTCTTGTACCTTCATGTGCAAGGCTCTGCACTTTTCTGTACTGTGGCCAGGTGCATTTGAATGGAAGGCACATCTGGCGTTGGAGTCATAATTCCTGGGTAGACTGTTAGGATCCGGAGGTGCCAACGTCCTTAGCTCAACTAGGTTGAGTTTCAGGAGTTGTGGCAGTAGTGTTGCATATGGCATAGGGATCGGATCGATCACCCTATTGGCTTGAGATGGCCTCTGCTGAAATGGCCTTTGCTGGTTGTTGTTGTTGTTGTTGTTGTTGTAGTTTCTTGGAGGATACTGAGCTTGTTGATGGTACTGAGGTTGTTGCTGATAGTTTTGCTGCGGAGGTTGATAAGCTGGTTGTGGATGAGCTGGAGCGGGAATGGTGACTGCTGCCACAGACCTGTGAACATACTGGGGTCTGCCCCTGTTGGTGTGGATGGCATTGGTCTCGCCAGTTCTTCTTGGGCCTGCAAAAGGCTTCCTTGTATTGCTGGACGAGCTGGCACCATTGTCAGAAATCTTGCCCATTTTTAACAAGCTCTCAATTCTTTCCCCAGCTATGACAACATCGGCAAAGCTAGTGGAAGAGAAAGCAGCCAGCCTGTCAATATATGTTCCCTGGAGGGTGTTCATAAACATATCTGCCATTTCCCTCTCTGACATAGGTGGCTGAACAGCAGCAGCCAATTGCCTCCATCTCTGGGCATACTCTCGGAAACTTTCTCTTGACGACTGTGACATTCCCATTAGGAGGGTCCTGTTGGGTTCCATATCTAAGTTGTACTGATACTGTCTGATAAAGGCCTCTGCCAGGTCCTTCCAACACCTGATAATGGCTCTCGTCAGATGAGAGTACCATTCTCTTGACGCTCCTGTCAAACTGTCTTCAAAATAGAACATCCAGAGCTTCTCATCCATGGTGTAGGCCTTCATCCTCCCCAGAAATGATTGCAAATGGGTCCGGGGGCACGAAGTCCCGTTGTATTTTTCAAAACAAGGAGGCTTAAACTTATGGGGAATCCTGACCCCGTCTACCAAGCCCATGTCCATAACGTCAAAACCCAAAGAGTTTTGAGACTCTAAGGATCTTAACTTCTCAGCTAGCTCATCCAACCTTCTGTCATAAGCTTCCTCCCCAACACCCATTACTGTAAACTGATCCTCCTGGGGGTCTTCCTGCAGTACCCTGCCTGCAGTGGCAGTCCCTTGAACATTTGCAGGAATGTTGACCTCTGGATGAAGGTGGGGGCCAAATGCAGGGGGATTGACATGAGGTTGGACCCTCTCGTTGTTGCTGGTGCCAGCAGTCCCTACATGTGGATCCTCTTGATTTTGTCTTTCCACCATGGCTCTCAATCTTTCTTGGCTCTGAGCCATGTTGTTCATCACTTCCATGAACTGCGTCATCTGTGTTCTCATTTCCAATCTTTCGTTTGCCATTTGATTTCTGACCTCTGCAAGGTCCTGCTGTACCTGATCCATTTGTATGCCCGGGAGGTTGTTACGGGTTGGATAACGGTGCGGACGGTTGAGGGGAAATACCCGGCGTCGAGCAATAGTTCCTGAACATCACAACAGAGTTAGCAACAATAAAACAAAAACCTACAAAACAAACAAAGGGTTAGCATGCAATGCAGTATGCTTATTGGTTTTCGAGGTATCCGGCTTGGCATTCAGTTTTGACCCTTCCAGACCCTTGAAGATGCTGTTGATGTTGCTTTCGAAGTGGAACAAACTAATACATATATTACAAAAGGCAAATGGTACAAAGTTTGTTTACAAATACAAGCCCTCTGAGGGGTCAAAATACATTAAAAGAAAATAAAAGTACATGGAATGAAAGCAACAACAAGCAAATAGTCAAACACCAAGACCAAACTCATCCTCCCGAACTTCCTTGAGAAGTGCTTCGGTCACAGGATCAGCTGGACGCTCCGTGAGATTCCTGATTAGGAGGTTCCGGGTGGTAACAGCTGCAGTTAGCTTCTTGTACTGACTTTGGTCCTTTGACCTCTTCACCCCAGCTTTGATCTTCAGCTCTGATATCTCCCTCTGGGCTGCTGCCAGGGCTTCCTGCTGCTCTTTTGCACTAGCTTCCAGTTGCTCTATCCTGTCTTGGACTCTCTTATCTTCCAGAGTACGAGCTTCGGTAATCCTGACCCACCGAGCTTGACTCTCCTTCAGATATAAGTCTGTCCTGGCTCTCTGGAACTGGGCTTCCTTGCAAGCATTCTTCTGAATCTGTTCCCCAGCCCTAGACTTCTTGATATAATCTTCAGACCTCTCAATCTTAGCCAGATGCTCTACTTTCAACTTCTCTAGCCTCTCAATGTCCCTCCTACCATCACTCCTCTCCCGGAGGGTCTTCTGCAAAGCCTGAGTTAGCTTCTCATTCCTCTCCTTCAAGCTCTCAAACTCCTCCAGACTGACAGTGGCAGGGGGTGGTGCTGAGGATGATTCAGGCATATCCTCCATGGTAAAGGGCATTCCAGAGAATTGAGCCCTGGCATGGGACCACTCATAATATTGTGTTGATGCCACATTGTTGCACTTCCCCAGAATGGTTACTCCCTTGGTTTGAACATTATCCCAGGCCCAGGCAGCCTGCCTAACAATAGCCAGATTAGGCTTGTTCTCACAATAAAGAGTCTCAACCAAGTCCTGTGCCTTAGGAGTGTGAACCAGTGCATAGCCCAGTTGCCTTCTGAACAGCAGAGGGTTGTAATTAATGCTACCCTTAACTCCTACCAGGGGTACATTAGGGAAATGCCCACAGCTGGTGATGATATCCCTGCCCTTTGTGCTTTGAGTGCACCACCTGATATCGGCTGAAGTTAGAGCAGTGAGTCTTCTAGCCCAGTTTCTCTGCTGATGAGGATTCAAAAATGCATCTGTCCTGGGTAGATGCCTGAGAAGCCAAGTATGGAATAATGGGGCACAACACCTCACTAATCTTCCCCTCTGCTTTTCATTCCTCTGGTGCACTGAATAGTAGAAATCCCCCAACAAAGTGGGCACTGGGTTCCTTAGAATGAATAGATGGATTGCATTCTTGCTAATGAATCGAGGCTCATCTGCAAATAATACAATCCCATATATGCTCAGGGCCAATAAAGCACAGACTGCTTTCCACTCTCCCAAAGAAGCCTTCAGGGTAGCTTGAGAGATCAAGAAATCCAGATGCAAGCCAGGGATTCCAGCCTTAGAAGTCATATGCTGCCCAATCAGGACTGGTTCCAGATGCAAAGCTTTTGCTACCTCTTCATTGCCAGGAAAGACCATCTCAGGGTTGAAAGGGACTCCACCCCCGATAGGTATACCAACTAATGATGAGTATTCTTCCAATAAGGGGCCCAGCTGAAAGTCCTGAAAGGTGAAACACCTCAGCGGGGGATCATAGAACTGAAGGCAGGTGTGAATCAGGCTTCTCTGCGAAGGGTCCAGATCTATAACCACATCAAGTATATCTCCGTAGTGTTCCCTGAACAGTGGTATATGATCTGGAGTGATCAGGGTCTGAATCCTCCTGATGTCAGCTAACTCTGGCTGGAAGAAGTGGTAGGTGATGTTACTCTTTTTAGGTGCCATGATGCTGAGACTGAGTAGAGACAAGTGCTGATGATGATACTGAAGAAAGGGCCACTGATTGGCTGGTGCAGGTGATAGCTGAAGCAGATGCTGATGAAGATAGGTCAGTACTGATGATGGGGTCAAAACCAAAACCAAATAAAGATGGATACCCTGAAACACAAATAAGCAAATGTCAATATGATGCAATGATTATGTATGCAAATGATATGCAAGGGTTTGTGACTGAGCTGAATCTGATCAAATGCTCTGATATAAGTCCAGGTATGTTCAAGAATCCCAGATGGAGGTCTATAAATCCAGTAACCAAGGTGGGGGACTCAAATAAAGAGTCACATGTCCAGGGTTTAGAATCACAAGAACTGTTCCAACATGGAGTATTCTTAATCAAATCAAAGTAACAGGGTATGCTGAGGCCAAGGGTACCTGCAAACCTGTAAACAGCCCAACCCCCTCACAGGTGGTGTTCTAAAACAAAGATCCTCAGACTTGGATCAGTTATGAGAAGTGTAAACACTTCTAACCCGGAGGTACAGTGTTTACAATAACCATAAAAGTTCCTCCTCTAATTCACCTCAGTTTCTGAAGGTCAATACTAAAAGGTCATCCAGACTTAGCAGGCTTCCCAGATAGCCCTAGTATTGCAGGAAATCTGCAACACAGAGTTCTCAAGAAGAAACCCATATCTGAACCGTGTTTCATATTCCCGCACCATACCGAGATGGAATGGGAAAGAATATGAACCACTCTAGCCTAGGTGTCACTCAGATCCCAGGTATAGGATCTTAACTCTCAGTAGAACACCCACCCACCAAAACAAAACCAGATCCAGCCAGACAGCATGACAGTATGATATATGTAAAGCAGTAAAGAAAGTAATAAAACAAACTGTACATAAAGCAATAAATAAAATAAATACAGAAGCCCTGGTTGCAGTATAAGGGTCCCCAGCAGAGTCGCCAAGCTGTCGCTCCCGATAAATGGGACCGGGCCCAGACAAAGGTACAGACGCGAACGGTCGGCGAGAGGGACAGTGAGAACACACAGCCGTGAACTCACTGGAGAATGAATAGAGTCGCCAGCTAGGCATTTTTATCCCGGAGGAAAGGTAATGCTGCATAAACCTAGAAAGGGATGGATAAGACGGTTGCGAACCAGAGAGACTGAGAAAGGGGGTTGGTTACAACCTGGGAAGGTATTAGCACCCAGATTGTCCGCCGTACTCGACGGGATCCACGCTTAAAAGATTTGTGTTTTAAAGGGGTAGTGTCAGTGTAAGGACAGGAGTGAAATGCTCAAGAGTATGAGGCTAAAAGAATGAGGCTAGAAAGAGGGGGGATATACAGAGACTTTTGTTCGATAACTGTTAAGTTATGCCTACGTATCCTCTCGTGCAATGAGGAAGTCAGAACACCGTAGTTTGACCCAAAGAGACTGAAAGATGAATTGACTTGCGAACTGCTTACTTGCCTATGCTCAAGTGTATGATCTGTCTGGCACAGATGCAAACTGTCTTGCATTAGACGGAAGAAGCGAGCTCTCGTTTGTGAGTGAATGAGATGAGAAAAGAATCCCGGAGGAGACGATTATTGTTTGTTTTTGTGTTTTCAGTCTTTTATTGTTTTTGGATTTTGTCATAAGTTAATGAGCTTAAGTCTAAACCAATGGATTTAGTAAACTCATCACATCTTCCCTCTGATTAGGGGTAATGAGAATACCTTAAGTGTGAAGTCAGCTTCTCACACTTAAACACCTTTGGTGTAGGATTAAGATCATTAACCTACTTGTGATTAATTATATGTTTTTGTTGTTTTTGTTTAGTGTTAAGTAATGAGATTAAGCCATAATCAGGGATTAAACAGACTCATTACACCATCCTAATAGAAGGATAATAGATGAGAATGTTTAAGCTGAGGAAAACTTCTCAACTTAATCCATGATTAGGGATTAAACTCATGACAAAACAAAGCCTTTATTGAGTGGATTTTATTTAATGATATGATGAAGAAATGATTTTTAGGGTTTGTAAGACAACTTGAGGGGGACTTGTCCATTAACACTAGGGTTAGTCCTTCTTAACCAATTAAGGAAGAATTAGAACCCTAATGCAAGGCCCAAGTTACAAGTGTGATGTCTTGATGATTATTAAATGGATTGATTAAGAGATTTAAACACATTAAGGGTTTAACACTTAGGATTAAAGTTATACACTCCATCCTAAGAGAAGGATGCAGGCATAAGCTTAATCACAAAGCCTTAAAGCCTTTAGGGTTTAGTCCCTGATTATGAGATGAGAAGAGAAGACACAAAGAGACACAAAGGTGAAAACTAAGAGGGGAGACTAATCAAAACCCTAATCATTGTCATGCTTGGTTGTTCCTAAGGTTTGTGAGGTTTTCAAAAGAAGTCTTCAATGGAACCACCAGGAAGCAGATGAAAGGATCAAGAGAAGCAAAGCAACTTGCTTCATTCAAGAAGTCAAGTCACTTGAAGAAAGAAAGTGAGAAGAAGAAGAATGAGCAAGCTCAATCTCAAACACATATCAAAATGCAGCATGGATGCAAGAGAGATGAAAAGAAAAGTTATGAGAAGTGAAGGCAAATTCACTTCTCAAAATCACTTACCACCTGAAAAGTTAGAAAAGAAAATGCAATGCAATGCAAAATGGGATGAAATGGTATGATGCAAAACCAAACCAGAAGCATATGCATGATGTTAATGATGCTATGAGATGCTACAAACCAGAAACAACACATGTGGATGATCATACAAGCTTATGAATGCAAATGAAGCAAGTTAAGAACCAAGAACATACATGAAAAGTTATGGAATGCATATGGCATACAACATGACAAATGCAAGGTGCAATGATCAAACATGCTTTCAATATGTCTTATGATGTTAAATGAATCAAATGGAGGCATGGAATGTCATGGCAAGTCATGTTATGCAAGAAGATGCAAGATGGATGACTATGGAAGCCCAAATTAGGGTTTATGATCAAAGCATCAAACACAAACCAAAATCAGAAGCAAACAACATTATAAAAAATTGAAAATGCACTCAAAGGACCCCTAATCCTATACTAACCCAATGCCCAAAGGAGAGGTCTCAACTCCTAACCTAACTCAATATATGATTTTCCTAAGTTTCCTAGGATTTTAGGGTTCCTTAACAAGAAAATTACCAAACAAATGGAAAATGAAAGATCAAATCATGGCCATTTAATCTCATAAACTACATGCTAAACACAATGCAATGCAAAAAGAATCAATGTCCAACTCTTTAGGGTTAGGCAGAAATGATTTTTGGAAGTTTGGATCAAAATAATGCATAAAAATGATTTTAATTCAATGAAAAATTCTCAAAATGCATCAAGATCAAAAAAGAAATTTGGTTTGAAGGTTGGAAAATGTTTCTAAATGTCTTAGAACATTTCATGAATTTTTTGGTGATTTTTAAATACCTAAAAGTATTTTTAATAAATTAATTTTCATCAATCAATTAAAAATAAACTTTTAAATATTTAAAAATACTTTTTTAATGCTAAAAATGAGAATAAAAATATATTTGGGTTTTAAAAATTAATGAAACTCTTGACAAAAAGTTTCATAATTTTTAAAACATTTTTACTATTTTTAATAAATAAAATATAAAGAAAATGAAATAAAAATACAATAAAGGAGAAGTATGCACAATGGAGGGCTAGGATTGAGTCTGGCCAGGGAAGGGTTGACTGCGCGCGCAGATCAAAGGCCCATATTCAAACTTGGTTTAAACTGGATTAAATAATTAATTAATTATGGTTAGGGTTTAATGACGAATCTCAGCCACACACACGCGCGGCAAGTCAACAAAGTCCACTGATCCAACGCTCCAGATTCAAATGCCCATTAATGATCTGATTAAACCCTAATGATTTTCAGGTGGCCGGAGAAGACCTCCGGTCGTTTTCTCCGGTGGGAACCCCACCTGAAAATCCCTAAAATCCACAAAACGTAACCAAAATGAAATCTAAACACACAGACATGATTCCCACCCTTCACTGAATCAAAACCCCAAACTAAAATTCATTTATATTTTCTCAAACTCATGAATCGAACAAAATATTTTTCTAGGTCAGGGAGTTTCAGAACACGATTACATCCTTATTTTTCCACCATTTTCAAAACTAAGGACATGTTTATGATCAGGGAAGCATGAATAACAACTTAAGAACTTGAAAAATGATTTCTGGAAAAAAAGTTCTTGAGCTACCTGAGGTTCGAAGCTTTCAATCTTGCAACTTTCTGACCCCTTTCTTTGAAGCAAACCACTCCTTGTGACCCCTTGATGATGTTTGAATGCTTGGAAGAAGTTTATGCTGGCTGGTTGGGGAGTTTGAACAAGTTCTGTTCAAGCTCAGGTGAGAGTGGTGTTCTTGATTCAGGCAGTTCCAGGCAAAGGTGAAGGGTTCTTTGTGACCAGGATGATGATTTGAGAAGGTTTGTGAAGTTTGTTCAAGTGTTTGTGGCCTGAGGAATGAGATTCGAAAGTTCTGGCTTTGAGAGTGAAAAATGGGGAAGCTCAGTTCTTGCTGGGTTCAGGCTTGTGTCTTGCTGGTTTTGGCTCAGTGAAGCAAGGTGAATTGATTAGTGGAGTTGGTTTTTGTGTTTTTGAGCAGTGTAGAGGGATTCGAAGAGAAATGCAAGTTGGAGTGAGTTTGTGTGTGCTGAGTTGTGGTGAGCTTCAGCCTTTCTTGTTGTTGTGTTTAGCTAGCATTTGATCCACATAAAAAACTCTCATTGGTCAGATGATGTGACCTGCCCTTTATTGATTGGGATGGCCCCTTTTGCAAAATGTCAACTTTGGTGTAAGGAGGGCATGGGCTACATTGCTAGCTTGGTACAAAAGGCTTGACTTGCGCAGCATGGTGAGGGGAGAGGGCTAGGGTGGTTCAGCAGCCAAGGCAACAAGTGGGTGAAGTGTGATGATGGTTTTTGCAAGTTGATCACCTTTGGTTCATATGGAAATGCCTTGCTTCACAAACCATGAAAAATGAGAAATACTTAGTCCATTCTGAACTTTAGGTCACATGTGATGTTTATGTGATGGTTAGACATGAATTAGAGGTCACAAATGCCTTGGTACAAAGTTTTTGCAAGTTTCTCACTTGGTGCATATCTTGAAAATTAGTGATTTTTGCCAACTTTGACACACCATAACTTTTGATCCAAAATGAATTAGGTCATGTTCTTGTACTTTTTGAAAAGGGAAAGATCTAATCTACAACTTTCATGACCAAAGTTTTTCCATTTGAAGCATTTTTGGATCAAAAAGTAAGGGTTGAAAAAGTTGCATAAAATGACATTTCATTAAAAGTCAACCATGCCCTAAAAAGTCAACTTTGCAAAAACTTCAAATTCTTGAATTTTGTGAACTTCAACCTTCTTATATGATTAAATAGAGGTCAAATACACTCAAAATGATGAAGATCATCCCTTGGTTGGGTCATTGGGGGCCTCAGATGCCCTGATTTTGCACTGACTTGTCTGAAAAGTCAACCCTTGATCAGATGACTTCCCCATGGAATTTCTTCATGAAAATTGATATGCATACTCCCTATACCATATAGAGACCAATAGAAACAAGAATGACCAAAAAATTTGGAGTTATGGCCTCTGAAACCAAAACCCTAATTTTAGGTCAACTGTGCAGTCAAACCTGGCTCTGCATCCATACCAATCCCAGTTCTTGTGATTCTTTGACATTCTTGACTTTGAGAGGATATAATATGATGCTTGAACACACATGGACCCCCTTGAAGTGATTGTTGATCTTTGGAGTGGCTCAAGAAGCTCTTGGATTGCTCAGATCACAAACCCTAGATGCAGATGACTTAGAATCTATGCAGTGACTCAAAATTGAGAAATGAGATGTTATGATTGTGTTTGTGCATATGAAATGATCACAAGCCATGGTGTGAATGGGTGAGGGCAAATTTTGGGTGTTTACAGTTTTGAATCTATAGATTGTCTTCTAAACTTTATGAGATTTTTGTCGGAATGCTTGATTCCATTCTTTCGAATGAATCTATTATATCTCCTAACAAAAAGTCCCATTTCTTCGTCACCGGAGTCTTCGTCACTACTTGACTCATTGTTGCTTAGCTCTTTTTGTGAGGACTTTGAGTTAGAAGCCACAAGAGCTATAGGCCTCTTCTCACCCTTTTTTTCTTTATTCTTCTCCTTTCCCTTTTTACTCTTGTTCTCAAACTTTTCTAGACTTTCTAGTTCTTGCTGATGTTCCTCCAGCTTTCCAAACAAAGTAGTCATTGAGAGTGTCGTTAGATCGTTGGCTTCCTTGATAGCTGTTACTTTAGGTTTCCATTCCCTTCTAAGACATCTTAAAATTTTATTAGTAGCAATTTCATTGGAAACAGGTTTCCCAAGTGCATTCAAACGATTAATGAGATAAACAAATCTCTTTTGCATGTCGGGAATAGATTCTCCTTGTTTCATGCGAAAGAGTTCGAACTCTTGATTAAGTGTGTTAATGCGGGACTGTTTTACTTCAGTTGTACCTTCATGTGCGATTTCTAAAGCATCCCACATTTCTTTAGCTGTCGAGCAATGGGATACTCGATAATACTCATCTGCACTAAGTGCTGAAATTAGCATATTTCGAGCTCTCCAATCACTTGACCACTTTTTCTCATCTTTCTCATCCCAATCATCTTCTGGTTTAGGTACTATGGCACCTGCCTCATTCATCATGGTGATTTGAAAAGGACCATTTTGAATGGCAGTCCATACGCGCCTATCCACAGAATTTATGTGAACTCGCATGCAGTCTTTCCAGTTGCCATAATTTTCACATTGAAAATAGGAGCTCTATCAATTGGTTCAGAATCCATATCGTTACAGGCAGCCATAAAGCACCAGCGAACCGGTGCTCTGATACCACTTGTTAGACAATGTGGCTAGTGATCTAGAGGGGGGTGAGTGGATCACCTCCTGGTTTACAAGGATTTAAAAGATTTTTCAGATTTTTTAAAGATTAGCGGAAAATACGGTCCCTAATAAACTTGCGTCTATTCTGGACCAGCCACTAGAAGACCGGACATGTGATAAAGTGCTGGATTTGCAATTGAGATGTTAAAGATTTAAACACACAAGCTGTAAAAGTATTGAATGCACCTATCACAAAAACTATTTCCAATGAATCAAAACCGATTAAAAACGTAAATAGTGATGGAGAAGGAATACAATACACAGAGATTTGGTAAGGAAGTTCCCCACGTTCGTCCTCGCGTGTGGGTACGTCTCCCTCTCAATTTCAAACCGAAATTGAGAACTTTTATATCAATATTGTTGAAATCGTCGTTTACAAGGTTTCTATACAAACACCAGAAATCTATACGCCTAGATCTTCCTATTGTATCAACCTTCACTTGATCTGAGCCAAATCAAGATTCCCTGCAAGTAATACAAGCAATTCACCGGTTCCACGATCTATTTGCGAAATCTCCCAATTTCCAAACCTTACGCTGCGGCTGAATCTGTTTTGTAAACGTTACTGACAAACCCTCAAGAACACGCTCGTTCTTGAAGGAAAACCCAGATGGTTTTTCCTTGAAACCTTCTTTCACTCTTCAACTCAGCTGGATCACCGATCGTACCACTGAACGTTATCTCATAAACCTCTAATTCACAGAACAACACTGATTCATTGTTGATGTTCTTGAATCAAGGTATTTGAGAAGATGATGAAGATGAATTTGCTTCTTAGGTTTCAATCCTGCTCAACATTGAATTGCACACACGAAAACTACTTTTCTTGATGTGTTCTTCAATAATCCTGACTTGAAAATTCGCTGCCAATATCTGTCTCATTACACTACACTAACAACAAAAACCAAACATATACTTGACAGACTCTGTTAGAAATAAAACAGAAAAATGAATCGATACAAGATGCGAATGAATCGATGCATGATGGTTTTTATACTGTTATGTATCAATGCATAATGTAATGAATCGATTCATACTGATCCAATGAAGAAAAACAGAGAAATGAAAATACAATGAATCGATGCATGTTGCGTATGTATCGATTCATAGCATAAATTCCAGAATCATTTCTACAGCATGAATTGATGCATGTTGCGAATGTATCGATTCATAGCAGAAATTCCAGAATCATTTCTACAACATGAATCGATGCATGATGTGAATGAATCGATTCATTTTACGAATTTCAGAATTTTAAGGACATTATTTGTTTAAAATGAGACATGTGTTAAAGGCTAGCAATGCATACAAAGTGTATCAATATAAAGCATATGATAAAAGCACAAACGCATAAAATTTATTATCATGCAAAACTAAAGAGTTGATCACAGAGTTTAGTTATGATTTCGGCTATTATCCGTTAGGTTGTGTAACTGCATTCGTTTTGCGTTAATCTATCAATTTCCCTTACATAATTGGTTATCGGTTTTTCTTTTGGTTGTTGTCAATTTGTCCTAAAAATTCCGTTGGTTTTTCTACCCCTTGATATATGATATGCTGAGTTTTCGTTTCTATCTGACTTGTGCCTTCTGACTTATTTTTTTTGGTTGCAGGATTGATTTTGTTACGATTTGTCACAAATTTGCGATGAAGGAGTTGTGAAATCTCTATGTTATTGCTGATGTGAGGATAACATTCGAGAGCTCTGTGGAATGCGTCGAACTGTGCAAATAAAAATTGGTGTTGCTAACATTTTTCTGAGTTTTGTGTTTCGGTATGTTGAAGAATTCGTGCTGCTGAATACGGTTGCTAAGTATGATGAAAGTTCTGCAAGGTTGAAGACAGTTCCGTAAAAGTCGAAGGTCTTTTGAAGATTTATGCTGAGAATTGTTTTAGGTTTCCGATTTTCGCTCCTTCTGAATTCTGTTACTGAATCAAATCATTTGTAGTTATTGAAAAATTTCCTTCTGAATATGTAGATGATCTCATGTTTCAGTCCCCTCCTTCCTTTTTTAGTTTCCTTTTTTAGTTTCCTGTTATATTGAATGTTTGTAACCGCTTTCAATTTCTCATAACCGATGTCTAATTTCTCAATTAGTTGCCATGAATTTTCCTTCTAGCTTGTAAAGAGTTCTTTTCCCAGTTTGCACAATTTTCAGTTATAATTTATTTCTTTTCCATATAATTAAACACCGGTATTGAACAATAGCCGAAAACTCCCCCATTGTACGTTATAGCCATGAACATTGAAGAATATGGTTGACAAATACATGAAATAAGTTATGGGAAATTGCTAAAGAGTTTTATGGAAAATAGTTTGGACCCTTCCTCTCTCTTTTTTCGAATGAATTTGGGTAACAACTTGAGGTTAAAATGGATTAAGAAAAGTGAGCTCATTCTTGAGATCAAATTGAAACCAAATTCGAGAATGACCCAAAATAAACTTCGAGCAAGTCTTTACAATCAATCACCTCGAAACCAAGTTTTAAAATAGCTTGCAATATCTTGACACAAAATATATGCTGATTTGGCCCACATCGCAAACCAATCCTGAGAGAACCTGAGATTTATTTTTTAATTGTCTTTGAAGCGATGGTCCAAAAATCCGTGAAGCGCTATCTTGTAATGAACAAACAAACTTTCTTGCAAGCACCTGATGAATATGGTTCAACCAAATATAAGCCCGGGAATATATACAAGGGTGATTAGGATCCAAAGTCACTTCACACTTTTGAGGACCCTTGAATAAGATGAATTTGAAGGAAAGTCCCACAATGAATTTTGTTCGTAGAAGTCTTTAGTCCAGCATAAAAGCTTTAATATCAGGCTTCCATGATACCTCAATCGCTACCCCAACCTCATGCCTTACGAGCTCATACAGAGATATGAATGCAAGATATATTAATGGACTAATGTAGATGCAGATAAAATGTGAAGCGTAAGCCAGTTAGGGTTACAAAAGAATGAGGGAAAATTTTGAGGTATTACATTTAGGAAACTTTGTATTTTGTTCCTATTTTCGTGCAGGAGAGTTTGCTTGTGATTCACAACTGTTTCTTGGTGATATGCGCTTCAAGAGCCCAAGCCCACGAGGTCTTAAGGCTATTTAAATAGAAGACCTAAATCTATTGCAAGTTGGACTTTGGAAGATTTTGTATAATAAGTATTATCCGTGTCTTGGTGGTTATTTAGGGTTTAGTGTGTTTTGTTTGTATATCACTCTTGTATCAAATATTATGCATTGAGTTGACTGATCGTTCATTGTTAATTGTTCACTCTTAAGCTTTTAAGCAATAGTGTATTGTTCTTAGTTTAAAGATTTTAAGCAAAACTAAGTATTTTACTTGGAAGAGTGTTCTTATATTTTGGTCTTGTGGTATTATCACTGGTTTGTGAATGGTAGGAAGTTAGAGGGGTTTCTCATATCTAGGAATTCCTAGGTAGAAGTTAGCACATATAATGATTATGTGATAAATTGTAAACTAGGGAGTTTAGCTTTGAACTAATACTATTATAGTGGATTTACTTCCTTGATTGGTAGCCTTTCAGATGTATGTGAGTTTCATTGAACTGAGTTAACAACTATTGGTGTTATTTTTCATTCTACTATTTAAGTTTACTGAATATTTTCTTATGTGATCAAACTGTCTTGATCCTAGTGTTTTGACATCTGTCTCGACATCTAGTATCTGCGTCCCAGAATTTCAATTGGCATCAGAGCAGGTCATCCCCTTTTTTTTCAGGTGAGCTCCGGGAAATTTGTATTCTAGTATTATGGATAAGGAATGTGGAGCATTAACAGGCCCCATTTTTAGATGGCATTAACAATGACTATTGGAAGGAACATATTGTAGATTTCCTAAAGTCTATGGATATCAAAACATGGAAAGATATCATCAAGGGTTGGGAGCTGATAAGTGTTAAGTTATGTTAATATGTAGTATAGTTTTTGGCACTTTTCAAGGGCTAATTTGAACTTCTAATGCTTTTTCCCATTGTTTTCAATTAATTTTCATAATTTAGTTTATTAGTTTCAAATGTATAGATTGTTTAAATTTTTCTTTATGATATTTAGGTTTCATAATTGGAATGAAGGAAGAATTTCATGGCGACTCTCTTTTGAATATTTTTGAAGAAAATGGAGTTTTGGAGCTCGCTGCAAGCTCGCTAAGCGAGCTCCTAGAGAGAAGCTACAACAAAGAGTCAGGGAGTTTCTCGCTAAGCGAGGGCCTCAGCTCGCTTAGTGAGCAAAGGCGGTTTAGAAATTAATGAATGCTCGCTTAGCGAGCCTTGCGTTTTTTAGGACGTATAAAAGGGTTTCACAATTCATTTTTTTGGGATGTCTTGATATTTCTTAGAGAAAAAACCCTAGAATTCAGATTTTCACTCATTTTCGAAGAATCAGTGCATCAATAGTCGGGAGATCGTCATTGATCCTTTGTCTTCTTCATCTTTTTCTTGTGATGGAAGTTTCCATGGTTATGGATGTTAAACCTTTAATGTGTCAAGGTTAGAAGGTAGATATGTCTTAAATTTGTATGTATAGTCTTTGATCATTGTGTAAGAACTCTTGATGATAAATATATGGTGGAAAAATTTGTGTTTATGAAATATATTTTGTGTTGCTTCATGATTGAGAAATGTGTTCAACATTTGACCTATGTTTTTCATCCACTAAAGAACATAAGCTAGAGATAGTTATGAGACTTAGTGTTCACATTGTATTGTTCTTTAATTTTGCCATTTTTGATTGATTGAGTAAGAGATCATCAATGGTTCAAAATGGTAAAACTCACAATTTGTGTTAGAAATAAACATCTTGATAGGATACTGTGATTGTGTTTATCGCATTAACGAGTCCGTCCGCTTAATCAAAATTATATGTGCAAATGGGCCTATCAAACCCTAACTTTGGCATGTGCTTTTTATAAACTCTTACGAACCGATAGTTTTAACTTGTAGCTTTTAAATTTTGAATGCAAACTAAACTTTCCGTTACCAAACCTAAAAAACCCATGTTACTCTAAGTCTTAAACTAGCGCAATTGTAGAACGGTTGTGATATCACAAAACAATCTTTGTGGATCGATAACAAAAACCCTAATCTATTTGTACTCCAACAAATTAGCATCATTGTCAGGGATTGTTATTTGATATTACAAGCATTGCAATAGTTGTTAGGTTTTAGACTTGTTTATTCTTTTTCTTGAACTTGTTAATTTTTTTGGTTAGTGTTTGCAGCTTCTGTTTATGCGAGGAAAGCTTCCCGCAGACCAACTTCTTTTTTTTATCCTAAGATTGAGAGAACCGTAAGGAAGTTGAATAGAAATACAAGACGAAGGAGGAAAATAGATAAGGAAAGACGAGAACAAGGACAAGGATCAACTTCTACTTCAACACCACTCACTCCACAGTTGACACCAACCATAGCGGATCCACCTCCACCTCCACCTCCACCTTTGACACCGTGTGTAAATAGCCCTTGTAACATGACTCAGTTTGCCAACAATGCCCACAATGGTCGGCAAGCTGAGATGAAGACCGACACTCTGAATTTATTGTACGGGAGTCCATTCACGGGAATGGACCATGAAGATCCCTTTTCTTTTCTCACAAAATTCTATGAGATAGCGTTGGCGTCCAAAGTTGATCAAAATCAAGAGTTAGATTTGTTCCGAAGACTTTTTCCTCATGCTTTGCTTGGCAAAGCAAAGGATTGGTACCTTGATCAAAGTCCTGCGGTGATGACCGATTGGAATGTCCTAGAAGAGAAGTTCATTGAGAGATTCTTCTCACATAACCGATTTATGGAATGAAAGACCGAAATCTTCATGTTTTCTTAAGGTGCAAATGAGTCCTTAAATGAAGCATGAGAAAGATTCAAATCCATGATACGGAAGTGCAAAGGCCACGGTTTCGATAAATTGAACAAATCTATATCTTTCGAAATGGTCTTCAACCTAATTGAAAAACCTTGTTGGATGCTACTTCGAGTGGAAATTTGTTGTAAGAAAGTGCGGAAGAAGTGAAGAATATTATCAATCGTATGGCTCTCAATGATTTGCAAAGTCAAAATCGTGGAAATTCTATGAAGAAACTCGGAGTTCTTGAACTAGGAACTAATAATGCAATACTTGCATAAAACAAACTTCTATCGCACCAAATGGAGATCTTGAAGCAAAAAATGTCAAAGCTTCCCTAACAATTGAAGGAGTTGCATGAGCATCCGGGAAAGAACAAGCAAGTCGCAAGTTGTGAGTTATGCAAAGGTGATAATGATACCAGATATTGTCCACCACCGAGAACCGAAGAAGTCAATTACATGCACAACAATGAAGGGTACTGTAAACACCCCAAATTTTCCCTCACTCTTTATCACACCATGGCTTGTGATCTTTCATGTTTGCATTAACATAAGCATTACACCTCATATTGCATTTTTGTTTCACTGCATAGTTCAAGTTCATTTGCATCTAGGGTTTGTGATATGAGTTATCCAAGATTCCATCTGAGCCATCCCAAAGGCCTCAAAGCTTTCCAAGGGGGTCCATGTGTGTTCTATCATCATATTATACTCCTCAAAGTTCATGAAAGTCAAGGGATCACAAGAGCTGGCAAAGGCATGGAAGCAGAGCTAGGGTTTTCACTCCACAGATGACCAAAATTAGGGTTTTGGTTTCAGAGGCCTTAACTCCAAATTTTTGGGCCATTCTTGTTTCTAATGTTCTTAATATGTTATAAGGATCATGTGTACCAAGTTTGATGAAGAAATTCATTGTGGAAGTCATTTGTTCACTGGGTAACTTCCTGAGTAAGTTAAGTCAAAATCAGGGCATCTGAGGCCCCCAACAATGGAACCAAAGGGGTATTTTCATCAAATTGAAGTTATATCCTCTTTATTTGATCTTATAAGTGGTTGGAAGTTCACAAGATTGAAGAATTTTGAGCCAATTGCAAACTTGCCAAAAATGGAAATGACTTGAAATGCAAACTTTCCATTTTGGGAAAGTTTTTCAACCTCCTATTTCTTAACCAAAAATGCTTCAAATGAAAAATTCTTGGTCATGAAAGTTGTAGATTGTGTCTTTCCCTTTTCAAAAGTTACAAGAACATGTCTTGATTCATCATAGAACTCAAGATATGGCCTTTCAAAGTTGGCAAAAATCCTATAATTTCAAGTTTCATGTCAAAGAGGGATTTTGAAAATTGGCATGTTCAAGCATTCTAATGACTTCAAATATACACAAACACTTCACAATATGTCAATTGGGCCTCTAAACATCAGAATTGTGCATTGAACCATGTATTTCCATGACTTGAACTTCAAGAAATCACAAAAGGGCCAAAACTTTCAATAATTGCAAAATGCATTGGATCCTCTCATCCACTTGTGCCAGCTACCTCAAAACCATTCTATGGCTCTCCATGAAACTTGCTGAGGCCAGACACCCCAAGAAATCAGACTTGCCATGGCCCATACCTCAAGTACACAAATCTTGACTTTTTTGCAAATCACCCCATACCAATCAGCCTGTGCCACAACAACTATCTGAGCAATCCCATTGGCTTAATCAAACAATATGGAACACATTTCATAACAGACAAGAGCCTAAAACCTCCAAGAACTCAACATTCACAAAATTTGTCAAAAAATTCCTCTCTTCTAATCTCAAAAACCAGCCACTAAAACTTCAAGCTTCCTTTACCAATCAACTCAAAAACACCTCAGGATCATTTCCCACCCTTCACCATAGCCAAAAACACCCCCAATCAGAAATACGATTTCTGCATACTCAGAACCAAACACTTCAAAATGGCCATCACAAGCTTGCTCTAAGCTCATCTTCATCATCGGGAAGATCATTGGGGGTGGATTTGAACCAAGAGGGAGGCCAGAAAGCTCAAGAACACAAAGCTTCAACTCAAGGTAGCTTCATGAACTTTTTTTCCAGAACTTGCTATTTAAGTTTCTAAATGAATCTACATGCTTCACTGATCACCCTGATATGATTTGTTTTGAAAATGATTGAGAAATGAGCATGTATTGAACTTCTGAAAGTTTTATGTAATTTTCCGTTTTGCTTCGAATCTTGTTTTTAATGAAACATAAATGAATTTTGTTGCTGGATTCATGTTTAGAGTTGTTAGTTGAGTGATTCTGGAGAGTTAGAGGGTTTGATTTAGCCTAGGGAAGAAGTTGAGGTTTTGGTGTGGCCGGAGAAGATGACCGGAGCTTGCTCCGGTCACCTGAAAGTAATTAGAACCCTAATTAGGGTTTAGTTGTCCAGTTTGAATTCTGACTCTTGGATGTGGTTTAGCGCGTGAACGAGTGGCCCAAATTAATTCCATTAACCCTAATTAAAATTAATTAGTTTTAATTAGGTTAATTAAATTAAAAAACTCAGATTGAACCCTAACCATTGAGATACGCGCGCAGTCAATGCCTCAATCCCCAGTTCAAACCTCAACCATCAGATTTGCATACTTTCATTTTTATTACATTTTTATTCATTTTTATTTGTATTTTCTTGCATAATTAATTTAAAGTATCAAAAGGCATCCAAAAAAATATTTTCTTTTGCATTCTGACTTTAAATTTTTTTCTCATTCCAAAAATGATTTTTATTTTATTTTTTGCACTAAAAAAGTATTTTTAAAATATTTAAATGTTATTTTTAATTAATTAAAGTCTTTTAATTAATTAAAAATACATTTAGGTTTCTAAAAATCACCAAAAAAATCATGAAACATCCCAATGCATTTAGAAACATTTTCAAACTCTTCACACAAATTTCTTTTTAGGTTTGATCATAGTTTGCCAATTTTCTTTGAATTAAGGGTCATAAAAATCACATTTTTTGAACCCTAACTTTAAAAAATCATTTCTGCCTAACAAAGAAGAGTTTGAAGTTGATTCTTTTTGCATTGTTTTAAATATTGCATGTAGTTTATAGGTCTTT
The DNA here is from genome assembly GCA_963966055.1 of Lathyrus aphaca. Lineage (NCBI taxonomy): Eukaryota > Viridiplantae > Streptophyta > Magnoliopsida > Fabales > Fabaceae > Lathyrus > Lathyrus aphaca. The sequence continues at coordinate 434,302,581 of OZ014519.1, forward strand.
TCCCTAATGAATTTATCTTGCATTTTCAAATTGATTGGCATTTTTCCTTTTGAACCACCCAAAAACCCTAGAAAACTTAGGAAAATCATAACTTTTGATTGGTTAGGCTTCTGAGCTTCTCCTTTAGGGTGTGACCTAATATGGGATTAGGGTTTGTTTGAGCTTGATTGCAAATTTTCTTCATGTCATATGCTTCTGTTTTGTTCATTTGCATCTCATACTTCCATATAACCCTAATTTCTCATGTTCATTTGCATTCACCTTGCATATGCATCAATACATGAACTTGCCATGACATTTCTTGCATTCATATGTCATCTTCGACATCTTAGGACATGTTAGAACCATGCTTGATCATTTCTTCATTCATTTGCCATGATTTTCATTCATTTCATTAACTTTCATGTGTTTTCAAACTTCAAAGCATGCTTCCATTTGCATCTCATCTTTGTATGATCACACATATGCATCTTGTATGACTTTGCATCATCTTACATAACATTTACATGACATAAATACTTCTGACTTTGGTCCTTTCATCTCATATCATCTCATTTCATTTCATTTCTTTATGCTTTATACTTATGCATTCATGCTAACTTTTCAGGTTTGGTAAGTTATTTTGGGAGGTGGATTTGCCTCCACTTCTGACTTCTTCTCATCTCTTTCATTTGCATTTTTTTTGTACTTGAAGTGAATCTAATTCACTTGTGTTTCAGCCTTCTCACTTTCTTTCTTTGAGTTACTTATCTTCTTAGGAAGTAAGTAACTTATTCTTCTGTTTCCTCCTCCTTTCATCTGCTTCTTCGATTGGTGGCTTCCTTGAAGATCTTTCTCAAGCCTCACAAACCATAGTAACATCCAAGCATGATAATAATTAGGGTTGTGATTAATACCCCTTAGCTTTTTACCTTTGAGTCTCCTTGAGTCTCTCTTCTCACCTCAATAATCAGAGACTAAACTCTTAAAGTTTTTGGACTTTGGAATTAGGGTTATGCCTGCATCCTTCTCTTAGGATGGAGTGTATAACTTTAATCCTAAGTGTTAAATCTTTAATTTGTTTAAACCTCTTAATAAAATCATCTTAATAACCATCAAGACTTTATCTTGTAACTTGGGCCTTACATTAGGGTTCTAATTCTTCCTTATGGTTAAGAAGGACTAACCCTAGTGTTTAATGGACAAGTCCCCCTCAAGTTGTCTTACAAATCATAAAATCCACTTCTTAATCTCATCTTTTAATTAAAATCCACTTAATAAAGGCTTTGTTATATAATGAATTTAATCCCTAACCATGGATTAAGTTGAGGTATCTTCCTCAGCTTAAGTGATCTCATCTATTATCCTTCTATTAGGATGGTGTAATGAGTCCACTAATCTGTGATTAGAGATTAAACTCATTACTTAACATTAAACAAAAACCCAAAAACATCTAAATAATCACAAGTAGGTTAATGATCTTAATCCTACATCATCATGGTAATTAAGTTGATATGTTTATCTCATACTTAAGTAGGCTCATTATCCCTAATCAGGGAGGATATAATGAGTTTACAAGCCCTTGATTTAGGCTTAAGCTCATTTCCTTATGCAAAACACCAAAAACAATAACAAAACTGAAAACACAAAAAAAAACAATAATCGTCTCCTTCGGGATTCTTTTCTCACCACACTCATTCATAAACGGGAACTTGCTTCTTCCGTCTAATGCAAGACAGTTAAGACTCGAGCCAGACGAGTCATACACTTGAGCATAGACAAGTAAGCAGTTCACAATCAATTTATCTTCAGTCTCTTTGAGTCGAACTACGGTGTTCTGATTTCCTCATTGCACGAGAGGATACGTAGGCATAACTTAACTGTTATCGAACAAAAAGTCTCTTTGTTTTCCCCCTCTTTCAGCATTCTCTTTTAAGCCTCATTCTTGAGCATTTCACTTCCTTTTTGCACTGACACTTGTATATTATTTTCCAGCTCTTGCACACAGATAGCACATACACCTACCCCTTTAAACACAAACTTTCAAGCGTGGATCTCATCGAGTACGACGGACAATCTGGGTGCTAATACCTTCCCAGGTTGTAACCAACCCCCTTTCTCAGTTTCTCTGGTTCGCAACCGTCTTATCCATATCTTTCTAGGTTTATGCAGCATTACCTTTCCTTCGGGATAAAAATGCCTAGCTGGCGACTCTATTCTGTTCACTTGATTTCTCTCTTTTCGCCGACCGTTCGCGTGTGTACCCTATTTGACCCGGTGTCTTTTCGGGGGAGCGATAGCTTGGCGACTCTGCTGGGGATCCTTATCTTGCAACCAGGGCATCTGGTTCTTTTTGGGGGTTTCTCCTAGCGCTTGTTTGACTTGTGTTTATGGGGGTGTTATGTGCTACTTGTGCTTGTTGTTTATTGCTTTATCTATTGCTTTTTGTACAACTTTATTTATTGCTTTCCTTTATTGTTTATATGCATTTCATACTGTTATCATCATATCATCTGTGTCGGATCTGTTGTTTCCTTTGGTGGGAGGGTTATTGAGTGAGTAAGGTTCCATACCGGGGACCTGAGTGACACATAGGATAGAATGGCTTCATATTCTTTCCCATTCCATTTCGGTCTGGTGCGGAAATATGAAACACGGTTCAGACATGGGTTTCTTCTTGAGAACTCTGTGCTACGGATTTCCTGTAGTACTAGGGCTATCTAGGAAGCCTGCTAAGTATGGATGACCTTTTATGACCTTCAGCATCTGAGGTGAATTAGAGGAGGATCCTTATGGTTATTGTAAACACTGTACCTCCGGGTTAGAAGTGTTTACACTCCTCATAACTGATCCAAGTTTGAGGATCCTTGTTCTAGAACAATACATGTGAGGGGGTTGGGATGTTTACAGGTTTGCAGGAGCCCTTGGCCTCATCATACCCTTGTTACTAATATTGTTTTAAGGTCACATCATTTTGGACTGTCCTTGTGAAACCCTGGATTTGTGACTCTTTATTTGAGTCCCCCACCTGGTTACTGGTTTTCTAAAGCCTTCATCCGGACTTATGAACACACATGGACCCTATCAAGGCAGATAACAAATCCAACACTTGATCACAAACCATTTGCATATCATTCTGCATACATCATTTTGCATAATTTAACATTTGTCTTTTTTTTTACAGGGTATCCACATCTTATCTTTGGTTTGGTTTTGACCTGTTCTACTGCTCAGACCCCTTCAGCTATCTGCATCAGCTCTCTTCACCAGTTACCTTCATCAGAGACTCTTCTTCAGCATCTTCTTCAGTGGCCTTTATCAGCAGTTACCCTCAGTTTTCTTCACTAGCATCTTTTGTCAACATGGACACCTCCAGGAAAAGCAACATCACATACCATTTCTTTGAGCCTACTTTGACAGGCATCAGGCAGATCTAGTCTCTCATCACTCCTGATCATGTCCCTTTATTTAGAGAGCATTATGGAGGCATTATGGATCATGGACCTGGAGGCATCCCAGAGGAGCATGATTCACACCTGTCTACAGTTCTATGACCCTCCTCTCAAATGTTTCACTTTCCCAGATTTTCAGTTGGGACCATTGATGGAAGAGTTCTTCATGTTGTTAGGTGTCCCTATCGGGAGAGGGACTCCCTTCAACCCTGAGATGGTTGCTCCCAAGAATGAAGATGTAGCTAAGGCTTTGCACTTGGAGTCCACCCTCATTGACCAGATTATGACCACCAAGGCTGGAATTCCAGGCCTTCATTTGGATTTCTTAGTTACCCAGGCCACCCTGCATGCTGCAGCAGGGAAGTGGGAAATTGTTTGTGTACTCTTGGCCCTCAGCGTATATGGAGTCATATTGTTTGCAGACGAGCCTAAGTTTGTAAGCAAGAGTGCTATCCACCTCTTCCTGTTGAGGAATCCAGTCCCTACTTTGCTTGGAGACTTTTACTACTCAGTGCATCAAAGTAATGAGAAGTAAAGGGGAAGATTGGTCAGATGTTGTGCACCCCTCTTCTACTATTGGTTGTTAAGGCACTTGCCGAAGTCAGACACTTTCTTGAATCCTCATCAGCCAAGGAACTGGGCTAAGAGGATGATTGCCCTTACTTCAGAAGACATCAGATGGTGCACTCAGAGCACCAAGGGCAAAGATATCATCATCAGTTGTGGGCAGTATCCCAATGTACCCCTTATTGAAGTGAAAGGTTGCATCAACTACAACCCTTTGCTTTTCAAGTGGCAGTTAGGGTATGCCTTGGTACATCCCCCAAGAGGGCAAGATTTGACAGAGACCCTCTATTGTGACATTCAGCACAACCTTGCCATTGTCAGACAGGAAGCCTGGGCCTGGGACAATATTCAGACTAAGGGGACAGCTATTCTTGGCAAGTGCAACAACATAGCCTCAGCTCAGTATCTTGATTGGTCTCGTACCAGGGGACAGATCACCCGCATGCCATTCACCTTAGAGGATGTACCTGGACCGTCAGCAGTGAAGCCTGCAGCTACTGTCAGTTTAGAGGAGTTTGAGAAATTGAAGGAAAGGAATGCTCAGCTCTCTAAAGCTTTGAAGAAGACTCTCTGGGAGAGGAATGACAACCGTCTGGATAATGAAAGGTTAGAGAAGCTCCGGATTGAGCACTTGACCAAGATTGAAAAGACAAATGACTACATCAGAAAGGCTAGAGCAGGAGAGTTAGTGTTGAAGAATGCTTGCAAGGAAGCTAAGACTCAGAAGGCCAGAGCTGAGCATTACTTAGAGGAGAGTCAGGCTAGGTGGATCAGGATCACTAAGGCCCGTGCACAGGAAGATCAGAGAACCCAAGCTAGGATAGAGTAGCTGAAGGCTAGTGAGAAGAAGAATCAGGTAGCTTTATTAGCAGCACAGAAGGAGATCTCTGAGTTGAAGCTCCGGGCGGGGCTGAAGAGATCAAAGGATCAGGATAAGCACAAGAAGTTAACCAGTGCCATTTCCACCAGGAATCTTCTTCTGACGACCATCACAGAGCACCCAGTTGGCCCAGTGACTAAGGCTCTCCTAAAAGAAGTCAGGGAGGATTATTATGGATTGGATGTTTGACTCTTTTGTTTGTACTTCATTTTGATTGTATTTTTGTTGTTGTATTTTGACCCATCATGGGAAATTTGTTGTAATCAAACTATGTATCTTCACATTTTTGTAATATATGGTTTGTATTATTTCATGGGCTTTTATCTCTCTGCAACATCATCATTTCCTCGAGGTCTGGAAGGTCAAAACCAAAGAACCAAACCGGATACCCTTGGAAGACAAATAAGCATCCTGCATTGCATACTAACATCATTTCTTTATTTTGTAGGTTTTTGTTTTTGTTGTTTCTCACTTTGTTGTGATTTCAGGAAACATTGCTCGTAGAAGAGTGTTCCCCGTCAATAGAGTGCACCGGTATCCGACAAGAAACAACCTTCCGGGATTACAAATGGATCAAGTTCAACTGGATTTGACTGATGTGAGGACCCAAAGGGCCAATGAGAGGACTGAGATGAGGGCCCAAATGAATCAATATATGGCAGTGATGACTGGCTTGGCTCAGAGCCAGGAGAGACTGAGAGAGTTAGTCGAGCGGCAAACTCCCGAAGAAAACCACCCAGGTACAGGGGGTACCAGCAACAACGATCACGTACAGCGTCGTACTGATCCCCTAGAGTTTATACCTCATCTGAACCTAGAAATCAATGCTATAAGAAACACCCAAGTTAATACTGGAGGGAGGGCCTTGCAGGAGGACCCTCAGGAAGAACAGTTTACTGTGGTTGGGGCTGGGGACGAAGTCTACGATTGTCGGTTGGATGAAATAGAAGAAAAGCTAAGGTCTCTTGAATCCCAAAACTCTCTGGGTTTTGATGTCATGGATATGGGATTAGTGGAGGGGGTTAGAATTCCTCATAAGTTCAAACCTCCCTGTTTTGAAAGATACAATGGCACATCCTGCCCACGTACCCATCTTTAGTCTTTCCTGGGGAGATTGAAAGCCTACACCATGGATGAGAAACTGTGGATGTTTTACTTTGAGGATAGCTTGACAGGGGCATCCCGTGAATGGTACTCTCACTTGACCAGGGCCACAGTAAGGAATTGGAAAGACTTGGCCGAAGCCTTCATTCGTCAATATCAATATAATCTGGACATGGCTCCAAATAGAACCCTTTTGATGGGAATGTCACAGTCTTCCCGAGAAAGCTTTAGAGAGTACGCCCAAAGGTGGAGGCAATTAGTTGCTGCCGTTCAACCCCCGATATCAGAAAGGGAGATGGCAGATATGTTCATGAACACTCTCCAGGGTACTTATATTGACAGGTTGGCTGCATTTTCTTCCACCAGCTTTGCGGACGTGGTTATAGCCGGGGAAAGAATTGAGAGCTTACTGAAGATGGGAAAGATTTCTGACAACGGCGCCAGTTCAAGCAGTGCAATGAAACCATTTGCAGGGCCCTGCAGATCCGGTGAAACAAATTTTGTACACGTGGGAAGAGGGAAACCCCAATATTTGCCAAGATCAGTTGTCGCTGTCACTATTCCCACTCCACCTCCTAAATATACTCAACAACCACAACACTTTCCTCAACAGCCACAGTTTCCTCAACAAATATCCTATAATAACAATAGCAATAACCAACAACAATGCCCTTTTCAGCAGCGGCCATCTCAGATCAACAGAGTGATTGACCCTATACCGATGCCATATGCCGCATTGCTGCCACAACTCCTAAAGCTTAATCTTGTCGAGTTAAGGACATTGGCTCCACCAGATCCTCAGAACCTTCCGAGAAATTACGACGTCAACGCCAGGTGTGCTTTTCATTCTAATGCACCTGGTCACTCCACAAAAAAGTGCAGGGCTCTGCATATGAAGGTCCAGGATCTGGTAGATTCAAAGGCCCTGAATTTTGCACCACCTCCTAATGTCACAAAGAATCCTATGCACAGCTATGGTGAGCCAAGGATAAATGAAATAGAGGAGGGCTCACCCATGAGTTTAATTGAAGATACTGCAAGTATTCAGACACCTTTGGCAGAGGTTAAAGCTCAGCTTTTGAAATGCCAAGTGTTTCCAGGTTGTGAGGCTTGTTGTGAATCTTGCAAGGTTTCCGTGAACGGGTGTGCAAACTTGAGGAATGGCATCAATGGCCTGATCAAAGAAGGTAATCTGCAAATAACAACAACAGCTTCTACAACACCAACAACTCCTTTTTTAATAAGTATTTCTCCTACAACTGCAAAGACAATTGTTCCTACAGACTCGTCTACAAAATTAGTAACCACCTCTTCCATCACTTCAACAAAGAATAGTTCCATTACATCCACTTCTACAACTACAGTAACCACCAACAACGACGTCTCCACAGTGCCCCTATTCAAACACGAGTTAGCTGTGTAGGATGTAAGCAACGGCTTAACAGGCAAACAAGATAACTTGTGGTTGAATACCAAAAGACAGTCCAAAATTTGCACTCACAGAATGAAGAAGAAAAGGGATATAGATTGTAAAGGAAAATAAAGTATGATTATAAAGTGTGGGCGACGGAGGACGACCGTCGAGCAGAGGATGGCTGCTGGGGAAAGGGCAATGACGGGGACGGCCGACATGCTGGGGATATAAGAGATTGTGATGGGGACGACCATCAAGTAAAGCTATAAGACTCCCTGGGGATTATAGGTAAATGAAATAAACGATGAGGTACGGTCATCGAAGGTGAAGGACGATCACCTAGCAGGGGATGGCTGCTCTGTTGGGGGATAAGATGAGGGACGGTCATCTAAGGTGAAGGACGATCACCGGGCAATGTACGGTTGCCAAAAGCATCGCGACATAGGACGAATGCCGGATGAAAAGGTCGACGATGGGTACGGCCATCGGATAAGCATGATGAAGGACAATCATCAGGAGGTGAAGGACGATCACCTAGCAGGGGACGGCTGCTCTCAGGGTTTATCATGACATAGGACGAATGTCAGATAACAAGATCAACGATGGGGACGACCATCGGATAAAATGATGAAGGACGATCATCAGGAGGTGAAGGACGATCACCTAGCAGGGGACGGCTGCTAAAAATATCACGACATAGGACGAATGTCGGATAGGAAGGGGTTCTAATGAAATAGAGACTCCACCGGGGGTGGTGAAGGACGATCATCAAAAAGGTGAAGGACGATCACCTGGCATGGCACGGCTGCCAAACGGGTATCATGACATAGGACGAATGTCAGATAGAAAGGAAATAGTTCAACAAGTTTTGTTGGGGACTTCGTTGGGGAAAAGTAAACACGGACGAGTGTCTACATCCAAGAAATGAGAAGCATGAGTGTTTGACACGGTGTATAGATTAAAGATGCGGACGAGCATCCTTAAGATTACGTTACGGACGGGTATCAGGTAGAAACAAACACTGACACATGCTCAGAGATAATGATACGGACGAGTATCATCTGGTTAACAAAGAACACAGACGAGTGTCCGGTCTAAGGGGACTCTTCTGGGAAATAATAGACACAGATGAGTGTCTAAATTCAAAAAGAGGTAAAAGTATCCGACATAGTGTATGGATTAAATATGTGAACGAGCCTCCTTAAGACCATGATACGGACGAATATCAGTCGAAACAAACGCTGACGCATGTTCAGAGATGATGATACGGACGAGTACCAACTGGTTAACAAAGAACACGGACGAGCGTCGAATCTGAGGGGGTATAAGTGGTATATACAAGATACGGACGAGTATCTGTATGAGTAAAACAGGAGTGACAAGCATGAGTAGTGCACAGATGAGTGTTTAACTTGCTGAGGAGGGTGACACGGACGAGTGTCAAAAGAGAAAGGTGTAATATAAACAGGTGTATGGTTTACAAAGTGTTTAGGTAACTATGCTGGGAAGGTGACACGGACGGGCGTCAGGGAATTGTATATATGTGTATTTGTGAGTGCAAAGGGGACGCTTTGGCTTTCTACTGGGGATATGACACGGACGGGTGTCAAGAAGTATCTGTATCTTTAAGGAAAGTGCCTTGGCTCTCTGCCGGGGAATCCGGGGAGTTTTCTGTATATTGCTGACGGATTGCCAGTATTCACAAGTGTTTGATTCAGAACATGGCTTATGATTATGCAATATGTTTGATTTTTGCCATAATGCTCCGTTTTAGACGGAATGCTACGCTCTGTGGAGAAAATAATGATGCGAATGCTATGATTATGCAAAGATAACGACCCGGGATTCGGATCCCGTTGCTGCGAAGATCCCTGGCTGATCTGCTCGAAGTGTATATCCCAGCTGGGGATGAGATCATTGGTAGATCTGACATATATGACTCTGCATGGGGAAATAGGTTACTGACAGACCTATCTCAGTAATGAGGGACCCAGCTGGGGTTTTGTAGAAGCTTTCGTCACCCTGTTGTGGGATCTTCAGGCGTTGCTCTTCTGGTCAGAGGCTGAAACTCTGTGGGGTGATGGTTTCCTGGCTTTTGTACTTGGCTGAGGAGGAAAAATAAATGGCAACTCAGCCGGGGAGAAAGCACCTCCGGTGCTAATTGTGAGATGGACTGAGTAGGTAATGATTTTCCAGCTTGCTGGGGTGAAGCTTTCATGTCCCATGTTGTGCTCTGAACACCTGCAATCCTGTAAAGACAAAGAAACGTACAAGCATCCCGAGATATTCCTCATTGGATTCCGTCATAGGAGTTTAGGCAATCCTAGGAGCAAATATATTTCCTGTAAGCACGTATTTTTTAGAAAGGGAACATCTGTATTTATGCAATCAATATCTTAAAGACATCAGACATTTTTGCAAACGAAAATAAAACGTACGAGACGAAACATGACTGAAAATCTGATTTTATTAATTCGCGTGCCCTGAATTGGCAAGATACAGTCAAAGAAACAAATCCCCTAAAATGAGGAGATTGTTATAAATTGAGAAACAAAAGATGTTGGCAATGTTGATGACGCTTCAGGGAGCTTCCCTTTGCCATGACTCGTATGACATTTGACGTTCTTCTCGTCTTGCTTTCTGAAGAAGGCTGATTCTGAAAGAAGCTTGATCCTTTCGAAGCTTACCAAGTTGTAAGTGATACAGATGAATTCAGAGTACAGTTGTTCGCTTATTCCCTTATTTTGCATGGATCGCCCTTTCGGGTTTTCAATCCATCGGGATACCCCTTTTTGCTTGAGTTGTCCAATGCGGCTTTTCAACTCAGCGGGTGTACATTTTTTTTGTTTATTTTCCCTTATTTTTGCCCGAGTCTTTTATTCTGTTTTTGAATCGCCGGGATGCCCTATTTTTGCCTGGACTTACATTCTGTTTTTATGTCCAGCGGGTCATTTTTATGCGAAGTATTTTTTAACTGCATCTGAATTCACAGGGGACGGGAAGTCTTCACCATCCATAGTGCTGAGCATGAGTGCTCCTCCAGAGAAAACCTTATTTACCACGAATGGCCCTTCATAGTTCGGAGTCCACTTGCCCCTGTGGTCTGTATGAGGAGGGAGGAGTCTTTTCAGCACCAGATCTTCTACTTGGTACTCTCGGAGCCTGACTTTCTGATCGAAGGCTTTTTTCATTCTTTTCTGATACAGTTGTCCATGACATATTGCTGCCAATCTCTTTTCTTCAATCAGATTCAGTTGTTCATACCGGGATCAGACCCATTCTGCTTCATTCAGTTTAACATCCATCAATACCCGCAGGGAGGGTAATTCAACTTCAACAGGCAGGACTGCCTCCATACCATACACAAGTTGATATGGTGTTATCCCAGTGGATGTTCTGATTGACATACAGTACCCATGCAAGGCAAATGGTAGCATTTCATGCCAGTCTTTATAGGTAACTACCATCTTTTGCACAATCTTCTTGATATTCTTGTTAGCTGCCTCAACAGCGCCATTCATCTTTGGCTTGTAAGGAGAAGAATTGTGCTGTTGGATCTTGAAGTCCCGACACAGTTCTGCCATCATTTTGTTGTTTAAATTGGAACCATTATCAGTAATGATTCGCTCGGGCACTCCATACCTACAAATGATGTCCCTCTTTAGAAATCGGGCTACCACCTGCCTTGTAACATTTGCATAAGAAGCTGCTTCAACCCACTTGGTGAAGTAGTCGATGGCTACCAGGATGAATCTGTGGCCATTTGAAGCGGTCGGCTCAATCTTGCCAATCATATCAATGCCCCACATGGCGAAGGGCCAGGGTGAAGACATCACATTCAGAGGATTTAGAGGCACATGCACCTTATCCGCATAGATCTGGCATTTATGGCATTTTCTGGCATAGGCACAACTGTCGGCATCCATTGTGATCCAGTAATAACCTGATCTTCGCAACTTCTTGGCCATGGCATGCCCTCCTGCATGAGTACCAAAGGACCCTTTGTGTACCTCGTGCATCAACAAGTCTGCTTCTGTTCTATCAACGCATCTGAGGAGTATCATATCAAAGTTTCTTTTATACAAGGAACCGTCAGCATTCAGAAAGAAACTACCAGCAAGCCTTCTTAGTGTCTTCTTGTCATTGGAAGATGCCCCGGGTGGGTATGTTTGATCCTCCAAGAAGCATTGGATATCATGGAACCACGGCTTATCATCTTTTACAACATCTGCTACAAATACATATGCCGGTCTGTCAAGTCTGGACACTGAAATCCGAGGTACAAAGTTGGCAGCTTGAACTCTGATCATGGATGAAATGGTAGCCAGAGCATCTGCAAATTGATTCTCGTCCCGAGGGATATACTCAAGCTTGACCATTGTAAAGAAAGTCAATAACCTCCTTGTATAATCCCTGTAAGGTATTAGATGATCCTGGTGTGTGTACCATTTGTCGTTGGTTTGATTGATTACCAAAGCTGAATCTTCGAATACAGACAAAGTCTTGATCCTGAGGTCAATGGCTTCCTCAAGACCCATAATACAAGCTTCGTATTCAGCTTTGTTGTTAGTGCAGTTGAAAGTGAGTTTTGCCGAGAAAGGCATGTGAACTCCTTTAGGTGTAATGAGTACTACACCAACACCACGACCATTCATGTTAACAGCCCCATCAAACATCATAGTCCATTCTTCTTCTGGGTCAGGCCCTTCAGTGTGAACAGGCTCTTCATGATCTTTTGCTTTTATGAACATAACGTCTTCATCAGGGAAGTCAAATCTCATAGGCTGGTAATCATCAATGGGTTGCTCAGCAAGATAATCAGACAATACACTGCCTTTGATGGCCTTTTGGGATGTGTACTGAATGTCATATTCTGTGAGGATCATTTGCCATCTTGCAATCCGTCCGGTAAGTGCTGGCTTCTCAAAAATGTACTTAACTGGATCCATCTTTGAAATCAACAAGGTAGTGTGGGTCAACATATACTGCCTTAGTCGGCGAGCAGCCCACGCTAAAGCACAGCAAGTTTTCTCGAGCAATGAATAACGTTGTTCACAGTCGGTAAACTTTTTGCTTAGGTAGTATATTGCATACTCTTTTCGACCAGACTCGTCATGCTGGCCCAGCACACACCCCATTGATTCTTCTAATACTGTCAAGTACATTATCAGAGGTCTTCCTTCAACTGGAGGCATAAGGATTGGAGGCTCTTGTAAGTATTCCTTGATCTTGTCAAAAGCCCTCTGGCAGTCTTCGTTCCACCTGACCGTTTGTTCTTTTCTCAGCTGTTTTACTCTTGTAAGTATTCCTTGCTGTAAGGTGAGATATGAACCTTGAAATGTAGTTCAATCTACCTAGGAACCCCCGAACTTCTTTTTCTGACTTCGGCGCAGGCATTTCTTGAATGGCTTTAACTTTATCAGGGTCAACTTCAATCCCTTTTTCGCTTACAATAAATCCCAGCAGCTTACCAGATTGCACCCCGAATGTGTATTTGTTGGGGTTTAACTTCAATTGGTACTTCCTCAGACGCTTGAATAACTTCAACAGATTTACCAGGTGGTCTTCTTCCGTGAGGGACTTGGCAATCATGTCATCCACATAACATTCTATTTCTTTATGGATCATGTCGTGGAATAAAGTCACCATAGCCCGTTGATAAGTTGCACCAGCATTCTTCAGTCCGAATGGCATCACCTTGTAATAGAACGTGCCCCAGGGTGTGATGAAAGTCGTCTTCTCCATGTCTTCCGGTGACATCTTAATCTGATTGTATCCTGAAAATCCATCCATGAAAGAGAACACCGAGAACTGAGCCGTATTATCCACCAATACATCAATGTGAGGTAAAGGGAAGTCATCTTTCGGGCTAGCTCTGTTTAGATCCCGGTAATCCACACACATCCTCACCTTGCCGTCTTTCTTAGGCACAAGTACAATATTAGCAAACCACGGCGGATAGCTAGTTACATCAAGGAAGCCGGTGTCCCACTGCTTTTGTACCTCTTCATTGATCTTCATTGCCATATCTGGGCGAGTACGGCGCAATTTATGTTTTACCGGTGGGCAGTCTTCTTTTAAAGGCAGCTTGTGCATGACAATATCGGTGTCCAACCCTGGCATATCCTGATAAGACCAAGCAAAGACATCCACATACTCCCGAAGCATATCAATCAGTTGTTCCTTTACTGAATCTTGTAAGCAGGCTCCGATCTTAACCTCTTTCACCTCTTCTTCAGTACCAAGATTAACCGTTTCGACCTCCTCCTGATGAGGAGTGATAACCTTCTCCTGCCTTAACAACCTGGCTAGCTCTTCAGGAAGCTCATAATCTTCTTCAACCCCTTTGTAAGCACCCCAAATTTGCCCTCACCCATTCACACCATGGCTTGTGATCATTCTCATATGCATAAGTACAATCATGTCATCTCACATCTCATTTTTTATCCACTGCATAGCTTTCAAGGCATCTGCACCTAGGGTTTGTGATCTGAGCAATCCCAAAGATTCTTGAGGCATTCCAAAGGCCACCAATCACTTCAAAGGGGTCCATGTGTGTTCTTATATCATATTCCATCTCCTCAAAGTCAAAATGCAGAGGAATCACAAGAGCTAGGGTTTGAGTGGATGCAGAGCCAGGTTGAACTGCACAGTTGACTGAAAATTAGGGTTTTGGTTTCAGAGGCCATAACTCCAAATTTTTTGGTCATTCTTGTTTCCATTGATCTCTATATGGTATAGGGAGTATGCATATCAATTTTCATGAAGAAATTCCATGGGGAAGTCATCTGATCAAGGGTTGACTTTTCAGACAAGTCAGTGCAAAATCAGGGCATCTGAGGCCCCCAATGACCCAACCAATGGGTGATCTTCATCATTTTGAGTGTATATGATCTTTATTTGATCATGGAAGAAGGTTGAAGTTCATAAAATCAAGAATTTAGGGTTTTTGCAAATGTTGACTTTTTGGGCATAGTTGACTTTTCAAGAATGCATCATTTTAGACCATTTTTCAAGCCTTGATTCATGATTCAAAAAGGCTTCAAATGGAAAAACTTTGGTCATGAAAGTTGTAGATCTCATCTTTCCCTTTTCAAAAAGTACAAGAACATGACCAAACTCTTCTTGGATCAAAAGTTATGGCAATGCAAAGTTGGCTAAAATCATTGATTTTCAAGGCATGCCCTAAGTGAGAACTTTGCAAAATCTTGGACAAATGCATTATGTGACTTCTAATTCCTCTCAAACCAGTACACAAACATTTCTCTAAGTCATAAAATCAGAATTGGATCAAGTTTGCCCATGGTTTGGTTTGTGTAACAAGGCATTTTCTCATAGAATTCCATAAAGCAACAACTTGCAAAAACCATCATGATCACTTCACCAACTTGATGCATTGGCTGCTGAGCTTTGCTAGACCTCTCCCTCATCCTTGCTGCGCCAGCCCATGCCTTGTACTTGCCTAGACCTTGAGCCATGCCTCACTTACACAAAAGTTGACCTTTATGCAAAAGCAAACTTACCTATCATAGCAGGCCATGTCACATCACAAAGCCAATCAGATTTGTTTATGTTATCCCTTTGCAAGCTAAACATAAGACTAAGCAAGGCTGAAACACATACATTCACCACATACACAAAAACCTACCAAGTTGCAAGTTCCTTCGATTCTCTCTGTCCAGCATACAAACACACAAGCCAACTTCACCAATCATCTCACCTCACTCTATAGACCACCCAGCAACCAAGAACCAAGCCTGAAACAGCAAGAATCCCCCATTGCCATTTTTCACCTCAGCCTGCATTTTCTATCGAATCTCTCTCCACAAGCCATGAACACTTAAACAAACTCCACCAACAATCTCCACTCACCTCACTGACCAGAAACCACCCTTTGTTTTGGCCTGAAACACCCTATATCTCAAATACGATTTTCATCCTCCCTTGGTCAGAGCTGCTGCAAACTCACTCAGGAGATTGTTTAAACTCCAGCTAAGCATCCAAAGCTTCAAAGGTGGACCATTGGGACCAGACTGAGCCAAAGAATCATCCAAAGAGCTCCTGAGTCAAGAGCTCCATCTCAGGTGACACCATGAACTTTTTTCCCAGAACTCATTTCTCTTGTTAAAATCTTGTTGTGTGTGTTACACTGATCATTGGGATCTCTTTACTTTTGAAAATGAGCCAGAAATGAGTGTGTAATGCTGTTCTGAAAGTTTGACCTAAAAATTTCATTGCTTCGATTCTTGTTTGTGTGTGAGTTTAAATGTGATTTGATGCTGGATTCGTGCTTAGGGTAGTTAGTAGATGATTTCTGGAGAGTTAGAGCTTCTAAAATGGCCTGGGGAGAGAGATTGATTCTGGGGATGGCCGGAGAAGACGACCGGAACACTGTTCCGGTCGCCTGATTGTAATTAACGGCAAGGTTAGGGTTTTAAGCATTAATTAGCAAGTTTGAATTTGGACCGTGAGATGTGGCGGGGAGTCAATTCGCGCGCAGGCAGTTTCAAATCTGGACCCTAGGATTTGAATACTTTTCATTAAATCAGATTTAATTCATTTATTTTCTTTTTTATTTCAATTAACTTGCATAATTATTTTAAAATAGCAAAAAATACATAAAAATTATGAAACTTTTTCCCTAAAGTTTTATTAATTTTTATGACCCAAAAACATTTTTATTTTATTTTTTATCATTAAAAAAGTATTTTTAAATATTTAAAAGATTATTTTTAATTGATTAATGGGAATTAATTAATTAAAAATACTTTTAGGTATTTAAAAATTACAAAAAAATTCATGAAAGATTCTAAGACATTTAGAAACATTGTCCAACCTTCAAACCAAATTTCTTTTTTGATCTTGATGCATTTTAAGAATTTTTCATTGAATTAAATCATTTTTTATGCATCATTTTGATCACATGTTTGAAAATTCATTTCTGCCTATTGGAGAAGGTTGAGACATTGATTCTTCTTGCATTGTTTTGTGTTTAGCATGTATTTTCAAGGATAAAAAGGCCATGAATTGTTCTTGCATTTTCAAATTGTTTGGCATTTGTTTTGTTAAGGACCCTAAAAAACCCTAATAACTTAGAAAATTCATATCTTGAGTTTGGTTGAGAGTTGAGAGCTCCCCTTTGGGCAGTGGTTCATTATAGGTTTAGGGTTTCTTTGGGTAGCATTTTCCATTTTTTATCTTAAGGTTTGCTTCTGTTTTGGGTTTTTGTTTGATGTTTGATTCATAGACCCTAAGTTGGGCTTTCATTTGCATCCCTCTTGCATTTCCTTGCATAACATGACTTGTCTTTGCATTTTGTGCATTCTTATGATTCATTTGACATCTTAAGACATTTAGAAAGCATGTTTGGTCATTGCATTGCATATTTGCCATGTCATTTGTCTTGTATGATTCATAACTTTTCATGCTTGTTCATGCCCCCTTAGCTTGCATCATTTGCATTCATGATCTTGTATCATCATCCCCATTGTCTTGCCTCATGTTTGTAGCACCTCATAACATCATAATCATCATCAACATGCTTCTGGTCTTGCTTTGCATCATATCATTTCATCTCATCTTGCATTGCATTGCATTTCTTTCTAACATTTCAGGTGGTAAGTAAACTTGAGAAGTGGATTTGCCTTCACTTCTCATAACTCTTCTTTTCATCTCTCTTGCATCCATTGCTGCATTTTTATGTGTGTTTGAGTTTGAGCTTGCTCATTCTTCTTCCTCCTACTTTCTTTCCTCAAGTGACTTGACTTCTTGAATGAAGCAAGTCACTTTGCTTCTCTTGATCCTGTTCATCTGCTTCCTGGTGGCTCCTCTGAAGATTTCTCTTGCAAAACCTCACAAACCTTAGGAACAACCAAGCATGACAATGAATTAGGGTTTTGATTAGTATCCCCTCATAGTTTTACCTTTGTGTCTCTCTTTGAGTCTTCTCTTCTCATCTCATAATCAGGGACTAAACCCTAAAGGCTTTAAGACTTTGTGATTAAGCTTATGCCTGCATCCTTCTCTTAGGGTGGAGTGTATAACTTTAATCCTAAGTCTTGAACCCTTAAGGTGTTTAAATCTCTTAATCAATTCATCTAATAAATATCAAGACATCACACTTGTAACTTGGGCCTTGCATTAGGGTTCTAATTCTTCCTTAAGTGGTTAAGAAGGACTAACCCTAGTGTTAATGGACAAGTCCCCCTCAAGTTGTCTTACAAACCATAAAATTCACTTCATCATCATACCATTAACTAAAATCCACTTAATAAAGGCTTGTTTTGTCATGGGTTTAATCCCTAATCATGGATTAAGTTGAGGAGTCTTCCTCAGCTTAAACATTCTCATCTATTATCCTTCTTTTAGGATGGTGTAATGAGTCTGTTTAATCCTTGATTATGGCTTAACCTCATTACTCAACACTAAACAAAAAAGACACCAAAAACATCTAAATAATCACAAGTAGGTTAATGATCTTAATCCTACACCGAAGGTGATTAAGTGTGAGAATCTGACTTCACACTTAAGGTATTCTCATTACCCCTAATCAGAGGGAAGATGTGATGAGTTTACTAAATCCATTGGTTTAGACTTAAGCTCATTATCTTATGACAAATCTTCAAAAAGCAATAAAAGACTGAAAACACCAAAAACAAACAATAATCGTCTCCTCCGGGATTCTTTTCTCATCACACTCACTCACAACCGAGAACTTGCTTCTTCCGTCTAATGCAAGACAGTTTGCACCTGAGCCAGACAGGTCATACGCTTGAGCATTGACAAGCAAGCAGTTCACAAGTCAATTCACCTTTCAGTCTCTTTGGGTCGAACTACGGTGTTCTGACTTCCTCATTGCACGAGAGGATACGTAGGCATAACTTAACAGTTATCGAACAAAAGTCTCTGTATATTCCCCCTCCTTCCAGCTCATTTCTTTTAGCCTCATTATCATGAGCATTTCATTCCTGGTCTCACACTGACACTGTATATATATCACACTTCACTTCTCATACACTGACACCTGTATTTTCTTTCCAGCTATTTTATGCACAAATTGCACTGACACTACCCCTTTATAACACAAATCTTTTAAGCGTGGATCCCGTCGAGTACGACGGACAGTCTGGGTGCTAATACCTTCCCAGGTTGTAACCAACCCCCTTTCTCAGTCTCTCTGGTTCGCAAACCGTCTTATCCATCTTTTTCTAGGCCTATGCAGCATTGCCTTTCCTCCGGGATAAAAATGCCTAGCTGGCGACTCTTTTCATCTCCAGTGAGTTCACGGCTGTGTGTCCTCACTGTTCCCTTCGCCGACCGTTCGCGTCTGTACCTTCATCTGATCCATTTTCATTTGTCGGGAGCGACAGCTTGGCGACTCTGCTGGGGATCCTTATATTGCAACCAGGGCTTCTGGTTCTTTTTGTGGGTTCCTCCTAGCGCTTGTTTGATTTGTGCTTACTGGGGTGTTATGTGCTTGTTTGTGCTTGTATTTATTTTTGTTTATTGCTTTATGTACAGTTACTTTACTGCTTTCTTTACTGCATTTATATATCATATTGTCATTGTTGCTGGCTGGATCTGTTGTTTGCCTTGGTGGGTGGGTGATTCATTGAGAGTTAAGGTCCTATACCTGGGACCTGAGTGACACCTAGGCTAGAGTGAATCATGTTCTTTCCCATTCCATTTCGGTCTGGTGCGGGAATATGAAACACGGTTCAGATATGGGTTTCTTCTTGAGAACTCTGTGTTGCAGATTTCCTGCAATGCTAGGGCTATCTGGGAAGCCTGCTAAGTCTGGATGACCTTTTAGTACTGACCTTCAGAAACTGAGGTGAATTAGAGGAGGAATTGTTATGGTTATTGTAAACACTGTACCTCCGGGTTAGAAGTGTTTACACTTCTCATAACTGATCCAAGTCTGAGGATCCTTGTTTTAGATCATCACCTGTGAGGGGGTTGGGCTGTTTACAGGTTTGCAGGTACCTTGACCTCAGAATACCCTGTTACTTTGACTTTGTTAAGAATGCTCCATGTTGGACAGTTCTTGTGATTCTAAACCCTGGACTTGTGGCTCTTTATTTGAGTCCCTCCACCTTGGTTACTGGATTTATAGACCTCCACCTGGATTCTTGAACACACATGGATCTATACCAAGGCAGTTAATCAGATCCAGCTCAGTCACAAACCCTTGCATTTCATTTGCATACATACTCATTGCATCATATTAACATTTGCTTATTTGTGTTTCAGGGTATCCACCTTCATCTGGTTTTGGTTTTGACCCCATCTGCATCATTGACCTATCTCCACCAGCACTTGCTTCAGTTTGTCAGCCATATACTTCAGTTACTAGCACTAGCCAGCCATTGGCCCACTCCTCAGCATCTTCATCAGCACTTATCCTACTCAGTCCTCAGCATCATGGCTCCAAAGAAAAGCAACATCACCTATCATTTCTTCCAACCAGACTTATCAGACATCAGGAGGATCCAAACCCTGATCACCCCAGATCACATTCCTTTGTTCAGAGAGCATTATGGGGATATACTTGACTTGGTCATGGATCTGGACCCATCTCAGAGGAGCCTCATCCACACCTGTATTCAGTTTTATGACCCCCCATTGAGATGTTTCACCTTTCAAGACTTTCAGTTGGGGCCTCTTCTGGAAGAATACTCATCATTGACTGGTCTGCCCATCAAAAGAGAAATCCCATTCAACCCTGAAATGGTCTTTCCTAGCAATGGAGAGGTAGCAAAAGCTTTGTATCTGGAGCCTGTTTTGATTGAACAGCATATGACCTCTAAAGCTGGAATCCCTGGTTTTCATCTTGACTTCCTGATTTCTCAAGCTAGTCTGAAGGCCTCCTCGGGGGAGTGGAAAGCTGTTTGTGCTCTATTGGCCTTGAGTGTATATGGAATTGTATTGTTTGCAGATGAGCCTCGATTCATTAGCAAGAATGCAATCCACTTGTTCATCCTGAAGAACCCTGTGCCAACTTTACTGGGTGATCTCTACTACTCAGTACATCAGAGAAATGAGAAGCAGAGGGGAAGATTAGTGAGGATTTGTGCTCCATTATTTCATGCTTGGCTTCTCAGGCATCTACCCAGGACAGATGCATTCCTAAATCCTCATCAGCAAAGCAACTGGGCTAAGAGACTCACTGTCCTAACTTCAGCAGATATCAGATGGTGTACTCAGAGCACCAAGGGCAGAGATATGATCACCAGCTGTGGGCACTTTCCCAATGTGCCTTTGATAGGAGTTAAGGGAAGTATCAACTACAACCCTCTGCTGTTCAGGATACAATTGGGCTATGCACTGGTTCATACTCCTAGGGAACAAGATTTGGTTGAGACCCTCTACTGTGAGAACAAGATTAGTCTGGCAACTGTTAGGCAGGCTGCCTGGGCCTGGGATCATGTTCAAACCAAGGGAATCACCATTCTGGGGAAGTGCAATAATGTGGCATCAGTCCAATATTATGAGTGGTCCCATGCTAGGGCCCAATTCTCTGGATTGCCCTTCACCATAGAAGACATGCCTGAGTCATCTTCAGCACCACCCCCTGCCACTATCAGTTTGGAAGAGTTTGAAAGCTTGAAGGAAAGGAATGAGAAGCTAACTCAAGCCTTGCAGAAGACCCTCAGAGAGAGGAGTGAAGGTGTGAGAGAGATTGAAAGATTGGAGAAATTGAGAGTGGAACACTTGACCAAAATTGAGAAGTCTGGGGATTACATCAACAAGTCTAAAGCTGGTGAGCAGATTCTGAAGAATGCTTGTAAAGAAGCCCAGTTCCAGAGAGCAAGGACAGACTTGTATTTGAAAGAGAGTCAGGCCAGGTGGGTCCGGATCACTGAGGCCCGTACTCTAGAAGACAAGAGAGTTCAAGACAAGATGGAACAGATGGAAAAAGCCCTGGCAACAGCCCAGAAGGAAATATCAGAGCTGAAAATCAAAGCAGGAGTGAAGAGGTCTAAAGACCAAAGTCAAAACAAGAAATTGGCTGCAGCTGTTGCAACAAGAAACCTTCTCATCAGAAGTCTCACGGAGCAGCCGGCTGATCCTGTGACCGAAGCACTTCTCAAGGAAGTTCGTGAGGATGAGTTTGGCCTTGGAGTTTGATCATTTGCTTGTTGTTGTTCCTTTTCCATGTACTTTTGCTTTTTTGTGATGTATTTTGACCCCTTTGAGGGCTTGTGTTGTAAAATGAACAAATTGTATTATTTCACTTTTGTAATATATCTGTGTTGGTTTCTATCTGGGTTCACATCAAAAGCAACTTCAACAGCATCATCTTCAAGGGTCGGGAAGGGTCAAAACTGAATGCCAAACCGGATACCTTGAGAACAAATAAGCATAATTGCATTGCATGCTAACCCTTTTGTTTGTTTTGTAGGTTTTTGTTTTGTTGTTGCTAACCTCTGTTGTGAATCTCAGGAATTATTGCTCGCCGCCGGGTATTTCCTCTCAACAGGCCACACAGGTACCCAACTAGAAACAACCTTCCGGGAATTCAGATGGATCAGATGCAACAAGACCTTACGGAGGTCAGAAACCAGATGGCCAACGAAAGGTTGGAAATGAGAACTCAGATAACACAATTTATGGAAGTGATGAACAACTTAGCTCAAAGCCAGGAGAGGCTCAGAGTTTTGGTGGAAGGAAGGAATCAAGAGGAGCCCCATGTGGGAACTGCTGGCACAAGTAACAACGAGAGGGTCCAACCTCATGTCAATCCCCCAGTTTTTGGACCCCATCTCCATCCAGAGGCCGACATCCCAGTCAACATCCAAGGGACAGCCACAGCAGCCAGAGTACTTCAAGAAGATCCTCAGGAGGACCAGTATACAGTGATGGGTGCCGGAGAGGAAACTTATGATAGACGGTTGGAAGAAATAGCTGAGAAGTTGAGGTCCCTGGAATCTCAAAACTCTTTGGGGTTTGACGTCATGGACATGGGGCTGGTAGACGGGGTCAGGATCCCCCATAAGTTCAAGCCTCCTTGCTTCGAAAAGTATAATGGGACTTCATGCCCCCGAACTCATTTGCAATCATTTCTGGGAAGGCTGAAGGCCTATACAATGGATGAGAAATTGTGGATGTTCTATTTTGAAGATAGCTTGACTGGAGCTTCGAGGGAGTGGTATTCCCATCTGACAAGAGCAACAATTAGATGCTGGAAGGACCTGGCAGAGGCCTTCATCAGACAGTATCAGTATAATCTAGATATGGCACCCAACAGGACCCTCCTAATGGGAATGTCACAGTCTTCGAGGGAGAGCTTCAGAGAATATGCTCAGAGATGGAGGCAATTGGCTGCTGCCGTTCAACCCCCTATGTCTGAAAGGGAAATGGCAGACATGTTTATGAATACTCTTCAGGGAACGTATATTGACAGGTTGGCTGCTTTCTCTTCCACCAGCTTCGCAGATGTTGTCATAGCTGGGGAGAGAATTGAAAGCCTGTTAAAAATGGGAAAGATCTCAGACAACGGTGCAAGCTCGTCCAGTAGTACAAGAAAGCCTTTTGCAGGCCCGAGAAGAACTGGCGAGACCAATGCCATTCACACCAACAGGGGTAGGCCCCAATATGTTCAAAGGTCAATAGCAGCAGTCACTATCCCTGCTCCAGCTCATCCTCAGCCAGTCTATCAACCTCCTCAACAAAACTTCCAACAACAACCTCAGTATCAGCAGAATCAGTATCCTCCAAGGAACTTCAACAACAACTCCAACAACAACAATCAACAGAGGCCATTCCAACAAAGGCCATCCCAAGCTAACCGAGTGATCGACCCGATCCCAATGCCGTACGCTGCCTTGCTGCCACAACTTCTGAAACTCAACCTAGTTGAGCTAAGAACGTTGGCACCTCCGGATCCCAACAGTTTACCAAGAAACTATGACTCCAATGCTAGGTGTGCTTTCCACTCGAACGCACCTGGTCACAGTACAGAAAAATGCAGGGCTCTGCATATGAAGGTACAAGACTTGGTAGACTCCAAGGCTCTGAATTTTGCACCTCCGCCCAATGTCAATAAAAACCCTATGCCAAACCATGGTGGTCCCCGAATTAACGCTATTGGAGAAGACCCACCGTCTTATTTGATAACTAGTGTGGATCAGATCAGGACACCATTGGTGGAAATCAAAGCTCAACTCCGTGAAAACCAGATATTTCCGGGGTGTGAACTAGGGTGTCCCTATTGCAATATTTCATGGAATGGGTGCGAGGACCTGAGGAATGGCATTGACAGCCTTATTCAGAATGGCCTACTACAGATCACTACATCATTTCCGACAAATCCAGCAACTCCATCAACAACGGTTTCAGAACCTCCTACAAATGCAGCAACTATTGTTCCCGACCACTCACCAGCAACATCAACCAGTACTTCATCTGTCCTCCCAAATGATCAGTTTTCAACAGTTTCTCCTGCTACAACTTCAGCTTCATTCCATTTCGAATCTCCGTCAGCAACAACAACAGTCCTTCCAACAGAACCTCCTACAACACCAGCAATCAATCATGAAGACGTCTCTACTGTTACCATATTCTATGATCCTGAAAATAATTCCGCCTACCATTCAGAAGGTGCTGCTCCCACCAGAGCACCAGTTACGATCTTTTATGATCCACAAACAATAACAGTCCCTTCAGCAGCAGCAATCAGTCCGGTCACTGTCACGGTGCCTGGACCAGTACCATATGAAAGCAATAGGGCCATCCCTTGGCACTATGGCTCTGACGTATACTGCGAAGGAAAAAGAATCACTCTGGAAACATCAACACCTGCACCACAAGTAGATAATGTGGGGGGAGGCGGAGGCTTCACTCGAAGCGGACGTCTCTTTGCTTCACAAGTTCAAAGACCTACTGCCGAAGCAGAAGCTGCCGCCAAGGCAAAAGGAAAAGGCCCGGTGCAGGAAGACCAAGTTGCCAAAGAAGCCCTGAAAACTCCATTCGATCAGGAAGTTGATGAGTTTATGCGAATCATCAAAAAGAGTGATTATAAAATTGTGGATCAGCTTCACCAGACGCCATCCAAAATCTCTATCCTCTCACTGCTTATGTGCTCCGAAGCCCATCGGAATGCACTACTTAAAGTCCTGCACGCAGCTTACGTGCCTGAGGAGATTACTGTCAACCAATTGGAAACCGTGGTTGGAAATGTTACTGCTAGCAATGGGCTAGGGTTTACCAATTCTGACTTGACAGCGGATGGCCGCAATCACAACAAAGCCTTGCACATAACCATGGAATGCAAAGGAGCTGTCCTTTCTCATGTGCTGGTGGACACAGGTTCTTCCCTGAATGTCTTACCAAAGAAGGCTCTGGTGAAGCTTGAATATGATGGATTGGCATTGAGACCCAGCAACCTGGTGGTAAGAGCCTTTGATGGTTCTAAGAGATCGGTTCTGGGAGAGATTGAGCTGCCTGTGACAATTGGCCCGCAGACCTTTAAAACTATCTTTTATGTGATGGACATTCAGCCCGCCTACAGCTGTTTGTTGGGTAGACCCTGGATTCACGCCGCCGGCGCAATAACGTCTACCCTTCACCAAAAGTTAAAATTTGAGTGGGAAGGTCAAGTTGTCACAATCTGTGGGGAAGAGGATATTTTTGTTAGCCATCTGGCTACCTACAAGTACATTGAGATGGATGGAGAGATCCATGAAACAATGAGCCAAGGTTTTGAAGCCTTGAATGTCAATGAAGCATCTGCTGTATCTGGTACTCCAATGTCATCTTACCAACAAGCCCGGAAGGTTGTTGAAGAAGGAACTGCCCTAGGCTGGGGCAAGGTCTTAGCTGTGGAGGAGAAGAAGGACAAGTTTGGGTTGGGTTACAGACCAACTCAACATCAAGCAAAGGCTGCTGCAGAGCCTGGTTTTGTCAGTGGGGGGATGCTTACCCCTGATGCTATCAACTGTTTGGAAGACGAGCTGGAAGAGGAGCGCAATCTGGAGAATTGGATTCGTCCGAAGATCCCGGGGAGCAGTGTCTCGAACTGGTCTTCCCAGGAAATTATAAGAGTTACTCATGCAGAGTAATTATTATTTCCTGTATTTTTTATAGCATGCATCCAAGTCTTGCATCTTGCCCAAGATGACAAGACTCATTTTGTAACCAGGGCCATCTGTACTTTTGTGCAAACAAGATTAAATTAATGAAATATCAGACATCTTTTTGCAAACGAGTCTTTTTTCTTTTATGCTCACTGTTTTTCCATTTTTCTTTTTGTACAAAAAATAAATGGCGGTGTTTTCAAAATGATAACTTCATTTCACTTTTTCTAAAGCAAGATTAAAATCAATCACTAAAATGAACAAACTTAACCCTTGTAGAGAGTGCCTTCCAGACTGCACCGACAACAGCACGGCTATGACTTCGTATGACTTTGACAATCCAATCAATCAAGCTGATGAAGGGGTTGATGAAGAATATGAACTTCCTGAAGAGCTAGCCAGGTTGTTGAGACAAGAGGAAAAGGTTATTACTCCTCATCAGGAGGAGATTGAAGTGATTAATCTTGGTACTGACGAAGACGTGAAAGAGGTTAAAATCGGGGCCTGCCTGCAAGACTCGGTGAAGAGACAACTGACAGATCTGCTTCAAGAGTATGTTGATGTGTTTGCTTGGTCGTATCAAGATATGCCAGGGTTGGACACCGATATAGTTGTGCACAAGCTGCCTTTGAGGGAAGAATGCCCACCAGTTAAACAGAAGCTGCGCCGAACTCGCCCAGACATGGCTATGAAAATCAAGGAGGAGGTACAAAAGCAATGGGACGCAGGGTTCCTTGCTGTGACTAGCTACCCGCCGTGGGTTGCTAATATAGTACCTGTGCCTAAGAAGGACGGCAAAGTAAGAATGTGTGTGAACTACCGGGATCTGAACAGAGCCAGCCCGAAAGATGACTTCCCATTACCTCACATTGACGTATTGGTGGATAACACGGCTCAGTTCTCGGTATTCTCCTTCATGGATGGATTTTCAGGATATAATCAGATCAAAATGTCACCTGAAGACATGGAGAAGACAACATTCATCACACCCTGGGGCACGTTCTGCTACAAAGTGATGCCATTCGGACTGAAGAATGCTGGTGCAACATACCAACGGGCTATGGTGACATTATTCCACGATATGATCCACAAAGAAATAGAATGTTATGTGGATGATATGATCGCCAAGTCCCTTACAGAGGAAGATCACCTGGTAAATCTGCTCAAGTTGTTCAAGCGTCTGAGGAAATACCAATTGAAGCTGAACCCCAACAAATGCACATTCGGGGTGCGATCCGGTAAGCTGCTGGGCTTTATTGTAAGCGAGAAGGGGATTGAGGTTGACCCAGATAAAGTCAAAGCTATTCAAGAGATGCCTGCACCGAGAACTGAGAAAGAAGTTCGAGGGTTCTTAGGTCGATTGAACTACATTTCAAGGTTCATATCTCACCTTACAGCAACCTGTGAACCCTTGTTCAAGCTGTTAAGAAAGGAACAAACGGTCAGGTGGAACGAAGACTGCCAGAAGGCTTTTGACAAGATCAAGGAATATCTGCAAGAACCTCCAATCCTTATGCCGCCAGTTGAAGGAAGACCTCTGATTATGTACTTGACAGTATTAGAAGAGTCAATGGGGTGTGTGCTGGGCCAGCATGACGAGTCTGGTCGAAAAGAGTATGCAATATACTACCTAAGCAAAAAGTTTACCGACTGTGAACAACGTTATTCACTGCTCGAGAAAACTTGCTGTGCTTTAGCGTGGGCTGCTCGCCGACTGAGACAGTATATGTTGACCCACACTACCTTATTAATCTCAAAAATGGATCCAGTCAAGTACATTTTCGAGAAGCCAGCTCTTACCGGACGGGTTGCAAGATGGCAGATGATTCTCACAGAATACGACATACAGTACACATCTCAGAAAGCCATCAAGGGCAGTGTATTATCTGAATATCTGGCTGAGCAACCCATTGATGATTACCAGCCTATGAGGTTTGACTTCCCTGATGAAGACATCATGTTCATTAAAGCAAAAGATCACGAAGAGCCTGTTCACACTGAAGGGCCCGACCCAGAAGAAGAATGGACTATGATGTTTGACGGGGCTGTTAATATGAATGGTCGTGGTGTTGGTGCAGTACTCATTACACCCAAAGGAGTTCACATGCCTTTCTCGGCAAAACTCACTTTCAACTGCACTAACAACGAAGCTGAATACGAAGCTTGCATTATGGGTCTTGAGGAAGCCATTGACCTCAGGATCAAAACATTGACCGTATTCGGAGATTCAGCTCTGGTAGTCAATCAAACCAACGGGAAATGGTACACCCACCAAGATCATCTGATACCTTACAGGGATTATACAAGAAGGTTATTGACTTTCTTCACAACAGTCAAGCTTGAGTATATCCCTCGGGACGAGAATCAATTTGCAGATGCTCTTGCTACCATTTCATCCATGATCAAAGTTCAAACGGCTAACTTTGTACCCCAGATTTCAGTGTCTAGACTTGATAGACCAGCATATGTATTTGCAGCGGATGTTGTAAAAGATGATAAGCCTTGGTTCCATGACATTAAGTGCTTCTTGGAGGATCAAACATACCCACCTGGGGCATCTTCCAATGATAAGAAGACTTTGAGAAGGCTTGCTGGTAGTTTCTTCCTGAACACTGATGGGTCTTTATACAAGAGGAACTTTGATATGGTACTCCTCAGATGTGTTGACAAGACGGAAGCAGATTTGTTGATGCATGAAGTGCACGAAGGATCTTTTGGTACCCATGCAGGAGGACATGCCATGGCTAAGAAGTTGTTAAGATCAGGCTATTATTGGATCACAATGGATGCAGACTGTTGTGCTTACGCCAGAAAATGCCATAAATGCCAGATCTATGCAGATAAGGTGCATGTGCCTCCCAATCCTTTGAACATCATGTCTTCACCATGGCCCTTTGCCATGTGGGGCATTGATATGATTGGCAAGATTGAGCCAACTGCTTCAAACGGCCACAGATTCATCCTGGTCGCCATTGACTATTTCACCAAGTGGGTTGAAGCAGCCTCATATGCTAATGTTACAAGGCAAGTGGTAGCCAGATTTCTGAAGAGAGATATCATCTGTCGGTATGGAGTGCCCGAGCGAATCATTACTGATAATGGTTCCAACTTGAACAACAAAATGATGGCAGAGTTGTGTCGGGACTTCAAGATCCAACATCACAATTCTTCTCCTTACAGGCCAAAGATGAACGGCGCTGTTGAGGCAGCAAATAAGAATATCAAGAAGATTGTGCAGAAGATGGTAATCACCTACAAGGACTGGCATGAAATGCTACCGTTTGCCCTGCATGGGTACCGCACATCAATCAGAACATCCACTGGGGCAACACCGTATCAACTTGTATATGGTATGGAAGCGATCCTACCTGTTGAAGTTGAACTACCCTCGTTACGGGTATTAATGGATGTTAAACTGAGTGAAGCAGAATGGGTTCGGTCCCGATACGAACAACTGAGTCTGATCGAAGAGAAAAGATTGGCTGCAATCTGCCATGGGCAGTTATATCAGAAAAGAATGAAGAGAGCCTTCGATCAGAAAGTCAGGCACCGAGAGTACCAAGTAGGAGATCTTGTGCTGAAAAGAATCCTCCCTCCTCATACAGACCACAGGGGCAAATGGACTCCAAATTATGAAGGACCATTTGTTGTAAAGAAAGTTTTCTCCGGTGGAGCACTGATGCTCAGCACCATGGATGGTGAAGAGTTCCCATCCCCTGTGAATTCAGATGCAGTTAAAAAATACTTCGCATAAAATGACCCGCTGGACATAAAAAACAGAATGTAAGTCCAGGCAAAAATAGGGCATCCCGGCGAGTCAAAAACAGAATAAAAGACTTGGGCAAAAGTAAGGGAAAATGAATAAAAATGTACACCCGCTGAGTTGAAAAGCCACATTGGACAGCTCAGGCAAAAATGGGTATCCCGATGGATTGAAAACCCGAAAGGGCGATCCATGCAAAATAAGGGAATAAGCGAACAACTGCATTCTGAGTTCGTCTGTATCACCTACAACTTGATAAGCTCCAAAGGATCAAGCTTCAATCAGAATCAACTCTCTCCAGAAAGCAAGACGAGAAGAACGTCATTGTCATACGAGTCATAGCAGGAGAGGAAGCTCCTTGAAAGCGTCGTCAACACCGCCAGCACTTTATTTCTCAATTTGTAACAATCTCCTCATTTCAGGAGATATGTTTCTTCGACTGTATCTTGCCAATTCAGGGCACATGAATTAATAAAATCAGATTTTCGGTCATGTTTCGTTTTTACATTTATGTTTTGCAAAGAGTTGTCTGATATCTCTAAAAATATAATTGCATAAGTACAGATGCCTTTCTCTAAAATAAAAAAAAAAAAAAAGAAACACATGCTTACAGGGAATGTGATTATTCTCGAAAGTACTTAACTCCTATGACGGAATCCAGTAAGGGATACCTCGGGACCTTTTGTACGTTTCCTTATCTTTGCAGGATTGCAGGTATCCAGAACGCAACTTGGGGCATGTAAGGTACATCCCAGCAAGCTGGCAAATCAACAAAAGATATCAGCATCCGAGATGCTCTATCCCCAGCTGAGTAGCTCCCCATTTCCTTCCCCAGCAAAGTTGCCAAGTCGACATGCACTCAATCTCAGCATCTGAAATGCTTTATCCCCAGCTGAGTTGCCTCTCATTGCTCTCCCCAGCTGAGTTGCCTCTCAATTCCCCAGCCGAGTTGCCATTCTTCCTCAGCAGAATGCAGATATCAGGGAATCATCTCCCCACACCTTCCCCAGCCTCTATTCAGAAGAGCAACGCACGAAGACGTCACAACAGAGTACATAAAGCTTCTACAAACCCCAGCTGGGTTTCTCATTTATAAGGATATGTCAATCGGTGGCATATATCCCCAAGCAGATACCTCATTAGATCTACCAATGATCTCATCCCCAGCTAGGATGTTCACTTCAAGCAGATCAACCCGAGATCTTCACAGCAACGGGATCCGAATCCCGGATCTGTGCCCCTTTGCATAATCATGGCATCCGCATCATATTCACCCCCCAGAGCGTAGCATTCCGTCTAATACGGAGCATTACGGCAAAAATCAAATACATAGCATAATCATAAGTCATGTTGTGAATTGAACGCTTGTGATTAGTAACCATTTATCAGAATACAGATTACTTTCCCCAAGAGTCCCCATCAGAGTCCCAGCAAAAGCAGCTGCCCTTTCAAATCACGAACACCAGTATATACACCTTTTGGCACCCGTCCGTGTCATCATTCCCCAGTAAAGTCGCCTGAATACACTCTACAAACAAGATCACCTGTATCACAGATACTTCATGACACCCGTCCGTGTCATATTACCAGCAGAAAGCCAAAGAGGTCCTCTTTGCACTCACATGTACTTATATATATACACCCCTTTTTTTTGACACCCGTCCGTGTCATATCCCCAGCGCAGTCGCCTAGATTTTGTATAGCAGATACTTGTTCATATTATACTCTTTTCGACACTCGTCCGTGTCACTCTCCCCAGCAGTTAAAACACTCATCTATACAATACAATACTCCCTACTCATGGTACACTTATACAGATACTCGTCCGTATCTTGTATACATCATCACTCACATCCCCACAGATTCGACAGTAGTCCTTGTTCTTTGTTAACCAGTTGGTACTCGTCCGTACCATCATCTCAGAACATTGCGTCTAGTGTTTGTTTCTACATGATACTCGTCCGTATCATAGTCTTAGGGATGCTCGTCCGCATCTTTAATCCATACACTGTGTCAAACACTTATGTCTTCTTGAGTAGATACTCGTCCGTGTCTACTATTCCCCAGAAGAGTCCTTTCAGATGCAACACTCGTCCGTGTTCTTTGTTAACCAGTTGATACCCGTCCGTATCATCATCTCTGAACATGTGTCAGTTTGTTTCTACATGATACTCGTCCGTATCATAGTCCTAAGGATGCTCGTCCGCATCATTAATCCATACACAATACCAGACACTTATACCTTTTGTTTCTTGGATGTAAACGCTCGTCCGTGTTTACTACCTCCCCAGTAGACCACCAACAAATTTCCTTTTTATTTAACACTCGTCCTGTGTTATGATAACTCTGAGAGCAGCCGTACCCTGCTGAGTGGTCGTCCTCCACTTCTTGATGGTCGTCCTCCATCATGCTCATCCGATGGCCGTCCCCATCGTTGATTTTAGCAGCCGTCCCCTGCTAGGTGGTCGTCCTCCACCTCTTGATGATCGTCCTTCATCATTTTATCCAATGGCCGTCCCCATTGTTGATTTTTGGTTATCTAACACTCGTCCTGTGTTATGACAAACCTCGAGAGCAGCCGTCCCCTGCTGAGTGGTCGTCCTCCACTTCTTGATGGTCGTCCTCCATCTTGCTCGTCCGATGGCCGTCCCCATCGTTGACCTTTTCTATCCGATGGCCGTCCCCATCGTTGATATTTTCGGCAGCCGTACCCTGCCAGGTGGTCGTCCTCCACCTTTGATGGCCGTCCCCATCATATTCCTTTTATTCCCAACAGAGCAGCCGTCCCCTGCTAGGTGATCGTCCTTCACCTTTGATGGCCGTACCCCATCATCTGTTTATTTCATTCATTCTTTAACCCGATGGCCGTCCCCGTCGTGGTCCCTTTTCCTTTTTTAACCCGATGGCCGTCCCCATCGTTGGTTACTTTACCTTTATGAACTTGATGGCCGTCCCCGTCATGTTTCATTAATCCTCAGAAATTTTACAGTTTTATCGTGATGGCCTTCCCCATCATGATTTTATTTTCCCCAGCTAGTCGGCCGTCCCCGTCTTAGCTTTACCTTTTTATCCCCAGCATGTCGGCCGTCCCCGTCATTGCTTTATTTTCCTGCACTTTACCAGCATGTCGGTCGTCCCCGTCATTGCTCTTTACCCGGCAGTCGTCCTCTGCTCGACGGTCGTCCTCCGTCGCCCATACTTTACAATATACTTTATTTTCCTTTACAATCTATATCCCTTTTCTTCTTCATTCTGTGAGTGCAAATTTTGGACTGTCTTTGATATTCAACCACAAGTTATCTTGTTTGCCTGTTAAGCCGTCGCTTACATCCTGCACAGCTAACTCATGTTTGAATAGGGGCAGCTGTAAGCACCCCAAATTTGCCCTCACCCATTCACACCATGGCTTGTGATCATTCTCATATGCATAAGTACAATCATGTCATCTCACATCTCATTTTTTATCCACTGCATAGCTTTCAAGGCATCTGCACCTAGGGTTTGTGATCTGAGCAATCCCAAAGCTTCTTGAGGCATTCCAAAGGCCACCAATCACTTCAAAGGGGTCCATGTGTGTTCTTATATCATATTCCATCTCCTCAAAGTCAAAATGCAGAGGAATCACAAGAGCTAGGGTTTGAGTGGATGCAGAGCCAGGTTGAACTGCACAGTTGACTGAAAATTAGGGTTTTGGTTTCAGAGGCCATAACTCCAAATTTTTTGGTCATTCTTGTTTCCATTGATCTCTATATGGTATAGGGAGTATGCATATCAATTTTCATGAAGAAATTCCATGGGGAAGTCATCTGATCAAGGGTTGACTTTTCAGACAAGTCAGTGCAAAATCAGGGCATCTGAGGCCCCCAATGACCCAACCAATGGGTGATCTTCATCATTTTGAGTGTATATGATCTTTATTTGATCATGGAAGAAGGTTGAAGTTCATAAAATCAAGAATTTAGGGTTTTTGCAAATGTTGACTTTTTGGGCATAGTTGACTTTTCAAGAATGCATCATTTTAGACCATTTTTCAAGCCTTGATTCATGATTCAAAAAGGCTTCAAATGGAAAAACTTTGGTCATGAAAGTTGTAGATCTCATCTTTCCCTTTTCAAAAAGTACAAGAACATGACCAAACTCTTCTTGGATCAAAAGTTATGGCAATGCAAAGTTGGCTAAAATCATTGATTTTCAAGGCATGCCCTAAGTGAGAACTTTGCAAAATCTTGGACAAATGCATTATGTGACTTCTAATTCCTCTCAAACCAGTACACAAACATTTCTCTAAGTCATAAAATCAGAATTGGATCAAGTTTGCCCATGGTTTGGTTTGTGTAACAAGGCATTTTCTCATAGAATTCCATAAAGCAACAACTTGCAAAAACCATCATGATCACTTCACCAACTTGATGCATTGGCTGCTGAGCTTTGCTAGACCTCTCCCTCATCCTTGCTGCGCCAGCCCATGCCTTGTACTTGCCTAGACCTTGAGCCATGCCTCACTTACACAAAAGTTGACCTTTATGCAAAAGCAAACTTACCTATCATAGCAGGCCATGTCACATCACAAAGCCAATCAGATTTGTTTATGTTATCCCTTTGCAAGCTAAACATAAGACTAAGCAAGGCTGAAACACATACATTCACCACATACACAAAAACCTACCAAGTTGCAAGTTCCTTCGATTCTCTCTGTCCAGCATACAAACACACAAGCCAACTTCACCAATCATCTCACCTCACTCTATAGACCACCCAGCAACCAAGAACCAAGCCTGAAACAGCAAGAATCCCCCATTGCCATTTTTCACCTCAGCCTGCATTTTCTATCGAATCTCTCTCCACAAGCCATGAACACTTAAACAAACTCCACCAACAATCTCCACTCACCTCACTGACCAGAAACCACCCTTTGTTTTGGCCTGAAACACCCTATATCTCAAATACGATTTTCATCCTCCCTTGGTCAGAGCTGCTGCAAACTCACTCAGGAGATTGTTTAAACTCCAGCTAAGCATCCAAAGCTTCAAAGGTGGACCATTGGGACCAGACTGAGCCAAAGAATCATCCAAAGAGCTCCTGAGTCAAGAGCTCCATCTCAGGTGACACCATGAACTTTTTTCCCAGAACTCATTTCTCTTGTTAAAATCTTGTTGTGTGTGTTACACTGATCATTGGGATCTCTTTACTTTTGAAAATGAGCCAGAAATGAGTGTGTAATGCTGTTCTGAAAGTTTGACCTAAAAATTTCATTGCTTCGATTCTTGTTTGTGTGTGAGTTTAAATGTGATTTGATGCTGGATTCGTGCTTAGGGTAGTTAGTAGATGATTTCTGGAGAGTTAGAGCTTCTAAAATGGCCTGGGGAGAGAGATTGATTCTGGGGATGGCCGGAGAAGACGACCGGAACACTGTTCCGGTCGCCTGATTGTAATTAACGGCAAGGTTAGGGTTTTAAGCATTAATTAGCAAGTTTGAATTTGGACCGTGAGATGTGGCGGGGAGTCAATTCGCGCGCAGGCAGTTTCAAATCTGGACCCTAGGATTTGAATACTTTTCATTAAATCAGATTTAATTCATTTATTTTCTTTTTTATTTCAATTAACTTGCATAATTATTTTAAAATAGCAAAAAATACATAAAAATTATGAAACTTTTTCCCTAAAGTTTTATTAATTTTTATGACCCAAAAACATTTTTATTTTATTTTTTATCATTAAAAAAGTATTTTTAAATATTTAAAAGATTATTTTTAATTGATTAATGGGAATTAATTAATTAAAAATACTTTTAGGTATTTAAAAATTACAAAAAAATTCATGAAAGATTCTAAGACATTTAGAAACATTGTCCAACCTTCAAACCAAATTTCTTTTTTGATCTTGATGCATTTTAAGAATTTTTCATTGAATTAAATCATTTTTTATGCATCATTTTGATCACATGTTTGAAAATTCATTTCTGCCTATTGGAGAAGGTTGAGACATTGATTCTTCTTGCATTGTTTTGTGTTTAGCATGTATTTTCAAGGATAAAAAGGCCATGAATTGTTCTTGCATTTTCAAATTGTTTGGCATTTGTTTTGTTAAGGACCCTAAAAAACCCTAATAACTTAGAAAATTCATATCTTGAGTTTGGTTGAGAGTTGAGAGCTCCCCTTTGGGCAGTGGTTCATTATAGGTTTAGGGTTTCTTTGGGTAGCATTTTCCATTTTTTATCTTAAGGTTTGCTTCTGTTTTGGGTTTTTGTTTGATGTTTGATTCATAGACCCTAAGTTGGGCTTTCATTTGCATCCCTCTTGCATTTCCTTGCATAACATGACTTGTCTTTGCATTTTGTGCATTCTTATGATTCATTTGACATCTTAAGACATTTAGAAAGCATGTTTGGTCATTGCATTGCATATTTGCCATGTCATTTGTCTTGTATGATTCATAACTTTTCATGCTTGTTCATGCCCCCTTAGCTTGCATCATTTGCATTCATGATCTTGTATGATCATCCCCATTGTCTTGCCTCATGTTTGTAGCACCTCATAACATCATAATCATCATCAACATGCTTCTGGTCTTGCTTTGCATCATATCATTTCATCTCATCTTGCATTGCATTGCATTTCTTTCTAACATTTCAGGTGGTAAGTAAACTTGAGAAGTGGATTTGCCTTCACTTCTCATAACTCTTCTTTTCATCTCTCTTACATCCATTGCTGCATTTTTATGTGTGTTTGAGTTTGAGCTTGCTCATTCTTCTTCCTCCTACTTTCTTTCCTCAAGTGACTTGACTTCTTGAATGAAGCAAGTCACTTTGCTTCTCTTGATCCTGTTCATCTGCTTCCTGGTGGCTCCTCTGAAGATTTCTCTTGCAAAACCTCACAAACCTTAGGAACAACCAAGCATGACAATGAATTAGGGTTTTGATTAGTATCCCCTCATAGTTTTACCTTTGTGTCTCTCTTTGAGTCTTCTCTTCTCATCTCATAATCAGGGACTAAACCCTAAAGGCTTTAAGACTTTGTGATTAAGCTTATGCCTGCATCCTTCTCTTAGGGTGGAGTGTATAACTTTAATCCTAAGTCTTGAACCCTAAAGGTGTTTAAATCTCTTAATCAATTCATCTAATAAATATCAAGACATCACACTTGTAACTTGGGCCTTGCATTAGGGTTCTAATTCTTCCTTAAGTGGTTAAGAAGGACTAACCCTAGTGTTAATGGACAAGTCCCCCTCAAGTTGTCTTACAAACCATAAAATTCACTTCATCATCATACCATTAACTAAAATCCACTTAATAAAGGCTTGTTTTGTCATGGGTTTAATCCCTAATCATGGATTAAGTTGAGGAGTCTTCCTCAGCTTAAACATTCTCATATATTATCCTTCTTTTAGGATGGTGTAATGAGTCTGTTTAATCCTTGATTATGGCTTAACCTCATTACTCAACACTAAACAAAAAAGACACCAAAAACATCTAAATAATCACAAGTAGGTTAATGATCTTAATCCTACACCGAAGGTGATTAAGTGTGAGAATCTGACTTCACACTTAAGGTATTCTCATTACCCCTAATCAGAGGGAAGATGTGATGAGTTTACTAAATCCATTGGTTTAGACTTAAGCTCATTATCTTATGACAAATCTTCAAAAAGCAATAAAAGACTGAAAACACCAAAAACAAACAATAATCGTCTCCTCCGGGATTCTTTTCTCATCACACTCACTCACAACCGAGAACTTGCTTCTTCCGTCTAATGCAAGACAGTTTGCACCTGAGCCAGACAGGTCATACGCTTGAGCATTGACAAGCAAGCAGTTCACAAGTCAATTCACCTTTCAGTCTCTTTGGGTCGAACTACGGTGTTCTGACTTCCTCATTGCACGAGAGGATACGTAGGCATAACTTAACAGTTATCGAACAAAAGTCTCTGTATATTCCCCCTCCTTCCAGCTCATTTCTTTTAGCCTCATTATCATGAGCATTTCATTCCTGGTCTCACACTGACACTGTATATATATCACACTTCACTTCTCATACACTGACACCTGTATTTTCTTTCCAGCTATTTTATGCACAAATTGCACTGACACTACCCCTTTATAACACAAATCTTTTAAGCGTGGATCCCGTCGAGTACGACGGACAGTCTGGGTGCTAATACCTTCCCAGGTTGTAACCAACCCCCTTTCTCAGTCTCTCTGGTTCGCAAACCGTCTTATCCATCTTTTTCTAGGCCTATGCAGCATTGCCTTTCCTCCGAGATAAAAATGCCTAGCTGGCGACTCTTTTCATCTCCAGTGAGTTCACGGCTGTGTGTCCTCACTGTTCCCTTCGCCGACCGTTCGCGTCTGTACCTTCATCTGATCCATTTTCATTTGTCGGGAGCGACACCCTTCATCAGCTTGATTGATTGGATTGTCAAAGTCATACAGAGTCATAGCTGTGTTGTTGTTGGTGCAATCTGAAAGGCACTCTCTGAAAGGGTTTAGATTGTTTATTTTAGTGATCAATTTTAATCTTGTTTAGAAAAAAAGGGTGAAACAAAGTTATCATTTTGGAAAACATTGCCATTTTATTTTTGTACAAAACGAAAAATGAAAAACAGTGAGCGGAAAAGAAAAAGACTCATTTTCAAAAGATGTCCGATATTCATTGATTGATCTGTTTGCACAAAATTACAAGATGGCCCGATTACAAAATGAGTCTTGTCATCTTGGGCAAGATGTAAGACTTGATGCATGCTTAAAAATACAGGAAATAATAATTACTCTGCAGGAGTAACCCTTATAATTCCCTAGGAAGACCAGTTATGGACTTGGCTCCCCGGGATCCTTGGACGTATCCAGCTCTCCAGGTTACGGTCGCTTTCATCCTCGTCTTCCAAGTTGTTCACTGCATCCGGGGTGAGCATTCCCCCGCTGACAAAACTGGGCTTCTTGGCAGCCTCTGATTGATCTTGTTGAGTTGGTTTGTAACCCAACCCAAATCTGTCTTCCTTCTTTTCCACGGGCAGCAGCTTGCCCCAGCCTTGGGCAGTACCCTCTTCAACAACCTTCCTGGCTTGCTGATAAGACGTCATGGAGGTTCCCAGTACAGCAGATGCTTCATTATTGTTCAGGGCCTCAAATCCCTGGCTCATGGTTTCATGGATTTCTCCATCCATCTCAATGTACTTGTACGTAGCCAGATGGCTAACAAAGATGTCCTCTTCCCCACAGATGGTGATGATCTGGCCTTCCCATTCGAATTTCAGCTTCTGGTGAAGGGTAGATGTAACAGCGCCAGCGGCATGGATCCAAGGTCTACCCAACAAACAACTGTAGGCTGGCTGAATGTCCATCACATAGAAGTTAATCTTAAAAGTCTGCGGGCCAATCATCACAGGCAGATCAATCTCCCCAAGCACTGATCTTTTAGAGCCATCAAATGCTCTTACCACCAAATTACTCGGACGCAATGCTAAGCCATCAACCTCCAGCTTCACTAAGGCTTTCTTTGGTAGAACATTGAGTGAAGACCCAGTGTCCACCAGTACATGGGATAGAACAGCACCCTTGCATTCTAGAGTGATGTGTAAAGCCTTGTTGTGGTTACGTCCCTCAGTTGTTAAGTCAGCATTGGTAAAGCCCAGTCCATGACTGGTATTGACATTTGCCACCACAGTTTTTAGCTGATTAACAGTGATCTCCTCTAGCACGTATGCTGCGTGCAAGACCTTCAGTAACGCATTCATGTGAGCTTCAGAACACATTAACAAGGATAATATGGAGATCTTTGAGGGAGTTTGGTGAAGCTGATCCACCACCTTGTAATCGCTTCTCTTTATAATTCTCATAAACTCGTCAACATCTTGCTCAAAAGATGTCTTCTGAGTTTCTTTGATGATTGGTTCTTCAGGTATCACACTCTTCCCCTTTGCTTTTGCAGCAGCTTCTGCTTCGGCATTAGGTCTTTGCAATTGTGAGGCAAAAAGGCGTCCGCTTCTGGTGAAGCCTCCGCCTCCCCCAACATTATCAATCTGTGGGGAAGAAGTTGAAGAGTCCAAGGTGATTTTCTCCCCGTTGCAGTAGAGGTCAGAGCCATAATGCCAAGGTATGGCATTACTGCTTTCATATGGAACTGGTCCAGGCACCGTGATGGTAACTGGACTGACTGCTGTAGAGGAAGGTACTGAAATGGTGTGCAGATCGTAGTAAATGGTGACCGGTGATCTGGCAGGAGGTGCCACTGTTTGTTGTTGAAAGTTGTTGTTTGGAGGAACATTTGATGGATCATAGTAAATTGTGATTGCTGAGATATCTTCATCGAGCCTTGTTGGTGTTGTAGAAGATTCTGTTGAATAAATGGATGCTGATGTTGTAGAAGAAATGGTTGTTGACATCTGATTTATTGAGGTGATAGATGAAGCCATTGTTGATGATATTGATGAATCGGTTGGAATGATTGTTGTTGCTGTTGTAGAAGAATCAGGAATGGTTGTCAAAGGAATTGCTGGATTCGCAGGCGCCGTTGTTGTGATCTGAAGTATACCACTTTTGATAAGACCATCTATGCCGCTTCTCAAATTATCACACCCGTTGACCGAAATGTTGCAATAACCACAACCGAGCTCACACCCGGGGAACATCTGGCATTCTAGAAGCTGAGCTTTAATTTCGACCAGAGGTGTTCGAATCTGTCCAACACTGGTGATTAAGAAAGATGGCTTGTCTTCCTCAATGGAATTTGTCGCTCCCACCAAATGACACCGGGTCAAATGGGGTACAGACGCGAACGTTCGGCGAAAGGGGGATGTGAGAACACACAGGAGTGAACTCACAGGGAATGAAAAGAGTCGCCAGCTAGGCATTTTTATCCCGGAGGAAAGGCAATGCTGCATAGACCTAGAAAGATACGGATAAGACGGTTGCGAACCAGAGAAACTGAGAAAGGGGGTTGGTTACAGCCTGGGAAGGTATTAGCACCCAGACTGTCCGTCGTACTCGACGGGATCCACGCTTAAAAGATTTGTGTTTTAAAGGGGTAGTGTCAGTGCAATCTGTGCATAAAATAGCTGGGAAAGAAAATGTACAGGTGTCAGTGTAGAAGAAGTGTGAAGTGTAAGATATACAGTGTCAGTGTAAGGACAGGAATGAAATGCTCAAGATCATGAGGCTAAAAGAATAAAGCTGGAGGGGGGGAATATACAGAGACTTTTGTTCGATAACTGTTAAGTTATGCCTACGTATCCTCTCGTACAATGAGGAAGTCAGAACACCGTAGTTCGACCCAAAGAGACTGAAAGGTGAATTGACTTGTGAACTACTTACTTGCCTATGCTCAAGTGTGTGACCTGTCTGGCTCAGGTGCAAACTGTCTTGCATTAGACGGAAGAAGCGAGTTCTCGTTTGTGAGTGGATGAGGTGAGAAAAGAATCCCGGAGGAGACGATTATTGTTTGTTTTTGAGTTTTCAATCTTTTATTACTTTTGAAAGTTTGTCATAAGTTAATGAGCTTAAGCCTAAACCAATGGGTGAGCAAACTCATCACATCTTCCCTCTGATTAGGGGTAATGAGAATACCTTAAGTGTGAATTCAGCTTCTCACACTTAATCACCTTTGATGTAGGATTAAGATCATTAAACTACTTGTGATTAGTTAGATGTTTTTGTTGTTTTTGTTTAGTGTTAAGTAATGAGATTAAGCCATAATCAGGGATTAAACAGACCCATTACACCATCCTAATAGAAGGATAATAGATGAGAATGTTTAAGCTGAGGAAAGCTCCTCAACTTAATCCATGATTAGGGATTAACCTCATGACAAAACAAAGCCTTTATTAGATGGATTTTAGTTAATGATAAGATGATGAAGTGATTTTTAGGGTTTGTAAGACAACTTGAGGGGGACTTGTCCATTAACACTAGGGTTAGTCCTTCTTAACTAATTAAGGAAGAATTAGAACCCTAATGCAAGGCCCAAGTTACAAGCTTGATGTCTTGATGATTATTAAGTGGATTGATTAAAGGATTTAAACACATTAAGGGTTTAACACTTAGGATTAAAGTTATACACTCCATCCTAATAGAAGGATGCAGGCATAAGCTTAATCACAAAGCCTTAAAGCCTTTAGGGTTTAG
Source organism: Lathyrus aphaca (assembly GCA_963966055.1). Lineage (NCBI taxonomy): Eukaryota > Viridiplantae > Streptophyta > Magnoliopsida > Fabales > Fabaceae > Lathyrus > Lathyrus aphaca. The sequence continues at coordinate 434,343,932 of OZ014519.1, forward strand.
TCCCTGATTATGAGGTGAGAAGAGAAGACTCAAAGAGACACAAAGGTAAAACTAAGTGGGGAGACTAATCAAAACCCTAATCATTGTCATGCTTGGTTGTTCCTAAGGTTTGTGAGGTTTGACAAGAGAAATCTTCAAAGGAACCACCAGGAAGCAGATGAAAGGATCAAAGAGAAGCAAAGTAACTTGCTTCATTTAAGAAGACAAGTCACTTGAAGAAAGAAAGTAAGAAGAAGAAGAATGAGAAAGCTCAATCTCAAACACAAAGTTATATGCAGCAATGATGCATAAAAGAGATGAAAAGAAATTGTGAGAAGTGAAGGCAAATTCACTTCTCCAAGTAACTCACCACCTGAAAAGTTAGTGAGAAAAATGCAATGCAGTGCAAAATGGAATGAAATGGCATGATGCAAGACAAAACCAGAAGCATATATGAGATGATAATGATGCTATGAGATGATGCAAACATGAAACAAGGAATGGGGATGATCACATGAACAAATGGATGCAAATGGAGCAAGTTTAGAACCATGATCATACATGAAAAGTTATGAAATGCAAATGACATACAACATGGCAAATGCAAGATGCAATGGTCAAGCATGCTTCTAATATGTCTTAAGATGTTCAATGAATCAAATGGATGCATAAAATGTCATGGCAAGTCAAGGTATGAATACAAATGCAAGATGAATGCAAAAGGAAGCCCAAATTAGGGTTTATGATCAATGCATCAAACAAAAACCAAAATCAGAAGCAAACCTCAAGATAAAAAATTGAAAATGCATCCAAAGGAACCCTAATCCTATACAAACTCACTGCCCAAAGGAGGGGTCCTAGCTCTTAACCTAATGTAAGTTGTGAATTTCCTAAGTTTTCTAGGGTTCTAGGGGACCTTAACAAGAAAAATGCCAAACAAATTAAAAATGAAAGATCAAATCATGCCAATTTAATCTCACAAACTATATGCTAAACACAATGCAATGCAAAAAGAATCAAAGTCCAACTCTCAATGGTTAGACAGAAATGATTTTTTTGAAGTTTGGATCAAAATAATGCCTTGAAATGATTTTAATTCCATGAAAAATTCTCAAAAGACATCAAGATCAAAAAAGAAATTTATTTTGAGGGTTGAACAATGTTTCTAAATGATTATGAAGGTTTCATGAATTTTTTGGTGATTTTTAAATACCTAAAAGTATTTTTAATTAATTAATTCTCATTAATTAATTAAAAATAAACTTTTAAATGATTTAAAAATATTTTTTAATGCAAAAAATAAAAATAAAAATGTTTTTGGTTTCTGAAAATTAATAAAAGTTTATATAAAAATTTTCAGAATTTTTGAAAAGGTTTTGCTATTTTAAATAAAATGAGAAAACAAATGCATTTAAATGAAAAAATAAAAATGGAATAAATTGAAAAATGGGAAAGTAATAAGATCCAAAGGCCCAAGTTTGAACTGGCTGCGCGCGCGTTTGACCTGGCGCCATATCCAACGGCTGACATTCAAACTCTCATAATTGTGATTAGCCCTAATTAATTATGCCCTAATGACTTTCAGGCGACCGGAACACTGTTCCGGTCGTCTTCTCCGGCCATCCCAATTCTCAAACTCTCTCCACACGCATCCAAAACAAAATCTAACTAAACAGAAATCATCCCCACTCAAAAACGAAACAAACCCCTCAATCAAACAACATTTATCATTCAAAATCAGAGAGAATCGAATCAAACATTTTTTAGGGCAAAAGTTTCAGACAATGCATACATCCTGGTTTCTCAATCATTTTCAAAAGTAAGCACATATTCATGATCAGGGAAGCATGTAGATTCATTTAGAAACTTAAAATACACGTTCTAGAAAAAAAGTTCATGAAGCTACCTGAGTTTGAAGCTTTTCAGTTTGGAGCTTTCTGACCTTCTCTCTTGTGCAAAACCACTCCTATGACTTCCCTTGTGCTTCTGAAAGGCTTGGAGCAAGTTTATTTTGGCTGGTTTGAGAGTTTGCAGAAGTTCTGTTCAAGGTGGTGTGGTGATCGTGTTTTTGATTCAGTGGGTTCCAGGCCATGGTGATGAGTGCTTTTTGATCAGGGAAGTGTGTTAAGATTGTTTATGAAGTTTGTTTGTATGTTTGTGGCTTGTGCTGAGAGTTTCGAAGGCTCTTGCAAATGAGGGTGAAAATGAGAATGCTGTCTTGTGTGTTGCTTCAGGCTTGGCTCTTGTTATGTTTGGCTTGCATTTGATTAGTATAAACAATTGCCATTGGTCAGATGAAGTGACATGTGCTTTATTGATTGGTCTGGGTGCTTTTGCCAATATGTCAAAGTTGTGTAAGAAGGGCATGGGCTACTTGCTAGCTGAGTACAAAAGGCATGTCTTGCGCAGCATGATGTGAGGAAAGGCCTAGGATTGATCAGCAAGCTAGCCAGCAAGTGGATGAGAAGCTATGATGAGTTTTGCAACTTGCCTTGCCTTTGGTTCTTTATGAAATATCTTGATCCATAAGTCATAAAACATGTGATTATTTAGGTGCAATCTGACTTTTAGGACTTGTGTGATCATGTGGTGAAGTTTAGAAATGCATTTGATGACTTAATTTGCCTTGAGAAGTGAATTTGCAACTTTGCCTCTTTGGTGGAAACCTTGAAATTTTGTGATTTTTGCCAACTTTGACAAGCCATAACTTTTGATCCAAAATGAATTAGGTCATGTTCTTGTACTTTTTGAAAAGGGAATGATCCATTCTAAAACTTTCATGACCAAAGTTTTTCCATTTGAAGCTTTTTTGAATCAAAATGTAAAGGTTGAAAAAGTTGCCTAAAATGACAATTTCATTAAAAGTCAAACTTGCCCAAAAAGTCAACTTTGCAAAAGACTTGAAATTATTCAATTTTGTGAACTTCTAACATCTCCTATGATCAAATAAAGATCACACACAATCAAAATGATGAAGATCAACCTTTGGTTGGGTCATTGGGGGCCTCAGATGCCCTGATTTTGCACTGACTTGCTTGAAAAGTCAACTCTTGATCAGATGACTTCCCCATGGAATTTCTTCATGAAAATTGATATGCATACTCCCTATACCATATAGAGACCAATAGAAACAAGAATGACAAAAAAAAGGGAGTTATGGCCTCTGAAACCAAAACCCTAATTTCAGGTCATCTGTGTAGTCAAGCCTGGCTCTACTTCCATACCATTCTCAGTTCTTGTGATTATTTGACATTCTTGACTTTGAGAGGATATAATATGATACTTGAACACACATGGACCCCTTTGAAGTGATTGATGGCCTTTGGAGTGGCTCAAGAGGCTCTTGGATTGCTCAGATCACAAACCCTAGATGCAGATGACTTTGAATCTATGCAGTGAATCAAAAAATGGGATATGAGATGCTATGATTGTGTTTATGCATATGAAATGATCACAAGCCATGGTGTGAATGGGTGAGGGCAAATTTGGGGTGTTTATAGCTGACCCTATTCAAACATGAGTTAGCTGTGCAGGATGTAAGCGACGGCTTATCAGGCAAACAAGATAACTTGTGGTTGAATACCAAAGACAGTCCAAAATTTGCACTCACAAAATGAAGAAGAAAAGGGATATAGATTGTAAAAGAAAATAAAGTATATTGTAAAGTGTGAGCGACGGAGGACGACCGTCGAGCAGAGGACGACTGTTGGGTAAAGAGCAGTGACAGGGACGGCCGACGTGCAGGAGAAAGTGCGGAAAATAAAGCAATGATGGGGACGACCGACATGCTGGGGATAAAAAGAATTATGATGGGGACGACCATCAAGTAAAGCTGTAAAATTCCCTGGGGATTAATGAAACATGACGGGGACGGCCATCAAGTTCATAAAGTAAAGTAACCAACGATGGGGACGGCCATCGGGTTAAACTGATGAAGGACGATCATCAGGAAAAGGAAAAGGGACCACGACGGGGACGGCCATCGGGTTAAAGAATACATGAAATAAACAGATGATGAGGTACGGTCATCAAAGGTGAAGGACGATCACCTAGCAGGGGACGGCTGCTCTGTTGGGGGTAAGATGAGGGACGATCATCTAAGGTGGAGGACGACCACCTGGCAGGGTACGGCTGCCGAAAATATCGCGACATAAGGACGAATGCCGGATAAAAGGTCAACGATGGGGACGGCCATTGGACGAGCATGATGAAGGACGATCATCAAAAGGTGGAGGACGACCACCTAGCAGGGGACGGCTGCTCTCAAGGTTTATCATGACATAGGACGAATGCCAGATAACCAAAATCAACAATGGGGACGGCCATTAGATAAAATGATGAAGGACGATCATCAAAAGGTGGAGGACGACCACCTAGCAGGGGACGGCTGCTAAATATCACGACATAGGACGAATGTCGGATAGAAAAGGTCAATGATGGGGACGGCCATCGGATGAGCATGACGGAGGACGACCATCAAGAGGTGGAGGACGACCACCTAGCAGGGGACGGCTGCTCTCAAGGTTTATCATGACACAGGACGAATGTCAGATAAAAAGAAATTTTGCTTTGCTGGCGATCTAATGGGGAATAGTAAACACGGACGAGTGTTTATATCCAAGAAACAAAAGGTATAAGTGTTATGGTGTTGTGTATAGATTAAAGATGCGGACGAGCATCCTTAAGACTACGATGCGGACGAGTATCGGGTAGAAACAAACTGACACGTGTTTAGAGATGATGATACGGACGAGTATCAACTGGTTAACAGGGAAAACGGACGCGTGTTGAATCTGAAAGGGCTCTTCTGGGGAATAGTAGACACAGATGAGTGTCTATATTCAAGAAGAGAAGAGTGTTTGACACGGTGTATGGATTAAAGATGCGGACGAGCATCCTTAAGACTATGATACGGACGAGTATCATGTAGAAACAAACGCTTGACGCATGTTCTGAGATGATGGTACGGACGAGTACCAACTGGTTAACAAAGAACAAGGACTAGTGTTGAATCTGCGGAGATAGTGTATACAAGATACGGACGAGTATCTGTATAAGTAAGTATGAGTGGTTTATATATGAGTATTCATTCTGCTGGGGAGGATGACACGGACGAGTGTCAAAAGGAGAAGAGTATAGTATAAACAAACATTTGATGTATAAAGTATTTATGTTACTGTGCTGGGGAGAATGACACAGATGGATGTCAAGGAAATTATATAAGTATATGTGAGTGCAAAGAGGATGTCTTTGGCTTTCTGCCGGGGATATGACACGGACGGGTGCCACGAGGAGTATATACTGGTGTTTGGGGAATGTAAGGCAACTGTTTTTGCTGGGGGAATCTGGGGGTATTCTGTATATTGATGGATTGTTTTTATTCGCAAGTGTTTGATTCAAAACATGGCTTATGATTATGCAATATGTTTGATTTTTTTGCCGTAATGCTCCGTATTAGACGGAATGCTACGCTTTGTGGGTGAATATGATGTGAATGCTATGATTATGCAAGGATACCGATCCGGGATTTGGATCCCGATGCTGCGAAGATCTCTGGTTGATCCGCTTGAAGTGAGCATCCCAGCTGGGGGTGAAATCATTGGTAGATCTGATGAGATGATATCTGCTTGGGGGGATGGGTCGCTGATAGACCCTTCCTGATAATGAGGGACCCAGCTGGGGTTTGCAGAAGCTTTCTTCACTCTGTTGTGATTCCTTCATGCGTTGCTCTGCTAAGGAAGAATGATTGGCACCTCAGTTGGGGAGAAGTAGCAAGTGGAAAATCAGCTGGGGAGATGACACCTGGGGTGCTAAGAATGAGTGTTGATTTGTCAGCTTGCTGGGGTGAAGCTTTCATGCCCCAAGTTGCGTTTTGGATACCTGCAATCCTGCAAAGATAGGGAAACGCACAAGTAATCCCGAGGTATCTCTTACCGGATTCCGTCATAGGAGTTTAGACACTTCTGAGAGTAAGTATATTTCCTGCGAGCACGTAGTTTTTAGAAGAGGAGCATCTATATTGATGCAATCATTATTTTAAAGATATCAGACATTCTTTGCAAATAAAAATGTACGAGACATCGTGTAACTGAAAAATCTGTTTTTATTAATTCAAATGCCCTGAATTGGCAAAATACATCAAAGAAACATATCCCCTGAAATGAGGAGATTGTTACAAATTGAGAAACAAAATGCTGGCAATGTTGACGACGCTTTAAGGGGCTTCCTCTTTTGCTACGACTCGTATGACTTTTGACGTTCTTCTCATCTTGCTTTCTGAAGTCAGTTGATTCTGCAAGAAGCTTGATCCTTTTGAAGCTTACCAAGTTGTAAGTGATACAGACGAATTCAGAATGCAGTTGTTCGCTTATTCCCTTGTTTTGCATGAATCGCCCTTTCGGGTTTTCAATCCATCGGGATACCCATTTTTGCCTAAGTTGTCCAATGCGTCTTTTCAACTCAGCAGGTGTACATTTTTTGTTTATTTTCCCTTATTTTTGCCCGAGTCTTTTATTCTGTTTTTGACTCGCCGGGATGCCCTATTTTTGCCTGGACTTACATTCTATTTTTGTGTCCAGCGGGTCATGTTCACACATACCTGTAGAATAATAAGTTTACAAACTGTTAATTAAAGAAATCCCACATCAATACTTTATGTGGCGTGAAAAACACACTGCAGTGTTTTTGTGTGCATGAAAAACACCTTATTATATAGTTACTACATGAATTTGGAACTTTGGAACTTTTAGCAACTTGTTTGTGTGCATGAAAAACATACTGAATATAGCAATTTGTTTCCACTTTCTACATTACACATGATGATATTGAAACTCTCCGCCATGGAAATAGTATTAAAACAAGAGCTACTGAGTAATTCCCAAGAGCTAGTTGTATGAGCATGTTTGGAATAATGCAGTGGTTCATAGCATCATTTATGCCATACAAGCAGAGGTAGTGATTCAGACGGCTGGGAGCAGAAGCTGTATGAAGATTATGCTGGTTTCAAAAGTGGAAGGTGGAAGGTGATATAGTAAAAGTCCCACATCGTTTATTTTGGTGAAGAATCTAGTATATATATAAAGTAATTGGTAAAAAGTAATTATCATTGTGTGTATTAAATCTGATCCAATTAAATTTTTAAAAAAACTAGTAACGGACTTTGCACATACCGTATCTGAGTACTGGTACCCGTGAAATATATATTTTTTAATATAAAAATGTATTTTTTTTTATAGAAAAATTATTGGTTTATCTGAAAAAATAATCATTGAATGTTTAATTAGAAAAATATATTGAGTTAAGAAAAAAAATAAATAATAAATAAAGTAAAAAAAAAAAAAAATTGTTCTTAAGAAATTTGATGTGTTCAATTTCTAATAACAAACCCGTGTATCTTGGTTTTGGTACCCGTGAAAAATATAAAATTGTTAATAGAGAAATATCGTTCTGGTACTCGTGAATATTTTTTTAATAGAGAAATGTCGGTCTAATACCCGTGAAAAATATAAATTTATTAATAGAGAAATGTATATTTTTTATAGAAAAATGGTTTGTTTATCTGGAAAAAAAATAATTTAATGTATAACTAGAAAAATATGTAGTATCCGTGAAAAAAAATAGAAAAATGTCTGGTACCCGTGAAGATATTAAAAATCAAGACCAAGAAAGAGATTATTCAAACCAACTGGATTTAAATTTTTTGGTCACTATATAGTGCGATTTATTGCTGTATTTTGTTATTCATCTTTCTTAGTGAAAATATATATTGTTTTCAAAAACAGTAGGAAAACAAATACAACACATAGCACAAATACCATATCCTAAGAGATTCCAAAAATTAACCACTATTAAAAGAGCACATCTTTCTATTGTTCATGTAACATAAAAGAAAACATGTTCTAGAGTCACTTATTATTGTTATAATTTTAGCCCTAAAACTTTTATAGGGAGTATAAGAATTTTTTTAAATTAATATTACATAATTAGAGATTGATTTTGTTCAATATTATTAGGTGAGAATTAATAAAATAAATTCAAGATTGACTAATTATTTTTATTGTAGTTTAATATGAAAAATTTGTAGTTGAATATTTATAACCAATATTCATAACAACTCTTTAAATAAACACAGTTATAGTTCTTATAACAAGTAAGCCATTACATTAGTAAGCCATTACATTAGATATTAAAATATAAATTAGTATTCAAATATAAATTGGTAAGTGATAGATATTAAGATGGACAATAGTGAAAATTGAAACATATGTTGCATATTTAATCACCAAATCTGAAACGCCTCGTCGAGAGAAAATTGCTCCATGTGTAGTCTTGTTCATCATCATCATCATCCGAATAAAAAATGGAATAGTCGATTTCTTCATCATCATCAGAATATGAAACTTGTTGCCTTCGAATTTTTTTTGGCCAATCTTTTATTTCTTCTTCTTTTTCTTCTTTATTGAACGACCGACGCATCAACTACAACGACCGCATTTTGGACACCTTCAACCGGCTGGTGAACCTGTATAAGAAAAGCAAAAAATGAGCCGACAAAAAATAATACAAAGTTGTAAGAAAAACAAAAAACACATAAAGGCCGTTGTACCGGTTGATGCAGTTGAGCATTCAGAGGCTGTTCGAGCGGGAGAGAAAGGTCACCGAATGCAGGTTGCTGAACATCCGCAACCGTGTTGACCTTTTCAGGTTGTTGGACTTAGGCATCATGATGGACATGCAGAGGTTGCTGCATTTCCGTAGGTTGTTGCAACTCAGCTTGTGTCTCTTACATACTCATGCATTTTGAAAAGGCAAACACATTAATATACATTGGAACTTAACACAAGAATATTGGGAGGTAAAGTAATAATGACCGGTGATGGTCAAGTTTATCTAAAAGTTGTAAATACATGATTAATAATGGTAGTCCACGATAGAAAAATAAAAGAATAATAACACTTAAAGGGGAACATTCAATACTGGATATCCAATCATTTAACGGAAAAAAATAGAAAGGGTAAGAACAACAACCTCAGACAACAGAAAACTTAGACTATATAATTACCATTTGATAAGCGGAACCACATCATTATTAGATCCAAGACCATTCGAACACCTACACGAAGTCATACCTGAAACAACAACAACCTTAAAGAACAACGACGTCAGATGGTCTAATTACCAGTTTCAAAATCCCATAATAAACATCTTATGCATAACAATGACCGAGCATGATCGATTGTATCAGTAAAGTGAAAATAAGAAGACTCATATTTCTGTATTGTCAGACAAGATAAGGAAAAGGTTCTCAAAGGCTGCTGAACACTTATGCGCAAGTACAACAATGCATTTCACGCATACACGTAATAACCTCGCCATGAAAGAACTCTTCACAGAATGTCAGACATTTAAAAAAAATCATCACTGCCTTTATATGGTCAAGTTTATCAGAAAGTTGTAAATACAAGGTTAATAATGGTGTGCCACTATAGAAAAACAAATGAAAAATTAAACACAAAAGGCAACATTGATTACTTTATATCCAATCAATAACCGAATTATATGTGAGAAAGTATAAGAACAATAACCTCAGACAATATTACACTTAGGCAATGGTCAATGGTCAATGATTTTGCCTCTCCATTATTTGAACCTTACAAGGGATATTTAATGATTTCGTGCTCCAATTGATAACCAACAATGCATCATTATTAGATCCGAGACCATTCAAACACCTGCACGAATATCATACCTGAAATAACAACAACCTAAAGAACTGCAATGTCAGATAGTTTAATTTGCAGTTTCAAGGGCCCATGACAATCATCTTATGAATAACATACCTTTGGGAGGTAAAATAATAATGACCGAGCATGATCAAGTGTATCAATAACGTGAGAATAAGAAGGCTCAGATTTTTGTATTGTATGACAAGATAAGGAAAAGGTTCTCAAAGGCTGTTGAACGCTTATGCGGAACTACAAAATTGCATTTCGCCCAGACACATAATAGCCTCACCGTGAAAGAACTCTTCACCGAATGTCAGAAATTCATAAAAAAAAATCATCAGTGCCTTTATATGTAAACTAAACAATACAAACCATCATTGCATGCATATAGGTAATACAAAACAACATGTCCCAATATAGTAATAGATACAATAGTTAATATGACCACATTTGAACATGATATAATTCAAATTTAGTATCGTCATCGGCCAAAATAAAATGGGAAACATAATTTGCATCACTATGTTCTCAGGCATCTAAAACATATGGAAGCAAGCCATATGCAAATTGTTCAACATAAACTTCATTATTGAACTATGAGGTTAGTAAAATCCTATATACATATAATATATTATGAGTTGATATCATTACTTATGAGCAAGTAAAACAAAGTGTTGGATACGACAATATTGATCACCATTTCTGCCAAGTGTTAGAAAAGATTGGAACACTTTTCTACATTTTTGAATTTGCTTCTGTTTCTGTATGCACTACAACCTTATGAGACATTGATGAATTTGTCATTGTCACAAGACCAGCTAAATAACCAACAACACAATTATTCACATAAACAAATGTGTTGCATACATAACCTTTAAATATTGGAAGCATACATGTAATAGAAACCATCATTGCAGTCATATAGGTAACACAAACATCTTATGAATGACACACCATTGTGAGGTAAAATAATAACGACCGATGTGTATACATAGGATTTTCGACATCATGAGTTTGGTCCAAGAGAGTTTTAAATAGCTTCTATAAAGATCTTTTGACGAATTTGATCACTCTTTCTTCCAAACATGTCCAGAATCTCGAGAAGGTTTGTGATGATTTGTTTGGTAAGTCGAAAGTGGTTTGTCGAAAGAGGATCTGGATTGTTGATTGGAAGTTCTTCACATCACTAGGGATGAAATTTTTATTGTTATTTCGACAATAAAAGAGCTTCGACGAAGGAGATTTTGATAGAAGGATGTTTGGATTTGAATTGGAAATCAATTTGATGTCACGAAGAGACACCTCGTTTCATCTGTCGAAGAGCAGTTTTTCTATACCAATAACTGTTTTGTTGGCAAAGGGAGACATGGAAGGTTTTTAGAAGACATTAGCATGCATAATGCCAAGTGGCATTCATTTAGGATCCGACCGTTGTTCGACGGTTATGATATTTGTATATAAATAGGATAGTTTTTGCTTTGTAAAGGGTGAAATATTTTGTACAAATTCCTGTAAATCCACTCAAGTACTCGTGTGTAAAGAGAAAAGAGAGATTATTCTGGAAATGCACGTATTAACACCAATTTTATTTCAAGTAATAAAAGCTTTAAGTTTCTTCTTTAAATCTTTACTCTTCGTTTGTCATTTACTTTTTCATTCACGTTCTAGCAATTGTATATTTTAGTCAGTTTATGTTTAAGTAATTCTTTATCTTCATGGCAAACTTCAAATATAAAAACAACGTCAACTTTAATATAGACAATAACAATTAGGTTATTCTAGAACACTTCAACAGAAATATATAAACACCACGTTTGGATTATTTTTTATTTGATTTTTAGCACGCGACGTCCTAGGACTTGTTTGGTTGGTGCTGTTAGTCACCCTTTTCTGAGAGATTTGGTTAACCAGAGATTGTTTGCCAGAAATACCAGCGAACAAATTGGCATGCCCAGTGGGACCAGTGCTTTAAGAACAGACTATAACGTTGTATGTTTCTGCGTAGCGGAAAAGTAGCAGAAAATAACGTAGAAAGACCCAGGCAGACTAGAGTTAGGAGGATGGCTATACCACCGCTAGTAAATAATGATGAAATTCCAATTTCCACTGCCATTCCTTCGACAGGAGGGAATGTGGAAACACTCCATGTTCCAGAAGGAGGAAATCACTCAGTATCAGGTTCAATACCAGGAATGTCGTTGTCTCGAAGTGGACCTAGTTCCTCCAACATAGGACATTCGATACCCATGAGTACTCCTCCCCCTAGGGTAAATAACTTCAGGCCTTATCAATCCAATATTCCCACACCCATGTTTGGAAGGGAACAACCTTATGGAACGCCAACTTCAATGATGGCTTCGGATATTGTGGCTCACTTGTCTTCGCCGCTCCAAGGTTCAGGTTATGGTGGAAAGGTTAGTAGACCAAACCAACCCCCAAGATTCCATATGCCAGCAATTACGACTAATTCGGCATAGGCAATCCGTCAACAGATGGACGAAAGCAACCATGAAATGGTCCATAGATTGACTCAATTAATGGGGGAAGTATTTAACCCTTTAATACAAAGCACTATTCAAACAAACCAGATGTTGGCAACACAAATGGTGCATATTGCCGAATTCTTTGGGGTACCCCAAATTCGACAGGGAGAGCAGTTGGTCCATAATCCAGTAGTCAACGTTGAAGAGGAACCAACAATAAATCAGAGACCTGTGGCCAACCCTCAGGAAAATCGTAGGATCCAAGAAGAGGTTGTCGAACAGCCTCGCGTCGAAGTTCCCATGCCACAAGAGCCTAGGAGATTGTTAGTCCAGAGAGGGCAAGATGCTGATGACATCTTGCAACAAAGAATGCTTTACAGTAATCCACCTGTCGAAAATAATCTAGTAGCCATGGTCGAAAGGATAATGGCGCAAAATGGGGTAAATGCGGGGTTATAAAGGCCAAATTATATTTCCCCAATGTCTGAATATATCCTACAACAGGAACTACCCCTAAGGTGGAAGATCCCTAAATTCACTAAATTTTCAGGGGATACTGGTGAGTCCACCATAGAACATATAGCGCGTTATTTGATTGAGGAAAGCGAAATAGCGCAAAATGAGAACTTGAGGATAAAATATTTCCCAAGTTCCTTAACAAAAAATGCTTTTACTTGGTTTACATCCCTACCAGCGAATTCCGTTCATACATGGACTCAATTGGAGAGATTGTTCCACGAGCAATTCTACACGGGGCAAACAAAAATAAGTCTAAAAGAATTAGCTAGTGTAAAAAGAAAATTCTCAGAACCCATTGATGACTATCTCAATAGATTCAGATTGCTAAAGGCAAGATGTTTCACACAGGTGCCAGAGCAAGAACTTGTCGAAATGGCTGCGGGAGGTTTAGATTATTCCATAAGGAAGAAGCTAGACACCCAGTACTTAAGAGATATGGCACAACTAGAAGATAGGGTAAGGCAGATTGAAAGATTGAAAACTGAGAAGTATAGGGCTAACAAAAGCAAAAAAGAAAGGGTAGCCTATGTAGGAATGCGTCAAAATGATGACTATGACGAAGACGAATTAATCGTTTTCGACGAACAAGAAATTGACCTGGAAGAATTAAAACAAGGTCCCCCATATGCCTGCAAGATGTTATCTCCATCGAACGGGAAGAATCCTGTCGAAACGGATAAGAACAAATTCCCTAAAAAGAACATACACGTTCAACGTCACCAAGTGTGACGAAATATTTGATCTGTTGGTAAAAGATGGTCAACTAATAAAACCACCGGGCGTAAAAGAACCCCCTATTGACCAACAGAAAAAGAGAGGTTTTTATAAGTACCATAATTTTCTAGGTTATAAAACTTCTCAATGTTTCCTTTTCAGGGACCTAGTTCAAAATGCAATCCAGGACGGAAGGCTGAAGTTTGGAGAGAAACCAAAACAACAAACAAGGGTTGAAGCGACCTATGTGCAAGTAATGGAAGCTAATTATGCTGAACCTTTCGACATGAATATGGTCGAGATAGAAAAAATGTCAGATCACAATTTTGATTTGATTGAAGCCACTGAAGGTTTCGACAACATTGTCAACATGGTGGGAGTCACTGAGGGTTCCCCAATTCGCCACAACATAGAGGAAGTATCAGGAGATGAATTAACTATGCCTGTTCTTATCAAGGTCACTGAGGATCTTGAAGAGAAAAGCAATGTCAAGGCTGGTGAAGGTTTCGACAACCAAAGTAAGGTTGAAACCACTGAGGGTTTCGACCACTAAGGTGCCCCCAGGGTCATTGAAGACGCTAAGCTAAGGAAGGGAGGTACTGAAAGCTTCCACAAAAGATTCAACAAATTAGCTGCAGATGGGGTAGTCTGGGATACCTTGGGAGAGCCTAATGGAAAATTCGACTATTGGGTCAAATACGGTTCGCCTGCCAGCGCTAAGATCAACATCAACGAAGTACAACCAACAGGTTGGGGTGAAGATTTTGACAACAATGAGGAGAAAATTGAGGTTTTCCCCAACACTGATGAGAAGGCCACTGAAGGCCTCAATAATAAAAATGCGGTCACCGAGGAAAATATTTGTAGCCAGTCGAAGAAGGTCACTGAAGGCCTTAGCAGTGACACTAGTAATCTCACAAGTATAAGTAAGATTGCAAATGAAGACAATATAGAAATCACACTTGAGGCTGGAGAAGGCTCTCCACCAAAAATCACTTATGGGATACTTCGCAGAACTATGGAAGATCCTAAAGAGAAAGCAGCCCAAACCAAGAGTGTCCCGGCTTCAAAGGGACCTTGCAAAGTCGAAAAGGCTCTCATAAAGAAAATGGACAAATTAAGCCTTGCTGATAGGCAAGGGCTGGATATCAACATGGTCGAAGCTGCTCAGAAGAACAAAGGAAAAAATGAGATGGAATGTCGTCGAGAGGAGTGCCAAAGGGCAGCCTATCCAAAGGAATGTGAAAATTTGGCAGAGTTTATCCAAAGGTACCGAAAGAAGAATACTGAAGTAATGCCATGTCCGTGCAGCAGCTCCATTTTCGACAGAAAGGCAGCAGAAAACTTGGAAGAAGTAGAGAAATCAATGGCAAAGAGTAATTGGTTTAAAAAGCCAGCAGTCGAAGCCAGTGGATATGATCCGAGGAAAAGCAAATATCACTTCCAAAGCCCTGGGGGCAGGTACCACAATACCTACAAGCCATCAGGAAAAGTACCGAATGACAGATGGGTACAACCCATTAGGGATGCCCAGAGGCCTAGAGAATGGAAATGTTTTGAAGTTCAAAGGGGATCCTCAGTCGAAATAAAAAAGGAAGCTAAAAAGCAGAGGCACATGACATATCCTTCAGAGAACAATAAAGGGAAGAATCCTATGTCGAAATCTCAATGAAGGAGGTTCCAGAGGCAAAAAAGGACTGAGAAAGAAGCAACGAGCGGCCTAAAGGCCAAGGGGAAAAATGTTGGGAAAAACAAAGCAGAATCCAATAGAAACGCTCAAGTGGCAGAAAAAGACAAGCTCCACAAAGGAAAAGACACCATCAACCGGCTACCATTGTCAAAGCTTACTAGCACAGTGGCAGAAGCTAACGAAGCCACTGATAGTTTCGAGTCTGACGAAGAGGGCTCATTCGACGTGATTTGTAATGTAGTCTCCATACTTCCTGGGGATTACGATAGAGTAATGGAAGTAGAGGATGAAGAAGATGCCTTGATGGATAGTACTGTGGGGCCAAGGCCCGTATGCTACTATATCATGAATAACGGTTGTGTCGAAGAACAAAATGCTTTCTTCGAAAAACCAGATGATTCAATGAAGGGACATCTGAAACCCATGTTCATAAAAGGAAAGGTCGAAGACATAGGCGTCAACAAAATTCTAGTAGATGGAGGGGCTACCGTAAACCTAATGCCCCACTATATGTTGAAGAAGATTGGAAAAAATGACTCTGATGCAAAACCACACAACATGGTCCTGTCGAACTATGAAGGAAAAGTGGGCACAACCATGGGTATTATTCAAGTAGATCTGACAATAGGCACCATCACCATACCAACAATGTTCATAGTTATTGCATCAAGGGCTAATTATAACTTACTGCTAGGTAGGGAATGGATCCATGGAGTAGGAGCGATGCCATTGTCAATGCACCAAAGGATAGTCATATGGCGTCCTGATGGGATCGTCGAAAATATTGAGGCAGATCAAAGTTATTTCATGACCAAAGTAAAAGGCATAACTAGTCGAAGCTTCAATAAGAACTTAGCCCACATAGCTCCTTGCAACCCAGCTAACTTTGACCTAACAGCGCCGGACAACACATATTGCTCTATGTACTTACATCCGACACATGGATTCAAATGGGACAAAGAGGTAATCGGCGAACCAAGCCACGTTTGGGGAACTACTGACATAGAACAAACTGGTTGGGATAGTGAATTCGACGGCAACTATGAGTGAAGTTACAGCACTAACGAGATTAATGGCCTATATGGCCGAAAATAAACTAAAAGCGGCTCTTGAAGCCGAAGCAAAGTGTATGGATGTCGAAGCCAAGGAAGAAAGTTCGCATCCACCATGCCCTCACCAAGGCATAGATGGAGAAAACAAAGATGAGCAGACAGGCAAATGCCAGAATAACAAGTTGGATGCCATCTACGACGACGAACCCTTATGATTTGAAAAAGACCCAACTTCAACCAACATGAAGATGGTGGCACAAGATCCTTTAGAAGAAATCAATCTAGGACTGGGAGAAGAGAGAAGGACAACCTATATAAGTGCAACTATATACCCCCATTTCAGAATCGAGTTAGTTCAGTTGTTGAAAGAATTCAAGGACTGCTTCGCATGGGATTATGACGAAATGCCGGGCCTCGACAGGGGTTTGGTCGAACTGAAACTTCCTATAATTGAATGAAGGAAGCCCGTGAAGAAAGCTCCAAGGCGTTTCGCACCAGAGGTTTTGTCGAAGATAAAATAGGAGGTCGAAAGACTTCTCAAGTGTGAATTCATTCGTCCAACCAGGTATGTCGAATGGATTGCAAATATTGTACCAGTAATAAAGAAAAATGGCTCTTTGAGGGTGTGCATTGATTTTCGAGACTTAAATTCTGCCACCCTAAAGGATGAATGTCCTATGCCAGTAGCAGAAATGCTAGTAGACTCTGCAGCAGGACATAAATACCTAAGTATGCTAGATGGATATTCTGGCTACAACCAAATCTTCATTGCAGAGGAAGATGTTTCAAAAACAGCCTTTCGGTGTCCCGGAGCGATAGGGACGTACGAATGGGTAGTTATGCCCTTTGGTTTGAAAAACGTCGGGGCCACATACCAAAGGGCTATGAATTCCATATTTCATGACTTTATTGAAACATTCATGCAAGTATACATTGACGATATTGTAATAAAGTCTATTTCAAAAGCACATCATTTAAACCATCTTCGACAATCCTTTGAAAGGATGAGAAAACATGGCTTAAAGATGAACCCCTTTAAATGTGCATTTGGTGTGCAGGCTGGAGATTTCCTAGGTTTTGTGGTCCACAAAAAGGGAATCGAAATAAACGCTAATAAAGCTAAAGCAATAAGGGAGGCGAAAGCTCCTTCGACAAAGAAAGAACTGCAGTCACTGCTGGGGAAGATTAATTTCCTTAGAAGATTTATTTCAAACCTCAGTGGGAAGATGCAAGCCTTCTCCCCTTGCTTCGACTCAAAAATGAAAATTTTACATGGGGGCAGGAACAACAAGAAGATTTTTACAAGATAAAAGGATACCTGGCAAGCCCCCCAGTCTTGACGTCACCTAATAGAAGAAGAAGCAAGAGGTTATATATCTCAGCATCTGATAAGACCCTTGGAAGCATGCTTTGTCAGGAAGATGAAAATGGCGTCGAAAGAGCCATCTATTATCTCAGCAGAGTATTAAACGACGCTGAAACCAGATATAGTGTAGTAGAAAAGTTATGTCTTTGTGTATATTTCTCTTGTACAAAATTAAAACACTATATAAAACCAGTTGATGTATTTGTATCATCTCATTTCGACGTAATAAAATATATGCTTTCTAAATCTATTTTACATAGTCGAATTGGGAAATGGGCTTTAGAATTAACTGAATAATCCTTAAGATATTTGCCTTTAAAAGCTGTAAAAGGGAAAGTGGTGGCTGACTTCATAGCCGACCATTCCATGGATGACAGTGAAATAAATTACGTCGAACTACAGCCTTGGAAATTGTATTTCGACGGTTCCAACCATAAGAATGGTGCAGGTATAGGTATATTGATTATTTCTCCTTATAAAATTCCAACAAAATTCAAGTATAGGGTCAAAGACCCTTGTTCAAATAATGAAGCCAAGTACGAAGCTTTAATTGTTGGACTTGAAACTTTGTTGGAACTGGGGGCAACTCGAGTCGAAATAATGGGCGACTCAGAACTAGTAATAAAACAACTAACCAAAGAGTACAAATGTGTTAAAGAAAATCTGATCATGTACTTCGTCATAGCCAACAGGCTCCTGAAAGCATTCGACACTGTGACCCTCAAACATATCCCTAGAGTAAACCATCAAGAGGCCAATGATTTGGCTCAGATTGCATCAGGTTACAGGGTATCAAGGGAAAATCTGGAGAAAGCTATTGAAGTAAGGGGAAGGGTTATATTGACCAAATTATCCCCACCAGATTTAGAATCAATGAAACTTGGTTACAGGGACGATGGAAGTTTCAAATTTTTTAATATAGACAATTCAGACATGGATGACTGGAGAAAACCTATAAGAAGTTATCTACAAGATCCAAACAAAAGCGTAGAAAGGAAAATAAGATATAGAGCATTAAGCTACGTACTCTTTGGAAATGAATTGTTTAAAAAGATTGCAGAAGGAGTCTTACTAAAATGCTTAGGCGAAGAAGAGGCATATATTGCACTGTCGAATGTACATAGTGGCATATGTGGTACGCACCAAGCAGGGAATAAGATGAAATGGCTACTATTTAGGCAGGGTTTATATTGGCCATCTATGTTCAAAAACTGTGTCGAATTCGCGAAGGGTTGCCAAGAATGCCAAATCCACGCAGGAATACCACATGTTCCTGCAAGAGAACTACATTCAATCATAAAACCTTGGCCATTCAGAGGATGGGCTTTGGATCTAATTGGAGAAATTCGACCTGCTTCATCAAAAGGGCAAAGGTACATTTTAGTAGGAGTAAATTACTTTACTAAATGGATCGAAGCCATACCACTAACTAATGTGGATCAGGAAGCGGTTATAGAATTCATCCAAAAATATATAATTTATAGGTTTGGGATACCAGAAACAATAACCACTGACCAGGGGTCTGTGTTTACTGGTAAAAATATGCAATCTTTTGCAAATGAAATGAGTTTTAAGTTATTAACGTCTACACCCTATTACGCCCTAGCCAATGGACAAGTCGAAACAGCAAATAAAGTAATAATAAATCTGATCAAAAAACATGTAGGTAAGAAGCCTAGAAATTGGCACAAAACCTTAGATCAAATTTTGTGGGCATGTCGAACGTCACCTAAAGAAGCTACTAATTCGACCCCATTTAAATTAACATACGGACATGAGACAGTACTTCCAGTCGAAATCTATTTACAATCTGTACGTACCCAAAGACATCATGAAATTCCCTCAGAGGTATATTGGAGCATGATGATGGATGAACTAGTAGATTTAGACGAAGAAAGGTTACGCGCGTTGGATTTGATTAAAAGACAGAAGGAAAGAGTTGAGAAATCTTATAATAAGAAAGTGAAGTCGAAAATCTTTCTTGAAGGTGATTTAGTCTGGAAGGTAATACTTCCCATGGATCGAAAAGATAGAGTGATGGGGAAATGGTCCCCCAAATGGGAAGGACCCTTTAAAGTTTTAAGTGTTTTCTCAAATGGCGCTTACGAAATTGAAGAAATAAGCAAAGATGAGAGAATAATTAAAATAAATGGCAAGTACTTAAAGATATATAAACCAATTCTGCAAGAGGTAAAAATAAAGCTGGAATGATTATATTAATCACTTCGCCAAACAGTGGGCGATAAAGTCATTACAAAATTCGATCACAAAAAAGTTAATAAAAGAACTAAGGAAAACAACACATACACCGCCCCTACCCTATTACAAATTTCTAAAGAAAATATTCTTTAAGCTCCATGAATTTCTTCTTTTGAACAACAATTCGACATTCACACAGACTTTGGTTGAGAGAGATCCCTTCAATTTCTTTGCCTAAAGCTTGAGCTCTGTCCGCATGGTGAATTCCCACCTTTACTTCCTCTTCGATCTCTACAGCATTAGGTTGTTCAAGTTCGGCCATACGTTTCCGCTCTTGAGCAATTTTTGCTTGGAGTTCGGCTATCTGTCTCTCAAAGTTTTGAATATTATTCTTACAATCAGACACTTGTTGAGAGTAAGTGTCAGAGAGTTTTGACAGCTCAGAAACCTTGTCCATCGAAGTTGCTGCAACATCCCATTCAGCGTTTTGAGTGTCCGTTTTGTTAGAAATCATTTTGATGTACTCTCTTCGACGATTGAGATCTGCACAGGTTACATCAATGATCTGAGAAAGATCCAGCACCAGACGAGTTTCGTCAGTGCTGGCCTCCAAAACGTTCACTTGTCTAAGGAGTTTCTTCATTTCTCATTGCTGAGTAGGGTCCTCCTCCAGAAGTCTGAACAAATCGACAATAAGCATTTTGCTTTTGATTTCATCCATGAGAACGTCGAGGTTCTTCACTTCAAAAGTAGTTCCAGAGGTTGACAAACTGTTGGAGGAATCTTGGAAATTGTAACGTTGGTTGATCATGGCTTTCAGATAGTCCAAAGGCTTCCGTACCTTCAGGCTCTCAAGTTCCTCATGGGTAAAGGAAGTCGAACCTGAAGATAAAGATTTGTTCAGATTGGAGTCAGGGAGGGTCTGAACGCTGAGCCCAATGCACTGTTTCGACAAGTCTTGTTCTGCTGCAGTTTTGGTTTGAAGTTTCTCCTCCTTATCATCTGTAGTTTCGGGTGAATTCTCATTCTCCTTAGTCACAGATTCGACGTCAAATTTTTCACCTTTATCAATTTTGGCAGGTCGATCTTCTTTGGTTTCGGTTTTTGGGTTGTTAGGGGAGTTATCCGCAGAATGCTCATCTATTATGGTGTCGAATGCAGAGCAGGTTTGGGGTTCAAATACATCACCCTTTGAGAGTTATTTCTCTTGGGTTTGTTTCTCCACATTTGTCTCAACAACACTATGGGAAGCTTCACCAGGGTTGATTTCAACCTGAAGAAAAGAAAGAATATAAAAAATATGCATACGAAGTTAAATTCAAAAGTCATTCAAAAATAGTTACCTGAGGAATCTCAGTATGAAAACTGGAGTTCCCACTTTTTGCGTCCCGCGCGAGTTTAACCATTGGACGGATGGGAGATGTTTTATTCGAGGTGACGTGCGACCTTTCAGAAGTGATTGTTCTTATGTTGTTGGATTTCTTCCTTTTTAGGGGTTATTGATCCGGAGATTCGTCACCAGAATCGTCAGAGATCTCCTTCACTTTTTCTTTCTTCCTTTTCTGAGGAGTAAGTGGTTTTTGACTCACCTGAAAAATAACAAGATTTCAATAAGCCAAAGGCCAAGGCAATTTCATAATTAACACAAGTCCTTTATATAAAAAAAGGAAAAAATATGAAACCTTTTTCACCGTCGAAGAAGTTTTCTTAACGGGCTTGACAAGTTGGTTTTCGCCAGATGCCTTCTTGATTGGAATTTTGGTAGCTGGAAGGAAAGAATTGTTAAAAAAGAAATGAATAAAACATAAGAAATTAAAAACAATAAATTCGAATGGTGCAAACACCTTCAAGAATAGTAGATTCCACATGCAAGTGTTCTATTCCAACATGAAGGTGCCCAGGATAATCGTCCAGATGATATTTGGTCGGAACCACACGTTTGGCTAGCTTTTTTCGTGACTCTTTAAGCAGTTTTAAATCTTCCCCACATACGAACCAATATGGGAAAGAAGGGCTGAGCGCCACACCAAAATCAGCAGATGGCAGAGGGGGAAACTTTGGTGGATAACTGGAATACACAAAATTATAACGCGCCTCTGTTGGAATATACGAGGGTATTACCAGTTTTTTCATCCTTTCAGTGAATTTATGCTTTAGAGTCACAGCTGCTTCACCTATGGTTTGCCTAAGATCATCTGGTCAGTATGTCGTTTCAAAATATTTTTGAAACTTTTGAATCTCCTTAACATGCTAATCAATACCTTTTTTCGTTCTGTCCCTCACAAAAGCAAAAGCGTTGGTCAGAAGTTGGTTGAAGGTAGCCACATCATAAAATCTTGTAAGATTGTACTCCGTCCACCAGACATCGAATTCTTGAGTGCATAAGAACATGGGTCGGAAGATCACCGGTCGAACCTCCAGGTAGCGTCGTTCAATTTCTCCATAATCTCAGTACTTTTTGTCGCAGTCAGAAACGAGTTGTAAAAGAGAATAGCTCCTTTCTTGGGGTAAATCGACCTAGGCTTCAGCTGTATCAACCTAAACTATCGAGCAACTAAGTTTGGTTGATAAGCTAGTAAGGTCACCTTATAGTTACTCATGGTTGGGTAAGAGGGTAGAAGTCTTGGCGTCAGCAGCATTTTCCAAACAGCCAAAAAATTATCTTCATCCTTTTTGTGTTTGACAGGGAGCTGCCTGGTAAACCATTTGGGCCCTATAGTCCTATTGGCAAAGGGGGCCATGTTCACAGTAAAATTAATTTTCTTGGCGAACATATTGATGTAACTGGTGAAAGAACGTCAAAGGCTTTTCCCTTCTTCAGAAGGAGTTAGTTGAGCCAACCTGGCCCATTCGACGTGTCTATCCTTGACATACTCTTCGTCCACCACGCCTTTGTCGAAGATTTTGGATTCAAAGGTGGCTTTGAGCCATAATTGAAGGAACCATATGGTACCCGCCAGGATAAGTTTGCCCTTGTCCTTGATTTGTTTCAGGGTTTCGACTCCCTTACTCATAGATTCATAGAGGTTGGCCAAAATCATTTCGCCTAGTCGAAGGTTTCTACCAGCATGTAGTTGATTAGCTATATTAATGTATTTTTTGGCTACCTGGAGGGATCTTGAGCAAAATACGAATTTTGACATCCAAAGAGTAAAAAAGGCTATGTGTTCTGTGTCCGACACATCAAGGGAGTCTTTGTTGTGATAATGATCAATGAAGGGAGAATATGAGGCAAAGCTAGTGTCGAAAGCGATGGTATTTTTATCTAATATAGTTGGGTCAAAATCCATACCTAGCGGGCTAAGACATACTATAGCAGCTAGGTTGAAAAGAGTGGGTGTTACCATTCCGCAAGGAAGGTGGAAGGTATTATAAATACTATCCCAAAAATAAAGGGAAGCTAGAATCATGGTAGGGCAATAGTTTGGGCCCTCTTTTGACAGTTGAATTAGGTCATAAATGCCTATTTTCTTCCAAATTTTACCCTTGACTTCTTCAACCTTTTCTACCCAGTCTAGGTACTCAGATGGGTCTTTCGACCATGGGCAACTTCTAAAAATCCTAGTTTGATTTAAATAAGTTAAGTCTAAAGTTTCAGTTTCAATATGGGTTTCTGAGGATTTATCACTAGATGTTTTTACCTTTCCCGCTCCTATGGGTTTTGAGTGTGTATAAGTGGGGAAGAAATCTGTGAGACGAGCTGGATCAGTATTTGGGTTAGGGAGGGGACCTAACATGGCATGATGTTTACCAGAAACAAGAATGGGAATGAGTACCTGGGAATAGTAAATGCTTTCTTTTTCTCTTTGATTCAGAGGCTCTGGGATGTATTGTTGGTTATCCACCACTTTTGGTCCAAGGATTCTGTGCGCAGGAGGGAGAGTTTCTGTGTTCTTCTTGTCTTTTTGAGATCTTGAGGCCACCATTGTTAAACTTTGAAGGAGCTTGAGGAAAGATGAAGATCTGGGTTTGAGAGAGGAAAACTTTGAAAATCTGAAGTTGAGAGTGTAAAAATGTTTTTTAGAGGAAAAAATGGATTATTTATACTAAAAAATTGAAGAAAGACGTTTTGCTCTTCAAGTTGTTAAGGTATGTATCCATATGCCATTGGACATAAAAAGGGGCGTGGAAGTTAAAAAGGGTACAGTGGACCTAGTTCATAGAGTCATGGAGATCATGTCTGGGAACGTGGGTTGAAGTTGATGGGTTGAGGAAATCTAATGATTACTTAGATTTGATTTGACAAAGTGAGCTTTTTGGGAATCTGCGCATTTAATGCAAAAAAGCATGGAGTCGAAGTATAATTTGGCAGCAAAGTCGCTTTCTCCAGAAATTTAGTCGAAACACCTTTGCTGGGGGGCAATTTGTATACATACGATTTTCGACAGCATGAGTTTGGTCTAAGAGAGTTTTAAATAGCTTCTATAAAGATCTTTTGACGAATTTGATCACTCTTTCTTCCAAACATGTCCAGATTCTCGAGAAGGTTTGTGATGATTTGTTTGGTAAGTCGAAAGTGGTTTGCCGAAAGAGGTGCTGAATTGTTGATTGGAAGTTCTTTACATCACTACGGATGAAAGTTTTGTTGTTATTTCAACAATAAAAGAGCTTCGACGAAGGAGAGTATGATAGAAGGATGTTTGGATTTGAATTGGAAATCAATTTGATGTCACGAAGAGACACCTCATTTCATCTGTCGAAGAGCAGTTTTTCTGTACAAATAACTGTTTTGTTGGTAAAGGGAGACGTGGAAGGTTTTTAGAAGACATTAGCATGTATAATGCCAAGTGGCATTCATTTAGGATTCGATTGTTGTTCGACGGTTATGATATTTGTATATAAATAGGATAGTTTTTGCTTTGTAAAGGGTGAAATATTTTGTACAAATTCCTGTAAATCCACTCAAGTACTCGTGTGTAAAGAGAAAAGAGAGATTATTCTGGAAATGTACGTATTAACACCAATTTTATTTTAAATAATAAAAGCTTTAAGTTTCTTCTTTAAATCTTTACTCTTCGTTTGTCATTTACTTTTTCATTCACGTTCTAGCAATTGTATATTTTAGTCAATTTATGTTTAAGTAATTCTTTATCTTCATGGCAAACTTCAAATATAAAAACAACGTCAACTTTAATATAGATAATAACAATTAGGTTATTCTAGAACACTTCGACAGAAATATATAAACACCACGTTTGGATTATTTTTATTTGATTCTTAGCACGCGACGTCCTAGGACTTGTTTGGTTGGTCCTGTTAGTCACCCTTTTCTGAGAGATTTGGTTAACCAGAGATTATTCACCAGAAATACCAGTGAACACGATGAAGATCAAGTTTATCAGTGATGTGAGAATAAGATGCATCAAATTTTGTATTGTCAGAAGAAAAAAAATGAAGAGGCTCTCAAAGGTTGTTGAACACATATGCTCCAAGTACAAATATGCATTTCAGGCAGACACGTAATAACCTCACCATCGAAGAACTCTTCACCGAAAGTCAGAAAGTCAAAAAAAATCATCACTGCATTTATATGGAAACTAAACAATACAAACCTACTAAAAAATAAAAGTAAATCCTCAATTAGAGAGAGGCTTATGTACAAGAGTACATGTATGCAACAAATGCATACAAAAAGCTCTAATTAAGTCACGAATCAACCAAAAAAGAGAAACAAAAATGGTTATCATTTTAAGAGAAACAACATGCGCGTGAAACCGAACAATAGCTCGCATCCAATAATCAGATCTAAGCAAACAAATACCCCATCAACAAACACATATCTTCAGTAACTATATCCGGCTCTAAAATAGATGGAATCTCCTCAAGCAGGCTCTCGATACTACCACAACCTTGATTACATATCTGCTTCTGCAAATCAACATTTACAAATTCATTGATGTTAAGCATCAAATGCAAAGCAATAACATCATTGAGCCTACTCATTACCATAATTTTGATCACATGAACTTGTGAATGTTGATTTGCAGAAGGATATATGTAACTAACTGCATATCATTCCATATGTCAAAAGTTAGAATATATCATCCAATACAATTGAGCCAACTATCTCAAGATATACATAGAAACCTGAACTCGATCCGCGACTCTCCGGGAAATTCTTTGGAAGTGACATTTACTCCTATAAGTTGCAACTCAAACATCGCAAGTGGATTCATTAATTCAAAAACAGGAAAAATCGTTTAAAGTGTATATTAAACTGGTTTCATTTACATAAGGCTCTTGATGAAACTAATGAAACTAATGTCGGTTACCGTCTGGCATGTCCGATCAAGAAGGATATTGATGTTCAAATAGTTTGCAACCTACAAAGAAATAAGGCTCAGATTCAAACAATTCTACAGACTTTAATAAAATAAGGCTGAGATTCACCTTTTGTCAGATAACCGATAGAAAAGGCTCCAAATGGCTGCGTCTACCATCTGTAAAAGTACAACATATGTAATTTCACAGACATGTAATCACCTTGCCATGAAACAATTCTTCACACAATTTCCGATAGATTTAATTCAAATATTTCATCATTGCCTTGTTATAAAAAAATGAGGAAAACAACATTAACACTCAGTAACCGATACAGTGTCAACACCATAATTTGTTTATCAGTGACATGAGAATAAGACGCATCAGATTTGTGTATTGCCAGACAAGAAAATAAAGAGGTTCTCAAAGGTTGCTGAACGCATATGCTCCAAGTACAAATATGCATTTCATGCAAACACGTAATAACCTCGCCATCGAAGAACTCTTCATCGAAAGTCAGACATTTATAAAAAAATCATCACTAAATTTATACGAAAACTAAACAATACAAGCCTACTAAAAAATAAAAGTTAATCCTCAATTAGAGAGAGGCTTAAGCACAAGAGTACCTGTCTGCAACAAATGCATCCAAAAAGCTCCAATTAAGTCACGAATCAACCAAAAAAGAGAAACAAAAATGGTTATCATTTTAAGAGAAACAACATGCGCGTGAAATAAAACAATAGCTCGTATCCAACAATCAGATCTAAGCAAACAATACCCCATCAACAAACACATATCTTCAGTAACTATATCCGGCTCTAAAACACATGAAAACATAAAGCAAATATGTACATCAGGTTTAAATAAAGTTTAAAATCAAGAAGAGTGAACGGGCGGGTACAGTAAAACCATATTTTCTTCTTTCATATCATACATGAAAAAACACAGACATACTCATATTAGTTTATAGTTAGGGTTCAACAAAATTAGGCTCAAATTTACCTTTTCTCACATAAAACAGGTTTGCAAAGCATGCAACATCAGTATCGGCGCAAAGAACCAACAAGATTTCACAAATCCATCATACCTAAAAACAATCTTAACTCATGTCAGATACAATCTGATGAAAACATTACTACCTTCATGTAGAAGATGAGATTGAAGAAAAATATGTAAGATAAATAATGAGTGAGACGGAGAAATATGGAGGAAGAAGACGAGCAAGGAAGGTGTGTGAGAGAGATAGAGAGATGTTCGAGAGTGAGAGAGAGAATGAGGATGGAGTGAGGAAAGAGAGAGTAGGTGTGCTAGATCAGCTGCAAGGTGCAGCTGAAAATGATGAAAATAGAAAGAGAGTAATGAAGTGTATAGGGAAAATAAAAAGAGAGAAAGGAAAATGTGTTGGCAGAATGAGAAGGAAACCACTTGTCACACAAATGTGCAATGAGGGTAATAAGGGTATTTCAAGAACAATTATTTTTCTTATATGATAGATATAATTAAAAAAAATATAATTAAAAAATTAAGTAATAATTAAATAATGAATTAAATTATTTCATAGTTAGCAACAAATGTGATGCCACGTAAGCGGAATATGGTGACATGTGCACACCAGGGTTTTTGCAAAAGGAATATGTGTTTTATAAGGGGGAATCTCAAATTGTTTTAACCCTATATATATATATATATATATATATATATATATATATATATATATATATATATGTATATATATATATATATATATATATATATATATATATATATATATATATATATATATATAAGCATTAACTTACATTTATTTATTTACAATAAATTTATAATTTAACTTTTTAATTCTTTACTCCTCAATTTATTTGTTTAAACTTTTTCTTAATATTTGTATTCTCCAATTAAAATCTTCACACATTTTCTCTTTTTAATTTCTACACATCCTATCCTTTTATAATATAAATATTTTTTTGTATTAAATTTCTTAACAATTTAGTTTTCGTCCATTTTATTTTTGTATTCTTTTTCTCTAGGGTCAGATGCCTCACCAACAACATTCATATCATCAAGTTGTTAATATTGCACCTATTCCATACCAGCAATCGACTTATCAACAACAGCAGCCTGGTCAGCAACCAAGGTATCAACAACAACATCAGAATCAACATCAACACGCTCCTCAATAGCGTTATCCTAATCAACAAAAGATGAGGAGGCCCGAGAGACACTTTGATCTTATGCCTATGCCATATAGCCAGATCTTTCCTCGGTTGCTAGCATATGGATGGATTACTTTGAGGGATCTTCCACCCCCAACTGTTATCACTCCAGACTATGATGGTAATGCTCATTGTGAGTATCACAAGGGTGCTCCAGGTCACACAATTGAGAATTGCAAATCCTTCAAACAAAAGGTGCAAGACCTGATTGAGTCTAAGGATCTAACATTCACTCCGAGGAATCTGAATGTTGCAACAAATCCCATGCCAACGCATGTGGCCTGTCAGTGAGTGCTTTTGAAAGGTTTGTCAAAGACCAAGCAGAGTAGTCTCCAACTTTGAAGAAGCTAGCAGTCAAATCAAAAGAAGTTCATTCCTCAAATGAAGGCAGTCGTCATACTATTTGATTTGAACATTGTTATTTGTATTTGGTTTTGTTAATGTTATGTTTATGCATGTTTTTGAGTTAGTCTTTTCTCATCCACTCATCATTTTTCATTTATCACAAAATCACAAAAAGATTTTTCCACTTCACTTATCAAACTGACTGTTTTAGAAAAGATTGGAGGGAGGATGATGAAAACTGAATACCCATAACTAATGTGGTATGCTTTCGGATAAAACCTTGTCCATGAGGTACAAACATTTTTTCAAATCCCCAAACACTAGAGTGATAAGGAGTTAATCCATAGTCAACCACTTCGAGACTAGAAGTAGGAGTTCTTTTGGATAAAAACCTTTACGCTTAACCCAGGGCAGGGTAATTGTTCAGTTAACTTGACTATACCTTCAAATCATAAGATGATACATCCCGTCGGAGGATCGATCACAACAAATGACTCGGCAGTTACGACGTTAAAAAAAAAGAAAAAAAATAATAATTAAAAAGTCCTCTAAGTTGAGCACCCAAAAGGAGACAGGTAAAAAGAATCAGGGAAAATCCCAGTGGACTAGAGCTCCAAAAGCGGTTTAGGAATAAGTTAGGGACCAAATCATAAAAAAAAAATCAATCAAAAGAGGTACTCAAATCCTCAATAAAAAAAGAAAAAAATCAAAGAGGTCTTCAAATCCTCAGCAAAAACAAAACAAAAATCAAAGAGGAACTCATATCCTCAACAAAAACAAAATAAGATCATGTGACTACCATCAAGAATCAAAATGGTCACCGACATCCACCAAAACCAAAATAAGATGAATGTCATTTCAAACAACTATTGAATCTTCATCTTCACCCTTATACCATCAAATCCCTTTTGGAAGACAAATACAGGTGTAGAGTTAACTGAACATAGAATTGAAGATCATCACGAAGAAGGGGTGGATACAAACAACTTTGAGCCTTATATCCTTTGTTTCAATAACCGTGAAACATAACACGTTAAGACCCTCAAATGACCTAATTGAGGCTGGTTTATTCTAAAATAATACAACAACAAGGTTGCATATAATGACTCCCAGAGATTTGCTAATCCCCAGTCTTTATAGCATATTCTTCTTATTGTATCTTTCACAATTTCTAAATCAGCACTATGTTTGGACTAACTATCCATTCGTCTCACATAATCACATCACTGACTTTTTCAAAGCTTGCTTGAATGTTGCATTAACAATACCATTTGTTTATGAACAATTTAATTGCAAACCAGTGCTCGATATCAAGGACATCCATAGAAGGGGCAATCAAAGAGGAACTTGAACTTCCGTTGGTGATGACCCAAATCAAGACTACATCAAAATCCTTTGAATCTGAGGCAAGATCCTCAACATCTCAATCTGAGGCAAGACCCTCAACATCTCAATATGAGACAAGACCCTCAGAAGCTCAAACAGGGGAAAATCATCTTCAACAGCTTAATCAAGGGAAGACTTCTATCACATTCAGACACTGGAAAAGATCATGTCATGGTTACTCTCAAAGCTTCCCCAACAAAATTCTTTCAAGTACCCTATAGACTGTGGAAAAACAAGTAAGGGTCAGATCCTCTCTCTACTTTCAAGTTGAACAAGCAGATCTCTCCAAACATTGGAAACTTTTTAGAGCAAGAGCAATCTTCAAGCATCGATCAAGTCCATTCGCTCATCAACAAGTGATCAAATGTGGAGCATCTAGATTCATCTTATGACCATACGTTGTCAAATATTGAGTGTTGGGGAATCAAAACCTTCCATCCACCTAAAGTCCAATCATCATTGGCAACTACCTGTCGCTCCCCGGACTTTCGTCCCGGTACAAACGCGAACTGTCGGCGAGATTGGTCGGATGTTAAAGGTTGAATAGAGTCACCAGCTAGGCATTTTTATCCCGAAGGAAAGGTAATGCTGCATAAACCTAGAAAGAAGTGGATAAGACGGTTGCGAACCAAAGAGACTGGGTAAGGAGGTTGGTTACGACCTGGGAAGGTATTAGCACCCAGATCGTCTGTCGTACTCGATGGGATCCATGCTTACCTGATTGTGTTTTTAAAAGGGGGAAGTGTACATGCTAACTGTGTATAAAGGAGATGGATGTACAAAGTGACAGTGCAAAAGAAAGAACAGGAGTTCAAACTGAGGTCAAGAAAATAAAGCTAGAAAGAGACGAGGGGGGGAGACCTGGGGACTTTTGTTCGATAACCGCTAAGTTACGCCTACGTATCCTCTCGTGCAATGAGGAACTCATAACACCGTAGTTTGACTCATAGAGACTTGGTGTTTTGGTGTGAACTGATTGCTTGTCTATGCTCAAGTGTATGATTCGTCTGACTCGAGTGCTGACTGTCTTGCTTTAGACGGAAGAAGCGAGTTCTCGTTTTCAGAGTAGTATGGTGAGAAAAGAATCCCGGAGGAGACGTTTATTGTTTGTTTTTGTGTTTTCAGTTTTTTATTGTTTTTGGTGTTTTGCATAGGATAATGAGCTTAAGCCTTAATCAAGGATTGTAAACTCATTATATCACCCCTGATTAGGGATAATGAGTATACTTAAGTATGAGATGAATATTTCAACTTAATTACCCTAATGATACAAGATTAAGATCATTAACCTACTTGTAATTATTAAGTGTTTTTGGATTTTTGTTTTTTTTGTGTTAAGTAATGAGTTTAATCTCTAATCAGGGATTAGTGAACTCATTACACCATCCTAAGAGAAGGATGTTAGATGAGGACACTTAAGATGAGAAAGATACCTCAACTTAATCCATGGTCAAGGATTAAAATCATTATATAACAAACCTTTATTAGAGTGGATTTTTATTAGAGATTAGATTAAGAAGTGAATTTTATGTTTGTAAGACTAAACCTAAGGGGGACTTGTCCATTAAACACTAGGGTTAGTCCCTCTGACCCAGAGGCAAATATGTAACCCTAATATTAAGAGGTGAAAACAACTTAAAGGTTTAACACTAAGTACTAAAGTTATACACTCCATCCTAAGATAAGGATACTAGCATAACCCTAATACAGAGCCCTAAAACTTTAATTGTTTAGCCTTTGTTATTGAGATGAGAAGCAGAGACTCAAGGAGACTCAAAAGGTGAAAAACTAGGGGAGACTATTTACAACCCTAAAGTTATCATGCTTAGATGTTCCTATGATTTGTGAGGCTTGAAGAGAAATCTTTAGATGGCCACCAAGGAAGAAGCATATGAAAGAGAAAGAGAGAGAAAGATAAGTTACTTACTTCCTGAAGAAGTTAAGTAACCTAGGAGTGGGAGAGAAACAAACACAAGTGAATCAAATTCACTTCAAACACAAATAAATAAGAGGGTGAGAAGAGATTGGATGTGGATGCACATCCACATCCTAACTAACTTACAAGGAGCACTTGAAAAGTTAGTATGTACATACACAAAGTCCATGATCAAAATCAGAACCAAATCACATGATAAAAAATTGAAATTGCATCCAAACAAACCCTAAACCTACATGAGAACACCCTCCAAAGGTGGAGGTCTAAAGCTAAACCAAAGTCAAGTTATGGTTTTCCTAAGTTTGGTTGGGTTTTGGACACTTTACAAAGAAAAAGTCAAAACAAATTGAAAAATGTAAAGCAAAAATACACCAAAAATACATGAGATAATAGATACAAAGTGTGAAAGATTGCAAAAAGAAACAAGTACAAACTCATTTTGGTTAGGCAGAAATGAATTTTTGAATTAGGGTTATGAAAAAGGGGATTTTCAAAATCCTAATTCAAGTTTAATTTTCAAAACATGATCAAACCCTAAAATAAATTTGTGAAATGAGTTTGTAAATTGATCTTAATGTTCAAAGAGGTTCTCTGATTTTTTTGGTGATTATTAAATACCTAAGAGTATTTTTAATTAATTAAAAATGAATTAATTAATTAAAAATACAATTAAATGATTTAAAAATAATTTTTTAATACAAAAAATAAAAATAAAAATGTTTTTCGGTTTTTAAAATTAATTAGAGTGAAAGTGTAAAAAAATCAAAATTTTTGAAAGTGTTTTGCTATTTTTAATAAATAAAAGAAAACAAAATGAAATAAAAAAAAAATGAAAAGTAATTAAAATGGAAGGCTCAAATTGCGTGGAAGCAAGATCAAAGGCCGAGGGCACAAGTCAGCTTGACTGATGGTATGTAGATCCTAGGGTCCAAGTTTAAATCTCCTAAACTCACGCAATCCAATGGCTCACATTAAATCTGACTAAATTAATTATGTTTTAATTAATTAAAATGAAATTAGGGCTAATGAATAATCTGGACTGTCCGATCCTTAAGCTAATCAGAATCCAATGGCTCTCATTAAATATGGAAACCCTAAACCTAATTAACCCTAATTATTTTCAGATGACCGGAACAGTGCTCCGGTCATCTTCTCCGGCGAGTCTCAACACACAACTTCTTCCCTAAGCCATCCCAAGACTTCTAACCTGCCCATAATCCATTTCCACACTCCAAGGAAATCAAATCAATCATCAAACACAATTTATAACACTTGAATCAAGAGAATCGAAGAAAAAATCAAAACACGGGCAAACTTTCAGAACAACATAAAATAATCATTTATTGCTCATTTTCAAATCTAAACATATCTAGATGATCAGTGCAACATGTAGATTCATTTTGTAACAAGAAAATGAAGTTCTGAGAAAACGTTCTTGAGCAATACCTGAGCTGGAGACCTTCAAAGATGAGCTTTCTGAGCCTTTCCTTTGTGCAAACCATCTCCACTGGTCCCCCTTGTGCTAATGGCAAGCTTGAATGGAGTTTAAATTGGATATTTTGAGAGGTATAGTTCTGATATGGCAGAAATGGAGATTTTGATATGTGATGTTTCAAGCCATTTTAATGGTTGATTCTTGTTCTATGAATGATGTGTGGTTGATTGGTGAAGAAACTTTTGAAGTTTGATGGCTGGATTGGGAGAATCGAAGAGAGGAATTTTTTGGGTATTTTTGTGCAAACTGGGTGTGTGGTGGCCCTGAGTTCTTGTGAGCCCTCTTTTAGGATCCTTAGACTTTGCATAAACAAATGGAATGAGTCAGAAGACTTGCTATGCACTGTGGGATTGGTATGGTTCAATTGGCCAAAAAGTCAAAAGTTATGTACTTGAGGTATGGGCCATGGCATAATTGATTTGAGGGCTTGAGTTGCTTCAGCTGACTTCAAGGAGAACCTTAGGATCAATTGTTATGAGTTGTATGGCTTGGATCAAGAGTTTGCATAGGTTTTACAATTTTGCAACTTTGTGATTTCTTGAGAAACAAGTCATGAAATCCCTTGGTTCAAAGCTTAAATCTGATATTGGGAGGTTGTTTGATCATGCCATGATGCATTTGAGTGGATTAGAAGTCATGTAGAGGCCTGAAATTCACTTTTGCACATTTCCCTCTTTGGCCTAAACTTGAAAATTACAAGATTTTTCCCAACTTTGACTTGCCATATCTTGAGTTCTAGGATGAATCAAGAGGAGTTGTTGTACTTTTTGAAAATGGGAGGATCCAATCTACAACTTTTATGTTTAACAAAATTTCATTTGAAGCATTTTTGATCAAGAAAGAGGAGGTTGAAAATCTTTCCCAAAATGGAAAGTTTGCATTTCAAGTCATATCCAAAAATGGAAACTTTTGCAATGGCTCAAAATACTTCAATCTTGTGATCTTTCAAGCATTACTGACACCAAATAAAGGTCATAGGACCTTAAATTGATGATGATGACCCTTTGGAACCCTTGTTGGAGGCCTTAGATGCCCTAATCCTGACTTTTCTTACACAACAAGCTACCATTTGATCATATGACTTCCACATTGAATTTTTTCATCAAACTTCATCCACACACTCCTTATATCATATAAAGACCATTTGAATCAAGAATGACTAAAAAATTTTGGTTGTAAGGGCCTCAAACCCAAAACCCTAATTTTAGGTCATTTGTGTAGGAGCCTTGAGCCTGCCTGGGTGGCTCTGCAATCTCTTGTGATCTTTTGACTTCCAAGAACCCTTGGGGGTACAATATGAACTTAGAAAACTCAAGGACCTTCTTGTCATTCTTCATGGCCTCTGAGATACCTCATACTCTTTTCAAGATTCATCTGATCACAAACCCTAGCTGTGCAGAGATGCAATGAGATGTTAAAGGTGAGTATGCAATGTAAGATGCAGTGATATGATATGTACTATGTGGGATCATAAGCAAAAGTATAAGAAAGTGAGAGGGAAAATTTGGGGTGTTTACACCTGCCCCTATTCAAGCATGAGTTAGTTGTGCAGGATGTAAGCGCCAGGCTTAGCAGACGAACAAGATAACTTGTGGTTGAATACCAAGACAGTCCAAAATTTGCGCTCTCTGGTATAAGAAGAAAAGGGATATAAATTGTTATTTACAAAACCAGACGATATAGAATGAACATCGAATGATAGCGATGGAGGACGACCATCGAGCAGAGGACGACTGCTGGGGATTAAAAGGTGAGAGATGTACTGACGGGGACGACCTTCAGGCTAAAGAATAAAGAATCTGCGACGGGGACGGCCATCGGTCTAAAGAATAGGAATCCACAATGGGGATGATCATCGGATAAACTGATGAAATAATGGTGAGGGACGATCATCAAAAGGTGAAGGACGATCACTGAGCAGGGGACGAATGCTGAAAATATCACGACATAGGACGAATGCCAGATAGAAAAATCAATGATGGGGACGACCATCAGATAAATGATGAGGGACGGTCATCAAAAGGTGAAGGACGATCACCTAGAAGGAGACGGCTGCTGAAAATATCACGACATGGGACGAATGTCGGATAACAAGATCAGCGATGGGGACGACCATCAGATAAATGATGAGGGACGACCATCAAAAGGTGAAGGACGATCACCTAGCTGGGGATGACTGCTGGAATTATCACGACATAGGACGAATGTCGGATAAAAAGATCAACGATGGGGACGGCCATCAGATAAATGATGAGGGACGGTCATCGGATAAATGATGAGGGACGGTCATCAAAAGGTGAAGGACGATCACCTAGCAAGGGACGGCTTCTGAAAATATCACGACATAGGACGAATGCCGGATAGAAAGATCAACAATGGGGACGGCCATCAGATAAATGATGAGGGACGGTCATCAAAAGGTGAAGGACGATCACCTAGCAGGGGACGACTGCTGAAAATATCACGACATAAGACGAATGCCGGATAGAAAGATAGTTTCATTGTGAGAAGAGATAAACACGGATGAGTGTTTAAGCCCAAAAATAAAATGGTATAAGTGTTTCGACAGTGTGTATATACTAAAGATACGGACGAGTATCTTTAGGACCACGATGCGGACGAGTATCGATAGAAACAAACGCCGACGCGTGTTTAGGGATGATGATACGGACGGGTATCAATTGGTTAAGCAAGGAACACGAACGAGTGTTTGGTCTGCTGGAGAGTAGTATAAGGGTATTTGTATTGAGAGTGCAAAAGGGTATTCTGGCGACTGCAGGGGAGAGGTGTTTTTTGTATACCTCTGGAGGAGTGATTTTTGTATATACAAGTAAATGGTTCAAACCTGACTTATGATTATACAAATGCATGTTTGATTTTTACCGTAATGCTCCGTATTAGACGGAATGCTACGCTTTGCTTGGGGAAGATGATGCGAATGCTATGATTATGCAAATGAGAGAGCCGATCCGGGATCTGAATTATGCGGGGAGAAAGGATCTCCGGGTGATCTTTCTGGAGAACTCTGTGGGGAAAAAACAAATTCAGTTATTTCTCGGGAGATCCCATTTGGGGAGGAGAGAACTTCTTAGAAGTAATCTGTTGTAATTCTTTCATTCAGGCTGTATCCTGGGGGAATGATGATCTTCATGGGGGATGCTTTTGTCAAGTGATCCTGCCGATGATGTGAATGCTGACTTGGCTGGGGATGTAGTGCCTGATATGCCCCATGCTGCAAAAGATTAACTGCCTTGAGTACCTGCGACCTGTTAAACAAAGGAAACATACAAGTGTCATGAGGCATCCTCAACCGGATTCCGGCATAGGAGTTAGATTTGCTTAAGAGTACATATTTCCTGCAAGCATTTATTGAAAATGGCTTATATGTTTTTATGCAAATGTTGTATTACGAACTTTGGACATTTTTGCAAACAAAACAAAAAGGTACAAAACAGAGTATGAGTGAATATTGATTTTATTGATTTGTGTGCCCTGAACTAAGGAGATTGCTATAAAATTGAGAAAATAAAAGTATTCTATTTGGCAATGCTGAAGTTGATGCTCCAATCTTCCTTTTGCTATGACCTGTAAGACTTTGAACGCTCTTCTTATCTTGCTTTCGGAAGAAAGTTGATTCTGATCGACGCTTTGTTCTTTCGAAGCTTTCCAGGTTATGTAAGTGTGATACTGACGAATTCTGAGTGCAGTTGTTCGCTTATTCCCTGATTTTGTGTGGATCACCCTTTCGGGTTTTCAATCCACCGGGATACCCAATTTTTCCTGAGCTCTCCAATGTGGCTTTTCAACTCAGCGGGTTTACACATTTTTTTAATTTTTCCCTTATTTTTGCCCGAGTCTTTTATTATGTTTTTGACTCGCCGGGATGCCCTATTTTTTCCTAGACTTACATTCTGTTTTTATGTCCAGCGGGTCGTTTATGCGAAGTAATTTTTAACTGCATATGAATTAACAGGAGATGGGAAATTTTTGTCATCCATGGTTGCGAGCATCAGTGCTCCGCCTGAAAAGACTTTAGTTATCACGTAGGGACCTTCATAGTTTGGCGTCCACTTGCCCCTGTGATTTGTATGAGGAGTGTAAGCACCCCAAATTTGCCCTCACTCATTCACACCATGGCTTGTGATCATTTTCATATGCATAAACACAATCATATCATCTCACATCTTATTTTTGATTCACTGCATTGTTTCTGAGTCATCTGCACCTAGGGTTTGTGATCTGAGCAATCCAAGAGCCCCTTGAGCCACTCCAAAGGCAACCAATCACTTCAAAGGGTCCATATGTGTTCTTGCATCATGTTCCATCTTCTCAAAGTCAAGATTTCAAAAGAATCACAAGAACTGAGGTTTGCATGGGAGCAGAGCCAGGATAGACTACACAGTTGACCTAAAATTAGGGTTTTGGTTTCAGAGGCCATAACTCCAATTTTTTGGTCATTCTTGTTTCCATTGGTCTTTATATGGTATAGGGAGTATGCATATCAAGTTTCATGAAGAAATTCCATGGGGAAGTCATCTGATCAAGGGTTGACTTTCTGGACAAGTCAGTGTAAAATCAGGGCATCTGAGGCCCCCCAATGACCCAACCAATGGGTGATCTTCATCATGTTGAGTGTATATGATCTTTATTTGATCATGGAAGAAGGTTGAAGTTCACAAAAATCAAGAATTTGGAGTTTTTGCAAATGTTGACTTTTTGGGCATAGTTGACTTTTCAAGAATGCTTCATTTTAGGTCATTTTTCAAGCCTTGATTCTTGATCCAAAAATGCTTCAAATGAAAAAACTTTGGTCATGAAAGTTGTAGATTACATCTTTCCCTTTTCAAAAAGTACAAGAACATGATCAAATTATTCTTGGATCAAAATTTATGGTGTGACAAAGTTGACAAAAATCATTGATTTTTAAGATATGCACCAAAAGGCAAAAATTGCAAATTCTCCTTTCAAGGCCAATTCAGTCACCATATGGGCTTCTAATGCACTTAACATGATCATGCAACTTCTAAAAGTCAGATTTGAACCAAGGTGCCTCATTGTTTCATGGCTTATGTAACAAGATTTTTCCATATGAACCAAAAGTTAACCAAGTTGCAAAACCATCATGATGTTTCCTACAACTTGCTGCCTTGGCCTTTGAACCAGCCATAGTCTCTCACCACACCATGCTGCGCCAGCCCTAGCCCTTGTACCAAGCTAGCACCAAGCCCATGCCTCTCTTACAACCAAGTTGACATTTTGCAAAAGTAAACATCCCAATCACCACAGGCCATGTCACATCCTCTGGCCACTTGGATTAAAATATACTATCCAAGAGCAAGACATTTCATACATCAAGCAAGGCTGAAACACTACACACAATCACATACAAAAAACACACCCCATTTGCATTTTGCTTCGAATCTGCCTGCACAACACACAAACACTCAAACAAATTCCTTTAATCATCTCACCTTGCCTTGTTGAGTAGAAACCACCAAGAGCCAGGCCTGTTTTGATCAAGAACACCCCCATTGCCATCATTCACCTCAAGCTGCAGTTTCATTCGAATCTCTCTCCACAGCTCACAAACATCCAAACAAACTTCACAAACCTTCTCCACTCATCATCTGGACCACAAACAACCTTTCACCCTTGCCAGAAATAGCCAGAATCATCATTGCCATGTTCAACTGAGTTTGAGCAGAAGTTACTCAAACTCTTCATCCAGCCAATATAAATTTCTCCTGAGCACTCAAGCATCATCAAGAGGTCATAAGGAGTAGATTTCACCAAGAGAGGAAGTCAGAAAGTAGCTGGAGTGAAAGCTTCGAATCTCAGGTAGCTCAAGAACTTTTTTTCCAGAAATGGATTTTTAAGTTCTAAACTTGTTCTACATGTCTTCCTGATCATGAATATGCTTTTAGTTTTTGAAATGGTGATGAAATGAGAGTTTAATTGATCTCTGAAACTCAGTTGACCTAATTTTTGTTTGCTTCGATTCAGCCTTGTTAGGAAATATAAATTTGTTTTGATTAGGGGTTCTGGTTCGTGAGTGAGTGGGGATCATTTCCCAGTTTTTAGATTTCATTTTAGTTAGGTTTTTGGAGTTTTGGGGATTCTCAGGGGGGATGCTGGCCGGAGAAGACG